>OY728126.1:68155400-70655400 GCA_963277665.1 Viscum album
CCTATGTAGATATAAGTTATAAAATGTACTTTGGAGCTCATTATTTAGTTTAAATAAAATATTTTTTTGTATTTTTGTTTCTTGATGTTTAATTATATACCTAAACTTCCTTAACACTATACTTTAAGATCCCTAACTTATGATTTGATGTTTTATTTTTCTCAAAATAATGTAATAATATGGGTAAAATTTTTGAGCAGCTACAACCTAACCTTTTTAGAGTTTTTAGAAAACAAAAACTACAATTCCACCATCAGTATGGAATCATTTTAGGCCCTATATGAGGGACCTTGTTGGTCACCATTATGTTGGATTGGACACTATGATTCATCAATCACAGGATCAGGGTTAGTGCAAGTGATGGCAAGGAAGGTTAAATCATCTAGGTATGAATGAGTAATTCCTAGAGCTATCTAAAATTATATGTGGACTTAAAATGGAGTCCTTTTGATTTCAATGAGGGATACCATGTGTCTCTAAGGGTGTTACCATTATGATGTTTATAATGATATATCATGGGTGGAATGTTAAATATTTGGTTCATTGGATACTTATAGACACTAGGTTTGGACACTATTGTGGAATACAACTTATCCCTTCTATCTTATTTAGATCGGGTACATGTTGTATTACACATATCGTAGTAGAGGAGGTACATTCACAAACCATCACATTTTATCCAATGGGGAGATCTAGAAATTATGGATGAAGCTACATTTTAAGGGTACTAGTAGAGATCAAGGATCAGTAGGAGAATATCCTTCATGGGTGGGTTATTACCTTTGTGTGAGTCTGGTGGCTGGATGGAAATCTTCCTGAGATCAACTGTTAGTAAGAGACCCAGATGTGAGCCCAATAGCATCATCTTTTAGAGTTGACTTTTTTTGGAGAAAAAATAATTGATGCATGTAGAAGGTGATGAATCAAATTTTTACATATAAAATAATAAAATATTTTAAATAATATTTTTAGATAATTGTTGAGTTTTCACGAAGTTTTGGGGCTCATGGAGGCTTGGTATTGATATAATAAAAATAATAAATATATTACATCATAAACAAATATTTTTTAGAATAATGGAATAATCCATGAATAATGTATCAGATTAAAAATATGATTCCACCATTAAATCCTTAATGTGAGTTTTAATCTTGGAATTTAAAATAATATTTATCAGTGTTGTGCATTCTATTAAGGTTAATTCAGAAACACAAATAACAAAATAAATAAATAAGTTTCTTTCTTTCTTTCATTTACACCGAGTTATATACCCATCATTTTAAAAGCCATGTTATTGTAAATCCCTTGGGTTAACTACTAATCATGTGGATTGAGAGAAGGTTATTGGTGGGTGATTCTCAGATGATGAACAACAGATCATA
Source organism: Viscum album (assembly GCA_963277665.1). Taxonomy (NCBI): domain Eukaryota; kingdom Viridiplantae; phylum Streptophyta; class Magnoliopsida; order Santalales; family Viscaceae; genus Viscum; species Viscum album. Next base: position 68,156,783 of record OY728126.1, read on the forward strand.
GATTAAAAATTGGCATGCCAATATATGGTTGTGGATCTCTCCAGTGACAATAATGTGTAACTATTATTTATCAATGATCAATCCAAAACTGAGGTAGGGTGTTCTCTATAATTTTATTTATCCCATTTTGTTACCCCTTTTCTAACACAAACCAATTTACCTTAATTTATTAGTTCTTGAATCAATGGTTGATTTCAATTGATTATTTTATCCTCTGATAGTTTGGTAATTGATTGTTTGATTATTTCTTTTTTCATAATTCGTTGTTCTAATGGTAATGAATCAATGCCAACCTGAACAATGACTAAGGTCCATTCATCATGGGGGTTTTGTGAATTTTTTCCCCAGTTATTCACATGTTTATCATGTTTATTTCCATTGCTCAGTTGTTTGACCAATACCCAGTGCAAGATCATTGAACGATCAATATTTTTTGCAACAGATCATCACCATGGGTTTGGATTCATGATCGAATAAGTCATCAAGGCATTATGATGACGGTGTAAAATTAGTTTTGATTAATGATTGGATATGTGTTCACTTCTCCATGGGTTTTTAGGCACTAAGAGCATTTTTTTATAGGAGTTTTGTATTATGTAAAGGATTAAGAAAGAATCCATTCACATGAGACCACAAAGATCAGTCAGATTGAGATCTGTAAATAATTTTTACTCTTGTGGAAACATTGGCAGTGGTTGTGGAATGATTGGAATATATGTGAAGGTTCTGTATTACTTCAAAAATTTCATCTAAACATTGTGTACTCTAAGAATTCAATCCTTGTTGGTCCCTAGTTGTGATGGATAGGTTTTTGGTGAAATAGAATATCACACATCTTATGGTACCCATCAAACACCATGTGACTCAATGTTGGTGACTTGGCTTGTTCCCTTAGGGTAAAAAGGCACAGACATGGCCAGGAACATGGGGCATGGACAGAGTACATGATCATGGCTAGATATATATACAAAACTAGATTACCATAATATTTTTAGGTACATGGGCATGACCCGGTACTCAGACATGAATAGAGTACAAATACAAGGGATGGTATATGAGCACAACTATAGTACATGAGAATGGCACAAAGAACATAGGCATGGGATGATGTGAACTAGTATACTCGAGGAAGATGAGAAACACTGCAAACTATCATTACATACCATGTACATTTTCTGGGTCAGGATGATGCCCTAAATCTCTTTAGTGTAGACAAATATTAGTAGGGGTATGGTCCCGTGTTATATCACTATTAGGATCCAATATAGCATTAATACCTGGGAATATGATTGTGATCCCTTCCATGTGTTTTTTCTTAGATATAGTTTGAGGTATACATCTTTTTGATCAGGGTGGAATCTTCTCTCATTAGTTCAAATTTCCTATGTTGGGTATGTGGAATTTTCATGACCAAGATACATAAGAATATAATCTCATACATTGTGGGTAAATATATTTATTGTTCTTGGTGTCCCCAATGAACTTTTGTGTGAAACCATATCTATGTATCATTATCTTTATAGTTCCAATGAGTACATATTTGGAGAGGATTGCTAGAATTGACCTCTTGGATGAGTACTATCAGTGATAGCATAGCACATGGAGTGGTTTCTCTCAAGAAATCATTACCTTGAAGCCTCAAGAATATTCCTAACTATGGTAGTATAATTGAGACCTATTTGAGGCTTGGTGTTTGTTAGTAGTTTATTTGTATTATTTTTCTTATTGGTATTTCTGTAATTATTATTAAAATATATTCATGGTGTTGAGGTGACTACTCTCTTAATTTTTTTTGTTTTGTGATTTTAGTGTGTACTACTGGTTATTATTATACACACCCCTATATAGTCTCTACCCTCAAATTACATGTATTATATAAATGATCGGCCTTTTGACAGAGTCCTAGGGGGTGTTGGATCATGTGGAGCATTGCTGATATAGATAGATTGTGGTTCATTCTAGGTGTTTGATTTGACAGTTGTCCCCTCATACTAGAATGTTGGACTCTTGTAGTTTTTGGTGGGAAATTATTTGGACCTTATGTTTTCCCAAACTTTTTTCTTACTCTGATTGTGGGATTTAGATTTATGAATTCATTTGGTATTATTTTGACTTTACATTCATCATTTTATTGGTTTTTATACATGCTTCCATATATATATATATATACCTTACGCTATGATCTACCATATTTGTGATATTTATACTTGGCACTGGTATCCATCCCATAGCCTATTAGAGGTGGGATCAGGGTGTAACACTCGGCTAATGGATAGCTAGGCGGACCCTGGTAGATCAATTCATGACATTATACTTATCTCTCATTATTCATCCCTCATTTTACTCATTCAATATCATCAATAATGAAATAAAAAACAATTTATTTTGGGCTTTCTAATTAATTTTTATTATCATAGATCAAAATTGTATCACAAAACTATTTTTGGAATGTCATTTATCATTAAAGTTAGAATATGAAATTTAAAATATATGGAGGAAAAAATATATGTCATTAAAAATAGTACACTTCTTTCTAAATGAAGCTTCTTACTTTCTCTTCATTTTATTCTATCCTCGCCATTATGGACCATGAAAATTAGGATAACAAAGTGAAAGAACAATTTCAATAATTAACCTAAATTGATTAGGGGTTGTCAATTATATCCTAAATTAAATAACTAATCTAATTACTGGACATAAATTCCAAATAAATAATTAAAAAATTGGGGCTCCACTCATAATTTTTTTTCAATTTCGTTAGACCAAGCATACCTCACAAATTCTAGGTTGTAGAATGTTGGAATAATGTTACTCAGTTTAAATCAACTAATGGATTAAGTTGTGATTTTTCTATATAAATGGGTCATTTTCCATTTTCATAGACCGGATTCACTCTTCCTCGAGGTTGTTTCTTCTCCACATCCATAAGGCCAAATCCACATGTGTTTGGTGTGTCTTCAAAAATTAAAATCTATGTCACATACTATCCAGTACTTTTGACCCTATTTAAAATTTATTAGTTAATATATACCTATATCATCCACAATCATTTCGAGTATCGTTTTCCTCTTCTTTTCCTCATTTTTACCTCTTTCTCACTTCTCTACAACAGTCAAGTCCATCTTCTTCAAAATTGAGGAATCATCCTAAAACCATAGATTACATTCCTCACATAAATCCTCTTCTATTTAATCCTAATTATTCACATTCTAATAAAAAATATTAACGTCATTATCACGACGTACCAATAGATACAATTCTCTATTACGTACATCAAATAAGGCTCTCCCCATATCACGGAATGAACTTCCTAAGATAAGGTGTATTCTCTCATCATCCATGTTGAGCATATGTAGTTCTATTAAAAATAGAATATTTATAATTAGTGTAGAATGTACTCAATCATACATAATGTATATTTCACCAATTTAACTTAAAATTGAAGATTAATTATTGTGAATTTTATGTCCTTTAATCCTAGGTTTTTAAAATTTGGGTATGACATGATGTTCACAATCAATCCAAGACCATAAAATGTTTTTAGAAACTTATAAAATTTTATTCTAATCGAAAGTTAAAAGATATTTGAATCTTATTAATTCATTGGTAGACTATTTTGCACCACTTGAACACTCTCCCATGCATCGTATAATACCCATTTCTTCTTGATTGGAACTATTTCTTTCATGAAATTTACATATATTGACATATTATCTATATCTTTTTCAAAGGATATGTTAAATTAAAATATCCTAAAATTTTATAGAAACATACCATGATTTTATTCCAACATACCTTGCTACATCATTTTTGTAACTCATAATGGTGGCTTGTAGGTTGATTGGGATTCTAATCTAGCGTTGTCTTTATCATTTTTTCTCTTTTTTACATTCTATTATATATTTTACATTATTTTTATCCTTTTACATATTACTATTTCATTACTTTATTAGCACTTTCCTATAGTTTTTTTTTCATTTTTAAGGTGATAGATTTTAATTCTCTGTGTGTAGACTCATTTATGTTATCGTAAAAATTTATTCTGGTCCTCACCATAATTTTAATGGAAATCCTTCATAAATGGAATTATAGATTTCACATGTACTTTCTTAGATCTTTTTTATGAACCTTGACCATGTTGATGGAATCCCAAATGATTTTCATTAATGTGTACTAGGTCTCCTAAAATTATGTTATTTGGATTTAATGAGAATGTAATTATTGTTATTGTAACCTCAGGTATATTTATGGGAACCCTTGATTTGGTTGTTTCCACCACCTCAAATGTTTATTATGATGGTTATAGTAAATTTAATTTTCATCTTTAACATTTGTACATTGGGGTTGAATATTAGAGATCATCTCATCTATATTCTTCATTAGGGCCCCAATTTTTTCCATTCATCCATTTTATCCACCATGTGTACTCCTAGATGTTTTTCTCCTTATGTTTTATATAAGAAGTTATTGTTATTAATTTCATAAAATACTTCATAGATCTCTAAGGGAATATTCTTAATGAGTGACACACCATCAATAGAATCCATAATTGATCTATTAACCTCAGATATACCATGATGTAAAGTTGGAACAAGTAATGAAATCTCAATAATAAGATTGGGGTATTCCCATTACAAGTTATTACACCTCTCACATTCATTATAAATTGATTCATCATCAAACTAATTGAATTTAAATATTTTGATTTTTATGTTCACTGATTTGAAGGGAGGATATAAGTTTCTTGATAATTAATTCGATATTGTCATGGAGTGGGGTGCTAGATTTTGGATTCATTATCAGTATGTTTCTTTTATGTAAAATCATAACATCCTAAGACTTACTGCATCACATGAAACATTTTTGAACTATAAGGTATCAAAAAGTTTATTAAAACATCTCAAGTGAGTGTTGGGGTTTTATGTGGTAATGTGATGAATCAAATTGAATTCAAGATCACTTGACTGATCTTCATATTTATCTCAATGTGATTAATAGTCACTAATGTTACATAGATGCTTGGCTGAACTAACATACTTGATAGTTGAACATACTCCATTAACATTCATATCCCAAGATCACTTCATTACACCACTTAGTTAGATCCTTGGTTTTGTTAAACAATATATATCTCTTAGTTATTGAAATTCCTTAAGATCTTTTCTAACATTAGATTGTAGTTGAGAACATTGGTTATATTTACCTAGTAGAATAATTTTGTATCAAATATATCACCTAAGAACATGTCATATAAATTCCATTCATAAGAGAATAAAAAACTAAAAAAATGAATACACATATATTATTTATCATTTAAAAACATCAACCTTGAAGATGATGAATGAAATTGACAATTCATGTGGGTAATTAATATTCATAAGAAACTAATTTTATAAATATAATGTTAAAATAACTAAATAATAACTGAGAAAGTGTTTCATCTGTCTTCATTGAGGTCAATCCTACAAAGAAAAATTAGAAAACACTATGAATTTTTTAGAATAAAAAGAAAATAGAAATTACATATCGTTTGAGACACTCAATAATTGGAAGAAAACTAAGAATTGGAAAATCATGGTTTACTCTCTAATGAAGTAAAAGGATATGAATATTCCATGATGTTGTCAGAATTAAGTCTAAAAAATGATCAGGCTACTATTTTTCTATCTCACTCTTTCCCCTTTTATACTCTCAAGTACTTTGGTTACTTTGGTTAATTAATAGAATAAGAAACCCCAAACTATTTTAAATATAACTAACCCAACCCACAAATGGTAATGCAAGAGAATATGTAGATAATAAATGAATTAATGGCATTTCAATCTCAACCTCCAATAGTTATGAAAGAAATATATGGATATGATAATGAATAATGAAATAAATACAAACAACATATAAGATTACTCATAAAAAGAATAACTATACTATATGAAATCCCATCTCATTACATTCATGGAATTAAAATAAATCACTCCCTCATTCTATCCCTGAGGGGGTGAAAAAATAAATGTAAAATAGAAATGAAATCCCAACTGCCCCATCACTACGAAAGCACTCATAATGTGTGGCTTTATCCTCCAAGTATTGATATCCTACTACAGTGCCCACCCATTCTCTTTATAGGAAATAGCCTCACATTATATATTTTTCTCATATATTGGTTTATGTTCATCATAGATTACCTTATCTCAATGTATCTCCCAACTCATAAAAGTGGACACCAATCCATTAAATATACTCTACAACCCACGTGGAATATCCATTATATCTCCTGTAAATCATATACCTTACACCATCAATAGAGAGATCTGGTCAAAATATTATATACACGATAGATTCATGATTTACATGGAATATAGTGAATGTAGATTAATTTAAATCTCTTTAAATTATACTGCAACATGTATCCATTTCCCACATTTACAAACTCCTCCACTAAAAATGGTGATGTTTTCTAATCACGAATCTCCACAATACAAGACACTATTATAATTTAACCTAAAACTTAAGGTAGATAATCCAACCATTGTCTTCCACCAATGGTACAAATAAAATTATTGTTCTGTATCTATTTTATTTATCTAATTATTTATATTAATTATGGTAAAATGTTTCAATTACCAAAACCTAATACACTTTCTTCACGTGAATCTCTACAATATAAAGAAACCCTATATTTCAAATGTAGTAAAATTTTCTCATCTAACACAAATAAAAAAATAAATTCCAAAAATAGGTAAATAGGGAAACTATTTGTCAATATACCAATGGTACAAAGTGTGTTTTTTGTAACATGAAATATTGTTTTTAAAAAACTATGTTAGATAACATATGTGAAATGAAACACTAAACGTAAACAAACAATTATTATTTGAATATGAAAATTTTAACCTATCTATTAAATTGGTGGGTACGAATAGGATTATAGAAATTATGAAATATATATAAATTTCTTACTAAATATAAATTTATTGATAAATTATTTGGGAATAAAAATTAAATTTATTATAAATACATCTTATTATTCAAAAAAATATGTTTTCATCAAAAATGATTTTTTATTGATTTTTGTGGGTAAAAATTAACATTTATAATAGAAAATTTTGAAAATTTATCAGATAAAATTATATTTCTTTTTGAAATAAAAATATCAAAATTAACTTACGGTGAAATTTTGGTGTTTTTCTAAAATGATTGATTTTTCTATGAATAGTGAAATATTTGAATTTTCAAATACTATCATTTCTTTTTAATAAATCATGTAATATAAAACTAACATTATATTTTTTATTTATTATTAATGTTAAATATGATATATTTAATTTATAATGATCTAATTAATTTAAATTGAAACATAAATTTTCATCACAATGGAATAAGTTTGTTTTTTTCATAAAAATGTGGTTTTCTGTAAACTATTTTGAAGTAAAAAATGTTTATCCATTATAATTAATGATAATAAAAATTAAAAAATAAATATTTGAAAATATTATTATATAATGTATCTATTTATATTAATTTAAATCCATATAATTGTTATTTTTGGTTATATAATCTATGTAAGATCATCTATTTCTGGAAATAAGCATTTGTCTAAAAATTCACTTTTCATCATGTTTGGTTGGTTTAGTTTTAAATTTAATTATAAAACTTATATGAATTTAATTTGATAAAATGGATTCTATATTTTCTATCACAATAATAAATATTATTTATAAATTTTAACTTAATTTTTTTCATAATAATTAATTAAAACATTAAAAAATTAATTATTATGGTTAAGATTAAAACTTAGTATTGTGCTTTACATGATCTTGTGTTAAAATTAATTTTACACAGATATGGGATTTTTTATTTTGATCAATTTAATTCATATTTATAATATGTGGGTCCAAATTTTCAAATAATTCACATTTTAGTTTCAGGTTTAAAGGATTTATTACCTATGTAAAAAAGTTGTCGTGGTGAAAAACTAAAAGGGTAAAAGTGATTAACAATGATTTTAAAGGTAATACAATGTTTAAAAAATGTTTTTTTATATATATAAGTATTTATAAACCATATATTTCCTATAATACATAATTTATATGTTTTTTAGGCACTTGGATTTATAACGGCTTCCCATTATTGAATAGTCTTCTGTATTTTTAAAAATGGCACTCCTTCTAACTTATAAAATGACCCCTCCTATCAAATCATATAAACAATAAAAACTAATTTTTTTCATAAAATACCTATAAAAATAACTTCCTTAATTAACTTAACACGTCATATAGTCTTTTTTATTATAAAACCCTCTTACGAATAATTTTGGCGCAAACATAAAGAGGTTTTCTGAAGAAGATATACCATTCATAATCGGGCATTTTGTTTTATTTATTCTCCCACATAATTCAAATATTATATAATAAATATGATATAATATCATTATTATCTCCCATATAATTAGATTTTATTATGTTTATTTTATAACCTACATTCATTTCATATTCCCTGAAATGGGAAAAATCAGTTTTCTTATATATAGAGGACTACCGCCACATTAATCGGTGTAATTCATTTTCCACCATCACCTTTAACATATATTTGTGATGAATTATTTAATTTATATATATCTATATATTATTTAAATATTTATCTTTATGTAAAATAAATATATCATATATTTTCTTAAATAACCATTTATAGAAAAATGAGAACGTTGTTCGAGTATACTTGTGGATTACCTCCACCACAAAGAGAAGTGAATTTTTTTCATTACTGAGTAAAATGATTGGAATATATATCAATATTTAATGAAATAAAATATTATTTATGATGTAATTATAAATATATATATATATAATAACCCTTACCTTCTTTCCATCAAAACAATTGACAAATGGAATCATTACTCATGCGAAAGTATGGCCTACCATATCCCTAATTGTAATGTACTTTTACATATCATAACCATCCATCATGATTGGTTTTGAAAAGTTAGTTGACATATATAAATTTTAATTATATCATTATAATTATTATAGATATGATTAAATAGTAAAATCATTTACCTTAGTCATCTTTCCAAAGAGATGTTGGACATAATAACTTAATATCGTTTTATTGAAACTAAATGATTAAGTAATTTAATATAACAAGTAATAAATAATACAAAAGGAATAATACATTTAAAAAAATTTCTTAATAAATTTTATAATTAATATATTTTTAATTTTTAGGAAGATAATGAATGCACATGATGAATCAGGCTCCATGTAAGGTATCACTCCAACCCACCCTTTTCTTTGGGTTCTGACCATTCTCTCTATATCTCACATTATCTACATCTTCAATGTTATAAAATGATATTAAATAACACATAAATTTATCATACATGTATATCGATATTATTCTATCTTAATTTTATGGGGTAATACATTCTTTATGATCGTTTCTAAAATTCCTTCTCTATAAATTCGTTTTTAATAATTATATGAGGAATGATGAAGAAGCCTATTTTATTACCATGGGAAATTCTATTTTTTATGAATAATGATTGAATACTTTTTTGTGGAACTCATTATCATTAGAATATTATGATGGGTGTTCCCAGATATCACTTCAATGAATTGGTTAAATCTTTTTTCTCATGAGACATTATGTATGAGACTAAGGAGTAAACCAAATCTGTTATGGGACTTTTTCCCCCATGTGATATTTTATAGGAAGATATTTTTGACTAATTGTTTGTTTCATGTTTTATGTTAATTCCATATTCCAAATGTTTTCATGATCTTATTATTCCATTTTATTAATTTGAATCTCCCATGTGATTACTCATGAGTGTTCTCTTTTATTATATCATGTTATACATTTGACTCAAATGTAATGTTTCCTTATCATTTTTATTCCCTTAACATGCTTTTTAAATAACCCATTTTGTTTATGTATTTCCCTAGGATATCCCATATAGTTACAAGGGATCAATGGTTTTTAGGAGCCCATTATGGAGATTAAAGAAAATGCATTTTTTTAGTCTCAATTTGTTTTTATCAAAAAACTAGTATCCTAAATTCCCTAGGATTTTCAATAATTTTTTGGTATTATAGGATACTTATGTTAAAAATAATGTAATAATATTTATAAAAAGGATTGAGTAACTAGAGTTGGTATCATATGATTTTCTAGTTATTTGTAAGGACTACAGATGGATTAATTTTGTGAGAACCATAGTGACAATCCTATGTATATAAAAATATCCCCGAATTTTGTTGAAGTATAGAGAGAGTGGTTTTTATGATATTACATGCCTATATAAATACTAGAAGTGTATGTGGCTCTTGAACAACCATTCTTGAGGGTAATAACTATGAAATTGGTGTATTTTGATCTGACTTTATTATCACCTAATGATTAGAAATGGGACTTAATTCACACATAGTTTGACACTCTATGGGGATATGTTTTGGAAACTAACAAAATATTTACCAACAAATATGATGGAATTGAAAAATTTGTTAGCTTAGGTGAATTATTTTTAGATTATACCATGGATATACCAAATTAATACCTAGATACTCATATAATAGGATATAATTATCATTTATAATTTATTCTTTCTATGTTTATAAGTTTACCTTTTTTATTTTATGTATTCTAATTTTGTTTTTTTCTTATTTAATGGTAGGAAATAAGAGATATTGTTCCAAAAACTAGTGTGATAAAAAATGTGATGATTTTCCCCATTGATATGCCTATCCTTATGGGATTAGGAGATGATAACTTCATAGTATTACGAGATCAACTAGCTGTTATTGGGAATAATAACATGAATCATGAAAAACAACCTCCTCCTATTAAGAATGAGAAGGTTGTAGTCAATTATTTTATGTGATAAAGGCCTCTTATATTTATCTTATATTTTGATCCCCTCATCCTGGAATTATAGATTAACTCCATTGGGCAGATATTTTATATACTTAAATTCACAAATCATTAGAAAGGTGAATGGATTTCTATCACATTTAAGGAGAATTCAATTAGTGGTGGACGCTAATCAATAATACAAATTCCAAAGAAGATATTGATTCCATATAATGGAAAATCTAAAAGAAATAATTTTTTAATAAATATACTCCCTAAAAAACTTCTTTTGATATAGAGATGGAGTTCTGTGGACAGAAGTAAAAGTAATATTATCATATTAGTGCTTATGAGAAATACATTACAATACTTACTTGGTATGCCTCTATCATCATCATCAATACTAAACGTAAGATGGGGCACTTATTTAGTGGGTTAATGTTCAGTCCATGAAAATAATTAGTGAATAAAGAATATAAAAACTATAAAGATATTGTCCTTTGTGTTAGGTATCAGGATGGGCATTGAAAACTGATGGGCTGGAAAATTAAAAAACTTTTTTCAATGGAGTGATGTAACAATGTCAACTCCTGTGATCTTATTCGGGTACGATATGCGGACAACATGTGGATTTAACTAAGAACAGTGGAAAATTAAAACATGGTCCTTGTTCAGAATTAATGTTTCTAGGTATATTTCATGATGTCAGTGCCCATTGATCGAAGACTCTGAAGTTGAATCCCTCATGATAGTACACAAAATCCTCTTAAATCATCTCACATGTCGTTCATCAGAGTCCAGGTTCTAGTGTGGTACACTAATGACCACTTTGACGTATCAATGATCACCGTAAGCGAGAGTCTTCAACCCAAGAAGAGGTAACATGAGGATCTTTCTTTCTTGAGATAATATCTCACTAGAATTTAGGTGTATATGGAGTCTCTAAATTCCAATGCGTGAATATTTCCATGGTAATATCCACTCCCTTACTTATATAGGAAATATCTAAAATACCCGATGTGGGTTCACGACCCCCGTGTAATATATATTCACATTATAAGTATTATAAATATTCATTTATGAAAAATTAAATTATGTCATAAATAATATTTATAATTTTATCACTAAAGTCAATATATATAGAAAATATATATTGAGTGTTAAAATTGAGACTTTAACTCAATTCATGTCTCCTAAAAATATTAAACAAAGACGAGATATTAAAATTCAATTGAAATTTTTTTTATCCTTGTATCTACTTAATCACTTGTAAATACATGTAATAAATAAACTCTAAAATTTTTTGAAACATGAATAATTAGTGAATTTATTTATTACATGGTGATCCATAGATCTTGGATAATACTCGGACCCCGTGGTGGGGCCCACCAGGGTCTATATTCATATTGTACAAAATATGGAACATTCTTAAAGATATATATTGTGTGACCCTCTAGGACCTTATCTCAATAGTGGTCAATAATTTTCATGGACCAAGAGTAGGGTCTAGAAACCCCTCGAGTCCCTTATAGAGATAATGTAAATTCAAAGAAACAACTACCTTCCTATGAACATGTTATGTGTAATACAATCTCTTCATCATCGATATCTCAATAAAGTAGAATGAAAACTACTATCATCATTCTTTATATTGGTTTATTTTATTTGTTTATCTGTCTGGATGGTCATACCTTCCAATACTAAGACCATGGACTTGATGAAGGTTCTACCATCCTAATCATCCAGGCATGAGATATCTCTTCCTCAACTCAGAAGAGAAAAATCATATCTTGATCATTTAATCAATTTCATGCCACCAATGGCGTACCCCACCCAAACTAACTCACAATGACTTCATTTCCATTTTTTCACATTTCATAAACGTACGCAATTAAAATATATACATTGATAAGGTGATAATGTATATAGACCATTAAACATGTTCAAAGATAGTAATGACCAATGACACTTGAAACATGTGGTGTTCTTATGATGTGGGTCATTCCTCCTGATCTGAACTACTATAGATCACCGAGTGTGAAAATCGTGAGAATAAGTCACAATGCTTATTATCCCCAACTCCTGATAGTCACACATCATCAGTTTCCTTTCAATGTGAGGTAATTGGACCATAAGAAATTACTTTATGATTAATTTCGTGGCATCTCAAGGTCCTCATTATAGCCTGGGAACTTCTATTTCTCTTTGATACGACATTTAATATAAGGACATTTCCATAAATAAAGTTGATGTAGAAGTATCTAAACTATTATGGAATGATAAAAACATGTATATATAACAATTTACATACATGTAGTGGTAATAAAAGTACAAAACAAGTTGGGTCTAGGGAATTCACTTTCAACACTACCACATTAACTAGATCCAACTGTTAACAAGTTTTAATCCATTAACTCTCAAATGAGAATCCTACTTCTATTGTAAAATGTCTTTAGTCAAGGGTTATTCCACATTGTCTTCAATGGATACTCTTCTAATTGTGACTTCGCCTCACTGAGAAAAAAAATCAAGGGATGAATCTTTTGAAAAATATGATTTTTTGTTCTGGTGAGACCAGGGCTCCTTGGAAAGCACCACTACAGCAGTATCATCACAATATACTGGAACATGGTCTGCACTCCTAGCCATAACACCAATTTCTAGGAAAATGCTATGAATCAAGAATTCATCCTTTATTACATTGAAAGAGGAATTATCTTCGAACTTTTACATAGAATTAGCGACTAGAGCTTTCTACAAGATTCTCAATATTACAACACCACCATTATGAAAAGAGATGTAGCCTGACTACGATTTCAGATCATCATGATCTATATGGAAACTATCATCAGTGTATCCTCTCATGACTAGTTGGACATCTCTTCCATACACAAGTATCATATCCTTCATAATCATCAAAGTACATTAGGATAGTTTCAACATCATCCCAATTCATCTCTCGTGGATTGGCTTGATATCTACCCACTATTCTTAATGAAAAGGAGATATCAAACCGAGTACATAGCCAGACATACATAATGGAACCCACTATCGATGCATAAGGTATTCTACTCATTCTATCAATCTACTCTTGTTTTTTTGACACATTTTCTTGTAGATATTAATACCATGTGACATAGGTAACAATCCTCTCTTTGATTGTTCCATATTGTAACTTTTGAGTACCTTATCAATATATAAACTTTGACATAGACAAAAAATCCTTTTATATCTATATCGATAGATCTCTATCAATATAATGTAGGTTGCTTCACCTAAGTCCTTCATGGAGAATCAATCATTTAACCAATACTTAATTGATTGTAAGACTTACAACTCTTTTCCCATAATTAATATGTCATCAACATATAACAATAGGAAAATGATGGAATACCCTAAAATATTTTTTTAGGCACAAGGCTCGCATATTTTTTGAAAAACCCAAATTCTATTATGGCCTTATCAAAATCAACATTTCATGATTGTGATTCTTGCTTCAACCCATAAATGGATCTTCATAGGTTGCATACATTATTGGTGTTCTTAGACATGAAAAACTATTCAAGATGATTCTTATAGACATCATCGACCAAAATCCCATTTAGAAAATAATTTTTTACATCCAATTTCCATGTTTTAGATTCATTAAAGGCTATTATTTCCATCAAAATCTTGATGGATTTAAGAATTGTTACTAGTAAAAAGGTATCATCATAATCAATGCATTGTCGTTTCATAAAACCCTTTGCAACCAGACATTATATAAATTTATTAACCTCACCATCCATGTCCAGTTTCATTTTGAATACCCATTTTCATCCAGTGATATTTACATCAGTTAGAGAGTCTACCAAATTTTAAACATGATTTTTGTACATGGACCCATTCTCAAAATGCATGTCTTCCTTCCATTTAGCATCATCTTTTCGTTTTACAATTTATTTATAGTTTATAGGTTCATCATCCTCTTGTACTAATGTGTCACCTAAATTGGTGATAAGAAAACAATAATTTTATATTTATTTAACCTCTTGTGTAGACCTATGGAGTATTTTTGTTTCAGGAACAACTTATTCTTGAACTTTCTCTTGTGGAGATTTTTCATCTAACAACTCTTGTGCATCTGGAGCATTAACATCATCATAGTAAATCTTGATCCCACTATTTAAAATATAAATTTTTTCCCTTTATATAAATATTATGTTTCTTTCCGCAATAATATTTCTATCTATAAGGTTATATTGGTAATATCCTTTGATTTTCATAGGATTACCTATAAATATGTACTTCGTGATTCTGGATGCAAATTTTTCACTTGGTAAATTCTTGACAAATTCCTTGTACACCCATATATGTATATGTGTCAGACTGGGTGTCTATCCATACCATTACTCATATGGAATCCCAACTGTATCTTTAGTTGGTACTTGGTTAAGGGTATATGCTGGTTTCTAAAAAGCATCTCCCCAAAAGGATAATGGAAGAGTTTCATGACTCATCATTGATCTGATCATGTCAAGAAAGGTCCTATTACCCATTTAAATAAGACCCTTACATTTTGGTGTGCAAGGATGAGGGAGTTGGGATACTATCCCACACTCATTCACATGATCAAGAGAATCTTTGTTAGGATACTCTCCACCTCGGTCTAAGAAGAGTTATTTTTTCATCTTACCAAGTTGGTTTTCTTTTTCACTTTGGTATTCTATAAATATCCAAAATGGGCCAGACTTACCCCACATTAAGATGATATATCCATACCGACTATAGTCATCGGTAATAGTAATGATGTATGAAAAACATCCCCTTTCCTCTACTGTAAATAGACCACATACATCATTATGTATTAATTCAAGTAATGTATTGGATCTTTCTCCCTTTCCTAAGAAAGGTGATTCAGTCATTTTTCATTATAAATAAGCTTGACATACATCCAAGGGTTCTAACTTTACCAATTCTAAATACCCTTCCTGATGTCAACTTAAAAATCTCTTCTCATTTACATAAACTAACTTGAAGTGCCATAAGTGGGTGATATATATGCCATATTGGATTGTGTTTTTATTTATTTCCATTATAGTGTTCTTGAGTTCCATCATGTATAATCCATTTTTAAGTTGTTCCATACCATAATGGATGTTATCCCTATAAAAGTGACAATATTTGTTACCAAACTAAAACAAAACCTCTTTTCAAGGATAACTGATAGTCTCCCACTACCAATGCTTACATACTTACAACATTTGTAGCTCAGGGATCCACTTCACATTTCACAGTCATCATGTACCTAATTGGTTCCATAATATGGATACAAATGTGTAATCCATAGGCCATATTAAATACCCAACATATATCAAAATATATATTTCATTCAATGAAAAGAATACCATAAGTAGAAACTTTAGTTTGATTCTTCTTACCTACTCAGTAATTCATCTTCTAATGGCCTTACTATCCACATCAAAAGAACACAACTTTCTATTCATTAATATTACATTGAATCGTTGTCTTCTTTTCAGGACTATGCATTGGCTTATTCAGCCTTGACCTGGACATAGATCCCTTTACCTTGACCTTACTTCTTTTGTTCACCATAAGGATAAAAGAATTTGTATTTTTCATATCCTTTCCATCTTGGAAAACTATATCCAAAAGGTTTAGGAGTGACATTGTCATATCATTAATTTTATAATTGATAATGAAATTCATGAATCATGGAGGAAAACATGTAAGAATTAGATCAAATGCTACTTCTTGGTTTAAATTGAACCCAAGGGATTCAAAGCTATCAATATACCCATTCATCTTGAGTATATGAGGACCAGCATGGTGCTAATCTGATATCCTTCACTTATAGTGGGATCCTAAGATCTCATACCTTTCCTACCTGGCCCTCCCTTGATATAATTTTTGGATATGTAAAAGAATATGTAGGCATCCTCATCCTTATGCATTTTTTTAAAATAGGATGGACATGGATGAAAACATGATTCATTTAAAATAAAGTGCATCATCTCTATTCTTTTTATATTTTTCTTTTTATTCCTTACTTTCTCCCTGATGAGGCACAGCTGGAACTAGGGATTCTAACACATATATTTTCTTTCTTGGCGAAGTACTAAGCGCAAGCGCCTATACCAATCCTAGAAGTTATTATCGGTGATGATATTTTATTTATCTAGAATTGATCATAGTGATAATTTACTTTTGGTGTTGGTGATATATTAGATAAAAATTAGAAGTTAGTACATTATCTTGGTTACCTTTTGAAATTTATGATTAATTAGTTTTCATATCATTTTAATGTCTCCCACTATTTTAGAAAACAATAATATACTAACTGTTAGATTCAAAACACTATGTTTCTTGATTACCCTAGTGGAATGAATCCTTCAAACCACCCTCAATGTCTATATGCTATGGTTATGCCACTACATGGAGGTATTCAAGGTAGGCACTTGTCTAGCCAACCACTTGACTCGTGGTTCTTTGTACTGTTGAGTAATGTCCCAACTTTTGGAATCTGAAAATGATTCCCTCAACATCATGCCACTAATTTGATAGAATGTTAGATATGGTTAATCCTTGACTACTCACTTTTGGTATGTCGAACCAGTTCTTTCGTTAAAACACCCCGGTAGTAAGATGCACTCTCAACTATGGTTGATGAGAACCCCAAACACCCAATTTTTTCAAATGTGATTAATGGAAGGAATTTAATTCTAAATATATCTTTGAGGGATTTTATATTTATTGAACAATATAATATTTTTCTATTTATATGGTCGAACTAGAATGTCACAATCACAACTGAACATGCAATAGAAATACAATCATCACATATTTTTGCATTTTTATCTTGTTTGCTATTATATGTGATCAAGCATTAATTAAGCACTAGCATAAAAAAATAAACAATACATAAAGATAACTCATGTTATTCAACTATTCTTGATCATTCTATTATGATCGATCCATAACAGATCAATCTTGACCTAGGGGAATCCATACATTAGTCAACACTTGACTCACGTAGCAAATAGCCCCAGTGCAATAGTCTTTTCTCATGTCTATATTATCACCTTGACATGGCAGGGTTCGCATCTCGGATCATCACTGTATAATTACAAATATACTTGCATACATGTGAGGGGATATAGGGGTAGAAAATATATCAAGTTCATTGGAAGTTCATACCCTTATACTTATCTAAATTATAATATGATTTCTAAACCATCATTTATTTAATTAAATATTTCAATCATCACACACATTGAATAAATAATTAAATAAATAAAATAGACATGCACGATTTAGTTATGAGATCAAGACCAGTCGGTATAAATAATGTGCAATTAAAATTAAACTCCAATAAATTTAAAATGTATGGTGGTGTCCTAATAAATTAAATGAATTAAAATAACTTCAATTAATTAATTTATAAAATCCAATTGTTTAATTTAATTTTAATTACAAAAATTAATTTAAATTGTTCCATTAATTTTAATTCAAAAAATTAAATTAAACCATTAATTTTATTTTTAATCTTAATTAAATTAATGTTTCAGATTCTACATAAACATAAATGCAAAAATTAATTCTAATTAAATTATTTTAAAAAACTAAATAAATTAAATAAGTTTGTAGGGGTTACCACCAGTTGGGGAAGGAGTCAGGAAGGACTGTGAACTACCACAATGGTTTTTTACTGGTGAAGGTCCAAATCACAAAGTCACCATGATGCAACAACGATGTTACCATAAAGAGAATGCAAAGAGACCATAGAGGTACCACATCAAGACCACGATGAGCCCGCCTGTTCCAGAAATTCCCCAATGGAAACATCATCTTCCGACGAGGTGCGGCTGGACATGATCGACGACGGACTCCACCAGCGATGCATGACCAGACTAGGGTGGTGGTGCGCTACTCCAGCGAGGTGCGAGGGCAGCCGGGACAGTGTCGGTGGAATCCATCAGCTGAGTCAGCAGTAGTGGCGTGGTACGTCTGTGACGGTGGTGGCAGCGTGGTTTGGCCGAGACAACGACAACGTGGTCTGACCAAGATGGCAGATTTGTGGTGGTCCAAGCGAGCAGGCAGAAGTGGGGTGGTCCGGGATGGAGCGGCTTAAGAAATTCTCAAGGGAGGTGGGGCGGTGCCTTGCAGTCGGAACGGTGAGACAGTGCTGGTGCAGCAGGCCAACATGGTGGTAGTGAGCTCAAAGGGTTTCATTGCAGGTCTGGCAGCAAGGGGATAAGAGAATAGGGTTGGTGAGGCACCTTTCACATTAAAGAATACCCGATGGGGTCTTCTTCTTTCCAATTTTTTTTTAATTTTTGGTTTATTTTAATACAAACCCCGCACCCTTATTTATAAAAAAAATTACCCAATTGTGGTATTGGTCTCTATCTTTTTTTAAATTTCTAAAATCTAAATACTTTCAAAAATAAAAAAAGATTACATGAATCAATGTCTAAAGGACTTCCTTTTAAAAAAATTGAGAAAAATAAAATAAATTTATATTATAATGTATATTATTTATCTCATAAAAAATCCCACCAAAAACATTTCAGTGATCAGATTTTTCCCAAAACATGGTCAGATTTTGGAACAATGAAGAACTCATGAATAAATTAAAAAATATGTGTTCTTCAAAAAAATTAAAATCTGATGAACTTAAAACCAAAAACATCGATCCAATTAAAATTTTAAAATGGAAAAAACATGGCCATTTGAAAATTGATCAATGTTTGGTCAGATCCATTGTAACTGATTTAATACCTAATATATTAATTTAATGCAATTTAATTTTCTATTTGACTCTAATAATCCACACATCCCTCGAATATAACTATTAGGTACCTGGATGGGAAACAGAAGTTGATGGGCCAAGAAATTAAAATTTGGGTGTCACCAGAGTGAATGAAAACATCGGATCAGGAAAACTTATCCTCCTACAGTATGAGGAACACATGTGAATATAACAAAGAAAAAAATAAAATTTGAACATATACATTTTTTGGATTTGTTGTGTCTAAGTTTTTTCTTGATTTCAGTGGTCGTTGCTCGAATACTCAAATGTCAAATCCCTCTATATCTTCCACACATGCCTCTTAAATCTTCTTTCATGTCGTTCATCTAAATCTGATTTCTAGCATGGTACACCAACAACCACTTTGATGCAATGATGTTCACCAAAAGATATAGTCTTCAATCCAAGAAGAAGTAACGTGATGATCTTGCTTACATGAGAGAACCTCTCACTCTAGAATTTTGAAGGAGCGAGGGGCTCTCAATTATAACGCCAGAATAGTTCCAGGGGAAGATCATCTCTCTTATATATATGGAATATCTAAAATACCTTATGTGGGTTCCCGACCCCCATGTAATATATATTCATTGTATATGTATGATAAATATATATTTATGACAAATTAAATTATACAATAAATAATATTTATAATTTTATCACTAACTTCAATATATATATCAAATATATATTGGGTGATAAACATGAGTCTTTAACTCGACTCACATATCCTGAAAATATTAAAGGAACCTAGGACATTTATATCATGTTGAATAATATTTTATCCTTGTTTCTACTTAATCACTTGTAAATACATGTTATAAATAATCTCATCAAATTATTCCAAAATTAATTATTAAATAATTTACTTATTACTCGGTGATCGATAGAACTTCTATAATACTCAGACCTCGTGCAGGGTCTCACTATGTTTTATATTACTATTCCACAGAATATGGAAGATTCTCAAAGCCCTATAGTGTTTGACCCTCCAATATGTTATCTCAATAGCATTGAATAATATTAACTAACTAAGAGGGGGCTCTCAAAAACCATCGACTCCCCTATAGAGATAAGGTATAGTCAAAGCATTTACTACCTTCCAACCAACATGTTATGCGTAATATAATATATTAATCCTCGATATCTCAATAAAACAGAACTCACACAAGTGTCATCATCATTTATCTTCATTTATATTATTTGTTGCAATCTCTGGATGGTCCTTCCTTTAACATTCATGGCCATGGATTTAATGAAGTTTCTACCATCCTTATCAACTAGGCCCGAGATATCTCTTCCTCAACTTGGAAGTGACAAATCATGTCTTCATCATTCAATCAATGACTTTTCACCAATGATGTACCCAATAAAAACTTCTTCGCCACAATAATATGTCCATGGTTGTCTCCTTACATCAATGTTCTCAATTAAATGTTATAGATTGATAAGGATCTAAATTTGGGAGACCATTACACATGTTCAATGATAGTAATGACATATGACAACTGAAACATGTGGTGTTCCTATTATACGAGTCCGTGCTCATGTTCTCAACTACTAGAGATCATCAAGTGCGAACTTTGTAATAAGAATTCTCAATGTTTATGAGCCCCAATCACCTGATAGTCACACATCTGTTTCCTTTTAGAATGATGTCACTAGAAAAGATGAGATTACATTTTGATTACTATCATTTCATCTCATGGTTATCACTATATCCTAGGATCGTCTATAACCCTTTGATAGAATATATAATCTAATGAAATTCCCATAAAAAGTGGATGATGAAGATTCTACGCTATTATGGAAAGATAAACCCATGTATATGTAACAAACAACATATATGTAGTGGTAATCATAGTATGACACCAGATGCGTCTAGGTAACCAAATTCCAACACATTATTCCCATAATGTTGAGATGGATATTGGAAACTCTTAGTGGTCTCATGGAACCGGAGACAAAAAAATGTTAAATGGATATTTATTTGGGAGTATAATGGATAAATTCCATGAAGGAAAGAAAACCAACAACACCACTTGTCAAATGTGTGGGAAGTAGCATCCTAGAAACTATCTGAAGGGAACCATGGGATATTTCAAATGTGGGAGATAGGGATATCCGAATAATTAGTTTTCAAGGGAAATGAAGATACCTACTTATGTGGTTTAAGAAAAGATGATTCATATCGACACTCTACCTATGGTATAGTGTTTTAACTATAAAGAACATATGAATTATTAATCATAAGGTTTGTTAGAGACATTCAATTATAATAACCTATTAGGTAGCTAGGAATAGAATATGACATCACTAAAACTGAGGTGGATCCCAACAATGATATGGTGGAAAGGATGCTAGTGATTCATTCAATAATAGTGAACATACTTTTTTATTCTAGTTCTATGAATTCTTTCATATCTTGAAATTTCTGTATAACTTTTCAAACACCACCTCAATACATGGGGGTTAAGTAATCTATGACAATATAATATAGAGAAAATTTTCGTTCCAATTATAAAATTCATCCCCATTCAATGATTAAGGGATAAATCTTATATAAAATAATCTCATGCATTCTTTAGTGATGTTTTATTATATGTTGGTCATGGATGGGGTATCCTTATACAAAGACATAT
Organism: Viscum album; assembly: GCA_963277665.1. Classification (NCBI taxonomy): domain Eukaryota; kingdom Viridiplantae; phylum Streptophyta; class Magnoliopsida; order Santalales; family Viscaceae; genus Viscum; species Viscum album. The sequence continues at coordinate 68,179,079 of OY728126.1, forward strand.
TCAACTATCAAGAGTGGGATTTCACTCCTCACATCCCATATCAACCTATGATTATATAATAGTGTTATGAGGAGGATGAATCTGTCATGGAATCATAAATTCAAGTGTGGATATTGCTCTTATATAAAAAATAATATATGTCCCAACTTATTGAATCAAATGATAGAATAATTCATGAAGGAAAACCCATTGGGAGAGATAACACTAATGTATTTCCAGACGTGTTTTCTGGTATTCCTCATGACAAAGTGTTTTTGTTCTGAATCTAACATATACATAAATCTCTACCCATATAAATTTTTTTTATGAAATGGTCACAATTGAGTTTGAAGAACTAAAAAATAAATTACAATAGAATGTATAAATGAGTTTTATATTCTTGAATGCTTCACTATTGGGTGAGATGGTTCTCTTCATTAAGAAGAAGGATGGATCAATTTGCTTCGACATTTATTACCATGACCTCAATAAAATAATGAAATGAAAATATATCCTCTTCTATTGATAGATGACTTGTTAGATCAAATATGGGGAGCCCATTATTTCTCTATGGAGGACCTTTAATCAAGAAATCATCAATTAATGGTAAATAAGAAGATGTTCAAAAAACTGCATGTCAAACAAGGTATGGCTAAAGTGAGTTTATAGTGATTTCTTATGAACACACTAATACACTAACAATATTTATGGACAAAACGAATGGATTATTTAAATATTACCTTATAAAGTTATTGTATTATTTATAGATTATGTTATGATAAAGTCTAAGATAAATGAAAATCAGGAGGAGAAATTCAATATTGTGATACAGATATTTTGAAAGGATAATCTAAATGAGAACTAAAATAAATTTTTGTTCTAGAAGAAGTAAGTATTATTTTTTTTTCATATTATCACCCAAAGATATATATATATATATATATATTTATGGAACCTTTTAACATAAAATAAAATTTAGAACTATCCTGAACTAGAATTTGGAATGGAGGTACATAGTTTCCTTGGACTAGCTCAGTATTATCGATGATTTTTGTGAAACTAATCATGATTTTCAAACCTGGTAACCAAGCTATCTGGGAAGGGGTGAAGTATATATAGTTCAATGAATGTGAATTTATTTTTAAGTATTTGAGAAAATAATTTATCACTACACAATCCCCGACAGTTCCCTTGAGTGGAGAACATTTTGTTGTATACAGTGATGCTTCTGAAAACTTGTTAGGTTTTGTAATAATTCAAAATAATTAAGTGATAGTCTATGCCTCAAGGAAATTGAAATTTTGTGATAAGAAATATCCTATGCATGATCTTTAGTTTTTTTAGTGATGTTTACATTAATAATTTCTAGAAATTATCTTTATGGAGAGTAGTGCGAAATATATGTAGATCGGACTCAGATATATATTCACACATAATGTGATTAATATGTTCAAGTGAGGATGGTTATATTTGATCAATAATTCTGAATTATAATTCCATTACCATCATCAAGAAGAAAACAAGGTCGATGATTTTCTAAGTAGAAAGGATCCAGGAAGATTATAACTACTGAGAATTTTGAAGGATCTCATATACATATACATGAAAATGACAGACAAGTGAATCTTAAAGGAATGATCATCATGATTATTTTCTCAAATGATTTCTCAACCATACATTTTTAGTGGGTAAAGCACTCTAAAAAAGATAATATGGAAATTCATAAAAAGGTGGAAGTGAAAATAAAATGTAAATAAATATAGTTCAAAATTTAGGAAGAAGTAGTTGTAATATTTAGGTCATGAATATGTGTACAATCAAATCCAGTGATAAAAAGAGATAATTTGAATGATTTATATATATATCAACTTTCTCCATCCATATTGGGAGCATTTATACGTATCAGGATCTCTGAGAATGCTATTGGTGGGACAATAAGAAGAATGAGATCATGAAATATACACCAAAGTGTCTAGTATGTTAGCAAGTAATGGCTAAAAGGAAAATTTTCAAAGGGGATGATTAAACCATTACCCATACCTATATGGAAATTATAAAACATCACCATGGACTTTTTCACTGGTCTTCCGAAGACATCAAAAGGAAATAATGTCATATGGGTAGTAGTGGGTCATATTATTAAAACATCTCACTGGAAAAAAATTTAATAGGAGTTCTCACATAATGAACTTTCAATGAAATAAATTATAGTGGTTTGAGGATGCATGGAAACCCCTATCGATTGAATATAATTAATATATGAGATTTAGCTCCATGTTCTACAAGAGTCACCAACATGCTCTAAATAATAATTTGAACTTCAATGCAATGTATCATGCCCAAAATTATAGAAAATATGAGTGGAATATTTTGACATTTCATGAAATGTTGAGAGAATACATGATGGACTTCAAAGGATGATGGGATTAACATCTTCTTCTTATTGGGTTCTCATTCAATAATATCATTATCTCAAGTATCCAAACGGATCCTTATGAATCTTTTTATTGGAAGAGATGTAGAAAACACACCTTTTGGGATGATGTTGGTAAATTAATGTTGTTGGGGCCTCAAATGACTGAGGAGATTTTATAAAAGTTCAGGACCATTTAGCAACGCATCATGACTAGTTTGAGTCGATAGAAGTGTTGTGGTGACAATCATATATGAGTATTGGAGTTTGAGGTCAACGATAAATTATTTCTCAATATATCTCCCTAGAAGATAGTCATTGCATTTTTGAATAAGAGAAATATAGTCTCTATTTACACTATCCTCTTTTATATTATTGATCAGTTTGATGTTATTTCTTATCAACTAGCACTCCTACCAACCCTTTCTCAAGTATATGACATATTCCATGTATCCCTTTTGAGGATGTACATACCATAATTGTAACATGTAATGAATTTATCGGCGGTGTAGTTTTCAATAGATCTGACTTAGGAGTATAATTCTATAAGGATCTTGTACTATAGAGATAAATTTCAACATAATAATGAAACCCACTTGGTCAAATTACTATTGTAGAACAATTAATATGAAGAGGAAACAAGTGAACAATAAGAGGCAATGAAGTAGCAGTAACCTCATTTATTTTCACAATATAATGTAACGTGAAATTTGAAGGGTAAAATTACCTAACGGTGTGGATATAACACCCCGAGTGATTTTCTTTAATAGGACACTATGTTAGATAGTTTATATGACATTCAACACTAAACCTAAATGAATGACAATTATTTAAATATAACCATTATAAACTATCTCTTAAATTCATGAGAATGAATAGGATTAAATTCTATTTGAAATATATATATTTTTAATACTAATTATTAATTGAGTGAATAAATATTCGGCAATAATCTCTGGATTTTTAATAATGACATCTTATTTATCAAAAAAAAATCATTTTTTTGAAAAATTAATTTAGTTTCTTTTTATGGAAAAATATTAATATTAATTTTATATAAATTTTAGAAATTATATCCAATAAAATTAAAATCAATTTTTAAATCATATTTTCAAATTTTAATTAGTGTTAAATTTTGTTATTTTTATGAATTGATTGGTTTTTCAATGAATTGTGAAAATTACTGAATTTTCAAATACTCTCATTTCCATTAATTAAAAGAAGTAATTTAAAATTACTATTAACATATTTATTTTGTTTTATAGTTATATATGACTATTTTAAGTAGAATAATCTATTTAATTTCATTTAAATCAATTTTCATGATTTTGGTATATGTTTTTTATGTATAAAAATATAGTTTTATGTGTAATGTTTCTAACTGCTTAACATTTCTCCATTTTAATTAATTAAAATAACCCCTTATACTTATATAAAAAAACTAAATATATATATGTTTTATATCTATTTATATGAATGAAAATTAGTATAATTATTATAGTTAATCATATAGTTTATGTATGATCATTTATTTCTTAAAAAATTCATTATCGTAAAAAACATTTTTTCGTCGTGTTCTATCAGTTTAATTTTCAATTTAATTCATCCACTTCTAGGAATTAACATTATAGAATGAATTAAATATTTATAAATATCATAATTAATATTATTTAATAATTTTAAATTAATTATTGTTCATGGTGATTAGTAAAAATAGAAAAATTATTAATTAATGTTGTTATGGTTAAAATAGGGTGTTGTGCATTACATGTTCTTGTGTTAAATTTAAAATTACACAAACATAAAATTTTATATTTGATAAATTTTATTTAATATTTATAATCATTGGTTCAAAATTATTTAATATGGATCATTTTATTTACTGTCTTAATTGATAAATTACATAAGTAGAAATTGTTTGTCGTGGTGAATAACTAAAATGGTAAAAATGAGTAACCATGATGTAAAGGGATTAATATGTTTAAAAAATATTTATTTTTAGAAAAAGAGGTATTTATAGACCTTATATTCAAGTCACTACATCATTTATCAATTTTAGATGAACATTTATTGATATTGACGTCCCATTATTGAATAGTTTTTTGGTATTTACAAAAATGGCACTCTTTCTCACTTATAAATGGGAACCTCATCTCCTCTCCTCTATATGCATAAATATCCATTTAGTTAGACCAATTCCTACCCAAATACCATTATTACTTCCTAAAAATTTTCTATATTCCTTGTTTTGATTAGAAATCCCCCCTAGGAAGGATTTTGATAAAATATAAAGAGGTTTTAGAAGAATTAGTATCAATCGTAAGAGATCATTTTGTATTATTTCTTCCTCCACCTCCTTAAAATATTATTCCATAATGATGGTATAATAAAATCATTGTCTCCAATATATTGAGTTTTTATTATTTTAGTTTTATAATCTACACCTTTCTCATCTTCCATCAAATGATAAACAAAACAATCATTCATGTGTACGGCTGACTACCACCTCATAAACCAACGTAATATGTTTTCCATCATCAACTCTCATAGCTATTTATGATGATATATATATTATATATATATATGATATTAATTTCACATTTATAATTATATAAAATTAATATATCAATTATTTTCTTACCTCTACATTCATATAAAATTGATAATATCATTTGTGAGTACGTGTTGATTACCACCTCCACGAAGCGATGTGATTTGTTTATCATTACTGCATGTCATGGATATTATATTTAAGTGTATTTAGATAAATAATATGATATTTTTTATATAATTTTAATTATGTAATGATAAAATTACACATAACCTATTTACATTATGATCCTTTAAAAATTGAAATATTAATTGTTCATTTGTATGGCCAACCTTCTCCATGATTTTAACATTGTAATTTTTTCATAAATTCCATTAATAATTGGATTTAATAGAATAATTGATGTATAAAAATGATAATTATGTCATAATGTTTATTCTGAATATGATGAAATAACATCATATTTGACCTTAGTGAACTTTCGAAATTAATTTTGGACATATGAGCCAAATATCATTAATGGTTCTGAATTAAACCAAATTGCATAAGTAATTGGATATAACATGCTAATAAATAAAATAAAAGGATTAATAAAAAAGGAAAATTTTCTTCATCAATTAAAAAATAGAATAATTTTATTATTTATGATGATAATGAACTCATATGGAAAATCAGGCTCATGGTAAAGGATCTCTATAAACCAAACATTCCTTTAGATTATGACCATTCTTCCTCTAACTCACTTTATCTCCATATTTAATGTTATAAAATACTTATAACGTATGTATATATGTCTCTAATATGTATATACATATTCTTATCCCTTTATTTTATGGGTTTACATATTCCTTATGATCATTTCTTAAATTCATTCTTCTCGAAATCTCTTTTGATTGTGATATGAGGTCAGATTATGAAACCTAATTTCTTTCCATGGGTAATTTTATTTTATAAGCCTAATGATTGATTTAATTTTTTGTGGAATAAATAATAATTATCATGTCATAATAGGAACACCAAAATATAACTCAAATGTATTTTTTAAGGCTTTTCTCTCAAGAGACATTGTGTGTGGGAATAGGGAGTAAACCTAATCCATTATGGGATTTTCTCATCCAATTGATATTGTATAGGATATTATCCTTGTCTAAATTTTATGTCATGTTATATGTTTATTCAAAATTAACTATGTTTTCATGATCTTATCATACCATGTTATATATGTTATGCTCGAATGTTATTACTCATGTGCCTTCTCATGTATGATACCGTGTTATACCTTGGACTCACATGTAATGCTTTCTTATCATTTTTATTTGCTTACTAGGATTTTTAGTCCACCCCATTTGTCTATGATTCCACCCATGTTATCCTATATAGGTGTAATAGATCAAAGGTATTATTGCCACTTTATAGAGATTAAAACAAATTCCTTTTATTTTAGTCTAACTTTGATGTATTAAAAAAATAGTCTCCAACATACTATAGAAATTTTTATACATGTTCGGTTTTATTGGATGTTTATGTTATAAAATCATGTAATAATATGTGTATAAAACGTTTGGGTAACTATAGTTTTCAATTAATGGTCGGTGTTTTTTCAGAAAACAACTTTCTTCAAATTTTTTTAAAGAATTCCTTGTCTTTAATAGTGCCCAACCTTTTTAAAAAAATTATTATTGTTATTCTATTTTATTTTGATTATATGTATATATACAAAATCAAAAATTTACAATTAAATATAATTTAACTTCTTTTATATTCAGCATTACATTAATAATTTTATTTTAAAAAAATTATGTTAAATCTCACCCAACCTCTCCATGTATGAGGTTTTAATACTCAAAATCTCTTTCTGGGTTTCGATGCGGGATTCAGACACCACATTTACACATTTTTATAAATAATACCCAAATGATGTGAACCATGTATAAATTCAATTATCCTAGAAAATTTATTAATGAAACAAATGTAAACAACAGGTAAATAAAAATAAGATAGGGTGCACAATTAATATGTTCATCTACCACCAACCACAACAATAAAAAGAAATTACCTTCTTTTTTTTACTACTTCTTGCCTGAGAGCTCCCAAAACCACTTTGGTGCCTTCCGGGATTCCACTATTTTAGAGCCTTCCAAGTGGCTGTGTCACCCAATTTTGATGATTCATCTCCCTCATCAGTGTTAGTAATGTCATAATTATTGTTAATAGGGTAATTTTCATATAGTTCATTATACTCCAAAGCAATAGGTTTCACTTTAGCTCTATGGTTTCCAGATTCCTCCTGAATAGAATCCATATTGTGAGAACTGATAAGAATGTCATGTGTGGAATATTTATCTGAACTTATTCCCTAGTCCGGAAGAGCATTGTCACCCTATTCGAGTGACGCCATCTCCTCTAGAGTATCATAAGACATGTTGTCACCATCTAAACCACCAATTATCTCTTGTAGAGTAAGCACAAATGGTGATATAGAAACTTCCAACCAATAATAAGAAAAAATAGAAAAATAAATATAATCTCCAATAAGGGGTGTTCGATCATGCCCATTAACATACTGAGGTGTATATATAATTAACAACATAAGGAGAACCAATTTAAATCAATAATCTTCCAAAACATGTACCTTCCCATTATTTTTTTCAATAGTAAGCTTCTTCTCACAATCAAGTAGTTCTTAAGAAAAAAACCCACATTCAGATTGCTCTAAAGAATCCATATTTACCAATTAAAAATTATTATTCATACATGGATCCTCCTCGAAGGATTTGTTGTCATATACATATTGAAACTAATGATTCCCAGTAAATACACTAGTAGGGGAGTAGGCATTATCAGTATTAAATTTCGGAGGATCGTCAAGGTAAGTAGCTAGAATCTCTGAAAGATGTGAGCCATCGTCTACAATAATTTTATGTTCTGATACTCCCTGTACAGGTGTAACTGAGTTTTGGTAGACACATGAAAGGTTACATTTTTCATTACATTTAGAACAGATGGTGTTTCTATAGCATTATTTCATAGAATTTCAAATATATTTAAAATACAGATCGTATAGAGGACGCATTTCATAATCAATTCATAAATTAATATCATAAATTTGAGTGGAGAGAGTTACTATATCAATTAGAGTAGCACTTATGTTCACCTCCAACAAAAATAAATGAATGTTTTTGAAGCACACCTAATAATTCTTCTTGTCTAGCATAATTAGAAAAATATTGAACAAGATCTATGAAAACACATAGAAAACAATCAACAAGATGAAATCTTGGCTCAAATCGTGAATACAGAGAGTACATGGATTCAAAAACAAGAACCATAACTCCAGTATTTATGTTTTAGATGATCAAAGAAAAATAAATAATAAAAAAAGTATTTACTGATTGAAATCCAATTCAAATTATAAAACCCTCAAATTGAATAAAGCCTTTGAAAAAGCTCCTCAAATCTCAAATTTTTTTCTCCCTTTTGATTCATGATCCTAGAAGTAAATGATTTCTTACCCCTCAACAGCCTTTCTACTACTGTATTTGGATTCCCTTAATCAAAAAATAATAACACTTTTTGATGATTCTCCCTATGGGAATCTCCCTAAACAACATGAGAAAGGGATTTCCTCCCTCCAATATAGAAGAATGCATATCTCCATGATTTCCACCCTAATATGCATGTTGATTAATCAATCCATATTCATCTTTCTCAAGCATCGCCTGATATTTCACCGGTGAAGGGCCATCAACACCACTTTCTCTACTCTTGCATGCCCTCTTCCATCATTCTCATTTTGGAAAAATAAATTCCCTATAATAACACAATAATTCTAATAAAATTTTAATCATAACAGATTTTTATTAAATTTTTATTATTTAATATTTTAATAAATATTAACTAATAGAGTCCTAGAAATGATTACTAATAATGTTGTTAGCAAATATATTAGTTATTATGACTTCATAAAAATATTAAATTAATTATTTTTATGTTATTAATTATTAATTTATTAATTATGAATGTATTGTTATCATTAATTATTCAACAATATATTATTAAAATTAATCATTAATAATTTTGTAATAATTTAATGGTAACAAAATAAATAAAAATATATTTAAAATAATAATATAATTATTAACATGTTTAAGAAGTAATACATTTAATTATTAATATAATATCAACTTAATAAATATGTAATACTTATTAATTACAATAATAATGTAATTAACAATGTGACAGATAAAAATAATTAATAAAATAAATATTTTAAATTGTAAATTTTATGTTTCTAATAAATAATGTTTTTGTCATGAAAATTAAAAAAATTTATTATATTTTTTAATAATAGTATTATTATTATTTAATAATTAAATATAGTTACATGAGTACATAGATACAAAGAAAATACATCCATATGGGAAATTGACAACAAATAATATTTTTTGTACAATAAAGTAATACTAATAAGAAATTAATGATGATAAAGTCATTATAATAAATTCATGATAATGAATTCATAAAATTGTTAATAAATTCATGATAATAATGTCATGATAATTATCATTTATTAAATTTAAGAAGTTAATAATAATGTTATTATTTATGAATAATAATAATATGATAATTATTAATAATTATGTGAATTATTATATTATTATTAAACATTATTAAATATAAATATAATATTAATAATTTTGTTTTTAATTGTAATATAATAAATAGTAATTTAAAAAAATACTATTATTAATATGTATAAAATATTAATTATTTTTACTTTATTTATTAACAATATTATTAGTATACAGTTATATATTATTATTAATACTTCATATTTTCTAATTATAATTTATATTTTATAACCATTTAATGTTACCTAATTTTTTAAAAGTCCAAATGTTATATTTTGAATAAACATGGTTTTCTGTTATCTATATTATTGTATATTTATAATTTTGATTATAAGATTTCATTTTTAATTATTTTTTTATGTGATTAGTATATGTATTAAATTTTATTTTGATTGTTTTTATATTTTATTTTATATAAGATATCATAGTCACGAAATTGAAACATAAGAAAAATTATTATGTTTCAAGTAGGTAATTATAGAAGACTATAAAATATAAAGTACAAGTACAATAAAAATGAAACCAAAAACATATACTAAATATATAAAAAATAGTTGAGAATAAAAATGATTTCATAAATATAATAAAAAAATTACATGAGATAAATAAAATTGATAAAACCCAAAAATTTAAACTTTAAAATTTTATACAGGTAATTATTATTAAGTAATAAATTATTAATTATATTATTATTTTATTTATTATAAATATTTTTTAATATAATTAATTCATTGCATTATAATATTATTGGTTTATTTATTATTAGTAATAATTAATATTTTCTTTATATTAATTTTTTGAAATTATTTTTTTACTTTATATGCCATAATTGCATTTATTAAATTTCATTTAAAATATTATTCTAATTTATATTTTATAATATTTTAACGTTACCTACTTCATTACAAGTCTAAATATTATATTTTGAAACATCATTGTTGTGTTTTATATATATTATTATCTATCTACTATTTTCTGTAAAATTATTTTTATTATCATCTATTTTTTATATATTTTTTCTATGTTATATGTTTTACAAAGATTTTACATATAGTTTATATCTTATAACATTTCAAAGCTTTCAACATTAAAATTTAAGAGACATAATAAGTTTCTAGTAACTAACTTTGAAGTATTATAAAATAGAAAATATATATAAAATCTAAAAAATCAAAGCAAGGATTAATCATAATAAAAATATCTAGAAATAAAAATAATTTCATAAATATAATAAAAAAATTAATTTACATTACACATACATAGTTGATTAAAACCATAACATTTACACATCAAAAACTTTATGCATATAAAATATAGTATAAATAAAATCTCTATTAAATTTAAAATAGTTACTCTGAAAAATAAAAATTAATATAAATTAAAAGGATTGTCAAAAAATAATATACAATAAAAAATTTATTTTGTGTAAAAAAATTCTAGGAGCACATTTAATTTTTTCAAATAATAATATTTTGTGTCATTTAAATAAATTTTCATCAATTTTTTTAGGAAATGGTTTTTTATAATTTTATTCAGTGTTTCAAATTTTACATATACTGTATTTATACATGATAATTTATTGGATTTTAAAGGCACCTACTTGAATCATTATTATTTTTCAAGTATCTGAATTTAAAAGCATTTAAATTATTAATAATAAATACAATCTAAATGAAATTTCATAAACTAACTAAGAAATTATGAAATTATTGAAATTAATACTAAATTCATAAAAATAATAAATAAATATGAATTTACATAAAAAATTCTTTATTTTATTAAAACATAACATTTACACTTTAAAAACATTATGTGAATAATTATTATAAGTTATTATATTATTTATTACATTATTATGAAGTATTAATAATTATTTTTTTATTAAATATTTTGAATTAAATAATTAATAAATTTCATATATTCATAGGTGGTAACAACATAACTTCAAATAAATATTGCTTCATTTCATCTATTGGGTCCTTCGTCAAAACTTATTAGGAGACGAGAGCTTTGATTCTTACACTTGAAAACCTGGGAAATGAGCACTAGAGGTGGATATTGGACTAGTTGCAGACTGAATGGGTGACCAATCTATTGATGAAGAATCTATATAGAATTCTGTATATCATCTGATTATATAAGAGTACATTATTTCTATTAGAGATTGTAAAAGTATGCAAAAACTAAAGGCTAAATCTCTTGGGATAATTAATATTTTGAAAAAAGTTTAGGTTAATATACTAGTAGCTGGTGGTCAAGAACCTTTGAAAAAGGGTGTTTGGATTTTCCCAGAGGATATTATACACGATCAGAATCCTATATAGGGATTTAAAATATATCACACATAGGTGGATATGTAAGGGTATGTGTCCAAATTTTAGAAAGTGGTGGTGGATGGAGAGGGATTCCAACTTGTTATCCTTTGAAAATCCAAATTATATAACTCACAGTTGCAGGCTGCATAGGTTATTGACTCTTTGATTCAAATGAATGATTAAATTAGTAAGAGTGGTTTTATTTTTTAGGTTTTTCATTTGTATTATCAACATCATTTTAAATATCCCATAAAAATGCATATATATATTATAGTAGGGCCTCTCTTCAAGAATGTGTCACTGCATGTGAAAAAACTAATGTATCATACCTATAGAGGACCTAAAAAGTATAAGAACCATTTTTTACCCATTTAGGAGGAAGATGGATGGTATTTATTTAATATTTTTACAACCTTTTCTATTATTGAACCAATTTTTTGAAATGATTTTATAGAAATGCCTAATTTTTTATCCATTAATCTTGATGATGGACTGTATGCCAAACCAGAATAAACATTAGGGATTATCTTAAAAGTTTAGGATCTTATTTACTATACATGGATCATCTTAATCATCGTTATATAATAATAAGAGGCTCCCCAAATGGCTGAGACATTGTGGCCATGTCGACATCCAAAAGGAAGAGGATTCCACTTGATGAATATGGGATCTAGAATGAATTTAGTGGCATGGAATTCTATTGGATGATTTCACATTGATGTGGGAAAATTAGGTCATGTTTAAGTTGATCATCTTTTTCCTTGTATACCTTTCCTTGATAATAAATTTTGGATTCATGGGTTTGTTTTACAATCCCATGACTGATCTGTTTGAGTATTTAGTAATATCATTTAAAATAAATATAAAGTTAATTAGAAATATAGAAAATATAATCATTAATAATAATATTGTTATTAAAATTTTATTATACAATTAATAATCATTTAAAATCAGCATAATAGTAATATAATCAAAATTTTAATAATAAATATATAAATAAATATTATGAATTTTATATATAATTTAATGATTTAGGTATTTAATTATATAATCAAAATTAATGTATGGACATCATCATCATTCAATCCTACTTTTTTGGCATTTTCCTATAAACTCACATTGAGGTTGAGTGAGAACCACTTAAAAAGATAGATAATATATCAAATCATGAATATTGAAAAACTGAAGTAATCCAATACTACCAGAAACCTCACACTATACAATGCCACCACATATTAAGAATTAAAAAAACCAAACCACAACCATGAACCACCACCATTCCTCTTCCCCAAAAATGAATTAGATCCAAGTACAAAATTCCATTTCAAAATTTGATCAAACTACCTGTGACCAACCATGCCTCGATCCAAAGGTTCTGTTGTGATCTGTTCAACCTATTACACAATTTTTTTTATTTAAACCCGTAATATCAATAAACTAGACTATCATTGATGATGATCCAAACTTGAGCTAAACCATAAAACCCTATCAAAGACTAGATGAAACAACAACCATCCATGCTCACACAGTCACCTCACTCATCATTATTGGTGCCTCAAAATACTGATGTCACGGATCCAAAAAAGAATGTCCCTCCTTTAATAAACAAAAAGTATGTTTAAATTTAATTATATTTTTTTTTATTTTTACTTTTAAATTAATTTATTTAATATGAATAATATTTAATACTATTATATAAAACTTTATTATTATTATCATTTTCATTATTATTACTCAAAAAAATAGTTCCGATGGATACTATTATGATCCATTCTAGGACATGATTAAAAGATGTGGATGTTGTAGGATTTTGGAAGGACTAATGTTCAGGTGGTTTCTTCTCTAGTTCATGAAGACTCATATAAAGTCTATATTTTAGATGTTGTAAATATAGCAATGTTCTTTAGTATATAGAATTATATGTCTATGTAATAGGCTATGGGTGTTGAATATTTAGGATTGAATCTACGTAGTGATAAAAACTATTTGGTTACCTCTAGTGTAAAGGATACTTATTTATATCAAATAATTTGACTACTCCTGATAGAGATTTAATTCATCAAATTGACAGTGCTCAAATTTATTTGGTGGGTATTCTCCTAATACTACTTTGGTTAATGAGTATATCTCTATTTTGGGTTCTTTTAATGTTGATATTACTACTCATATTGATGTGGATCCATTGGATATGAATTTGATATAACAATTGAATATGTTCTTCCTAGAGATTCTTTTTGTTATTTTTAATTATTTAATCCTGGTTTTACTGATTTTACTGGTGATATTACTTCTTTAGAATGTAATCTATTTTGATTAATCTTATCAATTATGGAAGATTAATAATCCCTAGAAATGAGGTCAGAATCCTTGTGAAATACCCCCTCATGGAAGGGGTAGGTGTGGCCCTAACCTTACTCTTGTAGTGGATTTTCTAGATTTCTAGTGAATTTTTTGTTAATTAGATTGGAATCTATTATTTCATTTCTTTTAATGTGGACTACTCACCCTTCCTATTTTTGTACCTTTTCTCTTTCCTATTAATATATGGGATTGGGAATTAGTTCCCAATCTCTACTTTGAAAAACATTTAATATTCATAAATATTATAAAATAATAATAATTAACATGACACAAAACATTATTTTTTAATAACAATTATTAATAATTAGATTATGAATTATAAGTAATTATTTATAAAATATAAAATTAATTTTATTATTAATTACTTTTCTTATATTTAGTATTTTTAATTCCCCCTCCCATCCATTTGTATGTATTATAAATTATTTATAGTTATATTTTTATTATTAATAACGTTATTAATCATATAATTTAAAAAAACATTTTGACTATTATGTTTAATTTTAACATCATTAATAAAATTTTAGTAATCATTACTATGAATTTTTTAGTTACTATTTATTATATTCTTAAAAAAATCAGTTTATTAAAAATTTTATTAAAAATTTATTATCATTAATTTGTTATTATAAATAAATTATTATTTATTAAATTGTGGAAAACTGATGTCTAAAACCCATATTGAAAACCTAGAAAGGATTTCGAGTGCCATAGCCATATTAAAGGGGTGGTTGGTGGGATCTTACATAATATTTTCAGAATACATTGCATAAAGTAAAATTGAATATTAAAATAGTTAAATAATATTTAATTTTTAATTTTTTTGGTTCATTTTCTTTAGATATATATATATAAACAAAAAAATTCAAAATTCAAAATTCAAAAAATATGTAATGGAGGGTAGTCTATGAGACAATTACTTCTTTAAAAAAATATAAATAACACCTTCTCTTATATAGTACCTTCTTCATAACACTTCTAAAGAATGCGTTTCTTTGGAATTTATATTCTTTGGAAGCTTTCTAAATAAGGAAATTTCTAAGATATTGCCCACCCTTCATCCCAAAACATCCCAGTTTCATCATTATGTTGAGAAATTTTTCTCAATCAACCTTTTTACGAACATTGTTTATTTTTTTTCATCATATGGGGAAAAATTACTCAAATGTATCTAGGCATCCCTTGAGGCATTACAGACATGAATATTATGAAACAAGAGATTAGCTAAAGAGTACGATCATCTTATCCATTTTTTGGCATGCATTCATGGAATTATTCTCCTACTGTGACCATGCATGGTATACTTCGGTAAACTTTTTTTATTTTAGCTCTGTAGTGGACTTCTGAATGGAATAGTAAGTCTAGAAAATACAACATTGTTCTTCACATGGAAACACTATCCTCATAGGGGAATCATTCCATATGTTGACATCAATAGATATTATGTAGTTCCCACCAATCTGATATGGTTAATGCAACAAGCAAGACCTCTTAGTGAATAAAAAAACATCGAACATAATGTCAGGAAAGAAGGAATGTGACTAAGGTACAAATGAACATAAAATAAAATGAACTTTGAAAATAAAATTTTATTTACCTTTAAAACTATATTGAAAAATTAAAGCAGATGAACAATGACCGAAAAAATATTTGCAAACAAATTAATGATGGTGCCATAAAAGTTTAACATAGAAAACCCAAAAAAGTATAAAATAATTGGACCTAGTCCAGAATGTAGAATACACTAATAATCAAGAGTACAATGAAGATACTCTCAAAAATTAACAAGAACCCAAAAATAATACTCTGATAAAATATCAGATCCAAGGAAGAATGTTTATTCAATATAAAAGTTGCCTAAAATGAAGACTGTAAACTGATAATAAAATCCAAATATATCTTACCATGTACAACATTAAATCGTCTTTTTAATAAAAGTTCAAAATGAAAAAACCCATTATTTGGTCAAGGAGCACCTTATATAAATGCCAACCAGACCCATTGAATTTATCTGTATGTAGATATAAAAATTGCTACCTAAAACCCTAACTACACTATGCTGAAGTAGAGAAGAGAGTGTTAACGACGCCCTAAAAAATACATCCGCCTCATGATATGTAACCCCTCATCCAACAAATATTTTTTTATTTTTGTTTTTTAATTAAATGTTACTTGTGGCTCCCCATGTGAGTATGAACCAAAAAAATCCCCCTATGTCTCAACTAAGTATCACCTCCAACCCTATAATTATCAGAAAGTCTCAAATTTACCTATGGGTAAATTCATGATCAACATGTCTAACTAGTTTCCATATTTTTTGATATTCTTTAGCTCCTATTATCTCATATCAAAGACATTGATATTCTAATGATATCTAACATCAATATTCTTTGACCTTCCTCAAAAATTGGGATTCTTTCCTAACAAAAATATCCCTCTAACTATCAAAAAATAAAACATGCATTGAATAATTAAAATTGAACTCTAAAATAAAATTTTCATCCACAAAAATTATTTTCATGCCTCTGTTATTACAATAAAACACACTTAGTGGTAGATAAATCAACGCATCTCTGTAATCTAAACTACCAATATATAGTTCCCCAAGAAAAACATATCAAATATCATGAAGTAAAATTTCAAGAATCCATATCTATTTCCATATCTAAATATGTAATGACACAAAGTAGAGGATACCCATTATCAAAACACAATCTCAAATCAAATGTACCATGAAGATAATTAAATATATAATTCCACACTCTCCAATCTCTATACCAATATTATATAGAAAAAACTAACCAACTCGACTACAAGATCGATATCAGTTCATGTACATACCCTTGCGTACATCAAACATCTAATAATAGGTGAATAAGGTATATATTTCATCTCCTTTATCGCTCCCTCTCGATCGGTAGAAGGATAGTGGAAATAACTTATCTTAAAATTTAAATCCAAATGAGTTCTAACCACTATCACATTATCTAAAGAAAATATCTAATAAACCTTCTCAACATATCTCTTATGAGACATCCATAAATTATTGGACTCTATTTCATGGGATATCACTTACACATTAATTTTTTTGTGTTGCACCTAATTCTTTCATCGCAAAAAACAGATAGGGAACCATCTACAATCTTTCAATTTAGCACCGTCATGGACGACAATGAGAATATCATTAGTACAAAGTATAATTATAATAAAATAATCATCAGTAAACATGTAAAGAAATATAAAATGATCAAAAGTGGTATTTCAGAAAACTTGATAAAAAATAACAGATTTAGACTTCATATACCACTACCTTAGACCTTACTTCAAAACATAAAAACTCTTATTTAATATATAGACATAATTATCTCTTCTGTTTTTAACAATACCCTCTAGTTTCGTCATATAAATCTCCTCCTCTAAATCTTTATGAAGTAAATCTGTCTTCATAACCATCTGCTCATTCTTTAGATTCAAACTAGCAACGAAATCAAGAACATCCAAAATGGAAGACATCTTGACAAAATGTGAGAAAATATCATCCAAATCAATACCTTTCTTCGAACATAATCTGTTAACACGTATCCTTTACTTGTATCATGGAATTGTATTGGATTCTTCATTTTTAATTAAATAAATCCTTCAATTTTACAAATCTCTCATACCTGTAGGTAACTTCATCAGCTCTAAATAATGGTTTTTTTATAATGATCTCATCTCGCAATCCATTTTCATAACCCATATATTCTTCTAATAACATTTCATCACTGAATAAAAAGATTTTGGTTCCCCCATTTAACAAGAATGACATACTGAATAGGTGAATACTGAGAAGTGATGGTACTATTTCAATAATATATCTAGAGTAGAACTTTATGTTCATTAATAACCCCTATAACAAGATCATGATGAGAAAAAGTTGTATTAGAAATATCAACTCCAACCTATTCACCCTTAACATCATTATGCATATCAACAAAATCATCAAAATCAACAATATGAGGTAAATGTATCATAAAAACAAGATGAAGATTGAAAAATGCCTCAACAGTTATTAAAGTATATTTTTATCCATTATCAATATTTTCAGTATTCTAATCTGTCATAAATATTGTATCATGAATTCTAATGTGTTTCTACAAATAAGGATCATACAACCTGTATTCAAACTCATCGTGTTCATGACCAATAAAAACAAACTAGTATGGCTTACCATCCATCTTGTATCTCTTGCCTCTCGGCACATGAATAATATCTTTGCATCCAAAAATACGTAAGTGATCTTACTTGATCTATTTTCATTACAATAACAGATCAGAAGGGTTTTTTTTAGAACATCCATTGTTGATTAATTTATAATATATGTATCATTAAATATATCCTCACACAAAATATTTCATGGAAACTTTTATTTTCAATGAAAAAATCGAAATATTTCCAACAAAGTCTTGTTCTATTGATCAGTTACACCATCTTTTGGTGTCTTAGGATGATTCATCTCATGCCAAATACCTTCCTGCATACTATACTAATCAAAATGGAAATAATACTGACCCATGTTTTTGGTGGGTATACATTTCACCTTCTTAACATATTCACTCACAACTAAAATAAAAATTTACATAGAAACAAAGAATCTGTCTTTTGGAAATCAAAGAATAAACCCTAATCTTCTGTGAGTGTTCATCAATAAATATAAACAAATACAGATGGTCACTAATGTTCTAAGTCTTCAAAGGAACAAAAATTTTAGAATGTAATAATTCATGTACATGTGACTTCATATGCAATGGATGACTGCTGAAAATCACCCATCTTTTTATTAGGCACACAATTATTTCACATGTCCAATTTGACACCATTTATACTTGAATAAAAAAATTGTTAAAAAATAAAACCCCTTATACCTAATGTGACTGATCCTCTTATTCCATAACTTGGAGGAAACACTACACTTAACTAAACAACCAATACCAATAGAAATAGAAAATATAATTCGGTACAAACCATATTTCTTATTTCCGTGATCCATAATCAAGAATAATATTGAACGATTCGATTGGAAATCACTGAAAGTTATGACAAAATCATCATCATCAATAAGACTTCTATAAATAGGATTTATATTATTCTCGATTTCGTGTCGAATATTCTTCATAATGAGATAACTTATTATACATATCTCCAAACAAACAGTCCTGATACATATAACATCAGCATGGACATCATTACCCCTAATCAACATCAAAAAATTACCTTGGTTGTAATATATTTGTAACTCCTTCATTGATTCATGTGAAATAATAATCCACTATCAACAATGCAGAAAGAATCATTAGAATCAAAATTAATGTTTTCATAAATAATAACCAGATAACCTCCTATAGTGGTGGTGACAGGATCATATCCATCACCAATTTTTTCTATTGATTTTATTTCATTCCATTTTCCTATTTTAGATAACATAAAAACCTCTTAACTTGTCATTTATTACTATAATAATGACATTGAAACTCAATTTTCATCGACCGCTATTTTCATATTCCTTTTCTCTTTCTTCGGTTTCTTTGTCCATGATACACTTGTTGGATTCTCCCACTTTTATGTAATCAAATGTTTTGATGAAGATCTCTCTTGATTGCGTCTCCTGGACTCTTCATAAAAAATTGTAGAATAAAAAACATAATGGCACAAAACCATTATGAGAAGAACCAATTAAATTAACATGTAAATTCTTTCAAGAATCGGGTAATGTATAAAGAAACAAAAGCATTAAAACATTATCTTCAAAATTAACACACGTACCATAAAATTGATCAAGATAACATTTAAATTTACTCAAATATTAAGATATATATTTCCCTTAATTGTACCTAAAATTTATCCCCTGCTTGAGGAGAAACAATTTATTGTTTCCTTCTTAGAAACCAATGTGGTCTCAAGTTTCTCCCAAAATGTTCTAATATCAGAGATGTTGACATTAGGGATCATCATTCTTTCTTCAACCTACTGACGAATGAAACCTCAGTATATATCATGCTAAGCCTCTCATTCATCATCAGAAACTCTTTCTGGTTATTGGGTACTAAACAAAGGTAAAAGAATTATCTTGGAAAAAAGAAGATCCTTAATTTTTAATCAACATATAAAGATGTTGGTACTATTCAAAAAAACAACTTATTATAATTCACTTCCAAAATTTATCTAAACAAAAACAAAACCATCTGATACTATTCAATAAGAAATATGAAAAGCAATGAACATGAAAATGAACAGGAAAACAAATTTTTATTGTAAATAAAATTTTCTTTCCCTTCAAAAAATCTTATGAAATTAAAGTTGATATGTAGCATCCAGAAATATGTGCAGAAAATTAAATTATGAAACTATGAATTCTTAATATGGAAACCCCAAAAAATGGAAAAATCATGGGACACAGTCAAGAATGTTTAACACACTAATAATCAAGAGTAAATAGTAGATACTCCTAAATATGCGCATGATCTCAAAAATTGTTCCATGATAAAATAGTTGATCGAAGGTAAAAATCAGATGTAGTCTGAAAGTATCCTGAAATGAAGAATGTAACCTCATAAAGAAATACAAATGGATATGACCATGTAGAATAATTGTTCATTATCTAAATAATATTAGAAAATTAAAAACCCATGATTGGATCAAGAATCACCGTAGATAAAATGCTATCAAACCCAAATAATTTCCCCAGTTACATATCTAAAACCCCCTACCCGAAACCCTAACATCACTACACTGAAGAGGAAATGTGATATTTCATGATGACCATAAAAAATCCAACCACCTAAATATAAATATCCCTTATTCCAACATAATTTCTTTGTTATGTAATTAAATGATGCACATGGGTCCCCACATCAGGAACAAAACACATAAGAGAGTGGCGTCATCCTTATAATTGTCGACAGTGCCTACATCATCATTATCCCACATCAACCTTCAAATCGGTTTTCCCCTATGTGATTACTCAAGACATGAAAACCTATCCCTGAACAAGTCTCATAGGACCTCCATCATTTTCCATTTTCTCTTTATTTCATTCAAGAATATTCTTCTTCTCATCCCTCCGTCCTTATTTATCTCTTCTATTTTTCTCAAATTTTCGTTGAATAAAACCTTTTCCAAAAATTATTAAATCATATTATGTTAGGTATGAATGTTCAATTAGACCCCAAAATTAAATAATTTATTAATTATGTATGTAATTTCATCTATCATAATATTCAATGAAATATCATTTTCCTTTGACTGTAAATATATAAAAAGTGTAAAATATGATGTGTGAATGATGGGTTATAGTCCCCTCTATAATAGAGGTGATTCAGGTGTAGTGTTTGATTTTTTTGATGATTTTAGACTAATAAGTTGAAACTTGTAAAGAAATCTCACCATGAAAATAAACATTATTAAATCATTTTATATGGACAATAAATCCATAAAATATGTCACTCTTAAAATGCATGAAATCTGAAAAATATATAATTTGAAACATGTTAATTTGTAATTTATAAATGATTGGATCATATAATTTCATTTGTATGAACAATTAGTTTCAAATAATAATGATTTATAAATAAAGCATTATACATATCAATGAAACAATATTTTAAACATATATTATAAAATTTTTACATAGTTGTTAAGAATATAACTTGAAAAAATATCCATTCATTTTATATATATATGGAAGGAATTAGAATAAAATAAATTAATGAAAATTCTTTTATTAAATAACAATTATGATAAATAATATTTGGAGAAGATAAAATGAATCAATTGTATTATAATTGTAGTATTTTATTTCCAATTAATTGGAAAATATATATCATTGTTTTTTAATGGGTTCAAAAAGATTAAAGTTTTATTTTACAAAAATAATGATCCATGAAAAAGGAAATATCTTATCATCATTACAAAATAAACATACAATCACAATATATTCTTTTATAAAAGAGAATTTGTCAATAAATACATGGAAATGCATTAGTTATACCTCTTCCACTACTCAAGATCTTCAACGATGATTGAAAATGCATCAATTCTACAGTGATGAAACCAGTGACATTAATGATGATGATGGAACACTACCACATATTTTCCATTTAACAGTTCACAAAATGGTTTATAATAGTGCTAAAAAATATTTTTATCCTACGTGTTGATAAAAGTGGGACCCCATAATCACCACAAGTTTAGCACTAATAAACGCCCCCCTTTACCAACTCTTTTCTTTATCAATAATAAAGTCCCTACAATAATAGTGTTCCATTTGAATTATAACACATTGAAGGAGAACACTATATATAGAAAATTCATAATTTAATTGAAATAAACATTACATCACAAATACATAAAAAATACTCTATAATACAAATTTAAAATAATGTTTTGTACATTTATATTATAATGTACTATCACAAGAATTAAAAAACATCAATGTTTCATTATCTTTAGCGTCTGACCCCCTCTAAAAACCAGGATCATGGTATCAGTGTCCGAAATAACTACCCCAAGTAGAGAAAAGAAATACACCAGTATTTGAAAAAAAATTATGTTAGTTATACTCTAAATAATTGAGTGAAACATAATATGTAACAATACATGAATAAAATGTTAATTCTAAATAAAAGGACAAACTGAGAGTTTGACTGGTCACGTCATATATCAGATTGAGTTGGGTCTTATTCTTACAGGTCAAAAATGACTTGTGGATTATTGTATGAAATTATCAAACAAACTGAATAAATTATCTTAGTTTTGAGTATGTCACATGTCATTTTTTTCTAAAATTTTACTTTAATTAGAAAACACTCACATTGGGTCATATCGGTTGCAATGTGTGTCAGTTTAATGTGAGGCGATTTATTATACATTACAAATGATATGTGAATTTTTTTCTAATTTATCAATATATTATGAGCATATTTTCTCAATTTTACATGAGGGACACATGTTTTGGACTAAATTTCCAACTTTAGATTGATAATAGCGACTTTGAGTCATACCGAGGGAACAATGTATTAGAATCAGGTCTGGATAATTCCTAAAAATAAATAATTAATTATTTATCATTATACTAATGTATAAAGACAATATAAAAGGGTTTTATTGTTTTTGATTATATCACATATCTTTTTTAAAAATTTGTAAATTTTAAATAAGATTACACTAAGGGAGTCATACCAGTCAGACCATGCCTTAGATTATAGTGAAACTGATTCCAACACATCAAAATTGACATATGGATAATTTATTAAAGTAAAAAAATAATCCTAATTCATTTTCTTATTTTTGTGTATGTCACTTGTGTTTTTACTGAAATTCCATTTTAAACTGAAAAGATAAAATCTCAATAATACTGTTCACATCATGTATTGGTTTGATGTGAGACTAATTCCTACATGTATCAAATAAAAAATTAATCCTTTCAATATTCTATAACTACAATCTAAATGCATTTTCTTAGTTTTCAGTGTGTGACGTAGGTTATGAGAAAAGAATAACAATTTTAAACTGATAATGAACACATTGAGTCATACCAGGTGCATTTTGTATTAAATTGAGGTGTGGGTGATTTTTAGACATTAAAAATGATTTATGGGTCATTAAATATTTGAACAATATAAATTAATTAGATTTTTTTATTATGTCACTTGTGTTTTTAATGAAAATGTCAGTTTAATAAAAACAGATTTGGATTTATACTGGTCACATCATATATCAGCACAACGTACAATTGATTAAAACATGTAACAACTGAATTTTGGATCATTTCCTTGATTTATAAAAAAATTTGAATTTTTTTCTTGCTTTGGAGTATCTCACATTTATTTTTTACAAAATGTCATTTTAAACTGAAAACAGTCCCATTGAGTTATACTAGTCACATTGTGTGTCGGTTTGATGTGAGACTGATTAATACATGTCACAAATTAATTATGAATCAGTTTCCTAAATTATAAAGATAATTAGAGTGTGTTTTCTTGAATTTAAATGAGTGGTACTTTTTGAACTAAAATCTTAATTTTAAATTGATAATGGACACTTTGAGTCATACCTAGCACGTCGTATATAGTATTGAGGTATGGTTTATTCCTAACAACACAAATAATTTATTAATAATTTTCATATATTATCAAAACAATATGAATTAATTATATTATGTTTGGGATACCACTTTTGTCTTTTAATCAAATGTAATTTTAAATTAAAAACACATAATTTGTGTCATACTTCTCACATTGTGCATTGGTTTGACCTGATATTGTTTCTAACACAATAAAAATGGATTATAAATTATTTAAATTACATATAAACACAATTCGAGTGTTTTTTCTTGGTTTTTAGTGAGTGCTATTTTTTTGAAATTTTTTTCCAATTTTAAACTAATAATAGACACTTTTAAGTCATAGAAGTCACATCGTGTTCTGATTTGACATAAAACCGATTCCTACATTGCATAGAAGAATTATGAAACATTTTATAAAATTATTAACATAATTTGTTAAATTTTTCTTAGTTTTTAGTGAGTTACACACATTTTGAACTAAAAAGTCAATTTTAAATAGTTAAAGGACATCTTGAGTCATACTAGGAACATTGTGCATGGGATTGAGTTGAGGATAATCCCTAAATGTATAAAATTAATTATAAATAATTTTCATAATGTATCAAAACAATATTAATATGGTTTCATGGTTTTTAGTAAGCCACTTTCGTTTTTACTAAAATATCAATTTAAAAAGAGACACACATAGAGTTATATCTGTCACACCGTTCATCGGATTTAGGTTTTCCTAATTCTTACTTGTAAGAAATTACTAATGGAATAATTTCATATCGTATCAAAATAGTATGAATGTTTTTTATTGGTTTTGATTAAGTCACTTGGGTTTTTGACTAAAATGACATTTTAAACTAAAAACATGCACATTTATTCATACTGGTCACATCTTCTGTTATAATCATGTGATACAATTTCCAATATATCAAAAATTAATTATGAATTATTTACCTAAATTATCAGGACAATCCAATATTTTTTTCTCAATTTTCTTTGAGTGATGCACATTTTGAAATAAAATGTCAATTTTAAATTGATAATTGAAACTTTGAGTTATATCGAGCACATTGTGTATCATATTGTGGTGTGATTGATTCATACACATCATAATTGACTCATGTACCATTTACCTAAATTATAAAAACAATACAAAAGTCTTTTATTAGTTTTTATTATTTAAAATTTATTTTTTACTACAATGATAATTATAAATAAAAGGAGAAAGATTGGGTCATACTAGTCACACGATACATCAGATTGAGGTTCGGATGATTCCGATACAAAAAAATGATTTGTGGAATATTTTACTCAACTATTAAGATAATAAGAATGTGTTTTATTATATTTTAGTATGTCAATTGTCTTTTTTTACTAACTTGTCATTTTAAACTAAAAACCCACAATTTGAATCATACTAGTCACATCATGTTTTGGATTGAAGTGGCACTAATTCCTACACATAAAAAATGAATTATGAATAGTTTTCCAAGATTATAATGATAATACAAGCATGTTTTCGTGGTTTTCAGTGAGTGACATGCATTTTGGACTTTGATTTCAAATTTGAACTAATAATAGACACTTTGGTTCATAATGGGCACACCATGTTTTAGATTGAGGTACAAATAATTCCTAAATATTAAAAATTACTTATGGATTGTTTTACTGAAATATAAAAAAATCTAAATGTGTTTTCTCAGTTTTGAGTATGTAACTTTCCCTTTTTACTAAAATTAATGTCAATTAAGACTACAAAAACACAGTTTGAGTCATATCAACCACACAATTTGTCATATTGATATGTGGATGATTCCTACACATCATAAATGACTTCTGGATCATTTTCCTAATGTATAAAAATAATCTGAATTTGTTTTCAATGTTTTGAGTATGTGATGTGTGGTTTACCTAAAATGTAAACTATTCAGTAAAAACAAACAGTTCAAGTCGTATCAAGCACACTATATATCATATTAAGGTGCAGATAATTTAGTATGTGATGTGTGTTTTTATCAATCTATATAAAAAAAGATAGAAAATAAATAAATATGTTCCACTTAGATGGAAGTGGAAACCTCATGCTACCTAAAACACTTCACGTTTCAGGCAGTGTGGGGTTTCCCATTCCATCCAAAAGGAACATGTTCTCTCTTTTCTGGCTTGTTGAATACTGTTAAAAGAAAATTATTATGTCCTTTATATATATATGAAAAAATAAATAAATATTAGATAAAAATGCTAAGAAAATTAAATAAAAAATAGTATATAAATTGAGGAGAAAATTAAGCAAATAAGTATAATGAATTCACTTTTTCATGATTTTTTTATACATTATTGACCCATTTTCTATAATGACCCAACCTTAAAACATTACATAATCATGAATTAAATGAATAATTCACATAGAAGATTCTTTTAGGTTTACAATTTTACAGAATTAGGACATAACTATTACATCTCAAAATATTACAAAGTAGACACTTATAATAAATTCCATAAAATAAAAACTCTTAAAAAGAAACATGTCTAGTTCCATGTTTTAGATAGTATGTCTTTCTATGATCCCATCCATAACACGCTCCATATTTAAGTCCTCTGGAAAACATTTCAAAAACTTCGAATGATCATAAAAAGCCCAGTAAATGATACACAAAGAAGGAAAATTGTTAGTTTTTTAAAAACAAAAAGTAAATCATGCATACTTTATCATAAGTAATACCTTCCCCATTTATGAAGAATTAAATGATCTTCCCTAAATAAAATATCATTACTTACCCCTTTTGTAACCAAAATATTACCATAAAACCTATATAAAGAACACATAACATATAAAGGAAACTTGGGACATAAACATACTTAAATATAATAACCATACGGTCAACTTCCACACATATCACTAAATGGAATATCCATACAGCCGACTTCCATACCCAATTAATTGGAGGTTATAACATAACCACTCATCCTGGTATTCACGACACCACCCGTCATATGGTTTATCATGTAACCACTCGTAAAATGTCCAATTAACATTACAAAATCATAAGACATAAAACAAATATAATGGAAAGAAAACATTTCCACATTTCAATCAAAATATATCACTCAAATATATTGACATAACAAATCCATTATCAAAACCATTTTTAATACCAAAATACATAAAAGAGTACATGGTATTTATCTTCTTTTAAAAACATTACAGCTTGTTAAGGAATCCAAAAGTCAAATAGTACTCGCGGCGGCGAAAAAGGTCATTGTCACCACGTACGTTAAAAGAAACATTCCTTTATTTCGTTTAGTAAAACGCTTTGTAGAAAAATATTCCCTTTGAAAGAAATGAAAAGTAAAAGGTGTTTATACAGCGTATAAAAAAATTCTTGTATTAGAACAAAAATATGCCTCAATGAAAGGAGATTGAGGTTAAGACCCTTACAAAGTCATTATCCTTATATTGAGGATAAATCAATTACATAATTATGTGTGAAAAATAAATTTACACCCAATATAAGATGATATTAAGTGTAAAACAATAAGAGGGCATCCACACATATTCATAGTATGACAAAATCAAGAAGTAGAGGTTTAACCCAAATAAGTGAAATTTAAAAAGTTCCCTTACAAAAATCCAGCATCCTAACGATGTCATTTTAAAATTCAGAAAAAGAGATGAAAAAAGGGTATCTCATAACTTGGACATATCATTTAAAAAAATAAGGATATATAAGAATATATCACAACATAATAAGATTTAAATTAAAATACCTAACAAAAATAAGTCTTTTAAAAAGAGGAGGGTGAAATTTTCCCTTACCGATTTGGGTAACATTCGAAAAATACACTCCATGAAAGAAGTGTCATACAATGAAGATGTAAATACTCATAAACGAGATTATATTACACAAATAATAGAATAATGGGAATTACAGACACCACACAAAAGGAAATAGTGGAAAATGTAGCATGATTCTCATGGGAATAAAAAGTGAAATAAAAACCCCTTACCTTGTTGTAATCAATTGAGTGGTATGACCAAATGATAATAACCACCAAATGAATTTCAGAACAACATGAATATAAGTAGAATAATTATAATATATTTCATTTGGTAGTACACAATACACAACATTCCATAAATAAGTGGTGACCAATGGAAATATCACAGACTTAAAAGTGAGATAAGAAATCCCCTATGAAAATTCGGCAGCCTAACGGTGCCACATAAAAATTATTAAAATGAATTGATGAGATTAAGAGGGTGTATCTCATCATATAAAAATAAAAATTAAAGTATGGTGATTATAAAATAACATCCTCTAACATAATAACATGGATCATAAAATAAATGACATAAAAGAAAGTACTTGAAAAGAAAGAGAGAGGTCGGATCACTTACCTGAAGTCAGACTTGTCTTGTTCATTTCTTTATATTCCAGAATAATAAAAATTGGTCAATTTATAATTTAGTAATTAAATTTTTAAATTTTATTATTAAATTCATATCACATATTATAATGTTATAATAACTAGTTAATTATTAGAGTTCATATTAGACATTTTTGTTGATGTTTGGTACATGATTCAAAAATGAACTTGTTTGAAAAGAATTGTCCATGTAGTTATAAGTACATCATCTCCAGAATAGTAATAATGATTTAAACATACTATATATCTAGTATAAATTCATTTTATACTATTACAAATCATTTGGAGATAGAAAATGAAATGCACCGTTCATGGAGATGGTAGGTTGTACGTACGCATGAATGCTACTTTCATTTCTTTGTCATATCAATGGGATTAAAACTAAATGATATATATATATATTATAATTCCAGAATTATATTCATAATTTATATGTAATATATATCATATATATTCATTACATATGTGTACTTATAATAGTACCTAACATTTGGAGATAATAAATGAAATGCACCGTTCATAGAGATGGTAATCTGTACGCACGCATGAACACTGCTTTCATTTATGTTTCATACCTTAATGGAATAAAAATGTAATGATACATAGGTATATTATAATTAAAATATAATATCATATATAACATCATTAACTCCATCCTTTATTAATCCCAGAAATGGCATTAACGTTTCAAATCACTTTGAGGGGGCGGTAGTCCGCACTTCCAAAAATGAAATTATCGTGTTTACCCAATATGGAAACCATAAAGGTATGGAATAAATGAAAAATAAGTAAGCACAATGAAAACATATACATAATATATATCATATATAAATATATTGACATATTAATGGCCACCATGATAGGTGTTAAAAGATAATTGAACAATCATCGTTTCGTGAGGTAGTAATTCGCCATCCACAGAAACAGTATATTCTTTAACCATTACACGGAGGTGTGTGTAAGTGTATCTTGAATAATTATACTAAAAATATCCTAGTATATTTAAGATACTTTTTTAACAAAATAATGGAATAAAAATAGTTTAGGGGTTGGATAAGCAAAAAAAACAAAAGAACATAAGAGAAGACATTACCTTTATATCGGGTAACTCCCCTTGGTTTGAACCAAAAAGGGTTTTTTGAAGATCTTTATGACTAAGGTAAGGCTTCTAGGATGAATATATGGATGTTTAGTGACAATAGTATCAGGGTTTGGATGATCCAAGTTCTTGAGAGGTGTGGGTAAAGGAGTAGAGGTGGGGGCCTTTTATAAGAGGGAGCAGTGGCACTCTTGGAAGGTCATGAAATGTTACTTTATTATGAAATGATTTTAGGATTTTAAAGGTACAAAAATGAAATATTTATAGGATAAGGTGATAAGGGTTCGAAATATATGCATCCAATAGGTTTTATACAATTTTACATCTTAGATTTTATCTTATATTTTCATTTTATTTAAATCGTTCATTAATGAGGTAATTGATGCATCATCATGGTGTCATAAATAAATTTATTTATTTAATGTATAAAAATTATAAAAAAATTACCATGATGTAGGAAATATTTTTATATTTATAATTAATATTTATAGTCAAAAATATTACTTATATAACCTCAGGTAAAAAAATTTAGTAAAACAATACATGTTTGTGATGTTTTTATTTTAACTTTAAATAAAAAGTTATTAATGTCATTTTCTTACCCAAGTGGCTCCATGGGGTCCCTAAGTCGACCCATGGATTTTCTTGGCCTTCCATGACTCATAAAATAAGGGTAAGACATGTGTCAAGGTAATTTCATATTATTAAAACATTATTTTTATCTTAAATTACACTAATTACATCTAATCGCGATTAATAAAACTCAAATGTTACTATTCACCAAAAATTATTTTCATCCCATTGAACCACATTTTACTTAATAATTACAACCATGTATGTAGGAATTTTAAAATTCAATTCATATAAGTGGTTAAATTTCATTTAAACGAAAAATCCGTTTTTAACTACCACAAAGTGGTTTCACTATTCATCAAAAATTGAAGCTTTTCCGAAAAATACCAAAAATTCACCCTAAGCTATATTTGATAATCCTATTTCAAAAATGATGTACATTTTACCAAATTCATAACATAGAATTTGTATTAATTAATTTTATAATTAATTCCCGATGTCGAAACAAATAGCATGTTTTTAGGAAACAATATCTATCAAAAGATTGACACTTATTTTTCTCTAATTTAAAGTGAAATTAATTCTAATGACCACCACTGATTAGATGGAAAAAAATATATTATAATTTCACTTTAAAACCAACTAAAAATATAATCTAACCATATAAATAAATTAGATTAAAATGAGGTTTTGAATTAAAATTCAACATCATTCACTATTCATTAAAGAATTAACTTAATCGGAAAAATACCAAAAACATACAGAAAGTAAATTTTGATGTCCCAATTATAATTATGGATTTTATTTTGTCAGATATAACATATAAAATTTTCAAAAAGTGGATTTAAAAAGGGTTCTCCATCAAAAGGTGGTTAATCGGCCTTTTAAAGAATATTAGAATATTTCTGCTTAAAATTGTATTTATTCGCATTTTAATCCTCTAAAATTTATTGAACAATGTAAAAAAACATTTAACAATCATATATAACCATATTTTAGTTAGTTTTGTTCATTCCTGCTATTCCAACAGCTAGATGTTATCTACTGTTTAAAATATTATTATTATATTATTAGTGTGGAACATAAGATTTAAAAGAAACTCGTTGTTGCGTATTGGGTACGCCATCAAACATAGCATACCCTTTAAAGTAATATTAATATTTTATTCAAAAATATTAATAAATATGAAAAGGTAATATTCTTTATTTACATGGGATATTACATCCTTCCCCCCTTCTGGGAATTGCGTCCTCGCAATATTAATAAATTGGGCTCAGAAACATCATTAAAAGCCCCACATCAGAAAAAGAGTCAACAAAACTATCAATTTAAAAGAAAGAAAGAGAAGCAAAAAGGTCAACTGAGACAATAGATACTAGGATTACATGAAAACATGGATATGGAAGAAAAGAACTATCAAGGTCTGATGGAGAGTGATGGAAAACATTTCTAGGAGAAAGTTAACCACTAGAAAATCACAAACTTGTGATGGGTTAAACGATATTTGATTCCCCAGTAGGAAAAATTAACAAAAAACATTTTGTTTTAAGTGAAATTTCATTGAGGAATTCATTTATGAGTTTAACTAAAATATAAGGGAACATACTTACATTCCATGTAGACATTCAAATTTTACTATATTTATAACACTAACTTATAATTTCTCCAAACGATGAGTATTCAGGATGACTTGGTCACATTAAGAGCGTTATAATAAACGTCGAGAGAATTAAATAACTCACAAAAGATGAACTATATATTTCCCATGTCATTAGACCTTAACCAAAACCAAAATTTTTTGTATAAGATCAGATAATCCAAAAAACGATAATATTTTACAAAAAGAAAAACTACTCTTAATCTTTATAATTTGTCAAACAACCCAAAGTTCAACAGAGACCATTCAATAAAAAATTTCCATTAAAATTCCTCAAAATTAAACCAAACTGTGATTGAAACCCAAATATCTGAAGGATATAATCACACAGTCTTCCAAGGAAAATCTTAACATTTATCTCCAAATAACATCAGTTACTTTTAAAGTCTTGTATAGAAAAGTAATTAACCTAATCACATATCTTTCATGATAGGTTAATAATTTCCATATATAACCCAAAATAAACTTATTCCTGATTCATAAGATCATATAAATAAAAATAATTAGTCATTCTATCCAGGGACTTCATGTAGTCCAGTGGTAGGTGATAAATGCTAGTCGCACTTTGGTTGTGGGTTCTATTCCCGCAACTTCATCCGACGCGACGGGTTTTCACACGGTCTGTGTGTTGTCCTTTTTCAAAAAACATTATATTTCTTAAAAAATTCCCTGAAAAGAGATTAAATCTTCAAAAATAACCATAACATAATTAACCATAAGTTTATCTCTGGCCTTTCATTTTTCATCATAACATATAATAACCCATAATTACCTCAAAAGTAAGGATTATATAAACCCTAATGGCTACCTTTATAATTATTACTTGAAAAATCACATCGAGTTGGTTCTCTCATACATGATGCTTTAGAGAACTCACCAAGGTTCAAGTGGTTAATAATGACTCTTAATAGTTGGTTGATAATAACCACAATAGTTCTCATTGCAGCTCCCATATCATTCAGTTGTTCTTTTAGAAAACCATCACAGTTTTTTTCACATCCACTATTACTTTGGTTCCTACTAGATCCAGCCATTTTCTAAAACCAAATAGGTTAGTGTGATTATATCATTAGAATCATCATATAATATCTTATGAGGAGGGTAAATACTAAGATATAATTATTCATGTTATCTTAAACTCATTCACTTTATCTAAAGCTATGACTCTTTCTGAAATCCTAACCATTATTATAATATCACTTGTGCTTGAAGAATACCCTATCCTCTAAAGTTATCTAAACCGAACTTTGATACCAACTATAAGGACCTAGCCTTAAAACATTACATAATCATGAATTAAATGAATAATTCACATAGAGGATCTTTTCAGGATTAGAGTTTTAGAGAATTAGGACATAACTATTACATCTCAAAAGATTACAAAGTAGACACTTCTACTAAGTTTCCATAAAATAAAAACTCTTAAAAATAAAAATGTCTAGTTCCATGTTTTAGATAGGATATATTTACTTGATCCCATCATTGACCCTATTCCTCTTTAATTCCAATGGAAAACATTTCAAAAAAATGGGATGAGCATAAAAAGCCCAGTAAAGGATACACAAAGAAATAAAACTATTAGTTTTTTTAAAACAAAAAGTAAATCATGAATACTTTATCATAAGTAATACATATCACCTTTATGCAGTATTAAATACTCTTCCCTGAATAAAATATCATTAATTACCCCTTTTGTAACCAAAATATTACCATAAAACCCATATAAAGAACACATAACATATAAAGGTAACTTGGGACATAAAAAGTCTTAAATAGAATAACCATACGGTCAACTTCCACAAATATCACTAAATGGAATAGCCATACAGCCGACTTCCATACCCAATCCATTGGAGTTTATAATGTAACCACCCGTCAAATGTCTAAGTACCATTACAAAATCATAAGACATAAAAAAAATATAATGGAAAGAAAACAATTCCACATTTCAATCACAATATATCACTTAAATATATTGACATAAAAAACCCATTATCAAAACCACATTCAATACAAAAATATATAAATTATTATATGGTATTTATTTTTGTTTAAAAATATTACATCTTGTTAAGGAATCCAAAGGTCAAATAGTACTCGCTGCAGCAGAAAAGGTCGGTGTCACCGCGTACGTTAAAAGAAACATTCCTTTTTTTCTTTTAGTAAAATGCTTTATAGAAAAACATTACCTTTGAATGAAATGAAGAGTCAAAGTTGTTTATATACCTTATAAAATAGAGTCTTGTATTAGAACAAAAATATTCCTCAATGAAAGGAGATTGAGATGAAGACCCTTTCAAAGTCAGTATCCTTAGATTAAAGATAAATCAATTACATAATTATGTGTGAAAAATATAAATACACCTAATATAAGAGGATATTAATTGTAAAATAGTCAGTGGTCATGCACACATATTCATTGTACGATATAATCAAGAAGTAGAGGTTTAACTCAAATAATTTAATTTTCAGAAGTTCCCTTATAGAAATTCAACAGCCTAACGGTGTCATTTTAAAATTCAGAAAATGAGCTGAAAAAAGGGTATCTCATCACTTAGACATATCATTTACAGCAATAAGGATATATAAGAACATATCACAACATAAGAACATGTAAATTAAAAGACCTAAAAAAATAATTCTTTTAAAAATAGGAGGTTGAAAGGTTTCATTACCGATTTGGGAAACTTTTGTAACGTACACCCCATTAAAAAAGGGTCATACAATGAAGATCTAAATACCCATAAATGAGTGTATATTACACAAATAGTAGAATAATGGGCAGTACATACACCACACAAAAGGAAATAGTGGAAAATGTATCATGAATACCATGGTGACATTTTTATAATTAATATTTATATTCAAAAAGATAACTTATATTACCCCATGTAAAAATTGTTTTAGTAAATAAATACATGCTTGTGACATTTTTATTTTAACTTTAAAGAAAAAGTTATTAATTTAATTTTCTTACCCAAGTGGCACCATGGGGTCCCCATGTTGTCCCATGGATTTCCTTGGTCGGACATGAATCATACAATATGGGTAGGACATGTGTCAAGATAATTTCATATTATTAAAACATTATTTTTTCCTTAAATTACACTAATTACCTCTAATCGCGATTAATAAAACTCAAAAGATATTATTCACCAAAAATTATTTTCATACCATTGAACCACATATTACTTAATAATTTCATCCATGTATGTCGGATTTTTAACATTCAATTCATATATGCGGTAAAATTTCATTTAAACAAAAAATCAATTTCTTAACTACCACTTAGTGGTTTAACTATTCATCAAAAATTGATGTTTTTCAGAAAAATACCAAAAATTTACCCTAAGATATATTTTATATTCCAAATTAAAAAATTATTTCCATTTTATAAAATTAATAACATAGAAGTTTTAGTAATTAATTTTATAATTAATTCCCGCTGTCAAATCAAATAGCATGTTTTTAAGAAACAATATCTATCAAAAGATTGACACTTGTTTATGTCCAATTTCAAAGTGAAATTAATTACAATGACCACCATTGGATTAAATAGTAAAAATATATTCTAATTTCACTTTAAAACCAATTAAAAATATAATCTAACTATTTAAATAAATTATATTAAAAGGAGGTTTTGAATTAAAATACAACATCATTCAATATCCATTAAAAATGAACTTTCTCGAAAAATACCAAAAACATACATATAGTAAATTTTGATGTCCCAATTCTAAAGACGGATTTTATTTTGTCAAATATAACATATAAAATTTTCAAAAAGTGGATTTAAATAGGGTTCGCCATCAAAAGGTGGTTAATCGACCTTTTAATGAATATTATAATATTTATGCTTACAATTGGATTCATTCGCATTTTAGGAAACTAAAATTTATTTAATAATGTAAAAACATTTAACAAACATATATAATCATATTTTAGTTAGTTCTACTCATTCCTGCTATTTTAACGGCTAGACATTATCTACCATTTAAAATAATATTATTATATTATTAGTCTGCAACATGAGATTTCAAAGAAACTCGTTGTTGCGTATTGGGTACGCCATCGAACAGAGCATCCCCTTTAAATTAATATTAATATTTTATTCACAAACATTAATAAATATGAAAAATTAATATTCTTTATTTTCCTGGGATGTTACATCTTCTTATTTCCATTATCTCAATATTAACCTCGATGTCCAATATTTCATTAGCACATGTAGCTTAGAACAACCCCCCCACCCCCAACTAAGTAAAAATATTCCACCTATATTAGAGAAAAATTATTATGTAAGTAATACTATAAATAAATAAATTAAACATAAATATGAAGCAATTTGATTCATACTAGGTATATCATTTATCAGATTATAGTATGCTTAATTCCTACTTGTCATATAATACTTGTGGATAAGTTTCATAAATTATTTAATTATATGAATACTTTTTCATAGTTTTTAGTATCTCACTTTTCCTTTTATACTGAAATGTAATTTTAAACTAAAAACACTAACTTTGAGTCATACCAGTAACATTGTGTGGAAGTTTAACATTAGATTTTTTTTCTAGAGGTCAAAAATGACTTATGAATCATTATATAAAATTATAAATATAATTTGAGAACACTTTCTTGGTTTTTATTGAGTGGAAGAGGTTTTGAAAAAAAATCAATTTTTGACAAACAACGTAATATTTGAATCATATCAGGCACACAATAGAATCGTATTGTGTTTCGGCTTATTTCTACTCCACAAAAATGACATAGTATTCATTTTACTAATGTATAAAAACAATATGAATGTTTTTTCATGGTTTTGAGTCTGTCACTTATCCTTTTAACTAAAATTAATGTCTATATTAAATAAAAATACACACTTAGAGTCATAAAAACCCCACCATGCATCAAATTGAGATGATATATAAGTGTTATCAAGTAGAATATAAGATTAAAAATGACTATTCATTATTTATTAGGGGATAAATCTATATTTCTATAGGATATTAGGGGTTGTTGGGCAGAAATGAGGGACTTCCATGAATATCAAAATTTGGTACTGCATATTGACCACATGGTATGCACTATATTTTTGTGAGACCAATTGTACTTGTGTGATGATGAAAATTTCATGAAATTACTTATTACTAGTGATATAATTAGTTTAATTGACCCAAGTGGTTTTAACACTGATATCTTTTGAACAAATAAAAATGAAATAGTGTACGTACTAAAATGTTTAATGCATTAGAGAATAAAAAACAATTTCATCATCGTGAGTGCATCATCCTTGTTGAATGAATGATCATAGTAAATGAGTGAGTCATCCTTGTGGATGAATTAATTTCTTAATTATATTTAATAAAATTATAAAATTAATTATCAAATAAAAATGGTATGGAAATTTACAGAATAAGATAGATTAAATGATGTGAAAATCAACAAAAAAAGTAATATAAAGTAACATCTTCATGATATTTGTGTACATTGTAACACTAGGTTTGTATCTAATTCATTTCTGAAAAAATTCTATTTCCTATTATTAATATTATAACTTTTTAATTTATAGGTAGTATTTGAGAAATATAAATACACAAATGATCAATAAATATTTTAAATGATGTTTTAATTATCTTAAAAAATACATCTTCAGGGATCATAGTTTAGTGGTGGTATATGATATATTTCAAAAAAAAATCAAACATAATAACCAAAATATTTTCTATTTATTTGTTTCATAAAATATATAAACAAAGAAAAAATAACTAATTTTATTATATATCCTTGGATAGTGGAATCTTATACTTTATTCCTTAATACATTTCCACATGTAAAAGTTAATAGGATCCATATGCTCATGGGTTGTCCTCATGCTAAGATTTTTATGATATAAAAACACTACACTATAATAATATAATTCTCATTAAATCATAATATAAAATATATAACATGAAGTTTAGAGCAAAAATATTGCAATTAGTTTATTACAAAATTAAAAACATTATCATATGTTGTTGGTTTTTGTGGTATCAATGAAGTGAATCCATAAAATACATGATTGGGGAATAAAAATTAACTATAATGAGTAATAAATGCTTCCTAAAAAATGAATATGTAATGATATTAATGAAAATATATTTTATATTTTTAAATTGTAGTGTTTTACTCCAATATCATTGTTAAAAGGAAGATTATATGGTTTGTACGTTTTCTTTCAAACACTACTGCTGGTTGTTTCACTATTACATAAATTTGATTTCATTCCAATTATATTTCTTATGTATATGTTATTTGAGGACTAATTATTTCATATTTCAATTTATAGGGTATTTTACTGCAATATTACTGATATATATACTGGTAAAAAATTCAATTGTATTTAGTTATAATTTACTTAGTTGATTAGATATTAGAAACAAATCATGAAAACCCACATAAGTTATACATTCATATCAAACACTTGAGGATTTAATTTATATTCTCATGAGAAATATTGTATATAATGGAATCCCCATACATTTTTCCTTCAAAATCCACTATGAAACTACTACAAATTTATAAACATTTATCAACATAAAGTTTTAATGTTAGTAAATTTTTGAAGTTGAATGGGTGGAGAAAAGTTACTTTGTGAATATATATTTTATTATTTACTTGATCCATTATATAATTTTGATTTAAACTTATGTTTTACGAAATTCACTTTTTCTTTCTACAATAACATTCATCGGTTCATACTTTATTTAATTAATTGTTAATTTTATTTCCCAGAAATTAAATTGGAAATTAATACCTCATTCTTCACATGTTCTTTACAATATCAGATGGATAGGGTATGAAAATTATAATACATTTCGAGACCGTATGAATATATAAATCATCAAATATAATAGGTAGTTTAGTTCTAATCTCATGAGCTATGTTATTCCCCACTCTCACATGACCTATTATAATTATTTGGTTGTTTAAAATATCTTATTGGATATTGAACACAATACCCCTTGTAATAAAATTATGTGTGGGTATTGATATATATAAATCAAAATCATTTTAATAAGTATAATATCATTATAAAAAATGTATTAGAGTCCTATTGATTCATATTTCATGAAAAACATTATGAGAGTATTTATTACCTCATTTAAGACTAGTCATTTAGAAGAATGGATATCCTCAAAAGATGGTGGAGGGTATGGGGATCTTCATATAGTGGTTATTCTTGTGTTGTTCCTTCTATTTTATTTATTCAAAAAACATTTTATAGAAACACTTATGACCAATTAAATTCCACATTAATAGAATTTATTAATGCCTTCAGATACTCTACTTTCATATCTTTATCCCATATTTATTTCTTTTCTCAAAACATGATTGTCATGTCACCAAAAAAACTGCACCTCTAACACATCCATATTGTTCTGTACACATCAAAGCCACTTATAGTAGTTTTTCATCATGTATAACTGATGATGAATCTTTGGTCTAATTTAGATAAAATA
The DNA here is from genome assembly GCA_963277665.1 of Viscum album. Classification (NCBI taxonomy): domain Eukaryota; kingdom Viridiplantae; phylum Streptophyta; class Magnoliopsida; order Santalales; family Viscaceae; genus Viscum; species Viscum album. The sequence goes on from OY728126.1 coordinate 68,218,681, forward strand.
TATAGTAAAATAAGTAATCATTATTATGTAATAGTTATTTAAATAAATATAAATTTTTATTATGTTAAACTTACACATGATATCAAGTCTTTTTTTCCTCTATTAGTATCCCTTGTTTATTTACATGTTCCTACTTTCATATTAAAAGACATTTTATTGTAGTGTATTTGGATATAGATTCATAAAACTTCATATAAACATTCGGAAAACTTTTTGTGTTGTTTTTTGTCACATAAAAGTTTTATTATAAATTTAAAATGTGTACCATTCTTTTCTATTGATGTGTAACCCATCCTTTCTTAATGGTAGGAGATTATTAGTTTTATTTACTATTTTATATTTTTGTCAAAAATATGTAGTTTCATAAATTAAAAATTCCTAATAAAATTAATTGATACACATAATTTAAAAATTTGTATAACCAGTCACAATATACTAGAAAATATGTATCCACAAGATGACTAATAATATCATTCCATGTTTCTTAGCTTATCATGTGTCAACTAATCTATGGAGGGTGTGGGTTTATTTTTCTTTTATTAACATTGGGATGAATCTTTGTAACAATTGATTTAAAGCCTCTATGAGCCTTTTGAGTAAGCATTAATAAAAATTTCAGTCGGGATTCATCTACTATAAATTCACTATGTTAGTGATAATGAAGAGGAATTCGACATTTCATTATTTATTTTGTAAAATAATGAAATTATAACATAATGTTACCCTAGTCTCTACCAAAATCAGTGTCTAAAGTACATTTAAAACATTATTCCAGGAATATATATCAATTTTAATGCACTACAAAGTGGTGATCCCAATGAATATTGTAACACCCCAAGCTTCTACGGTACGTTTCCCTTCGAATAATGCGATAGCGTGTGTTGTATGCAACCTCGAGTTCTAACACACACCACAACTAATTAAACTAGCCGTTGTGAATAGTAATACCTACTTTTTGAAATCATATATATTTTATATTTCAAAATGGACTTCATTTTTAGATTCGGAATATCAAAATTAGCCTAGGGTGAAATTTTGGTACTTTTCGGATAACTTTTATATTTTGATGAATAGTGAAAATTACTAAATTTTAATTAAAAACAACTTTTTTAATCAAAATAATTAATAGTGATAAATTGTGAATTTGAGTGGTTTTAAAGTATATTTAGAATATATTTTTACCATTTAATATAATGTTGGTCATTGGACATAATTTTACAATTAAACCGAACATAAACAAGTGTCAATCTTTTGATAGTTATTACCTCTTAAAAACACGCTTTTTGTTTTGACAGCGGGAATTAATTTTAAATTAATTTCTGCCACTTCTGTGTTTTGAATTTAGGAAAATGGATTCCATATTTGGAATCAGGATGTTCAAATTGTGTAAATAGGTAACTTTTATTTTTAGACATTTTTAATAGTTACTGTGGTAAATATTTTATTTATCGTGGTTAAAGGGTAAATCCGGTAAATAAGGGTTAAAAAATAATATTATAATAATAAAAAATTGCCCTAAAACGTGTCCTAACCTTATTGGTGGACACATACCCGACCATGGGCATCCTTGGGTCAATTTGGGGACCCCTTGGATCCACTTTTATGTGGTAGGGACACATTATATTAATAAAGTTAAAATAAAAATAAAAATGGCATAAGCTTACATCTTTTAGAAGAACAATTTTTACATAGGGTTATACATGTTGAATTTTCGATTATAAATATTCATTAGAAAGCTAAAAAGATTTACTACATAATGATATTTTATTTATAATTTTTAGACATCAAATAATTTAAATTATTAATGACACAATAATGATACAATGTTTACCTCATTAATAAATCATTTAAATAAATAAGATTATAATGATTAAAATATTATCTAAAACCTGTTCAATTCTTATTGGTTGATGTTATTTAGAATATGAGTCATCTTATCTTCGACCTCAATGATTTTTGGACCATTATAAACCGAATATAATTATATTATAAAGTAATAATTTCACTCTTTCCTAAAGAGCCCCTCCTCCCCCTTATAAAAGGAGACCACTTCTACTCATTCCTCACACCTCTCAAGCCACTTGGCTCGTCCAAACTCTGCCCAACTAAGCTCCCCACATCCCTCTCCTCCTCCTTGAAGCTTCCCCTTAGGCAGAAAGCATTTCAACAAGTCCTTTGGTTCCAACCAAAGTGAGTTACCTAAATTAAAGGTAACGATTTCTCTTAAATTATTTTCATTTATTTTGCTTCTTCAACCCCCAAACTCTTTTTATTTCCTTTCTTTTGTAACAACACCAGTATCCTCAATATACTAGGATGTTGTTATAAGAAGGATTCAAACTACACATACACACAACTCCATCTAATGGATGATGAACATAATGTTTCTGTGGATGGCAAACTAACGCCTCACGAAACGATGATTGTTCAAATACATCTTACCGCCTCTCAAGGTGGCCATTATGATGGAACTGTAATTAAATATGATGTTAATGATATATATTTTATATATAAACTTCTGTAATTCCATTTTATTTCATACCATTATTCGTTTCATGTTGTATATACATACGATAATTTCATTTGAGGAAGTGCGGACTACCGCCCCCTTAAAATGATATGACTCGTTCATACCACACATGGAACGTATAAAGGATGGTGTTAATGAACTTAAGTAACATATATAAAATATTATATTATACTGGAATAGTAATATACCTATGTATCATTTGTATTCGATTCTTTTAAAATAAAAATTAAATGGAAGTAGCGTTCGTGCGTACGTACGGACTACCGTCTCCACGAACGCGATGAGATTCATTTTCCATCGTATCCATTCAAGTATAATTATCATTTGATGATTTAAAAATGATGTTTAAGGACTTGATACCATTCTGGATTTGAATAATATACAACTTATCCTTTACAAACATGTCTTACGTAACAAAACATACAAAAGCAAACAAGTAAGTTCACACCCGAAACAGCGATAATACTAAGATATTATTATCAAATCAAAATTAAAAGATCATATATGATATCATATTAATGTATATGATTCTTGTATAATTTAGTAACAATTATTTCACTATTATACAGGAGGTTAACCTACCCCAACCAAGGAAAAGTACAAGGTAAGGGTTATTTCACAATCTCTTCATTATCCGAGGTTGTTTATACGTAATAATCTACTGGGATCTCTTTATCATCCACATCCATGTTTCTTAAAAATGTATTTCAAAACATTTTTACTATTTACAAGAATATGGGTTTAAGTCATTTATACCCTTGTTTGACTTTTTATAAGAGGTTTATAAAGGAATCTTTCCGTCGTTTTCAAAACAAGGTCCTTTTTAACCTTTTCGACAGAATTGAGGTAAGAATGTTTTTTTTAACTTATACGGCGGGTGCGGTTATTTTCCGCCGTTATAAAATCGTCGAAGCTTTCCATACAAGCTTATAAGAATATTTTCAAAGAAAATGTTTTATTTTATATGGATCTTAAATGATTTCAAAATAAAAGGAGATACTTATTTAAAAATAATTTTGATTTCATCTATGTCAACATCCTTTGATAGATTTTAAGATTATTTGAAGTTGATTTATTATGATACAAAACTTCTATATTGTATTGAAGGTTTTGTGATATGTTTGACTGTGTATGTGCTATTTTTATACCATTCATAGTTTATGGTGAAATTATTGACATTTCGTATGCTAGTTTTAATACGAATGTTTATGTTATGTTTTAACCTTTTCATATGGGAATGCATTGGACTTAATAAGTGACGGGTGGAGCCCGCTATAGCTCCTCGATGCATCGGTAGGTCTCATGAGACAAACTAGTGTCTTGGCACAAGGCCTTGACAAAATCTTATTTGTAGTCTTGGCACGAGGCCTTGGCTATGTGGTTATGATAGTCTGGCATTATGCATTCCAACATTATGAAAGTGGTTATTGATTTTTGCATGTGATTATTCGATTAGTAGAATATCCATGTGAATAATTAAATGGAATTATTTCATTTTATTTATGCCATACCATGTTGAAAGTTCATATTTAAAAGGCTTTTGTTTTAGTTATACATTGCCTTAAATGTTTATTCTTTCCGCTATATTGTTATCCTTACTGGGCATTTGAGCTCACCCCTTTTCTATGTTTTATTTTTCCCAGGATGTGAAGAAGTAAGTTATGAATGACCTGCAGGGATTTTATGAGGGGATAATAGTGTGGTCTATTGAGACATTATGTTGTTGTAGTAGTTTTTCATTTTATAATGTAATGTAAAACTTATGAATATATCTGGCATTTTCCAAGGCTACTAAACCAATCGGTCTTTCGAGTTTTGATCTTTCTTGTGATCATGCCAATGTAATGTAATTAATGCACCGACTCTGGGCAACTGGGGTCGGGGCGTTACAAATATAATGAACATGGCCTTATTGAGGTTAACATCATGTTTGTGTTCATTCCATCCAACCTTTAATTTTATGTCTTTTCTTCTCACCTTAATAACTTTTTATAGAACAATCATACTATGGAGCTCCTATTTTTTCTAGGACATTGGTTGTTCATCATCTACCATTTTCTTTTTCTATATATCATCAATATGTTGTTCCTATAAATTTATAGCATTGACATGTGCATTAGGTTTTTTGTTCCTCTAGATTAGGAGATCCAGTAGTTTGAGATATTTGTTATTCCTTAGTATTGCGAGCATCAATAGGTGAAGAAGTCATTTTTATAGAATTTTTTGAACATTTAAATTATATTTTATAAATTTAATTGTGAAAATATTATTATATGAGGAAATAAAATTTATTTATAAAATATATAACCAAATTATCAAACTATATTTTTTTAAATGGTTTATGGTATTTGACCCCTCTATTGAGTATCAAAATCCATTTATCTTGGTATCCTCTTGTAATAAAAACCCATATCTATATTTGGACTGATAAGAAATGATTTTGATTTCCCAATGAAAGGGTCATCATAACATGAATTTTCATCTCACAATTTAGTGGTTTTCTTCAATAATCAAACAATTGAAAACATTTGGTTTGTAAGATTTGGAACATATAATACAAATACTACTAATGTTTCCATTATAAACAGTTCATATTTATACCCATCCTTACTGAAATCCACTTTCATGATTCCAAATTCGTCTATTTATCAACACATGTGCATAGAAAAACCGGCACTTGGAATTTTGTAAAATCAAACTCAAATATTTTTTAGATGGTTCCAAAGTATAACATATTTGAATAAATTGGATTTCCTTCCATTGTACCAGATACATTAACCGTTATATCCACAAGTGTAACTCCTCTATTTTCCATGGTACTACATTAATCATGTTCATTTTTATATAACCTATAACCATTAATTACATAACCATTATAAGATAACATATATACAGTTGGTCCTCTACTAGGACATCGAATTTGTTATGAAATTGAATTTGGATTTTCAACTGAATCCTTAAAAATACAGTCTCATAACCATCCTATAAACTACTTATTATGTATATTTTATATCCATAATTTATCACTTGATGGATTAAAATTCATAATAATTTATTTCTGGGATTCAATATATTTGTCAACCTCTGAACTATTATGAAGATCATAATGTTTGACCAACTCTAAATCTATAATAGTGATTGTGATAGTATCTATTCCAAAAATTCTTTAACCCACAATCCACCCAGGTTGATGAGATTTTGGTATATTGATTCTTTCAACACCAGATAGGTAGTTGGTAAAGAATTTAATATATTCCTCAAAAATATATCACTCTATAATATATAATTATAAAAGAATTTGATTTTTGACATACCCTTTAAAAATATTCACATACCACTCCATGGGTTACATATATCATAACTTTATATGACTACAAAGTCGAATCACTGGTACCATGTGAACCATCATATCAAAGAATACATATAGGAATAATATTTTCAATTCACATAATATAATGGTAATTTCATTTTCAATAGTTATAAATTTCACTGGGTTTATAATTTTTCTTCATATATATTTTAAAAATACTTTTTTTAAATGTTTGATTGACATTCTATGTAAAAATAAAATGTAAATCTACATGAATTAGATCTTTCATCAAAACATGGACGTCATTCGATTTCAGAACATTTGTCTTTAAATCATTCATTGACATGATATTATTGTCATTTGATAAATACCCATCTAGATCCTTAACGTCATTAAATAATTTATAAAACTAATATCTCTCCTTCATGGAAAGATCTTTAGAATTTGTAGGAATAATAGTTTGTTTTTTACCCTTCACTAGTTCCAAATACCCATGTATTCCCATTTTAATCATGTTCAACAAAGCCTTAATTCTATCCTTTTTTGGGTGCATTTTGTAACATGCCAATGGTACTATCACATGAATTTTTTTCAATATGCATAACATTAAGAAAATTCATGGCATACAAATAATTTAGGTACGATAAATAAAAAATTGATCTCTTATTACAAAATGTTTTTAACATAGTTTTTTTATAATGGTTTACCAAAAGAAGTTTACATATCATTTAATTTATCAAATAGTTGATCCCCTATTAGAAAGGATACTGTTGTGAGTTATTCTGAACTCTAATCTAATTATTTCATCAATGATTGGTACTTATGTTATCGGGGTAGAAAGATGTGATGTCCTGGAAACACAATCTTCGATGAATATTTCATCCTAATTTACTGCGTACCTTGTTCACAAATTGTACACCATTGAGTACATCAAATTCTATATCCAGAAGAATTTCTATAAGAAATAGTGTAATTTATCATATCATACAATATGGATCTCAATGATAAATATTCATTTCTTCAAGCAACATACAATGTAACACCTGCTTTCCATAATAATTTCTCATCTGTGACCAATGGAGCTAAATAAATATCAATATCATTACCCGGTTATTTTGGTCCTGATAGAAAAAGAGATAACATAATGTATTTTCATTCTGTACATAACCAAGATATAATTTTATAATTCACCAATATAATCAGATGTGTACTATGAGTGGTGCTCTGAAAACGAAAAAGCTTCACTACATCTGTAGAAAGAACAAGATGAAGGTTTCTCAGCATGTTTCAAAATTCATAATACTCATGATCAGTTGTCTTCCATAGAATAGAGTCTTTTGTGTCATGAATTTTTTCATATTTAAGTTATTTATCTACATTCCATATCAATATACATACAGTCTCCTCACTTATATATTGGTTCCAAAACCTTATAATGATTTGAATGTACAAGAAAATTTTCATAAGACCAGATTCTTCATTCTTGTATTGAGAGCCAGCACACATTGGGAATTCATTAAGTTATTTATGGTCTTAAAGAAATTGTATATAGCCATTTTAACATGCATAATATTTCTGATATCTTACCCATTCAGGGAACTATTCTTTTAGTGTCATATTTTTTCTAGGCAGCTCATTACTAGATATAATCCCAATCACTAGATAAATTCACTTGTAATTATATTTGATGATCCATGAAATGAAATATAATCCCAATCACTAGATAAATTCACTTTTTCCCCATGTTTATTATAACATCGATCTATCATGTGATATATCATGAAATTTCCCTGTCCATATTTTTCTGTCATTGAGATGGGGAGGGGTGAATCAGTGATACCTTTTTCTTTTATCTTTCCTTCCTTATGAAACAACCTTCACCACTTATTAAATATTTTATTCCCTCATAAATATTATTAAAACACACATCCTCAATAACACATGAATTTACAAGATTCACTACTAAAAAAAGTACCTACATCCTTGTTATGGTTTGGAAATGATTTAATACCAGTCAATTAACCAGAAAAAATCATTTTGGGTGGATACAACAAGTAGGATATACCCTTACACTTGTGTATAACTTTATTCCGTACAAATGTTCATGTTCTTCAAGTATCATGAAAATATAGAATAAAATTTATGTGACAATCATGTTATAGTTCTTGATCAATCTTCAGAAATATGTTATTTCAAAATAATTATTCACTTTCATTCCCAGAATCTAGTCAGAAATTCTTGGAATTCATAATGGTTTCCCATTACGATTTTTCAATTTTATTTCCCAGTCCGATTGTTCAATATAGAAACACCTCTCTATTAGAATAAAATTTAAACAATTCTAAACCACTTTTAACATGAGTTTGGATTTCCAATTCTGATTTCAATGTCTAATTGATCAATATAGAATTATTTCTCTCTTATAATACCATTGATACAATTATGAACCACATGTAATATGATTCTAGAAATAGTAGTCTAATTTCCAAATATGATTTACTAGTATGATTATTCAATACTGAAATATTTTTCTATGAGAATACCATTGAAACAATTCAGAACCACTTCTAATATGAGTTTGGAAATCCTATTCTGATTTTCACGTCTGATTTCTCAATCTAATTTTCAAAAACACTGAATAAAATTTTGTTCTCTTCTTATTTTTTTTGGATAACTTCTTCACCAAAACACGATCTGGAATCTTAATCTTTCTAGAATTGTGGATATTATCTCTCCTCTTTCATGAGTAATGCATGTTACATAATATAAAAAGTATTCTATTCATTTTATAGTCATTCCAAAATGGTTTAAGCAGCATTCTAAAAAGGTTTCATGTTTTACCAAATTTATATAATCTTCAAATTTGTTTAAATTTGTGATCTTTCTTTGAGCATTTTTAGAACCTTTATACCTCTTCAATTATAGACATATCTTTAAATCATTGAAATTCCCTTGAAATCTGGATCACTCTTTGACTTCATCACCCTTCAGACTTTTTAATAGACTCCTCTCTAATTTTGATTCATGTCATTTGGATTATCTATTTTTATTTCTACCATTACGATTCTTCATTACAGTTTGTATCATTCCTATTCTCCATTATGATTTCTATTATTTTGAATCTCTATTCAGAGTTCTTTCGTCCCGATTATCCACTCTTATTTCTCACATTCTGATTCTCCATTTTGATTTTAATCATTCAGTTATACATTTTGATTTTTTCCCTCAAATTCTCCATTCTAATTTCTTCCATTTTGTTTCTTCATTCTAGTTTCTTCAAGACATCCAATCTTAAAAAAAATGTGAATACAGTTATATCTCTCTGATGATATAAGACCTAAATCTTTTGACTTATGGAATTTTCTTCTCCAACTATTATTATATTATATGTATGAATTACTTCATGAATTTTATAACTATTAATATCATGATAGTATCATCTGAATATTAGAAAAATGTATTGTAACCTCCTATCAGTTCATAAAACTTCATTCTTTCATTATAAAGAATATAGACTTCCAATTTTTCCACAACTATATTTATTTCTATCCAGCCTCAATATGATTATCCTGAATACAATTGGTAACACCTCTTCTCCCCATTTCATTGATCAATCATGCATCATAAGTTTCTCAACTTATAGATAATTTGTGGGAAATAAAAAAGAAGTATAGAATCATAAGATGTATATTATATCCATGTAGAATCTAATTCCCTTCATTACTATTATAATGTTTTTTATTTTTGAGTCCAAATTTCTGAATATGATGGTCAATCTAATTTTCACCAAAAACAATGTCAGGTGATTTCCCCTACATTGATAATTCAATAGAATCAAAAGGAAATACAAGAATGTGATAAACATCTTTATCAGATTTGTCTTAATATATCAATAATTTTTCCAACTCCACTAGACTAATTAGTCTTGAATAATAACAAATTAAAAATGAAAAGGGATTTAAGAACGGTTATATGCATTATCTTTTTCAAGCATGATGAAATATTTCACCCAATTTTTATACTCTTTTTTCCTTTGATTGGAATCTATACATATTTTATTCCTATCCATCATATTTGATTTGGTAATATTAATATTTCAAAACTGCATAAAATGGGGGCTTCTAAAAAAGGGGATCCCAATAATAGAATGTTTTAAATAATTTCAAAATGCTTTGAATGAAATGCGTATTTGAATTTAAGAAAAGATTTACTCAACTGGTGGTAGGTGTTATCCTTTGAATTGAAATACAATGATCATTGGTTCCTAGTATGGAATGAATACTACTCGGAGTAGTTCAATAATCATAGTTTCCCATCTTAAAGATATAGGGGATTAGTCTCAGACAAAAAATGCAATAATAATTGTTCAGGAGGTAAAGTTGATGGGGATGATGGTTACATCATGAAATCTAAATGTTTTCATGTTGGGGAGTTGGAGAAGCACCATGAAAAATATTAGTTTGTAGTTTAATGTTTTATAAAGTCGAAGTATCATTATGATACCTACAAAGGGGTCCTCAATTACTATGACCATGAGAATGATTTGATAAATTGTAACATCCCCGAATCCATAACTCTTTATAAGGGAAAATTGGGTGGGTTATAGGACCTCAAGCATGCCTTGTCATGCACTAGAGGCTAACAATTATCAGTAGGAGTGTGATAAATAGAGTGAGGAGACTATACCTCTGGTACATAGTTAAAATATAGAGGAATAGTCAAATAATATTAAATATTATATCAATGAAAAACAGAGAGGAAAAATATATCATATAACTTGAAAGAAAAATAAGGGACTAAATAATCCAATAATAAGGTCATTTTCCCTTGTCCAAACTTGAATTCATGTAATCTTCTCAAATACCAAGCAGCATCTTGAATATGGAGTGAGTAAAAATCATTAGGACAAAAACATTGAGTGTAAATATCACCAATATGATAATAAGTGCATGAAATACATTAATGAATATGTTAATTTTTAAATTAATTAATAGAATATACAAATCATCCTACATTATCATCATTCTATAATATATATTTTCATTTATCACTACTAGAACAACTAACAACCATTAATCCATGAAAAAGTCACTGAAATCCATAAACATGGCATACTAAAAAAATCTTGTCCAAGCCCGATATATAATCATTCCATCATGGGAATCGGTAGAGCCTACTCAATATAAGCATTAGAACATGGGACTAGGTATATCCCACTCAATATATGTATTACAATATAGGACTAGGTAGCACCATCAAAATATAAGCATTAGAGAATGTGACTGGGTAGATCCCTCTCAATATAAGCATTATAGTATGGGAATGGGTAGTGACTATTAAATATAAGTATTAAAACAAGGGACCAGGAAGTGGCCTTTTAATATAACCATTATAGAATGGCCCTTGGTTGAGGCCACTCAATATAATAATTACATCATTTTTACTTGACAATTCATAACAGCAAGGATATCACAATATCACATCATAATCATCAATAATTAATTGTAAAAAACACCATTTTTATTTCCATTTACATTTTAATTTATATCTCAAATGATCAATAGTATTATAAAAAATCAATAATCCCTTACCGAGGGAATCTACAATAAGAAATCACCTATGGTATCATGCCATGATAAACACACATTAATCCATTATCCATTACAGATTAATCAAGGGTTCGCTCAACCAATGGTATCCATAAGGTAGGTTATATTAGTAAATAAATTCAAATGAATCCCTCCTATATTTAAATTCATCATTTTATTAATTTAATTTCAATGATATGTTACTTTAATCACAATATTTCATATAATATGAAATTTAATAGTCCATTGGGTTTGGATAAAACTCCCTAACTTTAACCAAAGATTAACTATGCTTCCAGCAAGAATCACTAATAAGAACGAAGGTAAATATTTTAAAAATAGGTAACCTAGATCAAACAAAAAAAAAGATCAACACAATTCCACAGTTATGATGACAATGAAACACTAGTTTTATGGATGAACAAGTAATGTGAAAGAAACCCACATTAATGAAACCTACTAGGGATCAAACACCCAACAACAACATTCAAAGGTGATTAAATCACATTGTAATTTCTAAGAGTCGCCTTGGGATTGAGGAGAGGGGATGTAATAAAGGAATAAATAATAAATCATCCACACTTCCTACATAAAACAATTTATTGTGATAAATACACATCAGGCCTTCCATTTACACATCATGTATGCCTTTTTAAAGAAATATGTTGAATAACCCATCACCTAGGATAAATAATTAAACCTGATTTACATTTACACAACATGAATAGTTTTCATAATGGATAACTGCTTAACGCAATGTATTTGTACAAAACATGTTTCTAGAAATAGTTTTGTGTTGTGTAACATATACATGGCATATAAATGGTGTATAGATAGATTTTCATCCCAATTTCTACATATGTTCTAGAACCACATCCAAATTATTCTAAACCATGGGAAACCCTCATTAACCCATTTAACATGATTAAACCAACAATCAACTAATTGAAATAAATAAATAATCAATAACATTAGTTCATTTTCCCTAACACAATAACTTCGTCTCTGAATCAGAATCAGACACTGAGGCTTAAAAATGAAGGAAAACCCAAGAAATATGTTTAATGAAAAACTCAATGTGGGGAGTTCTTGGAAAATAATGGGATCTTATAACCATACCAACATATAAGAGCTCATCGTTGAGCTCCTCCAATAATCATTATGTGGTCTTGGGGAATAAGTCATTACACTATTAACAAATATAATAAACCCACTATGAGGTCTCCTCTAAACACACCCCCAATGCCACTACACTCGACCTATATATATATTCTTACCCCAGCGACAATTCTCACTATGGTCTGTACTTTTTATCAGATGATCCTCAATGTAAACATCAAAAACAATAATAACATCCCCAATGACTATCATATGAGAAGGGTCGGGATAACATAATTGAAGCCATGACACATGAAACTTGTAATGCATGGAACTGTAGTGGTGTGAAAGGGCATATCAATACACCATAGGTTCGACCATATTCACTATTTCAAACAGCCCCACAGACCAGGGAGCTAGCATTACCTATTTCCTGGTACGGTGTGGCCCCAACCAAGGGGAAAAAAAGAGAATACGAATACCCACCTCAGACTGTAGAGGTCATCTCTAATGGTCAGCATATGATTTTGGCATGCCCTCCAAGGTCACCAACCACCTCATGGTAAACTGATCCTACTTAGATGACTTCTATATGAGACTACGGCCAACAAGCACTAACTCACATGCCTCCAACTAACTAAGAGTAAAATGTAATGTCTTACCATAAAAAACCCTTAAATGTTTCATCTAGATAAATGTATTGAGGATTTCATTATATGAAAACTCCAGGAGTTCTATTTGATTCTCCCATGAACCATTAAAATCTAATGAAAAATATCATAACATCTCCTCAAGAACCAAAATAGTATTCTTAGATTGACTTTTCGACTGAGGATGATTGGTTATACTTAAAAGAACCTGTGATCCCAAATCCTTTTGATGAACCTTCCAAAATAGTGATGTCAAACAAGGATCTCTGTCTGAAATGATATTCCTCAGAACAATATGGAATTGAACTATCTCACAAATGTATAGAATACCTAGATCATCAATATTGAAGGTATCCCTCATAGGTAAGAATTGGGGTAATATCAGCAGTCACTCCACAATCACCCATACTATATTTCAGTTTCCTTCTATATGGTAGAATAGAAACTATATATGCTCCCAACACCAACTTGATCGTGAAATCGATCTCCTAATTGGGTGGTCGGACATAGAACTCATTGGGAAATATATCCCTAAAATATTCTACCATTAGAGAAAAATAATCATGCTGCCTTCCAATATCAACTAGAATAATACTTTTATTTGAGTCATGAGATTGTTCGTTCTACATTTCAAGTGTCCTATATGACTAGCATGAAGATCTCACTTACCATAATGATAATAGTTACATATTTCTTGAGATAGATAGTAAATATCCACTGATAATAGACCATATGATCTTGCTATATAACTAACCAATCCATTCCAGAAATAAAATTAAAAGATTTCATTCCTATCCCAAATGGTTCCCAAAATAAATTGAAACCACCAATCTCTAGGAAAAATCCTGTAAAGACCCGAAATTTCCATGTAATTTTTTTTAAATATATGGGAATTTTAGGAGTCCGTGAAAACTGACAGCGCTTGATTCTGAGGCCCGGTGTGCTCAGAATCAATTTCTAAAGTTTTGTTTTGGGGTTTTCAGTAAACGTACGAGAGGAATTTTTTAACTTTTGAACTGGTGCTAGTAATAGAAATCCAAGGGCACCATGGAACTTGCAGTGCTGGTATTCACATAAGAAGACTTTCACCTCGATGGTAGTTGGTATAGAATTAAAGTTAGTTTTTAGATTTTTATGAATAAACATAAATAAAAATAAAGTAGTCGCTTTATTTTTATTCTTGTCGGTTATAACCTCTATGAAGAGGTTGCAGGTGGGGGCCACCACATCTTAACCTAATATGAGAGGTTGTGGTGGTGGGGACCACCCGAACTCATCCCCTCATGGGAGGATAAATGAGGTGGGGACAAACCATATTTTAACCCCATTGAAACCCTCCATTAACTGGGGATAACCCTTGAATTCCCCTCTTTATGGTTCCAAACCCTCTCAATTAATTAATTGAACTCACTCAATTAATTAAATTAAATATTTTGAATTTTATGCCAACAATTTAATAAGATGTCATAATTTATTATTTTGTTGGAAATTCTCTTTTAGTGGAGCCTAGGAAGAGGAGAGAACTTGGAGGAATCATTTCTCTCCAACAAATAACTCTTCTACCTCCAAAGACGGATATCTTATACTTCAATATTCAACAGGAACAAGGGAGGGAGTGTCGTCTTTGAAGAACGCCGATGATGACGTCCTCATATTCTTCATTTCTGATGTCAATGAATCGACGTCCTACTTTCCGCGACATCATCAACGAACAGCGAACCCGAGGTAGGGGATTTGAGTCTGAATTTGTTTCCATTCTACAATGTTCATTCTTGGGTTATGTATTGGTGATTGTTATCACCATAAAATGTAGGGTGTGGGATGCATGAACACAGCCCAACCCCTCCTCCATTTTTCCTCAATGTTGGTAGATGACGACGGCGTAACGGCACTACTGGAAGAGTGGGCCAAGGATGACGGTCCGCGGCGGAGCAACGAAAGCCGGCGTCGGGCTGGCTGTGATGGAATCCGGTGGGACAGGGCCTCCGGGTTGCTAGAAGGGCATGATACCATCGCACCCTACGAAAGAAAAGGTCATGTCCCTTGGTCGTGGAAGTGCACAATAGGACGCCAGGCCACTGGAGGGGCCCGACACCATCGTACCGCCAAAAGGAGAAGCCACAACCAGGGCGGGCCACGACGGTGGAGCAAAGGCGGCTGGCTGGGCCGGCCGCTGGCAGAGAGGGACCTAGCGGGTCCTACATGACTTGGATCGGAGCCACCTAGTGCTTGTTTGGCTCCCACCCAAACAGCATATCTGTTCAGGATATCCATGGGGAACACGGCTTCCCCCCTAGACACCGCATAGGCGGACCCCCCGCGGGCTGCTGGATCGAACCCAGCGCGGGCTGCCCGGCTGGACACAGCACAGGTCGGGTTGCCCCTGCAGTCCGGGACGCTCCCTTAGGTTGTGTCGGACCACCAGTTTGGGTCGGACCTGCAGACCGGGTCAGACTCCAGTCCGGACCTGGGTCAGGCTGGGTCGGTCTGATTGTGCCGGACTGGACCCGAACCTGATTTGGGATATTTCCATCATTTTCACCCACAAATTGGGCTACAGGTGTCCTATTGATGAACTGTCTGTGGAGATGTAAAGCTTGGAGCAAGAATATTCTTTTGGAGTAT
This sequence comes from Viscum album, assembly GCA_963277665.1. Lineage (NCBI taxonomy): Eukaryota > Viridiplantae > Streptophyta > Magnoliopsida > Santalales > Viscaceae > Viscum > Viscum album. Next base: position 68,234,482 of record OY728126.1, read on the forward strand.
TCCACATGAGGTTTTGATGCATTTGGGGTACGGTTGGGTTGGATTGAACCTAAATCTAACCTTACCGTTGAAACAGAAATGGCAATAACTCTCAGACCGGGCATTCGATTGATGCACCGTCTGTCGCGTTGTGTTTCTTTTGACAAGATAGAACTTCAGGATATTTAAAAATAGGACGACATGGAAGTTGATGTATTGACTCATGGCTAGCGGAGCAGAACCTATCGGAATCAAGCATGCTATTGTAAACCCTAATACTGGCTATGCACTATTGACTGTTCCTCAATCTTGTGTTGGTCGGACAGTTATGATAATTGTTCCGGGATCATGTGTTTGTCCAATAGTTCTATCTTCTATTCCTGGATCATGTTTTGGTCTGACAGAATAGCTTTCCATGGATCATGTTTTAGTCTGACATCTCTAACAACTATTCGTGGATCATGGTTTTGTCTGACTGTTCTGATTTCTATTCTGGGATCATGTGTTGGTCCGACAGAATAGCTGGTCCTGGATCATGTGTTGGTCTGATAGCTTAGATTAGTTAGTGTCTATATCTGATCATCTCTATCTCTCTACATAAGTTGTATACCTTTGTGAGCTGATTCAGTAACTTTTGTTTTCCTCGTGATTGAGATGGATTTCTATATAACTTAGGTATATGTATGGACATATACCTAAGTGGGGTTATCTGTTGATTTCATACCTTTTGGTTTATCCTTGTTAGATTTTGTGAGACCTTGAGGGTCTTCTGGTCCCTACTGAGTATGGTTATACTCACCCATGCATGGGCTATGCCCGCACCTCGTTGTGTTGGATGTAGACGATGGATAGCGCTAACCGAGGTTGAATGTTCAAGGACCGGACATTACGCAGAGGTGGACCCTATTACGAGACAGTAAATGAAAGAGTCTGATAGACGTGGAGTGCTGAGGAGGCTATATGTACCTTCCCTTTAGGTAGGATCTGTGGTGGACGATCTAGGAGCTTCTTTCACCTTTCAACTCTTTGTCCCATTTTAGTTGTATTTGTACATTACAGTTGGGATTGTATTTCTGGCCCCTTTTACTTTCCAACACTTCTTTTTTATACATCTTTACTTATTGTTTACTTTCATCTCATACTCTGTTCTGTGTGTTTTCCGTTTCTAAAGGAAATTTCTACCCAGTTATAGGGATTTTCACCTTGGGTGCTAGTCGCCAGCCCGTGGCCTATGAAAGGTGGGTTTGGGGTAGTCACGGAATGGGTCCCGAGGAATGGGTCGTAAAAAAATGGTATCAGAGGAGTCGGTTTTACTCTAGAACATAGGACTCTGATCTTTCTTTTCTATGAAGCAATGGTTTTAAGATTATTGAGTGTGTTTTTCTGTCCAGGGAGTCCAGTGTTGGTGCGGTGACCGATGTATCCATACATCAGGACCCTGAATTTTGATTTCTGACTCAGTACATTAAAACACTGATTTTGTGTGTGTTCCAAGAGTTTTCATTGTGATCATTTTGATTCAGCTCACCAAGTACAACTTATTGACCGTGGCACACCTGTTTCTTTTCAGGATTCCTCCATGTAGACAACCATCCAGGGTTCCAAGAGTTGTACGAGATGATAGCCCACCGAGCGACGAGGCATCGGTGCAGGGCCCTATTACAGCAGAGGCACCAGCGGTACCACTACCCATTGGGACACCGATACCCCTTTCCCCAGCAGTATATAGTGCACACCACTTGAGCGCATTGCACGAGTTCCATCACCAGAGGCTGCCCAGGTTCAGGAGAGAGACGGACCCACATGCTGTTGAGGATTGGCTGGAGGCTGTGGTGAGAGTCTTTAGATTGGTAGGGACACAAACAGAGCTTATGGTGATCCTTTCCATGAGTCTCCTTTAAGAAGCAGCAGGCAGATGGTGGAGCCTGATGCTTCAGGTGCATGATGAGGTGACACTACTCTGGGCAGACATCGAGAGCCTGTTCCAGGCGGAGTTTGTCCCAACCTCCATACTTGTGGGGTTGATACAGGAGCTACTTCTTTTGCATCATGGCTACATGACAGTAGCACAGTACTCAGTGAGGTTTACCAACCTCTCATGCTACTCCACAGATATGGTGTGGGACCCTGTCTTCAGGGTCCGGACCTTCGAGCAGGGGCTCAGAAGGGAGATCGTATAATCGATGATCTCACTCAGCATCCCGAAGTAGGTGGCGGTGTTAGGGAGAGCCCTCCTAGTGGAGAGTTTCCTTGCTGAGCAGTCACCAGTAGCGAGACCCACCACCCGGCATTAGGTAGTGGAGTGTTCTGCAGATATCAGTAGACAGATTTCACGGAGTTCCAAACAGACCATACCATCTGGTGGATGTCCTCAAGATACATGATAATTTGTGCGGGGAACATGAGAAAGAGCTAGTCATGCCAGGAGCAGGCAATGTTACACTTGCAGCGAGTAGGGTCACATGGCTCGTGACTGTCTGACCTGCCGTAAAAATGAACAGCAGATAGTTGAGGGAACTCTTAGGAAGAGGTATAGGTTCGATCGAGGCAGTCCGTAGGGAGGAGGCGGATGTGGTAGAGGAGTAGGAAGTGCAGCTAGTGGTGGACGACATTACAAGGTGTTACCACCACCACCACCAACAAGAGGTCCACCCCGATGGCATGGATTAAGTGGACAGGGGGGAGCTCTGCTCCAGGCAGCTGAGGCATATTACCATGACACTCTGAAGATGATTCGAGGTACGATCTATGTCTACTCCACCACAGCTGCAGTTCATATATACAAAGGTTCCAGCCACTCTTTCATTTCCACAACCCTCATTCAGATCTTGGATATTCTGAAGGAGATGTTAGTTTAATCCTAACTGCTAGAGACTACTATGGGAGTTTATTCAATGATTACACACTAGTGCCGGTAGTGCGAGCTTACTCTAAGTGGCAAGATCTTTTGCTAGGATCTTCTAGTAGTGAAGCCTTATGACATCATCTTGGGAATGGACTGGTTATCTATAGTCCATGCTCAGATAGACTGTATTAGATGCAAGGTGCAGTGTGTTAACACAGATGAGGCTAGGTTTACCTTCACCAGTAAGAAGGGAGCCTCTGCAGCACAGGACAGACTTACTCAGAGGAGGGTGTAGCTGATCACTCATCATATGGCATGCCTTATCATATGAGCAGTAGATGTGGAGAGTCTGACTTATCCTATAGTGGTGGACCAGTACATGGATGTTTTCCCTGATGATGTTCTTGGATATCCTCCTCATAAAGAGGTGGATTTCTACATTGACATGTACCCCAGGATGGCACTAAAATCTACTCTAGCATATCGGATGGCTTCTGGTGAGCTTCACGAGCTGAGGGGATGGCTGGACGTCTTTCAGGGGGAAGGGATTCATCCGGCCTAGTGTTTCTCCTGGGGTATCCCAGATTCTATCCACCAAGAATCCAGACGGGAGCTTGAGGATTTGTGTTTACAATTTTTTCCTGAATTAGGTGACCATGAATAACAAGTACCCACTCCCTAGGATTGACGACCTCTTTGATCAGATAAAGAGAGCATGGTTGTTCTTGAAGATAGACCTCAGATCAGGCTATCACCAGCTCAATGTTCAAGATGAGGATGTGCAGAAGACTACCTTCAGGTGTCGGTACGTCCACTACAAGTTCTTGTATTTTCCCTTCATCATAACCTATGCTCCAGCATTGTTCGTGTGACTCATGAATCAGATCTTCCAGCCATACCTCGACCACTTTTTCATAGTCTTCATCGACGAAATTTTGATCTACTCGACTACTAAGGAGGAGCATGCATACCATTTGTGGGTAGTATTGGACACACTTCGAGAGAAATAGCTTTATGGTAAGATCTTGAAGTGCCAGTGGATCCAGTGAATATTGATGCAGTACTTCCTTGGGAGCCACCAAGGATTGTGACAGAGGTACGGAGTTTCCTGGGTTTTTCTGGAAATTATCCAAGGTTTGTTGCAAGCTTCTCCATAGTTTTAGCACCACTATCATCCTTGACGAAGAAGGGGAAACCCCTTATGTTTTCGGAGAGATTCCAGTAGAGATTTCATGAGATGAGGCATAGGCTAACTAGTGCCCCCATCTTGAGGCTTCTAGAGGAAGGCATAGGGTATGTAATTTATTGCAACACATCAGGGATCAGACTCGGGTGTGCACTGATGCTGGAGAGAGCAGTGATTGCATATGGTTCTTGGCAGCTGAGACAGTATGAGCAGAACTACCCTACCCATGACCTGGAGTTAGCAGTAGTGGTCTTCACCTTGAACATATGGCGACACTATCTTATGGGTGAACATTTTACCATGTACTCTGATCACATGACTCCCATGTATATCTTCTCTCAGAAGGACCTCAACATGAGACCGAGACATTTTCTTGAATTCCTCCAGGACTATGAATTTAAGATAGTCTATACTCCTAGGAAGTGGAACGTTGTTTTGGATGCGCTCAGCAAGAGATCCGGTATATAGCTTCTAGGAGAGGCGACAGAGCAGCTGGCTACTTTATAGATTTATTATGTGGACCGAGATAGAGCAGCTTTCCTTTAGTCTCTTACAGTCACTCCTCCACTTCTTCAGCAAGTCAGGGAGGCAAAACATGGGGATGCTGACTGTGAGATACGACGTGCTCAGATATCTATAGGGCAGGCACCATATAGATTTTCTGATGGTGGGGAGAACATCATCCTCTTCATAGGACGTACCTTGGTACCAGTATCACTTCATGATGAAGTGTTGAGGGAGTTCCACACCTCCCCTCTAGAGGTATATCTAGGTGTGGCGAAGATGTATTTGTACATTAGATGTCAGAACTAGTGGCCAGGTATGAAGAAGGCAGTGGCGTAGTTTGTCTCTCGATACCTCACTAGTCAGTAAGTGAAGGTGGAGCACCAGGTAACGATAGGCTTGGTATAACCTTTAGAGTTCCCAGAGTGGAAGTGGGATGGGATATCCATGGACTTCGTGATGGGTCTTCCACATACATCCAAGGGTCACAACTCTATTTGGGTGATCATTGACCGACTCACCAAGTCGGCCCACTTCCTACCAATCAGAGAGTAGGGTTTAGTAGAGAAATTGGGGCACCTCTACGTGCAGGAGATTGTGTGGCTACATGGAGTACCTTCTTCTACTGTCTCATATCATGATGCATAGTTTACCTTCTGGAAATAGAAGGGGTTGCAGGAGGATTTCGAGATATTGCTTCATCTGAGTATCACCTTCCATCCTTAGACGGATGGTCAGACTGAGCGGACCATCCATACCCTCGAGGACATGATCCACACATGTGTCCTCAACTTCAGTCGCAGCTAGGAGGATCATTTATCTTTTGTGGAGTTTGCCTACAACAACAACTATCAATCCACCCTAGGAATGACACCATTTTAGTCCTTACATAGGCAACCTTTCAGATCACCATTATGCTATACAGACCCTGGGTAGTCAGCACTGGTTGGACCGAAGATGGTACAAGCTACCACAGAGAAGGTGCAGATCATCCAGGAGTGGATGAAGACTGCACAGAGCAGACAAGATTCATATGCAGATAGGAGACAAAGATCATTGGAGTTTGAGGATGGATACCACATCATTCTATGGGTCTCACCTCGATGAGGATTACAGATATTTGGTCGAGGCATCAAGTTGTCTCTGAGATTCATCAGACCTTCCCAGGTCCTCAGCAGAGTAGGTGAGGTGGATTTTCACCTGGATTTTCCACCTCAGTTGCACAGGGTGCAAACCTTCTTCCACGTATCTCAGCTAAAGAGATACGTGCAATACCCTTATCACATCATCAACCATGGGGATATGGAAATCAATAATGGGACATCTTTCACGTTGGTTATAGTGGAGATTGAGGATCGACAGGAGCGGGTCCTATGTGGATGGTCGATTCCTCTGGTGAGAGTTCGCTGGAAGCATGGGAACCTCCAGGAGAGAACATGGCAGTGGGAGGCTTAGATGTATGATCAGTACCACCATTTGTTCCCATAGTTAGAGTTATAGCTTACGGGGACTTAAAGCCCTAAGTTGGGTTGAATTTAAAGGCTCGGAAATTCTATGGTTTTTTTATATACATGGGAATTTCATGAGTCTGCGAAAACTAACGGGGCTTGATTCTGAGGCCCAGTGTGGCCATAATGAATTTCTAATGTTTTTTGGTTACGTTCAGTAAAAGTAAGACTGGCATTTTATAAATTTTGAACTGGTGCTCGGAATTGAAATCTGAGGGCACCATTGAACTCTCAGCACAGGTATTCTCTTATGAAAACTTTTACCTCGACGTCAGTTGGTCTAGAATGAATGTTAGTTTTTGGGTTTTTATGGATAAACATAAATAAAAATAAATTTGTGGCTTTATTTTTATTCTAGTTGGTTAAAACATCCAATAGGAGGTTGGAGGTGGGTGCCACAACACCTTAACCTCCCATGAGAGGTTATGGTGGTGGGGCCCACCTAAACTCAACCTCTCATGGGAGGATAAATGAGGTGGGGACCACCCTAATTTAAACCCCATTGAAACCCTCCATTAAGTATGGAGAACCCTTGAACTCCCCTATTTATGGTTCCAACCCCTCTCAATTAATTAATTGAACTCATTCAATTTATTAATTTAAATCTTTTTAATTTTATGCCATCAATTTAATAATATTTCATAATTTATTATTTTGTTGGAAGTTGTCTTTTAGTGGAGCCTGGGAAGAGGAGAGAACATGGAGGAATCATTTCTCTCCAACGAAGAACTCTTCAACATCCAATGACAGATATCTTCTATTTCAATCTTCAAGTGGAACAAGGGAGGGAGCGCCGTCTTTATAGAATTCCAATGATGACGTCCTCAACATCTTCATTTCTGATGTCGACGAATCGATGTATGCCTTTTCGAGACATATTCAATGAACAAAGAACCCGAGTTAGGGGATTTGAGTTTGATTTTTTTTCATTCTATAGCGTTCAATATTGGGTTATGTATAGCCGATTGATATCTCCATAATGTAGAGGGTGTAGGCCGCACAAACATGGCTCAGACCCCCACAATTTTTACTCTCTTGTTGATGACGATGGTGGTGCAATGGTGTAGTGGTAGGAGTGGGCAGCCGTTGACGGGCCGTGGCAGAGCAAAAACGTCCAGTGCCGGGCTGGCTGTGAAGGAAACTAGAAGAATAGGGTCGTCGGGTTGCCAGAAGGGCGTGGCGCTGTCGTGCCGAATGGAAGAACAGGCCGCAGCTTCTATCCCCGGTGGTGCATGGGTGGCTGTTATGCCACCAGAGGGGCATGGGTCTGTCATGCCGCGTAGAAGTAGAAGCCGCGTCCAGGGCCGACCATGTCGATGGAGCAATGGTGGCGGGCTAGGCCGACTGGCTGCGGAGCGGGAGCGGTCGGCCAGGAGGAGCGGGACCCAGCGGGTCCCATGTTACTTGGACTGGCACCACCTGGTACTGGTTTGGCTCCCTCCCGAATGGCATAGGCATTCAAGATATCCAGGTGGCATGCGGCTTCCACCTGGACGCGGCTTAGGCGGACCCCCCACGGGCCGCCGGGCCGCCAGCGCGGGCCAGGCCGCCCCCGTGGGCCGGGTTGATCCTTTGAACTGGTTCAGACCCGCAGACCAGATTGGACTCTAGTCCGGACTCTGGCCTGGTCGGGTTGGTCCGACAGGGCCGGACCGGACCCGGACCCATTTTGGCCTATTTCCACCTTTTCACCCATAACATGGGCTTCTGGTGTCCGATTGATGAACCGTCTGCGGCGACGGAATTCATGGAGTAAGAAGATTGTTTTCACATACCACACATTAGGTTTGGAAGACGTTGGGATATGGTTAGGTTGGATTGAACCTAAATCTAACTGGGCCCTTAGAACGGAAATGCCAATAACTCTCAGACCTGGTGTCTGATTGATACACCGTCTGTAGCGTTGTGTTTATTTTGACGAGAATGAACTTCAAGATACATAAAAATGGAAAGATGTGGTAGTTTATGTATTGACTCTTGGATTGAGAAGAATACCCTCCCGGAATCAAGCATGCTAGTGGAAACCCTAAGGTTGGCTGTGCACTGTTGACTATTCCTGGATCATGTGTTGGTCTGACAGTTCTAATAATTGTTCATGGAGCATGTGTTGGTTTGACAGTTCTAACTTCTATTACTAGACTGTGTGTTGGTCTGACAGAATAGATGAACCAAGATCATGTGTTCGTCTGACAACCCTAAATATTGTTCCTAGATCATGTGTTGGTCCGACAGTTCTAATTTCTATTTCTAGATCATGTGTTGGTCTGACAAAAAAGCTGGTCCTGGATCTTGTGTTAGTCAGACAGCTTAGATGATTCAGTGGCTATATCTTATCATCTCTATCTCTCTATGTAAGTTGTATACTTGTGTGAGCTGAGTCCATAACTTGTGTTTTCCTCATGATTGAGATGGATTTCTAGATAACTTATGCATGTGTATGGGCATATACATAAGTGGGGTTATTTGTTGATTTCATACCTTGTGGTTTATCCTTGTTGGATTTTGTGAGACCTTGAGGGTATCAGGGTCCCTGCTGAGTATCGTTATACTCACCCATGCATGGGCTATGCCCGCACCTCATTTTTTTTGGATGCAGATGTTGGACGACACTGACCAAGGTTGAGCGTTCCAGGACTGGACGATACCCAGAGGTGGACCTTACGACGAGATAGTACATGGAGGAGTCTGATGGACGTGGAGTTCTGAAGAGGCTATATGTACCTACCCTTCAGTTAGGACTTTTGGTGGATGATCCAGGAGATTCTTTCACCTTTTAGATGTTTTTCCCTTTTTAGTGGTACTTGTACATTACTATTAGGATTGAATTTCCAGACCCTTTTACATTCCATCAATTCTTTTGTATATATCTTTACATAGTGTTTACTTCCATATCGTACTCTGTTTTGTGTGTTTTTAGTTTATAAAGGAAATTCTTTCCCAGTTATAGGGATTTTTGTCTTTGGTGCTAGTCGCCATCCCCTGTCCTATAGAAGGCGGGTTTGGGGTTGTCACAACATGGGTCTCGAGGAACGGGACATGACAACACTCCTTGCAACATTTGGTATTCTTTGACCACATTCCAAAAGGTTTTTCAATTGTAAAAGAACCATCCAAACCCTCCACAACCAAGACCAAAAAAATTTAGAATGAGTAATGATAAAAATGAATGTGATGCTTTTGTATAAATCAATGCCCATCCAAGGGTATATGATACTATAATCATACCATTGACAAGAGATGGTACAATGTTTGAGATATACAGAGTAGTCAGCATGGTGTGCATATGATTTTCCACTATTCCTTAGGCTCTAGTCAGAAACCCCTATGATATTCCCTCTATATGGTACTATCATTATTGTACTGAGGAAAATGTCCCTTACCTCAACTTAAACATCATATGGAAATCTAGCTATATGTCTGCTAAGGAGTAGTTATGTCCTTCCCAGAATCAGTTATTTTTCTTGATCCCCTGCAACTTATTTTCTACATCATATCTCAATAAATATTCTATAGGTGTCCCATATTTCCACTATAATGACCATATAAATAGGTGTACACACACAATGGTTACTTATGGAAAAACATTCCACATTGAAATCACTATAATGATAAAATATCTGGAGATTGATTTTCACTGACTAGAATGCTCTTCCATCTATTTCCATGGTGAAATCTATCATAGTGGAACTTCTTTTCACGAGAATAAGAGATACCAGTTCACCCTTATGGAATATCATGGAGACTACTCTAGGACTCCCTTATATTTCTTTTCATTATGATTTCATGATTGATCTCATCTAAAAATATATTTGGATGAAAATTTTTCACTTATGACATTATCTTAGAGTGAATTAGATTTTGAATATATGTAACCCATGTGAACTTATGAGCAGTTAAAGATGGCATAATGCACTTCGGGTTGGTGAAATGTTCAATGTATTCCACCACTAACATGTTATCTTATATCAAATGGATGAAATATAGAGCCTCTATACCCCCCCCCCCCAATGAATTTGGATAGAAGTGGTTCATGAACAGTTCCTCAAATTAATTCCATGATAACTATTCCTGCTAGCCATAAAACTCTAGAATGTCCCCCCATTTCATGGAAGTTCCATCGATCATATACACAGCAAGGATTCCCTCTTATTTGTGTGTGTCACAAGATGCATAAATATCATCTAGACTAACTCAATATAGAACATAGATACCTAGAGGCCTCCCTCCTCAGTTAATGTAGAAAGATGTTATAGTTGGGACTCTCTTTTTAGCTCATGTCATGAAAGAACAATGTGAATAGTCTACATTTCCATGGATTGCATAACTCTCAAGAATATTTTATGAAGATAAACATCCATCTAGTCTATAGTATCTATAGTAATCTTTATGTTAGCTAGGTTACGAGCATCCTGATTTCCCCTCTCCTAATTCTCAATTCAGAGATGATGATGAGGCATTTTATCTACATGAAAAACACATTCATTAAAACACATGGTATTAAAAAAGACAACCTCAACAAGTGAAAATAAAAAAAACACTACTCATGGTATTTCTCAACATGAATTACAAGTGTTTTATCAGGACATATCAACTATTTTCATTTCATTTATCAAATATAAATGATATATCATATCAAAATTATTATAGGAAAGTATATAACACATTCAATAAGTTGGACCCTATCATGAAAATTTTGTTTTAATATATATCCCTATATACATTTAATTATCCATGAATACTAACCTCATTCCATACCTGGACATGGGTACAAATCTCATGAAACAAAAACCTCACATGACATGTGAATCTCCCAATGTGAAATATCATCAACCCTAAAAACTGAACATCATGAACAGAAATCCCAACCACGGGCACTCATATTTCCCCCTTAAATGGATTACCTACACCCATGCACAAGCACATTACCATGTCTGGGAACATCCTATTATAATTTCTAACTTTCCCTCAAAATAATAATGTAACATAAAATAAAAAATTGATACACTGAATCTACTTTGATATATCCCCATATTTGGAACTCTCTCACATGGACAAATCAAGTTGGATATGAGACCTCATGAATTCCTCCTCATCTTCCAGTGGTTTTAAACTATAAGATATCGTATAATGAATATAGTGGGGAGACTCTACCCCCTGGTTCAGGGTTATAATGTTGCAAAATAGTTAAATAAAAATAAATATCAGAGTATTAGAAAACATAAAAGAAATATAATTTCATATAAATGGAATGAAAAAGGATAGAACAAATAATATAATAATAATAAACCATGTAATCATAGGATGAGATGTATATAAAGGTAAAATTGAAAAGAATACAATAAAATAATCAACTGAAATAATATAACTCAAAAGACCCTATTCCCAATCCCCCTTTTTGTCTAATCTTTAGACTCCGTAGCATCCAACAAGGAAAAAAGAATTTTAAGTAAGGTCCCTTTATATTTTCTAAACCTATATCCATGTAATCTTCTCAAGTACCAAATGGAGGCTTGAATATGGTGTGAGTAAAGCTCAGTAGGTAAACAACACCATGTATATATATAACCAGCCTGATAATAAGTGCATTTAATAATGTGATGAATATGTGTATTATTTAATATAATAATACAATATATAATTTAACCTTATTTGTTATGAGGATGGATTATCTTTGAGTATGTAGAAAAACCTGGCCAACCAACAACCATATATCCATGGAAAGAATCACCCATAACCATAAACATGAAATAATCAAAAAAATATGGTCCAAGTCCTTTATTTAATCATTTTAGTATGGGATTGGGAAAATACTGGTCAATATAAGAATTACAACATGGTACTAGGTAAAGCCTTCTCAATATAAGTGTTACAACATAGAACTGGGCCAAGACTACACAATATAATCATTACGGTGTGGGATTGGGGAGAGCCTGCACAATATAAACATTATAGCAAGGGACTGGGTAGAGCCTGCTCAATGTAATAATTACAACATGGGATTGGGCCAAGACCTACAAAAATAATCATTAAAAAAATCATAAAAGTTCATTATAGAAATGATATCCCAATATCACATCATAAGGCTTAATGGTTAATTATGTAAATCCCCATTTTTATTTCCAATTAAATGTTCATTTATATCTAAAATGATCAATATCCATGTCAATAAGAAATAATCCCTAACCCTAAAATTTTATATTATGGAATCACTTAAGGTCTCTTTTCATGCTAAACATGCTTTACTCTATTAGCCAATTCATATTAATCAAGAGTATTCTCAGCCAATAGTTTCCATAAGCTAGGTCTCATCCACAACTGAATCCAAAATAATCCAACCCATATTCAAATTAATCATTTATTTAATTTAATGTGAATTTTATGTTGGTGAAATAACAATATTCCTTATACACATAAGTTATATATATTTTAGGTTTTGGTTCAGACTCCATACTTTAATTGATTATTAGCAATGCTTCTAATAGGAATCACCAACAAGAACCGATGTCCCAATATTCATAATATGGAACCTGTCACGAACCGAATTCGGTCTCCATCAAACCGACACCAAACCTAGCACGTGGAATGTCCTGAAGGGAATTCCCTATCCCCACGGGCTGGCACAAGTGCTCGGGTATCATAAAAATTTGTTTGGGAATGTTTTACCCGAGTTCGGATTCATAAAATAACCAAAAACAGACAATAATCCAAATATGAAAAATTATGCCAGACAAGACATAATAAAATTCAGAACTGAATATATGGGTTTAAACAATACACAATAGGTCCAAAGGTGTATAAAAGTAGTATAAAATATCCCAAGTGACAACACATGACAAGGGGTCATCACCCACGAGCTGTCTCCACAACACCACATCATTGAGAGAAACTAGCAACCCGAACCGCCGTCACCCAAGGCCTTGTATTTGCTTGTGTCAAACATGATCAAGTCTACTTACAAACAAAGGTGTAAGTAGGGTGTGAGACTAATCCCAATAATATATCACCCAAGGATTCAAAGTTATATTCATTATAAAATAAAAATCTTGCGAGAGTTATAAACAGAAAATGGTATCATTTATTTCTAAAAGTGCAACTTTGAAATGAAAATAACTTTCAATGGGGATAACATTATAGAATGACTTAATTTAATAAAACATTAAAGCTACTGGTTTTAACATCCCTAAATACCGTTAGGAAATGATAAATACCAAAACGTCCATGACCTCCAAGCATAGGAACACCCCTAGGAACTAATTAGTTGTGAGCCCCAAGTACCTCGTACCTCGGTGAAAGTAACCATAATAAAATTCATTCTCATGCATGAGCCACTAGTAGGGATAATTCCCATTACCAATTGGTCTACAATAATCTCCATTATATTTTATTTAGTGTTATCCATGTCATACTTGCTACATGAACCATGGTCAAAACCCCTCCATTCACTAGCGTACTAGAACACGTTAGCCTACCTAGTTACCCGGGTTTCCCATCTTGTGATCAAATAGTAAACACATGATACTAAAATCAATTTTCACATCTAAATATCAGTTCTGGTAACAAACATTCAAAATAGTAGCTAAAAATTCTTTGCACCTTTTATATAACTTAATAAACCACTTATAATTTCCATAAAACAATTTCAAGAAAAGTAATCAAATTTTGCACATTAAATTCATCTAAAATCCCACATTTAAAACCCAATAGAGACCAATATTATACCAAACCAGAAATTTCAGCATCAAAACATTTTTATAAATCCAATCCATGAATTATAAAACAACACTAAGAGGCACATCATGGGTTGCACATGTAAAACACCCATTTTCACAAAAAATTGGCACATAAAAATCAACCGCTTTGAAAATGCTACCCAAATCAATTTTCTCAATAAAAATAATGAAGTATAAAAATAATGGAAACATAAATATAGCAAGACAACTCATTCTACAATACATACATATGGAATCACATACCAAAAGAGTCAAAACCCCCAAATCATTGTACGTCACTTCAACCACACCTTCGCCGCACCACAAGGGAGTAATATTGAACCTAAAACCAGAGGATTGGACCAAGAAACTCAAAACTATTACCCTAGGTACGAATACCTATCTTCTAGACATTTGGGGATTCAATAAAAAAGAATAAACCCTAATAAAAATGGAGGAGGAAGGAAGGAAACCAACTTTCTAGAAAAATCTAGACGTTTTTTTGGAGCTGTAGAAGATCGGCCATAATTCACGATGAATCTGAGATTCAAAGAGGGGAAAACAAATATGGGGGTGCATCTGCGTTCAATGGGAACATGTGAGAAGTGGAATCCCTGAAAAAGGATAAAAAATGAATATTTTATGAAATAATTAAAAAAACATTTTAAAACTGGAAATTGGCTTTTGGGTTGGCCCAACACCTAATTTGATCACTCCCAAATTTCTTTGGTGGTTTGAATAGTTAAATGAAGGTCATTTTTGAAGTTGAATGGGTGAAAAATGTTGAAAATGAAGTAGTTATTAAAGAAAAAAAATTATTTTTAAAACTGTAAATGGGCTCTCGGGTTGGCCCAAATTTTGAAAATCCACCATTTTCTACAAAAATGCATGGAAAACCACCAAAACAAAGCAAGAATGTAAATTAAATAAAAAATACCTTTAAAATGTTTCATGTATGTGACAGAACCTCGGTAACATTAAAACTAGATCAACAATATTCAATAGTGGAGATCAAAATAAAACACATATTTGATGGAAAAACGTGGAATGGGGATGAAGACCAAAGAAAAATAACCCTAATTAAAAGACATCCCTAGGAATTATATCATTTCCCCAAATCAATTCTCTTAATCTCTAATTAAGACTCAGCCCCCAAGGCTTAAAGAATATATAAAATCAAAGAAAAATTTTCAACCCAAAAATAAAAGGGCTGACACACCTAGAAAATGATGGGATCTTACATGGATGTTCTAACATGAAATCATGTTGATAAAACCATTTAATTAGTAACATTAATGTAATCATTTTATTACATAATTAAAAAGAAAAAATATTTTGGTCTGATGAATGAATTTCATTAGCGCGTAGCTTCTTGTGAGGACAAGGTTGCTAGAGTGGAGTAATAATTGATATCATGTTGGATGGATGGAGTGAGTGGAATTCCCTTTCCATTGAGTTATTATCAATCTATATTATATATGAGGTGGTATTATACATATATCAGAGGTCTCTTAAAGTTAATATTCTCATATAAATATAAACAACACCATTCATCCTTACACATGTATTCTTTAATAAATATATATACCACACAACTGGTTGAATTTATAAATATAGACACCACAAATTTTTTGAAACATATTTTAAATGAGTGTTTGAAAATGTCAAGTAAATTGGTTAGTGAGTAGTTCGAGACATTAATAAATAAAAAAAATTATTTTCTAAAGAATAATTGTAAAAGATAATGTGTATCACATAAGTATCAACCATTTATCGTGATAACTTACCACTGGCCTAGAATCTTCAATAAGGGATATTCCTCAGTAAGGTATGCCTACATATTATACTATAATATCCATCCGAAATTTTTTATTTTTTATAGTATCTTGCACTTTCCATTATGGTATTAATCCATTGAATATTTTTTGTTACTTCAATGTTACATAGTTTTTGTTGGAGTGGTTAGTTTTATTAGATGATACCAGTGTAATAAATTAATGCAATTCTCTAGTTTCATAAATAATATAATAAACCAATCCCAAATTTTATGTTAGTTTTAGGTTGGTTTGTAGCTTATATGAGTAGTTGAATTCTCTTAATTTGATTCAAAATTCATTCTCTATATTCCTTTTAGTAGGCATCCAACTCTTCCCTCTCATATTCCATTAGAGATAGGTTTAAATTCATTTAGATTTGAGTGGATTTATATAAAATTCAACAATTTTTTTTGTAATTACTTATTAATGTATCTCGATTCGATTTTATTTGTTATTTAGAATCTTTTTTGTCTTTATGATGATTTATAAGTATACCTTTGGTAGTATCATGTTTATTTTCAATGATGGTAGTATTGTACATGTTCATGCCTTGGAATTCCATATTGGAACAATTGTTTTAGTTAAAATATTCCCCAAAGAATGTTTTGGTTATGTTAATTAATGTGTTATGAACACATATACAAATATTGCATCTGTTGGTTTTTAATTATTTACAAATATGCTACTTAATGTTTGGTAATTACAAAATAAGGGTTATATGTTTTTTTTAAAAAAAATTGATCCATCAACCATTTTTCAATATAGATTATTGAATTTTGTTTTTAATTTAATCTGATTTTTTTAATCACTGAAATGTAAATAGAACTGAATTATTAATATGTAAATTTAGTTTCAAAAATATCATGGATTTCACCTGTTTAATGAAAAATTTTAATAGAATAAATCCATCTAGAATAATTAAAACACAATATGAAACAAAACAAAATAATAATTGATGATTAATACATAGAAAATTACACGTGCATATGTCTCATAGTTTCAGACCAATGTGAGAAATGTTCAGTTATTTCCATAATAGTGTAAATATTCTACCAAATTCCTTACATAGATGTAAATGAAAAATTAAAAATTTCAATAATTTTAAACAAATCCAAAATTACTGAAAATTGATATCAAAAAGATAATATAGTTATATTGTAGTAGGTTTGAGTTAAAACATAGTTGAGCATCCAAAAATTGCAATGCTCATTGTGTTGGATTTATTTTTTAGGTATGTTGGATTTTAAAAAGTCATACAAACTATATAGGTGAAGTGTACATACATAAGGTGAAGCTCAAATGAGGTACAGTGGGTTAAACTGATGTGAGTTGTCAACCAACTGAGTTTCGATTTGTTGTTTTTTAGGTGATGATATTCAATGGGATATTAATTGGATCAGATGCGTAATTTGGATTTTGATTAAGAGGAGAAGAAAAAATCACATATCTGGTATATTTAGAGGATTGATTTGTTGTGAAGAATGATGAAGAGTGGCAAGGAGGGTTCAGTTTTCTAAACGATTGAATAGTATTAGAGAGAAGGACTCTATTAATTTTTTGTTTAAAATAATGCGTAAGGATTTTATCAGTGCATTCAAAAAAGAATGGATAAAGTGTAGTTTTATCATCTCTGATAAAATGTATCTTTTTCAACATTAAAATTTTAGCATTGATAAACATATGTTTTATCGGTTCCATTTTATTATTGATAAAACTAGATTTTTATCTATGCTAAAAAAATCACTTATAGAGACCCAATTTTAATAAAATTATTAAAATAAATAAAAAATTTAACTTATATATTTATTAATAAATATCATAATAATTACACATATGTATTTATAAATAAATAAATCTATTATTTGAAGATATTTATTATAATTTAATAATTATTTAAATATATGTTTAATTATTTATAATTATTTTTATAAATTAATTTATTTAAAAATATTTATATCTAATTATAAAATTAATTATCTGGTTATTTATTTTTATACATAATTATATATATTATTATGAATATATATAGTTATAAATATAATAAATATATTTATTATTTAAATATATTTATTATAATTTAATAATTTTTTAAATATATATTTAATTATTCCTCAAATAGATCAGTCCTGGATTTTGGATCCAAATCCATGAGTAAAAAATTATTAATAATAAAGAATCATATAAGGGGGAAATGGACAAACAAGGCCAAGACTGCCCACTCCCAAACAAATAATCACTTTCTACTCTTCCCTATAGTGCCAAAATTCATAGGAAATCCTCCCTAGCCATTTGGGTGTCGTCATCTTAACCATGTCATGGCCTATTGAGGGGGATCATTCTCCTCATTCAATAAATAATTAGATGAACCCTTCAGGTTGGATATGGTCTTGAACATCCCAGAGATGTTGTGAATATTCATCCCTGTGTTAAATCAAAAAACATCCTCTATTTTGATTTCTTACAACATATGTACAAGTATATAATCAATAAAAACAATGAAATCAAGCACCATCATATTATAGGTAACATCAAGTAGAAAGAATAACCATTCTATTGTCTCCTTACTATGACCAACAATAGGTCTTTCATCCATAGCATCGGCAGGAGGAATTATATGAGAATTGTATTTCTATGTAGTGACAAATTCTTCATCCGATGAACAACCAAATAAATGATAATTTTTTTTCATAAGATCTAAGAAATTTGATTGGTACATCCATTCCACACTTTTTAGACAAGCAAATAAATTCCACTTGTAGGAGGTGTTCTTAAATTTGATAAGTTTGTACCACTTCTGATGTAGGCACACATGACATACATTTCTGGTGAAGGGCATGTTCGAACACTCTTCATTTGCAACTTTTTCCCTACCATAGATAAACACAATTTATTATCCACTTGCGCATATGATTTTTGAGCTTTGAAATCAAAATGTACCACATTAAATGCTTAAATCCCATAAGTCCTAACATCATCTGTCCCTTTCATAAGATTTTACAGTGGGAAAAAATCATTCTTTTTTCTTTTTGTATCCCCTAAAACAAGAAATTTCATTTAAAGCAGTAATTTATAGTCAATTTTATATTTTATATATGCCTCACATTTAGAATCATGTGTAGTGTAACCATCAAAGGTTATGCTGTTTTTGTAAGGGGACACTAAAGATTTAATGACCATATCATTAAATGAAGATATATTAGTTTTACACATGAGAGGGTCTGATGTCCTATCACAACTAAGAGGATCAATCTCCTCATCATAGTGAACAGTGACTTATTTCACAATATCAAACCATGTTCTATTATTCTCCTACTCATTTGGTCCCACGGAAATAATCCATGTATGATTCATATCTTTTTTATTCTCATATGCAACCATTGTATGCCTATCATAAGAAGGGAGGTCATCCTCAACCTTCCCATTCACCATGCTATAATCCCTTACAAACTTTTGTTCTCTATAACATGACACTATCTACCAACATCATTCCATGGAATTACCAATGTCATTAAAATTTCATAAAAAGGTTTCAATTTAATATATCTAATATTTAGATCAAAATTAATATCATTAGTGGAAAATATAACATTCTCAATTGGAGTTGTAGTGAGATCCATTTCCACCAATAAACATGAAAAAAACCACTATTGTGCTTCCTCTATGGAATGATCCAATCAGATCGGAATAACTATTACAAAGGTGATGCCAAAGATAATCTAAGAGTGCCACTATACCCAGTTCAACCCCAAAATATGGACCCAAAAATGAGTATATGTGCCTCAGAATGAAAGAGTTTTGAAACATGGATGCTAATTTTTGAAGAGACCACCATGACATGAGGGTGTAAAACCTGAAAGGATATATTCCTTCTATTACACAAATTGGACCATAATTTACTAATCACAATAGTCAATCAATCTAAAAACTATCCTAGTATTCCCACAATCATCATCGTTATCACCTTGCCGAAAGAGACTCATCATTCATCCTATCACTAGCCTTCGAACCCAACCAAAACGCATCGCAATCCTTGATTTCCAAATATCAGCATCCTGAGGTGGCCCCCACATCCCAATATTATCCCAAATAGGTAGCATGAGGATGCTTCCTTCCATTTCCCAAGTTCATCCCTAGATCACTCCCACTTTCATATTTCATTGTCGGCTCCAAGCACCATGAATCCATCATCTCCGGCAAGCTCTTGGAACCTGAGAACCACATCCTCTATCACCGCCAATAACATTCCATCTGGTGCACACAAATCAGTCACAAATTCCACCACTAGGATCTACTTCTCATCACCGGCATATGTCCAGCCACTCCATATTAAAACCCACACAATCATCATTGATGTTGCACAACTGTCATTTTTAGAATATATTCTCCCCACACAACCCATCCAATTTTGGTGTTAGGTGATATATTAAAATTTATTTTAATTATAATTACCTAAAATTGTGAACAAGGATCTTGCATGTCACATTTATAAAATTAGTTTATCAGGGGTAACATTACATTAAACTCAAACACACTACCCACTTGACTAGTCCAAATCGAATCCATAGCCCCCTAGGGATACACCAAATAGGCCCTAAACATATTTATATTATATATATATGAGGTGGAAACTGGTCATCCCTTCATCTAGTCACCCCATCCGCTAGGTAAAGCTCATTTCCCACCTAGTAGATCACAAACAATCGTCACACTAGCATCAAACATTGGCCTAAAATCATCACCTCCCTTTGGTCTTGTAGGAGAACATTAGTATCACTTGCAAAGTATTGTAGGCCATAAAAATGTTGGGGGCACGTGCCTGTATATGTTCCACATGGATAAGTCAGGGATGACTGCCCTTTTCTCCTACCCTACTTATCCATAAAGGCTTCTGACCTACCACCATCAAACAACATTGTCCTTCAGCCATAAATGCCATCATGGTTGTCATCCCATATGAGCTAGAGACACCGTCTATAGCTGGTCCTGCATCTGAATCCAGATAAGGCCCCCAGACCTTCATACATTACTTACCCCACTGTAACTATACATCGGCCATGGAAACTGCCCAAATATGTTCCACCCCCATCATTGAGCATGGTTTTGATCATACCAACTGAATACCAAGACATCGGTGATGGAATCATTTTATGTTGGCTGAACACTGAATCCCTAATTTAATTATTGGCCAGAATATAATGTGCTTGGGAATCGAACTAAGACCACTCGAATTTAGGTGAAGTTGTTGAAACAATCACTAAATACACATGTGAATTTTAAAGTTATAATTAATTTATGAATTATCTAAAAAATAAATACTTGGGATTATGATCTTTCTTTGTTAATGAATGTTGATTGTCTGAAAATAAAAATAAAAATTTCCTTCATTACTCTCATGAGGATCTAAGGCTATAATCTATCTAGTGGTGATCCAAACATTCCTTAATGATGTTAGATCAACTTCACTCTATCTCTAGGTTCTAGCATGGAGATTTGAGGGTCTTTCACTATTAATACATGGTCTTCCATTCTTCTGTCTTTAAAAAATATCTCTTGTGTTTTCATTCATGGGAGATAGATAAATGGAAGAGTCAAAATAGAATTAATTGTGTCCAAAAATTCTATCTTTTTTATTTTCAATAAAGTATTAAATATATATAATCGTCTCTATATAGGGATAGGGTTTAGGATAAAATATTCTTTAATTATATGTGAACTATTAAAGAAAATTTAAATCCTTTAATATTATCCATTCCAAAAATATTTATATTGTTTTAATTATTATTTTTTGGTTTTCATCGACGTGTTAAATAACAAATATTATTTTAAAATCTTTTTAATTAATTTTTTTTCACTGTACATGGTTTTAGTCTATTCAAACCTCTCCTTCATTTATAGAACACCCAAATAAATATTTTCTAAATGGATTTATATTTTATTTATAATTCAGTGAATAAAATTTTATTAATATATTCAATAAAGAAAATCATATTCTACTCACAATCCAGTATATAAATAATTTATATACATTCACTAAATAAAATAATTTATTTATTAATAAAAAAATAATTATTAGTAACCTTATGAATATTAGAGATCAATAAAACATGAATAAAGTTATTCCTTACTATTGTGAATAATATTTTTTCCAATATTTAAAATCAGTCAGAATTTAATCTATGTCATCGGAAACACATAGTATGTTTACCCTCTAGGATTTGTTCTCATTGTCATTAGGCAAGATTGTATAAATTCCATGATTTCTATCTAAAAATGGATCAAGAACCCAAGTGAAATAACTTATTATCATAGTGATCATAACCACATATGAACTCTAATTGTGTAATATAATCCCTTTATCAAAATATTTCATCAGGAAGGTTTCTCATATTTGTCACCAACCTATATGTTCGATTTGTCTTTCCTTGACAATATGAAATTGACACATCATTACACCATGTCCATGTAATATAATATGATAGTTATATTCCAATTAAATGGTCAATATATTAGCTTCCATAAAGATGTAAGGTACAAATCCTTCCTCGAGTTATCCATTAATGACATGACACTCATGATGCTCCACACATATCAAACTTCATAACGATCTATTATCATCTTTGTTTACAAAAATACATATATGTACACAAGTTATAAAATGCATTAATAATTATCATAATGTTTAAGTACTATCACACACTCACATATATGAATATCTGATGACAGAAAATCATGTGGAGTTTCTACGAGTAGGTTTGTTATAATAATCTCCCATCCTTGAGATTACCAATAGATAAAATAATAAGAAAAAGCCTCCTAACTTTTTAGTAATCCCACCAACCATTATATGTATTATGTATCCAATCATAGTACATTATCTAACCATATAAAATTATTTATGAATATTTTCATAGAACATCGAGGTTCTCATCATAGCACAGAACTGCTATAACCTCATTACTGTGTTGTATACTCTAGGAAATTATTATATTAGAGTCAATCATAATAATGAAAAACATTTAATAATAATTTTTAGAAATATTCAATAAATTGAATATATAGTTAATCATCATAAAAACATTTCGTCCTAGGAAATCAACTCCACAAAACTCCCTCTTTGACTAGAGACAACTGCTTATAAGCATCAGTCTGCTAGACCTCTAATTTTATTCATGTTTTTTATGAGTCCAGAAATATGTCAATGGGACCTCCAAATTATCTATTGTAGAAATACTAATCACTGTAACATTATCTATCATAGAAAAATACCTCAAGATATAATATTTTTGATGTATGTGCTACAACCATAGATGTGACCTTTGCTCTTTTTAAATATCCACCACTATATTATTATCATGATAGAGTGTTATAGGATCATTACAACTAATTATGACATCAATATCTAAGAAAATGTTTTGAAAACATTTTTCTTCTTTAGCTACCAAATAATCTACAACATACTCAGACGTGTCAATAGAATATTTCACCAAAACCTACATTTAGTTCTTCCATCTCACAACACATCCATTCAAAGTAAATATGTATACTATTTTTAACTTCATGCCATCTTTATTAGTTGGTAAACTACCATCTATATATCATATGATGAATCATTCTTCATTTACTCCATAAACTAGGAAACAATACAAACTATGCCTTAGATACTTAAGTATTGTCTTTACGACCATCTAATGGAGGTCACCTAGATCATATTCATATCTTCCTACTTCACTTTAAGAATAGAAAACATATAGCCTTGTGAATATCATAGAATACATGACTGAACCAATCAATGATGGATATGAAATCCTTGCCATTCTTTCTCATTCCTCATTTTTTTAGGAAACACTTTCCTAGAAAGATGAATTCAATTTACTGTGGGAAATAATCTGATTTTGGATTGGTCCATACTAAAATGCTTTATTATCATATCAATTTATGTAATTTTACTTAGGCTATGAAACCTCTTGGATCTATCAATATTGATCTTGATCTAAATAATATATACTACAATAACAAAGTCCTTCATAGAGAGGCATTTATTAAACCACACCATAAAAGACATTAAGACTTTTATTTCATTTCTAATGAGTAATATGTCACTAACATATACTATTATGAAAATGAAACACTCCCATTAAACCATTTATTGACACACTACTAATATAAATTATTTTTGAAACCAAATTTGATCATGGCATTATTAAAACAGATGTTTCGTGATCTGGATTCATTTTTTAATACATAAATATATTTTTCAAACATTCATACATTATTTTCATAATTTGGATTCATATACCATTTTGGTTGTTTCATATAGACATCTTCTTGAAGGTTCTAAATAATAAAGTCTATGTTTACATTTATTTTTCAAATCTCATAATCATGGAAAGCCATAATAGAAAGATGAGTAATAATGGATTTTAGTATAGTGACTATTTATAAGGTTTTATCATAGTCAATGGAATAATGTTGTTAAAATACTTTTTCAACCTTTCATGCGTTATAGGTATCAAATTTTAATTTATTTTCCATTTTATTATGGATTTCCATTTTGAAACCAATGGGATTTACATAAACTAGAGGTTCTACCAAAATACATACATGGTTTGGGTACATTGAATCCATTTTATAATTCATGGCCACTTTCAACATGGAATCATTTGTGTTGCATACTTTCTCCTTGTAAGTCATATGATTATTATTATCAACTAATAATAGATAACAATACTCAGTGACCAGAATGCCAAATCATTTTGGTTTACAACCTCTCTAGTACTCCTATGTTATAATTGTGTTTATGGAACATTTTTTTATTCAATGGGGCTTTGTTAAATTTGATCCTATTCATACTCTTTTGTATGTTGATCATGGAATTCATCAAAGTCTATCTCATTACAACTATCTCTTCAGAGAAAATATCCTCCTAAAAAATGTGGGATATCTGTCAACCACAACCTTTTTTCTAAATGAATGTATAGGTGGTATCACTTTTTCATTAGGATGTCCTATATAGATACAATTTTTGCCTCTAGGTTCAATATTATTACCTAAATAGAACATAATTGATTCTTCACAACCCCACACATATAAGTAAGACATCATAGGTTTCATTCCATTCTATAATTGTTGTGGTGTACTATCTATTTCATAATTTAGAACTCAATTTATTTTTTAGGATACTTTTTATAATGTCCATCCCCCAAAGGATAGTGGAAAACTCACATGAATCCTCATTGATCATACCATTTTCAATATGGTGTGGTTATTCATTTCACTTTCACTGTTCAAGTAAGTCATATTAGGAGGAGTGAGTTGATATAATATCCTGAACACCCATAAATAATCAGTGAATTATTGATTAAGGTATTCCCCCACAATGGTCTGAGTGGGGTATCTTAATCATTATTCCAAAGATGGTAATAAAATTCATTCCTGTATTCCTCAAATTAATCAAAATAATCATACTTATATCTAATTAAATAGATATATAAATCTCTACAAAAATCATAAATAAATGTTATGAATTATGAGTACCCACCCATTGCCTCAATAGGAAATGATCTACACACATCGGTATGAACTAATTTCAGAAGCTCTTAAGCCCTTCCACCATTACCACTAAATGGGTATTTGGGAATTTTTTATTGTACACATGTGTGGCATAAAACAAGTGGTTTTTGTTCAAAATAATCTATATATCCATCTTTATTTAATTTAATCAAGCAATTTTTATTTACAAGACCTATTCGGTGATGCTGAAGTTGGGTGTGGTGTATGTCTTGTGAATTAATTTCATTATCAATTTCCATTACCTGTTTCATGTAATCCAATACCTAATATCATTCTTTAAATTTTCATTACCATAATAAATGATATATATATAATAAGAAACATGTATTCCTAAATTTGATAATAAATCCATCTATATATTTTCTTGATACAGAAATAATGTTTTGGTAACAGAAGAAAGATAATAACAACCCTTTAAACCAAGATCATTCTGGTTAGAAACCTGAGGTGGTATTCCTCAGTAGCTAGAGAAATAAGTTTATCTCCATTGGCTACTATTAGATATACCTCCCCAAAGTCAATCTTCCAAATTCAACTTTGTTATTTTATTTGAATACATATTTGAGCACAAAAATTTATATCTAATACCCAATTTTTTGAAATAGATAAATTGAACTTGATAAAAAAATTCACATGAAGCTTCCCCTTTATTCTTTGGATGGGTGTAGTTTTTATTCTAGTGGCCCTTATTTCTACAAGTGAAATAGAAATCATTCTATTCCCATTCTTTCCCCTTGATCTTCCACATTTTTAGAAGGAATAAATAAGCTTTGGGCTTTAATATATTCACATTTCCTTTTAATTTTTTTACTATAAGTAAGGAATTATTTTTATGATTTGTATCCTCATCTACCTTGTGAAAGAGAGTAAAAAGTTCTGAAAAATACTTCTCAGTGTTGATCATACTAAAATTTATAGAAAATATGGATAAAATATAAGGAAGGGATACTGGAATGAGATTTATGCCCATTTGTTCTAATAATTTAAACCATAGATCTAATAGATGCTCAATCTAGCTATGATCTTGACTACGTGAGGCCCATATATGAAACCCTTTATAATAATAAAACAAAATGTCAATGTATTGGTTATCTAAACCTCCATTATATGCTTCTACGATGGTTTCAAAAAACCACCTCTAAAATTGGTGTTGGCATTCAACACAAGGTAGTTCCTTCCATTTAGCAGTGGTTTCTGGAAAGCATCACATAATGGGTATTTCGCGACAGTCTTTTCAGTTTTAACTAAGGTTTTTTGTAGATAAATATAACAAAAATTTAGTAGTGGTTTAAAAATACAGATACTTTCAGTAGTTTTCACCCAAAAACTGCCACTAAAATAGTAAAAATTACCACAAATATTTTTTCCATATTTATCTATTTTTTACCCATAAACCAAAAAAATACTACAATATAGTGGTGTTTTAATCCCCCAAAAATATAAATACTCTATATAGTACTGGTTAAAACCACCAAAAAATTGTGAATTAAAAAAAACAAGTTGCATATTCTGTAGTCCCAGAACTTTCAGCCAAAACCACACAAGAATTCCATAATCAAATGAACCAAAATAAATATAATTTCAATATAAACAACTAAATGGAATATCCATGAAAAAATCATAATGAATATGAGATTATTTTACTATTATAGGTCTCCCAACAGCTAAAATTCTCACCAAAATGGTTGAACATGGACTGAAAATTTTCCAACAATACATCCCAACAACCCGAATAAAATATCATGATTACTGTCCATAAAGAACCTTGTGTTATAAATATTTGAATCCTAAAAGGTAAGATACACCAAAAACAACATGATGATACTAAAAGAGAAATCACCCTCAATATCCATAAATGTGCTAAACTTCTATAAGGGAGGATTAATTCTAGGTTGGATTTATACAATGAGTGAGTACATTAGAAAATACTAGGACTTCCAACACTGATCCCACCCCTTGATGAGATAAAAAACATTGATGCCTCTGTCTACTTATTACGACATCAATCAACATAGTATAAGTTACACAATTACATACCCATGTCCAATCAAAGACCAATAACACAAAGCTCAAAAAATAGGGTCCATGCAAAAATAGGGCACACAAATATCCCAAAAGGTAGATCACCTGACGCATCAAGATTGATCTCTAATAGGTAGGGGTTATCCTAAATGTAATAGTATTGAGATATCATTGTATGGATAAGTGATATTGGACTTTAGTTTGGTGAGATATCATATACAATGAACCATGGTCAGTAGGACTAGGTCATGATGTAAGATTTGGAAAAGGGTATAGAAATTACTATGATGGTTAGGGTTATATAGAGACTCGGGTACTGGAGAAAACCATTTTGTTTTCTGTCATGAATTTACCTATAGGGGCCCGATATGGGACACGAGTAAGCTAGTAGTGACCCCACATGTTCACACACAATATGTGAAGGGATAGCGATAAGAACATAGTAAGAATATCGTTAATGTGGGATGGTTTATCCTATTTTATATTAACACACACACACACACTCAACTCCATGAAATAGTACCTATGTATAATAAAATAAAACAACGATTGTGTAAAAAACTCATTTAGAAACCTCTAGGAAATATATTAAAATGAGATATATAAATATCCATGAAAGGAAAAAGGTAAAATACATGACTAATAAAGAAGAAGGATTGTAGGTCCAAATAAAGAAACAATATAAAGTGAAATGAATTGGAGTTCCCAGCTCAAGATCTCTATGTCTGGCCACCAAACATGGTCAATGCCTCCACTTACTTCTATGTTTCATAGATACTGGGTCAACTAAGGACCCCACCAATCTACCATTTATCTGTATAATATAAAAAGCATGCAGCCAAGGCCCATAAAGGTGTGAGTATAAAAAAATAGTAATGAACCATGAAAAAAATTGGTAAATAGTATAATATATTTGTTATATCAACCTATATTTAAAAGAAAGACAAGAAACTAAACATCATACATAATCATAAACATATTTCAAACACCATATCCAATTGAGGAATAACATATTGACACATGGTTATAAAACACATACATAAGGAACTAATTGTCCCGATCCCATCTAAAATATAAATAGAATATAAAAAATACTCTAATTTCACATGAACAAACACTCTCCACTAATCATTTCTCAATTATGAACTCTACATGTCACCCTCTCCATTTTCATCTCTACTTTTTCCTACCGGCACCTATAAGACAATTATATTAAAAATTAAAAAATGTTGTATAATTATATTTAAAAAAATATTTTTAAACTAAATAATTTTTATGTTGAGTTATTTACCTGCTCACTACTATTCATCACTGTAAAATACCCAAGGACAGATCTGGTCATCTTTTGATATAAATCGGACAACACTTTCTTCAAAACAGATATTTCATCCCCATGTTCCGGAATTGGTTTTTTCATAGAATCAAACTTTCTCTATGAATCTTGTGGTATGGATCTAATATAACCAGGATTGGTGTACATGAATTCCTCATTTTCCTACCAAATACCTCAGATGCTAATGGTCCCACACCTGTCCTTTACACTTGACCATGTTGCTCCTTCCGAAGGACATGACAAATTGAGTCATCATGGGAGACTGAGTTGAACTACATGGGATTGGAATCCCATAGTTCTTTAATTTTTACCTATTAATCAAAAATTAGTCATATTTGTACCAATAAATATAAACACTGTGACAATTGTTACTAATTTATTATAATGAAAAATTAATCCATACCCCCTCTTCTTTTGGAGTCAAGTAAACAAAACTCCAATCAGATTGTTTATAAAAATCAACCCACACATCTTTTTAGAATGCTTTTTGGCCTAAAAATTATGACTAAATTAAATAAATATAGGTCAATAATTTAATATATTAAATAAATAATTTTGTCTAATAAATATTTATACTAATGGAGAGAGTCGATCATCTTCTAAAAAACTCTTTAACCTCATAGTGTGAGGGATGATTTTCTTAGCCCAGGATAATGCATTATTCCACGAATGTTCCTGATATAAAAAAACTATTAAATAGTAATGTATGAAAAGTCGTCTTCTTTTCATATACATATATAAATGTAACATGAGATTAATTTAATAATATAAATTTAAATACCAATTGCTTCCCATCATGATTTCTATCAATAAAAACATTCCATTGCTCTCTAGGTACCCCTTTGGGTACCTTATCACACCTTTATTAGGACCTCAATGATGTATCATTGACATCATTCTATATTATCAATTTAAAATCATTCTATTTCTTAAAAAAATTATTCAATTTCCACATTCATTTTAGTAGATCTACAATGGTAAATTGGAAAAACATATGTATATAGAGATTAATTTTGAAAATATTATCATTTAATTACATAAAAACATTCAATTACACTATAATATATTAAAATTACCTATATTTATGATGAAATAACTCAGTTCTTTAAAGAATAATTCATATGCCTCCAATATTCAAATTTAATAAGAAGGGTAACTAGCTCTGCCGCCAGATGTCCTAGAATCTAGCCATGTAATCTCATGTCATCATCTATAAAGATCCCATAGATATCAAATGAGACAATATTATTTAGTCCAAATAGATTCCATACATCTTAACTTTTCATATTTATTTATGTAGTAGTATTTTTTCAATAATTTATGAAAATAAATATTATTAGAATAAAAATTGTGACATAAATTAATTCATATTAAAATTTGTACCTATAATAGTCACCCTCCAATAACCCCATGATGAACTAGCAGTGGCACTCTACCCCTCACTGTAGAGGCTGCTAAATGGGAAGGCATCAATTGAGCCGCTAATGGTACATAGATGGAGGGTGTGAGAGATAGTGTAGGGGAAAATTGATGGTGTATAAGATGTTGTAGGGATGGAGACACATGTATCACCATCTATCAGTGTGGTCGATGGAACGTCGACTACGATTCAACTGGAATTATTATGACACAACATCCTTGTCATTTATGTCATTTAATCAAATAAATTTAAGTTTATAATATATATTTTAATAAATTCATCCAGAAAAAATATAAATGATAATAGATTAACAATAAAAATAAAATATATAAAAAATTGATAATGAATGACTTCACAATTGACATAAGGGGTTGATAAACAATTGTATAACTACACATTACCCCATTTCCCCCACTGATCCTGTTGGTTTCCTACTCTACCATTACTTCAACTACATTATACACCCTTAAAAACTAATTTGTTTCATATATAGTTGTTGAAAAAAAAAGTTTTAATAATGGTTTTTAATAAACCTGCAATATGTTATTTAAAAAAATTAGTGGGGGTTTATTAAACCGCCACTAAAGCCCGATTTTAGTGTACTGGCCACTTTGGTGTCAACTGCTGAACCACTAGGAATTTAAAGTGATGTTAGAAAAAAAGACACCTCTTATTAGATGTATATTTTTTATAATATAATATTTCTATTCATATAGATAATGTGCATATTAGTGGTGTTGAACATCTAACTAAAATAACAAAATCAATATATTTTCTTAATG
Source organism: Viscum album (assembly GCA_963277665.1). Lineage (NCBI taxonomy): Eukaryota > Viridiplantae > Streptophyta > Magnoliopsida > Santalales > Viscaceae > Viscum > Viscum album. Next base: position 68,265,157 of record OY728126.1, read on the forward strand.
AAATAAAATTTTTATTTTCATTCAATAAATTACAAAATTGGAAAAATTAAGATGAAATAAATTCTTGTAAAATTTCATAAAATATAGAGTAATAAACACTAGATGAAGGTAAAAAGAGTTATCATTGTATAGTTGAATATATTTAATATGATTCCTCTACTGAATAAGGTTCATAATCTGAAGAATAAAAAATATTATGATAATGATATATCACATAGAAATATTTACTCTATTGTTTATGATTAAATTTTGATGGTCTGCATTGATGTTGTTCCATACATATTGAAACTCATTAAGGTGAATGGATAAAAAAATTCAAAGCTATAAAAGGATGTTGATCCCATGAAAATTCTATTAGCTAAGACGGTTGGTTTCTATATTTGTATCAAAATACAATTGAATGAAAAAGGAAAAATAGTTTCAATTTCATAAGAAGAAATATCAATGATTATTGAAAAATATATAAGGACTATTATTTAGGTTAATGTCTTGGAGTGTTTTGTTGATAAAGTATTACATTATTGGGGAAATTTAATAAATTCTTTATGGATCGTAAAACTACTTAACTGGAATTCAAGGTAAAAAATCTAAAAAAGAATGTTAATTAGATAGAAAATAAAATTAAATTAATCAGGATTAGATGATAAAAGTGAATAATGATTGTGAATAATTGGTGATATACATTAAATATAATGAAATATATATTCTATGTATGGAATTTCTTATGTTTAATAGGAAATTAAAAATATAGAAATTAAAAAAATAGAATCTTCAAAAGAAGTTTTCAGGAGAATAGAAAAAGAATTTTTTAAAAGAATATCTTTACCACTATGATGTATCAAAATTATTGAAATAACAGCAATACATTCTTGGATATTTAACCCAAATCCTTCCAATGCTTTTTTCTCCACTATACTACTATGTTTGGTGGAAATAAATCTATTAATGTAGTTATATAAAAACTAAAATAAAAATCCATTATTTTCTAGAGGGTTAAAAGAGATTAAAAAATATTTAACAATTAAATAGTGGATATTATAAAGATTAATATGAGAAGCCACCCAGATAGATCATTAAATAGTTATAAAAAAATTCAAAAAAAAATAAGGATACTATGATGAAACATTTTAACATACTAATCATACAATAATAATGAAGAATTTTGAAGCCCGCTATTAGTGTTTGTGGAGTTCTATTCATATGAACATTTATTATTGGAAAAATATATAAACATATAAAATTGATAATAGGGTTGAATTTATGGGGTATAAACTTACAATAAATATGAAACCACCCATATAGAATCAGTTGTCATAGAAAATGTAGAATAAACAATTTTGGAACAAATTTGAATACCTTAATATCTTTTAGGAGTGTTGAGACTAGCGGAGACGTTCAACGAGCGGCTAGGTCGATACAGACAAATAACAACAGATAGGGTCAGTGAGGCACTATGAGGGGTGTTGAGGTCAAGACCAGTGGGGGTAGGGATTTGGGACAGAGGATGTTCATGACCGCCAGGGGTAGGGCTTCGGGGGGGTTAGGGGTTGTGGGTTCGGGGGTATGGGGTGGTCGGTGGAGAATTGTTGGGTGTTTGAAAAAAAATAAAATGTTTAGCATCAGTTTATTAAAAACTGCCGCTATATTAATATTAAAAATTAAGGGTGTTTTAGTAAACCACCTCTAAACTCTAATTTCAATGTATTTTATGATTTATCTAAAAGAATGCCTTAAAATCAAAAATTTCCCCTTTCTATATCTCTCTTAGTAAAGACCATGGAGGTACTTAATCATTCTATATACATTCAGGTTTTCTTGAGACTTCATGTGTTAACTAGACATAGATGAAAGAATAAAACATTGAACACTTACCATTTTATTCATATGTTTCAAATATACTTGTCACTATTCATCATATTCCTCATCTATAGGCTCGGGAAATGAGGATTCTGGCATATACGATTTCCGTTCATGGAGTAGCACTACCTGAATGAGTCTGCATTGTTCCTAAATGTTACTTCTAGTTATGAGGTTGTATTTTTCAAATATTGATTATAGATATAATTTGTATGATTATATTTCCATATAATTCTACAATTAAAAGATCATATTTTTAGTGTTTTTCTTGACTACAAATTCGGTGCGATATAATAAATTAATTGATTTTATTATATGTCCCACTATTTTATAAAGTTCCAATAGACCTCACAATTGATCTTGGATTATCAAGTTACCATGAAAATCAATTGTAAGGGAACCCTGTTACTTTTTTAATGATCCAAAATTTAACCATGAAGACCACAAAAAAGTAGTCAGGTTTGTGGTCTTGCTGACTACAAGTTTGCATCTCCTTGATCTGTTGAGTAGATTCCCCTATATAGAAATCCTTAAATAGAATTTCCCAACACTTGCCTCCAAATTTGTATTGAACATAAATTAGACATTAAAATCAATATGTGTTTAGTTAATTCATCCCACAACATTCATTATAACACCCTGATAAAATTATGTATCCAGACACTGGCTATAAATTTCAATAATTTATATGGTTTCATTATGAATTACGAAATGAATCCCTATTCTGAATTAATATTAGGTCGAGGTATTTTAATTAATTTATGAGTATAGTTTTTATTTTTTATCATTTAAATGTCTTGTTAAAATTTAATTGATGTTAAATAATTAATTTACCATACAGGATAAAACATTTACGCATAATTAATTTATTTAATTTATGCATTTTCATATTAATTCATTCATTTATGTGACTACAGTCATGTGTACAAAAAATAAATAATGTACAAGATGTGATCATGCGATTATATAATTATTGATTTAATGATCATAAATGAAATCAGCATATAACATAGGTGAATAACTACATTTTTTTTCCATGACATGAGTTAAAACATTCTACATGTATCATTATGTATCTCCATGTTTTAATCATTATCGTTCCAATAACACCAAACACATTTTATGCTATGTTTCCCTTAAATAAATTCTATTAATTTTATAACCTATATTTCATAAAGCACTAAGTCTTTTTCGAATCAACACTTGGTTATTTAGGTGATAGTCATAACCTAACCATTAATTTTAAATTTTCCACTCCTGTGTTTTGAATTTTGAAAAATAGACATATACGGTTGCGATTAGGGTGATATTTGGAGAATGATAGAAGCAAATATATTTTCGATGAATAGTAACATACCCTTATGAATACTAACATACCCTTATGAATATTAATATGACCCAAATGAATGATATACATATCCACAAAAAGTATAAATAAATTTATGCACCGTAAAATGAAGATGGATATTTTATGTGATGGTATTTTTTGATTAAATAATGATTCTCATTAAAAATTAAATATCTCATTTTTAGATAATTATTTTTGAAAAATGGCGTTCATTTTTGGATTCTACATGTTGAAAAAAAATTTGGGCGAATTTTTCAAATTTTTCTAATATACAAGAATTTTTTGTGAATGGTAAAATACATTAACTTATCGAATAAATACGTTATAATTTAAATTCACTATTCATATCATCATGATTGATTTAAGTACCAAACTCTCTAACTCACATGCACTTATTAATATTATAGGTCATGGAATCCTCTCTATTTCTTTTCTGGTGGATAAATAATAAATTATTGAATATAATATTAAGAAAACACCTTTCCCCTACATTATATAAACTACCCATCAACACTTCTTCCTCCCACACCAATCAAGCTTCCAGACAAGCCTCATTTCTACTCAAATATCTCCCTAATATCCTCCCCCGCGTCCAAGACCTACTAGTATCACCAAAAGGCCAAAAACAAATTCAATAAGGATATTATCAAGGATGAGTTCTTAAGAGGTGAACCTCCCTCGCTTTTCTTTCAAATTCATTTACAAGTTCCTTTGTATTATTGTTGTCTTCTCACCTCCCCACATCCAAATGCTATGATAATTTCAGTACCTTAATTTGAATGAAATTTTACAATTCTCATAGAATATTTCATCAATATCTCTCTTTTTCTCCACCTCTTACAATAGAAATGGAAATATCGTCTGAGATGTGTTAATTTATCACATTCAAGGACGACGAATTTTCAATTTATATTACTATCTCATAACTGGTCATAAAACCTTTTCAATGGTCAAACCAGATTATAATATATGTATTTTACTTTATTCAATGTTTATTAATCCTTATACACTCATAATATAAAATAATAATAGAAAATAGTCTCATTATGCACAAAACTGCCAAGTTAATCCAAGAGTTAGTAATTAAATTTTAACTAATGAGTCATTCCCCATGGTATATAACCCAAAATAATTATAATATCATTTATATATATTAAATGTTACTAATAATATATATTAAAAAAATTATGTTTTAGAACAATTCAAATGAAATACCATACTAGAATATAAGTAAACTGATGTAATGTCCCAAACTTTTGAATATTATTTTGTTTTTTGAAAATAGATGTTTTTCAATGTCTCATTAATTTAAACTATATGAATATAAATTGAAATATAAATATAAATTTTGAACCATTATATGAACATTGGTCAATTATTACCTAAGAACAATAAGACAGTTTGAGACAATAAACATTTTAATCTTAAAATTTTTTTATACATAGAAACGACAAAGGGAAAATTAATTCAGAAAGAAGAGTCGATGGCCTATACCAGTAGAATTGTTCCATATGAAGCCCATTTTTCGGAGGATGGGAAGGAGGTAGTCTCACTGGGCTTTGCTCTAGACCATACCTAATTCGATCATCAACATGTAAATCTTGAACGAAATCACCTAGGGGAGAATTTCAAGCTTATCGACATCGCGACCCAGACCATGTTCACCGAACGACCCCAAGAAAACCCCACCATCACACACCTTACTCAAAGGTCTTATGTGAGTTCTATAAGGGGTTTTTTTATCAAGTTATTAGTTAATTATTAATTAAACCATTTTTCACTAAAATCTCCTATTCCATCAATTCTTTAAAGTGAATATTTTTTCTTTAACAATATAATGAATTATATAAATTGATTTTATCAGATAAAATTGTACTTCTCAAAAATGTATAGATTATTATATTAAACTAACTTATATTAATGATGTTACTATAATATTGTTATAAGAATAATTCTATTAATTATAAATGATTATCATATTTATTGTTTTCACTCTATAAAATATTTGGTATTGAGTTTGAGAAGAATTATATTTTTCTACAATAAAATAGAAATTTTATTTTTAATTAAATAATTTATTTCGATTAATTACTAATTTTTTTGAAATAATTAACATTTTACTAAAATTATTTTATCAAATTAATTTTATGAATAATAAATGACTATATGATTTTTATGAAGTGAAAAGTAATTTTTATTAAGATTTAAAAACTAATTTTTTCAAAATGAGTCAATTTTCAATTAATGTTGTTGTTTATATTAAATGTAAAATTTTGAGTATTCATAAAATTATTTAGATAAAATAAAAATTATTTTTGGAATCAATATTTCGACTTTACCCAAGGGTGAATTTTTCATTATTTCTTGAGACAGATGAATTTTTGGGAAAACATTATGTTCCGTATAAATTAAATATTTTTTTATGACATCATAATAACCCAATAGTGATTTAATATAATACAATAAAAGGTATATTCTTCCAATATATCTTTTACTTTTAAAATAATGTGATTTTATATTTGTTTTATTAATTTTATAATGCCTTAGTTGACCCTCCAATACTTATAAAATTTATTTACACTTTAAAATGATTTCCTTGAGTGTGTGACTCAACTCCACATAAGTTATCCTAGTATTTTAATATTTTAGGACCTTGGATTTATAAAATTTTGTATACCATTACCCTTTGGATGAAACCATGGGAATAAACCATGGTCTAGATTGTGGATTTGATTATTTTAATGTGTAGTTTCTAAAACCTAAATAATAATAAATTACCTCTCATTTCCTATATAAACCCACCCAGACTCTCATTCCTCTTCACTAAAACCATTTGGAGCTCGAAAAACCTCTTCTTTTTTCTCTATATAATCTTCCCAAGGCTACCAAATCTCCCATTAAGCCTCTATCAAGCCTCTCTCATGCCATGGGGATCACACTTCCAAGTAAGGGATCCTCACATTCCTCTCTTCCATTCAAATTCAAGCATCTTATTTCAAAGTAGTTCATGTAATTTATATGGGTAATAATTTCATTATATAATAATAATTATATTATTGTACATTTTATGTTATTTTAATGAGGTATTATTTACCCTTCCACATTTTTACACTTACCTAATTAGTTACTATGCCGAACTTTTATAAGTAATTTCTTCCTTTATCATTTTTGTTCGAATTGTAATATGTTGGTATACCCTTTTATTTTCAATTACAAATGTTGGGGTGTTATTTCTCACCTCCACCATACTTCCATAAATATTATTTAATGATGAGATATATATTTCCCTCTCATTAAATCCTTCCATGCACAGTTGTTATCATGCCGAAATTTTGTAAGGAATTTATCTCTTCTCATTTACATTCAAGAAATTATTTTATATAATGAATCTAAATTCCCATAAATATGTTGGGATATTATGTTCAATGGCCCCCTTACTATAAACTTTATTTATAAATGATGATAGATCCATTTATCTCTCATTAAACCATTTTATTATTTCTATTTAACATTGTTATGCTGCCAAATTTACAGCTAAATTTCCATGCAGAAATCATCGTATAAGTGAATACCATACCCATTTCTCTATAAAGGATATTCACCTTTATAAACATGTACATGTTTATTTAGGACTTACATTTATGTATTATACATCTATTATTATCATAATAAACTATAATATTTTATGAATTCACGTGGTATGATCTATGTGGCACACTTATGCATGAAATGAAATGATTTAGAATGGTGCGCCCAGATATAGCTCCATTGCATTGGGTAATGAATAGTATCATGATACGTCAAGTGAAATTAGTGTTGAATCATGATTATTCATGTTAAATGATTGTTTACTCTTGATAATTCATGTTTAATGAGGTTTTACTCGTGATCTATGTGCAATGAGCCTTGTCTAGTGCTAATTTCATGTCAAATGTTGTTGCCACATTTCCATGTTATGATAATCATGCTATATGATGTCTTTATGTTAATGTTTCTCTTATGATACATTGATATGACTATTGAGAAACTTGTATTTTATTCATCATGTTATGCCTTTTTTACTCCCTTACTGAGATTTATAGCTCACCCCATTCTTATATGCGTCCTTAGGTTTTCCCAGGCAGTGATAAGTACTGAGTAATATTGTAGTCATAAAAAAGAAGATTTCCATAAAGATATGTATTTTATGATTTAAGTTGTCATGTAATGTTCTATAACCCCAATGAAACTATACCTATCTATTCTCAACATTGTATTAACTGTAATTTTATGTAATAAATCATTTTACTATGTGTAATAAAGAGCAGGGTTGTTATAGTTGGTATTAGAGGATATGATTAGATATTTTTGGGATTAGGATTAGAAAACTCTAGTGAAATCTATAAAGATAAGACTAAGTATATTAATAACATCACATAATTTTTGTGAGTATATAGTATGTGGTTTATTAGGAAAATACATCCCTGTATGAATATGAATAAGTAGAGGTGGCTCTGGCATAGATGTATCTAGGGGTAAAACACAAAAACACTGCTTTGAGATGGACTCGAATGGGAACTTTTTCATGAAAATGGGCCTTGATTATCTCTTGGTTTGATACTCCCAGGATATATGATTTGATAAATTCATAAGCTTAGTATGAACCATTTTTAAGGGGGGAAAACCCCATAAGAATATATATTATGAAATAGATCACAGATAACCCCTATTGAAACATAGGGTATCATAAGTTAGGATATAATATAAAATTTTATCCTTTTATGTCCAATTTTTTCTTTTTTACATTATTATTACCTATTTATTTAAATCCCTTGATTTTATTTACTTTTTATTTGTTAAAATGTTAATGGGGTAAGATCATGGACAAAATTTCTCTCTCTTTCTGAAGATCTACTTTGATAGATTATCCTAAAGTAATGCTACGGTGACTTTGAAACATTCTCAAATATCAATGTTATATTAAAAAAACATTATAAGGAATCCAATAGCCCTATAATACCATGATTCTTTCAAGGATCAGACACTATCTATTGGGGAGTCTTGCACTCTTAACTTTATAACCATGGTAAGTGTGGAAGTACCATCATGATCTTTTCATGTTCTTATCTTTATATCAATATGATGAAACCCTAAATTATTTTCTAGATGATGTAAATGCGGGAGACCTCCTAGTATCCTATATATATCAAATTACATATTTATTTCTTTGGTGAAACACCAAAACCTATATATCAAAACCTTATTTTTAAATATTTAATGATAAATCATTAATGGGTTTTTTATAAAAAACAAGTTCAAGAACATATTTAAAAATAATATATAAGAAATATATTTTCAATGACTTCGTAGTACTTCCATTGATATAAATAAAGACTCTTGAGGTGTTTTTGGTTAATGGAACTAGATTATTTTTAAATCATCATGAGGTACCACAATAATGTATGAACCCTTTCTCATCGAAGGAAATACCAACAAAAAAGACTAAAGACCATATTGATGAAATAAAGGAGAAGTAACCTCATCTGTTATTCTATGGGAAAATGGAAATTTATGCGGGAAAAGAAAATTTTGAGGGAGAAATTTCTTAAGGGGGAAATTTTAATGACCTGAACATTTAAAAACTATTTTTTCCATAAAATTTATGATTTAGAGTGTCCCATTAATTAAAAAAATATAACTATAAATTGAAATGTAACTATCAGTTTTCATCCATTATATAACCATTTTCCAATTATAAATGAAGATAAATATGATTGTTGGAAAAAATAATAATGTTAACGTTATAATTATTATTTTTAAAAATATAAATGACAATGAGAAAAATTAATTCAGACAGAATATTCAATGGCATGTACTAGTAGAATTGTGCCATATGAAGCCCATTTTTCTGAGATTATGAAGGAGTTAGTCTCACTAGGATTCTCTCTAGGCGAAGACCCATCATAGCTTCAACATGTAAATCTTTAATGAAATCCCCTATCAGATAATTTCAAGCTCATCGACATCGCGACCTAGACCATGTTCACCGAACGACCCCAAGAAAGCCTCACCATCGCACACCTTCCCCGTAAGACATATGTGAGTATTATAAGGGGTTTTATAACAAGTAATTAGTTAATTATTATGTAATATTCTTTTATAAATAAAATTCTAATTCCATCAATTCCATTATGATAATAATTTTCATAAAAATATTATGAATTGGATGAATTGATTTTTCGAGTAAAATAGTACTTTTAAAAAATATATAATTCATTACATTGAACTATGATTTTATTAATAATTTTATTATAATTTTGTTTTAATAAAACATATATTAATTATAAATTATTAATATTTATTGTTTTACTCTCTAAAAGATTAAGTATTCAGTTTCATAAGAATTATATTTTTATACGATAAAAAAAATTTAGTTAACTAATTTATTTTCATGAATTAATTAATTTTTGGAAATAATTTATAATTTAATAAATTTTTATTATCAAATTACTTTTATTAATAATAAATGAGAATATAATTTTTATGAAGTCAAATGTAAATTTTATTAAGGTTTCAAAACTGTTTGTTTTTTCAAAACCCACCAATTTTCAGTAAACGTTTGTTTTTATTCTAAAAGTGAAAATTCAGTCATTTATAAAATTATTTATATAAAAGAAATATTATTTTTTTATTTAAGATTTTTAAATTATCCAAAGTTGAAGTTTTCATAATTTTCTTAAGACACTAAAATTATTGGGTTAAAATTGACTACTCTATAAATACAATATGTGTTGTATATCATCAGAATAATAAAATAGTGAGGTACAAAAAACTAGAAAAGGGGTATTCATAAAATATATTTTTAAATTTAAAATAATGTTATTTTATATTTTTTTTGAATAATTTTATCATTCCTTAATGGACCCTACAATACTTATTAAATATTTTAACATTTTAGTCATATTTTCTAGAGAGTGTGACTCACCAAAACATATGTAAGCATAATTTTATTATATATTCATACCTTCGCCTAATAAAATATCTTATAGAACTCCCATTCGTAATAAACCATGGGAAAATACCATTATATGGTTTGTGGTTTTGATTATTATAATGTGTAGTGTTCAAAACCTTAATAATAATGACTTCCATATCATTTCCTATATAAATCCACCCAACCTCCCATTCCTATTCACTAAAACCTTTTGGATCTAGACCAACCTCTTACCTTCTCTCTCTATAATCCTCCCAATGTGAGAAATATCTTAGTAAGCCTCTCTCAAGCCTCTCCCAAGCATTTGAGATTACACTTCCAAGTAAGGGATTCTCACATTCATATCCTCCTTCCAAATTCAAGCATCTTATTTGAAAGTACTTAATGTAATTTGGAATGATTATATTGAAAATATTTTATAATCATTATATTAATTTCCATTTGATGTTATTTTACAGATGGATTAATTATCCTCCTTCATTTTGACCTTTACCTAAGTCATCACTTTGCAGAATGTTCTTTAGGGATTTCATCCTTTCTCATTTAGTCCAAAATTTAATTATTTGTTATTCCCTTTAATTTTCAATTAAAAATGTTGGGGTACAATTACACACCTCTCCCATACATCCCTATTAGTTTTTGAATTTTTATAGACCTCTCATGTGCACCTATTACCATGCTGAAATTCTGTAAGGATTTTCTCCCTTATTATATACATTCAAGAAATCTATTTTATTGTGCATCTAAATTCAATTAAATATGATGGTATATTTTTTTAAATGACTCCCATTATTTAAATTTTATGTATAAGTTATCAGATACCCCTTTCTATTTCAGAGACCTATTTTATGATATCTATTCGACGTCGTTATGTAGCCGAATATACACCTAAATTTCCATGCTGAAATCATCATGTAAGTAAATACCCTACCAATTTCTATATCAAAGGTATTCACCTTGATGAAAATTTACTTGTTGAATGAGGACATATATTTATGTATTCCACATCTCTAATTCATGGAATATATTCTAATTTTTAATGAATCCATGTTATATGATCTATGTGGAACACTTATGCATGAAATGAAATGATTAAGAAGGGTGTTCCTTGATAGTGGTCCAATGCATTTGGTAAAGAATAGTATCATGATATGTCATGTGCAATGAGTGTTGAATCATGCTAATTCATGTGAAATGAGGGTTTACTCATGCTAATTATAGGTAAATGAGGGTTTACTCATTCTTCATGGGCAGTGAGCCTTGGCTCATGCAAATATCATGTTAAATATTGTTTCACCATTTCCAAGTATTGAAAATCATGTTATATCACGCCTTTATGTTCATGTTTATATTATGATTCATTATTATTCCAATTTCCTAAAATGTATTTTATTCTTCATTTTATTCCTTTTTTAATCCATCTCTAGGCTTTATAGCTCAACCCTTTCTTATATACATCCTTAGGTTATCCCATGCAGTGCTAAGTACGAAGCAGTGTTGTAGTCATGTAAAATAAGTGTTCAATAAAGATGTGTATTTCATGTTTTAAGATATTATGTAATGTTCATAATCTCTAAAGGAATTAGAACTCTTTATCCTAAGAGTTTTATTAAGTGTAATTTTATGTAATAAATAACGTTATTGTGTGTAATAAAGATCAGAGTTGTTATCACCGATCATGAAAACCAAGGAAGAAAATGCTTCCAAAAAAATAAAATTGAGACTCTTAAACCCATCAAAAAAGTCATGAATAAACCTAATAATGTTAAAATTAACCCAATTAATGTAGATTAGGTTATGGAATTATTAATTAATGAATCTAAATTTGATAATTCAGGTCATTAAGATCAATCACTAACACCTTCAGGCATAAGGTAAGGGGTTTCTTATCTAACTTTTAATTATATGATGTTTCCATTATTTACAACTTATTGTATTCATGTGTTGTATTGTGTACTGACATTTGGTATATATTATCATGATTCTCATTATATTAATGGTATTCTATGAATAATTTGCTGGTTATTAATTTTTGTTCATAAGACTCAATTGATTACAATGTGGTAAGGGACTTTGTCTCAATTTCGATTTCATTATCATTTACTTGGTATTGTTCACCTAATCTATCTTTTGTGGTGTATCCACTGCCCATTTGAGATCCTTTTTTATTTTAAATTGTAAATATATTATATATCCATATTATAATTTCATGGATATGAGTATTTTCTTAAGTCATATACCCTTTTACATACAGTGCTTATTTGGAATGTTCTTTAGCTATATAAATATTGATTAATCTGTATCATTTAATATATATAGATATTGAGAAAGAAGATTGTATTTTAATTAAATATATTTATAAATAATTCTTTTGACTTTCAACAATTTGTGGAGTTCTCTATAGACCATCAAAGAATCCAAAGATGTCATGAGAAAAATCAGTTACTAACAAACCCTTTGAGTTTGTTTCCAATGATCTGATAGGTTTCTACCAACAAAATTAAACCATATCGATGGTATATTTGTATCATGTACCAAATATATGACATACAATTAACAATAATTCTTTTTATTCATTTTCAGTTTCTAATATCCATCAGGTTTTCACTATAAAAAAATCTATTGATGCAGTTTTATTATCAGTTTACTAATGATATGTGTTTTTCATTTATTCACCATTCCATATTGACAATTCCATTTTTATTGTGATTCAGTTATTTTTGATCCAAACTTAATCTATTTGTAACCTTTCTGAGAATTTGATCTCACACATTTAATTGGTTTACCTTCAACTAGTTATGGAGAGAATACCATTTATTGATTACACATGGATGCAGTTTATTATATTTTTATGTATTGTATTTTGTTACCTTCCTAATGTAATGTGATTTTCATATATATATCTAGTTTCTTCGAGAAAACTAAACTGAACGTTCCTTCATGATTTAATTCCTTTTAATCATGCCATGTAATATGTAATGCACCGGATCATGGCTTATGGGGTGGGGGTGTTCCAGTTCCATCTTGAACTGAATCCACACACCATGGGATGATCTATTAATTATAAGTATTTTTTAATCACACCCTGGTGAGGGGAACCAAAGGATTAATTAAAGGGGGTTACATAAATATCCATGGAAATGAATTTACTATATAATAATAGAGGTATTGATGACTCAAAATCTATTATGTTATATAACATTGAATAATTTCAAATGCATGCAATAAATTTAATTAAATAAATTCCCACACATATATATGTATTGGTCAAGATCATGATCGGTCGATCATACATGCCACGAATATGCAACAGTAACCAACTAGCATTCATTTCATAATTATTTATTTATTAATATGATAAACGTAGTTGTATTAGTTAATTCAATAATTAATTAATTAATTAATTCTATTTCATCTTAATGATCATCCAAATAATATTATAGATACCCATAATTTACATTAGATAATCACAAGAACAACTAATGACATATTTATTTCAATAAATTACTTGAGAATTTAAAAATCATTAAAAACATTGTTAAATTTCCAAACAGACAATAGGTTTCAATCAATAAATTATGTTTTTAATTTTATAATTTTCAATTTAATATAATTTAATTATTCCATTAATTAGATTACTACACAATGTATACTACCCAGCTACATGTTGTGTAACTTAGTTGTCATGTATTGGAGTCGCATATCTAGGGATTCAGTTTGTTAACTGGTCCAGAATACACGTCATGTACAGGCAAACTACATGCCATGTATATTATTTCCATATTTTAGCTTCTATTGTTCAACACATGGTGTGTGATAAATAAACCTCGTGTAATTAACTTCTTGGTACATTCGGGTACAACATGCATTGTTACACAGCATATACTCCGAATACATGTCGTGTGACTTAGTTTTATACACCAATGATTTGACACATCCAAATTGAATCTCTAATAATTCATCATTTGTTCTTAAACCATTTTAGAAAATGAAAAACTGAACGAACCTGATTAATATATCAATAACCTTTCAATTCAAATAAGATTAAAGAATGAATAATATTAAATGAAAACCTGACCACATTTTCACATAGATCAATAATAAAATAAATGATTATAAATTTAAACATAACCACTCTAATACGACATGATTGTTTCATGCATAGAAGAAGCTTGAAATGGTGGATGATATATTAAAATCTCTTTTAATTATCATTACCTAAAACAATGATTGAGGATCTTTTACATTAAATTTATAATTAAATTATTTTATACCTGAATAAATGAATAACTAGGATTCTGATATATCTTCATTAATGAATATTGATCATATAAAAATACCCTTTCAGATTGTCTTTGTGTCACTGGTGAGGATCCAAGGGTAGATTCCCTCTACCTTATTCACAAATGATTCAATTATTGCCTATAAAATCCCATCAATCTTTGGGTTCTAGAATTGCGAATCAAATGTCGTGTGTTGTTCAGTGTTGATCTTTCATTCTTCATTTTTGATGAAATCTATCTTGTGTTTCCATTCCTGAGAGAGACAGATATGGAGGAGTCAAAATAGAATCCTTTGTTTATAATAATTCTCTCTTTTTAGACATTGAAAAAATATAAAAAATACATAACCATATATTTAGAGAGATCTGGTTTAGGATAAAATGTTATTTTATTTCATGTCGTCTTTTAAATAAATTTTAGAAAAATTAATAATCTCCATGCCATATAATAATATTATTATTATTTTGTGGCATTTATTGAATTTCCAATACCGTATATTATTTAAACATCTTTTTAATTAATATTAATCATTATGATCAGTCTTGGTACATTGGAACTCCTACAAAATTTATTATACACCCATATAAATATTGTATTCATAAATAAATATTTTATTCACAATCTAGTGAATAAATATTTATAAAAAAATTTAATATATAATATAAATAATTTACTCATAATCCAACAAATAAATATTTAATTTATATTCATGTGTAACACCTGAGGCTTCCATGCTACGCTTCTCTTTGAATAATTCAATAGCTTACTTTGTAGTTAACATAGAGTTATTGCACCCCAAAACCAATCAAACTAGCCATTATGAATAGTAATATCCACTTTTTAAAATTTTATAAATTTTATTTTTTAAAATGGACTTCATTTTGGATTCTGAATATCAAAAATTAGATTAGGGTGATTTTTTGGTATTTTTTTAAAAACATTCAATTTTTGATGAATTGTTAAAACATTGTGTTATTGTTTAAACTAGATTTTATTTAAATAATAAATATTTTTATTTAAATTTATTTTTAAGTCATGATATATATATAATACCTATATTAGTTTAATTTAATTTATGGGAGTCTTTTTATAATAAAATTAAATGTGAAAAATGTAATTGAAATTTTTTAACCTCCTTTACCCACCTTCTAGGATCATTTATATTTTTTAAAAAAACATAATTTTACTGCTTCTATGAATTTAATTTAAAAAATCTATGAGACAAAGTTGACATTAGTATGTAAAATTTGTTTCAATAGGCTGTAAATAATTTTTGTTGAATAGTAAATTTTGAATTTTATTTACCACGTTTTAAA
Source organism: Viscum album (assembly GCA_963277665.1). Classification (NCBI taxonomy): domain Eukaryota; kingdom Viridiplantae; phylum Streptophyta; class Magnoliopsida; order Santalales; family Viscaceae; genus Viscum; species Viscum album. Next base: position 68,280,934 of record OY728126.1, read on the forward strand.
GTAAATCTGGTAATTAAAGGTAAAAATGAAATTATGATTTCTATAACACGTTTACTAAATCAATTGGATAATTGTATATCGACAAAAATAAACCTTAGTAATAAATTATGATCTTTTTTTCCACTTGGATTAGATTAGGACATTTATTATTATTTTATTTAAGGAATGATTAAAAGTAAAAAATTCAATGTTTAATAACTAATGCATTTGTAATATATGGCTATATATAATAAAAATTAGATTATAAATATTAATTAGAAAGATATAAATATTTACTATATAATGTTATTTTATTTATAATTTTAGACATTATATAATTAAATTTATATATTACACAATGATGATGCAGTAATTACCTTATTAACAAAAGATTAAAATAATTTATACCATTAATATCAAAATAAATGTAAATTGGGACTTTTAAGGAATTAAAAGAATTTTATTGGTTAATATGACATTTTACGGTTCATTAAAAAAAATTCCAAAGTGATAATGTCATTACGACTTTCACAAAAACCAAATACAAAACAGTGTCAAAATTGACATAAATGAGTTTTTGAAACAAATACTATATTATTAAATGATATAATATCACTAAAAATATAAGGTTCATCCAAACGACTTATATAATGATATATATTTCATTAATGAACCACTTTTGGTTCTCTTGGAATTTTATAGTATGTTTATTAACAATATAATAAAAAAATACAAGAACCCACTATAAAAGTTATACTATTTAACTTAGTGTTAAATATAAAAGATAAGGTTAATATGAAGACCTAAACATGACTAAAACCTATTGGATGAGATAATTTAGACCCATACCCACCTTATCCTTGAAATAAATTCAATTTAAGCCATTATAAATGTAAATTATTTAATAATAAAATAATAATGCAAGCATTTCCTAAAGTGACCATCACCTCTCTTATAAAAGGGCACTTCCCTTTCTCTTAATTTCACTCGTCCAAATCAATTTGGCTTAGACAATACCATCTCAAATATCATACTATATACCCTCAATTTATCCTAAAGTGATTACATGGAAATGAAATCCAACCTATGGAGCACTTTTGAACAAATCAAAAGGAAGCACCTGAAGAAGAGGTAATTATTTCCTCACCTCTTTCAGAGTTCTTTTCTTCTTCCACTCCCTCTTTCATTGTTGTTTCCATACTATAATAATAAATAAAGTAACTTATACATATAGTGATGTTATTATAAATATGTCACAACCATATTCTTTATTCTATCTATCCTATGAATGACAGTGTCACCAAACGTGCGTACGCACGGCTTACCGTCTCCCTGTTGTGGTGTAGTTTTTAATTCATCACTTATTTATTTAGATGGGTATAATAATGAGTATAATTGATGTAAATAATAAATATAATATTTTAATTATTCTTTATATATGATATAACATCCAATAAAATATGATTTCATAATCAATAAAATGATATAGTCGCTCGTGTGTATGTATGGATTGTTGTCTCCAAGAACATGGTGAGATTCATTCCTCATCGTAATCAGTCAAGAATAATTTTTATTTAAGGATTAAAACTAATGTTTAATAACTTAATTTCATTATATACATGAATCAAATACATCTTATCCATGACAAACATGACTTATGTAACAAAACATATAAAGGAAAACGAATTAGTTAACACATAAAAAAATGATACTACTGAAATATTATTAACAAAAAATATTAGAAGATCATATATGATATTATATTTTTGTATATGGTTCTTTTATAATTTAAAAACAATGATTTAAATATTATACAGAAGAATAATTTACCCTCAACTAAGGAAATGTACTAGATAAAGGTTAATTTTACAATCTCTTTATTATATGATGTTGTTTATATATAAGTTTCTACTGGGAACTCTTTACCATCAACATCCTTCTTTCTTAAAAATGTATTTTAAACATTTTTAATATTTCTAGAATATGGGTTAAAGACATTTATACCCTTTTTGATTTTTATAAATTGATTTGAAATTAATCTTTCCATCAGTTTCCAAACAAGGTAATTTATGAAATTTTTGACAATTTAGGGAATGAATGATTTTTTATCTTATATGGTGGGTGTGGCTATTTTTGCCGTATTAAACCCATAGAAGCTTCCCTTAAAGCTAATAAGAATATTTTCAAAATGAATTTATTCTTTTCTAATTTTGTGACTTTTAAAGGATTTCAGAATATAATGTTATATTTCTCTCAAATAATTCTGATTTAATCTATGTCAACATCATTTGATAGATTTTACAAATCTTTGAAATTGATTTACTAGGATACAATTTTCTATATTTTTCTAAAGGTTTTGTTTTATTTTTGACTATGGATATGTTATTTTTATACCATTCATGGTGTATGGTTAAATTATTAACATTTCTTATACATGTTTTAATACATATTTTTATGTTATGATTGAATACTTTCGTATGAGGAATGCATTGGACTTAGTAAGTAACAGGTGCAGACTGCTATAGCTCCTCGATGAATCAGTAGGTCTCATTAGACCAACTAGTGTCTTGGCATAATGCCTTGACAAAATCTTATTTGTAGTCATGGTACGAGGCCTTGACTATGTGGTTATGATGTCTGACATTATTCATTCCATCGTTATGAAATTAGTGGATGATATTAAATGTGATTACTAGCTAGTAGAATATCCATGTGAATTAGTAAATGGAATTAATTGATTTCTCTTTTCCATATTATGTCGACATTTAATTTTAAAAGGCTTGTATTTGAGTCTCGTACATTTCCTTACAGCAAGATCTGCCAGAATCTAAGCTTCTGACAAGTTATTAAATAAAAGAAAAAGGTACAGAAGAGACGGGTGGGGTCAAACAAAGGAACAAACCCTCAGCCGTCAAACACAACATTACAGATCATAATAAGACATGTCATTCCCATAGTCAGAGCCACCCGTAGTTTCCCATTCAGAGTTGGACTTACCCTGATTGAGGATCTTAAGAATATTAGAATTGAACTTACCTGTAAGCTTATAAGATCAGGTAGATACAGTCCGAGGTGTTTTGGAATAATCCTTCCTTGGTCGTCACTTCAAAGAAGCAGGAGTGAGGGCTTCATCAACCTTCCCCTTCTTAGAGAGAAGCGCATCCTTGAAAGTGCTAGGACCGCCGCAACCCGCCGCTATCTCTTCTGCCTCATAGATGTCACCCCACTTCCCAGAAATCCTAGAGGGAAGTTTCTGAATTTCTTGATGACAATCAACATTTTGTGGAGGCTCGAATTCAAGAGCCAGCTCAATAATCTCATCACATGTCAAGCCTACATCAGGACTACCATGCACACTTATATCTGGAGGGTCAGCGCATGTAGGGGATCCAGCCGCAGAGAGGATAAGAGTAATGCCAATCCCAACAAAATCAGTGGGAATAATAGTACAACCATCCTTGGATGTAATATCCTTAGAGAAATCTGCTCTAACATTAGAGGGACCACTCATCGGGGACTTTTCCACTATCAGTTATTTCCCATTCAAATCGTGCACATAGGGAGTAGATTTACCTGAAGCCATCTCAGCCTGAGAGACATTCTTGAGGAAGTCTCTATCATGAGTTGACAATTCCACACGCTTCCCCTCAAGTTTCTTTCTACAAAGAGTAGCTGAATGACCCTTCATCCCACATCTCTCACAAGATATCTTCCTCCGACATAAATCCAACGGGTGCCCAACAGCCATGAATTCAGTACAAAAGAGAGGCTTCCTTTCATACTCAACCTCAATATTGATATTATTAGTGGGAGTGGAAAGAGTTACCTTATCAATTAAGGTGGAGCTCAGATCAACCTCCACTAACATTCTGGAAAAGTGGCCAAACCGAACAACTTCAGTTTCCTTGTCAAGGCGAATAGGAGACCCAATGGTCATGCCAATGTCATGAAGAATCTTTGGATGCCAAAGGACCCAATTAAGACCATGCAATCGAACCCAGACCTGAGAGAAAGCATTCCTTGCACGAGAGGCATTAAAATCCAAGGACCATTCATAAAGATGGAGCCAGCCGGGTTTCAAAGATAGGGAACCAATGCTCCACGCATGTACTTTTAGATAATTTTTTTGGAAAATGCAATGGAAGAATCCACGACCAAGAGAGACACACCTCCAATCAGATGAGCCCCACAAAAACGAAACCCGTCTAACAAGATCATCAAACTTCCATTAAATCACACCCTTCGGTAGAACAAGGCGTGAAATTAGAGAGTTCTTTCCAATTGCAATCCTTTCCTCAAATATATCAGGACTGACATCAACATGAGCCGTTGTCCCCTTTCGAAGGATCCTATTTGAATGGGAATCAATAAATGTAGAAAACGCAGGCAATAAAGCAGGACAGCCTGCTTGACCACGTAGGTTCTGTTCATTGACATCTGCTAACGATGAAGGATTTTTTAGCTTCACCGAAAGAGGATCAGAACGCATAATTGTGGGGGCCAAACTCTTCAGCAACACCCTCTTCGCCACAGACCCATTCGAAGCCAAGTCCCGCACTGCTCCAGCCCCCCAATTCACATTGCAAACCCTGCCTCCAGATCTGGAATCGCCAACCTCACGATTCATAGATGACAGATCAGAAAAATGAACACCAGCGGCCTTAGACGCACAAACCACAGCAGCAGAATCTGGAATCGAAAAACCTGAGGCGTGAAGAACACTAGTAGGAGCCCCCATCGAAGCCGACGGCAGATCCGGGAGACCTGCAACCCGACGTGTGACGGCTACATCTGAAGGGGCCACCGTTGAAACCAGATCTCGGAGATCTGTCTGAGCATCACACCGTGCATCTGGATGCAACGCCTTCGCCGCAGTCGCAACATCCTTCAAGGCCAATCCCGGGTCTCCGACCATAAGAGCAGAGTGAAGAAAATGCAGGAAAGGCATGGGAAAAAACCCTAGACGAGAGAGACGCAGCAGCCATGGCCACAAGGCACCCGCTCCCCCCGAAACCCTAGCGCCATCCCCCCTCATACATTTCCTTAAATGTTTATGTTTTCATAGAAAAGTTTCTGCTATATTGTTATCCTTACTATGCATCTGTGCTCACCCCTTTATTTTGTATTATTTTTCCTAGGATGTGAAAAAGTATATTATGATTGACCTGCTGGAATATGATTTTGGATATGAGTGTGTTCAAAAGAAACATAATGTTGTTTCTTTTCTATTTCATGACCTTATGTAAATCATATGTATGTATCTAGTACTTCCAAGGAAACTATACTAATCAGTCTTTCGAAACTTAATCTCTTATGATCATGCCAATTTTATGTAATAATGCACCAACTCTGGGAAACTAGGGTCGGGACATTATAGTTGGTTTCATAGGATGTTTAGTACAAACCTTCTAATCTAGATTTAGAAAAACTCTGATTAGATATCATTACCCTAATATGGACATTGAGGATTAGTATAAAATAATACCCAGATTTTTTTGTAATGTAGATATTTTTGTGTATTTTTCAAGAAAAAATTCCATGTCTGAATACAAGCCCATAGAGGCAGCTCTGTCATATTATTACCTAGGAAGGAAAACTCTAACATCGAGTTTCAGGCTTGATCTGGGGTATCCTAGTACACAAAAACGGGTCTTGCTACACTCTTGGTTATGACACTCTTGGGGGATATACTTAGGATAATTCATATTTTCATTAAAACCCCTTATGAAGGATTTATGAGTAAATAATTCCTCAAAGAAAACATGTTTTTATGATTATGGATTATATGCATAAACTACTCAATTTATGTTAGGTATTTTACAAGATTGGAATTATGTATTAAGATTAATAAACTAATCTAGGGTATGAAATTGTTCAGAAATGAATCCTTGAGGAAGGAATGAAAATTGTATCAATGCACGTGATCCATATAGGTATTTCCCTCCTACTCAAGATAATTATAATAGAGCTAGGGATGCAATTGGTCCTAAACAAGTTATAACCATACATGTAAAACTCAATTAGGTTATTAAAAATAACCTTACTCGTATGGATCACCCTGATCCACAATTCACATGATCAATGTTAGATCACTTCAGGAGGAAAGAACCCCCAATATTCAATGGGACTAAAAATCCATTTGTAGTTGAGCAATGGACAAGTTTCTTAGTTAAAGTATTTCTTGCTTTGAAGAGTAGTGAATGGGAAAAAGTATTAATGACAGTTTATCACCTCATGAGAGATGCAGATCAATGGTGGTCGTTAATTTAGAACACAAATTTGGGTGATGAAGTACCAAATATGGAATGGAGGTAGTTTAAAGTGAATTTCTTAGAAAAATATTTTCCTCATGAACATCGAGTAGATATGGAATGAAAATTTTGAATTTTGAGGGAAATGGTGGATGATAATGTCACAAAGTATGAGGGTAATTTTACAAGGTTATCAAGGCATGCAGCAAATTATATACATAACCTAAGGAGTAATATTGATTGATTATTTTTTGGGTTAAAACGATTTCTCCATCGAGCATTTGTCTCCCAATTCTTCTTGTTGTAAAAAGATATACTCACATGTGATATCATGAATGAAAAAGAATTCTATAAGTATTACAAATTTAAACCAATTAAAGAGAATAAGAGATTTGTTGAACACTCTAGAAATGGAAATAAGGGGAAGAAGGAAAAAAGTTGAATTTCCATCCTGTCGTACATGTGGGAAGAAACACCCTGGTACTTGCTTGAAGGGAATGAGAATCTGTTACAAGTGTGGGGAAAATGGTCACCATGCTCATCATTGCAATGGAAAGAAATTGGTTGTCAATTTTTAATTATACAGTTGTAGAGAAATGGGGAATTATGGAAATGAATGTCCTAATAGCCAAGGAAACATACCTTAGAAAGGCCATGGGAGCAAGGCCCAGCTTATGGGATCACTACTGCTGAGGTTGATTCTCTGAATGATTTGGTGGCAGGTAATTTAATGGTTTCCTAAAATTTATCCAATGATTAATTTGGTTTTTTATCATCACATTATTTCATATCTTCCTAGTATTCTAAGAAAATTAGATATTTCCAATTTGACTTAACTAGGGTCAAAACTCTTATGGTAAGTATCATTGTAACAATGTTTTGTCAATCAATTACCCTTATGGAATATAAATATGATTTATCTAATGATCTTATTGTCATACTCATGATTAAAATTGACATAATCCTAAGTATAAATTGGCTTTTTAACCATGATTCAAAAAAAATTATTATAAGAAGAAGGAGGTTACAATTTTTTATGATGATAAAGAATACCTTATCTTTAGAGCATAAATGTCACAAACTGATTATTTTCTAGATCTACCCCTAGTAGCTCTTATAAATTCAATTATTAGTGAGGAATGGAGTGAAATAACTATGGGTGAGGAAAGTAATGTTCAAATAGAGGATGTACCTTTTGTGGAAGAATATGTTGATGTATTTCTAGATGACCTACCTAAACATCCTCCAGAATGGGAAATTGATTTTTCCATTGACTTAATTCCTGGATCAAGGACCATATCAAAAACCCCTTATATAATTTTAACATTGGAATTAGTGTAACTAAAGAAACAACTAGAGGAATTGATTAATCATGGATTTATTCACTCTTGTGTTTCTCTATGTGGATCCCCAGTTCCTTTTGTTAAGAAGAAATATGGATCTATGAAGTTATGCATTGACTATAGGGAGATCAGTGCTATAATAATAAAGAACAAGTATCCCCTACCTCGTATTGATGATTTATTTGACCAACATCATTGAGCTCATTATTTTTCAATGATTAAAATTCAATCTGTATATCCTCAATTCTGTGTGAAGAAGGAATATATTCCAAAGACAACATTTCGTACTAGGTACGGGCGTTACGAGTTTATAGTAATTCCTTTTGGACAGACTAATGCACCCTCTGATTTCATGGATCTACTGTATAGAGTTTTATAGTAACATCTTGATGCATTTCTAGTGATATTTATTGATGATATCTTGGTATAATCCAAAATCTATGAAGATCATGAAAATCACTTATGTACTATTCTAAAGACTCATAAAAAAGGAATTTTATGGGAAGTTTATTATGTTTTAATTATTTCTTCATGAGATTCATTTCTTGGCCATATTATCACCAAAGATAGAATATTTATTGATTCTTCAAAGACAAAGGCAATCCACGAATGGCCTGAACTAACAAGTATAACTGAGGTACACAGTTTTATTGGGTTAGTAGGTTATTATCGGCATTTCATGCATAATTTTTCCCAATTGGCTAACCCATTATCCAAGATGACTCGTATATGGGTTAAATTTGTTTGGACAAAAGAGTGTGAAAAATGTTCTGAAGAATTGATGAAAATATTAGACAATGCTTATATATTGACTCTACCATCATGGAGTGATGGCTTTGTTATTTATAGTGATGCTTCAAAGAAAGGGCTGGGTTTTTTCCTTATACGGAATGGTTGGTTTATTGAATATGCATCACAATAGCTTACAATTCATGAAAAAAACTATCCCACTCGTGATATTGAGTTAGTAGGTGTAATATTTTCTTTGAAGATATTAAGACACCATGTCTATGGTGAAAAAATATGAGATATATACCGATCAAAAGAGTTTGAAGTATATTTTCTCACAGAAAGAACTCAACATGAGGTTGAGATGATGGCTTGAACTACTCAAGGATTATAATTTCACTATACACTACCACCTGGGGAAGGATAATAACGAGGAAGATTCTTTTTGTAGAAAGGATCATGGATTTTTGAACAATATGAGAGTTAAAAGGGATATTATGTTCATGGATCAAGTAAATATAGTTATGGGAATAATCATGGATGGTGAAACATCAATACTTTTTCAAATGGTTTCCATTCCATATTAAAAATAATGGATAAAAATTTCTCAGACTGATGATGAGGAGTTTCAAAAGAAAATTAAATATGTGAATGATGGTAGATTGATTAACATCATATATGAAGATGGAATTTTGAAATTTTGGAGGATATGTCTTGTTACTGATATACCTGATCTAAAAGGGGAATTGTTGGACGATGCTCATACCTCCAATTTTTGTATACGCCTTGATACCACTAAGATTTATAATGATTTGAAGGAACATTTTTTGTGGGGAAACATGAAAAGGGATATTGTTGATTATGTGTCAACATGTATGGTTTTTCAATAGGTTTAGGCTAGAAGACAACATTTGGTACGAGTCATGAAACCTCTTCTCATACTTGAGTTGAAATTGGATCATATTACAATGGACTTTTTCAGGGAGCTACCAAAGTCTACTAGAAGGAATGATGCAATATGGGTCATTATTGATCATCTTACCAAGTTATCCAATTTTTATTCTATAAGATATGATTTACCACTATAATGTTTAGCAAGAATATATATTAATGAAGTTGTAATACATCATGGTGTACCCCGATCGACTGTTTCTAATCATGATCCCCAGTTTACATCATGATTATGGAAAAGACTTCAAAAATCCCTAGATATTGAACTTCATTTGAGCACTGCCTAACACCCTCAAATTTATTGAAATTTAGAACAAACTATTCAAACCTTAAAGACATTTTGAGAAATTTCTCACTTGAATTTCAAGGTATGAGGGATCAATATTTACCTCTGGTAGAATTCTCCTGTAATAATACCTTCCATTCAAGTATTCATATGGCACCATATAAAGCATTATATGGATATAAATGCCACACACCAACTTGTTGGGATGATTTTGGTGAAAGAAAACTCATCGTCCCAAAAACTGTAGGGTTAACAATGAAAAAGGTATAGATTATCCAAACCCACATCAAAGAAGCTCAATGTTAGAAAAAGATCTATACTGATAACCAAAGGAAATATTTGGAATTTTTAGTAAGAGATCTAGTTTTCTTTAAGGTATATCCATAGAAGGGTGTTGTACGATTCCATAAGAAGGATAAATTAAGTCCCTTGTACAACAGACCATTCAAAATTCTAAAACGAATTGGAGTTATAGCTTATCATTGGGTAATGTCGCCATGTCTCTCCAAAGTTTATGATGTTTTCCATGTATCACTGTTGAGAAAATACATGTCTAGCCCAATGCATATACTCAAATATGATGAAATAGTACTAGAAGCTGATCAGTCTTATTTTGAAGAACCAATTAGAATTATTGATACCGGAGAACAAGTGTAGAGAAACTGGACTACCCGTCCTGTGAAATATCAACTGAGAAACCATGAGATATAAGATGTAACATGGGAACCTAAGGAACACATGATGAAGAACCACCCGAATCATTTTATGCAGTAATATTATAGAAAATTAGAGGACAAAATTATTTGAACAATGGAAGAATGTAACATCCCAAGCTTCCACGGAAGGCTTCTCTTTGAATAATACAATAGCTTTTGTTGTACACAACATCATGTTCTAGCACACCACGACCAATCAAACTAGCTATAACAAATAGTAATGCACACTTTTTAAAATTTTATAAATTTAATTTTTCAAAATGGACTAAATTTTGGATTCAGAATATCAAAATTAGGTTATGGTGTATTTTTTGTATTTTTCTGAAAACATTCAATTTTTAATAAATATGGAAAATGCTATGTTATTGTTTACAACCAAATATTATTTAAATAATTATTATATTTATTTAAATTTATTATAATGTAATAGTAGATACATAATAACTATATTACTTCATTGTAATTCATTGGATCCATTTTATAATAATATTATTTGTATAAAATTTTATTGAATTTTTTTAACTTCTTTACCCACCTTCCAAGACCATTTGAAAATTTGTATAAATCATAATTTTACATCTTATATTAATTGAATTTCAAAAATTTGAGAGTCACAGTTAACATCATTTTTTAAAATTTGGTTTAATAGGATGAAAATAATTTTTGGTGAATAGTAACTTTTGAATTTTATTTATCGCTATTAAAAGTAAATATTGTAATTAAAACCAAAAATGATATGATAATTACACTGACACATGTCCTAATTCTATTAAATAAGTGTATTTCTACAAAAATAAACCTATGTAAAAAATGTGATCTTTTTTATCGACTTGGATTAGATTAGGACATTTATTATTATTTTATTTTAAGAAGAGTTAAAAGTGTTAAATTCATAGTTTAATAACTAAAACATTTTTAATATAGGTTGAAACATAAAATAATTTAGATTATAAATAATCATTAGAAAGATAAATTGATTTACTACATTATGGTATTTTATTTACAATTTTTAGACATTATATAATTAAATTTAAATATGACACAATTATAATGTAATAATTACCTTATTAACAAAATATTAAAATAATTGATATTATAAATATCAAACTAAATGTAAATTGGGACTTCTGATGAATTAAAATAATTTTATAGGTTAATATGACATTTTACGGTTGATGAAATAAATTTCTCCCCAAGTTATAAAGTTTTTATGACTTTCACAAAAACCAAATACAAAATAGTGTCAAAACTGATATAAATGGGTTTTTAAAATGAATACTATATTATTAAATGATATAATATTCTTATCAGAATAAGGATATAACAAAATACTTATATAATGATATATATGTCATTAATTAACCACTTTAGGTAATCTTGGCATTTTATAGTATGTTATAAACCATAAAATATAAAAATACAAGAAGACATTGTAAAAGACAAACTATTTAACAAAGAGTTAAATATAAAAGATAAGATTAATATGGTGACATAAACTTGTCTAAAACCAATTTTTTAGAGTTTTTTGACCCATACCCCCTTAGTCTCGAAAAAAATACATTTGGATCCATTATAATCTAAAAATAATTTTATAATAATATAATATTTTATGCTTTTCTTAAAGTGACCCTCACCTCTCTTATAAAAGGGTACTTTACCTTCTCTTAATTTTACACCTCAAAATCCATTTTTCTCAGCCAATTCCTTTTAAAATATCCTCCCAACTATCCTCATGTCAAACTAGAGGCATTACTTTGATCAGAAATCCAATTTAACAAGCTGTTTTGGTCAAATCAAAAAGAAGCACCCGAAGAAGAAGTAATTATTTCATCACCTCTTTCATAGTTTTTTTCTTCTTCCACTTATTCTTTCATTGTTGTTTCCATACCAGAATAATAAATTCAATAAATTTTACAAAATTTGATGTTAATATAAATATTATACAACCATATTAATTATTCTATCCATACTATTAATGAAAATGTCACCATACATGCATTCTTACGCCTTACCGTATCTATGTCATGGTCTAATTTGTTATTCAACACTTAATTATTTGTATGTGTATAATAATGAGTATAATTGATGTAAATAATAAATATAGTAATGCGACAAGATTCATTCCCCATCATAACCATTAAATAATAAATTTCATTTGATTATTAAAACTAATTTTTATGAACATAAAATCATTATGGATATGATTCTAATACATCCTATCCCTGAAAAACATGACTTATCTACCAAAACATATAAAGGAAAACGAATTAGTTTACACCAGAAACAATGATACAACTGAATTATTATTAACAAAGCTATATTAGAAGAACGTATATGATATAATATTTATTTATATGGATATTGAAAATTTTAATAACAATTATTTAACTATTATATAGGATTTTAACATACACTCGACCTAGGAAAAGTACGAGGTAGGGGTTAATTTTATAATCTCTTTATTATCCGAGGTTGTTTATACGTAAGTATTTACTGGGACCACTTTTCTATCCACATTTGTGTTTCTTAAAAATGTATCTCAAATTTTTTTATTATTACTTAAATATGGGTTGAATTCATTTAATCAGTTTTTTGAATTTTTATAAAATGGATTACAGGTAATCGTTCCATCTCTTTCCAAACAATGTACTTTATGACCGTTTTGAAAAATTAAGGAAATAATGTTTTTTAACTTATACGACGGGTGTGACTATTTTCTTCCATTATAACACCTTCGAACCTTCCATTACAAGATTGTAAGAATATTTTCAAAATAAAATATTTCTTTTATAAATATTTTACTTTTAAATGATTTTAAATTAGAAAGAGATATTTCTCTCAAATAGTTTTGATTTCATCTATTTCAATATCCTTTGATTGATTTTACACTTATTTGAAGTTTATTTATGATGATACAATCTCCAATATTGTATTAAATGTTTTGTGATATGTTTGTATATGGATGTGTTATATTTAAACCCATCATGGTTTATTATCAATGTAATAACATTTTGTATTCTAGTTTTAAAATGAATGTTTATGTTATGTTTTAATCCTTTCATACGAGGAATGAATTTTACTTATTAAGTGATGGGTGGAGCCCACTATAGCTCCTCGATGCATCACTAGGTCTCATGAGACAATATAGTGTCTTGGAATAAGGCCTTAACAAAATCTGATTTGTAGTCTTAGCACGAGGCCTTGACTATATGGTTATGATGTCCAGAATTATGTCATCCATAATTTTTAAATTAGCTATTGATATTACTTATGATTGTTTTACTAATAGAATATTCATGTGAATAAGTAAATGTAATTATTTTATTAATCCTTGTAGTATTATTCCTAGGTTTAAGTTAAAATTTCTTGTGTTTTAGTCTTATATATTTCCTTAAATATTAAGAGTTCTTATGATAGTTTATGCTATATTGTTATCCTTACAGATCATCTAATATCACCCCTTTCTTATGATTTATATTTCCCATGATATGAATAACTATATTATTATTGACTTGCAGAAATATGCTAAGGAATATTAGTGTTTTAAAAGGAGACACAATGTTGTTGTTGTTTCATTTCACGATTTAATGTAATACTTATGTATGTATCTAATATTTCCAAGGCCACAAATTTAATCCTTATTTCGTAACATGATCTCTTGTGGTCATGCCAACATTATGTAATAATGCACTGACTCTTGGTAACTAGGTTCAGAGTGTTATAGTTAGAATCAGAGGAAGTTTAGTACAAACTTTGAATGATAGATTTAGAAAAACTGATATTAGAGAACATTACCCTATGGTAGACTTTGAGGATTAGTATAGAAAAAATTACTATAATATTGGGAATGTAAAGATTTTTTTATTATTTTTCAAGAAATAATTCCCTATCGGGATACGAGTAGGTAGAGGAAGCTCTGAAACAGATGCACCTAAGAGTGAAACCTCTAACAAGGAGTTTCAGGCTTGACCTGGGTATCCTGGTACACGACAATGTGCCTTGTTTCACTCTCGGTTACAACACTCCTAGGGGATATGCTTAGCATAATTCATATTTTCATTATAAGACATTATGAAGGATTTTTGAGTAAATACTTCTTCAAGGAAAACTATTTTTAGTATTATTGATTATATACAGAAACTGCTCAATTTATGTTAGGTATTTTACATGTTTTGAATTATGTATTGGGATTCATAAATTAATCTAGTGTATGACATTTTTTAGAAAAAGTGCCTAATGGAAGTAATGGAAACCATATCAACAAAAATAATCATTGTATGGATTTACCCCTACTAAAGATAGTTATATTGGATTCAGTGATGCAACTCGTGCTGAAAAACTTATTACCATACTGGGACAACTCACTCAGGTTATGAATAATAACCTTACCGGTATGGAGCACCCTAATCCACAATGCGAAGGATCAATGTTATACCCCTTTATGAGGCAACAACCACCAACATTCAATGGGACTACAAATCCATTTGTAGTTGAGCAATGGATAAGTTATTTAGAGAAAATATTTCATACTTTGGCGAGTAGCGAAAGGGAAAAATCTTTCATGTAAGTTTATCTCCTCATGGGAGATGCAGATCATTGGTGGTCATTAATTTATAACACAGAGGAGAGTGAAGAAGTATAAAATATGGAATGGAGGTAGTTTAAAGAGATTTTATTAGAAAAATACATTCCTCTTTAACGTCAAGTGGATATGGAAAGACAGTTTCTGATTCTAAGGTAAAAAGAGGAAGATAATGTTGCAAATTATGAGGCCATGTTTTTCAAGGATAGCAAGGCGTGCAGAAGATTATTTATGTAACACAAGGAGTATGATTGATCAAATATTTTATGGGTTATAACAATTTTTTCATCAAGAATTTGTCCCACAATCCTTCTTATCATACAAAGATATATCCTCGTGTTCTATTAAGACAGAAAAAGAATTCTCAAATTATTATGACTTTAAAGAGAGGCAAGAAAATAAGAGATCTACTCAACAATCTGGAAATAGAAATAAGGGGAATAAGGGAAAATTTTAATTTCTATCCTTCATTAAATGTTGGAAGAAACACCCCAGTACTTTCTAGAAGGGAATGAGAGTCAGTCACAAGGGTGGTGAAAAATGCCACCAATCTTGTGAGGCATGGGAAAGAAAGAGGCTGTCAATCTTGAATGATACAATTATAGAGAAATGGAGAATTATGGAAATGAATTTCATAAGCACCATGGAAACATACCTAAAAAGGCCAAGGGAGAAAGACCAAGATTATGTGATCACAACTGTTGAGGCTCAATCTCCAAATGATGTGGTGGAAGGTAATTTAATGGTTTACTAAAATTTGACTAATGATTTATTTGATTATGGATCATCGCATCGTTTTATATCTTCCCAGTTGGATATGAAATTTAGATATTTCCAATTTGACTTAAAAAGGGAGTTTTCAGTCAAAAATCTTCTAGGAAGTATCATTGCAACATATTTCTTCACTTAGTTACCATTATGACATATAAATGTGATTTATCTGATGATCTTATATTCATACACAAGATTGAATTTTACATAATCCTTGGTATAGATTAGCTTTCAGATCATGATGTGAAAAGTTATTATAAGAAGAAGGATGTTTCAATCTTTTATGGTGATAAAGAATACCTTATCTTTAGAGAATAAATTTCGCCATCTGATTCTTATCTAGATTCTACCCCAGTAGATCTACTAAATTCAATTTTTAGGGCGGAAGAGAGTGAAATATCTATGAGTGAGGAAAATAATGTTCCAATAGAGTATGTACCTATTGTGCAAGAATATGTTTATGGGTTTCCAGAGTATTTAACTGGACATCATCTGGAATGGGAGATTGAGTTTCCGATTGAGTTAATTCCTGGTTCAAGGCCTATATCAGAGACCCCTTGTAGAATTTCGACAATGGAATTAGTTAAAATAATTAAACAACTAGAGGAATTGAATAATAAAGGATTTATTCTCCCTTGTGTTCCTCCATGGGGATCCCCTACTCTTGTTTAATAAGAAATATGGATCTATTAGATAGTGCATTGACTATAGGGAGATCAATGCTATAATAATAAAGAACAAGTATCCCCTACCTCGTATTGATGATTTATTGGATCAACTTCATGGAGCTCAATATTTTTCAAATATTGACCTTCGATCTGGATATCCTCATTTGTGCATAAAGAAGGAATATATTCCAAAGACAGCATTCCATACCAGGTATGGGCATTACGAGTTTACAATAATGCCTTTTGGACATACAAATGCACCATCTATTTACATGGATCCGATGAATAGAGTTTTCAAGGAATATCTTAATGAAATTGTAGTGGAATTTATTGATAATATCTTGGTATATTCCAAAATCTACCAAGATCATGAAAATCACTTATGTATTATTATAAAAACTCTTATAAGAAATAAATTATATGGGATGTTTAGAAAGTTTGAATTCTAGCTTCAGAAGATTTCTTTTCCTGGCCACATTTTCTCTATGGATAAAATATCTATAGATCATTCAATGAAAAAGTCAATCCTAGAATGGCAGCACCAATATGTATAACTGAGGTATATTTTTTTATTGGGTTAGCATGTTATTATCAGTGTTTCGTAAAAAAAATTTCCCGATTTTCCATCCCATTAACCAAGCTCACACGTAAAGAGATTAATTTTTTGGAAAAAATAGAGTGAAGAATGATTTGAATAATTTAAGAAAATATTAGTCAATGATATTATATTGACTCTACCATTGGGGAATGATGGGTTTTTTATTTGTAGTGATGCTTCAAATAAAGGATTGGGTTGTGTTATTATGTAGAATGATAGGGCTATTTCTTATGCATCAGGGCAGGTAAAAACTCATGAAAAAAGCTACCCCACTCGTGATCTCGAGTTAGCAGCTATAATATTTGATTTGATGATATGGAGACACTATATCTTTCGCTAAAATTTTGAGATATATATCCATCATTATATTTTTAATTATATTTTCTCAATGAAATAACTCAACATGAGGAAGTGAAGATGGCTTGAACTACTCAAGGATTATGATTGCACTATAAACTAACACCTGGGGAAGGTAAATAAGCTGGAAAATTCTTTGAGTAGAAAGGATCATGGGGTTTTTAACAAGATGAGAATTTAAAGGGATCATATGTTTATAGATCTAGTAAATATTGATATGGGAATAATCATGGAAGGTGAACCCTCAATGATTTTTCAAATGGATCACAAACAATATTTACTAGAAAGGATAAAAATTTCTCTGACTGATGATAAAAAGTTTCCGAAGAAAATTAAATCTATGAATGATGGAATATTGATTGACTTCATATATGAAGATGCAATTTTTTAATTTGGGAGAAGAATTTGTGTTCCTGATATACCTGATCTAAAAATGTAATTCTTTGATGATGCTCATAGCTCTAATTTTTCTATACACCCTAGTAGCACTACGATGTACAGAAATTTGAAAGAACATTTTTGGTGGGACAAAATGAAAAGGGAAATTATTGATTATGTGTCATGATGTATGGTTTTCCAATAGGTTTAGGCTGGAAGACAAAATCTAGAAGGAGTCATGCAAATTCTTCCTACGCCTGAGTGGGATTTAGACAATATTATGATGGAATTTATCATGGGGATACCAAATACTCCTAGAAGGGATGATGTAATTAGGTTTATTGTTGATCTCCATATCAAGCCATCACATTTTCTTGTCATATCAGAAGATTTACCACTTGAACTTTTAGCATGATTATATATTATTGAAGTTGTAAGCAATCATAGTGTACCCCTATCGATGTTTCTAATGATGATCCCTATTTTAATCAAGATTCTAGAAAAGTCTTCATAGAGCTAAAGTTACTGAACATTGTTTGATCACGGCCTACCACCCTCCAACTGATGGAGAATCAGAATGACTATTCAAACCTAAGTAGAATTGTTGAGATTTTTCTCAATTGACTTTCAAGTTATGTGGCATCAATATTTACCACTAGTAGAATTTTTCTATAACAATATCTTCCATTCAAGTTTTCACATGGCACCATATGAAGAGTTATATGGAAAGAGATATTTCACACCTTGTTTTTGGGATGATGTTGGTGAAAAAAACTTGTAGGCCTAGAACTTGTTGCGGAAACAATGGAAAAAGTGAAGAATATCAAAACCCACATCAAAGAATATCAAGGTATGTAAAATTTCTATGTAAATAACTGATTGAAGGATTGGTAATTTAAAGTAGGATATCATGTTTTCTTGATGGTGTCTCCATGGAAGGTTGTTGTACGATTCGAAAAGAAGGGTAACTTATGTCCTAGATACATCCGACCTTACAAAATTCTAAAAACAATTGGAGTTGTAGCTTATCATTTGGAAATATCGCCAAGTATCTCTAATGTAAATGATGTGTTCCATGTAAGACTATTGATAAAATACATGCCTGACCCGATGCATACAATCACATATGAAGAAATATAACTGGAATCCAATCAGTCTTATTGAGAAGATCCTATCAGAATTTTTGATACCAGAGAACAAGTGTTGGGAAACGGAATGACTCATCTAGTGAAAGTTATATGGAGAAACCATAAGATATAAGAGGTAATTTTGGAACCCGAGGAACATATGATGATGAAACACTGTAATCACTTTATGCAATAATATTCAAGAAATTTTGATGATGAAATTATTTGAAGGAGGGAATAATGATACACCCTAAGCTTCCACGATACGCTTCACTTTGAATAATAGAATAGCTTGGATTGTACACATCTTTGAGTTCTAGCACACCACGACCAATCAAACTAGCTATTATGTATATTAATAACCAATTTTTAAGATTTTATAAATTGTATTTTTCAAAATGAACTTCATTTTGGATTCATGATATCAAAATTAGCTTAGGGTGAATTTCTGGTATTTTTCTAAAAACATTTAATTTTTTATGAATAGTGAAAAACACTATATTATTGTTTAAAATCAAATTTTATTTAAATAATTATTATTTATTTTTAAATTTATATTAAAGTCAAAATAGATACATAATACCTATATTAGTTAAATGTAATTAATTGACTCATTTTATAATAAGATTATATGTATAAAATTTTATTGAATTTTTAACGTCTTTTACCCACTTTCGAGGAACATATAAAAATTTGCACAAAACATAATTTTACTACTTCTGTGAATTGAATTTCAAAAATCTAAGAGACAAGGTTGACATCAGTAAGTAAAATTTGTTTCAATGTTATGAAAATATTTTTTTATAAATTTTAACTTTTGAATTTTATTTTCCACGATTAAAAGAAAATGTGGTTAATAAATGTAAAAATATTATTATAATTACCCTAAAACATATCCTAATTATAATGGATACATTTGTTTCTAAAAAAATAACCTTTAGTAATAAAATATGATCCTTTTTCTTGACATGGATTAAATTAGGACATTTATTATTATTTTATTTAAAGAAAAGTTAAAAGTGTAAAATTCAATGTTTAATTACAAAAATATTTATTATATAGGGTTATACATAAGATAATTTCAATTATAAATATTAATTAGAAATATAAATGATTTCCTACATCATATTATATTATTTATTATTCTTAGACATTAAATGATTAAATTTATATATGACACAATGATGATGTAGTAATTAACTTATTAACAAAATATTAAAATAATTGATATTATAAATATCAAAATAAATGTAAATTGAGAATTTTGATGGATTAAAAGAATTTTATAGGTTAATATGAAATTTCAGGGTTTAATAAATATTATTTTTGAGGTGATAAATTTGTTATGACTTTTACAAAAACCAAATACTAAATAGTGCTAGAATTGACATAAATGTGTTTTTAAAAAAATACTATATTATTAAATTATATAATATTCTTAAAAGAATAATGATATGAAAAGGACATATATAATGATATATATGACATTAATGAACAACATCAGGTTTATAGTGAATTTTATTTTTAGTTTATTAACAGTATAATACAAAAATACAAGAAGACTTTAGAAAAGTTAAACTATTTAATTAAGAGTTAAATCTAAAAGATAATACTAGTATAGTTACTAAACATGTACAAAACAATTTTTTTTAGAATTTTTTGACCCAACCCCACATTATCCTTGAAAAAAATCTATTTGGAGACATTATAATATGAAAATGATTTTATAATAAAATAATATTTCTAGCTTTTCCTAATGTGATCCACACCTCTCTTATTATAGGGTACTTCCACTTATCTTAATTACACACCTCCAAATACATTTTTATATGCCAAAACATGATAAAATATCATACCAACTACATCAATATAACCTAGAGGCCTTAATTTTATCATAAATCTATCCTATGAGTCCATTTTGATCAAATCAAAAGGAAGCACCCGAGAAGAGGTAGTTATTTCGTCCCCTCTTTCAAAGTTCTTTTCTTCTTTCACTTCCTCTTTATTTTTTGTTTCCATAACTGAATAAAAAAATTTGTATCTTATACATACAATGATGTTGCTATAAATATTTTACATCCATATTCATTATTCTATCCATCCTATGAATGAAAAAGTCACCATACGTGTGTACGTACACCTTACTGTCTCCACATTGTGGTGTAGTTTGTCATTCAACACTTCATTATATAGATGGGTATAATAATGATTATAATTGATATAAATAATAAATATAATTTGTTAGTTATTCTTTATATATGATATTCAATCCAATTACATAAGATTTCACTATCAATAGAATGATATTGTTGCTCTTGTGTGTGTAGGGATTACTACCTCCATGAACGTGATGAGATTCATTTTTCATCGTAACCATTAAAGAATAATTTTAATTTGATTATTAAAAATAATTATTAAGATCCTAATATCATTATGTATATAAATCAAATACATATTATCCATGATAGACATGACTTATGTGATAAACATATATAAGAAAATGAATTATTTAACACCTGAAAAAATGATACTACTAAATTATTATTAATAAAGAAATATTAGAAGATCATATATGATATAATTTTAACATATTTTGTTTTTTATAATTTAATAACAATGATTTAACTATTATATAGGTGGTTAATATACCCTCGATCAACGAAAAGTAAAAGGTAAGGATTAATTTTACTATATATTTAATATTTGAGGTTGTTTATATGTAAGTATCTACTATGACCACTTTACCTTCCACATCCATGTTTCTTAAAAATTTATTTCAAAACATTTTTACTATTCCTAGAATATGGGTTAAATTCCTTTATACCCTTGTTTGAATTTCTATAAAATGTTATGAAGGGAATCTTTCCATCGCTTTCCAAAAAATGTATTTTATGACCTTTTTGACAAATTAAGGAAATTTTTTTTTAACTTCTACGGTGGGTGTGGCTATTTTCTACCTTTATAACACCTTTCAAGATTCCCATACAAGATTATAAGTATATTTTTGAAATAAATGTTTTCTTTTATAAATATTTTACTTTTAAATGGGTACAAAATAGAAAGATATATTTCTCTCAAATAGTTTTGATTTCATCTATGTCAACATCCTTTGATGGATTTTACTCTTTTTTGAAGTGGATTTACTATGATACAATCTTCCATATTGTATTGAAGGTTTTGTGATCTGTTTGACTATGGATGTGTTATTTTTATACCATTTATGGTTTATGTTTAATGTATTAACATTTTATATTCTAGTATTAATATTAATGTTTTTGTTATGTTTCAATCTTATGAGGAATGCATTGGACGTAGTATGTGATGGGTGGAGCCCGCTATAGCTCCTCGATGCATCGGTAGGTCTCATGCGACAAACTGTTGTCTTGGCACAGGGCCTTGAAAAAATCTTATTTGTAGTCTGGGAATGAGTCCTTGAATATGTGGTTATGATGTTCGACATTATGCATTCCATCGTTGTTTAATTAGCTATTGATATTACATGTGATTATTAGACTAGTAGAATATCCATGTGAATATGTAAATGGAATTATTGGGTTTATCTTTTACATATTATTCCATTGTTTATGTTTAAATTTCTTGTGTTTTAGTCTTCTACATTTCCTTAAATTTTTATGTTTTCTTGTGATAGTTTCTGTTATATTGTTATCCTTACTGAGAATCTGAGATAACCCCTTTCTTAGGTTTTATTTTTTCCTTGATGTGAAGAAGTATGTTGTTATTCACATACATGAATGGGATAAAGGATATGATGGTGTTCAAAGGAGAGACAATGTTGTTGTTTTTTCCATTTCTTGATGTAATGTAAAACTTATGTTTGTATCTAGTACTTCCAAGGCTACTAAACTATTAAGTCTTTCAATACTAGATCTGTGGTGATCATGCCAATGTTATGTAATAATACACTGACTATGGGTAACTACAGTTGGGGCATTACATCACATAATCAAATAAATTATTTATTTGTAAAAATTAATTATTTTCTACCATGTGAATATTAACAATCAATAGAACATGAAAAAATAATTCTTTAGTATTGAGAATAAGATTTATTTTAATAATTCAATTCAAATATAATTTAATAGATTTCATCAAAACACATAGTGTATAAACCTATATTATTCTTGCTCATTTTCATTTGGTGGGATTGCCTATAATCCTTGATTACTGTCTAGAATTTGGTCAAGGGATCCAAGATAAAGAACACAGTATCACAATGGTGATAACCACATATGAATGATCATTGCGTAATATAATCCGTTTATCATAATATCTAATGAAGCATGTTGCACATCTATATCCTCAACCTATATACATGATATGTACCTATTAAATTATCTAAAATAAAATTTTAATTCAACCCTAGCCATAGAATTTAATGTGAAGGTTCTATTCTAATCAATGGAATGAGATATTAGATTCTACAATGATGGAATGTAAAAATCCCTCATTAACTAATCCATTAATGACATATCACTCATGACACACCCAAAATTTCCAACTTCACCCTGAACTGTTATTTTCATGGTTTATAAAATGAATTTATATACACAAGTTGTAACATGCATTAATAATAATATTAAATTCTAAAGACCATCACATATGCTCCCAGAAAAGAATATTAGATGACACCAAAACTTACAAAATTTCTACTGGCATAAGTTTTCTCATAATCTTCTATATTGGATACCACTGAGTGTATACTTTATTATAAGAAACCTCATATGCTTAAAAATACTCTCACTTTATATTCTATGTACTATGTGTCCCATAATAGTACAATATTCAACTATGTATCATTATTTTAGAATATTTTCACAGTACATCAAGGTTCTCATCATAGCCGGGGAATACTTTGACCATATCAATATGAAATATACTCTAGGATATTATGATAGTAGATTCATATTGAACAACAAAAAATATATAATAATATGTTTTATAAATATTAATTATATCAAATATACATGTAAAAAATTCAAAAAAAATTGTCTTAGGACACCATCTCCAATAGTGGTTACCTTCAAGGACGAACAAGGAGTGAGAAATCCAATCCTTGATGGATATTTCATCTTTCTCTAGATTTTGGAGTGGATCTTTCACCTATTTAAAAAAAATAGAATCTCACAACAGATCATCAAAAAATTCTCTACTACTCATGTCTCATCCTTCTAAGGTGTTATATCTGAAATGATTTATCTATGTAATTACTCATTTATTGGCTTCATTTCTGTGTCAAAAGGTTTAAAACCCTAGAAAATAGTTATCCTAGATTCTCAATTAATTTATACATGGATATTTTTGTGAATCAAATGTGTTTCCTATGTACATGGATTCTTCTACATCATAGTCCCCTCTACTATATTAAAAGGAAAATCATGGATCACATGTTTGATCAACATAAGGTCGGTTTCATTGAGGATTGACTATTAGAATTTTAATTCTAACCATAATGTTTTCAATAAAACGTGTTTTTGGATTTGAATCAAAATACATGGTTTAAAATGAGTCTTATGGAATTTGTAAATAATATAATACATTGATTATACAATTGGTATTCCAATTAGGATGGATAATACTACTAAAATAGTAAGTTTTGGCCAATTTCAAGGATTTTGTTCAATGTTCATCTATGTTTTTCCATGATTGTAAAATTTTTCCTCTCTAAACTATAGTATAAAATCAATATTTAAATTTAGTATTATAAAATTATACATTTATGTGATTCATGTTGTATAATTGGTACTCTATGTTTTTTTATAGAGGAAATATTATTTTTTCCAACAGTTAGTAGAGATTGAATGATTTGAAACGCTGTCAGAAAAATAAAAATAATGAGATATGCTAGTGAACGAATTAGAAGTCCAAAGATACTGTTAGAAAAGAGGTTGTCTATGCTACTACATTTATTAATTTAAATTCTCTAATAGGGTAGGCTTATATTAATGCTGAATGATCTCTTTTGGGAACCCAATAGACTAATTTTGTATGAAATCATCAACGAATTGGAAGTATATAGGGACCTTATTTTAGGGTTGTTATGTTTTCTTGATATAGAGCTATGTATTATCCATATTCCCATATTTATAATTCCACCATTTATTGGGATAACATTAAATAAATCAGTATCTTGGTTGATATTGGCATTTTTTTAAGGTGGTGTTGTCTAGGGGCATCAATGACGATCATGGTGGTGTGGATTTAAAAGACAGTTAAGATTCCAAGGATCTATCTATATATAATGATTTGGATTTCATTATACGTTAAGTGAAGAAGATGATTAATTTCATTATTTATAAATGGAATGAAAAAATAATCATATCTAATTTGTGAAAAACCAAATCCAATCAACCTATGAAAGAATAATAAAAATCTACCCCTTGGAAGCACAATGAAATGACCAAGTTTTAATTAATGGATCCTTCATGGAGTCCTTGGGAATAAATATTTTTTGTGAAACATAAAAATCTTCCAATCCACTTGATCATAAAGAGGATGTGTTAGTGAGGGTAAATCTACCATCTTTTAATTCTCAAAATTGTCACTCAAATATTTTTAACACATAAAAGGTTCTCAAAACTTCGGATGCTACTGTCTCCAATAGAACAAAAGGGAATTCATTACCAAGGTTTCATTCAAATACTATTTATGATTGGGAATTTTTATTCCTATCACTGCTGCAATACCTATACATTTAGTGATGGTTGATAGTAATGTGGACATGATATGTGCTTCTTCATTAAGAAAACAACATGTGGGATCTGGTTTGATCTTTAGTGATTTTACTAATTAGAAAAGGGATATTTTTATTTAAACATCTGGTCAAGGTAAGGATATTCATAATTCATCTCTTATATCATCATTGTCTTTATGTTTGGAATATGCTGATGGAATAGGAGAAATTTTTGGTCTACCCCTGATCAAGAAAATTGTGGTCGTTGGGAAAGTTAGTGATGATATAGGCTTCCCAAAATTGGATATGTTTAACCTCGATAAATCAAAAAATTAATTTCCCAATAAAATAATCTAATATTATATAGCTGGTGAAGGATTAATACCTTCCTAAGTTGATTATGCATAACTCTTTTGAGTTTATAAAATCTGGAATTGGTAAGGAATATGGAAAACACTGTGAAGTTATGTTCGAAGTAGTAGAATATGTAGTGTTTTTTGATGTTGTACATACAGATAGTGGATGTTGGCCATGGTTGTATGTAAAAACATGGATAAGGGGTTGACATCATCATCGTCAGGGTGGTTTCTCCTCTCACTATAGCGTGAGTACTCATTCTCGAGTTAATTTATTTCACAGGTTTTTTTTGTATTGATTATGTAATTTTCCTGTTTTTATTACCCTCCTCTATAATTTTGTTTTGTTTTAATAAAGGGTCCATTGATGATGTGCCCTGATAATGGCAGTAGATGATGGGAGGGGGTAGTATGATGTTGTCTCAATATATAGTGTGTGAGTGTGTATATATTTATATATATATGTTAAAGAGTAGTCTTGGTCTGGTCTATCCCTTGGAAGGGGATATTGACAAGGTCAATGAATTTGATGGGTTGTGTGTGTGTGTGTGTATTTGACAAGTAATTGTACACCCATTCAAATACAATATATAATAAACTTTTTTATTTTTAAAATATATTTACTATAATTTTATAATAATATAAATATATATTTATTTCCATTTAATTTCATAAAACCTTTTAAAAAATATTATATATATTTGTAATTTTATAATTAACTATGTAAAAAACTATATATATACACATGTACTCATATTATATAAATATATATATAAATATATACATATATATATATATCCCACATATGTGTTCACATATATATACAAACACATACAAACACTTATACATGTACCACATCTATATATATACATATGAAAAAAACACACACAAAACATAATGCATAAATATATACGAACATAGACATTAATATAAATATATAAGTTCAAATACAACATATTAACAACACATCATTTATATTTATATTATTTTTTGAATTATTTGAAAATATGTATCTATATATCAAATTTAAGTTAGTTATGTTTAGGAAATTTGTAATTAACATATATAAATAGAAATATGTTTCTTAATATAAATATAATAATTTTGTATATATATTAATAATATATTTTTTAAATATTTCATTATTGATAAAAAAAGTGCAGATAAAGATTATTCTTTATCACCACAAAAAAATCACTGATAAAGTGTGCACTTTTATTAGTGTTTTTTAGCACTAGTAAAAGTCACCTTCATCAGCACTGATAAAGGTTACCCTTTTATCAATGCTGATAAAACCCAGCACTAGCTAAAGCAAAATTAGAGGTAGTTAAAGACTATAAGAAGTATGATTCATATTATATAAATCATGTGACTCTAATTCAATGATAGGGATATCTCTTCAATTCCAATAAAAATTAGGTATCTCTCTTGGATATTTTGTGGTGTGAATAGGACCTCATAATTCAATTTTGAAAATCTTATTAGAAATCCCAGGCAATACCATTAAATTTTATGTGACTAGAGTAAAAATAATAACTATAAAATTTATAATACCAAATGGAAACGAATTAGTTTCATTGTAAGGAATAATTTTTTTAAGAAATCATAATCTGGGGAAAAGAGTCACAAGAAATAGAATTCCATTCCATGGAAGGTTCCTCAAACAAATTATTCGTTTCAAATAGTAATGGGATAATGTTCCAGTATAACTTAAAATCCTATAGTTGAGGGAATATATGATAACTAACTTAGTGAAAATGGATCTATAATTTAATATGTAACATAAAAACTAAACATATTTCCATGAATTTACTTCCCCTCAGTCTCTTTTTTATCATTATCAGGCATTGAACTAATTTCTTCATTGTGAAATTCCATCATATGTTACTAGAGTTAAGCATTATGTATTTTGTATTCATTATTATTATAGTACTTTTTGAGTGTGAGATTTATAGTTACATAAATTTAAATATCAATTTATTATTACTTCATTTGAAAATGATAAGAAAATATTATATAATTTTACAGGATTTATTTATGGTATTTTGAGAATTTAAATTAATTTAAAATAATTCTATATCTATCAAATGTAATTAAATTTTAAAGTTATAGATATTTTTCATTTTTGACTGGTTATAGTTTAATGAAACAATAAAATAATTCAATTCATAAAATAATTATTCCACCACTCTCTTAGGGAATAATGTTCATCTTAAAATTTTCACAATGAAATACCCTTTCAATATCAAATGGATGTATAAGGTTTTGATTCCATCAGTTAAACATGTTATAGTATGTTGATTATAGGATAATTGAATCTCACTTATAAAATTTCATGTTTATTCTAATATATGAAATTTGAAATATGCATATTTAAATAATTACACCTATGAAACACACTGAACAAACCACTGTAAGGGATCATAAATATTATTTAAGGGGAATTTTAAAGGATGCATATGGAAAATTTTATTATTATAATATGGGAGGAAAAATACAAAATAACTTCAAATGTTGATCCATAATGATTAATGATATTTATTTGAATATTTAGTGATATATTGAAATTAATTTTCAATAAACTGACTTGATAATAATTCCAATCAATTCATGAGTTTCCCAAGTATAGGATTTTCATCTTTTATTATCTTAAAAATATATAAACCCTGGTAGCAATCATATCTAACCTCACATGGGTTTTTTACAAATCATTTCCCAGTTCAACATATTGATTTCATAATCTCTCATGGAAAGGCCTCAAGTTATAATGGAACATTTTTATTATGAAGTCTAACATTAATTTATGAAATTAATTGTTAATAATTAAACTCAAATAAAAAATTATGAAACTCAGTTATTTATAATATAGTTATGTTTTTAAATATGAATAATGTTATTGAATTTTCGTATATGCAGTCAATAGAATTTAATTCTGAACAAAATTTTAAATTGTGACTTCTAATATGTTCAATTAAGGGAATGCAAAATGCATGATCAACGCTATTATAGAAATTAGAACTAATTATGGAACTAATTTTTTCAAAATAATGTTACGAAATATATAACTATGTTGTGTAATTAATTTTGAGTTATATAAATTTTTCAAACATTATGTCG
The DNA here is from genome assembly GCA_963277665.1 of Viscum album. NCBI lineage: Eukaryota > Viridiplantae > Streptophyta > Magnoliopsida > Santalales > Viscaceae > Viscum > Viscum album. Next base: position 68,309,834 of record OY728126.1, read on the forward strand.
ATAATTAATGCACATTATATTTATAAAATTTGTAAATAATTCTATAAATAAGTTAGGGATGTTTTATTTTTACATATTAGTAGATAAAATGGAACAATTTACGTAACTCAATCTATTGTATTCCTCTAATTGATGTAGTTTTTCCGGCTGCATATTATAATATGCATTATGAATTTATGATCAGTTTTTTAAGTTATTATGATAAGTATTTCATTGCACCTAATACATATTTGGTTTCACGATAAAAAAATGTAAGTAGTATAAATGGGAAAACCTTATCACAACTATGGGTGATCCATTTATGAATTTACCCTAGTAGAGTGAGTTGACTACCCTAGTGAAACCATCATTTACTAAACACTAATGGTAAATGCATAGAATAAAGTAGTAGACAATGACACCATCAGTATTTGGATTTGTTAAGTGTAATAAACTTGCTCTATTATATTCATGATCTTCCTACTCTTTCTACACATTCATGATGCTTGTTTCGGATCATAAATTCATAATTCACCTGATTGTAAATGCACGATCAATTTTTTAGGATTAGTAATTAGTTACCCCTGATCTATATTTAGTAGTGCATAATCAGTTAAAAATATATAATGAATCTAACTCTTCATATGGGTAATTTAGGTACATGTTACGTATTCGATTAGTATTTGAATTTTCTATAATCATTATTTAGTTGTTCCGGACCCCCCCCCCCCCCCCACCCACCCCCCCCCCCCCCCCGCTGGATGTATTTTCATGAGGGGAATATATAACCATTCATTGATTATGGACTAGATATTCTTAATTTTAATGATTTATATTATCTCACCAATGATCTATCTTATTTTAAATGGTTTATAATCTGATACAGTTTAGGATTCCAGTACATCAATCTACATATATTTAGTATTTCTTAATCTAATTTGTTTTGTTTAAGTGATAAAAATATCCAATAGATATGAATGCTCTCCTCTACATTCAACCGAATAAATGAAGACATGAAACATTGAAATCACATAAAAAATAAATACTATCCATAAAATCATTTGTGATAAATTCATGACGAACACCCTACATAGTTTATTTTAAAATATAGACCACGGAATATGTTTTTACTTTTTTCTTATTTTAAAAACTAGACAAATTTAGAGTTGTGTGAAACTATTAAAATTTATGTTAAATCCTAGTTTTAAAATTATTATATTTCTACAAACATTGTAAGACCATTATTGAAACCTAAATTAAATGCTTAATGGGAATTGGGTATCCTTTCGACGCCATTATTGTGTCCAACATTATATAAATTTACTTTATGTTTAATGGGTGATATTATTATCATAAATAAATTATTCAAAAAATTAAATAATTGTTAACTATGTTATTTATTTTGGGTTTTAATGTTTTTATAGGTTTCAATATGTTTATTTATATTTAGTTGTTTTTATTTTTTTAATATGGTTGTAATGTTTAGGACTCCCTCTTTTCATAACATGTGGAAAATTTAAATTTTTTTTTGTTGGTTCATATTATCGGTGTAATTGCATTTTTTTGTCTTTAATTTTAATATTTATAAAATTTTAAAACATTGTATTGTAAAACTTAATATTATTCAATTTTACTTATATATTTTCAATAAGTTTAAATTTTATAAAATTATATAATTTTTCAATATATTGAATATTGGTTATAAATTTATATTTTCTATATATAATATTTCTATGATTTTATATTAATTACCATGTATTTGATCCTCATTCTATATTTGTATATATATATATATACATATCTATTTTTTAATTTCTAAATTATATCATATATTCATTCAAAAATATATATCTCTATTTTTCATGTATATTTTGATGGAATTTTATATATGAATTCATTACATATTTTTTGATTAAAAATAAGTTTTGTTCCTAATAATAAAATTTTATTTTGTCTTATGTAGAACAACAATTGGATATTTTGCAACGAATATGAGAAAGTTATGTATCATAAAGGCACATTGTGATGTGTCATATAGTGGAGCATCATGACAATGGAAAATTATAAGGAATCCAATTTTGATGATTGAAGAGAAAGATTAGAAGATAAGATATGGAGGCACCAAAATGAATAAGCATAGAAAAAGCATACGTCACTAAGAAATGACTTTACATGTTGTTTAATCATTACAGGCCATGAAACATTTGACGATGACCCATAAATCCACAAGTCGTGAATTTGATACACATGGTTCAATATTTACACATCATGTAACCTTTACACAACATGTAAATATCCAACACAACATAAAAACATGGATTTTAAGTATCTTCTAACGCTGATCATATATTTTGACCTATATTTTGATTAAAAACATATGTTTGACTCATGGAAGCTCATTAATGACATCAGGACTTATAAATATGGGTTTTCTCTATGTGAATGTGGATTCCACTTCAATCATGATGTGTCTCCATAGAGAGGCTATCATAGGATTCTGACTAGTCGTTTGTCATAGATAGGTTCTTTTAATTTATTTACACTATGTGAAATTTTATTCGTTCAAGTTTAATTCCAATATCTTTGTTTTCTTCATTCCAATTCTTTCTTAATCTCTATAATATAGTTTTGTGTATAATCATAATTGAAGATCACCAGATTACAGTTAGATAAAACACATATGGGATGGTGGAATCTATTAAAGGGGGTGAATACCATCAATGTTTAATTTTATTTTCAATAATTGTTAATTTTATTTAAAAGTGTCATGTCTTGACTATACATCTATTTTATTCTGGATTTATCTATTTAATATATTCCATAAATAATAATTTAAATCCTACCAAATTTAGATGATTTATTCATGACCATTGAATGGAATAAATTTTATTTTTTAGGAAATCTGATCATAATGAACTTCAGCTATTTTGATTCATCTAACCGTAATGAATTGGGATTCGAGGGAGGTTTGATAGAGAGGCGAACCTATTTATAGGGATTCGTTATCTATAAAACTACCCTAGATTATCAATTCATTGTGGTCAGATGAATCATAATATATAAATTTCATTATGTTCAGATTTCCACAAGTAGAAGAGTAATTCCATCCAATGGTGATGGATATATTATCTCAATCATTTCGGTGTTCTCTCATTACTAAAGGCATATATACAAAGGATCAATGATGAGTAAAATATATGCATAGGAAAAAATTTATCCTATTGAATAAAACCATCTTATATGAAAAATAAAATTCAATAATGATGGTATGCACCACCTTTAACTGATTTTCATCTCCCCTATTGGTTTTATGCAACCATTGTTTCTGTGATCACCAACGATGATTAATTAAAAACCCATAGGAGAGAGATTAATAATGAAATGTAATGAATAAATAAAAAAGGTTGAAATTAAACTAAAATGAATTTAATGTTATATAAAGGGAATAAAATAAAAACAGAAACCTATATACTATGAGCCCAAATTCGACAACAGCCTCCTAGTGGTTGTTCTACAATATTTGAATGGAATCCCATTTCTTCTGGATGGAACCCAATTTTATAAACCCTGATTTCATTAATGGGATTACACTAGTCAACTATAAAATTTTAATGGAAATATTGTTCAAAAGATATGTTCCTCTTTATAATATATGTAAAAATCCTTATTTTTATGATGTGTTGGACATTTACATGATTTGTAAATGTTATATGACATGTAAATATTAAAACATGGTTATCAAATTCACAACCTATTGGTTTCTAGGTCTTTGTCACATGTATCTAAGAGTGTAATTATTATGTGAAGTCTAAAGTCATATTTTAGAGGTGGAAGTTTCATTTTTTTCATGCCTTATTAGTTTTTTCCCTCCAAAACCACTCTTTTCTTCTTTGGATTCATTCATTAACATTGGATTCTTCATTATTTTTTTTCTTAAACCACATCAATTCATGGTACGACATGAAGATATTTTATTTTCATAAATTAACCCATATTCCTTTGTAATTATCCAAAAGTTTTCCTTCATATAAATACACAAAACATTAATATCATGAATGAATTTTATATTTAATTAACTAATAACAAATTAATTTATATTTAAAATCCCATGAAAATATAGATGAAAAATAGATATATAAATATTCTATAAAAAATATACTAAATTTCTTATAAGTATATTATTTTTAATAATTATATATCAAATTATATATCAAAATTGCATATATATGTATATATATATTTCAAACTAATTAATCTCATCAAGTGATTCATGGGTGAAATACTAGTTTCAAAATTAAAACCTATATCATAACGGTATCTTCCCTAAAATCCTATTATTTTATTTCCTTATTCGTTTCTATTTATCTTCATTTTCATTCTTATTGATTACTAGCTAAGATGTAATTGTAATTAAATTTCAAGATAGTCGTCTCTAATATTAGGGAATCCATTTCTTTCTCACAATAACCTAATCACTAATGGATACTTTAAAGGAATTCCTTGATACACCATTGTGGGAGGAATTTTTAGGAATGATTCCACGATCAAGCTTCTTATATACTCCTATAACATCAGTTTATGTGGTCGAGTGGGGGCCCTGAAGTAGGACCTTGACTTTTTGTGAAAGAAAGACATCTAAATAGTTATTTGTTTAGGCATAAAAATATCATCTCAATGCAACAATGAAGAAACTATACATATCAAACCATTATTCAGTAACAAAATTTAAGCTTTTTAATATTATATAAAAGTAAAAATAATGGTAAATAAATTATGTGAACATACTTATATGAGTAGTCTCTTGCATATTCCACCTCCACATTTTGCTTCTACCTGTGAGAAGATGTGTTTTTTAGGAAGGTTACCTCCTCGTTTTCTTCTCCTACACTTGCAAGCAAGAGTCAAGTGTATAAATTCCTTAAATAATTCCCTATGTTTTGTGTAAAACAAATAAGGGAATATAGAGTTAACTAAAACCCTTACCACATCATTACTACTAAGGTAATTCCCCTCCTATGATATGTATGAAAAATTACTATGCAGATTACCCAACACTAGTCCAATAGTTCTAAAAAAATCCCCCACCTCAAATTTTACATTATCTGTGTGGTAGAAGTCTATAAATTATTCTATGATATAGGATAAATTATATTAATTAGATTCCTAATTGGTAAACTCTTTCCATATGATGAGACACATTCTCCTAGATGTCACCATATAGGCCTTAAGATCCAAAAACATAGCAATAGTAACCCTGAAGACCAAACTTCCATCCACAAAATTAGGTAAATCCACTTGAATATGATGAAACCCAATAGTATACTGAAGTTGTGAGACCTAAATAATAGGGTGTATGTGAGTTTGAATAAATATGTAAAGCCTATAATACATGGAACCCATGAGAGATATAATTGGATAGGGTCCAAAATAATGAGTAGGAAGCATTAGATTATACTTTTTAGATGAAGGAGTCTAAACATTTGGTCATAATGTCAAAAAAATATCTCCTTTAATAAATTTTTCATCCTATTAATGATTAATAGAATAATAAATCCTTAAATACTAAGAAAATGAATTATTTTTGTGAAGTATTAAAAGTATTGTATCCTTATTGGAAGAGTTATAGCTATTAACTTGATAAGAGTTTTATTTCAGAACATAATATAGTATTGTAGGTGGATTTTGACCATTAGCATCCTAAAAAGGTGATATTTGAGTGGAATAGTGACAATATGTGTTATATAAGTATTCAACCCAAGGTATCCAATGATCCCAGGAAAGTAGATGCTCATAAGAAAAACAATAAAGATTAGTTTCTAGGTACCTATTAACAACCACTATTTATCCAACTATTTCAGGAGAGTATGATGAACTCAACTCCATGTTATTGTCTTCCAAATGAAAATTTATATTCCTATAATTTCTAAAAACATGGAGGTTTGATCACTAACGATAGATTTTGGGAAACCATGAAAGTATATGATTTCATTCAAAAAAAATTATTTACACCGCATTCAATTTATCTAGGGGACAAAGAAAAAAATGAGAATACATGGAAAGTTTTTCCACAACAATTGTATTAACATAAAACCCTTGAGATCACTGAAATACTAAAATAAAATCCATAGAAATATCATCCCAAACCTGATCAATAATTGTTAATGGTTAGAGTAATGTAGTAAAAATTTAGATAAAATACATATGCTTCTAGAAAGTGTCATATTTTAACAAGTATATTAAAACACATTGAGTTATTCATTTCCAATAAAAATCCATAGATAATATTTTTTAGGACAATTAGTGGTTATCATGGCCTCCAATAGAAAATAGTGAAAACAATGTAAAAATTTAAACAAAAGAAACATGTGTTTTGAAGGAACAAAATGAACCTAAAAATATAATATTACTACTTGAATAAAATATCTAGGATTGATTTCAAGATGATCCTCAATAGCCAAAATAATAAATTTTAATAATTCATCTTGTTATTGATATTTTTCATCCTTTTCAAACTCCATCTAAAAGGGTTCTCGAATAGCTGAACAAATGTTACTTAGTGGTGGTACAGGGGCATCTACTCCTTCGATTTTTTTAGACAGATTCTATTGTAAGGTTCAACCCCCCGGTTTTGAACACCACCTCAAAATCTAGCCAATCCAGCTTATAAAAACAACAATTTTGGTTAATATTATGAATGTGAAGAGTATGTAAATTTTTTATTGATTTATGATCATATAAAACCACAAAGTGTTCTCTAAGTTAATACTGCCTCAAGTGATTGAATGTCAATACAAGCACCATGATCTCTGATTCATAAATGGACTTAGGAATATTAAATTATCCAACACCCTTTTTTTAAAAATCTATTGAGTGTTCCACATGCATAAGAATAGCTCCCACCCCTGACTCAGATGCATCACATTCTATAAATAATGTTTTGGAAAAATCATGGAGATCCAACAAGGGTGCAAAAACCATGAAATATAACAACAACACATTTTGTATAATTTGTATTATTGTCAATAATCATCATTAGTTTTCAATGGTTTTTCATTTATGTAAATATTATAAAGATGTTTCAATATTGATAGGGATTGGATGAATTTATCTTTTTTAAATATCTAAAGAATCGTATAAATGGTTTGAAAACTTTTTATTTCAAGGTAATTCCAAGAGAATTGTAATGGATTCATAAAATGGCATTGGATGTCATTCTTGAATAATTATCTCAGTAACTCAAATGATTTTATAATTGATATCAAGTTCATAAGACATGATTTTCTCAGTTCATTAACATGAACCATTGTTTGAAATAATTAATAAGTTTGATTACATGTTGATGAGTTATTGGAAATTTATTTTCAAAATAGATAAGAAAATGTTGAATTTAAGATGATCATGAAAAATATTATTTGCATGAAGATAATTTGAAGAATAGGTATCCATTACATTGAAGATGGATTCCATTCTATATTTTATTTGTAAAAATTAATTTTATAGGGAGTATATAAAAATTATTATCCAACCCAAAAGGCTGCCTAATCCAACATCAAAGAAGGCATTTCTGGGACACGGAGTTCATCCAAACCTAGAGGAAGTCATCCCAAGACAACCATATAGTAGTGGAGGTATATGGTGGTCCATGAATAGTGGCCTCATTATATGTGTAGGTCCATGTATAAGTTTCTTAGAGTGCATTATTGAAGGTGTGTATTGGTTAGTCCAAAATCACATAGCGTCGCAGGCCTGATAGGGAGTGTGGTGTGTACACGATAGTTGATCCTCCATCACTAGATTGAACTGTAATGACGTCAGTTATAATTTTTTTAAGGTTAAAATCATGCTACGTATCGATGAGGGAATATTTAAGGTTGTCACTATAAATTACTTAAAAATATGGATAATATAGCATCTTCTATATCAAACAAATTTTCATTGCCCAATCATCATGAGAGATCGTCTTTAAACTGCGACCATCATTGGATTTATATTCATCAAATATAAATCATGTTTAAGATACCATGATCATTATTATTTTGAGATATTTAGAAAATCATACCTTGGATCATCATTTTATGAGTGTGCAATGTGAATTCTTATATTTATATGATGTCGTAGTAACTATCAAGGACCAAAAGAAGATAGAGAAGGCCTATATGTAGTCGATCACCATGGATAAACATTTAGCTTTTGGGAAAATTAAAAGCATGTGATCATCATATAATGAATGTAAGGATATCACTGTAAGGGGTAAATTTTAATGTGCTATGTTTTTTGGCATATATTTTTGAAAAATTCAAATCCAATATGTTCTTCTCTTCGAATGAGTCTTAAGTTTGAATTTTTTTAGAATATCCCACAGCTTTTATCATGGAACTAAGTTAGTTAAAAGGATATAATCCAAACCTATATAAGGTCCAGCATCTAGTTTCATCAGGTCTCTACTGCTCACTATCTCAATGAGTACCCTTGTTTTCTATAAAAAAAATAGATCATCTGCTCAATTTCAACTATGTGAGGTATAATACTCCATGTAACTCTTAGGATATGTGAATAAGGAGAGTTACACATTCATAAATAGTGTGAAGGAGTTATTTTCACCATTATTTTCACAAATTTATTTCATAAAGCATTTTATTCCATGAATAATATGGGTAAACACTTTATATGTGACTGATGGACTCAACTGTTTTATGAATAGGTAGAGTTACCACACTTGAATTTTTCATATTCTCATCTCCTCTACAATAAATATTTTTGTAAACCAGTTTATAATTAATACACTCTCACTGAGTTCATGAATAATGTTTTTTTTTATGTTTTTCATGAAGATTCTATGAATTCATGTACAAAGGTGCACATAAAGGAAGAAGGTTCTATTAAGAATAAAATTTCATGAAGAAGGATTATTGTGTGAATAATAATAATGAACCTTTTTTTGTACAGAATATTTATGCTTTATATCAATAACAATATGAAAAGATAATAGAAGGATTTCACACAATAATGAATATAAAAATACAATGTGTCTGTATGTGTGTGTGTGTGTTTACAATTGAGCATAAAGGAACAAAGAATATAGAGAATAGTTCATGCATTATTTCTTGCATATGTGAAAACATTATATCACTTGAGATACAAAAAATAAATTTTATGATATTATATAAAACAAAAATACATTGATTAATGTTATAGAGCTTCATGTGAGAAGAATCAGGCATTGCATGAATTAAGAACATATGATACAATGAGGTTAGAAATTCAATATGATAAAAGTATTCATTTTTACAATATCATTCTTGTGGAAAATAATGCTAAAATTATGGTGAAATCCTGTTGAATAAATATTTTTTTCATTAAGAAGAATAAAGGTGGACTGATATATTAGCAATTTTTGATATTGTGTATCAATTAAAGAGAATTTAGCACTACTACATTATTTTATATTATTGTGTGTGAAAAAAGAAGACAATACACAATCTATATTAATTTATTAAATCCATATTAATTATGATGATGCTAATCTGAGAGGATATTTCATTGATTCAATAATCCAAAAGGATATGTTCTATTCTAGAAACAAGAATAATATGTTTCATTATAGTCTGTTATTAACTGAAAAATAATGAGATCAAGATACTATTAAAAACTAATGATTATTATTGTGTGTCATATATCAAAGGTATAAGAATATGTGACAGTAAAATATATATTTATTTTATTTTTTTGGATTTGGAAGATTTATTTATTTTTAGTCCACAACATTTTCATAGTATTGTAACTAATAGAATAAAAATAAACTATAGCTTTTAGTTTATTGTTGGGAAGAAGTAAAAATCATCTCATTCCTATTTTTGTGAAAGTAACCATGTGAAAATGAATTTTGTGGAAGAAAAAAAAGTAGCACTATTTCATTCAAACAAAGTTTTGTCTAGTGGAATACATTATTTGTGTTTCGAATAACATTAAAAATGAACAGAATACTATATTTAGTGGTGGAAAAAAGAACCAATGATTATCCATAAAACATGTACTATCAATTGATTATAGTGAATTGCGTGTAAAAAATATTCTCTACTTGTCATAGCCTAATTAAAAATATTATTTTGTATTGTTTTTGTGGCTGGATTATTTCAGTACCATGCCAATTACTAGGTACTATCCTTGAGTAGTGACATTGTGAAAATATCATTTGTTTTATTTTACTTATTTCATATATTTTCATGTCACATGAAAAGGAGAATAGGGGAATCGAGATCCTAATAGGTGTAAGAGGTTAAACGGATAAAATCTTTATGAAAATAAAATAAACCTAACATTGATTCACCCCCCCCCCCACCATGGTGTTAGAAATATCCCAAACTGGTCCTTTCCCAACACTTCAGTTCTCCAAAAGATTGTTATGAATTTTTGTTCCAAATAAAACCTTATTTTCAGTATAACTCTATAAAAGGATTCACTATTTACAAATATCTGATTATAAACATTCTATATAACTTTTTTTGATCCCTAAAAAACCATGCACAACCTTCACATTAAGTGGGATAGATAAATTCTTGATACATTCAAATTTCATGGGGTCCATTGTGACCCCTCCACATAAAATAATATGTTCAAGATATTAAACTGAAGGTTAAAAAAATAACCCTTCTTCCGATTGATTATCAAACCAGTTTGATGAAATGATTTGAAACATTGTTTCCATGTGTTAGATATGATCTACCTAAGTGTGAATTTAGATCATAGTATTATCAAAAAATAAGAAAATATTTCCTCAATAATTACATATATACTTGGTTCAATGTTGATTAGAAATTGGATGGTGCATTCATCGACCAAAAATGAATGACTAGGTATTCGTAATGTCCCTTATATGTCTTAAAATTTGTTTCCCTAATGTATTCCCCCAAGAAAAAAAGCTGTTGGAAACCAAAATTAACATCCATCTTGGTAAAATAACAATCTTGGTGAATCTCATGTAGTAGTTAGTTGACAACTGTTATAGGGAATCTATCAAGTATGGTTAATTTTTTAGAAGCACTATAATTCAAACATAATCTATATTTATCTTTTTAATTTACTAAAATAACATGAATTTTATAAGGTTTGATATTAATCTAAACGATTCCCCTGCATAGAATGTATGTAAACTATTTTTCCACCTCAAGTTTCTAATCTTGTGCTAACTTGAAGGGTTGTATATTGACATGGAATTATTTTTTGGCCCCCTAGGTTCATCATATAGTTTCAATAAATGAACTATTATTTTCTCCAAATTTTGTTGTTTTTCCCAAAATTGAATATTATATCTGAAATAATTATTGTAATTTTCCAAACACATTACTCAAATTAATTCACTCTATCCTATAGCATAAATTGAAAACTCTGAGTTATGTCTACCATTTCAGTAATCCCTTGAAACATAACCTCATTTCATTCCCAAAAAAAATTCATTTTCTTTGCTACCTTAATTTGTTAACAATATCCTAATAGTTTTCATCTATTTCATTCCAAAAAAAGGTTTGGTTCTATAATATTAAAAACATAATCTTCAATCATAATAGAAAAGTATCCCAGGCTAGCCCCAACATCCTTGTATACCCCTTTTGAAAATGTTCACCATTCATCACTAATTGTAATTCTAAATGGGATGATTGGTCAAAATTCCAGATTATACATTTTAATAACATATTTGGAATAAAATTTGTGACTACCCCACTATTTATGAGTACCTAAATAATTATTTTTTAAATAATCCCAGAAAATTGTAGGGATTCAGCTTTTCTCTCTCCCGAGATCCAGAACTCTACAGTTTTACCATATACAGGAATTTTCATAACCTTTTTATCCTCATCCAAACCATGTTCTTATATTCAATCATTCAAACTATCCAATTCATCCATATCCCATCCTAATAGATGAATTATATTATCAGGATGTTAGTATAGGGGAATAAAAATTCTTCCACTTCTAAAACAAAGAACCTATATCTTTTTTTCCTCTATTTCTTGATGGTTGATTGGTTTTATTCCACTCCGCATATCCTCATCCTTTCCAAACCTCAATCCATCCTATTTGTTTTTTTTAGCTTAAAATTTAGAAAAATGTCTCATTGGCATAGGTTGTATCACTCTTTGAGGTAGTGGAGTTGACACGTATTTCCCATATTCCCCATAAAGAAAGCATTCTCTAATCAATTACTATTCAATTTTCATAATGAGAGTAATCAATCTATTCTTGTTTCTCAACTCATTATTCGACATTATTTTTATATATCCATTTATAATCTTCCCATGAACAAATGGATATACCACATTTCTATAATTTTTGGAATCCTCAATGCCACTATTTCAAATTCTTCTACATACCCATCCACCATTCCTATTTTCTATAGAGATTTTACAAAGTGAATGAAATTAAATTTGGCCATATTTACATAGTGTTCCAATATAACCAAATTCATTTGTCATTATTTAATTAATAGATTTGAGAACTACAAACAAAGAAAGCAACATAACACTGCCTCTTCCATATCGAGCTGTGTGAATAGAAAATGCGTGTATTTTAGTGTGTGGCTTTTCTAGAAGTAGGATTAATATTTGGTTATCCATCTTAAGAAATCAACTCTAGTGAATATAGTCATAGTAATAGGTTTTTTTACAATAAAAATGCTCTCACTCAACATCGTAACCTCTATGGGTGAACTCACTCCCTGCATTAGATCATACTCAACATAATTTTCCCCACAACCAGATGAATTCACCATCCTAACTACATTATTTCAATATGATAAACTATTATAAAACTATTTCTGTATAACATTAATCTTTTACACTATTTTTTCTTTAAATTCATTGTATCTTACATGAATCTTTTTCCTCATTCATTCATATCTGGTTTTGTATAATTCTCAAATTGTTTTTATGTTCCATAATAATATTTTTAATGCTGACCTGAATAGTTTCCATCATCAGTTCTATTTCATGATCCTTACATTTTTCTTCCTCCAATACTAATGAAATCAATGATATCTTACTTTCCATAATCATCTACAATCAACCAAATCTTGGAAAACACCCTCCCAATAATATTAGATAAAAATTATTTGTACTTGAAAAAATATAATACCTCAATTTAGTGGTGAAGAATGAAGATGGATCAGACCAACAGTTATTACTGAAAGAGAGGTTTTCTCATGCTACTGAATGAAAAAAGACAATTAATAAAAAATTTCATGAATCATTAGGTGAGAAGGAACCTCAATATTACACCTCTTAACTCTACTCCCAACTGTGAGAAGACAAATTCTTTAAGAGAGCTTCCTCCACTACTTCCACTACTTTTCCAATAGACATTGGAATATTTTTTTAATCCCATAACTCACTCCCTCTACCTGAAATAAAGGAAATAGGGAACCATGAATTTAACTAACTCCCACTATCAGTCCATAACTATTAATATATTCCCCAAATTTGTGATAAGTATGAAAAATAAAAGGACTTCTATCTGAAACACATTGCCCCAGCCCAACAGTGCAAACACAAAATCTCATTTAGAGACCAATACTCAGAGTATCATTAATTATATTTCCACTATTACCATCTCTATGCCATCTTCTTCCTCTGAGTATTATAAAAAATTTGTGAACTCTTTTCACTTTAGTTCATTAATTATTCATATTTAATATTCCTTGATCTTAATTCCATCAAAACTAAATAATTTTTTTATGCATTATCAGTATGTTTTATTTATTATATTTTATTTTTAAAATTTTAAAACATAGATTTTCGTTTATATATGGGTATTTATTATTTACAACTAGGCATTTAAATGCTTAGGGTTTCTCCACCTATGTCTTTTCCATTGTTCATACCCCCTTTCCCTTACTTCAGCCAATTTGTTTCCCTTGATTATAATTATCATGATACATTGATTTACCCTAATCCAATTATTTTATTTATGATAATTTGTGTTTCATTAATTTATTAATTTAAGGTTGTATCTTAAAACCTTTCTTCTAAAATATTTTGATGTACCATGTGTCCATAATTATAAAAATTCGTGTTTCATCTGGATTGTTTTGAAAAATATTTTCCATCCATGTTCCCTTAGAGATTTTCTCCCTTATGTGATGCTACAACTCCTAGGTTCCATGATTACTAGGAATATTCTCAAGTATTGTTCCTTACAACTTATCTCCATTTGGAGATATCTCCCTGTTTCACTACTAAATTCATCAGTAGAGGGAATTGAAGAGAAATTTCACCAAGTTCTACTTGCCATTCATCAAATAAGTAGAAGAAGACAATGATATGGGTGGCTCTCATCCCATGTTTTTGGTATTGAGAATAAAAGTGTGTTGTAATGCCAGGAGTGATTATTTTATGTCCATGATCTAACAATGGGTTTTGATTCGTGAACACAATAGATGATGAACTAAGAGGATGAATTTGGAAGAAATGTTAATGATTCCATCACGTTGCATCGTGATTCATCCTCCAAAAATGTTTCTCTGATCCCTATTAAAGGGGTCTCAGTCTTGTAATTGTAATCTTTGATTAATTTTTCAAAACCCTTTTTTATGCTATATATTTCATCATTATGTGCATCATGTATGTTATTTCATCATGTGAAATATATTCCTTCCCCATGTATGTATCGCCCATGAATTAGATGAAATTACACTATTGTATCAATCATTATTGAATTAATTCAAATAAATTTTGAATTATTTATTTGTATTAATGTTATTTATGCTCTAATATATGTTTTCATTTAATCATTTCATGTTTCCGAATTTTTTTATTCCTACTATAAATAGTTATTTATGAACCAAATGTTTTTTTTCTTTTTCTAAAAGTGCATATGTGAATCTATAAATTAGATTATCATAGTTTGGATATGGTATAGTAAGAATCATTATAAACAAATTTTTTTATGTGTTGTGATAATTAGGCTGGATCAGATCTCTATATATTCCATATTTTTTTGTTTTTTCACTACTCTAATAATTTTTGTTCCTATAATTTTGGAATTTATAGTTCAAATATTATTCAATTTTACAAATTTAATATTTCCGAAAACATGAATTATTATCATAGATTTAAATTTTTTGAGTTTTCAAACAATATTTATACGAAATAGATCTGATTTTATCATGAACTGACCTAGTGGCACCCATACCACGACTACCCCTATCCCTCCTCAAATAGTTTAGGGGATGGAAACTAGAACCGAGTAGGTATATTTCATAAATGGGAGGCATTTTCCAAAGTACATATTCTCACACACACTTCTAAAATCTATCAAATACAAAAATAAATGAAAAATAAACCACCATGAATGCATAAATTAGTAACCCACCATAGAGTACAATAGGAAATTAATGTACAAGAAGGTAAAATGGGCCATAATACAAGCCCAAAAAAAGACAACTGCAAATTCTGACCTGAAATAATTGGTATTGAAGCTATTGTAGAAAGATGTCGGAAACACCTAAGCACGTCTGATCTCACAAGGCACTATCTGGTCCTGGTCCCGATCCTACTCCACCTAGGACTCCATCAAAGCATTGGGTGTCTGCATAAGACCTGACACGGGTAGTAAAAGATCGTGTAGGGGAGACTGAAACAATACTCAATTGGACACCCCGAAACCCGAAAAAAAACCCCACAAAAGAATGCAGAGTCAGATCTACACAGGCATACACACACATATATATACCTAAAAAATCCAGATATACTCATAACCAGCCACACATATATGATAAAACAAATCCAATCGTCTTGCACAAGATTCCCCTCGTGGAACTTTCATTCTGAGAGAACTCACTCCTCGATCCTTGATGTCATCGAGGATTATTACAAGAGGTGTTCCAGTTTTGGGCCCCTCCCAATGATAAAACTCTGGTTAATTATAATGATATATGGATAGGGGATTCTTCTCAGATAATATGGTGAACCCAATCTATTTTACCCCGACAATGTAGTGGGTTATTCTCAGATAATACCAAAAATGAAACTGATGTGGCTCGTAATGTAGGGGATTTTCCTCAGAGAATACCACGAACCCAACCAATACATCCCACAAGATTGGGAATGAATTCCCTATGCTTGAAAGTCACATTAATAACCAACAAACTGTATCAGGGGTGATAGAGTGTCACTCCATTCCCAAGGAGTATTCCACACATCTATTCGGGACACTATCCTCTCAAGGGGATTGTTTTACAGTGATGTGGATGTAATGTTGTACTGATCCCTCGAGTAAAGAATAAAATCGAATCTCTTCACCTATGATGGTCCTCAATAAGAACCCAAAAATCCATCTAAAAAGGACCCGCTCATTGGCAGGTTCCCAACTCCCAAAACGGCTCATCAAATTGACTTACTGTTTGAATGTTATGGTTATTTTAGTGATAAGGGGTCAGTTGGGTCCGGGTCTGGTCTAACCCAGTTGAACTAAACCGACCCATGCGGCCCAGACAATTCTGCCAGCCCAAACCACTACCAGTCTCGACTACTATCATCCAGGTCCGCCATATCCAACTGATACCACTGCATGCTATCTTTTTATCCAACATCGGACACAGCATGGGTAATCATGCCTCGGGTCAACAAAGTTAGTCCACAAGACAACCTTGCATGTATGACTTAGCCATGGGTCCTACGACTAATGCTGACTATGGATCCCCATCCCTCGGCCACTGAATACTCCTAACACAGCTTGTCACCACCACCCATGGCCGATGATTCCACTTGCTTCTCCATCCGACGCAGCTCCGGCAAGCCACATCCCTCTGCCACGGCTGTCTGCCACCATGGGCTCCCACCAAGGGTCATCGAATCAGCAGCCTATTATCGCCATGCTCTGTCGGGAAAGGATGGATCTGTCACCTACGACAGCCCCCTCTTGCTACCTCCACCACCCATAATCATAGTCTCAGATCCTTCTCTAGATCATTGCATCCACAACAAATGATAAGGTATTTCGGGAATGAGGTGGCATAACACAAGAACACCCAAATGTGGATGGATATGAGCCTTGTTCTAGTTAGCCTTGATCCATCCACATTAGAATAGGAAATAGGGTAAAGATCAACAATTCTAAACATTGATAAATTCAAATCATTATAAACCTCAATTCAAACCCCATAATAGAAATCCCAACCCCACATTAATCATGATCCACGAATCAATTCATTTTTCCATTCATTAAATTTTGTCATACGGAAATTAATGATGAATGGGGAATGAAACCAAATAAAATCGCATGCCCTACATGGGATTGGATCATTAGTTTCCTTGGATTTGATGTCATTGATGATCTGTGGAAGAAAGATCTCAATCCACATATCTGATCTAGATTATTCATTGTTTGTTGTCATGGGAGCCTCTCATATTTGTCTTTAGAAAATGCATTGGTTATGGTGATAACCCTGGATCTCTGACAAACATTTTTTTTAAAAGGACGATCTATGTTGCATCAAAAATATTTTTATTTTAAATATTTTAATGATGATTACGTCCAAAATATAACTCTTTCATCTGGCCCATGCTGGATGATGTTAGGCCATTTCTAAGGTACATTTGATATTCTAGATGCAATGATGCTATTAAATTTCTAATCTGGGAACCTGTTTAATCGATTTTATTGTTTAAAGTTATCTTTCTGAGTGCTTTTAATTAAAAAAGGAATAGTATTCAAATATTTTTTCTAGGCACATCTGTTCTAGGAATCTCATTAAATCTCAGCACTTGGTCTTAGTATTTTCCCGATTAATTTATTAAAATAAATATTTGAAATATCTAAGACAATACATTCTCCCCTTCTTTGGGCATTACATCCTCAAAATCCACTACAAGTGCTATATAACAAAAATATGAGGGTGTTGACCATGCATCTGATCCTCCTCCTCATAGGTGCTATCTTGTGGGTTCCCATGTGGCCACTGAATATGCACAAGCGAGATCGATCACCTATAAAGGGTTTTCTCTTGTCGATCATTGATATTTATCGGGTACTCTATAATGGTCACCCCATATTTAATGTTCAGCTCTCCCTAGTCGATAACATGCAATCGGTCATGCACATACCTCCTCAGCTATGAAATGTGAAGGAAATCATGCACCCAGTTCAAATATGGGTTTAGATCTAGGTGGTATTCCACCACGCCAACTCTGGTCAGAATCTGAAAGGGGCTAATGAACCTAGGAGATAACTTTATGCCCTGACCAAATCTCTGCAATCCACATTGAGGTGAGCCCTAAATGAAAACATGGTCTCCCTCCTCGAACTCCAAGGGCCTTTATCTCTTATAAAAATATGAGTTATTACTACTTGGTTTTGTCCTCATCCACTCTAGGATTATCTTCACCTTCTCAGTGGTAGCTTGTACCAACTCTAGTCCCATAAGTACAGACTCCCCTAGGTTAGTCCATCATAGCGGTGACCTGTAATTTTGTTCGTACAAGGCCTTGAATGGTGTAATACCAATGTTGGAGTGGTATCTTTGTATATGAAAACTTCAACAAGGGTAGGTGATCCTCCCAAATATGACTGGTATCAAGGATTCAAGTATGTACCATGTCCTCTTGGACCAGAATGGTCTGCTATGTCTAGTCGTCTGTCTATTGGTGGAAATCTATTATCATGAGAAGCTGAGTCCCAAATGCCTCCTACAATTCCTTCCACAATAGGGATGTAAATCAATCATCGTGATCTAATACTATCGTAAATAAGACTCCATGGAGTCAAACTATCTCATATACCTAGAGGTGCCCTAATCTCTCTACTGAACCCTATTATCAAAACTCTAGGAAGTTGGATGACTTGGTGCGCTTATCAATAATTACCTATATGGTATTGTTTCCCCAGTATGTTTGTGGTAAACCCATCTTGATGTCCATCGATATTTCATCCCACTTCTGCATTGAGCCCTCAAGGGGTTGAGTCAAAACTATTTGAACTTGGTGCTTGACCCACACTTGCTGACAAGTGAGGGATCTAAATACAAACTCTACCAATGGCTTCTTTATCCCTAACCACAAAAACTGACATCGGAGGTCCAAGTACATCTTTCACACACTTGTATGTACCACCAAATTGGACTTATGGAACTCCCTCAACACCAACTCTTGTAACATCACCAGTACTTCTTTGTTTCTTTTAAAAAGGATGATGTTACCCCCACCTACTGATGATCTATCAGGGGTATGCCCTTTGGATATCTGAGAACCTATAGTGTCATAGCTGGTTTCTCCGAGTAGTTCCTCCTTAACTTGTTCTAAGAGTGGAGACGAAACGACCATAAACTAGAGATAATCGTATCCATCCACATCCCAAAATTATATCAGATGTGAGTCCAATTGATTTGAGGCTGTGTGTAGTAGTTGTGAAGTCAAGATCTAGCTGACAGTATCATCCACTACGTTACGCATACAAGGAGTATAGACTATCTCAAATTCATAGTTCTAGAGGAACTCTATCTAACTCTTCGATCACACATTAATATCCTTTTTAGATAACACATTCTTGAGACTTTTTTCCCAAAATTACATAATAAACTCCTCTCTCAAAAGGTAGTGTCAGTAAATTTTCAATGTGAAGTATACCGCCACAAACTTTAGATCGTGGGTCATGTAGTTCTGATCGAGTGGTCTCAACTACCATGAATTTTATGAAATCACATATTTCCCTTTCATTATGGCAGAACCAATCCCAGTCCCTGATGTTTTATAGAACACCATTTACTCGACACCCTCATATAGAAATCTCAATATGTGAGCACTCGTCAAACTCTACCTCCGCTACTAAAAGCTCTCCTAGCACTTCTCCATCCATAGAAAATTTTCCCATTTAATATCAGGGATGTCCTATATACAAATAAATAGGAAAATTCACGCATGTACCTCTGATAATACCTATCCAACCTAAGGAAACAATGCCTAATGGTAATGTTCTTGGGTGGCTCCCAAGAAAAAACCGCCTCTATCGTCGCTGGATCTACTGTAACTCCATCCTCTAAAATTGTGTGTCCAAGAAAGTGGGCCACTAATATCAAGAACTGACACTTTGATTTCTTCCCATATATATGGTCCACTCTAATTAATTCTAGAACCATCCTCAAGTGTATCGTGTGCACCTCCATAGATGTTGAGTACACCAAGTTTTTATCAATGAAGAACACGAACAACCGGTCAAGGTAGAGATGGAAGATTCTGTTCATGAGTCCCATGAACACCACTGGGGTGTTGTTCATTCCAAATGAAATCCCCAAGTACTTTTAGTGGACATTGCAACAATGGAAAATCTTCTTCAAAATCTCTTCATCCCACACCCAAAATTGGTGATAGCTTTATCTGAGGTCAATCTTCGAAAACCATCTCTCTTCCTTCAGCTAATCAAATATTTCATCAATACATGGTAGTGGATACTTATTCTTCATGGTAACCAAATTAAGGTATCGAATGTCCACACACAACCCCAATCTCCCTTCTGCCTTCATGGATAAAAATATTGGGGCTTCCTAGGGAGAAATGTTGGGTGTCACGAAGCCTTTCCCCTACAAGTCCTCCAACAGTAACCTCAACTCAAGAGGAAGAATTTCAATATTCATGTGTGGATATCAGTACAATCCGGAGGTAAAAATCAATGAGAAATCAACCTTCCTATGAGGATATAATCATGGAACATTATCATGAAATATATCCTCATACTTTTCCACCATAATATGAAAAAATTGATTCATCTCCTTCATCCCACCAAGGGTGAGGCTAGACAACTGCTGAGTCATCAGCTTCCCCCTCCTCTGAGAATGTCCATCCTACAGTACATTCATTTACATTTCTTCAGCAAATGAAAACTAGGTACCATCTCTATGGACCCACCACGCTCTATGCCTAAAATAATCAATCTGAGCATGATCAATGGATAACCAATCCATACACGAAATGACATCATATGGCCTTGACATCGCTACTAGTAGATCATAGCCAAATATCTAACCTCCAAGAGTAAGATCACATTGTCGTCACCAATGTATGATCATAGAATCCCCTCTTGTAGAAGTCCCTAAACATAATGATCGAGCCAACGGCTCTAACAGAATCACTGAGCTCCGAACAAGGTTTGTATCAAAGAAGTAGTGACTCACACATGTGTCTATAAAAATGATTCTATGGTGGAAACGACCCAGATCATACCTCTAATAATATCTGGAGAATTGAGGTTGTAAGACACCATCATATGAATCTAGCCCCGCCCATGTCCACTGGTTCCCAAAGCCCTAGTGGACAAGTTGGGGGTGTGCGGTGGTAGTACATCGAACCTTCTCCAACCACATGCTACTCTACCTACCCCCTTCCATGTATTCCACCCTGTTGAATACCATGATCAATACTTTTCCTCTTCCTCAGTGGTCCCTATACCATCCGATGAAGGTTCGTAAAGTGTGTCAGGAAATGATGAGATATGTGCCCCTGACGGCCTCACGTGAAACACAATCTATCCATCAAGTGTCATACCCTTTCCTTGGATCCTCACACTGCTAATATAGAATCCTGAGGATGTATTGTGAAGGATCTGGCCAACTTGGGACCCTTCGTCTACTATTGGAAACCTGCCATTGAAGATTAATCTACCAGGTGCCTGCTGGTAACTCTCACTACTGGTGACTGCTCCGCCTGAAACCACTACATGAGAAGAGCTTTCTCTAGTACCCCTTCATGGGTAGGCCTGTTGAGAGATACCATGGATTCCTTGATCTCTTGAAGTAATCCCAACTCAAAATCCTGAAACATGGAGAATGGACCTCACACCATATTTGGGGAGTATCAAGAATGCTTAGTAAACCTCTTCGAGTACCTAGCTACTGTCTAACATCCCTATTGTAGATGTAGGATATCCTATATGCATACTGATTGAAATGTTACCAAAAATAACTCCTCCTTGAAGAGGTTCCCAATTTCAATCCAATAGAGTGTTGTCTCATCATGTTTCTAGATATCTAAGATCCACCATCTACCCGTTGATCTGTAAAGAAGGCTCGTGGCTAGGACTTCCATCTGATTAGAAGGTGTCCCCACAAGGACTATGTCATAAGAAACTACCACCAGCGAATCCTTAGATACTTTTTGTTCTATCTAGACCCTAAAAATTTGAGGTATCTTCTTCTAGAGATCATGAAATTCACTCAACCTAAGTGCATCCTATACCGGCATCATTGGAAATAACTACTTCTTGATCGGTGGAACTGTAGCAGGAAAACCACATGGAGGTTCCATGTATTGCATAGACCCCTATACTAACACCTCATCAGTAGGTGGATCATCTTCATGATCACACATCAGAATCATAGTTGTCTTTCTGCATGGCTATATCCTGAAACATATCACGATGAACCACGGTCAATAGACTATATCTGTAGAGCTGACTCAAGAAGAACATGTAAAACACAACCCACTATTATATGATTAATGTACCATTAATTCCCCAACAACCGGTTTTATTCATGTACCGAGTCAGATAGAGGGTGTCCAGAGTCCTGGTTTATGGATACATCAGTTGTTTCACCGACGTTGGGTTCATTGTCCTAAAAGTTGAACTCGAAATACACTATACTGTTTCCCCAAACCAATCTCTGAGACTCCCAGTCCAAATCTGGAACCAACCTACTATTATACCCCTCTGTCACAACATTTCACAGTGGGGATTGTGTTGTGACTACCCTAAGCCTTCTTCTAATAATCTAGGGGATGGAGACTATCGCTGAGTAGGTATACTTTACAAATGGGATTCATTTTCCTATGTACCTATACACATGAACACATCTCCAAGCCCAAAAGATAAAAATCAGAACACACCAACCACCATGCATGCATACAATAATAACCAACCATAGAGTAAAATAGGAAATTAATGTACAAGAAGGTAAACTTATATATAATACAATCCCACCAAAATAAATACAACTGCAATGTTTGAATGGAAAACAAGGGTACTAAAGATATTGTAGAAAGATACCAAAAAAACATTGGCCCATATGATCTCACAAGGCACCATCTAGTCCTAGTCCTAGTTTGGCTCCACCAAGGACTCAATCTAAGCATTAGTCATCTTCAAAAGACATGACACATTTGGGAAAATCCTATTCAGCGGTGAGTAAAATAATACACAATTGGACACCCTAAAACAATAAAGGAAAGACCACAAATAACTACACAACCAACTCTCCATAGGTATAGTCCCATACTTATACCAAGAACATATAGATACCTGCAACAATTAAAGATAGGATAAAACATAGCCAATCACCATCCACCAGATTTCCCTCGAGTAATGTTCCTTCAGGGAGAACCCTATCTTTAAGAATTGATGTCATCGGCGATTCTTACAAGAGGTGTTGTTTCATTTGGCCCCTCCAAAAGGGAAATCGTTGGTCAAATATCAAGATATATATATATGGTATTCACCTTATATAATACTATGTACATAATCTATATTACCTATAAACATAGGGGATTCTTCTCAAAGAATAACGTGAACCCTACCGATGCGGCTCATAATGTAGGATATTGTCTTCAAAAAATATTGTGAACCCTAGAGATATGGACCACTAGATAGTGGATTAACCCTCTGTGCTAAAAAGTCACATCAATACCCAAGAAACTCTATCAAAAGTGATAGAGTATTACTTCATTCCCAGTGATAATGCCACAACTCTATCTGGGATTATATCCTTTTGAGGGGATTGTTTCCTAGTGATGTGGATGCATTTCCATATCAACCCCTCGGGTAAAGAAATAAGGGGATTGTTTTCAGCTACACTATTTCTCACAAAAAACCAAAAAATCCCTTGGATAAGGACTACCTCTTCTCAAGGGTCCGAATTCTACTAAAGAACTGTCAAACTAACATACGGTATGAAAGTTAAGGGCCTTTTAGTGAAAAGGGTTCTGTTGGGACTGGGTAGGTTCGACATGGTCCAACCAACCCAAACCGCTTGTATGACAAAATCTAACCCACTGGTAGGACCTGACCCAACCCTCTGGTCCGACCCAATCCGATCCACTAGGCATGTCCCATTCTTCTAGGCCAAACCATTGTCGACCCAGTCCACCATCTCCAGCTCAGCCCACTGCATGCAAGGTGGTTCACCAACTCTGGACGGGGCCTGGTTGTTTGTGTCCCGAGAAAATGTGGTCATTCCTTGTGTCCATCTCGCACCCATGTCTTAGTCGTATTTCCTTCATCCAACATTGCTCGGGGAGTGGTGTTCTTCTACCGCCACAGCTTTTCGTCATGGCGGTGACATGTATCCGCAGTCACAACTTGTCACTGCCATAGCGGCTTGTTGTTGTTATGGGATCCCCCATCCAATGTGGCTCTGGGAAACCAAATCCCTAAGCGACAACCACCCGCTTTTGGCTGACAAGCAGAATTCCTCACCTCGAGGTGACCCATTGAGAAATGTTGGATCCATCATCTTCGACGTCCACCTCTTACTGCCTCTACCAAGCACTACCACCATCCAGGATCCCACTCAGGAACATTTCATCCACAAAGAATGAGAAGAGATTTTTGGAAAGGAGGGAATACCACAGGATTGCATAAATGTGTGTGGTTACAAGCCTTCTTAGTGTCATCCTTGATCTATCCATGTTAGTATTGAAAATGGTGAACATATCAAAAATAGCAAACATGGATCTATTCTAATCATGGTTAAACCCTAATTCAAACCTCGCAACATAAATCCTAACCCCATACTATGAACAATAAATGAATTTATCCATTATCCAATTGATTCACATTCTTCATAGGGAAAATAATAAATTAAGTGGAATAAAATGAAATAAAATCACACACCCTACTTGGGATTGGATTGTTTGATGTCATCGATTCGTTATGGTTGATGATCCATTGAAAAATGATCTCAATCCACATCTCCAGTCTAGATTTTTCAGTGTTTCTCATTGAGGGAACTTATCCCCTTTATCTCATGGAATCTATAGGGTTGTGGTGATAACCCTAGTTTTCTAACAATGATTTTTTTATAAATAAATATCTATGTTTTGTCAGAAAAAATTATTTAAATAATTTTATTTACGGTTATGCCTGAAATCTAATTTTCTTCCAACTCACACTGGATGATGTTAAGCCCCATCAAAGATAAATTCATTTATCTATACATAATAATGACCTTGTATTTTTGATATGGCGACTAGTTTGAATAATTTAAAGGTTAGAATTTATCCTCTGAAGATATTTTAATTAAAAAAATATTTAATGATTTATTCTCGGCACACTTACTCCCAGAATCCCATGTCATCATAGCACTTGGCCATAGTATTTTTCCAATTAATTTATTAAACTAAATATATGAAAAATATAATTCATTACATAGTCATTGATCATAGACTTCAACACAACATATCCACAATAGAAAAATTTCTATAAATTATGTGAGTGTCGAGAGTTATAATTGGATCACATATAAAACTACATCATCTATACTCAATAGGAGGTCAATGCTTGTGAAAAGGATTTTTTAAATATTTAATTATACATTTTACTATTCATGGTGCATTGTTTTATGAACTAATGCTAGGTATGTGGAATGTGATAGATGTACAGATGAGGGATTAGGTGGTTATTAGGGTTCTATGGGCCTTCAAAGGACATTCCCTTCTTCATATGTTCTATGCAGTCATGTTTTTTGACAATGTTTTTTCATGTTTTTCTAATTTTGGATTTTAGGATTATTAGATGTGTTTCACAATGGTGAATCTGAATTTTTTATGGGATTTTGATAATAGTCTTGATGTATTCATAACATGTAATTCATTATTTCATGAAATTTTTAATGGAGATACCATTTTTTATAGTAGATCCTCTAATAACTTTAGACCAGGAGCCACTCTCTTAAATAATGGTTTTATATGTAATATAACAGGAAACATTTTTATTTTATATTATCCTTTTAATTAGAAGAAAACATGAAACAACAATGAATGTGATAAAAATTTCCAATCAGAAGAAAAGTAAAATAACCTATTTCCCATGAACATATTCACATTATATGGGAATAATGATTGTAGAAACTAAAAAAAACAGTGTGCATGAAACATATATTGAATTATAGAATAAAAAAATTCTATTAAATGTCACAAACTTTTCAAATATAGAATAAATATGAATCAAATGAAATTGTACATTCAATATTCACAAGTTGATAAATTAGTTAAAGAATTAAACAAAAACCCTAGAGATTACCATGTTTTGATAAATTAACTTATGTGCTTGAGGTATATCCATCACATGTTTTAAATATAAAAATATATGATAATAAAATAAATCCAAGGGATGTGGGAAACAATAGAAATTAGTGAACTTATCCAATTATAGATTTTTTATCACTACCAGAGATCATGGTCAATCTAGTCCTAGGGATGATAAAAACTAATTTTGAATTAGGAGTTACATTATGGATCATGAAATACTGATATATGAAATAGAAAATAAAACAATAGAATGACATGAAATTACTAAGGATCAGGCTTACCCCATTTGAAATATGTCGATTCCTTTCACTCTGGTTGTAAAAACAAATCATAATTCATCCTCCACATGTCATTTTCTCAGGGATAGTTTAGTTATTTTCCAAATTATGTTTACATGTATGAAAATAAATTTATGAAATGATTAAAAAATATGTTTATATTTATATACATATCCAATGTAATAGGTAATTAACAAAGAAAGGTTAAAGAGAAGATAAGAATAATAGTAATGAAGTTGGATTTAGAAAATCAATAGAGTAATATTTGGGTTATAGGGAGTGTTTTCTTTTTTAATACTATATAATATCTAGATCATCAATTGCTCACTATTATTCACACTTAATATTTCATGTTACCTTCCGATACTCTATCTATTAAAATAGTATAATAGAATGTCCCAATATTGATACCTACGTGACAAATACTATGTGATTTAAATGAGAATTATATGATTTTACAGTTACTAATCCCCATAAGATATTTTCATTCATTATAGATCTAATACATTCATCAAGTGAAAATGTAGGATTTCTAATTTCACTCATTTAAACTGATATACATTATTATAAACTTAATGATCGGGAAGGTGAATCAATAAGAATAAGAAAAGGAGATAGAAATAGATTTATTCAAATAAGAATCAATAGTATTCCACATCTACACCACAAATTAAACCCAAAAGTAACTAGGTGAGTATAAAGATATAATAAAAATAGTTTAAATGATTTAAAAATTATATTATAATAGAGATGGTGAGATTACCCATCTCAATTTGGCCATGTTTATTCAATCGTTGTTTTCCATTATACTTCCCCATGGTTTCTTTTGATCATATACACCCAAGTGTCCCTATCAATAAATGCCTCCAACATTAACATAGCCACATGACATGTCATGTGGAAAACCATTAACATGGATATCATCTTTATTAATTTTGGATGTGATTCATTTAGGTTTATAATTCAGTGATAGATATTTTTTCACCCAAATAAAGGGAGTGGAAAGATAGAGGTACTTGCATATTACTCTATAATTCACCAAGTATTATGGAAGAGATTGATGGTAGGACAAATGTCGATATCTATGATGATAGGTGTGGAGCTTCTTCATGATCCTAGTGAATTTATACTATTATAAATGGGGTTTTCTTATTTCATTGGATCTCAAGGAAGTTTCTACTTAATTGTGCAGGAACCTAGAAGATGATGGTGGGAAGGATAAATTATGACATCATGCTATATCTAGAGTGAGAGGAGTCAACAGCTTTTTAAGGTGATAACTCTAGTACTTATTAATTTTAGTTCATTGTGTTTCTTTATTTTCAATAATTATATAATTGTTTCATGATGTATAATATTCAACTGTGTAACAAGAGTTCTTCATGTTCATGAGTAGTTGTTACCATCCTCAAGATAGGTTTGATCATGAGTTCTTAGAAAGACATGGACTCAATAC
Source organism: Viscum album (assembly GCA_963277665.1). Lineage (NCBI taxonomy): Eukaryota > Viridiplantae > Streptophyta > Magnoliopsida > Santalales > Viscaceae > Viscum > Viscum album. The sequence goes on from OY728126.1 coordinate 68,337,826, forward strand.
TCAGATATATTCCATAGTTTTTCTTGCTCACTTATGTCTCTTACATTTCTTATCCTATCATCTGTTTACATAGTTAAGTTGTAGAATGATCACACCTCGTCACTAGTGTATAAATTAATTAAAAGGACACTGATTATAATGTTGTTTTTAAAAAACTAACATTATAAGTAGTCATTTTCTAAGGATATAAAATAATTGTTTTAATGGAAATGATCCTAAAGTAATTTATGTCAGATAATTATTAACAGATATGAAATCTTGATTTTTTTTGTAGGCTAATAATTAACATGTAAGAACCTTGATCTTCTTTTCAGGTATGTTTTCCTTTTTCTGGTGTTTTTTAAGAAAAGAGGAGTTTATTGAAATTTTTGAAGTACACACTGTGTACTTATATGAACACGTCTTATACTTTGTTGTCGCACATAGCCATGTGCTGGTCATGTAATGGCCAAGCACACAGCCGTGTGTGGTGATTTGAAGGCTACCTAAAGTAGAGACTGGAAAAGGAAAGTACACGCTGTGTACTTTAAAAGTACATGTTGTGTACTATCTTTTTTTATCATTAAACAGACTGGGGTCATGTCTAATCAACTGAACATCCTTTTTCTAGTTCTATCACTTCTGAGAGTGACTGTGTGACCATATATCTTCTCCAAGTCCCCGAGTCGTTGTCCATTCTCTAAATCGACCATCGTCGATTTCGTTGGGATCGCCACGGTAAGCTATTCCTTCTTCAAGAGATTCATTTCCTGATTACTCCTCTTTCTCAAGTTATCATCAGTAGTGAGTTTTTAGTGTTTTTATAGACATATGGTGTTCTTCGGTGATTCAAGGATGGAGGTTCATGTATAATGATCCTACAACTCCGAGGTAGGTGGATTGCGCCTTTCTGTAGAAATTTTTTGAGTAATATGTACGAAAGTGCCCAATACCCTTGATCGGGGTATTGTGTGTTTATGGTTTTTGCCTTATAGAATGCCTGTTATGACTAGATTGATAGGTTAAAGGTTAATTGTTGATAATAGGGTTATTTTTGTTAAGATATGGATGTTTTTTCTTGTTTTCTAGATTTGACCGTTTGGTCTAGTTTTCCTATTAGGCGATTTCCTTTACATTCCTAGTAATTTTAGGATGTATTTATTATTATCTGACATGCTATGATATGTTGTGGATTTTTTAGACAAGTAGTTATAGAGGTTTAAATTGGATACTGAATATCGTTTGTGCATGATTTATTTACACGGGGCTGCGGTAACCTGGTGTAGTGAGACCATAGGGGAAATTAACATTGAGGGATTTCCCTGAGTTTTTACTATAACCATCATGTTGTGAGACAATATAAGGGATTAATGTTGAGTGCTCCGTCAGAGTGTGTATAGTCACATTACGAGGCCACCAGAGGAATTGACATTGAGTGCTTCCTTAGAGAGTCTTTTTAATCACACTTGACTATAGGAGGGATTGATAATGAGTGATTCCTCAGAGAGTCTTTCGTCTATCATTCCATTCAATGTGAACTAGAGGGGATAGGCTATAAGAAATTCCTAGAGTATTTATTTAATTTTTATTGTTTGATTAAATATTTAAAATAAATGTTTGTAAATGAAACTCTATTATTGTTTACTTTTGAGTACTAACTGTTTACTGCTATTTTTGGTTATTGCCTGTTGTATATATTCATTGATTGCTAGGCACAGATCTTTGGGTGGTTGTCTACTGTGATTAGTCTCACAACCTATTCGGGTCATGCTTTTAGGGACCAAACAGATTATATTGCTTCAGTTATAGATAAGGGAAATCACCCTTCTACTTCAAGTACTTGATTGCTAGGGAACTGGAGATCATGGGACCATGATGAGGCTTTCGATGCTGCTGGTGTTTATATGTTTTCTTTTGTACTTAATTTAGTACTATATTTCATCATTGTGATGTGTTTGGATTCTTTCCTAGACGTATGTATCACATATCATCATTATATATATGTGATCTAGTTTATTCATTTGGTCTTCCATTGTTTATTGTTGTATGGTATGTTTATTACTTCTGATATTGTAAATCTACTTATTTCTACTGCTTTACTTTTCCAATGGGGGAATAGTTTCCTCAATATCACACCTAAGGCCCTCGCTACTAGCCGGCAGGCTCTGCAGTTCATGGAAATACATTTGAGGACATGTGACCAACTGGGTATGGGGTGCCTCTGGGTGGATTTTGGAACTGGGATGTTACAAAGTGGTATCAGAGGCAAGTTTGTTGGTACCTTGTCTTGTCCAGGAGACCACAGAGCATATAGAGTTGATTCGGAAGAGGATGGATACCACACAATCATGACATAAGTCTTATGCTAATTGACAGAGATGACCTCTAGAGTTCGAGGTTTGAGATCTTGTTTTCCTGCATGTCACGGCAAGGTTGGGACACAGGAGGATTAGGAGAAAGGGAAAGCTTTCATCGAGATATGTTGGGCCGTTTGAGTTATTGGAGAGAGTTGGGACAGTTGCCTATCAATTGTAGTTACCTCAGAGTTATTGGGATATGCATGACATCTTCCACGTTTCTTAGCTTCGAGGTTACTTCTCATACCTATCTCATGTTTTCCAACCCAAGTAGGTTGAGCTCGAGGTGGATTCCTCATTCAAGAAGCATTCTATCTGGTTTGTTGATCATAGTGAGAAGGTTCTCTATGGCTGGTATATTCCTCTAGTATGATTTCTATGGTAGCCTGAGTGAGTATAGGATGAGACTAGGGAGAGGGAGACCAATGTACGATCACAGTGTCTAGAGCTGTTTGTGGACTCTTCTTCTACACCGCCTTGCTAGGGAAATTTGGGGAAGAATTTCATGAAAGGGGGAAGTTTGTAAGAATTTGGATCTTCTTCTTAGGTATGTTTTCCTTCTTTGGGTGTTTTTGAGGAAAATAGGAGTTTATAGAAATTTTTGAAGTACACCCCATGTACTCCATTGTTACACATAGCCATGTGTTGGCTGTGTAATGGCCAAGAACATTGTTGTGTGTGGTGACCTGGAGGCCTCCTAAAGCAGAGGTTGGAAAAGGTAAGTACATGTTGTTCACTTCAAAAGTACACATAGTGTAATTTCTTTTTTATTAAATAGACCAGGGTCCCGTCTGATCGATAGAACACACTCCTTCTAGGTCTATCTCATCAAAGAGCAACCATACGGCCGCAGATCTTCTCTGAGCCCTGGATTCGTCGTCTGTTCTCTGAATCCACCACCGTCGATTATGTTGGGATTTCCATAGTAAGATCTTCCTTCTCCTAGAGATCTGTTTCCTGATTTCCCATCTTTCTCATGTTATCCTCAGTTGATCATTTTTATTATTTTTATAGATCTTTAGTGTTATTGGAAGATTCAAGGATTGAGGATTACATATAATGATCCTACAACACTGAGGTAGGTGGTTTGTTCCTTTTCATAGAATTTCTTTGAGTCATATGTGCCAATGTGCATAATACCCATGATCAGGGTATTGTTGGTTTATGGTTTTAACCCTTTTGATTGAATGTGTATGCCTAGTTTGATTGGATAGATGTTAATTGTTGAGAATATGGTTATCTTTGTTAAGATATGGATGTATTCCCATGGTTTCTAGTTTAGATTGTTTGGTCTAGTTTTTTTGTTATGTTGTTTTCTTTCTATGCCAAGTAATTATATGATGGAGTGATTATTATATGACATGCTATGATATGTTATAGTTTGTTTAGCCAAGTATTTATATAGGTTTACTTTGTCTTTTGATTATCATTTGTTCATAATTTCTTTACACGGGGCTGTGGGAACTTGGTGTTGTGAGACCATAGGGTAAATTGACATTGAGGGATTTCCAGAGTGTCTATTATAACTATCAAGCTGCGAGGCTATAGGGGGGATTGATGGTGAGTGCTTCTTCAGAGCACCTGTATGTTGTTGCTAAAATACTATTGGTGTAATTTTCGGTGAGTGCTTCCTCAGAGAGTCTTTTTAATCACAATTGACTACAGGGGGAATTGATAATGAGTTCTTCCTTATAGAGTCATTTTTAATTCCTTCCTAGCATTGTGAACAAGAGGGGTTAAGCTGTGATAACTACCCAGAGCCTTTATTGTATTTTTTTGGTTGATTAAATATTTAAAATTAAATCTTTGAAAATTAAACTGTATTACTATTTACTTTGGAGTACTACATGTTTACTGCTTCTTTTAATTATTACCTTCCATATATATTCACTGACTGTTAGGCACAATTATTTGGGTTGTTACCTATGGGGATTAGTCTCACACCCTATTTGGGTCATTATTTGGGGACCAAACAGATTATATTGTTGCAGGTATAGATAAAGGCAAGCACCTTTCTACATCAAGTACTTGATTGTTGAGGAGCTAGAGAGAATAGAACCAAGCTGAGACTTGCAATGCTACTAGATTTTATCTTTTTACATCTGTACATGGTTTAGTACTGTATTTCAGCATTGGAATTTTTTTGTATTCTTTCATAGATGTACATATCATGCATCATCATTATATATATGTGCTCCAGTTTATTCTTTCATTCTTCCACTATTTACTGTTGTATGGTAAGTTTAAATATTCCGCAACTTTATATCAATTTATTTCCGCTGCATTACTCTGCTAATGAGGTCATAGTTTCAAGAATATCACACCCAAGGAATTCACTGCTAGTCGGTAGCCTTTGGCGTTTGGGGAAATGTGCTTAAGTCCATGTGACTAACTAGGTACGGGGCACCTCTGGGTGGCTTCCAAAACCGGGATGTTACATAACCAATGTTGAATGTTTATAAAAATAATAATAAGATGTCAAAATGGACCTCATAATTCATTTCTTTGATGCAATATCTATCAATTTTTTCTCCCTAACAAAGAACTAACCAATGATTCGGGGATCCAACATGTTTTCATCATTATAGCATGCTGCCACTATCATCTCCTATCACTTCTCCCATTGTTGGCCTCAGATGATTGTTCATGAATTTTCATTGAATATCCTTTATATTATTGTGTGCATATAACATTATTTTCCATTTTTTTCATTTTTTATATGTTTTTACCATTTCTTATGGATGAATTGTGGGTATAATAGTGTTTTTGTTGTGGTTAATTGTATTTATTTTAGTTTTACACCATCCTATTGATGTTGATTTTTGTATATTGGATTTTGGATTCTAACCCTAGATGGATTTATTTTCCTGGAAGTTTTCATGTTTTGTCCCAATTTATATGATCTAATTTTTTAAAAATATATTCTATTCATTTTATTTTCATGATTTTAAGAAGATTTAAAATTTTAGGATTTTTTGTTTTTACATTTTTCATTCTAATAGTTGGTACATTTTTATAGTTATTTTACTTTTATCACCTATTATCTATTATACATTTTTGGATTCCCCTATTTTTGCTTTTAGTTTACATAGAACACATGATAAATTTATTTGGTTTTTAATATGAAAAAATTATTTATATAACAATTAATGCATATCTATTATTTTTAAAAAAATTAATTTTTATGAATAAAAATTTTATGATTTAAATGATTTATATTATCTGAAATGAATATTTATTAATAAGAACTATATATTTTATAGACTTTATAAATGTTTGTATAGTATATTAGTTTTTTTAATTTTAATAATTAATGTATGGTTGTTTATTTTTTATGTTCTAACTTATCATTATTTTGAATTATTTTATTTATGTTATATTAATTTTACTTAATAATAAATATTTAATTGGATAATTATAATTTATGTCTGAAATATGAGGATAAATATTTTTTAAACATATTTTTTATTTATATTTTATAAATAAAAAAATCATTTTTTCTTATATTTTTTTCCAAAATAAATTAAAAAAATTATTAAATACATATTTTATATTTTTTTAACAAAAATTAAGAAACATTAATAAAAAATTATATAAAATTTTCAATGAAACATTTTGATACATAATATATTTTACTTGTACTTTTACTTTTACTTTTAAAATAATAAAGATTATTTTTAATATTATTTCATTAGATAATAATCAATGATAAGTAAATGATTTTTCTTTTTTTTTGATTTTATTGTTGTTTATAATCGTAAATATGAATATAAATTTCAAAATAATGAACCTTATATTTAATTCTTGAAATTTATTATAGGATATAATGAATTTTAGTTGGATTTTACACAATGAACAAGTGATGTATTTGAAGACGGGTTTGATGCTATTTTTGTTTTTTTTAATCAAAATATTACAAACAAGGTCATGTTTTTTAACCATTCATGAAGTTTTTAAATATGATAATGTTTCAAAGGATATAAATAAATGACCATGTAATATGAAATGATTTTTATCTATGTTACTGTCTGTGGATTTGGCATGGTGAAATTGGACCGAACTCATGAACCAATAATGATAGATATACCAAATGATATATCTAATAAATTTAATGAAATAATTAATCACATTCAAGTGGAAGAAATTGAGGAAACAAAATCAATTGAACACTTATATAGTGATGGTGAAAAAATATTATTTCCTGGTTATATAAAATTCTACTTCTATCAACCATGTTAATATTGGTGAACTTGAAATCATGGAATGGACACAACTATTTTACATAATTTCAATTGGTATTGAAAGACATAATTTCAATAGGTATTGAAAGACATAATTTCAATACACATTGATCTTCAATATTCAAATTATAATTAAAATAATTATTATTTCTGATAGGATTACGGTAAGAGAATATGCAAGTTTTCCTCAAATTCTTGTGTTATATTTGATGGAATAAAAAGGTCTTACATAGTGTCTTAAATGTGGGGAATCACAATATAAGTTGAAATAAAAATCATATGTTGATTCATCTATTATTTCATGTACAAATATTAATACTAAATAAATTTTATAACTTCCTATAATTCTTCATGTGACACATTTATTTATAAATTTAAATTATGAAACTATATTATGATGGTATGTAGATGAGTGAATATCTAATGGAAAATTGCATCATCTGTTTGAATATCCACAGTTGAATAAAATTGATTTAAAATTTCAAAAATATTGAGATTAATTTAGAAATATATTCATTATTTTATGCCTAAATTGAATGAATCTATATCAAAACTATAAAAATAACCACAATTCATGGTCTATTTTTTGGAAATTTACAACTTTTTTCTTGAATTTTGTATTCCTATACCAAAATATCCTAGAAATTATATTAATTATTACCCTTCACCATAAATTGATGATTTGAAACACTTATTGGAGGAAGGTATAAAATTTTAGGACTTTTATAAAAGTTTATAATTCTAATTGCATGTAATGATTATGTTTACTATAAACGACTTCCTCGGATATAGAAATTTGTATAGGTACATTGTTAAGGGGTATACAGATTATCCATTTTGTGAAGAACAGACTTCATTTATTCAACTACAATATGGAATGAAAATGATGTACATGGGTCATTGAATGTTTTTTTATAGATCACCCTTATCAAATATTAAAAAAGGGATTTTAGTGGATCATAATATTTTGATTTTACTCCTAATCATTTGTTACCTAAAAAATATTTTGAGAGTTAAAAACATTGATTTCATATCTAGAAAGAAAAAAATACATGATAATGATAGAAACATCTGGAAGAAGCTATAAATATTTTTTTATCCTTCCAAATTTGATATATCATGAGATCAAACATAACACTGATGTGATCCTTGTTTATAATAATATTTTGAAAACTTTATTGGAAAATTGTCAGATATTAAAAGTAAAAAAAAGTATGGTCTGAATTAAATATTATATTTTTACAAATGGAATACGTTTGGAGTCAACTCTTACTCTTGAAGGAAAATGAACATACCTACCTTTGGATTTTTTTTAATTATCCAAGAGGGAGAAAATAATTATTTTTCAGTTCCCCCATGATAATGTTCCTCAATGTTATTGTTTATATGTAAAAAAATAGTTATTAAAATGTTTTAAATTAACAAGCATTAAATTTCATGATTTTCATAATATGATACACAAAATTATATAATCTACATTTTGTGTCATACTTCCCATCAATTTCAAAATGACTATCATGAAGGTTTGTTTGTTTTTAAAGTAGTAACATTTATAAGTCTTGAACAACTTATAGATGTTTCTCACACATATATAATATCACAAATTCATATGTTAAAAAACATTATTCTAAGAAGAAATATTAGTGGGAATTCAATAGGCATAGAAAAACATTATTTCATGGTTTAAAAAGATCATGCATGGTAGATTAGATGCGTTAGAATCATTTAAATTTTAAGTAGGAGGCTCATGATTAAATGAGATACTATAGCCTAGGTGTGATATTAATAGTTGTAAATTTTATACCAAAAAAATAGGATAATAGAAGTGTAGTTAAAAATAGAATTATATTGGTATTCCCTAAAGGAAAACATTATTCTATTGAAAAATACATCCCAATATACGCATCATGTTCATATTATGGTGTTATTAGAGAAATATGGGAGATTGATTACATTAAATTTTGATTTATTATGTTCAAATGTTGATGGGTTGTAGATGACAGTAGTGTTAAGCATAATGAATTCGGTATGATGCTAGTATATTTGAATATATTGAAATATACAGGTGACCATTTTATCAGGAAGACACAAGTGAATCAAATTTTTTATCTTTTCTCCTAGTCAAATGTGTATTGGTCTAGTATTTTACAGAAAAAATAGTTTTATGATAATAACAAACATTCCAATGATGATGAATTATGTGAGATCCATACTTTTATGAAAAGTTTATCAATGTATTTTGATGACCATGTTATAGACATGGGTGGTGTCATACAAAAAAATCATGAGGATGGAATGTGAGAAAAAAAATCCTAAAATAATATCATAATATTATAGGTTACATATATTTATTTATTTTTCAAATTTTAAAATTTTCCAAATTTATATATATATTGTTTCAAATTTTATTTTTCAACTTAAGTAGCATTTTTTAACAAATATAATAAATTTTTTGTTTATTTTTTCTTTGTTTTGTTTATATCATATCCCAGTTATTCAATTTAATATGTAACTATAGAATTTGTATAAATTTGTACTTATGATTTTTTTTCTATATATAACATTTCATTTTTTTGTCAATGTTTCTAGTATTTATTATTATTATGTTTAACTACACTAATGAATATGATCGATTATGTTTTATTTTTTATATCATTTTCCAATTTTTATTCAAATTTAAATGTAATAGTTGAAACTATATATTTTTTTACCTATTGTTTTTCTTCAGTTTGAATCATTTACAGTCTCATAAATATTTTCAACTTTTTTTCATTTTAGTTAACTACTTTAACGAATAAGAATAAAAATGTGTTTAGTTTAGTTTAGTTTTTTCTAGATCATTTTTTCAATTTATATTTAATTTTATATTTTAAAGTTATATTTTTATATTATTTTACTAATTTCTTCTTAGTTTTATTTATAGTATAATGTTAGATCAAATGTTTTATTCACATAGATCATCAAGGGATGAACCTATACACACTTCTTCTGAGTAACCTCCCCATACTTCTACAAAGGCTTCTTCTACATATATTGGGTTAAATAAGGCTTACAAAGTTGGTAAACATGATACCATATGTTTTCCTCAATTATCACTTGTAATTAACTATGACTAGAGCATATTTATTTATTTTGATGATAATGGAAATCCTAGGAGCCCAAATTCTAAACAATGTAAATGTTATGTAGAAATACATGCTAAATAAGTATTTTTCATTTAGATTTCTAATTTGATAAGTGTTAGAAATGTGACACTAGTTCAGCTATGGGAAATGACTCTGGTTATCTTATTAATTATTATTTTTCTTATTAGGAATTTCTTTACTAATATATTTTATTATTTCCTTCTCATTGAATGTAATATAATAAACCTATCATTCAAAAATTCATGAAGAAATTTTTTGGTTTTTTAATTAGGAGATGGAGGGATTTTAAATAAATATTAACTTCATATTTCATTTTTGGTACAAGATAAAATCAAAATACAGTAGATATATATAATTTTATAGATGATGATACATGGGATAAATTTATTTAATGTGTATGGGAAGGATCATTTTTAGTAATTCTCATGTAAATTTTTAATGTTTTTTATATAATTAATAAAATTATCATCACAATGATTTTTCCCATAATTAATAGGAACTGAGAAGATATCATCAAGATATCCAATCTAAAAACATATACACTCATACTTCATCTTAAAGAGGATTTACATTATTAGAAGAGAAAATGATGGTTGAATTATTTTAAAAATTGAGAGTTAATTCATCTGGATCGAAAGATATTTTCCTTCATCGACCACCTATACATGAAAAATAGAGGCCCTAGATAGTCAGGGTAACATATCATATAGCATACTTGAGATCTATATCTAAGAAGATTATAAGGATTTGTTTTATTTATTTTTATACTCGATATTTTTAATTAAATAATAAATTTTTCAAATATTTGGATATAGGAATCCCTTGAGGAGCATAACACTCTGGGTACCTTCATACTTGAGGGTGGGTAAGATATTTTATAAACTACATTGGGAAATCCTGAACACCTATGTCTTGTGTAGGTTGGTGTATAATTAAAATATTATCCATATGTCATAGAACATCCTTAAGTGAGGTGGTACATAAAGTAAAAAATAGATGTTTTAGAAGCTAAAGTTAAAGAGATGAGTGAGATAATATGGGAGAGGATTGAAGAATTAATATAGTTGACGTTTTCTTTCACAAAGAGTTAGTTTCATGGTGTATTTCATACTCCACTACTAGATGTATGTCCCACTCCTCCACCAACACTAGTATATCCAACTCCTACACCTCCTCTAAATCTTCTCATCAACTATGAGTAATATTTTAAGGATCCATAGTACCATATTGTACCATATGGTTCCATATATTATATTTAGGATACCCTACCTCATCAGAAGATGGAGATGGATCAATATAGGGTAACGATGCAAGATTTTATATATAATTCCACTAGAGTACTATTCCCAACATATGAGGATCCCATAGTTGAAACATTTGTTGAACATTTTTTACTATGTCCATACATGCATTTCCAACATCTTACTATTGAAGTACGTATAGCTTATAATCATTATTTTACATATTGATGTTAAATTTGTTTTAATATATTTAGTATATATATATTGTAGTGAATTAAATATAAAGAAATATTTAATGTAATGAAAAATCATATTCAGACCCCTTCAAATTGAATACAACTTTTCCTAAAGGGCATTCTAAATTATCAACATATAAATCTATATTGATGGATGTTTATGATCTTCTAATAGATGCTGACAATTTTATGAGGAATATTATTTTTATTATTTGTTAGAGATGTGTCATGGAGCATCTAAAATTAGGTTTTTTTTTCATGTATTGATATAAGAATTTTTCATGTGATACAATTATCATATTTATTTCAATTTAATCGTTTTGATTAATTTAACATAAAACTTATATTTGTTTTTTAGGTAACATTATAAAATTATGTTTAGTATGATATTAAATCATTGTATGAATTCATGGACCCAAAATTTATTTATCCAAAAATGATTATCAAGAAGGTTTCAGAAGGAATATAATATATTTCTAAAAATTTCAAAATGATGAAATTCAGTGTTAGAATGTTTTCTTATCTTGATAGGTATGAAAAATATATTTCATAAAGTGTTATTTCTCTTAAATTAAATACTTTTTGAAAGTAAATTTGTATATAATAGTGGTCATTAGATTTTTTGTTGTTTTTTTAAAAGAAAAGATAGTGTTGCAGTTATGGTCCCTACATGGTGACATGCGAGGAAACATTAAAGATGTATCAAATACATAAGTTTATTATTTGAATAATTATATATTATTATAACTTCTTATTTTATATCATGTATATTATCAACAAATAGGTCATGATATAACTATATAGAGAATATAAAAGATGAAATCAAAAATAAATCAGCTGTAAATAAAGGTAACTTTATTTATAATTAATACAATATGGTAGATAATTAAAATGTTGTTTTCAATTGAAAAATTATTTTCAAATAGAATTTTCATCATTAATAAGGATAAAAAATGTGGATATTTTGTACCATGATTTATGTTTGAAATAATTTATACTGGTATAGTTAAAAATATCCATAATTTCGGATTTTGTTATAATATATTTTTTATTTTATTATCATTATGTTTGTAATTCGTGTTGAATAATATTAATTTATACCTTTTTTATAACTCTTTGTAATGCTTAGGCCCCAGAAGTCTGAAGCTGGGAATTTATTTTAATACATTGGCATGATTAAAAGGAATAAAATCATAAAGGATCGAGTAGTTTAGTATTTTTGAAAAACCAGATACATACATAGGTTCCACATTACAACATTAAAGGAGATAAAACATAAATGTTTTATTGGTAACATCCTCAATTCATAGTTTATAACAATAGGTCAATAATAATAAACATCTTTAAGTCCGGAGAAAATGAAACATAAGAAATAGGTGATCTTATAAGCTCAGTAAGGATTTGAAATACAGTGAATGATAAAATAATCACAAACATTAGGCATGGTTAATAACTAAAACACATGCCTTTAAAAAATAACCATGAACACATTATAGAAGGAATAAGATCTGAATAGATAATTCCATAATAAAATATAATCATGGTTATTATAATAGTAAAATAACCACATGAAATATCAATACTATTTTCATAATGAGGTAAATTCATATGACATACATCATACCCATACCTTCAAGGCCTTGTGCCAACACCATAAATATCTAATTCTCCCAGACATTATTCGAAGACCTGGATTGTCTCATGAGACCTACTGATGTATCAAGGGGCTATAACGGGCCCCACCCATCACATAATAAGTTCAATGCATTACTATTATGAATGGAGATAAACATAAAGAACATATACATTCATATTGAAACTATCCTATGAAATGTTAATAACTATCCCTAGTAATTAAACATAAACACTAACCATTCACAGTAATATGGTAAATGGTATCAAGAAAGAACATTCACATTACAACTAATCAAAAACCCTTCAATAAAATAATTTTTAGATGATATAATTGGAGATAAATATTTATAAAATAGATCATATATAAAATGATTTTTACATAAATAAAGATACTTTTAATTGAGACCATTGAAAATTTCATAAGGAAATCATCCTTAAACATTACAGCGTGTCCCATACAACCTTGAAACTTTGAAATCATAATCCATTAGAATATTATGTTAATAAGGATACTATTGATACGATATATAAAAATTAATTACAGACCCCATAATTAAGAAGTAAGTGGATAACAAGGAATATATCTCATTAAAGATAAAGTGAGATGAGAAAAATACTTTTTACATTAGAAATAAGACTTATTTTGAAAAATCCTTTGTAATATTCAAGAAACAATATTTTAATAATTTATATCCCAGAAAATAAAATGGATGATCATTGATATTATATTTCAAGATTAAATAAATTATTATTCAGGTGAAATTACTTAAAAAGTGTTTTTAATGAAGATTTATAAATAAAACATTTTAGTGCGGTATAAGGAATTCGTTAAATAGATTTCAATAAGAAAAGTCTAATTTGAATTCATAAAACAAGAAATTAACTAAAATATATTTTCCAATTTAAAATGTGTTATTATAAAATGATAATTATGGCTGAAAACAGATTATAGAGTGAACATCAAAATAGATAATAATCTGAGAAGTTCCTTGAATCGATCGTGTATTTTTAGAAGAATTTTTGAAAGATAGTTTCAAAAAAATATAACACCACATAACTGAAAGTAGGATTAAAGTTGGTAAACATATATAGAAATTTCAAACAGAATATATGAGTATTATTTAATAATAAAAAAGAATATCATTGAGGTGAGTAGAGAATAAGAGCATCCAAAATTAAATTGGAGGTTAGGGTAGAAAATACTAATAACATTGTAATAAATTGAATATTAGGATCCAAAATGAATAATCATCAATGAGAAATTTATTATTACTAAAATAAATATATTCATGATATGATTCATCAATTGTAATTATACATAAACCATGCACAAGTTGTTGTAGTGAATATGGAATATCTCACAAAAATGTGAGTGAGATAAATAAGTTCATTACCATAAGACTGATGGTGTTCTTAACATGGTCTTAGTGTCCTGGATAACCAAATTAAATAAATTAATTATTATGTAAAGAACCTCTAATACATGTAATTTATTTATTATAACCTTCTTAAGTTCATTAATGTGCTTTTTTATGGGTTAATAAGTTTAATTTCATTATTTTGGTCTCTTGGATTCATGATTGGTATACTTATATACCTGAACAACGAATCATTTAAAAAGGAGGATTATTGTCCATAATTGAAGTAATAACTTATAGGTGAATATAAACAAGGTTAAATTTTTGTAAAATTCATTTGGTTACTTATATTAAAGATGAATCATTATAAAAATTATTTAATGAATACTTTTTTGGTTAATTGGTGGGTTTTGAACACCATGTACTCACTTTGCATTATAAATATTAACCATGCATACAAAAAGATTACAGAACCATATATGAGACATAATAAGTATATTATAGTCCAGTTTAACCATATGAATGGTTTTATGACCAGAATTAAAGATGGTAATTGAAATTGAAAACATATCATCCTTCAATGTGGTAAATTATCACATCTCAGATTGTGTTTTCATTTTTAATAGAAAACAATGGGAAATGAGAGATGATGAATAATCATTCTATTATCATGAAAAAATTATAGTATACATAAGATAATGGATTCATCACAACATTTTTAGGAAATGATGTGAGGAATAAAAAATAAAGGAACTCAAAAGAAAAGTTAAGAAATCACTTATGGAAAATTCAGCAGCCTAATGATGTCGCTTAAAATTTCATAAAATAGTTTGATGACAGAAAAAGTATATATCATCATTAATACATAATATGGATAGTAAGGGGATATGTAATTCCATTTCCCAACATAATCCCATTTAAACAAAAATATTATAACATCGTAAGAGTTTTTTAAAAAGGGAGATATTTTCAGATGAAAATTCTGCAGCATAATGTCTATGCAACATGGTTTTTGAAAACATTAAAATGAGAGGGGAAATGGGTAACCCATTAATAAAATACTCATAAATAGTATAGGTAAATAATAATATGGAAATAATAATATTAAAATAATAACATGGTATGAAAACATGAAATAAATGACACATAAAAGAGAACATTAATGGAAAAGAGAAGTCGAGAATTCTCTTACATTGTAGAGTAACTACTAAGGTAAGAAGGTTGGGACCTTAGGGGGTTCATAACACCTTATTAGGGGTACTAGGGAGGTAAAAATACCAGATAATCGATTATTATATGTTTTAAATGAAAGAAAACTATTGAATTTGTCAGTATTTATAGTAAATGAGGGGTTGTTTTTTATTAATTTAAATGGACACCTCATTAGTGATTTTTAAAAAATCATGGGCTTTCACTTGGTATTTTCCCATGGTATTAGCCACTTTGGACACATAATATAATATATTACTATACACAAGTAAACCTACATTTTATATTCATTTTCACATTATTATGATGTCATTAAATATACTGAAAACTCAAAAATGTATTGTTACTATTCATAAAAATATCCATTATTTTATAAAAATCCTCAAAATTCACCCTAACTATTTTTCAATGTGTTGAATTCAAAAATGTACTCAATTTTTTGAAAAAAAAAATTCTAATTATTTATAATTTAATTTTTAAATAAAATCATAATTAATTCGAAAAAAACAACATTAGAACTATATATTGTTTTATAACACCTTGAAAAATTAATCAAGGTCCCATAAAATTATATTATAACCATAAGAAAACAAAATAAAAATTTTTGATTACATTTTATGATAATAAATTTCCATTTAAATTTTTAAATTAATCAAAAAATTATAGTTAAAATATTTATGATATAAAAAAATACAAATACTTATACTAGGATAATTTTTTCACATATAAGATGTCTAAATTGTTTTTATACATTAATGGGTGAAGTTTCTATATCTTTTCTGATTTACTATTCATTAATATTCATAAGGGTTTGTTACTGTTCATTGAAAATAGATTTCATCTTATCAAACTCTAAATATCTTACTGAACACAACTATGTATGTCTGTTTTTCGAAATTCAAATTATAGAAGAGTGGAAATTTATGTTTATTTGTTAGGTAATAATAAAGTGTTTTTTATAGAATAAATGTTTCATGCATTATATATTAAATATATTTTTAAATTCGTGGGGTTTTACATTATCCCCTCCTCAACAGAATTGCATCCTCACAATTAGAAACTGCACATCTAATGTCAAAGTTTGATGCTTGAAAATTCCCTTGTGTGAAACCCACATCCAATATAGTATTAATAAAATATCCTCATAAAAATAGTTTAATTGAAATGTGGTGGTCATAAAAAAAATTATTCTTTCAAATGGGGTGACATTATATGGAAGTAAAAACAGGGAAATTGAAGAAAAATTTAATTAGGATTTTCTTCTTGAATGTGATAGATAACATGTTTAGATGAAAGTTGATTACTACAAAACTATAAACTATTGTAAAAAATTCAGTGATATTATCAAAGATTATGATAAAATGGAAAAAATTATTTTAGACAATTTTCCTAGAGTCGAGGAATTATTCCCCACTATTAGAATATAAATATACATTTATATTCACAAACTCATCCTTTTATTTCACCTTGAACTATCTCTACCTCTTCACTTAGCACAAGTTATGCCATTTGGTGAAGCAATACATTAACCTAAAAAATTTCATACAATGATCAACTTAATTCATTTCATATTTGGTTAAAAATTACAAAATATAATGATTCAACACATTATAATGAAGGTATCTAAACTTCTAATGTTAACTTATTATTAACCCTTAATCAACATGCAGCAGCTCTAAATTTTCACATTCAAAACATTGGAATAACTTCATCATCTATCCTCTCAAAATATGGTAATAACTTGAATTATCATAAAAACCATATTGGAAGCATGAATTATTTCATATTCCTTAAGTAAGATACATGTTATTGGATATATTCCTCAAATCCTAAAGTGTGGTAAACTCCACTAATGATAGCATAGACAACATCTCGACAAGTCAACAATCAATTCCAAGGTATCCTATACTTATTCAAATAAATCATTTTTCTGTCATTATTTCAACATCAGATATTTAATAAGGGTTTTATTTCCCTTGAACATATACTTTAATAATATATTCACTTTCTAATGATTCACTTATCCTTGTTAAAATTCATCATATGACCTCAAATAAATAATTAAATAATATTTTATTACAATCCTCATATATTCCATAATTCTTATAACCAGTAATTTGTCAATAAACTATTCAAATTACATGATTCTTAATGAGGCATATTAATCATTCCAATTCATTTACAGTAGTATTGTAACTTGATCATTATCCAATAACATCATTTGGGGAATATTCCTTTGATGGTTGGGACATTGATTCGCATACTATCACATCTCCTTACAGATGAAGCATTATACATCAAAAAACACTTTCTTACTCTTTTAATCATGAAATTCATGTCCTTTTTATATAAACTTATAACAAACTCTCATTCTATTTATGAATTTACAAGGACGATTATTTTAACAATTATCACATGTGTTGAACCCCTTTTTTCCCTTCTTCCCTTTATCTATGTATATTCCTTCCATCATCTTCTTATTTTGCTTCCCTTCAAAGCCATAGGACTCAGAGAAGTCTTTATATAACTTATTGACACATGATATTATTTCCTCATTTGATGAGGATACTTCATAGAAAATATTCCTTTGAAAATATGGCTTAAGACCATTACATATAGGACCCTTTTTACTCTTCTCATCATGTTCATTGGTTAAGTTCTCATTCTTTAGGCTAGGCCCAATTTCTAAACAATTCCATAATATATAATAGCTTATAAAATTATTAACTCTTTAAAACTAAAAATATGGTATGACAGATAGAATAAATTTATGCATTAAAAATCCTAGAACCATATACTTTGGTTACCTTGGGGGCATAAATCCTTAATAATGGTGGATGAATATAATATATATTATACTAAGCATATAACCCAGAAATGTCAAAGTAGGAGTGAAAAAATGATCTTTTTTTGTACCAGGATACCATGAGTCACGCCCAAAACTCATTTTCATAGTTTTCACTCTATGGTACGTTTGTACTAGAACCACGCCCACTTGTATTATCTGGATAGGGATGTATTTGATAGAAAGATCCAAATAATCTATTACTTACCAAAAATTATACAATGTTCTTGTATTCTTATCCTCAAAAACTATCTTAGGGATTTGTTTCTTAATCTACTTTATCTAGATCTAGTTTCCATGTTTTATACTAAACTTCCTCTAATACCAACTGTAACGCTCTGATATTTGAATCCCAGAGCCGGTGCATTATTTTAATACATCGCCATGATTATAAGGAATCAAATCCTGAAGGACCTAGTAGTATAGTAGTTTTGTAAAACTAGATACATACACAGGTTCAAAATTAAAACATGAATGAAAATACAACATAAAATTTTAATTGGGAACATCCACAATTCTAAGTTTATCCATGATGGTCATTCATAATAAACATCTTCATGTCCTGAGAAAATGAAACATAAGAAAGTGGTATCCTCAGATTCACATAAAGGGAAATCAATAAAGTATAAGATAACATAAACATATCATTAGGCATGGTGAATAACTAAAACACAAGCCTTCAAAAAAATAAAATTAGACACAATATGGTAGAAACAAGAGCTGAATAAATAATGTAGTAATAAAACATAATCATGGTTATTAAACTAGTCAAATAAGCACATGAAATATCAATAATAGTTTCTTAATGGGGGAAATGAATATGTTGAACATCATAAACTTGCTGTCAAGGCCTCATACCAAGACCATAAATAACCATTTTGTCAAGACCTCGTGTCATGACCTAGTTTGTCTCATGATACCTACTAATGCAACGACGGGATATAGAGGGACCCACCCATTACATAATAAATCCAATTCATTTCTATTATGAATAGGGATAAACATAAAAAACATATGAATTCATAATGAAACTATCATATTAAATGTAAATAACTTTCCCTAGTCATTAATCATAAACACTAATTATTCGGAGTAATATGGTGAATGATGTCAATATAGAATAACCACATTAAAACTAATGATAAATAAATAAATAAAAATATTTTTTAGATGATATCATAGGAGAAAAATATCTACTAAATATAAGATACATTCATGTATTCTGACATAAATAAAGATACTTTTAAATGAGACAATTGAAAAATTCTTGAGGAAATAATCCTTGAACGTTCCAAAGTGTCCCATACCACCAAAAAACATTAAAATCCTAATCCCTTAGAATATAATGATAAAAAGGGGAATATTTAAATGATATTCCTAAGGTTATTAGATACATCACCTGTAATAAGTAAGTGGTGAACAAGGAATATATCTCATAAAGTTTAATGTGAGATGGGAAAAATACTTTTTACTTTAGAAAGAAGAGTTCTTTTGAAATATCATTTGTAATTGTCATGAAATAATAATTTAAACATGTGTATACAAGAAAATAAAAGGGAAAATCATTAAAATTTTATTTTAGGGTTAATTAAAGTCTTATTTACATGAACTCATTTAAAAAGTGTTTTTACTGAAGGTTTAGAAATAAAAACTTTTAGCATTGTTTAAGGAATCTGTAAAGAGATTCTAAAGAACAAAGGAATTTTTTATTTCATAAAACAAGAAATGAACCAAAATAAATATTCCAATATACAATTTTTTATTTTAGAATGATAAATATTTCTTAAAATAGATTATAGTTTGAACTTCAAAATTGGTAAGAATCTGAGAAGTTCCTTGAATCGAGCTGGTATTTCGAGAAGAATTTCTGAAAGGTCATTTTAAAAAAAATAATTCCACATAAATTAAAGTAGGATTATATTTGGTATATATATAAATATAACATTAAAATATAATTTATGAGGAATAAATATGAATAAATAAGAATTTCATTGAAGTCAATATAGAATAACAACAACCCGAATGAAAATGGAGGTTCGGGTAGAAATTACATAAAAATTGGATATAAATTGAATATTACAACCAAAAATTAATAATAATCAATGATTAATTTATTATCATTAAAATATATAGATTAATGATATGATAAATCAATGGGTAGTACACATAAACCATACACAATTAGTAGTAGTGAATACGGAATATATCACAAAAATGGGAGTGAGATGAGGAAACCCCTTACCTTTAGCCTGATGGTGTTCTTCACTTGGTCTTAGTGTCCTGGATAACAAAATTAAATTAATTAATTAATATTTCCATAACCTATTCTACATTTAATTTATTTATTATAACTTTATTAAGTTCACTCATGGACCATTGATGGATTATGATGTTCAATTTCATTATTCTGGTCTCTTTGTTTCATGATCGCTATACTTATATACATGAATGAAGAATCATATAAAAATGGGGATTGTTGTCCAGAATTAAAATAATATGTTATTATTGAACATACAGAAGGTTATAATGTTGTAAATTTAATTTTGTTACTTGGATTTATGTTGAATCATTGTATAAATTATTTAATGATGACCATTTGGGATAATTGGAGGGTTTTGAACACCACAAACTCGTTTTTATTTTACAAATCAAAAACATGTGCCCAAAAATATTCCAAAAATGTATATGATACATAATACATATATTATAGTCTGGATAAACTATAATAATGGTTTCATGACCAGAATTCATGATGGTAATAAAAATTGAAAACCCATCATCCTTGAATGTGGTAAATTAGCACATCTCCGATGGTGTTTTCATTTTTAGTATCAAAGAATGGGAAATGAGGGATGATGAAGAATTATTAATTCATTATGAAAAAAATTATAATACATGTATGATACTTGTTTCATAACAATATCTAGATGAGAAGAGATGAGGAAATAAAAAGAATGGAATTCAAAAGGAAAGTTGAGAAATCCCTTACGAATGATTCGACAACCTAATGTCATTGCCTGAAATTTCATAATGTATTTGGGTTAGAGAAAAAGATTATCTCATCATTATTTAATTATATGGAATTTAAATTATATATTTAATGGAATAACCCATCAAAATATAATTTAAATTAAAAGATAATAACATAAAAAGAGTTTTTGAAAAAGAGAGAGATTTTGAGATGAAAATTCTGCCGCATAACAGCAATGCAATATGGTCTTAGAAAACCTTAAAAAGAGAGATGATAGGGGTCAACCATTAACAAAAGACTCATAAAATAGTATAGGGATAGAATAATATGAAAATAATAACATGGTAAGAAAACATGAAATACTTACCACAAAAAGAGAACTTGAATGGCAAAGAGAAGTTATGAATTTTCTTACCGTGTAGTGTAACTCCTAGGAATTGAAGGTTGGGACCTTGGTGGCCTTATAACACATTGGGTGGGTTCCTAGTGAGGTAAAAAAACCCGATATTTGATGATTATATGTTTGGAATGAATGAAAACAAAAGAAGGTTTGGGTATTTATTGTAAATGTGAGGTAAATTTTATTAATTTTTAAGGACACATCATTAGTGGTTTTTACAAAACCATGGATTGCCCATGATATTTTCCCATGGTATTAGCCAATTGGGACACATAATATCATATTTTACTATTAAAAAGTTCTCCAACATTTTGTTGATGCCAGAGTGTGCGGAGGAGAATAAGACACAGACCCGATAGCTACCTCGCAAATTCCATTCGCGGAGAACTGGTCGCATCACGCTACCGCAAAGCAAGGAGGTGGTAACGCTTCACAACCACCATTAACGTTTGAAAACCTCTGAAAATCAAGGAGGCAGTAATGCTCCACAACCGACCTTGACATTCAAAACCTGTGGCGTAGAAAGGAGGTGCTAAAGCTCCGCGACCGCCCATGACGTTCGCGACCCGCTGCGGAGCAAGGAGGCGATAACGCTCCGTGAACACATTTGATGTTTGTAACGCACCATGGAGAAGATGTATTCCTATTCGTGCCAAGAAACTACTACTTCGCATTGCCTATCTCATATAAATACTGGAATCCCCCAAGTCCAAAAGGTAGACAATCCGGCCTTTTGACTTCCTAGCTCTTGAATCATGAATAACCCTTCTGCTCTGCGAACCATGAGTTGTGCAAGGTACTTCTTCTCTGTAAAGTGCCTCCCCGTTGCCTCATTTGGATCCCCTATTTTGATAGAGATGCCTTTCATGGAGCCTAAGGGTATTTTTGAAGGAATTTGTTCCCTAAGGGGACCTGGGTTATCGCGTATCGTTTATGCTTCATGAAACAACCTTCATGTACACATGATCCACATGCCAAGGCAGGATCATTGTACTTCACGAAGCACATTGCTTCATGATACCTTTCTTCACAAGGCACCTTTTCTCCACAATTCAGTGCTCTAAAAATTCCATTCCACTTCACAAGGAACCTCCCATATGCACCTCTTCCCTATGCTTAGGCTGAGGCACCCCCCTTCGTGAAGAACACCCCTTCGCAAGTGCCCTCTGCCAT
This sequence comes from Viscum album, assembly GCA_963277665.1. Lineage (NCBI taxonomy): Eukaryota > Viridiplantae > Streptophyta > Magnoliopsida > Santalales > Viscaceae > Viscum > Viscum album. Next base: position 68,360,617 of record OY728126.1, read on the forward strand.
GCGAAGCAACCGAGCTTCCCAAGGCCCCTGCCTATAAACCCCTCTTCCTTGCAATTATTTTTCCTGTGCGACCCTTCAGGTTTGTATGATGTGATTTCAATGTCCCTTGGATGATACTTCCCATTACATTTCTTCACCTCATGCTTCTTCACATAGGCATGCTAATGGCTATTGCTTCTTCTCAAAACCACACTAACATGGACCCCACGATGGTTCTCTCCCTGACACCCCCTAGCCACGGTGTTGCATGTCCCCTCTCTGCACCAAGTAGAAGAGGGTATCATTTATGTACATCCTAGGGGTTCAGATCAAACCCACCTCATCTGATCTATAGGACGTTAAACTTCCAAGCACCATCATCCTCATCACATGACGTTAAACTGTGACCTCTCCCCGTGCCTCGTGCGTGGGCTGCCATGATATTGGACATTCTCCATGCCCACTGGTCTCCATGAGGATGATATCTCCCCCATAGGGGAAGATATCCTCCTTATCAGAGAGGAGTTTGTCCATTGGAAAGGTAAACTATCTTGGTGTAAGCCCCTAGCTTTTCTTACTGGAGAAAGAATCCCAACTCCTCCTTTCATCTTCGATCCCAAGGACCAGGGGGGAGAAATCGAAACTGGATCCCTCCATTCTTAGGTACTATGTCCCTCCCCCACTGGTCTTTGTCACTACTCGGAACTCCCCCTGGAGTAAGTACCAACCTCTTCAGGTTGTTAACCACATATAAGCCTCTGTTTCTATTTGGGTTGCGACCACATGTAAGCCCCACTCCACTTCCCATGGACGCACCTTTGCGACATGATCGTCATGTCTCTACTAACTCTTGTTTCTTACACCGAGTATGACTCATGTGGTCTTAGAGTGAGCACCGACTATGAAATCTACCCTAGGAAGCCTAGAGTATAAGCCCCACACTTCCTGAAATAGGTGGTCTTTGATCCCTACCAAAGTAGGGTAGGTAGGAAGCCTCCATGGGGTTCAAGCCCAATACCCTAGTCATTCCAACCATTTTTACGTCGGTTCACCGACACTCTGGGAATCTGAGAGTGTAAGACCCACAAATCCATCCCAAACTATGTGGACTCTGATCCCTGCCATGTTAGGGTATGTAGGATGCCTCCACGAGGTTCAATCCCACTACCCCAGTCGTTCTGACCATCATCACGTCGGTTCACCAACACTTTCGGTATCCTTGGGTGTAAGCCCCAAAAATCCATCCCGAACTACATGTACATTGATCTTTTCCATGGTAGGGTATGTACAAAGCCACCACAAGGTTCAATCCCACTACCCCGGTCATTCTGACCAACTTCATGTCAGTTCACCGACACTCTGGGAAGCCTAGATTATAATCCTCACACCACCTGGACTATGTGGTCATTGATCCCTACCAAGGTATGGTACATAGGAAGCCTACACGAGGTTCAAGACCACTACCCTGGTTGTTCGAATCATCTTCACGTTGGTGCACTGACACTCTAGGAATACTAGAGTCTAATCCCCACAAATCCATCCTCAACTACGTGGACTTTGATCCCTATAAAGGTAAGGTACGTAGGAAGCCTCAAAGTAGTTTATGCCCACTACCTCGGTCCTTCCGACCATCTTCACATCGGTTCACCAACACCCTTGGCAGCCTAGAGGTTAAGCCCCACAAATCCCTCCCAAACTGTGTGGACTTTGATCCCTACTAAGGTAGGGTACGTAGGAAGCCTCCACGAGGATCAAGCCCACTACCCTGGTCGTTCCGACCATCATCACGTCGGTTCACAGACACATTGGGCAGCCTAGAGTGTAAGCCTCAAAAATTCCACCACTTGAACTATGCGGTCTTTGATCCTTGCCAAGGCGGGTTACGTAGGAAGCCTCCATGAGGTTCAAGCCAACTACCCTAGTTGTTCTGACCATCTTCATGTTAGTTCACCAACACCCAGGGCATCTTAGAGTGTAAGCCCCACACCCACCCGAACTAAGAGGTCTTTGATCCTTGCTAATGAAGGGTACGCAAGAAGCCTCCATGAGGTTCAAGCCCAACAACCATTGGACCCTAGGTCCTCATCCATGTCGGTTCACCGACACCCTTGGCCGCCTTAGAGCGTAAGCCCCAAATGCCGCCACCTGAACTATGAGGTCATTGATCTTTTCCAAGGTAGGGTATGTAGGAAGCCTCTATGAGCTTCATGCCCAACAACCATTGGACCCCAGGTCCTCCCCACATTGGTTCACAAACACCTTGGGTTGACTCAGAGAGTAAGCCCCAAATGCCCCCATATACCGAAATATGTAGACATTGATCCTTGCTAAGGTAAAGTACATAGGAAACCTCCTTGAGGTTCAAGACCAACACCCATCAGTTCCAACCCACATCATGTCAGTTCTCCCCCATCATGTATGACGTTAAATTGTGGCTCCGATCCTGCGGTAAGCCATTGTGACCTCGTTTAGCAGTAATCCATTGACACCCCCACCCAATGGAATGTCATTGAACCCCAATCAGTGATAAGATGCCATCATATTAACTATGTGGACTTTTATTCCGTGCCACGGGGATACGTAAAAAGCCTCTTCAAGTCTCAAGCCCAAAACTATCGTCATCCTCAAGGCGGTTCCATCCCATTCACCACCCACTTCATTAAAATGGTTCATCATCCATATTGATTCTTACTCATGCCACCACATCCCTATGGGATCATTCTACCTCATACCCCATTCCCCTCAATAGAACTCGAGAATCCACCCACATGTTGGCCCCAATATCGGTGTTCCCTCCAAGGGGTTGCACCCATCTGATCCACTCCCGTCAGTGTTCTGATCAGTCTGATCTGTCTCCAATGGACGTTAATCTTGCGGCATACCCTATGTTAAACATGGGAAGCTGAGGAAAAACTCAGATACATGCCCATGGCATAGGATTCCGCACATTCAATGTGGGATGCCTCGGGTTTCCACGCCCTCAAGAATCCCTATAATAAGGGGAAAAAGATAGACATGCCAATCCCCCAGCGTCTAGACATGCCAGTGAATCCCAACTTGACTACTCCTCTGACCGAAGGTTGCTTCCCTGACTGGACCCCTAGGAATGTCCTGACAGAAGCAGTGTAATTAACTAGTGTCCATGAAGATATGACACTAGGAATAGTTTCATGAACAATGTATTAAATCTATAAGGGATACCCGTACTAGGTGATGAGTTGCAAGGAGGAATCCACAGAACGAAGAACCGACATCCCGTCATCCCATTTAGATCAAGGAGCAGATGACCCTGAATAAGGAGATGATTCTGCCAGCCTTTGGAAAGCGAGAATGTGGGGAAAAAAACCGTAGCCCTCATCCCCAAACAAGACGAACAAGTGTGCCCTTGTGAAAGCCTCGGAAACAGAAATGGTGAACCTGATCTGAAGTTCTTCTCCTCAATACAGAGATTATTATTGCTCGAGGAGTCAATGTATTGACGTGTCAACGGATCCAGTTATCCGGTGTCGGGTCCCTCCATGCAAATAGATGGCCTAGCAAGAAACTCACCAGATGTTGGGGTAGTAGAACGTTGGGCATCCCATTATGTGACATTGTCATCATGGATCCTGCTTATCGGCCATGGAAGATGGGATGGTGCTGGGGCATTGGTCATTAATTCATTTATCTTTTCAGCACTAATTAGTTAATCTCCCTACTTCTCATGAATCAGGTTGCTACACCAGGGACTCGATCACCACCTTCCCATCGACGTAGGGGTAGGGGAAACATCAATACAGCCATTCCACGTGCCTTCACCTCTTCCACAATAGCCTCTACATCTATGACCATAGGGTGCCCATGCCCCCTCTCCCTATCTGAGGTCATTCAACGGTGGGTAATCAACAAATTCCTTTGTTGTTATGAGGAGAAGGGCATAATCCTGACCCGGGATATGGCCTTCTTGGATCTGGATGCATCAGTGCTTTGTCACCAACACTGCCCAGAGGGCCCCGTAGGGAGTCAATGCTCTCCATCCCAACATAACTCTGTTTCGGGAGCCTCTCCCTAGAATTCTTTGATGACTCCCTCCCTTACGTTATCGAGGTAGGTGACGACTGGCCCAGCCCAGTCAGAGTCGCATTTTAGGGGCTCCCAGCAAGGGCTCCCACCAAGCTGTGTCAGCATTTCCACCTAGTCTTGCCTAAAGAGGAGCAGGTAAGCTAAGTACCTACACCACCGGCCCTGATTCTTCCGACCTGACACCAGTTTCAGGCGGAAGCTGAGGACGCCCACCAAGGGGCGTCAACATCGGCAGCTGTTGTGGAACGATCCACCGCTGACACATATCTTTATTCCCATGCATACACTGAGTAGAGTCACTTATATGCTCGACCAGGATCAAGTCCCCAACCACCCCATGGGCAGGCTGGGTCAACTCTCTTGGTCACTGGCACGAGCAGTGGACGACACGAGCTAACCCGTAGCGATGCCACCCAGCACGAAGGTCCTCCCCGCACCACTACCGGGAAGAAAGTGGGTCTTCCCCTCTTTGAGGCTTAGCATGGAGGTCCGACCTGTTCCACCATTAATCCAAATGAGGCTCTACCCTGCGGAAGTGATACTCAGTACAGAAGCCTCTCTCGTTCCCACTACACTGGGTATGGAGTCACTTCTCCTGCCCCTGACCGCCGGTGTAGGGACATTGCCTATCACGTCTCTCTTCAGTGTGGGGATCCTCCCAATGTCCTCTCACCAGCTGGTGAAGGTCCTCCTTGCCTCGGCAACCAGAGGGGTGAGGCCAGCCTCGCTCCACCCGAATCCAGCATAGAGGTCCTACCCGTGATCAGCTAGACCGGTACAAGGACCCTCCTCGTACTGAAGTCGCTAGGGAAAATAACAGTGGAGGTCCTTCCCATGCTTCTTCCAGTTCCAGTGGAGGGTTTTCCCACTCTAGTGATACCCATGGAGTTCCTCCCCATGTTCCCTTCGACATTTGTCTCAGTGCTCCTCGCACCCCCGCTTTTCAGGTGGAAACCCTCTCCACCCTGACACCAGTGCAGCCGAAGGACACCATGTCAGAAATCTTCCCTATAATGAGGAGCAACCCTGGGGTAGGAAGGTGGTTCTTAACTGCCATAAGAAGGATTATAGGAAGGTGAGGACTGAGATCAGATAGTTCTTATTCTCAGAATCTGAAGCAGAATACGACCCAGCTCGGGAACCCTCCCCTCACTCTTCTTAGTCAAGGGACGATGTAGGGACGAGGCGCATCATCCTGGTGCTCCCAGAATGTGAGTTTCATATGATTCTCACCTCCCTCCGTAGGTATATCCAGGAGGATAAAAATATATCGACCCTGCTAGTTACGGTCATGAAATCACCACCATCATCACCGGAAGTGCTCTCTACCTCCACAAGAGATCACAGAGAACTATTCTGGGGACCAATAGCAGGTGATAAGCATTGCGGCCTATCACAAGTATCCCTAAAGCCTGAGCTAAGAACTATAGACATCAGCCCATCCTATTGCGATGTATCAGCTAGTTCACTACACTCTTCGGAAGAAAGATCGAGATATGGCAGCCAGTCATCCCATTCTCCATACTCTCCACCGGCTAGCCTGACATCCCAGCAGTCTCCCTCAGTACCGCTGCCAGTTCCTAAACCACCCCCAGTTGACGAATGGGTAAATCAAGGTCCAGACCCCAAATTTGAGCTGAGGAGCTTCTAGAAAATTTTCGCAGCGGACCACTTCCCCAAGATGTTCTGGCCCGTGGCAGTGCAAAATTTCAGCATACCAAAATACCTCACTCCGGAGTAAGTTGAGTGTTTTGGATACACCCTCTGGGTGATGCATTTTAGTCTTCTTCATTAGTGATGGGTTTATCCCAGGATCTAAGTGCATTTTGAAGACATCATCGAGCAATGTCGTCTGGTCGATCTGGCCGCACTCCCATTGGCCCAGCACCCCGAGTCACCATGTCTCCATGATAACCTCCAGTAGAAATGCATTCAAAGTATCAAGATACTCCATAAAATTATCAAGGACGCTACCCCCCCATGTGAAAATCTGTGGCTGGGGGCAGTATGCAGCCCTCATTTTCAGTCCTATTCAGCGGCAGCTCGACTCACTTGGCAACATTGAGGACATTCCCCCAGGAAGGTTCACAGTAAACATGGCCGACCTTGTGGACGAAGAGGACGATCTGGATCTTCTTAATGGATACCTACCCCTGAAGGTGATCCACTACAATTGGACCCATCAGGGAGGATTACTCGACAGCAAAGGAACCTACTTGGTCACCCTGTGCCCACCGAAGCATTGGTACTCAACCAGAATTCTGGTAAGGGAAAAGAGCTAGTCAGAGCTGACAAACACTATGACTCATCCGCCTCAATGCAGAAGACGGAGGAGGATCCCGAGAAGGACATGCTTTTTCCAACAACTTGCTGATCAGAAAAAGTTGGTCAAAAAAATCCAGGATGAATGTGTTGCAGAGTGATGACCCAATTATGGAAATCCTAGGATAGTACAGTAGGGGCAGGAACAACTTCCCCTCGACATGCTGCCCCTAGGAAACCCTGATCATGCTGCCCCCATAGATAGGGAAGATGCCAGAGATCGCGACAAGAGTGCACAGTATGTATCGCAAAACCCTCCTGAACTGCGTGAAAATCCAAGGAATCTAGCTCAGGTTCCCCCAACTGCCCTGAAAATCGCTCCAACAGCCGCTCCACAAGCCGCTAAGCCTTTTTACTATATTGAAGAACCCACCAACGCGCTCGTAGTTAGGGATCCCCATCAAGTCAGGGACCCCGACCCAGATGATCCTATGGCGGTGCTCATAGCCCACCTTCTCCCCCTTTCACGGGAAGGGGGACCCGCCGCCGCACCTGTCCCACTTCAACTCAGGGTGTGGGCCTATGTTAGGTACTCCAGCGCAGCATGAGGTCGCCAAGATTCGCTATTTTTTCAGACATTGGAGGGGCCGACATTAATCTGGTATAGCTAGCTCCCCACAGATCTGTAACTAATTGGGAGGAACATTGCAGATAATTCCTCTACCAGTTTAGTTCCACCACCCGAAAAACAAGCATCGCAGACCTCTTCAAGTTCAAACAAAGGCCTGATGAGCGAGTTGTGAACTTTATCGCCCAGTGGAAAGGGCTCACATACTCCCTTGACATGCCATTGACTTAGGATCAATTACTGATGATGTGCATAGGGAATGTCAAGACGGAACTGGTTCCCTCCCTGATCACCCAGAACTACCCTGGTGGATTCCAAGACTTATTTGATAAGGCCTAGTGCTAGGAGGAAGCCCTGCAATAGGCTATCTAGGCATGTCCATTTCCCTCTTTAATTCCAGCAAGGAGGGCTGCCAGAGACGAGCTTGCCTTAGTGGCCCATATAGAGGCTCCAAGACAGTAGGAGTTATTACCAGTGGCACCAGCCCCAAAACCTCGTCGAGGCCCTCCACCTAAGTCACAGCCTCCAGCTCAGCAGCGTCTGCCTCAGAATCAGCAGGCGCCTCCGCAGAATGCGCCGCCAGTGCCCAGGTGAGACAACCAGGATCCGCCTCCTCGACAGGCCCCTCCAAATACTCATTAGGTCCAGGCCCTAAGGGCCCCTTTCTGGATAGAAGAAACCATACCTACTCATTTAATGAAAATAGGGTTCCCGACTATTTTAGAAGTGCCTTGGAACAATGTATAATGTGTTTTCCGGAGTGCAGAAGGCCAGAAGAGGTGAACCTCACTGATCTCCCCAACTACTGCCCCTATCATCGGATCCTAGGGCACACCCTCAAGAAGTTCTATGTATTCAAAGACTGGATTCAAGAACAGGTCGATAACAACATATTCAGGCTAGTCCCGGCCCCATCGCATGTGGTGGGTGTCTTTGTAAGTCCAGACAGTAGTAGAAACAGCGAAGGTGAGTGGCGGAAGGTTTCCAACCGCGAGTCTTAGAATAATGATGACTGGATGGCTCGCAAGACGGTTTCTCACACCCATGGAATCATTCGGGAATGCTTGAATCAGTCAGAGCCTTCATAAGCTGCGGCCACCACTTCTGCATCATCATCTCAGCCGGCCTCTTCCCAGAAGAGAAATCATCGGCGTTGCAGGGAAAAGAAATGTTCCTCGCCAATACCATCATCATCTCGCACTCTCGGTGACATCAGGCCCCTCGAAGATGGGTATTACTCCCAGAATCTTCCCCATTAGTGGATTACTCTTCAAGTGATAGTCAAGGGTATGCTTCGATTAATACCGTGGAGGTGGTAAACCTCTATATGAAAACCGACGAAGGGGAGTGCCAGGTGAACCTCCCCAACGTCCCCAGCTAACATCAACGTCAGAGGAACCGCGACCATATGGGTCGTCGGGGGACATTTGATGGAATCTCTAGCCAGGCCGTGCATGCCACTAAGACCAGACAGCAGACCCAGTGCTTAACCCAACAGGCGCAGCCTTCTCATCTGGTGTCATCTGGCCTGCATCCACCACCATTTATGCTATTGGATCAGGCAGAGCTACCTAATCTAGGCCTAGACCAGCCTCACGCTACTATAGGCCAATCTCAGTCATCCGGACCTCATCTGGAGGCTACTCTATCGGCATCGACTAGTGAGTAGTGCTATATGCCCAGCACCAGTTAGCCACCGGTCTAGCCGGTAAGGCCCGCTTTGCCTCTTGTCACAGAGTGGCCTCCTACATGCAGATGTTCGTGCCTGGTGTAGAAATATGAGGTCCGCAAGCACCTTTCCAGTATCCCAGAGAGGTTTTCCATCCTTTATGCCCATCTCTTGTCATCAAATATGAGTGATTCCCTCACAAAGTCCCTAATAATCCCCCTCTATTTTGAGACGGAGGTAGCAGCTACAGAAGCCTTTCATGCTAAATCAGTTGAGAACGCTGAATGTCAAGCCTTCATTTCATTCTCTAGAGAAGATGAAGGCTCTCCCATACAGGGGAAAACCTTTCCACTATACATCATCGACCAATTTAATGGCGTAGTGGTTCACCTCTGTCTTGTTGACACTAGCTCCGGGATCAACCTTATCCCGACGCAGACACTGCAAAAGCTGGGGTTATCTGAAGATGACATGACTCCCTCCAATTTAATGATCCAGGCATATGAGAAGATAGAGAAGACCCCGGTTAGAAAGATCTATTTTAAGACCCACTTTGATGGTGTAGTTTCTAATACCGAGTTTATGGTTGTCTCCCAGGACACCACATACAATTCATTGATGGGCGGACCATGGCTCCACCTACATACGAAGGTCCCCTCTTCGTATCACCAGTTCCTCAAGTACTCGCTTAAAGGTCGAGTAGGCATACTCCAAGGTGATGCATCTCTTTTCACCTCTTGTGAAGCCCACGACCTGGATGCCAACTATTACAAGAGAACAGACAAACGGATTCTGGCCAGTGAGGTTGAACCCGTCGCGGTCGCAACTGACCCTTGGGAAGGTCTAGATGATGACTACATCTTTCTGATCCATCGATTGGAGGCCACAACCCCCGATATGGGGAAATGATTTTTCATCTCTGTTAAAATAGGGAAGTATGTTCCCAAGTCCAAGGGAAGATGGAAAATCACCTCATAATCCTACACAAACTAGGCTCTGGTGATCCCAAAGCCTCCTACCCCCGTACGGTATTGGGATGTCCGTCCCAAGGAAATTGTAGTACATCATACGTGTCTATTTAATTGTGCTGGCATTAACCAGCTCAAGATTATGCGCCACTATTTCTTTGATATCATTATGTGTAGCCCCTTGGGCTGAAGACCATATTGGATCGGATCGAATGCCTTTATGGATATGGTTTCTACAGCATGTGGATCTCTCGATATGATGTCCATTGCTGCCCAAACTGGTACCAGCCTCCTGTTAGGATCTTCAGACCTAGAGGAAGCTTCTCTTGTTGGGAATACCTCCTCTTCAAGTAAAGAAGAGCATTTGAAGGACACTCCCCCTACCTTCGAAGAAGGAGTCTCCACGATGGTCGATGAACTGTTACAGGTGATCCTTGGTAGCGAGGCAGATCTGAGACCCACATTGATCAGTGCTATCATGTCCCTCGAGGAGCAGCTGTGGTACATAGATTTCCTGACGAATCATCCTAATGTATTCACCTGGAGCTACGACCATATTCCAGGACTAGATCCTTAGTAAGTCTTCCACTACCTCGGTCTCCCAAAAAATCATAGAGGGTTCAAGAAGCCTCCCAAGAAGATGCACCTTCTCATGGTGCCATGGTCGATGCCGAAGTGGACAAACTCATCAGAGACAACTCTGTCAAGGAGGTCCAGTACCCCAAGTGGCTAGACAACATTGTGCAAGTAAGAAAGAAGAATGGATAGATCAGAGTCTGTATCGACTTTCGAGACCTCAACCGTCTCTGTCCGAAGGATGATTTTCCCCTTCCACTGATAGAATTATTATTTGATGTTACGGCTGGGTTTCAAGCCCTATCCATCATGGAAGGGTACTATGGATATAATTAGATATGGATAGTACTCGGGGATGAAGATTCCACCACTTTCATGGTTCCCCGAGGTACTTTCTGTTACCAAGTTATGCCCTTCGTCCTGAAGAATGCAGGTGCCACCTATTAGCGGGCCATGCACCGCATATTCAAGTCAATCCTTGGGACATTGGTGGAATTCTATCTGGATGATCTGGTGTTCAAATCTTTCCAGCTCCAGGACCATCTCAAAGACCTTTAGAATGTGTTCGGCTTCCTCCGTTCCCACCACCTGAAGATGAACCCATTGAAGTGTACCTTCGGGGTCACCTCTGGGAAGTTTCTTGGATTTGTTGTTAGGTACCGGGGAATCAAGATAGAACCATAGAAGATTAATTCCATCAAGAAGATGCCTCTCTCGAGAAATATTCAGGATCTTTGTGGTTTCCAAGGATACATAGCCTATATACGCCGATTCATTTCAAATCGAGCTGGAAAGTGTACGCCATTTTCCCGGCACATGAAGAAAGGCTCTTCCTACGAATGGGACGAAGGGTTCCAGATTGTGTTCAAGGGAATCAAGAAATATTTTCTCTATACTCTCATCTTGATGTCACCCATCTATGAAAAAATTATTATCTTGTATGTGATTGCCCTGTAATGATCTATCAGCGCTCTTCTCAGCCATAAGAACAATGAGGAGATGGAAAACAACCTCTACTACCTTAGCCGCATGCTCCTCGATATGGGGACTAGATACTCCCCTATCGAGAAGGGTTGTCTTGCGTGGGTATTCGCAGCATAGAAGTTGCGACATTAACTACATCACCATGATGCACAACTGGTGTCTCGGGTAGACCCGTTGATGTACATTCTGAACCGCCCCATGTTGGTTGGCCAACTAGTGCGGTGGGTGGTAATCCCCTAGCAGTTCAACGTCAAGTCCGTGCCTCAGAAGGCTATCAAGGGACAAGCATTGGTAGATTTTTTTTTTTTCATACAACCCTTGCGGACCAGTCACTGGACATGGATTTTTTTGATGAGGAAATCCTATCGATAACTCCTGCCATCCCATGTTGGCAGATGAACTTTGATGGTGCCTCCCGGAGCCCCACTGGCAGGAGACTAATTGACCCCAGACTCAATAGAGTAGGTATGGGTATTGTCTTTATTACCTTGGTGTAATCCATTCTTCCTTATTCAGTCCTATTGTTGGAAGGATGCACTAACAACGAGGTGGAGTATCAGGCTCTTATCACTGGCCTCGAGCTAACCCTCGAGATCGATGTGCCCCATTTGCGTGGGAAAGTGGATTCCAAACTAGTCATCAAGAAAATCAATGGTGACTACGTTGTTGGAAATCCAGAGATCATAAAATTGTTAGAGTGCACCCTCCAGCTAATGAACCAGTTTCAGTCTCAGCCAGAAGTTACTCATGTCCCTCAATCTTAGAACAATCGAGCTGATGCCCTGGCTGGCCTGGCTGCATCACTTGCAGAACCGGAGCAGGATGATCTGATTATACACATGGCACATTAGAGATTCATTTCTCTAGTCACCCCAGATGATGATGACAGATTGCGGGTAAGCCATCTTACTTTCAGATCCTCCTTGTCAGGACCCCCAGGTTCCTTAGATGTAGTGGCTAATGCATCCCCCAAATATAGATTCCCCTTTGTCGAGTACCTCCAAAATGGTTACCTCCCAGATGATCGGTCCAAGCATGAGCGAATCTGATGCCACACGCTATAGTTGACCCTCCAAAGTGATCCTAGTCTTGAGAAGATCCTCTATAAGAGCAGGTTAAATGGTGTTCTCCTCTGTTGCATCCAAGGAGTCGAGATTTCTCAAGTCGTGTAGGAGGTTCACGTTGGTTCATATAGGGCTCACCAGAGTGGGTCTACACTTTCCCATCAGATCCGACGACTGGTGTATTTCTTTCCCCCTATGATCCATGACTGTATCGAGTTCTCCAAGAGATGTCACGTATGCCAAATGAATGAAAACATCATGCATCGGCCTCCAGAACCTCTCCACTCCACAAAGTACTCTTGGTCATTTGCGGTGTGGGGACTCGATGTTATAGGACCATATAGACCAGTGACAGCTCGCCAGTGCAGTTTCATCCTGACCGCCATAGATTTCTTTTCTAAGTGGGCAGAATCAGTTCCGCTCAAGGAGGTAAAGGACCGTTCTATCATTGACTTTGTGAGCTCAAACATCATATGGAAATTTGGAGTTCCTCATGTTTTCCTCACCGATAATGGAACCAAATTCCCAGTATCTGAGCTGAAACAAATGTACACCAAGTACAACATCAGTTCAAACCACACCTCCCACTATCACTCGAAGGAAAATGGTAGATCGAGGTGTTCAACAAAACCCTCTATAACATTTGACAGAATATTGTTGGGTAGACCAAGAAGAGTTGGCTGGAAAAACTCCCCAACGCCCTTTGGGCCTATCGGACTGCGACTCATAATTCCACCCAGGTGACCCCCTATTCCCTGTTGTACGGAGCTGAGGTCGTCCTTCCCATAGAGATCAAGCTGCCTTCATTACGTACATCGGTCTATGACCAGCAGGCACCAGATAAGGTAGCCAAAATTCGTTTGGCTAAATTGGAAGCACATTACGAGAATAGGCTTCATGCCCTGCACAATCTGGCAAGGTGTCAGAATAAGATATCTAGAGCCTTCAACAAGAAGGTTCACCTCCACTCTTTTCTGAAAAGCGACTTGGTATTGGCCCTCCAAGTGCCAATGATCCCCAGCAGGAAACCACCCAAGTTAGATACCAAATGGGAAGGACCTTACATAATTCACAGGGTTTACCCCAATAAAGCATACTTTATGGTGACCCTGGATGGCGAGCTTATAACTCCTCCCACCAATGCCAAGTTCCTCAAGCAATACTTTACCTGAACCTACTGGTCTGGCATGACCCTAAACTATTCAGTCCAGCATGACCATAAAAATATTTGGTCCTACATGACTATAACCCGTAAAATGTCCTGCATGATGTTAAACTGTGCATCGTCCCCCAAGATGTTAAACTGCTCCCTTAGAACTACGTATGGCTTGATTCCCATCCACATGGGATATGAAGGAATTCTCAAGAATTTCATCTTGATCCCAGCCCCTAAATTCTTCTCTTTGACTATTTCCCCTGTGTATAGTTCTCTCAGGGGATCCTTGCATGATATGGTGTAGGCTTCCTTAGCCCCACTCATACCAGGATTATAATGGTCGCACAATGTGCCAACTCCCCGTTCTTCTATCCTCCCACATCCTCGCTGCATGACGTTAAACTTCATGACCTTAAAGAACTATGTATGGCTTGATTCCCATCCTTATGGGATACATAGGAACACATGGACATTTCTTCTGTTGGCCCAGCCCAAAAACCAGATCATCCCCTTGGGTCAAGACATATGGTGGGGTGGCGACTTTTTCCCCAATTCTCGTCGAGCTAATCTCGATCCGGCCATACGTCCTACTCCCTGAAGACGTTAGTCTCTTTCATAGATGGTTATAGCTATGCTTCACCCACTTCTTTGATTGGGACTCCATCATCTTTCACGTCTAGAAGGGCCCCTGAATGTTATAGATTCTAGGCCTAAAGGATCTCTTACCACTTCGGGCCAACGCCCTCGAGGATGGTGAGAAACATGCCAATACAAGTCCCATGTTGGGAATATGTTCAATGGTCGATGCTCATTTGTTGTTCCCATTATAGGTCACTATAGGGACGCTGTGTTTCAAACTTGGTCAACTGTTGTCCAGAATCATTGAAACCACCCCAAGATGTCCCAAACATTGAGTGTAATGGTTCATTCAGCCCTGTTGTATCTCCAAGCGATGAACTCCATTTGGGAAAAGCTAGCTTTTAGACCCCAATATAATGGGGTGAGCTGATACCGGCTCCTTGTTTCCCACACCTAGCACTGCCCACGTGGGATTAAGAGATGTGATGAGGTTGTGATCGCACAAGAGGTCGTATGGCCACCATTGGTCGAGACACTTGGCATCAAGCGCCTAGGCCTTTTCTAGCCCCTAGACCTTTTCGGGCCCCTGACCTAGGTTCTATCTTATGGGATTATACGGTGTGGTATGGGATTATGTCCTCATTCACGTCGGGTTACTCGCCGTGCCATACACATCCTCGGATGAGATACCTTATCCTCTGTTTTTCCTCACTACAAGACGTTAAACTACAAACTAGTCATACCTTTCTGACCGAGGCCCAACCTAAGGCCCCTTGGCCCTCTCGGGCCCCATTCCAAGTTCTTACCTAGAGTGTACGATGTGTTATGGGATTAAGTCCTCATTCACGTCATGTTATTCACTATGTTGTACACCTCCCTTGTTTGGGGTATCTTACTTCTCTCTTCATCCTCACTATAAGATGTTAATCAACAAACTGGTCGGGCTTTTTCAACTGAGGTCCAGCCTCAGGCCCCTTGGCCTTTTTGGTCCCCCATCCCATGATCCAATTTTGGGTTGTACTGTGTGGAATGGGATTATGTCCTCATTCACATAGGGTTCCTCACCATGTCGTACACCCCCCTTCATTAGGGTATCCTATCCCTATGTGTGATTCCAAAACTACGTGTTTCTTGATTCCCATCCTTATATGAGATGTAGGATCACCCCAACATCTTGACATCAGGTCCAGCCCCATCTCTTAGGGGTTTCCCTATTATCCTTGCCCCTCATCCCCCTTTTGGAAATTCACAAATGTGCCTAAGTGTACTCTGGTTTAGTACATGCAATGTCAGACTCTACTCGGACATGCTTTCACATGTTTCTCAGGCTTCATGTTCCCCTTCATTAGGACTTCCATCACCTTTCACACCTGAAGGGACCCCCAAATGTCATAGATTCTAGGACTAAGGGCTCTCCTACCATTGTGGGCCAACGTCCACGAGGGTCTCGGACAACAAATCGATTCAAGTCCCGCATTTTGAATATGGTCAGCAGTCGACGCTCATTTGATTGTCCCCATTTCAGGCTAATGTGATATGGGTGATGTGTTTTGAATACAGTCAACATCCATCCTCTATCATCACAGCAACCCCATTCAGCCCAAAATGTCAGTTACATGATTCACATCCTTCTCCACCTCATCATGTCCAAGTAGAACTTCGAAATTCTTTGTACTATTCCTCAGTGCGCATCTGCACATTGGGAGGAAAAAGCTGTGATAAGGCAATCATATGGGGCTCCGTACAGAATTCACTTCTCTATGGTCTGATATCTAAGACCATAAACTAATATCTCTTTTAGAAATACTTATGGCTTGATTCCCATCCACATGGGATATTTAGAAACACCTAGACATCTCGTTTTTGGGTCTAGCTCAATTGGGAGGTATTTTCTCCTACCCCTTACCCTCTTACCTCTATTTAGGCTCCTTGTCCCAAGGTTCCTTTCTCAAAATCTTGTATGGTGTGGTATGGGATTATGTATTAATTCATATAGGGTATTCTTTATTGTACGGTGAACATTCCCCCTTTAGCCTAGTCTCTACTACGTCTGTGTCGCATGACGTTAAAATGCATGCCTGGTCCTATCACATGACCCTAGACTGTGACATTATCATCCTGGACGCACGATGAAAAATGGAACTACATCATGATGTCCTCACTCAAGGGGGAACCATGTTTGGTATCGGTCACATGTCGTACAATTTGTCAATGCCTCCATATAGATTGATTCTTATGGAAACTCCAAGACTTGTTGTCCTAGGACAGTCACTTCAATATAAAAACAAAACCCATCCACCTTAAAGGACAATCAATATACATCAAATACCACTTCTTTTGGTGTGAGGGACACACACGCACAACGCCTGCGCACTTCCCCACAGGCTCAGCCTAACTTTTGTGTTCAGTCCCTTGACCTAAACACTTCCCCAAGGAACACATGGTGATCTGGACTTATGTCTTCATTCACGTCGGGTTTCATAATCACCTTACCATGTGTCCCCAACAGCCCTTACCAATCCTTGGTCTATGTTCTATGAACTTAAACTAAGACCCATCTTCCAGAACTATGTACAACTTGATTCCCATTCTCATGGGATACGTAGAGACACCCAGGCATTTCGCCTTGGGTCTAGACCCATGAATCACAAATCCTATTCCACCTCATTTACAGCTGCATGGCCTATCCCCTTGTGGGGAACCATGTAACTGCAAATTTTCCATAGACAAGTTCCAGATGCCCCATGATGACATTAGGAAGCGACGACTCCCTTGCCAGAGAGGTCCTGTCTAAAATAACGAATGATCCATGAACAGACTGATGTGCCCATCTAATGTGCTTCCACCAGGGTGGTGTAATTTTGAGAGTGTTGGATTCTTTTCGAACAAACCATCAGTCCACATTCCATGCTTTGTATTCCCCTTATTCGAACCCTCTCCTCCTTCATGTCTAAGGGAACCCCCTAATAGTATGGATGCTCGGCCTATGGGTTGCCTGTTGTCCTGGGCCAACATTCTGGAAGACTAACAGATGAAATTTTGAGTCAGGCCCCGTGTTTTGAACATGGTCAATGGTCGTCCCTCATTTTTTGTCCCCATTCCAGGCTAACACAATAAGGATATTGTGTTTTGAATGTAGTCAACAGTTATTCTTTATTTTCACGCCATCCCCACTGTGTTTCGAATCCAGGGTATCGTGATTCAAACCTTCAAATCCCATCTATTCTCATTGATTCCAGTTCTCCTGGAGTTACCCCATTCGTGCACAAGAGCACACTGGGAAGACAATAATTCGGCTGTTCTAAGGGCTTCATTCTCTAGTCAGGTCTCTCCCATTTCCTCCCAGAAATCTGGTTCAGTTGTTCAAACCCCATATGCCCGAGGCTTGGTTTTAACTACTACATTTGAATTAGGGTGATAAGGTGGCCATCCCTTGTTTCTCACATTGGGCCCGACCCACGTGAGCTTAGGGAATGATCGTGGGACGCTCCAAGAACGTCATAAGAATAAAATAAACCAATATAAACAAAAAAACTCATGCCTATTATGGAATCTAAAAATCAAAGCATGAAAGTATGTTTGAGGGTTAGTAATCATTACAGTACCCGAGGTTCATTTCCTCCTATGGACGGGTTAACCTCGCGTAGTGATTTGATTCGTTTTTCACTAACTTTTTACATGGAAGGTAATACGGGTAAAATATAATGAATATATGAGATATAATTGGAGTAATTATGATATTAATTACATATTTATTATTCTTAAAATATAATATATCAATTTATTTCGTACCTTTTCACTCACTAAACAAAAATATTGTAGTTCACAAATGTATAGGCTACCACTTTCATGGAGTGATGTGAATCTATTTTCATCACCACACTACATGGATGATATATATAAGTATATTTAAATAAAAAATATGTTACATATGATGTTATGATAATTATATAAATATAAAATATTACTTACCTCTTTTCCAAAATGATAATTGAAAAATGGAAACATTACTCATGGTATGTATAGTCTACCGTCTACATGATTATAAAGTACTTCATTTCATAAAACCATATTTCATGATTGGAATTAAAATTATAACTTAGGATTAAATATGATAAATATGGCATGATTATTATTCTGTATAAGTTTAGATAATAACTTCTTGGACCATATTCAACGTACCAAATACATTTTTGAATCATAAGTAAAATATGGTCAAAACATCATATATAAACTTAATTGATTATGTAATTTTATATTACATGGTAATAAGTGAAATAAAAGTAATAATAAATTTTATAAAAATTTTCAATCAATTAAATAATTAATATAAGTTTAGTATTCAGGAATATGAATACACAAGTGACAAGTCAGACTTAAGGTGAGGGACTTCATCTCAATTTCCTTTTACTAATGCTTATTTTAAGGTTATGTACTATTATTATTTTATAAGGTGTATATATAGATCATTATACATGTTATATGATTAATTTTTTTATTAACTGGAAATTTTTTTGTTATTATTTTCTGGGGCTTACAATTTAAGTGATTCCCATGTGATAAGGGACTTTTCTTTTAAGAACTCATATTTTAACATTTTTCCTTTCAACTCATTTGCTTCCATGTATATATTTTTAGTAAATTATTTCGTAAATGATTTTATATGGAAATAAAATATTTATATATTACATTTTATTCCACTTTTACTTTATTTCAAAGGTTTTAAAAATGAATATTTTTACGTGTTTTATACAATATGTTTTTAAAAAAGGAATGTTATGTTTTATCATTTATGGTGACCAAACCTTTTTCCACCACCATGAGAATAATTTTATTTAAATATTACTTTTAAATACTCCATGTATTCTTAAAATAAAATGATATTTCCCTTTTTTGGTTATTTTTTATTGAAAATTGTTCTTAAAAATAAAAGGGTATTTTGATATCCATAATTAATTTTTAATATGTGTTTAAAGGAGTTTTTCATGTGTTTTATCATGGAAAAGTAAAATAATAAAATAATTTTAAACATTATATAGAAATTTTTAATAATAGAAGTGAATCGAGTGTTCCCAGATAGCACTGGGTGATCTTGTTACATCTTAATGGTGGGTGTTCTCAGATAGTGTCGAGTGATCCCATTATAGATTAAATGATGGGTGTGCCTAGATAAGACACAAACTAATTTGGTAAAATTTAGTGTAATAACGGTATTATTTATTATTATATCCTGTACAAATATTTTATGCTCATCCAATTTTTTTAAAATGATTTTCATAGGATTTTATGGATGGGTATCTGAAATTAAGTGGAAATGTTTAAATTCATGATGATTTTTTTATAAATTGAAATCATGTTTTGTTTTAAAATTTTATATGGAATGAAAAATGGATACAAATCTAAAGTGAACGATTTATATTATATGGTTTGGTTATTTATTATTTATGGCTTAATTATCTAAAACTCTAAAATAGAAGATATCATTAGATGTAAGAGAATAAATTATTGACATAAATCTCAAGATTATGTAGTTTTTATGGTCAAGTAATTATAGTTGGTATTAGAGGTCAGTTTATGTAACACTAGAGTCAGGATAATGATAATATAATGGTCTTGAAAAAATGTTCATTATGGTTAAATTGAAATGATAGGAAATTTGATGATTAAGATAATAATTAATATAAACTATTTATGTCCAGAATGGTTTACTAGAGTAAAAATGGAATGTTTATAGTGGGATCGCATCGAGAGAAAAATATCCTCTCGATTTAAAATCTTGGGATATTAGGAAATCGTATAAAACAATTTTTGGTAGTGATTGATTATTTGACACAAGATATAAATGGTAGTAGAATCTATGATAGAGAGGAACTCGATCTACCATGATTGAAATTTTCAATATTGAAGAATTTTATGAGACAAAATCCCCAATATTTCATTAGATTAGATGACAACATGATAAATAAAGCATGGACTAATTCTGTGGAGAATATATTTGATGTCATGGTTTGTCAAGAATTTCAAAAGGAAACTCTTTTTGTTTATCATTTTTAAGGTGAAGTTTATCGATGGTTTTCATTGGTTAAGAATACCAGAGAGAAATAAGATCTTGATGCCATGGAATGGGAAACATTTAAGTATATTTTCCTTGAGGTATATTTATCTAAGTGGGTTCGACTCTGTATTGAAAAAAAATTCTGGAAATTGATGCAGAAATATATATATTGTGTGTCCATGTATTAATCCAATTTTACAATACTGACCAGGTATTTATTAGATTTTGTTCAAGCATGATTATAAAATTAAAATATTTTAATTAGGGTTAAAACTATGTTTTAAAATGATATTTACTTCACTTGAATTAAAAAGTTATGAGAAAGTGTTATGTTGTTCATAGAAAGTTGAGATGGAGTTTCCTGACATGTCGGTTCTTCAAGATAACAACAGTAAGAAAAGGTCAAGGTGGTAGGAAACAGAGAATCCACAATCTAAGAGGTTTGAGGGTAATCCCCAAAAATGTTCCCAAGTATTGAAAATAGAATTTCATGGAATATTTGATAGGATCTAAAAAGGGTTTTTGGTGTCGTATGTTTGCACACATGGCTTCTGAATATAAATATGAAATACAAAAAACTCATACTCCTGGATCTTGGGTTAAAATCCATTACATTACAATATTGACTTTTTTGCAGATAATTGGGACCCAAATTTTTCATCTAAACATTACAACATCAAAATAAAAACTTAGATCACTTATTTTCTAGAGGACCTTTTAGGTTTATAGTTTTATATAAATAAGACATACTCTTGCATAAATAATTTGCGTGACGTCAAATGGAAATTTCTCCCATTTAAATTAGACTTTATTATTCAAAATTAGATAAAAAAGCAGTCTTCTGAAATCATTTATAGACATAAATCATTCAACATAAATTATTAAACCTATGAAAAATTTAATATAAGAAAGGGTGATCTCAAATTCTCTATTAGGGTAAACATAAGCATTAGAAAATTAATTTTATCAATGATCATAAGAAGATAATAAGGGTTTGATGACATAATCAATGTTCATGGGTATAAAATAATAATATGTATACCCATAAATACGTAGATAATCAAACATTAAAACATGAAGAAAATAGTCATTAGGATCAATAATCATTATAGAAATGATATCAATCTCAATAATGAGATACATTATATACCCAAAACATTAGATTATAAATATATTTGGTAACGTGAAGCATCAATTCCATAAAACCCTTTCAAAATCCTTTCAAAACCCTTTTAATTGGAATAAAAATATGGCCAACTTCCAACATTATAATTACACAATGCATTGGAGATATATAATGGGAATGACCCTTCATATAAGCTATATTGATATCATCCATTTTCTATGTGCTATAATAGTGTTAAAAGCTTCGTATAATAAATATCAGGCTCAACCATGAGCTATAATGGGTCTTACCCATTCATTTAACTTTATTAGGCTCACCCATTTCATACAATGCTCAAGTACTATTTCAAGAACAAAAAACATTCATCATAAAACTCATATAAACAATAATTATTCATTTATAACTTGATAAACCCATGGAAATGAAATGGATTTAACATCAACAGTGTTGAAACACAATTAACATGTAGAGAAGAAATGTGTTCTATTACAATCTCTTTGAAACATGATATACTCGTGGAAAAGAAATAGGATCCATAAAAATATCTTTAGGAAATAACTTACCATTGGAAAAGAAATAGATTTTTTTAACACCCCAAAACATTAATATGTTTTAATTTTAGAAAAAAAACTAACATTTTGTCTATATTTCTTTATACACAACACCATGTTAAGGTTTTTTATACAAAGCACAGGATTCACATATATGCAAGAATGAATTTTACAGCCTTTTAATGGAGCACATTTTTTAAAACTAAATTTTGAAAATGATAAAAAAATTATTTTTCAAAATAAAATTTATTTTTAGTTTCATAATATCAAAATTATATTAGGGTAAATGTCTGTTCTTTTTAAATTAATATTCTTTTTTTGATAAAAAGTGAAATAATTCTGCATTTTATTTAACAAATTCCTTTTTAATTAAATAATTATTAATGTTAAAATATATTTTAAATTGTTTTTTTACTCATAATAGATCAATTATACATATACTAACCCAATATAGGTCCTTGGAATCCTTTTTATTTTTAAATTGGACAGTAAATATTATTGAACTTCTGAATGTTGTTTCTTTAAAAACCTTCTTTCTCACCACGGCTGCGAAATTAACATTTATCATAATTTCCTACTTATTGGATTTGAATTTAGAAAATTAGAAATAAATAGTTGTAATCAATATAATATTTTTTTTTAATAATATCAAAATAATTTTTTACCATAAATATTAGTGACAGTGAATAAAATTAATTATGTTAATTTTGGTAAAATTAATCTTAACAAGGTTCTATCTTTAATATAAAGGGATAAAATGACATGGAGACTTCTCAAAAAACCATTTCATGATAATAGTTAGACCACATACCCTCTTGATTTTAATTTTTTGGGTTTTGGTATATTATTAATTGGAATTACCCTATATGAAATTTTTTCTACGGAAAAAGACAAAAGGGAAATTTTTTTACCGTTCAAATTAATAAAAAATTTAGATATGTAAAAAATCATAGTTTTGGTTATAAATTTCCTTTATAAATATGAATGGGCAATTTTTATCATAATAAATTGTCATTATTTTTAAGAGATGATTTAGTTGCATAAAATTCTAAATAAATGCCAATGTAGTGATTATTTAGTTAATAATTAACTAAAATAAATTATACTATAAATATTAAATGATTAGTATAATGATTGAGTTATTTTCTTTTATTATTTTGCGTAGACGCATATATCATGTTAAATATATTTAAACATAATATATTTTAATTACAATATTTTTTTTGATATTTTAAAATCAAAATTAAATAAATGATGTCAAAATATACATTATTGTTATTTTACAATAAATGATATTTTATTAAAAATTTAATATTACAAAAAAAATTCTTCAAAGTTAATTTAAATTATTAATAAAGATTAAATATGTTTTTAATTGTCCAATTGAACTTTTATAATTAAAATACAGACCCCTATATTGTAAAAACTTTGTTAACTCGTTCGGGTTTAAGAAGTGTTTTAGTACGTCACACGCAGTTTTTTTAATATTAATTTCCAAAACACATTGGGTATATATTTTATAAATTATAAATAATATTAATAATTAATTATATATATTCTCAAATAAATATTAATTTATTTTGGTCTTAATAGTTAAATTACTTATGTTAGAAAACTATATACATTAATAAAAACCTAAATGGTAAAATTGGGGAATCGTAGAAGTTAAGGAAAAAAACTAATAAAATAGACTTTTCTATTTTTTTGAGGTTTTTATTGACTATTATTCCCATTTTATCTTTTATCATTCAATTTTTTAGAATATTATGTAATTTAGAACTCCCATTAATGGATACCTTTTTGTATTTACAAGAGTGAGACTCCTCTTCCACTATAAAAAGGAAAGCACTATTCCCCTTACTAACACCTATCAAGCCACTTTTTATGGAAAAATATCTACCCAAATATCTCCTCAAAATCTCTCCCATAATCATAGAGGAATTAAATTGGACATAAATACATCTAAGGAATCCTTTGGGTTCAAACAAAAAGAAGTGACCTGATTAAGAGGTAACATCTTTCCTTATGTTCTATAGTTTTATTTCCATCATAAACACCACAAAATATTATTAATTTATACTCTTATAACCAAAACATTATCCTAAATATACTAGTATTTTTTTGATAAGATTTATACCTAAAAATATTGACACTTCCATCAAATAGGTAACGAACATACTATTTCTGTGTATGGCGAACTACTACCTCACGAAATAATGATTGTTTGTTTTTTTTCCTTTAAAATTTATCATGGTGGCCATTATGATGGAAATTATATTTATATATTATATATATGATATTTATAATGAAATTATTCTTATTTAATTTTTATTTATCACATTCCTTTATACTTTCAATCTTGGGTAAATATGAAAATTTTGTTTGAGGAACTGTGGACTACTGCCTCCACAAAGCAATATAACTCATTCATGACATACATGGAATGTATAAAGGATGGTATTAATAAAATTATGTAACATATATGATGTATATATGATACTGGAATTATAAAATAAATATTTTTCAACTGATTTTCATTGATTTAATAGGAAAAAGAAATAGATGTTGTGTTCATGTGTACGTACAACCAACCGTCTCTATGAATGACGCAGTTAATTTGTATCTCCAAATATTATGGATTATAATAAAATCATATTTAATTAATATATATTATAATTATTTATTGATTAAAATTCTATAGATTATTAAATAATGATCTAATTAAAAGTAACAATAAATGAAAAGTCAAAACATACTCAAGAAAACTAGGCAATTGACATTTAAAATAGTTAATATAATGAAACACTGTTAACCAAAAGGTAATAAAATAAAATAAGGAATTAATATATGATATTATAAACATGTTAATTTTACTAGTTATTTTTAAATTCATTTTACGAAACTATATAGTATGATAAAGACCACACGCAAAAATGGAAGTATAAGGTAAGAGATTTTATCTCAATTTACATTCCATTGAGACTTTTTTTGTTATGCACCAATTCACTTTTATATGTTTTATGTATTGCCCCTTTAAATGCTATATCATGAATATTATAATTATAATGATATTATAAGTTTCATTATATTCATGGTTAATTATTTTTTAAAATCTTTCAAAGTGGTATGAGACACTGTGGAATTTCTAAATATTATTTTTCCTCAAGAATGTCGTAATGTCAACAACCCTTATTGTTTTTTATCCTCATATAAGGTATTATTGATAAATAAATATTCTCTATTAAATATGGATATATGATAAGGCACATTTTTCATTTATTAAATATATTATTAGATTAAGGGAATGATTTGGACAGGTAAGACAGGGGTTTGGGACCACTTCCAGTAAGCCCTACAGGTTACATGATACTTAATGAAAGCCCCCTAATGCATCGATAGTCTCATGGGAGAAAATTAGGTTGTAAAAACCCTCTATGTTTGTAACAGGTATTATATAAACTATCTTGTGAAATTTATTGATAGTATATTTAAGGTTGGATAAACTAATTTTTGTGTAACCAGAATGTTTTAAACTATATTATGAAAGGTATTTAAGGTGATGGTTCCATGTACCAATGAAACATGCCATATAATAAATAAGGATTTAAATTATTGATAATTAATTAATTATCATTATTTTTCAATGATATTTTGTTTTTTAAATATATATGGATGCATTTCTATATGATTTTATTGATTAATGGCATGTGTTCTAGTTCCTTGCCTTTCTATATTAATATTTTCTTATATTGTTATTTTAATGGCATGGGTTATCAGTTATTAACATTTCTATGAGGATTTATTCTCATTTATTCATTATTAATTCTTCTATACATACCCTTAATAAGCATTTTATCTCACCATTATTGTGTTTTATTGGCCTGGGTAATGATGGATAAATCAGTGAATAAGCATTCAAAGATGCAGTTTATTTATTTTTGTGTATCATATTCGTATTAATATTTCCCAATGTATTATAGATTTCATATATTTAATATGTATTTACAATAATTATAAACTAATTTTTCCTTTTGTATTTTATTCATTTTTATCATGCTAATGTGATAAAATAATGTACTGGCTTTGGGCATCTAGGGTCGGTGTATTATGGGTTTTATAACAATCTATTTGAAACATGATTATCCCTTGGAAAAGAAACAAGGTCCATAACAGTCTAATTAGAACATATTAAAGCTATGTAAAATAAATAACTCTCATAACAATCTCATTGAAACAAGATTAACTAGTACAAAATTAATAGGTTCCATCAAAATCTCTTTCGGTCATAATGAACCCACGGAAAAGAAGTGGTTTTGATAATAATATCATTGAGAAAATCATATTCCATCCAATGAATGAATGCATATGGTATCAATAT
The DNA here is from genome assembly GCA_963277665.1 of Viscum album. Lineage (NCBI taxonomy): Eukaryota > Viridiplantae > Streptophyta > Magnoliopsida > Santalales > Viscaceae > Viscum > Viscum album. Next base: position 68,386,654 of record OY728126.1, read on the forward strand.
AAAATATTTCAAATAAAGGATAAGTAATAAATAGGGTTATTTGATGATGATGAATGGAAATTTCCTTAAAATATCATTAAAGACATTCTTGTGGAAAATAATCTTTAAACATTCAATGTGTCCCATACGAAATTTTAACATTTGAATCATAATACTCGTGAAGGAATAACATTAAACAAAACATTAAATAAAATGAGAATAAATAAATTCCGAATATGTATGTCAATGGGGAAGTATATATATATATCTCATTTATAAAATATTATCGGTTAATACTAACAAAAACAAATGCCTCAATGAAATGGGATTAAGACGTAGTCTCTTACGACATTGGTAACTTTGAAACTATAAACCCCTTGAAAGAGGTATCCTCACATTGATATTTAAAACCACATAAATTTAATTATAAGATAAATAATATAAATTTAGGGGAATTATATACACCACAAAACAAAAATAAGTGGTGAATATGGCTTAAATCTTATAGAAATAAAATTGAGGCATGAAAAACCTTTAACACTTGATTAACTTTTGAATCATATGGTCTGTGAAAGAATAAATAGAACTAAAACATTTAATATAACTAAATTAATTATATTCATTATATAACATGTCATATATCAGTATATTCACCAAAAAAGTGAAATGAGAGGTGAATATAACATAATTCTCAAGGAGATAAAAGTGAGGATAGAAATCCCTTTATGATTCAAGAAACGTATTAACAAAAATACCTTGAAAGAGATATAGAGATTTCATTTCATGTTCAAATAACATGAAAAATAATTATCCATGACTATACATTTTCAATTGGTATTATATACACCATTAAAATATATTAGGTGCACAAAAAACAAGTGTCTCAAAGAAGGATGTTTTGAGAGAGAAACCCTTACCTTGTTTCTGATTCTTCATGATTGTTGTTGAGTAAAAATTTCAACTTATGACTTTTCCATTAATTTTATTTTTGAAATCATAAACACATTATTAATTACTTGATTATAATCTTTTCAATGATTTTTAAAAAAAATTGTATAAAATATAATATTTTACCATATATTGATTTAGTTATAAAGTATTCATGAATATAAATAAACATTATTCATTATGATTATCAGAATGTGAATTTGTATGATAAACATTAGACTCACCACTGTTAAGGATTATTATATTTCCATTTTTATAGAAGTCCATCGGACCGACTAAGTTGAAATTATAAATATAGAAAACTAAACATAATTTAAATAATAATTGTGTAAACCAATATGATGTCAGGAAATTATTTACAATAGATTCATCGAAGTTCCAGAACTCTAAGTCATTTTGACAAACTCAAGTAAGTATGACTGTTGGGAGATCAACGTGACTATCGGAGGATTTCCAATAAATAAAATATCATTTAAGAGTTTGAATATGATCGATTCATTTGTGAATTTTCTATTTTGCAATAGATATAGAGATTACACAGTGTAAGAATATTGTACCTAGGATTTTTATATTTTTGGAATTTTGTAGTTTTAAAGAAATCATGTCAGGATGTCTATTTACAAAAATTTACATTACAATATTGTGTCTGATTATTTTGATTATGATTGAAGGATTTTTAGGTTAGGATGATAAGGAATCTGATCATCTTGACCGAGGGATCATCTATATAGTGAGACAGATAATCTAACCCTTCAAATCGTGGTCTACTGAGGCTATAAAGACATAACAAATCAAATCATCGTATTAAGGGCTTCTAAAGATAGTAAAATAGAGCTGATATTCATATTGAAGTGTCTTATTTATAAGGATATATAGACATCTATGTTGGTTTAAAACAAGGTATAACTTTATTATAGTTTATAGACTACCATACGCATGATGTTAAATGATATTATTCTTTTAATAGTTGTAAGTCATTTTTACTTTTTTATAGATATTTTATTACTTGTTTCATAAAAGTTTTTTTCCACTACACAATTTGTGTTTTTTTGTATCATATATGATTATGATAAATATAAATATTAAAATTTGGTGTACTTTCAATCATATTTGTTTACTCATATTTAATCAAATCCTATTTGATTATGATTTTACTACTCTGATATATCTACATAAATATTTATTACAATACTCAGATATAATTAGACTAATAAGACAATTCCAAATCTGATAGTTTTTATGAAATAGATTTTTGAAATTTATTAGTTTAATTATATTAAACAAAAAGTTTTTAAAACTAAAATTCACCCCCCCCCCCTCTTTTTATAATAGATTTCACAAGCAACAAAGGTCATATCTTACGATCGAACAATTGGAATCAATGGGATGTAATGATTTTTTTTATTCTAATAACCATCAATTGGATTACATATCGATTTTTAACTTCTTCTATAAATTTAATGTTTTATTATTTTTTGTTATGTTTTGTAATAAACATTTTTTTATAAAACATTGTTGCACTAATGAGTTTTTGGAAAAAAATATTTCTATTAATATGGGAGGTCTAAATGTTATACCAATATACAATATTAATCCGAAAAAAACAACCTATATTCGATGGAACAAATTATGAATATTGGACGTATATGATGAGGACTATTGATATCAACATTGGTGTTGATAACATTGTCTTGTAGACTAGAGATTGCAAAATACATGATTATGATGTTACAAATTTTACCCATCAATAAAATGAATAATATCAACTCAAATACAGAGCTAGAAATAAATTTTTTTGTTCAATAAAAAGAAGAATATATAGTCTAATATAATCTTTTAAAGCTACAAATAGTATCTGAAAAGATCTAGAGGATACACACTTTTTAAATTTCAAAGTTGTTGAAGAAATTAGTGATGTTTTGAGAGATGATTATAAATAATTTGATTTTATTCCTGGTGAGTCAGTTGCAAGGTTAAATCATAGATTTGTGACTATCATTAATATTTTACAGGATATTGGATAGAATTTTATAGATGATGAAATAATTTTGGAAAATATTATTCATTTCACACCTAATGAGTGTGAGTCAAAGAGGAATGTCGTTGATGAAATAAGAAAATTATGTATCCTAAAATTAGATTATCTAATTAGAACTCTTATAAAGTATAAAAGTATACTCAAAAGTGATGTTATGAAACAAAAAAATGTGGCATTTTCTTTTCCAACAACATATGCCAAACCTACTTAAGTTCAATCTTCTGAAAAGGTTGTTAAGTATTCAAGACAAAAAAGTTATTTTGAAATATGATTCAAGTTCATCTAATCATTCTGAGAAGGAACTAGCTAAAGTTTCCAAAAAGAGGAATAATATTGTAGGAAAGAAATAAATTTGAATAAAATTACAAGAAAGGACCTAAAGATATAAGTGATATGAAAAAAGATGTTACTTGTTATAAATGAATGAAATTTGGACACATAATACCAGATTTTAAAAAGAATAAGAAAAAATATACAAAATGAATGAATTCCAAAAGTAATTGTAAGAAGTATTATAATTAAAATTGAATGAAAGTGTTGAAATCATATAACACTTGGAGTACAAGTGTTGGTGACTCTTTCAACAATACATCAGATAATGAATGATCTCGACATAGGAATATATGACTTTTCAAAAATGCAACTCTTATTAATCAATGTCTCATGTATAAATTTTGAATTTTTGAGAACATTACAAACATTTTATTAAATGATAAGTATCCTAATAAGAATTATTCTAAATATATATATTAATAATATTCCTCATTATAAGATAATACTCTTCCTTATTATGAATAAGTTTCTCACTTTGTTAATTTTATGAAAATTGCATTTAAAAATATGTAAAAAAATTGATAATGATATGGAAAATATTTCCATGTCTAATTAAAGAATAAATATTTAAAAAATGAAATATCATATCTTCATAATGATCTTGATTAATAAAATTATAAAATAGAAATTAATTAAAAATATTTAGAAAAAGTAAGTTTTGATAATAAAAAGTATTACACACTAGTTTTAGCAAACTAAATTCTAAATCCAATACCAGTGACGATAAATATTTAGTTGTAAAACTAAAATCTCCAATTTATTAAATTAATAAACACTTATCTAACATTACCACTACTAAATAAAATTTTGATAAAATGTAAAAAACTTATCAGACCTCATGGTAGTCGTTCTGAAATATGATACACTAATAAAAAACTATCTTTAGGTAACAATTATTTTTTTCCAAATAATGAACCATTTTCACTAAAATCTAAACTGTTATCCATTGGAAAAAATTGTTCATTAAAAAAATTTAGTCTCTATATTTTCACAAAGATTTCATTTCATAACAAATTTAGATTAAAACTATTTTTTTTATGAATCTACCCGACCTAATATGGTTTTAGTGTCAAAATTCTACTATTTTTGTTTTTAGAAAAAAAATAAAGTATCAGAAACAAGAATACTAAGTACATTGATAGTGGATGTTTCATTCTTATGACCAGTAAAAAAACGTTTTTGAAAATATTATCAAGATAAATGGTGTAAAATTTACTATCATAGATAATGCTCAAAGAGAGATTATCAAAATAGGTCACATTGTTCTTCTGGGTAATGCTTTAATTTAAAACAAATATTATTAAAGGTCTTAAGAACAACCTTATAAATATAATTTAATTGTGTAAGGAAGGTTACATTTTGAACATTAGGAATGATAAATGTTTATTACATGGTTCTATGGATGAATTTATTCTTTCTATCAATCGGTATGATAATTTTTACACACTTAACATAGAAGACCTTAAAATCCAAGAAAAAATTTTCCATAGTGGAATGGAAGATTAATCTTGGTTATGTAATTGAATGTTAGGACACTATGACTTTGTAAAATTATCCAAGTTGAATAAGAAAATACTTGTTAGGGATCTACCAGAAAATATGATTGATTCTTCCAAAGTCTATAACCCATGTCAATATGGGAGGAAACATATGTCATTATTTAAATCTATTAGTAAAGTCTCAACTTCTGATTCTTAACAATTAGTGCACATGGAAGTCCAACACAAAATGGAAGTATTTGGGGGAAATATTATGTATATTTATAGTAAATGGTTACACTATATATACTTGGGTTTATTTTATCATAAGGAAATATAAATATTTTTTAAATAACTTTGATGTCCATGGTTATAAATGGGATAATCCTTCCCTTGAAATATATTTGTAGTGATCATGGTGTAGAATTTTTAAATTTTTATTTTAAAACATTTTATAGTAATAAAGGTATATAATATTACTTTTCAACTCCTACAACCCCCATTAAAATCATGTTGTTTAATGATAAAAAATAATTCTCAAATAAATAACAAGAACCAAGTTGAGTGAATACACCCTAGATAAACATTTTTATGTCGAAATAGTTACTACTATATGAAATAATATAAATTGAGTTTCAATTATACCTTTTCTTAATAAAAATTTTTATGAGTTGTGGACAAGTATAAAACCAAAATTTTCTTACTCATTTTTGTTGTTGTAATGTATTCATATTGAATACAAAAGATAACTTACCAAAATTTTCACCAAAATCGAATTAAAGAATATTTTTAGGTTATTCCACTACTTCTAAGGAATATCGATTTCTTAATAAAAATAATCATAATATTTATGAAATAGTACATGTTATGTTTGATGAATTTGATACTTTTATTTTTAAACAACAATAAGCTGCATCTGAGGATGTTATTTCTAAAACTGATTTTCAACCTTTGTTATAAAATATTCTTTATAATAAACTAACATAATAAATTTATGAATGTATTCATTATGAATATTTTTTACCTTATGTTAAAAATTTTCATTTAAAATTCCATGAAATCATCTGTTTCTTAGAAATCATCCTATTGATAATATCACTACAGATGTTGCTCAAATAGTTAGTACTTGGTGTTTCTTGATAAATGTAATTAAACATCTTGCTTTGAATTCTTGATTTGAACCTAATATTCCAAATGATTCATTACTTTATGAGAATTGGATTAATTCTATTCAAGATAAAAATAAAAATTTGAGATGAATAAATTCTTAATCCTAGTTGAACAACAAAAAGAAACTACTTTAATTTGAGTAAAATGGGGGTTTCTAAACAAATGTGATGAAAATTGAATAATATGTAGAAATAAATCAATAATTTTATTCTAAGGGTTGTATTCAATTAGGCGGTATGTAATTTAAACAAACCAATGCACCAGTGGCTACACTAGATGTTGTACTTATTCTACTAGATTTGAAGGATTTTTTAATTTTAAAATTATCTGAATGGATGTGAAGTGTTCTTTCCTTAATAGATATGTTGAAGGCAATGTTTATGTTGATAAATCAACTAGTTTTGAAAGTAAAAAAAATAATTAATAAATTTCTAAATATACCAAATATTTATATAGACTTAAACAAGCCCCTAGATCCTGGTATGATAGGTTAACTGGATTTTTTTTATAAAAAAACTTTGTTAAGGGAGATTTAGATCCAATTTTTTTATAAAGTAAAAAATATATTATGATTGTTCGATTCTATGTTGACAACAACATATTCATATCAATTCAAAAATAGTTTACAAATTTCTTCATAGATCTTATAAAATCTATGTTTGAGATGAGTATGATGGGTGAGTTATCATATTTTCTAGGATTTCAAATTTCACAAAAACCATTAATAACTTTTATATATCAAAATAACTATATAAAAAACTTCTTTAAAATTTTGGATACTAAAATAATAAATTTATAATTACTCCCATTATTACCTCAAATAATATCAATCTTGATAATGTTAGGCAACCAGTTGATCAAAAAAACATTTATTGGTATGATAGGGAGTGTACTTTACCTTATTTATAGTCATCCATATTTCATATATTTTGTATTCTTGTGTGAAAGATATCAGGAAAATAAAAATTAATCCTGTATAAAAGTCATAAAAAAAATCTCTATTATCTAAAGGAAAGTTGTGGTTTAGAACTTTTGTATTATTCTTGAAATGTTTCTGAATTACTTTTTTTAGATGATGACATTGGAGGTAGTATAATTTTTAGGAAAATTTATTTAAGAACATGTCATTTCATTGAATACTCATTAGTATCTTGGTATTATGAGAAAAAAAACAAGTATCACTTTCCATTGTGGATGTCGAATATGTGGAAGTTGGAAGTTGTTGTGATCATGTATTATGGATACAATACACACTTATTGAATGTGGATTGAGTTTTACTATAACTAAAATATTAAGTTATAATATAAATTCCATTACTATAAGAAAAAACAATTCACATCACTCACATTCTAATAACATAATCATAAGATATCATTTCATTTTGGGTTACACACTTAAAGGAGATATCTTTTTACAATTCATCAGAATGTAGGATGAATTTGATAATATTCTCACAAAACCACATTCATATAATAGATTTCAATACATTAAATAGAATATAAGAATTATTAACATAATTTATTCATCCATATCTACTTATTTCTTACTAATGTCCTTACTTTTAATATCTTTTTTCATAGGGGGTACCTATGTTTGTTGTTTCTTAAAAAAACTGTTTTCGAAAATTTTTAATTTTTCTTAAAACTTATTATATTAACTAATTTGGACATAGTCTTATTTATAAAAATTTTCAACCCATAATTATTTAAAACGTTTTTGGACTCTTAAAATGTTATAAAAAAATCCCAAACTCCATTTTGTTAAAAATTATTTGAATTCAAAAAATTTCAAAGTAAAATTTTCTCATAATAGGTTTTTACCTCTCAAACTATTACATGAAAAAGAAAATTAAATTTTGATATCTTAATATTATATTTTATTCTAAAATTTTTAAATTCATTTTTTATTTCAAAACTATAATAATCTATTTAGATTATAAAAACCAAGAAGAAAAAGTAATCATACTGATTAATTTTTCAATTTAGAAGGTTTTTATCAATTATTTTAATTTTTTCATTCCAAATTTATGATTGACCATCCATATTATTGTAATTATTCATATATTTTTCATTAAAAAATTTTAAAAATTATATAATTTTTATTAAAAAAAATTAAAAATTGTATTCTGTTTCAATATGATAAATTTGAAAACCTTGAGAGTTCAAAATTCATTAAATTTTTTCTTCAGATCATTCTTAACTGTTAGATTAGGATACCTTTGATCTCAATCGTAAAATTTCATTAAGAAAGATGAACCAAATGTCCAAATTCATATATAATGGGGGACCCCATCTATGTCCCACATCAGATATTCCAAGAATTCACCACGAGTTTCTATAGCCTTTATGTATCCCAATATTAAAACTTTTTATTATGTCTGAACCAACAATTTCATCTCTGAATCTAATGTAATTAGATAAAGATTTCAATAATTGGTTTATATTTAGAGAAAGTTTAGTAATAAAATCCTTTTATTAAAAATATGACTCTACTTTTATGAAATTATATAATTATAAGGCTATGACTCACTCTGCATAAAGAAAATTGATGTGGATTTTTATTTTCTTTATTATAGATGTTGCTTAAGCATTTTATCCATTAGTAAAGTTTTAGAAATAGTATGGAAATCAAATAAATTCTTAAAAAATATATGTAAAATTATATAATATTTTTTTTAAGAAATATAAAAGTTTTTTATGAGCACCATCAGAAGGAGATCCATACTATCCTTCTCATTAGTTTCCAGATAAAATTAGTTCATTCTATAAGAAAAAGGAAAAATATTCATTTTCTGACCTTTATGAATGGTTGGGAATGTTACCCATAAAACTCTAGATAATTGGATTCTATCCCTATGGATGAAAGTTTTTCTTATACAAGGAATATTAGTTCATGACACACTTAATGTATCTTATGTTTTCATCATTGATTTTTTACTAAACATGAGGATGGTATATCTTATTGGATTCATTTTCCTTATGATTTAAAACTTTATGACTAGATCCATCAAATCAAAAATCATAATGTTTCTAGATATGATATTTATGTTAGTAGTTTAATTCATTATTTGTTTAAATATTGAAAAGAAATCAATGCTAAATAATGAGAATATTATTTTCATAAGTGATGATACGATCAAATGAATGAGATTTGTTTTTTATAACAAAGATAATAAGTTTGTTGAGATGGTCAGTGGTTCCACTTTCATTGATAAACCTTCAAATACTAATGATAAGGTTGATCAAAAAAATAAAAATAAAGAAGAAACCTCCCCATAGAAAAAGGAAAAGAAATAGTAAAACGTCATTGGTAAAGTATTTAATGAGTAGATGAAGAAGAAATCAAAAAGGATGCCAAGGGATCCAATTATTATAATCAACCCTAGTGATTACAAGTCCTTAAGGATTCATTTTACGGATATGATATAAGACCAAGTAATGAAAAATAAGAAAATAAGAAGTTAATGGATGTTTAGTTATTTGAAAATATGATAATAAGTGTATAACACGATTTAGAAAATGTAGTTTTGGTAATAACATTCTCCAATACCTATCATCAAAATCCAGATTCTGAATTATATTTCCAAGAAAATTATATTTTTTAAGTTGATATTCCTTTAGTGGATGATAAAGGAAAGGGTAATATAGTTGATAATGAATCAGTACCATCAGCTAATAAAAAAATCAGAATCGGCACCAGTTGAAATTAGTTATTTAAGAACAAAGAGACAAATTGAGGCAATGTTTTTTAAATAAATAGATGAAGAGGATGCAGGGATTAATAATATAGGAAAATATGGAGAAGAAAAATAATAATTAAGTGAGTATGATATTGTTGAAGTATTATTTTATGAATAATAGGAATAAAAATAAGAGGAATAAAATGATGAAGAAGAAAACTATGAGAAATAAAATGAAGATAAAGAAAATGATAATCAAGAGGATGAGAAAGAAAAAGAAGTTTCTAATAAAAAACTCAATCTGATAAGTTTTCATTAATATAATACGATGCATCATCATCATATTTTCGATATAATATCAATCCAAAATAAAATTTAGAATGTTATAAGAAGGTAAAATAATCACTATAGGAAGAAGAAGAATCTTTATCTAAGATAGATGAGAAAGACAAGAATTCAAAAACAAAAGGTGATAAAGCTGAAACTAATTAGAGGGATAACATTGAATTTTCTGATGGAAACTAAGTTTGAGATAATGTTGATAAATTAGTCTCAATGAAGGAATAACTGAATGAAAATTAATTTTAAATTGGAACAAATCATTTACAACTCCTGGAAATTGAGTATGTTATCCCACCTTTTTATTACATAACATTTCATTTCATTATACAAACAGAGGATCATTAAAGTATAGTATATTGGGTAAAAGGTACATATTACATGAAAACATATAACATTCATCTATTCCACTTGAAAGACTTATTCAAGGTTTATCCAATGTGCATTTATTTAATCTCATAACTTTGAATATAAATCAATGGAAAGGTTGAGAAGAAGTCCCAGTAACGAGAACTAGTGAATCTGTTTACATGTGAATATGAGTGATATTAATTGAAACATGGGGAAAATCATAATGTCAAGAAAAAGAGGAATATAATAATAAAAATAACTGGAAACATAAAATGAAATTGTGTTTATACCATTTAATTTATACATTCATAATAATATCACCAAGTTCATTCCCCAAGGTGTCATAAAAATTACCATGGTTATTCACTAAAGTTTCATAAGACTTGTCATCAATAGAGACTAATTTATTTAGCCAATTCATTGGAGATATATCAGAGAAAACCCTTAATATATACTTATTTTAATGTGATCTACATATTTCATAACTGATCATTCCATAAATAACCTGTAGAGAATGAAATAAATGGGTTTTAAATAAAAATCCTAGTATTTTAAAAATTTCACAAAAACATGAACATTATGTCATTTATAACCCATGAAAATGTAATGAGGGATTTAATTATGAAAATTAAAGAATAAAATAAATAATTTTTATTTATTTATGAATATCCATGGTAATTAAATAGTTTTGTGTATTCATATAAATAAAATAAAATAATTTCATGAGAAAAAGAAAGATATTTAGAGACGAAAATTCTGCAGCATAACGGCTATAAAACATACTTTTAGAAAAAATTAAATAGAGAGGGGACAGGGGTCACCCATTAATAAAAGACTCATAATATAGTATAGGGGAGAATATTATAGAAACAATAACATAGTCTAGAAACATGGATGAAATAGCACATAAAAGATAACATAAAAGGAAAAGAGAAGTGGAGAATTCCCTTAAGAAAATTCATCAGCCTAATGGCGTCACATAAAACATCAGAAAATGATTTGATGAGAGAAAAAAGGGTCTCTCATAATTTTAAAATAAAATGGAATGCAATAAGAATATATAATAACATACCCAAACAAATAAAAATTTGAGTTAAAATACATAACATAAAAGAAGTCTTGACTAAAAGAGGAGGGTGAAAACTTCCTTTACTTTGAAGAGTAACTTCAAAAACTCAATGGTTGGGACCCTTTGGGTCTTGAGGGAACCATGGGATTTACCATGGAATTTTCCTATGGTTTTAGACACTTGGGAAACCTCTTATAATATTTAAATCCAAAGGATTCGACCAGATTTTTAAATTACATATTACATCAATTTGACGTCATAAAACACATTGAAAACTCAAAAACAGTATTTTTACTATTCACCAAAAAACAAAACATTTAATAAAATTATCATAAATTTACCCTAACCTAATATAGATTATTGGAAAACAAAAATGAACTCCATTTTATGAAAATATTTTTCTAAATATGACATATTTAATTTATAAGTAAAATCAATATTTACCTAAAATAATAATAATACTTTACTAATAATAATGAAAACGGTTATTTTATTATGCCATTATATGAAATTACCATTCGTGGTGCCTAAATTATATTTTTATATTATTATGTTACATTACTATTTCATCGGTCGCATTACTATTCCTAAGGTTAATATTTCTATTTATAATTTATTATTCACCAAAAAATGAAGTTAATCTTATTAGACTCTAAATTTCTTATTGATGACAACTGTATATGTACATTTTTTGAAAATCAATTCAAATTATTAATTTTTTAATGTATAATAAATATTTTAAAATACTCTCTTTTTTTTCATTATTCGTCAATAATCTGAAACTTCTAAACATTTATCTTATATTTATTTTGATATTTGAAATTCAAAAAATATACAAAAATAAGAAACAAAAAAATTATTTGTAAAAAAGGATTCCACAATGTAACTAATGCATCGTTACATATCCCCTAGTAGCACATACGTAGGTCCTAAGGGAATGGTGTACAATGGTGATAGAATCATGGGGTGGCTCGAACAACATTGCATGAGTGGTGATTTCTATTAGCTTGAAATTCTCCCGTAGGCGATTCTGTTCAAGCCTCACATATTAAATCTCAGCATGGGGTTGGTCTAGAGAAAATCCTAGTGATGCTACCTACCTCCCAAAATATAACATATGGGCATCGTACATCTTGAGTCTACTAGATGTGGCCACCAAATTTTCTTTATGTGTTAATTAACCATGACCAATTGAATTTATAAACAATAATCATAACGTTAAGATATTAGTTTCCAATGGTCATACGAAAAAACATTCATAATTAACTAATGGATATATTACTTTTGAAACCCAAAGGTCTCATTTCAATTATACTCATTTCATTATAAAAGGTTATTTTATTGATTACTACAAAATAAAATACCACACAAATTCAGGAAACAAAATATTATTCAAAATTTCAGGTCGTTACATTATTCATCCCTTAATAAATTTCATCCTTAAAATATCATCTCTTACCATAATGTGGGAAATGGTCTTGGTAAATCTATTGTATATACTCCTCTGGTTCCAACGTAGATTCTTTATATTTTTGGATCATTCATAACACATTAAAAAGGTGGGTAGTCTTGATGCGTAGAACATTGTCTCTATGATCCTAGATCACCACCATATGCTCCTCGTAAGAGAGGTCAGGTTATAGTTGTACCACATGAGGATTTAGTATATGTGAAGGGTTAGGTATGCACTTACTCAAAGGGGATATGTGTAATACATCATGAACTTATGCTATTTTTTGAGGAACTGCAAGCTAATATTCCACTACTCCAACACGATCTTGGATTTCATAGGGGAAAATGTACCTTGGGCTAAACTTCCATTTCTTCCAAAACCTCATGTCTCTCATCTAATGTGAACATTTAAGAGTGACTTTGTCACCAAAATCAAACTCCAAGTCCCTTAGATAGTTGTCCAAATAGATCTTCTTCCAACTCTGAGAAGCCTTAATGTGTTGCTGGATGGTATAAAAATATCCGGTCATCTCTTGCACAAGATCAGGCCCAAGAAGCTTTTACACACCAGTTTCATCCCAACATGTAGGAGTTCTATATCAAATACCATATAGAGATTAATATGGTTTTATTTTAATGATCGAGTTGAAACTATAATTGTAAGACATGTCAAATAATTGGAGATGTTGATCCCATCCACCCATAAATTCTATTGAGTATGTTCTCAGTATGTCCTCAAGTGTTTGAGTTGTCCTTCCATATTGGCCATCTTTTGGGGGGTGATAGGTCATACTGAAATTCAATTCAGTACATAGAACATGTTGAATACTTCACTAAAATTTTCATGTGAACCTTGGATCATGATCATATATGATTGAAATAGGAACCCCATGCATCATTACCACTTCCATCACATAAATACTAGATAGTTGATCAAGATTGAAATCTTCCTGAATATAGATTAAATGGAATGTCCTGGTGATATGGTCTACTCTAACCCAAATCACATTGTTTCCTTTGGATGTTTTCAAAAAACCATAGAAAAAGTCCATAGTTATATTATCTCACTTACATTTTGGTAAGGGTAGTGGTTGTAATACCCTTTTACGAAGTTTTCACTCTACCTTCACTTACTGACATACCAGGCACCTTATAGTGTAGTTAATAATCTCCGTTTTCAACTTATCCCACCAATAATGACCAAGAAGGTCCCGGTCCATTTTCATGCTTCCAGGATGTATAGAGAAATTAAAGCTATGAGCTTCATCCATCATCTCCTCCTTTATTTCTGAAATAGATGGAACACATAGTCTTGTAGGAAATTTTAGTACACCTTCTTGATCAATATTAAACTCAAGAAACTTCCCATCTTTGACAACCTCAAACTTTTTCTTAAACAAAGGGTCTTCTTTCTGATCCTTCTTGATCTTTTCTATCAATGAGGGTTGATAAATCATTTGGGATAGGTTTTATGATATCTCTTACCTTTTAATTCCCATGTCTTATTTTACTAGGTATTGGATCATGGGATCTCATTAAGTCCTTATCATTATTGAACAATTGGGTCTTTCCTACATAATGCATCAGTGAATTTTTCTGCTCTTTCAGGATGATAATGAATTGAACAATCATAGTCATTAAGAATTTCCAACCATCTCTTTTGTCTCTTGTTCTATTTAATTTGTGTGAAAATATACTTCAAAATTTGATAGTCTATGTATATATTAGATTTCTCCACATAAAGTTAGTGCCTATAAATCTCCAAAGAAAAGAAAATCACAACCAGATAAAGATCATTCGTAGGGTAGTTCAGCTCATGAGTCTTAAACTCTCAAAATACATAAGAAAAGAATTTTTCATTTTGCATTAGGACGCACCCAAGACCTTTTAGATATTCATTTCTAAAAATAATGAATCCTTCAATGCTTGAGTGCAGTGTTTACATGGGTGTAGTAAAAATATTATTTTATCTCTTTGAAACTTTACTTACACTACTTTTTCCAGATGAACATGACCCCTTTTCGAGTTTACATGGTTAATGGGTTAGAATGTCATGAAATTTTTTTCACAAACCTCCTATAATATCCTGCTAATCCAAGGAAACTATGAATCTCAGTTATCGTTGTAGGTGGAAGACACTCCTCTAAGACCATTGTCTTTGTAGGGTCCACTATGATTTCTTCATTGGTTATATTGTTCCCCAAAAGATAAACTTTTTGTAACCAAAATTCACATTTTTGGAACATTCCCAAAGCCCCTCCTTCTACAGAGTATCCAAAATAACCCTTATATGATCCTCATTATCCACCCAAATTTTGGAATATATCAGAATATCATCAATAAAAACTACCAAAATGTTATCAAGGAAATCCTTAAAGACTCTATTCATCAAATCCATAAACATAGCTGGAGAATTAGTCAAGACATAGGGTATAACAACAAACTCATAATACCCAAATCATGATTGGAATGTATTTTTTTGTAATATCTTCTTTCATCACCCTCAATTGATGATAACTAGATTGAAGATCAATCTTGGAGAAGAATTTTTCCGCACGAAGTTTGTGAAATAATTCCTCAATTCTTGGAAAAGGGTATTTGTTATTTTCTATGATCCTATTTAGTTCTCTATAATCAATACATATCCATGTTGATCCATCCTTCTTATTCAAAAAGAGAATAGGTGCTCTCTAAGGAGACACACTCTGTCGGATAAACCCCTTTCCCAAAAGATCTTGGATTTGTTTATTTAATTCCTCTATCTCACCATTTTCCATACAATGTGGGGTCTTTGAAATCAGATGAGATATAGGTACAATTTCAATAGAGAAATTTACCTCAATTTTTGGGGGGTGGTCCAGGTAACTATTCATGAAATACATCGATGTATTCTTGAAGGATGTGGAAATTTTCTATCCTTATACTCTCATTTCCTTCATCTCCTCCACCAATCAACTCCATTTAGTAGGTTATTGAAGGTTCATCTAAACAAAAATCTTGTCAGGATACCCCTACTTAGAAGATAACTATAGATTTTCCATTCAAGACTATTAATATTTCCTTGCTTATACATTTAATCTTATATTTATACTTTGTGAGTCAGTCCATCCCTAGTATAATGTCAAATTCTAACATGGGAATGAATTCTAGATTTGCGATAAAATTTTTATCAATAAAGTAAATACTAGAGTTTCGAAATACTATTGATGCTTGAATAATCCCTCCAAGAGTCATGACTGATAACTCTACATTTAGAAATTCAAGGGTTGATTCTAAATTCATTGCAAACATAGAGGAAATAAATGATTGTGTAGAAATACGATCAAACAAATTACTTGTTATATTTGAGAGAACAACTATAGTACATTCCAAAACATCATTTAGAGCTTCTACATCAACTCTCATTATATGAAAATCACTAAATTTCTCCCTTGTCCATTACATAGGATGATGGTGGTTCCCATCCACTTCCCTCCAATTTGGAAAAAAATTGGAAAAGTTCCCATGTTTTACACACATAAAACATTGGACTTCAGTTAGGGCATGCACCATATTTTCTTTGTTGTTAGTGTTGGGAAGTTTAGGCTTCACCTCACTACAATAATTCTGTGTAATATAGGCATCTCTTCCACACAGGTATCACTTCCCGCTACTGAGTAATTAGTTCCCTGAATGCTTCATCCAACATTTATTACATGTCGGATGTCTCACATACATTCCTCCTCTTCCGTGACCAAATCACCTCCCTATGTTTTTCTTCGTTGATATCTTTTTTTCATTAGATTTATGATACCAAAGCATCTCAACGAACACTAGTTCTAATTTAATAGCACTCTTCAATATCTCCTCATAGCTATGATAGTCTTGGATGGATAAATTATTCTGTATACATGGTCTTAGTCCTTAAAAGAATCTATCAACCTTCCGAATAGGATCCATAAAAAAGCTTTAGGTGTAATGGGAAAATATTTTGATGTTCACCTCATATCTTTGAATAGATTCATTCTCTTTCTACTTAATCTTGAAAAACTCCTTCTCTTTATTTGTTCTCCTCGAATAAGGGAAATACTTATTTGAGAAGAGCCCTCAGAATTCTTCCCACTCCATAGCTTCAACCTTCGCTCTTGGCCTCTTGTTCTTCATTAGTTCCCACCATAGATCAGCTTCTCCCTCTAAGAGGAAAATAGAAATGGTTACCTTTTCTTGTTTTGAACAGTAGAGCACAGAAAAGATCTTTTCAATATAGCTGACCCACTATTTGAGAAATTAATGGGTTGATAGATCTATTAAATGATAGTGTTTATTAACCTATAAAGTAATAAATAAAAAGTTATTCCCTTCATATTTAAATACTTCTCTCATCTTGATTTAAGTTTTTTCCCATAACTTGAGTTAGTTGGTTCATCATTCTCATGAAAGTTTCCAATCAAACTTCTATCTGAGGGCCACCAGCGCATGGTCCATTATGGTCACCATTTGTTGGATTCCTCCTATTTCCCAACATTTTCTAAAATAATCAAAACATAGTGATTTGATTATTTTAATTACTAATATATTAACTATAAATTATTTTTATTCCTTAAAACTTCATGATTTATCATATTATTCTTTAATGACAATTATATTTCTCTATAAAAACATCATAATGATTCATAAAAATCTTATCATTGACCAAAAATATCCCCTAGGTGTGTCAAACCATGAGTGAATCAAGGCCCGTTTTTTGTGCACTAGTTCCCAATCGAGTCGATATCAAAGCGATGGTTTCAGGTTTTACCCCTAGATTGATATGTGCCATAGCCACACCCACTTGTTCATATACAAACATGGATTTATTTGTTCAGAATCCACTTAATTAATATTTACCCAAAATACCATGAAGTTTTCCTATATTTAAAATTATCTATAGGTTTTTTCTGAGGTTTTCCTTTAATAATTTCCTCAAATAACTAAACTATCCATTGATACCAACTATGTAATCCCACCTTTTTATTACATAACCTTTCATTTCATTCTAAAAATAGATGATCTTTAATGTCCAGTGTCATGGAAAACAGGTACATAGTACATGAAAATATATAAAATTATTCAATTACACTTAAAAGGCTTCTTCAAGGTTCATACAATGTAAATTTGTTTCATCTCATAACCTGGAAACATACATCAAAGGAAATGGTGATAAGAAGGGCTAGTAATGAAAACAAGTGAAACAGTTTACATGTAAACTTGAGCAATATCAACAAGAACACGGGGAAAATCATAAAGGAATTATAAAGAGGAATATAAAAATAAAAATAACTTGAAAAATATCTTTAAATTATTGGTGTAACATTTAATTTATACATTCATAAGAATATCACCATGGTTCATCCTCGTGGTGTCATAAAAATTACCAAGGTTATTCACCAAGATATCATAATATTTGTCATCTCTAGAGATTAATATCTTTACCCAATGTGTTGGAGAGATATCAGGGTGAACACTTATTATGTACTTATTTTCATTTGATCCACCTATATCATAATAAAATATTTTATAAATAACCCATAGATAATAAAATAAATGGGTTTTATATCCAAATCATTGCGTTTTAAAAAGTGTGTAAAAATATGATCATTATGTCATTTATAACACTTGAAATGGGAATGAGGGATATATGTATGAAAATTCTAGAATAAAATAAATAATTTGAATTTATTTATGAATACCATTTTGGATGAAATAGTTTTGGGTATTCACATGAAAAATATAATATAATTTCTGGAAAAAAAAGAGACAAGTTTTGAGATGAAATTCTTCATCATAACGGCTATAAAACATGGTTTTAGAAAACATTAAAAAGAGTGGGGATAGGGGTCACCAATTAATAACAGACTCATAATATATTATAGGAATATAATATAATGAAAATAATAACATCTTATGGAAACATTAAAAACATACCACATAAAAGAGAACGTGAAAGGATAAGAGAAGTGGAGAATTCCCTTATGAAAATTTGGCTACCAAACGACGTCACTTAAAACATCAGAAAATGATTTGTTGGGAAAGGAAAGGGTGTCTCATCATTTTAAGATAAAATTTACAGAAATAAGTATACATAATAACATAACCCAACATAATAAAATTGAAATTAAAATACATAACATAAAAGATGTCTTGATTAGAAGTGGAGGGTGAAAGGTTCTCGTACCTTGAAGAGTAACTTCAAAAACTCAAAGTTTGGGACCTTGGGGGATTGTGGACACCATGGGAGGACTCCTTGGTAGATATAAAAAGCCATAGATTCGTTTATTAGTAATTTGGAATGGAAAAAATGATGTAATGGGTTGGTATTTATAGAAAAAGTGAGGAAATATTTTATTAATATCATAGGGATGCCTCATTAGTGGTATTTGCAACACCATGGGCTTTCCCATGGTATTTTCCCATGGTTTTGGCCACTAGGGACACCTCAAATAATTATTAAATACAAATTAGTCATCCAAAATTTTAAATTACATATTATATCATTATGATGTCATAAAACACACCAAAAACACAAAAACTGTATTTTTACTATTCACCGAAAAACAAAACATTTTATAAAAATCTTATAAAATAAACCTTACCTAATAGAGATGTTCTGGATTCAAAAATGAACTCTGTTTGACGAAAATATTTTCCTAAATAAGTGGTATTTAATTTTTAAGTAAAATCACTATTTACCTGAAAAAAATACTAATACATAACAATTTATTTCTGAAATAGTTATTTTCTTATGTTATTATTTCACATTACCATTAAAGATGCCTTAATTATATTTATACATTCTCAAGTGAGGTTACAATTCCATTTATCACATTACAATTCTTAAGGGTAATATTCTTATTCATAATTTACTATTCACTAAAAATTATGTTTATCTTATTAGACTCTAAATATCATATTTATCACAACTTCATATGTCCATTTCTGGAAAATCATTTCACGTTACTAATTGTTTAATGTATAAGAAATTTTTTAAAATACACTATTTTTCTAAATATTCATAAATAATATAAAAATTCAAAAAATACTATTATATTTATTTTGACATTTTAAATTCAAAAAATTTATCATAATAAGAAATAGAAAATATATTTATAAAAAAGGATTAAAAAGTAACTAATGCCTCATTATTTATTCCATTATAACTCCAATATAGGACCTAATATTGTGATGTGTAATGTTGATAGAATCTTGCGGCAGCTTAAACAACATTTCATGAGGGGTGATTTCTATCAGATTTAACTTCTCCTATAGGTGATTCTATTCAAGCTTCATATATTGAATCTCACCATGGTCTTGGTCTAGAGAAAATCCATTTGATTCTACCTCCTTCCCATGATCCGATAGATGGGCTGCGTATGACCCGAGTCTACTGGATGAGTCCATAGACTCCTCTTTCTATATCAATTAACCATGATCACATGTATTTATAAAAAATAATTATAATGTTATGTTTTTAGTTTCCAATGGTCATATAGACCAATGGTCATAATTAACCAATGGTTATATTACGGTCAAAACCCAAAGGGCTCATTTCTATTATACTCAATTCATTAATAAAAGGATAATGTTTTGTTCAGTATAAAATAGAATAACACACAAATTCAAGAAACAAAATATTATTCAAATGTTTGGGTTGTTACCTTGAGAAAGATAAATCAGATTAATTTGATTCCATAACTACTCAAGGACTAGATTACCTCATTCATTATTTTAAGAGACTTAAAGGAATAATTTTATATTTCCCAATACTTTAAGTGAGATGATAAATGATTCATGAAGGTCTACATCAGAAATCATAATAAATAATTATGTTAACAGAAATAGAGATTTAGAATGAGGAATACTTGAATATTTTAAATGAAATTACCAGACACACAAAAATCATGCTATTAATATGTAAAGTGGTCACATCAAATTTATGATGAAATCAATTTTTATGATGAAAACATTGATTATGTGAAAAAATTGATAAATTAGTCCCCTAAATCCTTCAATAAATTTAATATTATATAGAATAAATGGTAAATTTTGTGGAAAGGTTCAGGGATGCTACTGATAATTGTACTCAGGAAGATAAGGCTTTGAGTAGGAATATCTGATATTTATAGTTGATGTTTTCCAAACTAAAATCACATGGGGAAGAAATCAACGTATTGAGAAATGAGAATTAATAGAAATCTATGAAATCCTAGAATCAAGAAGAAGAAATAGAAAATTTGGAGGAAAAAAAAGAATTCAAGAAAATGTAAATGATTATAAAGTCTTTAATGAAGAAATAGTAATATTTCCATTGTACTCTTGTTGTATTTTTAAAAACTTGTTAAATAGTTTTTTTATGAGGGAATAAATTTTTCATCTTATTGTCATTCTGTCTAAATGATTTATTATTCTAGTGGGTTGAATTTTCATTTAATTATTTATGCATGATTAGTTATTTCATTATATGGTTTTATATATTTTTTTCTCTATCCCTTTTCACGAAACATCTTATTCTAACCCCCTTCATTTTTCAAAATCGCAAGGGAATATAATTATATAGAAAGGGGAGATGTATTCATAATAATAATAAGATTTTAAAAATGGTTTATAACATTAAGGGGTATAATACAATCCTTAGGGGGAATTTTTATCCTAAGTAAGAGTTAATAATATATGTGAGTATATTCAAATGATTTATAAACTCAACAGTATTTAAGGATTTAAAAAAAATTATATATATGAAGTACTTCAAATACATGGGTTTTAGGTTTTTATATTTATTTTTTCATTTATATTTTGTGTTTTTTGTATTGAAAAAAGTGTGATATTGTTGATTTAGAAGTTCTACTTATGAATTTTCCAATCCTTTCATTTTTGAAATCACAAACACTTTTTAAAATAGTTTATTACTAACATTTCATGTTCAAAGTTTTTTAGAATGTTTTTTAGAAAACATAATATTTTACTATAATTAGAATTAGTTATAAATTATTATTGAATATAATCTTACCACCTTAATAATGATTATTGGAATGATATTCTATCTGATAAACATCAGACTTGCTATTATTAGAAGAGATGATATACTTTTTTCTTGCCTTTCATACTGTCAAAGATATGATAATTGTATTGATACTAGATCGGATAAACATTGGACCCATACTCAAAAATATTATTGTATTGATAATTGTAAGGAATTACATTTAACTGAATAAGTTTGAATTTTCAATAAATAAAAATAATTTCAATTGTAAGAAAATCTTTTATATTGTAATGGTGCAAAATATTATGAAGTCAGTAAATTTTTTACAATAGATCCATTGAAGTTCCATGTTTCCAAGTCATTGAGAAAAATTTTGATAAATATGATCATTGGGAGATCAAGATAACCATTTTGGGTTTTCCAATAAATACCAGGTCATTTGATGATTTTGAATCTGATCTATTAATTTTTGAATTTTTGATTTTGTGAGATCGTTAGAGATTACATACTGTGGAAAACTTGTTCCTTGTCTTTGTAATTGTTTGGAATTTTTTAGTTCTTATGAAACATTGTATGTTTGTCTCCATATGCACTTTTTCATTGTAATCATGTGTCATATTTTTTTATTATGATCAAGGTCTTACAAGGATAAGAAGATGTATAATCCAATCATCTTGATCAAGGGATCATGCAGATTATTAGTTTGAGAATCTGATCCATCAGTTCAAGGGAAACTAATGCTTGGTTGACAAAGAAAATTTGGTAATAATATCTAGGGATTCTAGGGATGGGAATGCATATCCAATAGTCATATCAACAGATTTATTTGATAAGGAATGATGTAATTTCTTGTAAGTATAAAATAAGGGATACCATTAGTCTGGGTTATATACTTCCTTACTGTTAAGGTAAAAAAATATTATTCATTCAATAATTGTAATCCATTATTAGATTAATATATATATATATTGTATTAGTTTTTTATTAAAAGTTTTATTTTACACTAAAAAAATTATATTTGTTTTATCGTAACATATCTATATAAAATAAATATAAATCTAAAAATCAGATCTACTGTTAATCCTATCTGTTTACTCTAATTTAATTGAATCCTATGTAATTAATATTTTATAACTCTAATATATCAAAATACATGTTGATTATGATACAATTATATAATAATACTGAGGTTGAGTCTAAATCAATTTCTTTTTCTTAAATATGTTTGTGAAATTTATTAGTTTAATTATTTTAAACTGAATGATTTTTAATCTACAATTCCCCCCCCCCCAATTTGTAAGAATAACATTCACAATATATAAATCTCATATCTTATGATCCATCACTTGTTCCCTATATTCATTGATAATAAACTAATTTTAATTATTTAAATTATTGATAACCATATTCACGTTTTTTATTACTTCTATTTCACTTATTACCATGTTATATACTATAAATTAATTGAGTATATTCACATCAGTTTTTTTGACCATAATTGACTTATCTGTCAAAAATGAATTTGGTCTGTAAAATATGGTCAAAGGTGTAATTTTCTAAAAATATATCGAATAATAATCATGATATAATTATAATATTTATATATTAATTATACTTTTAATAACAATCATGAATCATGGTTATGAAAAATGAACCAACATTACAATCAAGGAGAATGTAGGTCGTACATACGCATGAGTAATGTCACCATTTTTCAATGATCAATATTAAAAAAATGTATGTAAAAATTATCTTTAAAAAATAATAATTATATCATAAAAACATATTATTTAATAATATATAATTATATATATATATATATATATATATTTCTTATTATGTAAAATGATTCACATCGCTTTGAGGAGGTTGTAGTCCATACGTCCAAGAATTACATTATCACTTTTTTAGTGTCTGAAAATATAATAAATAAAATTATATATTATATTTTAAAAATAATAATTATGTAATTTATATAATATATATTCGTTAAATGCAACCTATATACATTCCATATAATGTATGAAAGAATCACATCACTTTGAGGAAGCAGTAGTCCACACATCCGCAAACGATGTTATCGTATTCCCATAAAATGAAAAGCATGAAGTCATGTGTAATATACTAATTTGAGAAGTATAAAAACTTAATAAAAATCATATATATCATATTAAAACATTATTTAAGTCATTATTACAATAAATTAATGATGGCAGTATAAGAACAAACAACATCGGTTCGTGAAGCGGTTGATCGCCGTACACACGAACGATGAATGTGTATTGCATTTGATGATAGTGTGTGTGGGTGTAGTTCATCATGTTAGAATAAATAATATTATTATATTTATAATAATTAGTTTTCTATATAATAATTAAATAATAATAAATAAATGGGTGGATAAAGAAATAAAATAAGACTATTTATTAAAGAACATTACCTCTTCTTTGGGCAACTCTTTATAGTTTTCGCAAAAAGACTAACTTGGTAGTTTTATTCCCAAAGTGAGGTTTTTAGGATTATAGGAGGGATATTGGAAGTTTATTTGGGCTGGTTTTTATGAGAAAAAAAATTTTGAGATGTGTGAAGAAGTGGGGAGACTGAGTTCCTTTTTATAGCTGAGGAGGAGTGGCATTCTTGTAAATATCAATAGGTAAACACTATTGGGAGGTCTCCCTCAAATCTTGTTCCGCCAATAATGATCCAAGTTCTATAAAAGTGCTTATATGGTGGAAATATTTCCATAAAATTGGTTTCTTACAATTTTAAAAATCATTTTTCCTCTTAATATTAATGATTAACCATTAAGTAAACTCGTTTTTACCTTAATCGGTGTAATTAATTTTAGTTACTTTCAGTCATTTTTCTAGTCAAAAACTAATTTGACCTGACTAGACTATATAAATTATTATTATTCAAAATTGGGAATCTATATTTCTAAATATAAATCATATAATTTGAATAAATTAATTTAAAATTATTCATGCTGATAAGATAAGACAACGAGTTTTTAAAAAGAAAACATTCAAAAGTTTGAAGTGTTTTTATATCAAATTTCAATGTGAAATTTATTTAAATGAACTAAATTGAATTTATTTATATATAATTGAGATCAATATAATTAAATATAATTTAAAATATAATTTAACTCTCATAATAAACAAGATGAATATATATTTTTCCATTAAAATTATGTATTGTTCACTATTCATCAAAATACAAAAATTCTTAGAAAAATAAAAATAAATCAAAGAAATTAAATTTTGATATTAAAAATTCAAAAAATAAGTTTCTATTTTCAAATAAAAAATAAAATTTTGAAAATTTTAATTTTAAAAAAAAATACATTAAAATGAGGGAATCGTGCCTTTTAGAAAAATGCATCTTTTATGCATAAAATTGGATTAATTCTTATCTTAAGATAATAAAACTTATTAAATAATTGTAAAAACATTTGAATGATTATATAATATATAAATTTAATTTATTTCTCTCACCAATTTTGATTAATTTAATTTATTAGGATAAAAAATCAGTGTGGGCATAAATGTAGTTTTTCATAAAAACACGTCCATTTATTCATTTGTTTTTCATTTTAATTTCTAATTAAATGGTAAAGAATGAATTAATTTTATAAAAAATTGAGAAATATATTTTAATAATTTATTTACTATCATTCATTCCTTCCATTCCAATAGCTAGGTGATAACTATCTTGTTAAATAATAATATTCATATTATATTATTGTTCTGTAAGACTCGACATTGTGTATGACAGATGTTATCGAAGAAAATCAGTGATTTTTTCAATGAAAGATAAACATTATGTTTCATATAATTTTAAATAAACTATAAATTACAAGTAAAACAATATATTAAGTAATTTAAATTTATATAAAAGATGTTATTTCTTAAAACCTCATTATGTTACATATTTTCCTCGAAATATGTACTTTTTTTAAAGAATTTGAATTTTTAGAATTCCTCTATTAAAGCCAGCATAATTAAAGGGGTTAATAAAACATATTATTAAAAATGTAATTTGGATAACATAATTTTCATCTAATGTTATGAATTACTAGGATTCCATATAGTTAAAACCTAGGTGGGAGTAGAGTAAAAGTTTAAATAATGAAAAAGAGTGATTGAGGTCATTGATTACAAACAAGTCAATGATTATTGGAATGTTAAGGTCCTAAAAACATAAATCTAAGATGGAAAAAAATAGCATTGATTCATCATAATTAGATATACTAGGATAATTCTTTTTTTTTTGAAGAACAGTATCCTTGAGTTAAAAAATTATCTTTCCATCTAAACCAAGAGATAAAAAATATAAATATACTTACTTGATGAGTAAAATTTAGTTATTTAATAAATTTAAAAAAAATCATCATTTTCTCCAAATGATGAGCATTCAAGATAAATTTTTAATTCATGAATAACTAAAATCATATTTTAATAACCATATAACCATAAAAGTGTTAGTCAATATATTACACTTGTATTTAGATATTAAACAAAAATAGATTTGTTAGAATAATGTAAGATAATTCTTAAAGTGAGTGAAACTTTATATAATATATTAATCCTCAAAATTAATACCAAAATT
The DNA here is from genome assembly GCA_963277665.1 of Viscum album. Taxonomy (NCBI): domain Eukaryota; kingdom Viridiplantae; phylum Streptophyta; class Magnoliopsida; order Santalales; family Viscaceae; genus Viscum; species Viscum album. The sequence continues at coordinate 68,413,097 of OY728126.1, forward strand.
TCAAACCAAACCATTCCATAAATAAATCTCCTTAAAATTATTCAAACATTTCCTAACTATGTTTGAAATCCAAATATTAGAATTATTGGACCATATATTCTTAAAAGGTAATCAACCATTATTCCTCAAATAAAATATCATATGTTTCCAAGATACAATTAATCATATCATTTATGAATTTTTTACTAACTAGGAAATCACATAGTCTAGTAATAGGCATAAAAATATTATCATCCTTTATACATGGCTTTAAAACCCATCACCTAATCAGAAGTGATAATTTTTCACCAAGCATACAGGTTGACCCCTTTTTCATTCATTATTCATAAAAAATAATTCCTCATTAAAAACACTTCATTTTGTTCCTAGGGGTTACCAAAACCCCATATAAAATAAAATATCTCTAAAAATGTCATTAATCACTTTAATATACCATCACTTAAAACCTCAATGGGGTGTCTAATAATTTGAACATATGATCATCCTTAAGCTTAAAGACCTATGAAGGAATACAAAACTCTTAATATAACCTCACATGAAACCATCTTAATCTCCAAATTTATTTAAACCAACCATTGATACCAAATATAACACCCCAAAAAACTTCACTCCCGTATCCTATTAAGAAATCTATAACTTTACATTCATGGATTTGATGTTGATTTTTTTGAGCTAAAATTTTCATCTAAAACATATAAAATCAAAATAAAATGTTGTATCACTTACATACTATAGGACCTTTTAAATTTAGAGTTTTAGAGAAAGATTAAATATTACTATATGAATAATTCTCTTTAATTTAAATGATAATTTCTGTTATTTAACCCCACTATTCTATTTTCACATCAGGCCATAAACCTTGTGATGTGAAATCCTTTATAAACATAAACCGTTCAAACATAATTCTGTAAACCTAGGGAAAAGTAATTATTATAAAGGTTGAGCTTAAATGCATATTAAGGGTAAACATAATAATTATAAATTTAATATTATCACTAGTAATAATAATAGTATAAGGCTACGTTGATATAATCAATGTAAATGGGTATAACACATGAATATCTATACCCATAAATACCTGGATAATATACTATGAAAACATGGGAAATGAAAGATTCATTAGAATAAAAAATCATAAGCCAAGTGATATCAATCTGTATCATGATAAACATTATAAACCCATAACATGTAATTTAAAATGTTTTTTAACAAGGTTCCCTACTTTCATAAAATCCATCAAAACCCTTTTAATTGGAATAAACATATAGAATAATTACAACATTATCATTACCCAATGAATTTGAGATCTATAATAGTTATTTCCCTTTATATAATCTATATCAGTCTCACTCATTTTTTTTGAACTATAATAGGGATCAAAGCTTCGTATAATCTATATCAGGTTCAACTATGATCTATTACAGGCATCAACCCATCATATAAGATATATCAGACTCGTCGGTTTTAGGTAATGCTCATGTTTCATTTCATGAAGAAAACACTTGTTGGTACCGGAAAACACATCAATGAAATTCACCGAATGCTAAAAGACATTATTTGATAGAAAATCTCATTCCACGAGCTTTGATTTTTCTGGTCGTGGATCCCAAATGACGTTACGAATTACAATTTAAGGCTATTTGAAGGCAGAATGTTGGGAATGGCCATCAAGGAAGATTTTGGGGTGAAGTATGGATTTGCAAATAAAAATGGAATCTTTTTCGTAAAAAGGGAATTGTGCACGAAAATATGGAATCTTGCGTGTAAAAAATGGAATATTGAGAGAAAAAATGGAATCTTGTGCGGAAAATGGCTTTATGCGGAAAATTAGAATGGAATTTTATGTGCACATACATTAAGGATTTCGCCTATAAATACAAGTGCACCTCCTTCTTCCTGGGATGCCCTTGTAGGTCGGTAGCCATTCTAATGAGCGTATGTCCGCATCTTCTGCACATGTGCATAAAACCCCCATATTGCACATAAAAAATCACTTTTGCACGCAAAAGCACCAACATGCCCATTTTGGGACACAAAGCATAATATTTTGCACGCAAAAGTGCCACTATGCCCAATTTTTCATGCACCAGTGTTGTACCTATCCAATTGTGTAAACACCTTCCCTATTGCATGAAAACCCCTCATATTGCATGTAATTCCATCCCTATTATGCTCCCAACACCCCTATTGCACGCACATATCCCATATTGCACGCAAGCCTTCCCACTTGCGCGCAAATACTTATCTATCGTGTGCCAACCTTTATTATTGCACACAACACTTACCTATTGTGCGTAAGACTTCAATATTGCGCGCAATAGTGCCACATTTCTCAATCCTTCATGCACCTATGCCACACAGTGAAACCTTGCACTCAACTTATCCTACATATGGTGCATTTTATGCACGGAAGTATCCAGGCTAGTGCACATTGGTCCATACCACGGCAGCTGCGCCCTCAGACCCCTACTTCGGTACAGTGTCGGGTTGTGGTCCCCACCCATTGGGCCGGTCCCTTCGCTACAATCACTAACCTCCATGAAAAATGGATAGTCTTACTATGATGTTTTCGGGCTGGGACACTGACATTTTCTATTGCGCCCTTATGCACAAAAACCTTCAAACTATGGAATACCATCATTTGAGATACTCCTCCAGACACCATGAAACACCTCGAGTCGACATATTCCTCTCGGTTTGTTTCTCATGTCATGAGTTGAGATTCTCATCATCAATTCCCTAAGTACCTTCTCTTGAACCATTCCTCAAGCCACTCCTCCAAACCCAATTACCTGACTCCTATGCCAACTTGAACCATAAAGGGCCTCTCTTGCGTAAGTCCCAACACCAACTATCTCTAGGCACCTTCTGCCTAATAGTCCTCTCTACAAGACTTTAAACTATAGTACACCCTAAGTTCCAAACATAGTATGCTACTTGATATAAACAAGATATGACTTATGCTCCAAGCATAAGATGTCAACAGTCCTTACTCTATGACATTAAATAGTAGCATTCCCTGTAATTCAATAATAGGATGCCTCTTATTCCAAATAATAGATTCCTTATGTGACAAGAATAAGATACCTCATTCTATGATACAGTGACGTAATTTCAAGAGACATGGAATCCTTTAAAACATTTCATCACTCCACCGCATTATTTACATGTCCTTAGTTTAGATCTTCATCCTCATTCATGTCTGAATTCACCCCCTAACAGCCTATTCCCATGCCGCATCATCTCACCAACCATCCTGGGCCAATGCCCTGGAAGAATTTGGATGACACTTTGAGTGAGGTCCTATGTTTCGAACACAGTCAATAGTCGACCCTCATTTGTTTTTCACCATTTCAGGATAACGTGATATGGATTCTATTTTTTGAACAAGGTCAATAGTTATCCTCCATTGTCACGCCACCCTCACTACATTTGGAATGTTGGTCATGTGATTCACACTTTTCATCTCCCTTTGTTCGGACTGATTCCAATTCCACTGGCATTTTCCCTCTTGTGCACTATCCCATAGTTGTAGGCCTCAATTATATGCCTCAACCCATTAGTGAGTTGGGATTCCCTAATGGACAGACATGAGGAAGATATTGTGGGAATCTTCCTTGTGTAATTCCCATCCCCCATTACTGCTTCTTAGCATCACATGGGTAGCTTTCATGTGTAAGACCCATTAACCATTTATGCTCCATATTGAAATCTGGGAAGCATCCTTGCATAAGCCCCATCCATCCTTTTTCATTGCTTAGTGGCACCCAGGCAGCTTCCTTGTGTAAGACACATTCACCATTGACGCTCCATAGTAGCACCCGAGTAGCTTTCTTGTATAATCCCCATTAACTATTACCCCTCTATAGTGGCACTCAGGTAGCTTCCTTGCATAAGACCATTTCACCATTGCTGCTTCTTAGCGGCACCAGGGAAGCTTCCATGCATAATCCCCATTCACTATTTTCGCTCCATAACGGCACCCAGGCAGCTTCCTTGGGTAAGCCCCATTAATCATGTTCCTCTCCTTAGCGGCACCCAGGAAGCCTCATTGCATAATCCCCATTAACCATTTCTGCTCCATAGAGAACCCGGGCAGCTTCCTTACGTAAGCCCCGTTCACCATTTATGCTCCATAGTGGAACTGAGTTAGCTTCTTTGTGTAAGCCTCATTCTCCATTTCCACTCCATAGTGGCACCCGGGAAGCTTCATTATGTAATCCTCATTCACCATAGTCGCTCCTTAATGGCCCCAGGAACACTAACAGCTAATTATTCATTGCATAGCCATGCTAAAGTGGGCCCCAAAAACTATCACTTTGTAATACCCCCTCACCACAGTACTGATGATGCCTTCCATTCCCAAAGAGAGGGTGTGTATCAGTCATGTAAGTCCTATGGGTGCAGAGTAAACCCACCTCGTCCGAGTTGCAAGATGTTAAACTACCAAGAACCATCATCCTCAGCACATGATGTTAAACAATGACCCTGCCCCATGCATCATACACGAGGTTCCCAATATTGGACATTCTATATTCCCACTGGTCTCCATGGGAGTGAGATCTTCCTCACATGGAATGAGATCCTCTTTGTTGGAGCGGCGTCTATTCATGGGGAAATGGTAACCCCCTAGGTGTAAGATCCTATCCTCTCTGTCAGGGGGCAGAATCCTCACTCCTCCTCTCTTCCTTGGTGCCAAAAACCAGAGAGGGGGTATGGGCCCCGGAGCCCTCTTTTATTCGGTTCCAAATCCCTCTCTCTTTGGGATTTGTCGCCACCCGGGACTCCACCCTAGAGTAAGTCCCAGTCTCCATCTCCTTGGGCTGTGAACCACGTGTAAGCCCATGTTTCCATTTTGGGCCGCTAACTATGTGTCAACCCCATTCCACTTCCCACAGATGAACCTTTAATGATGTGATTGTCAGGTATTTTCTTCCACTTGTTTCTCACACTAAGCATGACTCATGTGGGCTTAGAGTGAGAACCTTCCATTACATCCTCTCTGGACATCCTAGAGTGTACGCCCCAAACACGAGCCTGAACTACGTCAACTTTGATCCTTTCCCAGGCGAGGTACTTAGGAATCCTCCTTGAGGTTCAAGCCCAACCAACCATTTGTTCTGACTCCCTTCACATCGGTTCACTAAACCCTTTTTCTGAACTACATGGTCTTTGGCCCTTGCTAAGGCAATGTACGTAGGATGCCTCCCTGAGGATCAGGCCCAACAACCATTGGTCCTGACCATCTTCATGCCGGTTCACCAAAAACCTCCCAAACTATGTGGACTTTGATCCTTTCCAAGGCAAGGTACGTAGGAAGCCTCTCTGAGGTTCTAACCCAATAACCATTTGTTCTGACTCCCTTCATATCGGATTACTGCACCCCTTTTCTGAACTACGTGGACTTTGATCCTTTCCAAGGAAAGTAACGTAGGATGCCTCCCCGAGGTTCAATATCGACAACCATTGGTCCCTACCATCATCATGTTAGTTCACCAAACTCCTCCTGAACTATTTAGACTTCGATCATTTCCAAGCCAAGGTATGTAGGATGCCTCCCTATGGATCAAGACCAACAACCATTGGTCTTGAATACCTTCACGTCGGTTCACCAGCCCCTCTTGAACTATGTGGATTTTGTTCCTTTCCAAGGGAAGGTATGTAGGAATCCTCTCTCAGGTTCAAGCCCAACACCCATTGGTCCTGACCACTCCACTTCATTCCACCCTCATCCTGCATTATGTTAAACTGTATGCACCTTTTCTCCTGCATGACACTAAATTGTCCTCCATCCAGTAGTAAGTCATTGTTCCCCATCTAGTGGTATTTCATTGTGAACCTCACGTAGCGGTAAGCAGTTTTGATCCCATATTAAATGGTAAGGCTTTGTGATCCCCATACAATGATAAGCCTTTGTGATCCCCATTCACTGGAAATTCATTGTCAACCCAAACCCATTAGTAAGTCGTTGTCATCCCTTCCATTGGGACACATATATCTTGGTCTCTCCTAGTGGTGTCAGACCATCCTCTAGATTCTAACCACGTGTAATCCCTAATATATCATCGGTTTGTTGTCCTCTATGCACACCCCAATCCTATACCCCATCCCAAACTACGTGGACTTTTATTTCATGCCAGGGGGAAACGTAAGAGGTCTCTTCGAGTATGAGGACTCAGCCTTAAACATTACATAATATTTAATTAAATTAGTAATTCACATTGAGGATCTTTTCAAGTTTAGTGATTTATAGAATTAGTCCATGACTATTACATTACATCTCAGAAATTACATGGTATACACTTCTACTCAGTTTCCATTTTTTCATAAAATAAAAACACTTGAAAAAAGTGTCATGTCTAGTTCCGTGTTTTAGACAACATGAAATTTCCTTGATCTCATCCTTGGCCATATTCCACTTTATATATGGTGAAAAACATTTAAAAAACATGGGATGATCATAAAAATCTCTATAAGGGATACACAAAGAAGAAAAACTATTAGTTTTTCAAAACCAAAAATAAACCATGAATACTTTTTCATAAGTAATACATTTAACCTTTATGAAGTAGTAAGTACTCTTCACTGAATAAAATATCATTTCATACCCTTCTGTAACAAAAATATTACCATAAAACCCATATAAAGAACACATAACATATAAAGGTAACTAGGGACATAAACATTATAAAGTGGAATAACTATATGGTCGACTTCCAGACATATCACTAGATGGAATAGCCATACGGCCGACTTCCATACCAAATTCATTGGAGGTTATAAGGTAAAAAACCCATCCTGGTTTATCACAACACCACTCGTCTTTTTGTTTATCAAATAACCTCCCATCAAATGTATAAGTACCATTATAATATAATAACACATAAAATAATGAAAATATAAAGATTTCATGAATAACCTTTAATTTTATATCAAAAGAAATAATTTCAAGATATTGAAAGAATAAATCCATTTCAAAATACTTTTTCAATACCAAAACATTAAAAAATAGAATAAGGTATTTCCTTTCCATTTTAGAAAACATTAAGGCTTATAGAGGAAGCCAAATAACGATTATAGTGGCGGAGAGGTCATTGTCTCCACAAATGTTAAAAACATTCTGTTTATCATTTAGTAGAATGATTCATAGAAAAAAGATTCCCTTTGAATGAAAGTAAAATTCAAAGTGTTTTATTATACATCGTGTAAAATAATAAGGTACATATTATCAAAATATGCCTCAATGAAAGGATATTGAGATGAAGTCCCTTACCTCATGTCCGACTTGACCCGTTCGTTATTGAATCACATGAAAAATAAACTAATGTTAATTTATACTTTCTTAAGAACCTTTTTCAAGATTATTATTCCTTTTATATCACTTATTACCATGTTATAAACATTATGTAATCATTTAAGTTAATAACATTTTTTTGTCAATATTTAGTGCTTGAGTCAAAAATGGACTTCTTATCATTACAAGTAGTTCACATGGTCAAACGTTCATTATATCCAGAATGATATTCATGATTTAGATATCATAAATATCATATATATAAAATATATTCATGTATTTGTAATAGTACATTACATTTTGAGGTAAGAACTAAAATGCACCATTCATGGAGACGGTAAGTCGTATGTAGGCATAAACCATACTTTCATTTATATTTCTTCTTTTAAAGGAATTAAAACATAATTATACATTGGTATATTATAATTCCAGTATAATATAATTAACACCATACTTTACACATCCCACATATGGAATTAATGAGTCATATCATTTTGAGGGGACGGTAGACTTCACTTCCTCAAATGAAATTATTGTGTTTACTCATAATGGAAACAATAAAGGTATGATATAAAAGAAAAATACACAAGCATAAAGAAAACATAAACATAATATATGTCATATGTAAATATAGTGTCATCTTAATGGCCAAAATGGGAGGCATTTGGAGATAATTTAACAACCATCCTTTCGTGGGGCGTTAGTTTTCCATCCACAGAAACAGTATGTTCTTCACACATTAGATGGAGGTGTGTGTAATTTTAGTTCAAATACATCTCATAACAACATCCTAATATATTTAGGATACTTTTTTGTTATAAAATAATGGAATAAAAAGTGTTTAGGGGTTGGAGAAGTTAAATAAAATAAAATAAGTTAAGAGGAATCATTACCTTTAATTTGGGTAACTCTGATTGGTTTGAACCTAAAGGACTTCTTGGAGTGCCTTCAGCCTAATGTAAGGATTCTATGAGAAGGAGAGTGATCCTGAGAGATTATTTGGTTATATATTGGATCATCCAAGTGGAATTAGATATGTGAGGAATTTGTTAGAAGTGAGGGCTTTTTATAAGGGTGAGGAGGGGCTCTTTTGGAAAGTGTGAAAATATTAGTTTATTATATAATGATATTCTATTTCTAATGGTCCAAAACTAATTAAAGTCGAAGATACGATGACTAATGGACGAAATAAAATCATCCAATAAGACTTTGATAGGTTTTTTATATTTTTTTTAATATTTATAATCTTATTTATTTAAATCTTTTATTAATGAGGTAAATACTGCATCATTATTGTTTCATAAATAATTTAATTTATCTGATATCTAAAAATTATAAAAAAAATACCATGATGTAGGAAATATTTTTATATTTCGAATTAATCTTTATAGACCAAAAGTTAATTTATATTACACCTTTTAAAAATTAAATTACTAAAAGATGTTTTTTAGTCATTTTTGCCTTTACTTTAAGTTAATTAATCTAAAGTGCCATTATCACTCCCAAGTGGCTCAATGGGGTTCCAAAATCACCCAAAGATTCCCATGGTCTTAAATTACGCAACCAATGAGGTTAGGACAAGTGTTAAGGTAATTTTTTATTATTATAATGTTATTTTTACCGTGAATTACCTTATTTACCTTTAACTGTGGTAAATAAAAGTAAAAAAATTTTATTCAACAAAAATTATTTTCATCTTATTGAACCATATTTTACATACTAATAACAACCATGTATGTCATATTTTTAAAATTTAATCCATAGTAGTAGTAAAAATTCATTTAAATGAAAATGTCATTTTTTAACTATTATTTAGTGGTTTCACTATTCATCAAAAATTGAAGTTTTTCAGAAAACTACCAAAAATTTATCCTAAGCTATATTTGATATTCCAAATTAAAAATTCATATATATTTTCCCAAATTAAAAACATAAAAGTTAAACTAATTAATTTAAAATTTAGTACTATTGTCAAAACAAATAATATGTTTTTAAGAAACAATAACTATCAAAAGATCGACCCTTGTTTATGTCCAATTTCAAAGTGAAATTATTTCCAATTATAAACATTAGATTAATTGATAAAAATATAATATAATTACACTTTAAAACCAATTAAAAATATAATATAACCATATTAATAAATTATATTAAAAGGAACATTTGAATAAAAATACAGTATTTTTCACTATTCATAAAAAATGAACTTTACCAGAAAAATACCAAAAATATACCCAAAGTAAATTTTGATGTCCTGAATCTAAAGACGAATTTTATTTTGTCAAATTTAATATATAAAAGTGACCAAAAAAATATTTAAATATTTTTCTCTATTAAAAGGCAGTAAAACGACCTTTTAAAGTAATTTATGCTTAAAAATAGATTCATTCACATTTTAAGTGTCTAACTTTTATTTAACAAACATGTATAATCGTATTGTAGTTTGTTTTTTTCGTTCCCACCAATACAATGGCTAGGAGTTAACTACCATTTAAAATAATAATAATATTTTATTAATGTGCAATGTAAGATTTCAATGAAACATGTTGTTGCGTATTGGGTACGCCATCGAACATAGAAACCCCTTTAAAGTAAATTTAATATTTAATTCTCAAAATATTAATAAAAATGAGAATGTATTATTTCTTTATTTACTCGGGATGTTACATCCTTCCCCCCATTTGGAAATTGCAACTTCGTAATTTTATTCATTTATCAAATAAGTAGGGGTATTTTTCCCCCATAGCATTTTCAGATTGCCACAATGCCTCTTCAACCATATGGGTTTTCCACAAAACCTTTACTTCGTGAATTGCCTTATTCCACAACACTTTCTCTTTATGGTCAAGAATCTAGATTGGTTATTCCGTATATAAGATATTCTCTTCAAATTGAACTACCTCTAGACTCAAAACATGAGATGGATCTGACATATACTTTCTCAACATTGAAACATGAAAACCAGTGTGTACCTGGTTTAAACATGGAGCTAAATCCACTTTGTATGAAACTGATCCAACTTTCTCTAGGATTTCATAAGGTCCAATGATCCTCAAACTCAACTTTCTCTTCTTACCAAAACACATCACACTTTTCCATGGAGAAACCTTGAGAAAGTCATGATCAACTACCTCAAAAGAAAGATCTTTTCTCTGGTTATCCGCATAACTTTTCTGTTTACCTTGAGCTGTTCTCATTTTCTTGTGAATCAACAGAACTTTTTCTGCAATCTCTTCTACCAATTCTTTCCCCATCAGCTTCCTTTCACCTAATTCATCCCAAAAATACTGGAGTTTGACAATGCTTTCCATATAAAGCCTCAAATGGAGCAATCTGTATACTGGAATGAAAACTGTTATTAAAAAAAATTCAACCAAAGAAATATGTTGGTCCCAATATCCCTGGTAATCTAGTGAACAAGAACGTAGTATATCCTTTAGAGTTTGAATTGTTCGTTCTGACTAACCATCTCATTACAGATGAAAATCTATACTAAAATTTAATTCAGTACCCAATGATTTCTAAAGGACTTTATAAAAGTTAGAAGTAAACATGGGATCACGATCAGATATAATGGAGAGGGGAACACTGTGAAAACTGATTATCTCATTATCATACAACCAAGAAAGTTGATCTAGAGACAAGGTATCATGAATATGAAGAAAATGAGCTAATTTAGTCAACCGATCAACAATAACCCAGATTTCATTAATACCTTGAGATGTCTTTGTTAATCCCACAACAATGTCCATGGGTATATTTTCCCATTTCCACTATAGAACTAGTAAAGACCGAGGCATCCCTTTTGTTAACTGTCGCTCTGCGTTAACCTACTTACAAGTCAAACACTTCACTTTAAAATTTTCAATATTTCTTTTCATTCCATCCCACTAGTAATAATCCTGAAGATCTCTATACATCTTTCTACAGCCAAGATGAAATAAAAATGGGGAACTATGGTCTTCAAATAACAACACATTCTTCAACTGTGAATCACAAGGCATGAGTAATATTTTTCCAAACCTCAAAACACAATAATTTTCAATGTTAAAATCATCCAACTATCCCTTTGGAACCAACTCTACCTGTTTCTATAACTCATAGTCTTCTTTCTATGCTTGCTTTATTCTATCATATAGAGATGATTTCACTGAAAACTGAAACAAAACAGAATAATTTCCTACACTAAAAACTTCTATGACAAATTTAATCTAATCAAAAACCAAATTATTTCATTCCAAACATTTCTTGGTTATTGAAGCATTATATTTTCGACTCAAAGCATCATCCACTTTATTTTCCATTCCTGGATGGTAATGAATTTTGCAATCATAATCCTTGATTAATTCCAACCTTCGCCTTTGTCTCATGTTAAATTCTTTTTGAGGTAATATATACAAAACAAATTTGTAGTCAGTATCTATTTCATATTTTATACCATACAAATTATGTCTCCAAATTTTTAAAGAAAAAACAATAGGAGAAAATTCCAAATCATGTGTAGGTTAATTTACCTCTGGAGGTTTCAACTAATGTGAAGCGTAATGAATTACCTGATCATTCTGCATAAGGACGCATCCAAGTCCTTTCAACTAAGCATCACTGTAAATAATAAACTCACCATTTCTGGAAGGCAGTGCTAAAATTGGAGCATTCACCAATATTATTTTCAATTCCTGAAAAAACTCATCACATTCTTTTGTCAAAATGAACTTAACACCTTTTCGAGTTAACGTAGGAAAGATAACCATGAAAATTATCAAAAAACCACCAGTAATAACCTACCAAACCAAGAAAACTATGAATATCAGTTATATTTGTTGGTCTTGTCCATTCTCCAACAAAATGTGTTATAGAAGGATCAACAGATATTCCATTTTTTTAAACAATGTGACCAAGGAAAGAAATTTTTTGTAACCAAAACACACACTTGCTGAATTTCCCAAACAGTTTCTTTTATTTTAATGTTTTCAAGACAACCCTTAAATGGATTTCATGTTCCTCATTACTTTTGGAATAAACCAAAATATCATCGATGAACACCACCAAAAAAATATCCAATAACTCATGGAAAATTCTATTTATAAGATCCGTGAATATAGCAGGTGCATTTTTTAAACCAAAATACATAACTACAAATTCATAATGGCCATATCTAGTAGGAAATGCAGTCTTCGGAATGTATTCTTACTTTACATTCAATTGATGGTACCCCAAACTCAAACCAATCTTTGAAAAATACTGAGCTCCCTATATCTGATCAAACATATCATTGATATGAGGCAAATGATACTTGTTCATAACAGCAATTTTATTCAATGCTCTATAATTAATGCGAAGTCTCATTGAACCATCCTTATTTTTATCAAATAAGATAGAAGGACACCATGGTGATGTGCTTGGTCGAATGAAACCTTTATCTAATAACTCCTGCAATTTCTTCATTAACTCTAAATGTTCAATTTTATCCATTCGATATGGGGGTTTTGAAATTGGCTTAGCATCAGGAACTAATTAAATAGTAAATTAAACTTCCTGATTAGGTATAATACCAGGCAACTCATCAGGAAAAACATCATGATACTCATTTACCACTGGAACATCATTTATCTGAACAGTTCCTTTGTTTTCAACAATATGTATAAGGTAACATTCATTTCCATCTTTTACTAGTTTCTCACCTTCTTGGTATGTTATCAAAATCAAGGGTTCATTCTTGTACACAAACTGAAAATCTTTCTGAAAAGAATCCTTTTTATCTCTATAGTCAATCTTATCATGATAAATAGAAATCCAATCCATACCCAAAATAACATCAAACTCTACTAGAAGAAAAAAAATAAGGTTTGCAGGTAGAGTCTTCCCACACACAAGTACATGAAGGTTCTTATAATTTTTTTTTGTCTCAATATTTCCCCCCTATGTTTTTACCATAAGTTTAGGATTCATATATTGAGATGGAATTCCTAATTTACTAGAATACTTCTCAGAAATGAACAAATGTTTATACCCTAAATCAAAAAACACATTGGTATAATGTGAACAAACAAATAGTGTACCTGATACTACTTCATTTGATGCCCCAACATCTATTGATGTAGTTTCAAAGGACTTAACCACCCATTTATGCTTGTAGTCTAGTTGTTTTCCCTCAATTGAGTTCTTCATTGGACAATAATTTGCATAATGACCCATTTTATTGCACTTAAAACATCTTACTGCTATATTTTCATTGCCTTCTTGATCATTTTCCTTACAGTTACGAGCAATATGACCAGACTTACCACATCAGAATCACTTCCCAGACATTGATAAACATTCTACAGGATTATTTTTACCACACTTCCCACAAGATGGATATTTAGTTTTCTTACCTCCAGGCTTCTTTGATGAATTCTTTCCCTTTTTATGCCAACTGGACCTCTTATTCTGTTGTTTGTCAAAGAACAATAGATCATCAGCAAACTCTATTTCCACCTTCTCCACACATCGAAAACATTTTTCATAACTTTTGAACTTGCGAGAGGCTAATGTTATTCGATATCCCAACATCAGTCTTGAGTAAAATCAATTTATCTTACTATAAAGATCTCGAATGAAATTTGGTGCATACCTTTCCAGTCGAGTGAATTTTACTTCATAAGCAGCCACTGAGTTGTCATGTTGCATCAATTCCAGGAATTTTTTTCCATTCTAAGACAAACCACCTTAGGAAAATATTTCTCCAGAAACATACATTTGAATTCATCCCAATCAAGAGCATAAATCAACTCACTATACCAGATAATCTTCACCATCGACCACCACTGATCACCTTCACCATCAAAATGGTAAACAGCGAGACTAACCATTTTATGTTTGGAACAACCCATGACATCGAAAATTTTCTCCAGTGCTTTAATCCACCCTTCTGATAGCATAGGGTTAGATGATCCTCTGAATGATGGGGGATGTTGCTTAATGAAATGTTCCACTACTAATATGTTCCTTTTTGGTTGATCTGGCTGATCTTGTGCATGAATACCACCACCATTTATAGCATGGGTCAACTGTTCCATCACTAGAACAAACTTTTCAGTTCAAATCCCGACCATCTTAGGTTGCTGATTTGGAAGGTTGTCTTCCTCCTAATGTCATCCAAACATAGCAGCCATGTTTCCTCTACAGAAAACCATTTTGAACACAAAAATAGCTTAGGTGAAGCAACATGGTAATCTATAAATGCTATATCATTACAATATTAACAATAATTAATTTATGGATATTAACATAACAATACCCTAATTTCTAAATTTTTCTAAACCTCCCTCTGATACCAACTATAAATCGTCAGCCTTAAACATTACATAATCTTGAAATAAATGAATAATTCACATTTAGGATCATTTTAGGTTTATATTTTTAGATAATTAGGTCATAACTATTACATTACATCTCAAAAATTACAAGGTAGACACTTCTACTCAGTTTCCATTTTTTTATAAAATAGAAAATCTTGAAAAAAAGTGTGAGGTCTAGTTCCATGTTTTAGATAACATGAAATTTTCTTGATCCCATCTTTGACCCTATTTCACTTTATGTCCTATGAAAAACATTTAAAAAACTTAGGATGGGCATAAAAATCTCAATAAGGGATACACAAATAAGGAAAACTGTTAGTTTTTCAAAACAACAAGTAAACCATGAATACATTATCATAAGTAATACATTTCACCTTTATGAATTAGTAAATATTCTTCACTGAATAAAATATCATTTCCTACCCTTTTTTAACCAAAATATTACCATAAAACCCTTTCCATGAACACATAACATATAAAGGAAACTTGGGACATAAACATTCTTAAGTGGAATAACCATACGGTCGACTTCCACACATATCACTAAATGGAATAGCCACATGGCCAACTTCCATACCCAATGAATTAGAGGTTATAACATAACCACTCATCTTGGTTTATCACATAACCACCCGTCATTTGGTTTATCACGTAACCACCCGTCAAATTTCCAAGTACCATTATAAAATCATAACTCATAAAATATTTCAAATATAAAATTTTCACAAATAACATTTAATTTGCAGTCACAAGAAATAATTTCAATATATTGAAATAATAAATCCATTCCAAAAACCATTTTCAATACCAAAACACTCAAAAACATAATATGGGATTTCCTTTTCATTTTATAAAACTTTAAGGTTTATAGAGGAAGCAAAATAACGATTACGGTGGCACAAAGGTCATTGTCATTACAAACGATAAAAACATTCCGTTTGTCATTTAGTAAAACACATTTTAGAAAAAGTATTCCCTTTGAATGAAAGTAAAATTCAAAGATTTTTATTATACACAGTGTAAAATAAGAAGGTATATATTATCGAAATATGCCTCAATGAAAGGAGATTGAGATGAAGTCCCTTACCACGTGTCTGAATTGACCCGTTTGTTCTTTAATCTCTTGAATAACAAACTAAAGTTGATTTATAATTAATTAAAAAACTTTTTCAAGTTTATTATTCCTTTTATATTACTTATTACCATGTTATAAACATTATATAATCATTTAAGTTAATAACGTTTGTTTTGTCGATATTTGGAACTTGAATAAAAAATGGACTTCTTATAATTACATGTTGTTCACATGGTCAAAATTTAATTATATCCATAATGATATTAATGATTTATATATCATATATATCATATATATCCATTATATACATGTATTTATAATAGTACATAACATTTGGAGGTAGGAAATGAAATGCATCGTTCATGGAGACGGTAAGTCGTACATACGCATGAACGCTACTTTCATTTCTATTTATTATTTTAATGAAATTAGAACATAATGATAAATAGGTATATTATAATTCCAGTATAATATCATATATAATATCATTAACTCCATCCTTTATATGTCCCACATATGGCATTAATGAGTCATATCACTTTGAGGGGGCGGTAGTTAGCACTTCCTCAAATGAAATTATCCTGGTTACCCATAGAAATCATAATGGTATGATATAAAAGTAAAATACCAAAGCATAAAGAAAACATAAACATAATATATATCAAATATAAATATGGCATCATCTTAATGTCCCCCATTAGAGGTGGAATGAGATAATCGAACAATAATCATTTCGTGAGGTGTTAGTTTTCCATCCATAGAAACAGTACGTTCTTCACCCATTAGATGGAGGTGTGTGAAAGTGTAGTTCAAATAAATCTCATAACAACATACTAGTTTATTGAGGATACTGGTGTTGTAATGAAAGAAAGTAATAAAAAGATTTTTGGGGTTGGAGAAGTAAAATAAAAGAAAAGAAGTTAAGAGAAACTGTTACCTTTAATTTGGGTAAGTCCCTTTGGATTGAACCAAAAGAACTTATTGAAGTGCCTTATACCTAAGGTACGGCTTTTAGGAGGACGAGAATGATCTTTAGAGATTATTTGTCCAGGTTTTAGATGATTCGAGGGGCTTGAGAGGTGATTGTAATTGGATAAAAGTGAGTGTTTTTTAAAGGGAGAGTAGGGGCTCTTTAAGAAAGTGTGAAAATATTATTTTATTATGTAATGATATTCTATTTCTAAAGGTCCAAAAATAATTAAAGTCTAAGATATGATGAATCATGGTCGAAATAAAATCATACAATAATAATTTAAAAAGTTTTTGATATTGTTTTATTATTTATAATATTATTTATTTAAATATTTTATTAATGAGGTAAATACTACATCATTATTGTGTCACAAATAATTTAATTTATTTGATGTGTAAAAATTATAAAACAAATACCATGATGTAGGAAATCTTTTTAGTTTTTCAATGTATATTTATAGTATAAATGATAATTTATATAACCCCTTGTAAAAATTAATTTACTAAATAATATTTGTTTTTGTCATTTTTGCCTTTACTTAAAGTTAATTAATCTAAAGTGTCATTATCACCCACAAGTGGCTCAATGGGGTCCTGAAATCGCCCCAAAGATGCCCATAGTAGTAAATGACTCATCCAAAAATGATTGGACAAGTGTTAAGGTAATTTTTTATTATTATAATATTATTTGTACTTTAAATAACCCTATTAACCTTTAACCATGGTAAATAAAAGTCAAAAGTTACTATTCACCAAAAATTATTTTCATCTTATTGAACCAAATTTTACTAACTAATAAAAATAATGTATGTCGGTTTTTTGAAATTTAATCCACCGAAGAGGTAAAATTTAATTTAAATTAAAATTTCAGTTTTTAACAACAACTTAGTGGTTTCACAATTCATAAAAAATTGACTTTTTTCAGAAAACTACCAAAAATTCAGCCTAAGATGTATTTGATTTTCCAAATTCGAAAATGATGTATATTTTACCAAATTCAAAACAGAGAAGTTTCATTAATTAATTTAAAATTAATTCATGTTGTCAAAACAAATAACATGTTTTTAAGAAACAATAACTATCAAAAGATCGACACTTGTTTATGTCCAATTTCAAAGTAAAAATAATTAAAATGACCAACATTGGATTAATTAGTAAAAATATATTCTAATTACACTTTAAAACCAATTAAAAAATAATATTATATTATTTGTGTGTGACGTAAGATTTCAAAGAAACCAGTTGTTGTGTATCGGGTACGCCATCGAACATAGAAACCCCTTTAAAGTAAATTTAATATTTAATTAACAAAATATTAATAAAAAAGAGTGTATTATTTATTTTTTTACCCGGTATGTTACATTGAGGATCATTCCCAACATCATCATCGCCCCCTGAGTCGACTCCATCTCATTCTCTGTCCACTTTATTTAACCATCCATTATCCATCTTGATTCTTACCCAAGCTGCCACATCTAGGTAAGATCACATCAATTCACCTCCAAGCATCATTGTTCCCTCTAGGGTTCACATCAAACTGATCCACTCTAGTCAGTGTTCTGATAAGTCTTGTCCATCTCTGCTAGACATTAAACATGTGGCATGCCCTATGTTAAACATTGTATGATGAGGAAAACCTTAGATACATGCCTATGGAATATAATTCCCCACATTCGACGTGGGATGGATAAGGCTTATGTGCAGTCGAGAAGCCCTATAATAAAGGTAAGAATCCAAAGTGTGCTAGTGTTCTAGCATCCAGACATGCCAGTGATGTCCAACATGACTACTCCCCTGGCCTAAGGTTGCTTCCCTGACTAGATCCTTGGAATGTCCCAACAGAAGAAGTGTAATTAACTGGAGTCCGTGAAGATATGGCATTGGGAAGAGTTTCACAAACAACATATTATTTTATAAGGGAGACATGGACCAAGTGATGAGTTCCAAGTAGGTATCCATATAATGATGAACCGACATCACATCATAATTTTTTGATCAAGGAGAAAACGTCCCTAAAAATGGAATGGATGTCACCCACCTTGGGAAAACAGGAATGTGGGGAAACAGTCAGTGCATCCTCGTCATCCTCAAACAGATGGATGTGCACGCCCTGAAAAAAACATCGGAAACAACACATTAATCATAAAAATCATAAAAATAATCATTATTCATTTATATCATGATAAACCTATGGAAAATAAATTGGTTTTTATGTTAATACCTTTGAAATAAAAATAAACAATTGAGAAGAAATGGGTTCCATAACAATCTCTTTGACACAATATTATCCTATGAAAAAGAAACAGGTTCCATAGTAATCACATTAGGTCAGAATCAACCCAAGTAAAAGAAATGGGTTTTATAACAATCTCTTTGAAACATGAATAACTCATGGAAAAGAAAAAGGTTCCATAACAATGTATTTATGACATAATCAACATAGGAAAAGAAACTCATTTCATAACAATCTCTTTGATATTTGATTAACCCATGGAAAATAAATGGGTTCCATGACAATATCTTTAGACATAATCAACCAATTGAAAAGATATGGGTTTCATAACAATCTATATTAAAAAATAATAATTCATCAAAATAATGAATGATGGAGGTATCCATAAAATATATCCCCAATGAAGGATTAGTAACAACAAGGGGTTTTGTTGTTTAGGAATGTAAATTCCCTTAAATGAAAATTAAAAACATTATTGAGGAAAAAAATCTTTAAACATTCAAAGTGTCCCAACAACATTGATACATTTGAATCGTAATCCCCCTAAAGTTATAAAATTTAACAATACATTAAATAACATGAGAATAGATAAATTTAAGATATGATATATCGAAGGGGTAGTATATACACATCATAAAAGAATGGTTGTGGATGGAATAAAAAAATATTGCAATTAAAGGAGATTGAAACTAAGTCCCTTACCTTTTTTGTAACTGTGAAACCGTAAACCCCAAAA
Organism: Viscum album; assembly: GCA_963277665.1. Classification (NCBI taxonomy): domain Eukaryota; kingdom Viridiplantae; phylum Streptophyta; class Magnoliopsida; order Santalales; family Viscaceae; genus Viscum; species Viscum album. The sequence goes on from OY728126.1 coordinate 68,432,747, forward strand.
AATATAGATCCTAAAATGGATATATAAAAACCCATAAATTTAAGTATAATAACCATTAAATAAATTAATCTGTATTATATACATGACACACCAAAAATAAGTGGTGAATATGGCATATATATCATAGAAATAATAGTGAGACAAGAAAAATCATTACTATTTTATTAAATTTTGAATCATGAGATACATGAAATAATAAAACGAAACACCCGTGCTTTGAGGTATGTGGCCTTTATTGATGAATTTTTATGTATATTATGTTATTGGGAAAGGTTTTGGAGAGTTTGGGAGAGTTTAAAAAGGTTTTGGAAAAGTGTGGAGGTCTTTTCAAAACTGCACTTTTTGAGCAAGTTTAGGGGAAACCATGTGACAATCCTAAGAAACCATGTGATATGACACTATTTGGATAGTATCATCTTCACAGTTAGTGAATGGTTTTCTAAACCGTGCGAGATTATCGTGCTTCCCATTAAAAGTGGTTTTTTATTGGGGTAGGTTGGGATTTTCCTTAACTCACCCATTTCTGGTCATATACAAACCCTACATAGGATTTATTCTTCACAAGGGATAGGGGAACTCTCCCACTCATTTTGGAAGGGATTTTATGGTTTATCAAGTTGGTTTTAAGGTTTTTCATCTCAGTGAAGTCTTATCTTTTGGTTTCAATACAGTTTCCTCTAGATATTCACTCTTCCCTCCCTTATTTTTCTACATATACATTGGTTTCATGTAGATATTGGGTTTTTGTTTCCATAGGTGATTATTTAAGGTCTTTTTGATGATAGTGACTGATATCTAGAGTAGTTTTGGTGGATCATTTTTTCGTATTGGTGGTCATGTTGCTTGTGGGTCGATTTTTCCTGAACCGTAATGTAAGGTGGCTTCTCTCTCGACTCAACTTTGCTAGAACATCAGGCCTCTTTAGCAATTAATTTGCTTTTCTTGAAATTAATTTTTAACATGATGTGTTAATATTGTTGGATCCCCTTTTGGTAATGAATTATGGATTTTGGGTAAAATGGTACATTGTTACAAAAAGGGGTTTTGTTGTGTGATTTTAAATTATTAATTTTAAAATGGATAATGGATAGAATTATGGAAATGTTTTTATGAAATATGAATTCCAATAAAAAAAATTCTCCATTGAAATGTGGTTTTAAATGGAAAATGGTTGAAGATGGTTTTTTAATAAATGGTGGGCTTTATTGAAGTGTCTTTGCATGTGTTGGAAATCATTGTGTGCATAATGTGTGGCCTTGGTGTGCTTATGATTATTGGTTAGTCCGAAAAAATGGATTCTGTTGATTGTTTGTGAAGTGGGTTCGAAGTATCACTATAAAAGGCGACAAATAGTGGATGGAAGGGACACCGTTAGGTATATGTGTTCGAGAAGTACCACTAGTTTGGAGAAGTAGTAAACGGTTTTGGATGTGATATTCCACTATTGTTGTTTTCCTTATTGTGTTGTTATGAAAGATGAAAATAGTTGTGCACATTTGAAATGGTGAAATTGAATATGGAATGTTTTTTTGGTCGTCCCTTTTTTTACTTGTCTTGGTAAGGATATGTTTGTCTTGTGGTAATTGTTAAACTAGTTGGTGTTTATAAAAACTATTTTATATTAATGTGCTAACAGTTCTTTCAAAGTGGTGTGTGTAGGGAAGTCATATGGGGAAATCCTACTAAGTATTATTTTTCACATATTCATTGGAACTTTGGTTCTTTTACATATGTTTTATTCAAGGATATATATAAGAGTAAATAATCACATTTATCTAATGGTTCTTCATGATGCCCAGGTGGTTTTTTGTTGATTGGAGCATACGACTTGTGGTGGAGCAGTGGAGTGTGTTTTGATTTACTTTGGGCCGCCTATTTTTTCTTCTTCTTGGTACTCTAAATTTGGTTTGGTGTTATTTGGTTGTATTGTTTTTTCTGATTTTCATGGATTATTTTGGTTTTCATTTCGTACTATATGTTTCGGGTTTCTATGTTCACATGCATCATGTAGTTTTGTTGGTAATGGGTTGTTTGGTTGGTTGGTTTATCTCCAATAAAAATCATTCCCCAATTTATTCTTGAATCCCTTGGAATTTATTTCTATCCTTTTTCACCTTGATAACATCTCTTAAGGCCTAGTATCACCTCACCTCATTCTCAAGACAATGAGGGGGTGACATTATAGGTGGTATCAGTTTGTTCGATCCTTTGGGGTTAATTTTTGGTCTTTGTGTTGACATTCATTCTTGGTCCATTCATTGAGTTGGTATTGTTTCAAAGCATAGGATTTTTGGAACCTGGAATGTATATAATGAAACAACGTAGCTAACCCATTTATGTTGAACATGAAGTTACTAGGGAGTTTGGTACAAAGTGTTTTGGAGACAGTTATAGGCATTAGATATCTCATTATCGTTGGAGTAGCCAATGAGAGAAGCATGACATGCCTGGTAGAAATTAATTCCTTCTAGGATGCATATTACATTTGGTATAATGACTTATGTTATGGTATGAGTATATGGATGGGGGGAAATATATAAATTAATTCAAATGTGGAAATTTTAAATGTGAATGGTTGTGTTATTTTAAAAATGGTTCAATTTTCAAAACAAGGTTTATTTTTCAGAATAATGCAACATAGAAAATGTGAACTTCTGGAAAGCCTGGCTATGAGATTTTTTAGGAAATTGAATTTGAGTCGTAAGACTTTTCCCTCTACCAGTGTGGGATTATAGTTGTTTTTGTGTTGATAGAAATGGCACCAGGTAGGGGTTGTAGAGACCAACCAGAGGTGGTTGCTCAAAATATGGTTTCACCAAAGCCTCATGTGAACTAGCAGCTATTTTAGTCTATAGTGTAAGTTTTCTAGGATTTTTAAAGTGGGAATACAAAGGATGAACCAAATATTGTGGCTCATGTTGTTCAGTTTCAAAGACAGAATCCACCCATTTTTAGGTGTGATTCAGATCCAAAAAGGGATGAAACATGGATGAACAAAATGAATAGGATATTTGACTTCATGGGAACACCGATAGAGTTAAAAGTAAATTTATCCATGTACATGTTGGAAGATGTTTCCCTTCAATGTTGGGAGTTGGTAGTATAAGCTAGGACATACCAAGGTGTTATATGGGAGGGTTTCTTGGAAGTGTTTACCAAAAATTTCTACCCTCATAAATTCATAATTAAGCGTACAATGTATTTTTTCCATTTTATGTAGGATATCCTTTATGTAATATAATATGACACTATGTTTATGAACACAGTGTCGTTTTCACCTGAGGTAAAAGGTAGCACACCGTTGAAGGCATGAATTTTTGATGATGGGTTGAGGTGGAAAATTCATTCCAAGATATTGGTGCTGTGTATAAATGATTAAAAGGAAATGGTGTAGATAGAAACGGTAGGTGAATATGATATTTTGGGGATATTTGTGGGGAATGTGTCCTGGTATCCATGGGGAATAGTGGGAACTCAAATGATGGGTACAAGAGGAAGAGGGACACTTATTTCTAGGATGGGAGTATGACTCAGAATCTGATGGAAATATCGGTGAATCTTCCAACAAATCCTTAGAGTAATCCAAGATGTTTTTAGTGTGGCTCTACAGGACACATCAAGTGTGATTGTATAGATCAACCTCGATCATGTCATAACATAGAGTAGATTGGAATTCTTCAGTGGTATTGTCATAATGCTCTGAGATTGGGTGTTCGTGACACTCCTTAGGGGTCTCATGTATCCTATGACTTGACGGGACTGGGGAAATGTCATACTCCTCGTCAGTAGAGCCATGATAGTCAGAGTGATTCTAGAAATACCATGACACCTCAGTAGGGTAATCAATAGAAGACTGTGGAAAGAAAGTAGTTGTTTGGAGTGGAACAGGTTGTAATGGATGATTGGTTGAGACTGTCCATGGTGCGATGTATAGTTCTTTTAAGTTCCATGTTGATGCACATGTTGTTTGATATAGGTGATTCCCACTCTTTTATTTCTTATCATGTTATTAATTTTCTAGGTCTAACCATGGAGATGATGCCTTCATTTTTAGAACATTGAACTCAACTAGGTCAAATAGAGTTTCGAGACTTTATATGTAGAGTGTGTTTCTTACTTGAGGTCAACATTGAATTTATGTCGGATTTCATAGTGCTTGATATGGATTCTTATTATATAATACTTGGAAATAAATAGTTGGTAATTTTTAATGCCCACATTGAATTCTATGTGCAAATGGTTAGTTTTAAAATGGACGATGGCCTTGAAAATATTATTATAGGGGAGGATAATAAAAATATGGGTGTAACAGATTTGTTGGCACCAGTTGTTTCCATGACCTCATATCAGTTAGTTGCATTCTCATTGGAATCAATGGATGTAGGTGAGTAGAGAGTTTTTTCAGCGATTTTTGATCAGTTAATGGATGTTTTTCCTGAATAATTCTAATGTAATCTACCCATGAGGGAAGTGGATTTTACGATCAATCTTATTCTACGAACCAGTCCTATCTCACTTCAATTATACCGAATGGAACCTGCAAAATTGTGGGAGTTAAAGGTAAAGTTTGAGGAGCTATAGAATAAAGGGTTCATTCGGCCAAGCACATATTTGTGGGCATCTCCATTTTTGTTTGTTAAAAAGGTGGATGGATCTCTGCTGGTCTATGCTGATTATACTAGAATTAAATAGGTTATGATAAAGAAACAATATTCACATCCACACATTGATGATTTTTTTGACCAATTGAGGGGTGCTCGGTGGTTCTCCAATATTTACATGAGGTCAGGATATCTTCATTTGGTGGTGAAGACTGAGGACATTACCAAAACTGCTTTCAGAAGTAGATATGGCCATTAAGAGTATGTGGTTATGCCCTTTGATGAAACAAATTCACCAATAGTGTTCATGGAATTTATAAATTGGATATTTAAGAGATACCTAAATTCTTTTGTGGTGTTATTTGTTGATGGTATAATGGTGTTTTGGAGAATAAGGGTAGAGCATGACCAGCACTTGGCTATAGTGTTGGGGTTATTGTGGGATCATCAGTTGTATGACAAATTGTCATAGTTTTGAATTTTTGATACATGAGGTTTATTTCTTTGTCCATGTTATTTCTGAGAAGGCTTTTTCAGTTTAAACATAAAAGATAGAGGTGTTTATCTCATTGAAACAACCAAAGAACGTTTTTTGAGATACAAATCTTCATTTTTCTAGCTGAAAATTATCGACGTTTTTTTGTTATATCTCATGATTGGCCTCACTAATGATAGCTTTTACAAGGAAGAATGTTTCGTTTCACTGGGATGACCTGTGTGAGAAATGTTTGGAAGAGCTAAAGGGTCTCCTTACATCAGCACCAATCATGGTTTTTTCAGAACCATGGAAAGGGTACATGGTGTGTTGTGACGCATCATGATTAGGTTTGGGGTGTTTTTTCATGCAAGATGGATCATGTGGTGTCATATGGCTCATGGTAGTTGAAGGTTCATGAGAATAACTCCCCAACACATGATTTGGAGTTGGTGGTAGTGGTTCATGCTTTAAAAATGTGGCGTCATTATCTCTTTGGTGAGAAATTAATGGTGTTTTCAGATCAAAAGAGTTTGATGCATATTTTTCACAAATAGATTTGAACATGAGGAAAATTAGATGGATATAATATCTCTATATATTTGATATTGACATAATGTACACACTAGGTAAGGGAAATTCAGTAGAGTATTCATTAAGTAGATAATCATAAGATCATGTAGTTAAATATGCATCATATCAATAGAAATTATTGTTGATCATGGTAGAAATGTGGTTGGAATGTGATGATTGGTGTGACAGATTGGTCTTCTTTCTAGTTTCTTTGGTTCCTAACCTGGTTGGTTTGGTTAAAGAGGCTCAGGTATCTAATTTTGAGTGTATGGAGTTGAGTTCAAAACTCAATGGTGGGGATACCATTGAGGGCTCATAACTGAATGTGAATTCATCTTTGTGTTTTTGGAATCAGATGGTGGCACCAATTTCTTGTCAGGAGGAACTTATCAGGGCTTATCATCATACCAAGTGGACGGTCCATCTTGGAATTCAAGATATTTATAAGGAATTAAAATTTTAGTTTTGGTGGGAAGGTATTAAAAGAGAAGTGGATGAGTTTGTTTTGAGATTCTTGACTAGTTATAAAGTCAAGGCAGAGAATAAGCGGCAAGTAGGAATCTGACAATCTTTTCCGATTCTAGTGTGGAAGTACGAACAAATAACAAATGTATTTTGGGATAGGTATCCCATGAATGGCTAGGAAAAACAATTCCATGTGCGTGGTTGTGTTTTGGCTTAAAAATTCTTCCCATTTCATCCCAATTCATGAATCTCATACGATGGAGGATCTATCCAAAATCTATATCCGAGAAGCGGTAAAGAGGAATGGTGTTACAATTTTGATTATATCAAATATAGATCCAATGGTTACCTCTCATTTTTTTAAATATTTGGATTAATCCCTTGGTAAATAGTTGGCGATGAGCACATCCTATAATCCTTAAATGGATGGCCAATCTGAGGGGATGATGCAAACTTTCAAGGATATTATAAGGGCTTGAGTGATGGATTTTAGAGGTTCATAGGCGGATCACTTGATATTTGTGGAGTTCTTCTATAATAAGAGTTACTAGAAATTAATATATATGGATCTTTTTGAGTCATTGTATGGGCATCCATGTCATTATCCACTATGTTGGGTGGAAACGGGTTAGACATCGCTGATTGGATAGAGCCTTGTTAGGAGACTATAGATAAGATCATGTTTATTGAAAAGATGATAGAGATTGGACAAATTCATCAAAAATCATATGTGCACCATCATCGATGATCATTTTCATTCGAGGTGGGTGGTCATGTGTTTTTGAGAATCTATCCTAGGTTGGGACATCATCGTTCTTGAAATCAGGGTATGTTATCACTGAGGTATATTAGTCCTTTTGAGATACTTGAGCAGATTAAGGAGGTTTCTTATCATTTGGATTTTCCACCACACTTTATTGTAGTGCACAATGTGTTTCATGTCTCACAGTTGAAATTGTATTAGTCGGATCAGAGCCATGTGATTTGATTGGATCATGTCGAGTTGGATTTGGATGCTTCTTTGTTGGATTTGATAGTGATTCCTGTGGATAGGAAATAGAAAGTCACACATGGTAAAAGAATTTGTTTAGTTTTCATTTTGTGCCAACATGATTAGATTTAGTAGGGTACATGGGAGTGGGAGAAAGAGATGGTTCAATAATGGCTTAAGATCTTTCGGAAGAGTGGTGTTTCTCTACTTTTTGAGGCTAGAGATTCCAATGGTGGGGAGAATCTAACACCCCATGTTTGAGGTATGTTACCTTTTTTGATACCTTCTTATGTATATAAAGTGGTTGGGAATGGTTTGATATGTTTTGGGATAGTTTGGAATAGTTTTGGAAAAGTTTGGTGGCCTTTTTAAGGCTGCACAGTTTTAGCACTGTTAGGGGAAACAGTGCAAGAATCCCATGTAACCATGTGATATGAAACTGTTCGAATAGTTGTCTCTATAGGGTTAGCACACGGTTTTTCATACTGTGTGAGTAAACTGTGTGGCCAATTAAAAATGGTTTTTTTTAAAGTGGTTAGTTGGGATTTAAACAAACTAACCCATGTCTTCTCCTATACGAACGCTACGTGGGATTTATTCTTCTCAATGGCTAGGGGTGCTCTCCCACTTGTTTTGGAATGGAATTGAAGTGTTTTCAATGTGGTTTGAAGGTGGTTCATCTCATGTGATTCTTATCTTTTGGTTTCTTTGTGGTTTCATCAAGATCATATCTCTTCACTCTCTTGGTTTTCTAGATCTACATCTGTTGCATGTATATATAGTGTTGTTTTGACTTAGGTGATGAGTTAAGGTCTTTTTGATTATAGGGAAGGGGATATAGACTAGATTTTGTGGAGAATATTTTAGGATTGGTTGTGTTGTTTCTTGTGGTTCAATTTCTACACAACCCTAAAGGTAGGTGTCTTCTCTCTCAACTCCATGTTGTTAAAACTTGAGGACTTTTTTTCGATTACTTTGTTTTTCTTGAAATTAATTTTGAATATGATGTGTGAAACTTGTTGGAAACCATTTTGGTGATGAATTGTGGATTTTGGGTAAAATGGGACATCTTTTTCAAAAAGGGGTTTTTTGTGAGATTTTAAAATGTTGATTTTAAAATAGATAATGTTTAGAATTATAGATAATGTTTTATCAAATATGAATTTCAATAAATATATTGCTCCATTGAAATGTGGTTTGGAATGGAAAATGGTTATAGAGTTTTTTCAATAAATGGGGGGATTTATTGAAGTGTTTTGGCATGTGTTGGAAATCATTGTGTGCATAATGTGTTTCCTTGATGTGCTTATGCTTGTTGGTTGGTCAAGTATTATGGCATGTGTTGACTATGTATGAAGTGGATGGGAAGTATCACTATAAAATGTGATGGATAGTGGATTGAATGGCCACCGTTATATATAAGTGTTCAAGATGTACCACTAGTTTAGATAATTAGTAAATGGGTTGGGATGGGATGGTCTGCTATAGTTTTTGGCCTTATTTTGTGTTGTTATGGAAGATGAAAATTTTTGTGCTAATGTGAAATAATGAAATTTATTATGGTATGGTTGTTTGGATTTCCCTTGTTTGACATGTCTAGGTAATGTTATGTTTGGCTTTTGGTAACTGTTGAACTATTTGATGTTTTATATAAACTATTTTATATAAATGTGCTAATGGTACTTTTCTACTAGGGTGTGTATAGATGTCATTTGGGTAAATCCTATAGAGTATTATTACTCAACTCTTCCTTGACACTTTGGTTCTTTTGAAGATGTTGTATTCCAAGACATGGGAAAGAGTAAATCTTCTCATTTAGTTTTTGGTTCATCGTGATGCACGAGTGGTTTGGTGTTCCTTCGAGCATGGATCTTGTGGTGGAGTAGTGGAGTGTTTCTTTATTTACTTTGGGTCGTGTGTTTAGTATTTCTCTTGGTACTCTGATTTTAGTTTGGTATGGTTTGGTTGTTTTTGATTTTGGGAATTCTCATAGATTAGATTGGTTGTCTTTTGGTACTATATGGTTCGAGTTGATATGCTCACTTGCATTATGTAGTTTCGTTGGTAATGTATTGTTTTTTTGGTTGGTTTATCTCCAGGGGAAATACCTCCCCAATTTATTCTTGAATCCCTCAACATTTATTTCCACCTGTTGGCACCTTGGGAATGTCGAATAAGGCCTAGTAACACATCATCGCCTTCTCAAGACAATGAGGATGGGGTGAGGAATTATATAAAATATGATCAAACATTTAATATCATGATATAACATTTCATAGATCAATGTATTTACCACACAAAAATAAATGAGTAGTGAATATGGCATAATTCTCACAGAAATAAAAGTGAGACTAGAAATTCCATTACGATTAAATAAACATATTATTAAAAACCACATAACAGATAGATAGGGATTGATTTGATGTTAAAATAACATGAATAAGAGTAATAAAATATGATAAATATTCAATTTTCAGTATATTTTCTATTAAATTAAATTAGTTGTATAAAATAACAACTGCCTAAAAGATAGATGTTTTGAGATGGAAACGCTTACCATGAGTCTGATTCATCATACTTGTTCTTTGACTTATGGATTTATAAACATTTTTTCATTATTTAATTTCTTTATAACTATTTCAAAAATTAATATTTCTATAATTTCACTTATTACCATGTTAAATACAATTACTTAATTGATTAATTTTACATCGGGGGTTTTGACAATATTCGGCTTATGTGTCAAAAATGACATTGGTAGGTAGACTATGGTCAAATGGGTCATTATTTAAATAGATCTAGAATAAAAAATATAAAATAATAATAATATTTATACCTAAATTATACTTTTAAAACCAATTATGAAATATGGTTATGAAAAATGAACCAATGTTACAATAATGGAGACGGTAGGTCGTACGTACGTGTGAGTAACATCCCCATTTTTCAATGATCATTATGGAAATAAGATAAGTAAATATTATATTTTTAGAAGTATATTTATATAATAAATTCTACATTATTTAATCATATATATATATATTCATATAATTCTTGTGATTTAGAGGTAATAACATCACTCTGAGGAGGCTATAGTTCATACGTCCAAAATGATGTTATCAATTTTTTATGTCTAAAAATATAATAAAAAAAGATATATTGTATTTTAAAAAAAAGAAATTATTTCATGAATATAATAATGACGTAATTTATATCATATATATTTACTAATCTCGTCATTAATTCATTCCTTTTGATTTATGAATGAATATCATCGCTTTGAGGAGGCGGTAGTCCATCCGTCCAAAAACGATGTTATTGTATTCCAATAAAATGGAAACAATGAAGGTATGTGTTATATAATATCTAAGAAAGAATAAATACATATTAAATATAATATATGTCATATAAAAAATTATTTCCATCATTATTACCAACCTCTAATGGTGATAATGGAAGGACGAACTACATCGGTTTGCGAGGTGGTAGTCTGTCATACACAAAAATGCTGATTTCATATCACATTTTATGTATTTGTGTGTGGATATAGGTCAAAATATTAAAATAAAAACAAATAATTATATTTGGGATACTATTTTTATTATATAATCATTTAATAAAAATAAACTAATAGGTGGAGAAAGAAATTAATCAATAGTGCATGTTGAAGAACATTACCTCTAATTCGAGTATCTCCTTTAAGTTTGCAAAGAAGGACTTCCTTAGTTTATTTTATGACCAAATTGAGGCTTCTAGAATGATATGAGGAATTTTGGTTGTTTTTTCTGGGATTTTTTGATCCAAAAGGATTTATAGGTGTAAAAACTGGACAGAGTGAGTTCTTTTTTATAGGGATAAGTGGAATTTTTTAAATACAAAAAGGTAAACATGATTGGGAGGTCTCCCTAACATTATGTTCCTAAAATAATTATTTAAAATAAATAAAATACATATTATGGTCAATATATGGAGATATAATGGTTTTTAAAAAATTTATAGGTTATTTTACCTCTTAATATTAAATTTTAACCACTAAGTAAACTCATTTTTACCTTTGTCATAGTAATTAATTTTAATTTCATTCACTAATATTTTTGGTCAAAAAGTAATTTGAACTAAATAAAAATTTTCAATTGGTATGATTACATATATGGATTCAATTTTTCCAAATTCTAATCATATAATTGGAAGAAATTAATATAAAATTATCCCCACATACAGGACAAGACAATAGGTTTTTAAAGATAAATGGCTCAAAAGTTTAAAAAACATTTATATCAAATTTCAATTTGAAATTGATTAAAATGACCAAAATTTGATTTATTAATGTATAATTGACCTATTTATACTTTAGAAAAATTAAAATATAATATAACTATATAAAGTAATTCGAAGAAATGGTAGTTTTCAATTAAAATTCACTATTATTCAGTATTCATCAAAATATGATATTTCTCAGAGAAATAGAAAATATTCACCCAAAATAAATAATTATATTAAGCTCTGAAAAATTAATTTCATTTATTCATATAAAAATTTTATAATTTTTAAATTTTTTTTTAAAACAACTAATCCATTAAAAGGTGGAAAAATACCTTTTAAAAAAATACATCTTTTTATACTAATTATTTGATTTATTCTTATCTTAATTCTATTAAACATATTGGAAAATTTTAAAAAACATTTTTTTCATATATAATTTATAAATTTAATTATTATTTCACACTAATATAAATTAATTTAACTTATTATGATAAAACACCTTTGTGGGCATAAAAATGTTTTTTCATAAAAACACACCCTTTATATTCAATTGGTTTCCATTTTTATTTATCATTAAATGGTAATAAATTAATTAATTTTATAAACATATGAAAACTATATTTTTATAATTTAGTTAAACTCCTTCATTCCCACCATTCAGACATCTAGTTTATAACTATCAGATTAAATAATACTATTAATAATATATTATTGTTTGGTAGGACTCAGTATTGTGTGTAACACAAGTTATTGAAGAAAATAAATGTTATGTGCATCATAAGATAAACTTGTATTTGTGTATAAAAAAATTAAATTATGAACTTCATGTAAGAAAATTTTTCAAATAATTTAAATAAATTTAAAAGAAGATATTTCATAAAATCATGTCATGTTACAACAAAGAAAAATGTCTTGAACAACCAAAGAATGGGGTAATCGATAGTTGTTCAGTAGTGAGGTTTTTTATTTGTAATGAGTTGGGTAATTATGATAAAATGTGTTTGATTATAGTTGAGGAAGATGGAAATCATCATCATTGGAGATAGAATGGGGTAGAAAATCCATTTTTACTACAACGATTGATGTTGGCCCATCAAATGAAGTAGTGATAGCTCCAAGGAGCTTATTAGTTTTTGAGTGTTGACCAGATGTAGAGTATCATCAATTGGAAGTGAAGTAATTATACATTCTGAACACTTTATTTTGGACTAGATATGGGCACTATGATTTTTTAGTTATTCCATTTTGGTTTTCAAATTCACATACTATATTTGTGTACCTTATGATTAGAGTTTTTCAAGAGTTCTTGGATATGTTTGTGGTTGTGTTTATTAATGAAATTTTGGTATATTATAAAATTAAAGAAGAACATGAAAGACACCAAATAATTCTTTTCAATCCTTATAAGAAAATATATTTTATTGTAAATTTTTAAGGTGTGAATTATGGTTGCAACAAATTTCTTTTCTTGGAGATATTGTTTTTAAATATGGAATAACTATTGACCTTACTAAAAAATATTGGTAAAGAATGTACAAGATCCAAAAATATCATAGATATTCGTAGTTTTCATGGATTAATGGGTAAATAAAATAGTTTTTTTAAAACACTCATAGTCTTCTAGCCCAAAAACTATGTTAACTCAAAAAGGAGAGAAATTAATTTGGATAATATACTGTGATTATTGTTTTCAAGAACTATAAAGAAGATTGGTAGATACTCTGGTTTTGTCCTTTCCTTCCATAAATGGATAATTTTTAATCTACCTCAATGATTCTCTAAAAAGAACTAGTTATTTCCTAATGTATAAATATTAGGTAATTTCTTATGTTTCACATCAGTTGAAACCTCATGAATTAAATTACTCTACACATAAAATGAAATTAGTTGATACAGCTTCTACTTTAAAAATTTGGTGGCATGTGTGGAGTAAAGTGTGGAATATATACATATTATAAATTTATGAAGTATATATTCACTCAGATTGATTTAAAAATGGTACAGAGAATATGGATGGAATTGATTAAGGATTATAATTTCATGATTCATTACCATCCAATAAAACCAAACAATGTGGTTGATGCTCTGAGTCAAAATAATAATGCTAAATTAACCATGTCATGTTTATAATGTGACCCTTTGGTTAAAGTTATATTATATTTTTTCCAAGAATATTACTATGTAGGGAAATCTACTATTTTGTTTCAGTTTTTAGGGCAGTCATATTTTCAGAAAGAATTATGCAAGATCGAAATCAGGATCAATATTTTCAAAAAAATAATCAAATAAGAAGGGTATGTTTCAATATTTTAATATTTATGAAGAAGGAATTTTTTGATTTTAAAAATAATGGTGTGTACTATTGATTCCCCCTTAAAAAAATATTTGTTGAGTGAATCTCATAGTTCTTCATTCTATATTTATCTGAAAACCACTAAGATGTAGAGGTACATTTAGCAGTATTACTAGTGGGTGGAATAAAAAGAGATATTACTGACTACACAATGAAGTTTTTGACTCATTAATATGTGAAAGACACCAATGTGAATGATTCAACCTTTACATGTGTTGGGGTGTAAATGGTATAATATATCAATATATTTTATGGTAGAATTTTGAAATAATTTTTCAGGTAATAATGTGATTTGGGTTATTGTTGATTAATTAACTAAACATGTACATCTATTTCCCATTCATGAAAAAATGTTCTTAGATCAGCTTTCTCAACTACATATAAGACATACAGTCTGGTTACATAGAGTGCCTCTCTCCGTTGTATCATATCATGATCTTGGGTTGACATCAAATTTTTGGAAAGGAATTTAGAAGTCATTGGTTAATAAATTAAATTTTAGAACATCGTTTCATCCTCAATCTGATTGACAGCGTGAGAAGACAATTATAACCATGGAAAATTTTATTTTTCATGTTTAATTTATTACTGGGGATGTTGGGATCAATATCCTTATTTGGTTCAGTTTTCTTATAACAATAGTTTTCATTCTAGTATATTGATGGAAAAAATTGAGGCATTATATAGAAAGTGGTGTCATACACCATATTTTTAGGATGATATAAGATAAAGGGAGTTTATGGGAGTAGAGTTGGTAGAGGAAATGGTGGGAAAGGTTTAGTTGATTCAGAAACGTATGAGGATGGCTAATAGTTGTCAAAAAAGTTATGTGGATAACCAGAATAAAGATCCTTAGTTCGAGTTAGGATCATTTCTTTCTCAATGTTTCTCCATGGAAAAGTGTTATACATTTTGGTAAGAAGTTGAATCTATGTAAATAGATAATTTGACTGTACTAAATCCAAGATAATGTTGTATCAATTTCTTACCAAGAAGTTTTACCTATGAGTTTATATCTGGTACACAATTTATTTGTATTTTTCATGTTTAGGAAATATGTTCCAGATTTATCTCATGTTTTTTCCCTAGATGTAGTTCATTTTAAGGGAACCATTCTAATGAGAAACAACTCATTTAGCCTCTTGACCATAGTGAACATGTTTTTCGGAATAAGGTGATTCGTCAGGTTAATATTGTATGGAAAACCCATATGGTTAAATAGGAAACATATGAATATGAAAACTTTATAAGGGAAAGATATCCCCAATTAGTTAATAAGGGAATAAAATTGCAAGGACATGATTTTTTAAAGGGGGGAATTAAAAAACTAGGTTAAATGCAGAATAAATCATTTTCATATTTATTAATATTAATTATATTGTTATATTTGTTATCAGAATATTATTTTTTCTAGATCAGAATGGAAATAGTTTTAAGTAAACTCTTTTTTTATATGTGTTTTATTTAAAACATAATTTTCTAAATCTCTGAATTTGAAGTTGAAAATATTAATTACATTTTTTAAATCAAAATATCAAAATTTACCTATAGTTTTATTTTTTTATTTTTTAAAAAATATTTATTTTTTAGTGAATGGTGATAATACAAATTTTGGCAAAAGTAATTTATTTTCAATAAATTAGGTATTATAAAATTCCCATTATGTATTGAGTATGAATTAAAGTTACATTATAATTATTTAGTTATATTTATTCCACTAAATTATTTTTGAGTCAAATTTATATTGTTTTTTGAGTATATGTATATTTTTGTGTTTTAAAATGGGTTTTTCTAAAAATTGGTTTAAAACAAATAATGTTTCTCCATTTTAATTTAATAAAATAATCCCTAATGGGGAATTTTTATAATTAAATTTATAGATTATATATCAGTAAAAAAATTTATTTTCATTCAATAATTATTATTATCCATAGAGTTAATATAGAATCATCTTTTTCTCAAAAAAAACATTACTCGAAAACCCACTTTTGCATCACATCTGCAGGTTTTGTTTTAAATTAAATACTTCCAATTCTAGAAATTTTATTTTGTAAGAAGGATTACATATTTTGAGTCATAAAAATTTATATTTTTCCATAAATTCATCTTAATCTTTTACCCCAATTAATTTTTAAAACAGTAAAAATTAATTGTCTTTGTTAAGGTTAAAATATATTTAGAGGGGGTAAAATAAAAATATACATGTTAAAATAACCTAAAACAAGTATAAAATATATTTTATATACATATTTAAACATTATCCCTTCTATGATCTATAATGGATCATTATTGGTGCCTTTTTATATGAATAAAACATGGGAGGAATTCATTATTCTTAAAAATTACAAGTGTACCACTCAACTCACTTATAAAAGGCCAACCCTCTCCTCCTCCCATCAAACCTTCAAAAACCATTGTTTATTCCAATATATGAGTAAATAAATTATCTAATTCCATAATATAATCCTATAATCCTTATTTTTTCTATAAATCTAACCAAGTAAGGCCTTTGGTTTAAGCCAAAGGAAGTTTCCTGAAGAAGAGGTAATGTTCTTCAACGAGTATTTTTATATCATTTCTTCCACCAACCCCATAAATTATTCTTAAAACCTTATTATATAATAAAAAATTAATATTGAAAATATTTATATGTTATTTTTATAATTTAATAACCTAAATAATTCTATTATTTCATCAAATGGGTTACGAATTCATCATTCATGTGTACAATGGACTACTTGTTTGCGAATTGATGACATTCATTTTTCCTTTACCACCCATCACAGTTGAGTATGGTGATGGATATGAAGTATGTATATTATATTTATAAAATATTATTACCTATGGAGTAATTATATCATATATAACTTTATTTATTTCAATTCATTATGGGATACGATAATTTTTCTCGTATGTATAGCGGACCACCGCCTCATGAAGCGACGTGATTAGTTTTTCATTAATGTTTTACATTGTAGATAATAAAGGTAAATTTAATGAATATATGTGAAATAAATGGTATAATTATTATTTTCCAGATATATTCATCATTTTTGAAGAATAATATATCATCTTATTTCTTACCTTCTCACTCACTAAAAAATGATAACGCCATTCGTGAACTATGGACTACCGCCTTCATGACGTTATGTGAATATCTTTTCATCACCACACCCCATGAATGATATATATGTAAGTATATTTAATGAAATAATTTGGTATATATTATATTATGAAGATTATATAAAGATAAAACATTACTTACCTCATTTCCATAATGATCATTGAAAATGGAAATGTTACTCATGCATATGTTTGGCCTACTGTCTCCATGATCATAACGTACCTCATTGGTCAAAACCACATTTCCTGATTGACCATAATAGTATAATTTATGAATAAATATTAAAAATATTTCATGATTATTATTCAATATATTTTTATATAATGGCCTCTTTGACTATAGTCAACCTACCATATTCATTTTTAACACCTAAACAAAATATGTCCAAAACATCTGGCATGTAATTAATTGATTATGTAATTGAATATAACATGGTAATAAGTGATATAAAATTAATAATAAACATTTAAAGGGTTATCTATAATTTTAATTAATAAAATATGTTTATTTTTCAGGAATATAAAGACACATGTGACTAATCAGATTTATGGTATGAGACTTCATCTCAATTTCCATTCATTGAGGAATATTTTGATGTTATGAATCTTTAATCTTTTAAAATGTGTATATACATCCACTTTGATGTGTTATATAATTAATTTATCTATTCTAATAATATTTTATATTTTGTTTTATTTTATTATTTCATAGAGCTTATGATTTACGTGTTTCCCAAGTGATAATTGAGTGTTCTTTTTTGAAAAACATATTTTACTGTTTTTCCTTCCAACTCTTTCTCTTCATGTCAATATTTTTTATAAATTATTTTATGAATTTCTTAATATGGACATAAAATATTTATAAAGTATATTTTATGTCAATTTTAATTTATTTAAAAATATTTCAAAAGTAATATTGTTACATGTTTTATAAGGATCTTTTTGACAAAAAACAAAATAATGTTCTATTATAACATTTACTATGTCAATGAATTTTTACACTATTATTGCCATCATTTTATTTCTTGGTTCCTTGGAAATATTTCATGTATTGTTCAATGAAAATCCATTTTCCATTTTTGGGTTTTTTTTAATGGGTTTTTAATATAAAATGGTATTTTGATATCCAAATGAAATTTTTTTTATGATCCTAAAAGAGGTTTCAAATGTTTTATGATGTAAAAGTGAAAGAAAAAAAATTATTCATGATATTGTACTTGTGTTTTAAAAATGATAAATGGGTGCAGCGAGGTAGCATCAGTTTATCTCATTATAGCTTATATTATGGATGTGCCCAAATAGTTTTAGGTGATCCCATTATAGCTTATACGATGGGTGTTTTTGGATAGCATCAAGTGAGCCTGTTATATATTAAAAGATACATACACCCAGAAATCACTCTAATTCAGTAGGTAATTTTTTTTGTCTTAACAAGAATGAGGTACGTAGTTTCCAACGTGTTTCCCAATGGATTTAACTGGGCACTAAATACTTCTTATATAGGATTAAAACAAGGTAATAATGTGATTCTATGTATTTATAAAAAGTGATTTTAATTACATAATATGGGTTTTTAAGGAATCATTTTAGAAAAAGTGTGTGTTATTTTCATGTTGAAATTTATTATTACATATTATCAATGATATTTGAAGATATAGGTAAACATTACATGAGTTTTCTTGTTTTCACTAGACTAACAACTTTCTTTCCTTTTATATCCCTTACTATGCTTTTTTGTGCTCATCTCAAGTTTTTAAATCATTTTTACATGATTAAATGATGGGTAAGGGAATGGAAGATTACAATTTTAAAGGCATGACAATTTTTTATGGAATTAAATCTTGGTTTTTTTAATTTCTATATGGTGGTAAAATTGATACTGATTGGAAGTGTTCACGTTATATTATGTGGTTTTCTTATGTTTGAGTTATGGCATAATTATCTAAAATTATAAAATTAAAAAAGGTCTTAAAATCTATGTGAATGAATTATTGACTTAAATCTCATGATTATATAATTTTTATGGTAAGTTAATTATAAACACTCTTCATCTTTTCTTCTTCTACATCTCCAAAAAATTGGAATTAGAAACTATGGAAATCATTGTACACTCCCCACTATTGTTAAATTAAGAATCAGGCTATAGAGATGACACTAAAGAGTCGAGTTGAAAGGGACTAGAATTGAGGATATGAAAAATAATCATAGAACCTATGATTTATAGCATCACATAAGGACATCACAAAAACTACATGGCCACATGGATGGATTAGATCCATGGAAAAAATCTAGAAGTGGGTTGACTAATGACCTGAGTGGACACTCTACATCACAAAAGAGGCCAAAAATAAGGGTTGAATGTCCGACTATAAACACATCCATAAAATAAACATATAATGGAAGAAATAAAACCATAGGATGAGGGTTAGTTATTGGATCATGATAAAGAAAAATAAAGAAATAATATCAAAAGAAGCAAGGTATATGGTGTAGGAACAATGGAATAGGCCTAGGTAGAGTGGGTTTAGCCATAAATAAGAAACACTAGAATATAAAATCCAATCTAAGATTTAACTTTTAAAAAATAAAATGTACAAAATAAAACATGTAAATCATGAATAGAAAATAAATTAATTCAATTTTCATAGAATTTAAATCATATCATATTAAATAGTAATTTAATTAACTAGAATAATTGTATACCAAATTCACACTTTCCTTGAAACTCTCTTATGATTAAGATGGATTAGGGCTTCCAACAATGGAAATATCCTTTCTGATGCATGATTAATCTCATGAATATGGTTATAGATCCTATGTCCTCTTTTTTTTTTTGACATTTTTTTATATCATGATATAAATTGATGTTTTATTAGTATGATGTTGTCATGTTATATTTCCACATTTTGTGGCCAAGTATTTTGGTTTTCTATTATTGTTTCCTTGGATTTATTAGGTTATTTCTCTCAAGAACATGTATTTTAAACATGACCAATCCTTACTTATTTAGGATGATCTTATAGTGGAACTTGTATTTTGTTGGTTTAATGATGTTACCCTTGCATATGACTTTATGCTACAGGATTAACCTTAAAAGTGTCTTCATGGTGTGGGTAACCTATATGTATTATCTTTGTTCTATGGGCTGACCAGCCTTTGTGTTGTAATTGAACCTTTCATCTATGAGTTCAGCTATCTAAAGTCTATTAAAATGGTTATTTCATTCACAAGACCCGTGTTTAAAAAAAATTCCCAACTACAGTTAAAAGTAATTTATACATCTAGTTTTTCAATTCTCAATGACCATCATCATTAGGTGGTATCATTCCAGTGTACATAACATAGATTATGATCTCATAGGAAAACTTTGTGAAGATAAAAATGAGTGGATAGTTTTCAAATGGTGAGACCAAGTTATAGTAAGGGGTTTGATCTTGTTCTCTTTTTTCAATTTATTATTTGACATTATTATATGTTATAACTTCTTAGTTCTTGTAAATTTGAGTGTTTTCTGGAATATAATATGGTTAATTTTTTTAGTTATTTATTTTCTAATTTTCTAATTGTTAGTTTCCATTTTTAATTATGTAATTTGTTTTATGAGATATTGTTCTTACCGTGAACACAGAACCAATGTTGTCATTTTTTGTGTCCTTTCTTGCTATATTTTTTTGTTTTGTAGATTTTTTGTTTGTTTTATTTGTACCCTGATTCTAGTATTTATGCTTACATTTTTTTTATAAAGTTCATCATAAACTCAATCTTTTATATGACTCTGTTGAGGGGTTGGTTTTTGTTTGAGGGCCTCCCCCCACCCCAACAATTTTATCTAAGCATTGATATTGAGTTTAGTGATTTCATTGTCTTAGTTTGATAATGAGAAGTTTCTTGAAGTAAATGATATTAATATATGGAGAGTAAAGATGCATTATGTTATTATACAAAATATAAATGAATATTATTTGAGTGGGAAAAATAAAAATATCATCATCGTCTCTACCATTGGGAAGACATCAACCTCTTATGCGGGTTGACCCTAAAGCTTTGAATAAATCCTACACTCTATTACTATGAACCTAGGTGAAAAATTCTTACAAGAAGTGTTCTTTGAAACACAAAATAGTGTTATCTAGTTTAATCTTTAACATCCTTATATTATAAGTCTCATCTTGATAGGTTGAAAAATAAAATAAATCTTTATAATTTTAAAATGGACTATGTCACTATTTTCGAGAATATTTAGATATTATTAATAAGATGGTTTTAGACATAGGAAATGTAGATATTACAAAATTGAATTATGATCATACCAACCTGCAGTGTAATTCCATGGATGATTTAGCTAATATTGTGAAGGATTTGATGAATTATGTAAGGGATCAAAGTTATTTATGGCTCAAGTAGAACAATATCGACACGGGTCTCTAGTGCAGTAGTTTCTTATGTGGATCACAATGCGTGGAAATAATAACTTAAACCACACAAAGAAAATATACTCACATTGAAATAGTGATAAATAATAAATTCACTATAAATTTTTTGATAATAAAAAAATTTAAAAATATGAATTTTTATAAATTTTAGTGAAACTTTATATTTCAAAAAATCAATTTTTAATAAATAGAGATTGGTCATAAAAATTAAAAAAATTGTTGTATTTAGATCATGGGAAGGATAATGATAATCTTTCAGGGATATAGGATGTAAAAAATAATGGAACTAGATTGATGAGTTTCATAGAATAGGCGGTGGAAGGGGCATCGCTTCACTAACAATATAGTATTTTAATAATACATTTCTTAGGATTGGATTAGCCAGTTAAAAAGGTGGAAAATTAGGATGGTTCACACATCACCACAATATGTTGTGGTACAATATATCACATGCCAGAGCATGACATCCCAAATAGGTAATTACACAGGAATTTTGTGGTGCGACGGTGCCCAGTTCTAGCCATAGTGAAATGGCATGCACTATTAATAATTATGTTAGAAAATCCATTATTTTAGAGGTACTAACGTCTATAGTCATGTCCATGGATCTTCAAGTGCATGGTCTGATGATGGAGGGTATTGGATGGATATCAGAGCCTGTTTTTCTCAGTATAATTGGTCAACTAAAGAATACTATCAAAAAGAAGAATGATTTTTAGCTTAGTAAAAATATAATCCATCACTATGGAAATCCCATCCACAATAATAGATACTATCCTAAGAATATTTCCAAGGATGTTATAACCTATAACAATGTCGTATACCCAAATTATAATGGTGTTGATGATCTCACAACCCTTAGAGTAGAGATGGTTAAATCTATATCTCAGGATTTATTTGGGTGCAGATGGATAAATAGATATCTCTTACAATATTTAATGGTGTGTCTTAGATTAAAGTGTCTCATAAGCATTCAATAGTAGTATATCATAGTATATATGGTGTTATGTGAATACATGATCCATTATGGAACATGTAAAGGAGATAATCATAATATGATTTTTATAGTAGAGCTTAGGATTTTTTTAGTGACAATTTCCCAAAACAATTGATATAATGCACTAGTTTTCATGAAAATAACCTATTTGGTTTCAATTTTAATTTGAAATATAGATATTTTTTTCATTTTATCATGTTGTTTATGATACAATTTATTTTTTGTTTTTATCTTGGTGATTCTATGTTATAATTCCAGGTTTTGTGACTTTGGATTTAGTTTTTTGTTATTATTTCTATTCCATGATTATATTGTTTTCTCTCGGGAGATTTTTGTGGCCATGGGACGAAAAAAAAAATATTGAGGATTAGTTCCCATTGACCCTTATCTATTGAGTTGATTCATTGGATTAATCCTTATATATGACTTTATCCAATGAGCTAACCCTTATGTATTACTTTTTTTCATAGGTAACTTGTATGTATCCCTTTTAAATTCTGATGATGCTCTTATGTGTCATATCATGACCCTTACTTGATTTTTGAGTTTCCTTTTCACTACATAGGGTTGATTCATATGTAAAGATAGATTTATAAGATCTATTACAATGATTATTTCTTCTATGTGCCTCTTATTTGAACACATGCCCTAGCTACCAGTATTGGTGATTTATAAACTGCTTAATTGTTTCCCAACCCTCACCATTATTGATACGGATGATATAAAGAGTATTGGAAATTCTGACTCAGGGAAACCTAGAGGGAATATAGAAGGTTATTAAGAGTGGATAAATGTTTTGTATCTCTATTAAACACTCTTCTCAAAATCTAGTATTTTTCTTGGCATGCGATTAATTAGTTATAAATATATACTGTGTATGTAAATTTGACATTCAATTTATTATAAAATAACACAAAATTATAAAAATAAAAAATATGGTATAAGTTTTTTTGGAAATTATTTATTGGATATATGTTAAAATATTTGAATTAAAAATTGAAAATATGAATATTTATAGAATGAGTATTGGAAACAAGTTACAAATAGATAATAATAGAAACATATATACATGATAGAAATTTATAAATAGACCTCAATATATTGAAAAAAAATTTATTTGTATTAATTTTTACTAATCGAAAAAAACAAAAATGTGTAAATTGAATAATTAAAAATTATAGTTTTTGAATTTTGTATTTAATAAAATTGGAAAAAAATGGAAAAAAAATAAACCACCTCAGCAATAGAAAAAACAAAAATGTGTACAATTTTTCACACCATAATAAAAGATAAAGTATTTGACAATACCACTACATTAATATAATAAAAAAACCAAATATGAAGAAACATATTGAAGCAAAGACATCAAAACCCTAAAAAATAACATATATAATTATTCTCTAGTTACAAAATAATTTATCTGTGATAATAATCACACCATAAACATAAAATAAATGATTATAAACCTTGACTCACTAATGGTGTTGATGGGGTATCCAATACACAATGAATTTTTAATTAAATTGTCTACTAAGTCTCTAAATTTTTAAAGAAAATATATAAAAAATAAAAAATTATGATTTAGTATAAATTTGAATAGTGGACCACAATTTTGAATATGATTAGTTTATAAATATAGATAAAATTATCAAATTTTCCATAGTCTATAATTTAAAATAAACTGAGCATTTATCATTCATTTATCACAAATTGTCTTGTTGATATTATTTATTATGAAGGTGATAAAAATGTGTCATATCTTCAATAATTCAATATAAAATGGAGGAAGACTTTCATATTTATTGGTTAGTTTGATCCACTAAACACAGCCTCTCAGATTGATCAATCCTAAATATGTATAGTTTGGTGTAATAAAAGCATCAGTCGAATGATTTTAAAACTCCTAGAAAAACAGATAGCTCTTAATTGAAAAAATTTAAATCATTCCATTAATATTGATAATCCCAATTGAATTATAATTTAAAGTTTAAGACGACTAAAAATGTTGAATATTTTTTAAAATAGTTATATGAACATATCAAAAGCTCAAGAAACACAATATTTCATTATGACCTATGTTAAAGTGTATCATAAATCTATTGATATTATAGAGAACACATAATGTTCAATGGAGGAGTGATATTATATAATTATATGTAATAATTAATGAAATGGAATATGGAAAAATTCAAATTTTCATAATGAATAAATTATTTCAAGTGAACTTACAATCTTTCAATTTCAAAAAATAATACAAAGTTTAAAACGGAATGTGGAATGGAAAATGTGATTTTGTAAGAACTAAAAAATTAATAAAATAATACTGGACCCATGTATGAAAACATCAGAGTATTGAGGTCATTGAAATTTTAACATCATAAAAAACTAGTTAGATGATGAATACATGTCCCAAGGTAAATAACTAGATTATTTATTCATGCATCTGCCCACTTTTTTTCCGTCTGATTTAATCAAATACAAAAATGAGTGAAATTAAAAAGAACCAACTCATTATACAGTAATCCCAAAGGAATTAATGATTTAAATGAAAATTTAATGAAACAATATATATAAGTTATAAATATATTTACTATAAATCATTAGAAATGTTTCTATAGGGGAATAAAAAATTGATATCTCACTTAAAAGATGCTCAAATGTTGCATTATAAAGCATGTAGTCGATAAAACATCAGGAAAAAGGAATTATTCTTTCGCTACATCCCATTTGAGTGAATTCTCCCCAAATTTAATATCCATAGGTAAGATTTTCACTTCATGAGATCCATTTTTACTATTGGAAATATGCATATTAGGGTGGCCAAATTAAACAATACACATAAACACATGAGGTCCAGAAAAAAATAAGTATCTCATGTAACAATAACCTTTATCCTGAATCACTCCAAATCAGATTCATTGCATGTATAATTAATATTCCTTGCACCCATAGAATTATGTTTTTTGGAAAGAATTAAATATACCCCATTCAT
The DNA here is from genome assembly GCA_963277665.1 of Viscum album. NCBI lineage: Eukaryota > Viridiplantae > Streptophyta > Magnoliopsida > Santalales > Viscaceae > Viscum > Viscum album. Next base: position 68,458,013 of record OY728126.1, read on the forward strand.
TACAAAGAACCTTTGGGTTCATGACATCTGCTATAAATTCAAATGATAAGTTTTATCAGAAGTGTTGTCAATCAGAGCATTAATGATGCACACTGAGATCAAGAGTTTTTCAATAGTTCAATATTAAATAAAACCTATACATCATAGATAAAAGGGGTTAAAAATTATAAATGATATATATATATATAATACTAATATATTTAAGAAAAATATTTATTCCAGTTTGTATATAAAAACTTCAAATTTATATATTTATTATAAATATACATATGTCAATATATATATATACATATATATATATATAACGTATATATATAATAAATATATATATATATATATCATAATGCACATATAAACAACAGAATGTATATGTATATGTGTCTGAGTGTGTAGGTGTGTGTAATTGTAGCATGCATATATATACAATATATTAGAATGTATATATAAAGTATATAATATATATGTATAATAGAAATATATATGTGTCAAAATGGGAGCGTGTGTTTGTGTGTATTTTCATAATTGTACAATATATCAATAATAAATATATAATTACATATTTTTATTATATATATTAGGATATAATTATACATATAAAATTACAGAATTTATTTATATAAAATATAGGATGTAAATATATAGATTTTAGAGTGTTTATATTAATACAATGATAGTCATCTGGACATAATTCAATACAAACGTAATTCCAAAACTCCCTATGAAATGAATATAACATGGATTACTTTGATACTCACTAAGACTGATAATGAAGAATGTCCCAAGCCCGAGAATGCATTACCAACACATGTCCAGGTGTTATATTTTGAAAATACAATTTAAGTACTTACCCTTTTTTTGAGATTCTTGAACATAGTATCAACTACTATAACATCTAGAGAATATTTATACGTTGATTCAATGGTGTGTGTTACAGTTTCAGTGTTCATGTTAACAGATGAAAAAATTCCATGATCATCATGTCCAAAAGACATCAAATGAAATTAAAATTTTCTAATTGAATGCATTTTTATTGTACTATAAATTTTATGAGGGCATATTCTAGCTAATCAACTAATGATATATATTCATCAAAATTGTTACATTCTAATTATTACACATTGAAATTATCCTATCAAAATATGGATTATTTGCATATAAATAGTAATCTAAAGTAATTTTCAATATCATATTTTAAATCCCATAATTAAAGAAGTGAAGGGAAAAGTATTTTAGATTGATAAAATGGTTTCTTGTGAGATAAAAAACAAAATGATGATCTGAATCAGGCCCATCTATTAGAAAAATATTTACCAAATTCCATTTTTTGATGATAGAAATATATGTATCCAAGGTATAGTCTATCATAAATCTGATTGATAAGATATAATATTTAAATTTTAATTATTTGATAAAACAAGGAAATCTACATTCATATAGTTTAAGCACCAAAAAATATTCTAATATTTAAATGAATATATGTTTATTAATGTTTGATAAATAAAAAATCCCATTGAGGTTGTTAAATAATTTTGTATTACTTTAGAAAATGGTAAATATATGATACCATGAAATGTTTTAAGGACTTTATATTTTCACTATCGTTCACAATATAGTGATATTCACTAAGAAAAAAACATCATCTTGAAAAGCGCATGTAATTTTCTGTAGAATGATACTATTATCATACCTACAGAATCATCAATTATTGTGGTTTGACCAAGGAAATAACCAATGATGTGGATTAGTGATGTTTTAATAGTCTCTTTACTAATATTATAAATTCAATAATGAATGGCCTTATTAAAATGTGAATAAATTACTCCTCATCCCCACAATAAGAAATTTTATTGTTTCCTCTAGTGAACATACTAACATTCCCAGACAAAATTACATGTATTTCATGTGTTATCTCAACACATATAGTTTGAAAAAGATAGACCAAGTTAGATAATATCATATCAAAAGAATAAAAATAATGATTCATTGAACAAGATTCACATTATGAAAAATATATCATATTAATTTTTTTTCATGAAACACATATTGGTTTCCTAAAAATAAAATTGGTACATGCCCATTTAATGAAATTTTCTTGGCTTTACTTCTTTATTCCCTTGAGGAAAAATGTTGTTAATGGGATTTAAGAATTTTCTCTTTAAAGAAATAAGATCATTCATAATAACTTGATAATTTATAATAACATGAATAGGGTATTATCAATCAAAAAATATATTTAGCTAATCAATTTAAATCCTATGATTCTGTCATTAAATTTTTCACCAAGACTTATAGTTTTGAAAGGATTACTCATCACAGCGTCAAAAATTGATCACCAAGATGCATGAGAGGAACAAGTTGAGAAATGTTAATTTGTTTTAGCTTATAAACGTTGTAGGAATTGTTTCTTAAATATTCCAAAAAATTAGTTTTCGAAATAGGGGAATCCACATATCAAATATCATCACTAAACATTAAAGGAAACACGAAAAAAATGAGCAAATAAATGAACCAAAAAAATTAATAGGATATGGAGGTTGATGTATATGGAGGAAATAGAATGTGATAATTTATTTTGCTAAGGGTTTATGGAGTTAGAATAATTATAATAAGTACAAAAATTCAATAATAAATAAAAAATTGATGCTACAATAAAAAGATGACAGGTTTTTCACCTATTCATTAAAGAAACAACACTAAATATAGGGAAAGTACTCAAAGTATTACCTGTAATTTCTTAATGAACACACCCACTCTATTTTGGTATTATTTCATTTTATCTACTTCTACATTATATTTGACTATTTTTAATCCCATAAATTCTTCATCACATTCCTCTGGTGACACTTCTATTATTTTTTTTTGAATGAATTCATGCTGATTTTTTGGGCACATATTGGAAAATGGGATTTATTTTTAACAAAATATCATAAAATAAATGACTAAAAATTTTATCAAATCAATAGACTACTTACTCATTATATTTTTTAAAAAGAATTGGCATATCTATATTAATTTACGAAACATTTAGTGTGAAAAAAGATATGGTCAATATAGAATTACTCTTCACAATACAGATGAAATTATCCCATCTGATCTCATAATCTCGTCAATGAAATTGAACTAATGAATTCCATATAACAATTAAAATATAATATATTCCCATCCCAATAATTTCTAGGAGCCAAAAAATGAACCACTATAAACCTCAAACAATATGGGGGTAATGATCAAGGAATCAGGAAGTGTATCGTCGTTAGGTGGGTATAGTAGACATCGTTAAGGGAACAGATCACCATAAATAGTGTATGACCCAAATGAATTAAAATTGTCCTAAACTTGGAACAAAAAATACCATGGTTGGAAGGAAATCATATACACAGATCCATACTGACATGCTTGGAATGAAAACATGCAAGGAAGCACACCATGGAGAAACCAAAGTCACATGATTAGGATAATTAATCACTCTAATTAGACCCAAGTAAACATATGTGAGAGAGAGAGAATATGAGTAAGAGGTAACATGTATAAGTGACCAAAACGAAACAACCCAAACAAGGGAAAAACAAATATAATAAAGGGAAACAAAACAACAAAGTCCATCCCCAAAGATAATACTATCCTAGGCTCAATAAATGTAATGTAAGAAAACAATAATCTAAATGAAAAAATATATAAAACAAGTTTCATCCATCAAACATTATAGTCAAAAAATATAGTCACCCCACAAACTCCACTATTGAAAAATATTTTCTAGGGTATGGCATTGTAAAAAAGATAACCAAAACTTTCACGTCTAAAATAATAAATCTTCAAATACACTTCACGTATATAACCTTCAATTAATTCCCGAAGATTCTATGATGCCTTGTATATTCATTCTTGATCACTACTTTTATCATTCTTCACAAGATCAACACTTGTAGTTATAGTGGAAGTCACCTCATAAAAGGCTTGTATCAATCTGTCATGGTCATCATCTTACTTCTTCTATACTTGGAGATTCCTTTAGATTCATTGTTTTTTTTAAATAAATCCTCTAGGTTTGTGACTTCCTCATAAACCCTAATATCGCCATCAGTAATGTCTCCTAGTCTATTACTCCATTAATCAACCTCCTCAACAACATTATAGAATGCTTATAAATTCCTTCTTATGGCCTTGTCTTTATCGAAAATCTAGTGTAGAGCCTAAATTTTTTGAATCAATTTGTTCTTAAATGTAGCCACATTCTTATTCCCTGTGATATATTCATCCAAAACTTCTTTCTCAGTAATAACATATTGTATTTTAGGGTCACAACTGAAACCAGGAGCATTCAACATATCATATACAGTGTTATAATTATTTTTCAATTTCATTAAGTGTGATTGGATATAAGGGATAGATTTTATCCCATGAACACATTTCCTTTCTTCCAGAAAAGTTTAAAATTATATAAAATGTCTTTATCGAAAACCATTTTTAGTGACATGTTGACCATTCTTCTATAGTTCCAACTAGTACTCAATCCACAATTAATCTTATTTAACAGTCTAATGGTATGATCTGGAATCTACAAATTATTTTCTTATATGTATCTAGGGTTAAAGAACCTCCAAATCCTTTTTCCTTTTTCGTTTCTACATTTTCACATACTTAGAGGCCTATTCAGACCTCTGTTCCATGTCCGCAATCATCCTCTTAGTTTCATAACGAATATTCTTTGGCAAATCTGCCTCAAAATAATCAGACCATTCACCAAGAGTCATTTTCCCCAAATCAGGGACAAAAAAATCCTCAGTACCATCATTATTGTCCTTAATCACTAATGTTTTCTCCTTAGATTCTCTTTACTATAATCTTCATTATTCAAATCAGAAATTTTGATCTCCCATGAAAGATCATCCTTTAATTTTTCCATTATCCACCTTCCTACTTATGTCCGCAAGTACTATAGATGGAATATGTTTTTAGATGTTTTCATCATATCCTGGTTATAATCAAAGCTTCCCAACACTTGTGGATTCTTTGAACAGTTTGTTTGTCTTGGACTCACATGATGGACTTGCTTCCCTTGATCAGGACTAGAAGAAATCACTACTTCAACTTGTGGAGTCTGATTGGAACCTTCCTCTTCCTCACCTTTCATGGAAACAGACCTCCTCCATGGGTGTCTCCTCAAATTTTAATATTTTCCTAAACCTATTATATATTTTATTCAATATATTTATTAATTAAATAGTGTGGTTATTAAAATTTGAATTAGTATGTCCCCCCACCAAGAGTTGTATCATTCTATTTGAACCAATGTGTTCTTTGACCAAAATAGTAAGATTGAATCGGTGTTCCCCTCACCAATTGTTGTATCATTTCAGTTTAACCAAGTTTTTCTTTAACCGGAATAGAGATTTATAAATAAGTGATGTTGAGATCACTTATGGGTTAATTCATTTTTTAATCCAAATATTGTCTAGATTTTTCCCGACATTGGAGTGGTGGGGAAATCATGATTTGGTGTTTGATTTTCCTCATATCAAGGATAAATTCTCAAGGGAAACATCCACCAAGATCCCAACACCAACAATGTGGGGGTAGACCAAAACATTTTGTACATTGAATTCAATTCATGAATCAAGTTTCAATCTGGCTTCGCCTTCTTCCTTATTATTATCCAACAATCAAAGGGTTTGGGTCCAAAGGCAGAACTATAAATATAAATTCTGAATTATTCAATGTGATGAACTGATACATGGTCTCAATTGACCGTTTTGATGGCCAAAACATCTACTGGTGGCAAGACAAGATGATTTTTCCTCTTATGGTGTTCAGGTTTTCTAACATTCTAGAACTAAATCTTCCTCCCATTCCTGAGGAGCCTGCTTCAAATTATGATGTAGAATTAAATTAATAGATTTTCATGGAACTACCAAAATGTTTTGTTTTACGGGTTAATGAGAACAAGGTATGTAAATTAGTTAAATATCATTACGGTCTTAAACAATATCTGAAGCAATGACATGAGAAATTCGATTACATTATTTTGGATTTTGGATTTACTCATACCTATGAAGATAAATGAGTTTATTCATTGTTGAAAAAATAATATGGAGTTATTGTGTGTCTATATAGAGATGATATGTTAATTTTTGAACCAATATGATTGGTGTAATTGAGACAAATAATTACTTATCTTCTATGTCTAAAATGAAGGATCTCAGAATAGTTGATATTATTCTTGGTATTATAGTTAGAAAACACAATGGGGTTATTCTTTTATTTGGTGTCATTACATATATAAAAGGGGAAATAAATTTTTTCATCTTGGTTTCCAGGATGCCAATACTCTATTTGATTCTAGTGTTATACTTTTTATAAATATGCGTAGATATGTAGCACAACTTGGGTAAGATAATGTAATTGGTTCTTTAATGTATGTGATGAATTGCACTAGGCCTCATATTGGGTTTTTAGTATAAAAATGAGTATAAATATAAGTAATACTAGTGTGGATCATATGATATATGTAAAAATATTTTTTGGATACTTATGAAAGGCCAAATATTTATGTTTATATTACAATGATTATATGGTTGTATTAGAATGATACACTGATGCAAGTTTCATTACTCATATTACTGAGAAACAATCCTATTCTTGATTGTTGTTTACTCTTGTAGTTTGTGTTGTTTCTTAGTTGATCAAAAAAACTTTTATTTCACATTCGACCATAGAGTTTGAGTTTATCATCTTTGCGGCAGGTAGAAAAATAGATGAATGAATTAAGAATATATTTTTAGATATGAGATTGTGGCATAGTCTAATGGAACTTATCTCTCTCAATTGTGATAGTGAAGAAAAATTATCAAGAGCATATATGTCACGACCCGACCCTACCCAGGCTCGAGCCACAACTACCCCAAGCCCACCTCCATAGGCCAGGGGCTGGTGACAAGTGCCAAAGGCTAAACAACTCGGGGACGCCTTTGCCTGAGTACTTGTACACACACACACACATCCCACTCAATGAAAAAGTGCAGAATAAAAGAAAAATTAAATTACTAACTCCTATAAACAACCACAAAAGTGCATCAACCTCTAAAAATCACAAAGTAAAAGCTGAAGGTAAACTGAAAATAAAAAAGGAAAAACATGTGCCCAACTAGAAAAGTGCCACAACCTGGAAATAGGTAAACAAAAGTACAACAGCTGGGAGGGTCCCTCATTTGGAACCCGACTACGAAAATTGTACGCGGTCCAAGCTCTCGAACTCCCTAGCTCCTCTGATGTCACGATCAACATGTCCATCGTCTGCAAGGGCACACCAAGTGTGGGCCAAGACCAAGCAGGGGTGAGTATAAAAATACTCAGTAGGATGACCCAAAAGATCTTAGGAGAAACAAAGGATATACTAAAGAGGTGAGCAGTAGATCGAACAGGGAAAAATAAAGGGGTACAACTGAGAGTGCAGTAAAGAGTACAGCTCAATCCAACAAGAGGAAGGAAGTGGACTCGTCCAAATAAAAGGAGCAAGAAGCGTTGAGAAGATGAAATTCTCATAGAGTCCTCACTACCTATAGCAGGAGAGTAGACTCATCCAACCATGAGAAGCTAGACATAGAAAGCATGTGGCATACCCCATACATCTTTTTATCTCCTAGAAGGAGAGTAACAGAAACCCAAGGAGTGGGTACTGGAACAAGGTATATACATATTCATATAATAAATCAAGAAGACCGAACAAGATCGTAAGGGGATCTCCATCCCATAGCTCGGCCCAAGAAAGTGAGTAGCCAACAGTCCTAGAAGTAAGCACCATCGATGCCCTGCATCCCACCCGTCTGCCTCGAACTGTAAGTCAAGGGGATCAAATCATCGCACCTTGACACTATCCGCTTTGGGCGACACAGACTCGACCGCACAGTTTTAGGTCGCGTATCAAGGACGTGTCTCGGTGGGGAATGCATCCTCGTACTTGAGAGTTCTGGGAAAGTCAAACCACACCTCGTCATTGTCACAGAATCGAGAGGTCTACTCGAAGTGAAAGTTGTCACATCGCTGACCTGTACCACCAAGGGTCCTGCTCCAATAGTCACAGAGGAAAGCCACAGACTAGCCTAGTAGAGAAAGGAATGAGTCTCAAAGAAGTTTCTGGGTAACCCACTGCACATCCCCACTAGAGGGTAAACCATAAGAGGTCATCGGGTAACCCACTACCCAGTCTCTGCTAGAGGGTAAATCCTAGGTGGTCATCGGGTAACCCACTGCTCAGTCTCTACTGGAGGGTAAACCCTGAGAGGTCATCGCGTAATCCACTGCCCAGTCCCACTGGAGGGTAAACCCTAAAAGTCGATGAGCAACCCACTGACCAGCCCCTCTGGAGGGTAAACCCAAAGATGTCGATAGGAAACCCACTGCCCAGCACTGCTGGAGTGTAAACTCAAAAAATTCGATGAGCAACCCACTTCCTAGCCCCGCTAGAGGGTAAACATGAAGAAGTCGTTGAGCAACCCATTGCCTAGCCCCGCTGGAGGGTAAACCCGAAGAAGTCGATGAGAAACCCACTTCCTAGCCCTGTTGGAGGGTAAACCTCAAGAAGTCGATGAGAAACCCACTGCCCAGCCCCGCTAGAGTGTAAACCCAAAGAAGTTGATGTGCAACCCAGTGCCCTGCCCCGCTGGAGGGTAAACCCGGATCTGCTCTGTCCATCCATCCCTACCTGAAACAACCTCCTGGATAGATAATCGATGCCCGCTTAATGTATTGGTCACATAGAATCCACAAAAACTCTACCAGGGAAAACAAAGGAATGTGATACTAAAATCCCACACAGCTAAAGGAGAATGGGGAACCCAAACAACTCCGCTGATCAAACCGTTGAGAAAAAAACCATGGGAAACCACTCAACCCTGGTGGTCTAAACCATTGTGAACAGGACCAGGGGAAAACCCACTCAACCTTTCTAGTCAAAAACATCGGGAACAGGATGACCCTCTACATCGCGAGAGGTTAAAGGTACTTAAAGTAGAACACGGAACACAAATGGGGCCCACATGACATGTGGCCCAAACTCATCTCCAATCTAAGCGCACAAATGTTCTCATGTAAAAACTACAACATGTACCTCCAAGCATTTCCATATACTCCCAGAGTATTCCACATTTCCATCCCAAGGGTTATCGTGCACATGACACTCAATGTCAATGCAAAAAGGTTTAAATGTAATAGCATGGCCAACCACATCTTTTCAAACATCAACTTCACTCACATGGGAGTGAACGCGATCACACACCAAGGGTTCGCTTCAAAACACAGCAAGAAGAACCACCACCGGAGCACCTTTCATGCATCCACATTTAATGAGATCTCGAATTAGACTCCACACATCAAAACGGATCGTACCGTTGTAATCCTCATGGGAAAAACATGCGAGATAGTCTATTTACTCGCCTCCAATGGACATCTGGCGTAAAAGTCATTCAACACTGCTTTACACCTGAACAGCATCCTGTGGTCCTGAGCCTTGGTCTCAAAAACAGTCGGGTGCATTGCACCATTGCGATCCCCTCAGAAAAACACGTCAAATTGACTGCTCACTTGAGTGTAACGGATATTCGGAGAAAAAGATGAATATTTCCATACCACACACGAGTAGTGCTATGTGGGACCTACATCCCAATCCCGAAGCACTACAAATATATTGCACCATTGAGATCCTCTTGAGAATGTACACAAGATTGACTATCCACTTTTCTGAAAAGGAAAACAGGTGATAAAGATACAAATCACCGCCAACTCCAAAAATGCCCCGCCACCGCTGCCGCTTCAGACCGCCACCCTCGACCGCGAGGCGCCGCCACCATGGACTGTCGGGCCACCGCGCGAAGCCGCCGGACCAGCCTCAAACTCGCCGGAAACCACCAAACAACCTCCAAACATCACCGGACTTTTGGGGATGCCTCGGGTCTTGGATTTTAAATCCGAAACAAGCATCGGAAATCTCAAAACAAGTACTACACAACCATGCACTTAGATCAATAAATAAACATAAATTCGATGCTAAAATTTAGGCTTAAATTATGTGCGGCGATTTGAAATGAACACAAAAAGATCCTACCTTGTTGGGTGTCGCCCGGAGCTTCACCGTCGATCCACCGAAGCCGCGCACCACCTTGTGGAGGAGAGGATGGAGGAGGGTAGATTTAGGGGAGATCTCCTTGATTAAGCTTCTTTTGAAAGACAAAACCAGAAGAAGAAGAAGGGAGGGGGTTTAGGTTTAAATAAAGAAATCATAATTTAAAAGTTTATTTAATTTAAATTCTCAAATTGACCTACATCCAAAACCCTTGACTGGGTCAAGGTTAAGACTCCCCTAGGGTAAAAACCACCTCCTGAGTACAACGAAAGTCTCAGAATTTTAATCTGAGGCCCCGTTCAAATGTTATAAAACTCAACGCCCGATGCCGCTAAATTACGAAAATACCCTCAGTGCCATTTTTCATAGGAGGCCCGCGCCCGTGAAAATTACACCCCTCCTAGGGTAAAAGGAACACTTTTGACTCAACGGTGCCCTCATTTTTTCAATCCGAGAAACCATTTAAGAGTTATCCTGTTTATTTGGTGTGCCCAGTGTGAACACGCTGAAAATTTAATTCCAGCCACACCGGGGTATAGAATAGCACACCGTCTGAAGGTGCTGCTCTGGAATAACATCAAGAAAATTCCAGAGTCTTTTATAGCGAAAATCAGGTTCTTACATCATTCCCCCCTTCAAACTTTTCGTCCCTGAAAAGAAAAACTAGGGAACAACTCAGGGTACTAAGCCTGCACATGGCTCTTTCATACCCAGAAGGACTCATGCACAGTTCTACGTCACGGCGCATAGACTAAAGGATTTGGCCAGTTCATGTGGGTTCTGGCCTTGTGGATGACATGCATAGGTGCACGCACACATCTCCTCAGGTATGTCACGTGGGAGGAATTGTGGACCCACTTTAGACATTGGGGTTAGGGTAAGGTGGTGGGGAACATCGACATCCCTTCGCATGGTCTCAAACAGCTCGAATGCCCTCGGGGGTAGCTCACCTCCCTGGTCGAACCCCTACATTTCACGCCACGACTGGAATCACCGTTTGGACCTAGGACAAATCCCGGTGATTCCATCCTTCAGAATATCCATATGGTGAAAAACCCAAGGGTATCTGGTCACACAAGGTTTCACAGTCAATGTCCCACATCCAAGACTCTCTTGCACACTCGAAAAGCGATGGAGTCGACATCATTGACTAACGAAAAAGGTCCCACACCTTCTACCTTTCTAACACAGGGTTACACCGAAGCCCCTCATCTCCCTGGTAACACCTCAAGCATGGATTAGGGAGAAATGAATTTCACATATAGAGTATAACAGTTCTACTGCAAAAAGTAGAAGAGTCATAAAGCATACCTTCTGTCACATCATGCTCCGCAGGATTGTAATCATCCAAAGCTCGCGGCTACCAGTGGTCCCAACTGTCAGCTCCCAGAGCCTAACGTAGACCACCTCGTGGTGATGGGAAGACCTTGTAAGGTCATCCCCCACTGCCAGCTCCTCCCACTCCTCTGCTGGAACAACCTCTCTTCCCACTACTTCGATCACGGTGTTGTATATGTCATGGTGGTGCACATGCTACCTACCCAATATTCTCTGTATGCCTAGTCAGGTCATCCTGTGTCAGCTGACCTTGCCCTTCGCAATAATAGCACTGATGCTATTTAGGCTGCACTAGTGCCCTTTGTCACCCCTGTGGTCTACGAACATGCCCCTAAGTCCGGTTATTGGAAATCCACCTGTGTCTAGGTTCTGTCAGTCGATGCCCTCTATCTGCGGCAAATGTCTCGGCTCTGTCAAGCCCACTATCACCACCAACTGTAGAATGTGACATGAAACTCTCTGTCACCAGTGCCTGATCTAGCACCCGGGCATAATTGGGAATGCCCAAGGGTGCTATGATAGCACGAATCTCTCTGTGAAGTCCCTGCTCAAACTTCCGCACTCAGAAGTTGTCATCGTGAACCAATTCTAGGTAAAAATGTGCATGGTCCGCAAACCTAGTCGTGTACTCAATCACCATCATCCCTACCTGCTAAACCTGCAGGAGCTCCTGAATCTAAACAAAGCATAAGAAAGAGGGGTAAAACTCCTCACGAAACAGTAGCTGAAAGTCTCCCCATGAAAGTGACGACTCATCAAGTAACTGAGTCACCAGACTCCACCAACACCAAGCTAGTCCGTGGAAAAGGCTGGTGGCCAAAGCCACCCTCTAATCTGCCGGTGTATGCGCAAGCCTAAAGTGGCAATCCAATATCTCGAGCCAAACCTCTTTTTCCTGAGGGTTTGTCTCACCACTGAACCTCAGTGGTCTCTGTCACTAGAACTCACAGGGCGCGCTCAACCTATGCTCAAGCTCCGTTATCTCTGCAAGATCTGTATGTGGCTCACTAGGTGGGGGTGCTACTACCAGCCCACCCGGAGAAAGGGGCTCATATGATGGGTTCTGGACTGAGGCATCATCGCTCACAGGGTCGTCGTCACGAACCAAAGCTGGTATCTTGGATGGCTATCTTCACGAAGACATCCTGAATATTATCAAGGAGTGTCGCAATCAGATGAGCATATATGTATATAACAACTACAATAATGGGGAGATGGATCAAGAAGGACAGTCAATGACTCAATCCTATGTGGTGAAAAACCAATTTCCCTGCAATGAGTGTCTCAGCATGTCGAGTCAATAAGCGGGTTATCAGGGTCCTGGTGAATGGATATGTCGGCCACCGCACTATCACTGGACTTCCTGGCCTGAGAGCTGCTCTAGAGACACGTTGACATTGTTGACCTATATCCCAACTAATTCCTTTTTAGGGATGTCTGAACAACATCCCAAGGAACAAACCACATCTAATACCACTTTTTCATGACCTGACCCTACCTGGGATCGAGCCGCAACTACCCCAATCCCGCCTCTATAGGCCAGGGGCTGGCGACAAGCACTGAAGGCTAAACAACTCAAGGAGGCCTTTACATGAGTACCTGTACACACACACATAGCCCACTCAATGCATAAGTGCAGAGTAAATGGAAAACTAAAGTACTAACTGGTTTAAACAACCACAAAAGTGCATCGACCTCTAAACAGCACAAAGTAAATGCTGAAGGTAAACTTAAAAGAAAAAGGGAAAAACACAAGCCCAACCAGAAAAGTGCCACAACCTGGGAATAGGTAAGCAAATGTACAACAACTGGGAGGGTCCCTCTCCTGGAACCCGACTACGACCACCATACGCGGTCCAGGCTCCCGAACTCCTAATCTCCTTTGACGTCACGATCAACTTGTCTGTCGTCTACAAGGTCACACCAAGTGCGGGAAAAGCCTAAGTAGGGGTGAGTATAAAAATACTCAGTAGGATGCCCCAAAGGCTCGAGGGAGCAACATAGGAGATAATGAAGAGGTGATTAGTATATCGAACAATAAAAAGTAAAGGAGTACAACCAAGAGTGAAGTAAAGAGTACAGCTCAATCCAATAATAGGAAGGAAGTAGACTCCTCCAAACACAAGGAGATAGAAGCAGTGAGAAGATGAACTTCTTTTCGAGTCTTCACTACATATAGCAGGAGAGTAGACTCATCCAACCATGAGAAGCTAGACACGGAAAGCACGTGGCATACCCCGTGCGTCTTCACCTCTCCTGGAAACAGAGTAACCAAAACCCAAGGAGTGGGTACTGGAACAAGATATATACATATCCATATGCTCAATCAAAAATCCCAAACAAGATAGTAAGGGGATTTCCATCCCGTATGTCATCCCAAGAAAGTGAGTATCCAATAGTCCCAGAATTAAACACCATCGATTCCTAGCATCCCAACTGGATGCCCCGAACTGAAAGTCAAGGGTCTCAAATCACCACAACTTGAAACTATCCACTTTGGGTGGCACTGACTCGACCACACAGTTTTAGGTCACATCTCCAGAATGTGTCTTGATGGGGAAAGCACCCCTCGTACTTGAGAGTTCTGATAAAGTCAAACCACACCTCGTCACCATCACATAGTCGAGGGGTCTGCTCAAAGTCAAAGTTGTCACATCACTGACCCATACCACCAAGAGTCCTACTCTGGTAGTCACAGAGGAAAGCCACATACTGGCCTAGTAGAAATGACTGTGTCTGAGAGAATTCATTGGGTAACCCACTGTCTAGCCCCGCTGGAGGGTAAACTCTAAGAGGTCATCGGGTAACCCACTGCCCAGTCTCTGCTGGAGGGTAAACCCTAGGAGGTCGTCAGGTAACCGACTTCCCACTCTCTGGTGGAGGGTAAACCCTAATAGGTCATCGGGGAACCCACTGCCTAGTCCCGCTAGAGGGTAAACCCTAAGAAGTCGATAAGCAACCCACTACCCAGCCCCGATGGAGGGTAAACCCGAAGAAGTTGATGAGAAACCCACTGCCCAACCCCACTGGAGTGTAAACCTGAATAATTCAATGAGCAACCCACTTTCTATCCTCATAGGAGGGTAAATCCAAAGAAGTCGATGAGCTATCCACTGCCAAGCCCTGCTGGAGGGTAAACCCAAACAAGTCGATGTGCAACCCACTGCCCACCCCTACTGGAGGGTAAACCCAAAGAATTCGATGGGAAATCCACTGCCCATCCTAGCTAGAGGGTAAAACCGGATCTGATCTAGCCATCCCTATAGTAAAAAACCTCTTGGATAGAGTATCGGTGCCTGTGTAATGTATTGCTCACACCAAATCCACAAAAACACTACCAGGGAACAAGAAGGGACGTGATACTGAATTCCCACACTGCTAAAGGAAAAAAGGGGAACCCAAACAACTCTTCCAATCAAACCTTCGAGAATAGAACTAGGGGAAACCAATCAACCCTTCTGGTCTAAACCATCATGAACAGGACCAGGGGGAAACCCACTCAACCCTGGTGGTCGAAACCATTGAGAACAGGAGGACCCTCTACGTCACGAGAGGTCAAAGGTACGTAAAGTAGAACAAAACACACACATGGGTCCCACATGAAGTTTGGCCCAAACTCGTCTCCAAACCAAGCTCATAAACATTCTTAGGTACAAACTACAACATGTAACTCCAAGCATTCCCGTATACTCCCAGAGTATGCCACATTGCCAGCACAAGGTCTATCGTGCACACGACATCCAATGTCAATGAAAAAAGATGTAAATGCAATAACATGTCCAACCACGTCTCTTCAAACCTCAACTTCACTCACAAGGGATTGAACTCGATCACACGCCAAGGGTTCACTTCCAAAAATAGCAAGAAGAACCACCACCGGAGCACCTTTCATTCTTCCACATTTAATGAGATCTCAAATGATACTCTACACATCCAAATAGATCGTACCATTGTAATCCTCATGGAAAAAACATGCGAGATAGACTATTTACTCACCTCCAATGGACATCCGATGTAAAATTCGTTCAACACTGCTTTACCCACAAATGGTGTCTCGTGGTCCCGTGCCTCGGTCCCAAAAACAATCGAGCGCATTGCACCATTGTGATCCCCTCGGAAAAACACGTCAAATTGACTGCTCACTTGAGTGTAACAGATATCCAGAGAAAAGATGCATATTGCCATACCGTACATGAGCGGTGCTACATGGGATCCACCTCCTGATCCCAAATCACTACAAACGGATTGAACCATTGTGATCCTCTTGAAAAAGTACACAAGATTGACTATCCACTTGTCTGAAAGAGACACCCAGTGATAAAGATAGAAATCACTGCCAACTCCCAACACATCACTCATGGGCCTCGCACCATCATGCAGAATTAAAGCGTATGGATTGCGTCATTGAAATTACCTCAAAAAATCACCCAGAATCGACTACTCACAAGCTCCAAATGGACGTTTGATGAAAAAGTTGTGAAATGCTGCTCGCAGCTTAAAAGACCGGTCATGGGCCTTGCGCCTCCACTCTGGTTTCAACGCCTATAAACCCCTTGGAAATCTTCGTCTCGATTCTAGGGTCACAATTCCACTAACGGTGCTCAAAATAGACATATGATGTGTCTGCCCCATCCAAAAAAAGAACCCCGAAAAAACATCAATCCACATAACGGGCGTGTCGTGACACTGATCCCCTCGTATCAAGAATTAAAAATCCTCAAGACCATCTCAAAAAGTTTTTCTCGATCTGAGGAATGCGTCGCCACAGACGGTACACAAATTTGACGCATGGACTTCATTTTACGGGCATTTTAAGTTTTAACGGATGAAACGAGGTGGGTCGGGCCGGCTCGGCCGGCCCGCCTCGCCCGGATAGGCTTGAGCCGGTTCGGCTCGCTTTCCACGGCGACCCGCCTTTTGTGGGTCACGGTCTGAAAGTCGGGGTTGCTAACCCCGGTCTCCCCTCATGCGCACCAACCAGCGAAAGTCAGTCAGCCATGGTCTCTGCCTTGCTGCCCCCCCCCCCCCCCCCCCCCGCAGGTGCCCTCGCCATCCACGAGCCTCAGCCGCCTCCGCTAAAGCCCGGTCACCCAGACGAGCGCCTGGCCACCTGCAGCTCATGCCGACCGCCACTAGAGAGCCCTGTTGCCACTTCCACTTCGAACCGCCACCCTTGACCATGAGCCACCGCAACCGTAGACCGTTGGGCAGCCGCGCGAAGCCGCCAGACCGGCCTAAAACCAGCCAGAAACCACCAAACAAACTCCAAACTTCAACGGACCTCTGTAGACGCCTCGGGTCTCGGATTTTAAATATGAAACAAGCATCAAAAAGCTCCGAACAAGTAATACACAACCATGGGCTTCGCTCGATAAATAAAAAGCAATTAGACGCTACAATTTAGGCTCAAAGTAGGTGTGGATATTTAAAATGAACACGAAAAGATCCTACCTTGTTGGGCGTAGCCCGGAGCTTCGCCGTCGATCTGCTGAAGCCACGCACCACCTTAGAGAGGAGAGGATTGAGGAGGGGATATTGAGAGGAGAACTCCTTGATTAATCTTATTCTTCTAGAGAAAACAAGAAGAAGAATAAGGGAGCGGGGTTTTGGTTTAAATAAAGAAAACTTAATTAAAAAGTTTAATTAATTTAAACCCCCAAACTGACCCACATCCAAAACTCTTGACGGAGTCGAGGTTAAGCCTCCCCTAGGGTAAACACCACCTCCCATGTACAACGACAGTCTCAGAATTTTAATCTGAGGCCCCATTCAAAAGTAATAAAACTCAACGCCAGATGCTGCTAAATTACGAAAACGCCCCTGGTCCCATTTTTCACAGGAGATCCGCACCTGCGAAAATTACACCCCTCCTAGGGTAAACGGCATGCTCCGGACTCAACAGTGCCCTCAGTTTCCCAATATGAGATACCGTTTAGGAGTTATCCTATTTATTTAGCATGCCCGGTGTGAATGCACTGAAAATTTAATTTCAGCCACACAGGGGCTCAGAATCGCACGTCGTCTGAAGGTGCTGCTATGGAATAACATCAAGAAAATTCCAAAGTATTTTATAGTGAAAACAGGGTTCTTACAATATAGTTTCATGTATAATGGAAATTTAATAAATATAAGTTTTAGACTTGATTATGTGAGATAGTTTTTAAAATATGGAAGCATAAAAATTGTTTGTATGAGATCATGTAAAAACCAAGCAGATCCACTTAAAAAATCTTCATTGAGAGATATTATTCACTAAACTAATAATGTTTTTTGGTTACATCCAATAGAATAAATCATTTCAGTAATATAAACCCAACACTTTCTTTATGTAGATATTAATAAAAGTGTTTAATGGGTAAAAAAGGGTTTGAAGATGATTGTTGATATTGACAATTATAGCCCCAATTTTTTGTGTCAATATCATCTATTATGACTAGAGGTTGAGCGATAAACTCCTTACAAAATATGAAGAATCAATGAGTTATGTGCTCTGATAATGAATGAATGTTGTAATATTTTTCCAATGTGAACTTTGAAATGGTGTTGATTTTACTTGAATTTAGTGGTTTACTTTATAGAGAGTTCATGAAATGGATTTAAGCATATTACCATAAAAGTTCTAAAAATGAGATGTTTGATGAAAGATTAATTGTATGTATGATATCTCCAGTTTATCATAATGATTAAAAAGTTTAATGTTTCTAAATCTTATAAATCTAATAAAACATTGAGATAATGATACTAAGTAAAGGATTAAATTGAAAGATACCTCTATTATATATAATGATTCACTTGTGTTCTAGAGAATTAATAATTATTTATAAAAGTTGGGGATTTTTTTTATTTTATTCACAATATTTATTAAATAAATAGAGTGGTTTTCAAATTTCAATCTATGTGTCCCTCACTATGTGTCATATCATTTTAGTTGAATCATTGTGTTCTTTGACCAAAATGGTAAGAATGAACCATTGTTCCCCTCACCAAGTGTTGTATCATTTTAGTTGAACCAAGGTGTTATTGAAAATAAATTGTCATTTATAAATATGTTATTTGGAAATAGCTTATGGGTTAATTCATTTTCTTAATCCATGAAATTCTCTAGATTTCTCCCAAAATCGGTGCAGCAGGGCAATTAGAAATTAGTGTTCGCTTATCATCAAATATGGGTGAAATTCTCAAGGGAAATTTCAATCAAGAATCCTACACCAACAACATGGGGGTGGATAAAAACATTTATTATAGTGAATTAAATTCATGCATCATTGCTCATTCCATCTTTACCTTCTGTATACATATTATATAAGGGAAAACACATAATCATTCTTCAAATCAAGACCAGCTCCTACAGATAATAAACTTGATTCCCTTTCTAAACCTAATGGATCACCAGCCTCTCCCATGTAATCTTATTTAGAGACTCTAGCCCCTAACTTGTGGCCCTGAGTCTCTTAAACACTACCAAAATTCTCTAAAACAAATCCACTTATTTTGGTAGTAGCACTCCTCTTTGGGTTTTTTATGTGGAAAAAGAGGCTCACCATCCCCATCCTCGGAGGTATCCACCCCATTGACCATCCTAGAGGTTTCCTCACCAATCCTAATGAGATTGATATCACAGAGAGAGTATGGGTCAAGAGGTGGGGAGATGAATCCCATTAATAATAGAATCATTGCTATAATCAAGGTATTTGATGACCCATCTACCATCATGGAACTTAATCAATATTTGATTGGAGGAGATTCCATCATCCATGATTTCTAGTGTGGTTTTACGAAGAAAATTATCAATCAAAATTAATCTTTGAGGTTTGAATTATAGTTTGTATCCCATCCGAGATCCTCTCTCGATATAGATCATTGAAGTGGGACATTCCATAGCTCTTGAGGGTGTGAGTATTTGACATTGAGATAACACTATCCCACTCTGGTGAAAAATCACCATTTAATTAAAATGAAATTTAAATATTTCTTTAAAATACAGAGCTCAATTTATATATCATTCAAAGACAATGTATATAAATTCAAGGGAAAATATGAAAGTCAACAACTAGACCTCGAAAAATCCCAAAAGAATCCATAAAATGATATGTATGATTTCCCTCTCTCCTAACAAAGGAAAAATATGATGAAGAGAACAAAGTAAAAACAAGAAGAAAAGAACAAAGATTACAATGGTCTAATGTTGTCAGTAATAGACCCAAAATCTTGGAGGTTGCCTTTTTCCTCCAATTCATTGATAATAAATTGAAAATTGTATTTGACCACAATACCCTACTATCCAAAAGACTAGTTGAACTATATACCCTTCAAAATAGTCATCACTTCTACCACTGTAGGAGACCAACATGAAATTTATAAGGAATGATGAGCCTCAATGATAGATCTTGCATAGTACCAAATAATTTTCCTAAGTCCAACATAACCATCACCATGAATCACCACATTATTATTAAGTTTGAAAATTCCCATTGGGGGAGGAAGCCATCTGATCAGAGGGGATTGATCATGCGTAAGAGGATAAACCCCATCAATATCAACCATAGAGATACCCAATTGTGCACCATGAAAATACATACCCCCAATTATCATTAACACTTCTCTAAAAAATGAATGTGTTATTTGATAGCTTTTGTAGGTGGAGATCTGAACCACTCCACCATAATAAGTCTTACATCCCCAAGATTTCTCAAGAGAATGAGATCTTGTGTTGCACATGTTGACCAAATCCCGTTGATCCAGGAGTATAAAATAATGGTGTGGAAATATATTTCCATCGTACCCCCATAGAGTGGCCACAATCCATTATCAGAGAGTTGCATATCGGCCAGGTGAGTATGTTTGGGAATAATACCCCTAAACAATTTCCAATATAAAAGCATGGCCATTGGAAAACATTTTAATTCTAAATATTTTTCCATAGAGGAGGACAAGTATTTTATACTCCCACAATGGACGACATATAACTCAATTAGATAGTGTAGGAGCCAGAAGAATCATGAGACCAACGCAGCTTGTCTAGGGCTGCATTGTATACCATAAGAACCGCCAGGATATCCTTAAGATCGAACTCTGAAAACTAGTGGTCGAGCTACTGAAGGTCCCAACTGAAAAGGTAATAAACCAGGATCTCTCACACAATTAAATTCTCTTGTTCAGGCATAGACAATGATGTTATAATCATACCATCCAAACCAGACTACCATGGATTGCGGAAAATATTAACAGACTCACCACTGTAAATTCTATAATAAATGTCATGATTCAAGATGACATTTGGACCCCACAAACTCAACCAAAAATAACTCCGTCGAGGACCCAATCTATAAGATAGAAAATTATAATGGAGAAAATACATAGCATTGAAAACCCTAGCACACATGATTCCCATCTTCTGTAAAATACATAATCTATGCTTAGCTCGAAGGGAATTGTTAAAAGCATTAAAATCACATCACCCCATTGCAATACATAGGATCACAAAACTTCTCCCAAGAGGTCCAATGTAAATGATTTTTTCCATTTTCATGGACCCAACAATAAGTATCAAAGGTTGAATAAAGTTGATGGATAAATAAATCTTGGACCTTGAAGAGGAAAATCGCATAAGATGGAACAACTTAGGCCATATATTTATTTAAAATCTCATTTCTAGCCCTAGAAAAACTATTACTGGACCATACCAGGATTTTTTAGTGGACTTTATCAAGGATGAAATAGAATACCTATCTTTTATAATGTCTTAAGACCTTCAAGAGGCCCAGATATTTTTTTATGTTTCTCTATGACCTTAAAATGACACAAACTAGTAGTAATGTTTCTCATCCCTTCATTCCCACCTCGACTAAATTTCATAAAATATTTAGAGAAATTGATCTATTATCTCGAGGCTTTAGTAAAAACATCAATAATTTTCATAATCTCTTGGCACTCTAGATAATTTTCTCTTGAGAAAAGGAGGAAATCATCTGTGAAAAAAGGTGAGTAATGAGAATATTGTACCGATAAACCATATCCCCTTGGATGAGTCAATAAAGGGATTCCTTAGAAAAATGATGAGATAAAACATCAGTTACAATGAGAAATAAGTGAGTGGAAATAGGTTCATCGGGTCGAATGCCTGAGAGGTTTTTGAATTTTTTTGTGGAAGCCATTAACATTGATGTTATAAGAAATAGTTTTATCACAACTCATAATAAATCTCACCCAATTTGGTCCAAATCCTAGTTTACTAATAACCTCTTCCAAGAAGTCCCATTCCACTCTATCATAATCATTTAACATATCAAATTTAATAGCCAAAATACATTTATTATAGGTTGAATGATTTTTCATAAAATAGAAAATTTCATAGGACATAATAGCATTATCTGTAATAATTTTCTTGGGGATATAAGCACTCTAGTTCTAAGAAAAAATATAGGGGAAGACCCTGCCAAAGTGTCATGGGAGGACTTTTGAAAAATAATTATACCACATTACACAAGCTGATAGGCCAAGAATCAAAATTTTTACTGGGATCGATATTTTTTAGATCAAAACAACAAGAGTTTCATTAACCTTGTATATACTTATAGAACTAACCCATAATCCTTGTATCAATGAAATAATATCTAAAACCACAATATACCAAAACGACTTAAAGAAAATGGAAAGGAACCCATTCAGACTAGGTGCCTTTAAAAAATGAATTCTCTTCATGGCCCGCATAACTTTCTCCCCTAAAATATCACTACTAAAAAACTTTGTTTTTCAAGTGCTAGGGCATTAACAGTGCTACCTAAAAATTCTATTAAAGACCCCCTTTGTCTGTGCTAAAAAAATAAATGTTAAGGGAAACTTTTACAATGATTTTCTAGCACTGTTAAAGTGGGATTTATCAGTTCTTTTTTAAAATCATTGCTAAAATTATACTTAAAAAATAATATTTCATTAAAAATAATATTTTAATTTATAAATATATTTATATTTATGTAAATAATGTATATTTTATTTATAATATGTTTTTGATAAGTTAAATTGTATTTTACGCTTAATATAAAAGATATTTAGTGGAAATGACTTATAAAATATTTTAAAAAATATTTTTAATTAGTAATTTTCATATTATTACCAATTGACATTTTTTTAATATTAATTTGAAGATAAAAATGAATAAACATAATAAAATACAAAAAATAAGTTTAAAATGTAACTAAAATTTCAAAAGACCGTAAATTTTGATTCGAGTTTCTATTTGGGATCTACCATATATCAAATCAAAGCATGTGACAAGATCTACACACTAGTGGCACAACATAACCTTTGTCGCATTTTTTGAGGCCAAATATGACCATAAGGCCTCGAAAATTTAGTTTTTTGTTGGGATACACAAATTTTTTAACATTTGATGGAATTTTAGCCTCGTTTCAGGAGGTATTTTTTCATTTTTCTACGGGGACTGAATTGTTTCCCTAGAATTGCATTCATATTGATACTATGGAATTGATTTTTTATCATTTTTCAAAATTTACTGTTATTTATAATCAAATATATAAGAATATATATTTTTTATATATTCCAACTTCAAAATTTTATTTATAAATAAATAATAAAATATATTTACATATAAAATATATTTATTAATATATAAACATATATATAAATATTTGGATACAAAATGTAATGAAATATATATAAATATATAAAATATAAACAAAAAGAGTATAGGGGAGCGAAAAAGGATTTGATTTATATTCTGGAGGTCTAGGGTTCAAAACCCGCTAGAGGTAAGCACACCCATGGGAGGGTGGGGTTATCTAAAGCACTGATAAAGGGGTAGGGGAAGTTATTATAAAGGGATGGGGGGAAGTGCTGATGAAGAGGGTTGTGTAGGGCATGGAAATTGTTTTATATACACTATATCAACAGATCCTTTATCAGTTCTAAAAAAAGTACCATTAAATGACATGTTGAACAAGGATTTTTTAGCGATGTTAAAGGGGGCCTTTAATAGTGGTTTTTTTGCACGGATAAAATATTCAGTCATATAATTGTTCTCAAATTATCTGAGATTTTTTGGCATTGATAAATTCTTATTCTTGAACTGTTAAAATCTATTTTGGTAGTAGTGTATCCACCTCAGGATTCAATTCTATGGCCTCAGTCACCTTAGGCTTCACATAGCTCAGATTGTCCTCATAGTAGGTTCCTCTCTTGGAGTAGTAAATAGTTTTATACAAGGATTTGACCACCTCTTAAATGACCACCTCGTCAGAAGTGATTTTCCAATTTCTATCCTATAATTTGGAAAATCATTTCTTCGTTCTTATAGAAGAGGCATTTTCATGAAAATACCTAATATTTTTCCCACTTTATTTGATAAAGGCCTCCTTTGACCAAGAAAAACTATAAAATTATTTTTCTATAAAGGCCTCATCAGTTAATTTTCTATAGTCACATCCTCCCACAAAGAAAAAATAGAAGAAGGTTTTTCATTTCATATTGTGGGAGTTTTATCAATCTAAGGAATTCTTTGGTCAAAATTCCTAGATGGTTTTTGACTCCAATGATGCAATTGAGTATCCACCTCCTTAGTTTTATCCCAAATTTGGACATAAATGGAGGACCAAGATGCTCTGACAACATCCCTACAACTATCACAGTGTAGACACATGCATTAAAAACAAAAGTTCTACATTGTCTTATCACCCATGGGAAAAACCTCTTGCTAGAAGAAAATTGGAAAATGGTCAAAAGTGACCTAAGGGAAGTGAGAAACCTCATACCATAGGAATTTTGGCATCTAATTGCCAGATTTCACAAACCTATCCATCCTTTCTGAAATTTTGGAAGCATGGTCACGTCTGTTAAACCAAGTAAATGGGATACCTGAGAAACCAAGATCTGAATGACCAAAAAGAAGCAGATAGTCCCAACAAAGGTGTATAGCTCCATCTAGCGCTTCAAAGCTCCTCATGGTGGTACATGATCTCATTGAAATCTCTAACAAACAAAATGGTTCCCTAAATCATATTTCTAATAAAAGTAACTAACTACAAGGGTCCTCATTTATCACTCCCACCCAGCCTGTAGTAAAAACCCACAAATCACCACATGGGTTCTCGGGTCTTTCATATTGAGATAGTAAAGTGGTTATTAGAGAAATTAGAAACCAAAGCATTGATTCCCTCTTTACACATGAAACAAAGTCCTCCTGCAATGTCTGGCCATCCTACCAAGAAATAATTCTAAAACCTAACCTCTAAAGAAATTACTCTCATGTAATTTCTTTCAACAAGGTCTCAGACATTAAGACCATGTCAGGGCTATAATTAGAGCTCTGTTAGTGGAGCATATGAACTGATCATGGGTTTTTATGCCCATGACCATTCCAGTATAAGGTTTTCATTATGTAAGGTGGGGCTGGTTCCCACAAAGGGTTTAAATTAAAATAATTTTTTTACTAGAAATTCAAATTATTTTATAATTTTAGGAGGTTTGATATTTAGATATGTTGGGAGACATTACTCTAATTTTAAATTGTTTTTATTAAAATATGTTTTTTTATTTTTTTCATGTTTTTTTGTTTTATAATGATTTCTTTATTGAGATATATCAAACTTGACTGTTAATGATTTGAATAGTTTTTTTTTTGAATCATAATCATCTCATGTTGTGATTGTTGTTCTTGATCAACATTAACTATTTTCTGAACTTAAACCAAAATGAGTTGAAAATTGTAAAAGAAAAAATGTTCATATAAAAATGTTTTGATTTATAATATTTACATATATATATTTTATTTTTTAATGATCCTTATATTTTTGTTTGTTTTTCCTTTTAAATTTCATGTATATGATCTCTCTATTTTTTATATGTTTTCAAGATTTGAGTTGAGAAACATATGTTCTATTGTAGTTGTTGAATTATGGTTCATTTTTACCAAAAGAGAAAACATTTAATTTTTTATATATAGTTTTGAGTGATGTTAAAATATTTCTTTTATATGCATATGAAATTTTTAGTACATAAAATGGCCTGAACAGACCCACCAAGACTCTATCTGGGAACGTAGTAAGTCAAGTGTGCCACTTAAATATCACGCCTAATGGGTCAAGAGATAGTGATAGAAAACAATTAGACATGTATTAAAATATATGGTCTTGTCCTAATACACATGTACACACCCACGTGTTTCCATATAGTTTAAAATATCACAAACTAAAGAAAATAAACTGACTAGAATACATAAATGTATGTAACACAGTCTAATCATCCACATAATATGAAAAGAAATCCATAAATTCAAGGTTTCATAAACAATATCCCAATATCCCATATAAGAACCAACGTAGAATGACTTAAAATGATGGAGTCTCCATGACACACTACTCCTAATATGAACAATATCTTGTGTTCATCAATTCTAAGAACCATTAAGCTCTCGATCCATCAAAATTGTTCCCACTATGATCACCACCAAACTATCTATCAATTTCAGAAGGCATGACACATGTGGGTGAAATGTACATATATTGGGGAGTATATACATACATACTAGGATTACCCAAATGTAAATACCCATTTTTTAGGATCTTGAATTTGAGTAGAAATTTGATTTCTTTTCTTTCATGTTCTCATGAGGGGTGAAATGGTCATTTTCCCATAGAAATGATATCATATAATTTTTATGACCACTAAGATGGTCCCAGAATAGGGTTCCTACCATAGAACAAGAGTTTTATTAAATTGTGAACTGTTTGAGTTTTGAAGGAATATCAAAAAATTAATTAATTAAATATTAAATTATTTACACTATTTTGGGTGAAAAAATATTTTTATTGGTGTATCAAATTAAGATTGGGACACCAAAATTGAGTCAATAATGGGGGATTTTTATTAGGATAGTTAAAAAACTAATTTAGGTTCTTATACTTCAAGTGATTATTAAAATGATATTTAATTCAATAAAAGACCCCCCTGAAATTTTGGCTTCCCGCATATGGAAGGAGGGGGGATCCACCATTGTGTGTGATGACTACAAAAATAGTATAAAGGGAATGTATATTCCACCAAACTTTTTCCATGGTGGACGTCATGGAAAAATCAATGTCTAAAAGCCTTTAAAAGTGGATTCGGAACCAATCTTTAGAGTTTATTCCATGAGGTATGCTAAATTTGAGTTTTATTCCCCAATCCCCATAGATGTGTATATTAAGATTTAAATCCATACAATGATGATTAAGGACCCCATAGGGGATGATCAATGCCAAATTAGTCAAAAGTGTGAGGTTTAAGAGGTTTTCAAGGGATTTTAATTCAGAAATACTGATCACACAAAATATGGTTCAGGAACACATGTTTTGTATTCATTAAATTCTATGGAGATAAATATTTTGGAAGCATGTATTGTTTACTTGTATTAAACATAATGTACTTGGAGTACTTTTTATGTACCAAGACATGACCATGTGGTTGAGTACTTGGGAAGAGGGTATTTTGGGACTACACACTGTGTAGTTGAAGTACATGGCATGTAGTGGGGAATGGACTTATGTTTTGGCACATGGGTAGGCACACCATGTTAGGGGGATATAGTCGTGTAGTAGTACAAAGCTAGAACTCATGTTTTTCATGGTCATTTAGTACTACATATCCAGACCCAATGTATACTAAGCTGTGTAGAAGTACATGGCCAAGATAGAGGTTTTAGAGTACATGTCTTATACTTAGGGTACATTCCATGTATTGTCCCTTGGTTTCCCTTTTGGGGATTTTGAGGGATATTCTACCCTTAGAGTTGGAATTGGACACAATATGATCCCATTTAGTGTTTTTTTCGACATATAATGTGATGGGTGATCCCTTGGAGAATTTTTAGGAAATCAAAGAGGCATCTTTGGGTGGGTAAGATATGATAAAGTTGTCTTCCTTGAAGAAGCGAGTTCAGCTATCTCTTGATGGAGATACATGGAATGAGAGCCCAATGATGGTCATGAGAATTATTGTAGGATGTATCTTGAATTTTTTGAAGACCTTGATTGGTGTTGGAATGGGATTGTCCCTGGTTAGTATGATAGAGTTGTTACTCAAGGTGGTGGATAGGTTGGGTTTACCGACCAACCGAGGGTGACTTGGAAAGGGGGTGGGATTGAGGCCATCTACCATATTATTATTTACTTCCTTTGAAGCCTGATAGGTTGTGAGCATCTATAGACTGTGTTGCGGTATGTGTGAGTTGCATGAGACAGGTTTTGGCATGAGAGTTTTCTTGAAATCTTATATTGGAAGAGGGATGCCACTTCTTTAATATTATTCATGAGCATCCAAAGAGTGATGCCTCTATTTATTTGTGGACTTAGAGCACTAAGTAGGTTCTTGACTGATAGACCAACCCTGAGCATGTACGTTTTGTTGGGTAGTAATGCTTGAGGGTACCCTTTAGACCAAAATTGATGTATGAGTTGGAGGGGCTATGATGTTGATGATTAGAATGGTATTTTGTTAAAACCTTGCTATGTTTTCCATCATTTTTTAAGTTTTTGACCTAGTTTGTTCCTGTTAGGCTGTTGTAATATGTTATGGGTGTCGTGGTGGGGACTTGGACTTGATTTTCTATACTAGTACCAATAGTTTCTTCTTGTTTGGGTAATGTACAAAGGTTCTAGGCATTTTTTTATGATATAGTTGTTTATGGTGGACATGGTATTCCACACATGTGGTAAGAGGTTGTAATGTTGTTCTGGGAATGAGTGGTATACTATATGGGTTAGGGGTCAAACTGAGTCTTTGAACACAAATAACATACTTTGTGTTTTATAATCTAGGATGAGGTTGTTGGAAATGATGGTATACCAGCTAGAATGGATGGAGGATTAATGTCATGAATCCATGGTTTAGATATCAGACTAATGATCTAGGCATTGTGGTTTAGATTCCAGACAAATGATCCAATCGTTTTTGGGTTAATTGTTGGACTTATGCTTTAGGAAATTTTGGTTTTGATGCTTGATTAATACTTTAGATGTTATTATGGTGATACATGGTTTAGATGATTAGACTAATTCACTAGGTACTTATAGTACCTTGACATGTTATGAGTACCTGAAACTGATTCATCTAGGTACCACATAATAGATAGAAAATACAGCCATGAGGACATGGTAGAGGATACCATAGATTAAGACCCTATATGATAGAACTATAATGGGAATGTTCCCTAGGTTTAGAGGACTTATAGGGGTTTCCATGTATGTGGATCCCATAGGTTATAATGGATGCACAGACATTGATGCATGCTCATATACACCTAAAATTGGACAGAGTATGTGTGGATTATCAGGATCATAGACCTAAGGATCGAGGATGATTTATTTTTATATTTATTTCAATTATGTTTTAGTTAGCCTGACTATATTTCTTCAGCATGCACTTATGAAAACTAATTATAGGTTCACTATTAGGGGTGGCCTGTATATATTTATTTATCACCTCATATAAATGCACCTCAGTGAGCATGTAGAACTCATGTCTAATTTCAGTTGGACCATTGATGAATGATGGATAGAGAGAGGTCCTAGTATTTAATGATTCAGTGGGTTTCTCTTGTGGAATCTGATGATAGGCCTAGGGTAACTCGATAGGGTACTACAAACTGGTTATATAATATGTCTTAGAGTTGGTAGTAGGGCCTGATGTGTTTTTTTCATTTTTTTTACATTTTATATGTGTCAAACCTAGTGTCTAATTGATGTGGTTTTTATGGAATAGTTTTTCAGGCCTTTATTTCATTTCATTTTATTACAGTATGATTCTATTTTAGGGTATAAATTATTTCCACATTCACATATATGTATTATGTTTGGTTATTTTTTTCTAGTTATGAACTCTAATATGGGGGTATAGTCTCCACATAGTTCCACCTTAGACCCCCACTACTAGTCGGTAGTCTATGGAATATGAAGACATGCGCTAGAGGCCTTCTGACGAACAAACTCTGGCCACCGATTTAGTGGTAATAGGCTATAGACATTACACTACAAACCACATTAGGAATATAGAAGGATTGTTCTACACTAAACTATAAAGATCAAGAAAAAAACTCATATACTCTAAAGATAAAGAACCTAATACATATAATATTTTTGATCTTCATAACCCGACTAAATAAGAATAAAAACCACAAGCAACCCATTAGAAATCAAACTACCTAGATTAACCAAGACCCATGGCACCTCACAAAACAAAGTGTGGGGGACCTATTTAATACTAAAGTGTGTGTATTGTTCTTGGGAGTTCCACCCACACCTCATTGGATAGTGGATGTCTATTGATGGAGAACATAACTCCATTATTTAAGCACCCACCCCCAATAGTGGGGGAGTTCTTTACTCTGTCAAGTATATTCTTGATCCATGCCTTATTGATCCTAAAATAGTATGAAAAAATGCCCAAATTTGGTGAACCCAAGCCTTATGTATATTTGGGAATACAAAGATTTACAAGTATTCAAGGGACCCACACCCAGTTTCTAATAGGAATCCAATGAATAGGGAGTATGAAAACCCCATGGGGTATCTAACCATCATGCTTGAACCCCATTGTTAACCCTAAAGAGAAAAAAAACTATATCATCCCATATCATTATGAATATGGCCCTGATTATATAGAAATATTACACTAATTATATGTATGTGGATGAAATATATTATGATAGACTATTTTTTTACCTAGAACCATAACACCATGATAAATCTATGAAAATGCCAGTTAGGTGAAGTGTGGGCCATATAGTGACCCATGGGGGTGCCACATGGAATAGTAGGATAAACTAAAGTAATGTTGTGTACTGTTCTTGGTTGTGTATGAGATAATCATGCACCGCGCATAGGTGACATGTAGGTGTGTGGTGCTGAAAAACATGTTTCACCCCCCCCCCCAGGTTGAGTTGGGAAAACCTATCCTGGTCCTAGAACCCATCTACAGTACTATACCAGCCAAATATTACTAGGACAATTTGGAACCCTTGATGGAGTGGATCCCAACATCGTACCATAAGCAGTCACAAAACACTATAAGATTCACTCAAATGCATTTTTTTCACCCTATTTAATTTTTACAACTCCCAAATGATTTGACATACCTCTATGAACCCATCATTTTGTTGTACCACTAATTTAGGGAATCGAGACAAACTTCTTGATCTCCACATCAAAGATGAATTTTGATACATGGATTTCTATCACGGATCTCATTATTCTCTATCATTGACACCTTCATTCACCATCATCAACATTCCATCTCTGACATCATCAACATCTCACTTTGTTCACCAATGACTATTCATTCTCCATTGTCAATGACTTGCCTCAGCTACCACAAAATCAATAAAACCTTCTTGGTTATCTTTCAATGTCTATATCCTTTCATCCCTTGTTTTTTTCTTAATAACATCCACATATATATAGAGTTGAGCACCACCCCTCAAAAATATAAGAAAAATATATCCTTTTTTCATATCTCATCCCACATATCTCTTTTTTTTAATTTTTTATCCCTTTTTATATCTCATATTCTAATTTTGAAATAAATATATCCCAACAATATTTTACTAGATTAAAAAAATGAATACTCGATCATCATCATCACCAAATATTCATTGTGATTGTCAACTCCACTATCATTGACTCTCCCATGATCAGATACATCACATCAACTCCACCTTAGTCAGATCTCCATATTCATCAGATCATTCATGTCAACACTGGCATGATTCATCACACCCATTACAGGTTCCATATTTGTATATATCTAAAAAACTCCTTGATGTGACTCCATCTCTAAATCTTGATCTTCTCATATTGGAAGAATGAACCACCTTTGAGACAAGTTGTTGGAGTGGAGCCCAATGTTGTAGTGGAAGTAGTCAAAAAATACCAGAAGATTCTCCTGAAGGAATTTTTACATCTGAAGGAATTTATACAATACTGAATGTATTTTTCCCATCATAAATGAAGGAATTTTTCAAACACACCCTAAATATTTTTACACCCAAATGATTTTTACATACTCGAATGAACCATCAATTTTTTTGTACCATTGGTCTTTGGAACCGGGACATGCCTCTTATTCTTCACGATTAAAAGGACATTTGATACATGGATATCTTTCATAGATCTCTACATTCACCATCATTGATACCTTCATTAATTATCATAGGTGCACCAATAATGAAATCCTCACCATATTCCATTGTTCACTACTAAATATTCATTGTGTAATGGCCCGGACCTCTCCGGTCCATTACTTTGTGGAATTGTGGTGTTGGAGGTGTTCCGGGAGGACAAGGTGACTTATCCCCCAACTGCTGCCTACCGGTAGCTCGGTCTACCGGTAGCTGCTGATTACCGGTAGCTCGGTCTACCGGTAGCTGCTGATTACTGGTAGCTCGGTCTACTGATAGCTGCTGCCTATCGGTAGCTCGGTCTACCGGTAGCTGCTGATTACTGGTAGCTCGGTCTACCGGTAGGTGCTGATTACCGGTAGCTCGGTCTACCGGTAGCTGCTGATTACTGGTATCTCGGTCTACCGGTAGCTGCTGATTACCGGTAGCTCGTTCTACCGGTAGCTGCTGATTACCGGTAGCTCGGTCTACCGGTAGCTGCTGATTACCGGTAGCTCGGTCTACCGGTAGCCGTATCCTACCGGTAGCTGGGCTTACCGGTAGCCACGGCATACTGATAGCTCGGTATACTTGTAGCCGCATTCCAGCAGTAGCTCGGCTAACACTTTGCCAAATTTCTAGTTCTGTGAACAGTGTTTCTATCGGTGAGGTCCAATCGGTGGACTTCTATCAGTGAGGATCTATCAGTAGACTTGTGTTTCTATCGGTAAGGTTCTATCGGTGAGCTTTTCTTTCCTTTGCCAATTTTTTTAGTTCTGTGAACAGTGTTTCGAGACTCCATAAGAGCTACCGATTCCATACTTTGCCAAATTTCACGAATGAACAGTGATTCCAGAATCCATAAGAGCTACCGATTCCATACTTTGCCAAATTTTGAGTATGTGAACAGTGTTTCCAGCTTCGCAAATTTGACGTTTTCTTTGACGTAAAATACTTTTAAAACCTTATTTTAAGGACTTTAAGGCCGATTCAAAGGCCATAAATCCTATATTATTTATTCCTAAGGTCGGGATGTTTTTTTTACTTGGTCAAACCGCGTGGCTTAATGCGATCCGTTTTTAATGGAGAATAAACTGAATCTTAAACTGTCGCCTCTCTAATTTTTTTTTAAAGGAACGAGATATCATTCTTTGTTTTTCTTCCTCCTGGATCTCATCTACGAGACGCTAGAACCTTGCAATCATTCTCGTAGGAGTTTCACAATCAAACGTTACTCAGATCAGTTCCGGATGCAACCAAGTTGTGTCGATCGTTCTTCGATATAATCTATCGTGAGGAGAAGAGGATTGTGACCCGTTGTGTGGATAAAGGAAGTCAAGAACTCTTTGAGGTAGGGGATTCATGGCTCCTCTAATTGTATATGTGCAATCGTAGAATTAGCATGATTTATCTCTTTGGATCACAATGAAATTGACCTAATTAAATACTTGAACCGGATTAAAAGAATTGGTTGATCGCATGCTGTTGCTTTATACCGTGATAACGGTTTGCCTCATGTTTTCCTAGATATAGTGATATCTATGTTTTCTTTGATTTGTTGTTCGTTCATGATAGAAATTGATAATGAACGTAAAGCCGGAATTAATTGTTAATTAATTGGCTAAAGATAAAGAGGCATGTAAATTAATCTGGTTATTTTCGTTGTTGTAGTTGTTCTAATTTGAGGATAATCAAATTAGGGAAGTAAGCATGGTTATTTAAATTGTGATAGCTTACTGATTAGGTATCCATGATTGGAACCTATGAATAAAAAGTCGGTTAATTCAATATGGATTAGAGAACAGATTATGTGGGAATTTCTAAAAGGGTTCTGAGTTACCCTCTTGTTTGTTAAAGGACCGAGAGCCCACTTTGTGATGTTTGTTTTCCTGCTGCTTGTGCTGTGATGTGAGCCTGGATGGCTGTTGTGATATGTGGAGGCATGGAGACTTGTGGTTGTGGTAGCGGATGACGCCTAGTGTGGCGAGATGCATCGGTTTATGCATATGGGTGTCGGGGAGGACACCAAGGGTGATGGTATGAGATGAATGTGATGGTTTGATGTTGGTGGTTTGGTTTGGTTTCTTATCTTCTTTACTTTTCCCCACTGCTCAAGGCAGCTGGTCTTGCTTACCCTCTTTCCGAAGGAGGCGAAGACACGCGGGGTATGCCACGTGCTTTCCGTGTTTAGCCTCTCGATGGAGGATGGGTCTATGCTCTTTCTATAGGCGGCAAAGACTCGACGGGTAGTATATCTACTCACCGTGTTGAGCCTCCTTTGTGTTTAGAAGCATAGGATGTTTTTCTAGAATGCCTGGGAATGTGAAAAAGTAATTCTGTAATGAATGTTTGATTAAATGGTGAAAATCCACGGGGATGGAGATGCTGGAATTTAAAGGTGATGTGAATCTTAAAAAGGAGCAGTTGTTTTTGAAAGTGATGCAATTTCAGTTTAATGTGGAATTATTCATTCTTAATTAATGTTTAAAGAATTAATTAATGTATAGTGGAACTGATAAATGAGAATGGAGTAATCTAATAAATCTCTTCATTGTTTGTGTGCTTATAGGATACCTAGTCTTAGAAGTAGCAGCCTGGAGTCTGAGAGACGTTAGCTGCAGTTGTATCTAAGACTAGGTAATGTCCATAGTGTGGATGTGAGTTACTTATATATTCTGTACTTTTTGTGTTTCTATACGCTACTCCACCCTGTCGGTAAGGGCAACTGACACCCCGGGGATTCTGAGCCCTGGGGGGGTGTTTTCCCCAACATTCTGATGGGAGGTTGAATGGCTGACTACCCCCTTTGGCCCCGCTCTCTTCTCTTGGTAGATCCTTGTGCTGGTAGGCACAATGGTTAGTTTTACCCATATATGTGTGTAGAGGGCTGTAATGGCTTGTGGTTATTTCACACACATATACTCTGGATATAGTATCCTATGGAATACTATAGGTGTAACGTGTATAGGCTGTGATGGCTTGAGGATCCTTACTCGGCGTATGGGTTGTGATGGCTTGAGGAATAATACTCGACGTATGATACACGTTATACGAGCTATGGTGGCTCCCGGAAACTACCTGGTTACTTTGGTTGTGAGGACGGTGTGGTGCTTCTCCCAGGTGTCTGCGGGCAATTCTTTGTGGTGCACGAGGTGCAGATTGTGGAGCTTCTCCCAGGTGTCTGCAGGAAAGCCTTTGGAGAGAGATGCACAGGACGTATGTCGTTGGGGAAAAGCGGCAAACCTGTGGGGAAGTAGTAGTGGGGTACCCTTGATATTATTTACTATATGCTATATTATTGTATGTGTTACTTGGTGAGAGTAGCCATGGTGAGGTTGGGAACATAGTATACCTGTTTAGATAACGAGTTAGTTTCACTTGTTGTTCACTGGGCTTTAGCATGCTTTCTTTACTTTTGCACGAGAGTCTTGGGGAGGATCCTACTGAGTATACTGTTATACTCACCCTATGTACATATAAACTGTTTTTCAGGTCACTTGGAGCAGGTTGGAGATCAAGCTGGTTACTACTAGCTTGCGGTTGGAGGAGGATCTGTTCGGGCTTGGGGTCGCTGCCGTTTTTCTTTCTTTTGGGTACTTTTAGTTTTCCCTTTCAGTTGTAGTACTTTTGCATGACATTTCATATATGTACTTGGTTTCCTTTTTATATTTCAGTTCTGAGTTGGAGTTGATTGGAGTCTATTCTATCTCTCTCTTCTTCTTGTGTTCTCTTAGAGGGTAATGCCTCCCATTTGTACGTTATTATACCCTCGGTGCTAGTCGCCAACCTGGGGCCTACTGGAGGCGGGACTCGGGGGTCATTATCTCCCTTTTCACATTGTCGGCCCAGGAGGGGTACACTTTGTGGGGAGGGGGTCGTGACACATTGGCCATTGTCGATCTCTTTCATGTGCCACCCCAAAAGTTATATTACCTTCTCAGTTATCTCTCGGTGGTTATATCTTGTTGGACCTCATACATTTTCTCGTTATCATGTCCCCATATATACAAAATTGTGCATCACTCCTCTATAAAATATATGAAAAATATATCCTTTTTTCTTATTTAATCCCATGTTTCTCTCTTTTTTTAAACTCTTTTATCCCATTTTTTATCACATATTCAAATTTGAAAACAAAAATATTCCAACATAGTGGTGGGATAAGCCTATTTCAAGGTGAAGTTTGTTTTCGTTCACTAAATGTTAATTCAATGGATTTAGGTCACTGAATTTTGGAGTGGTGAAATATGAAAACAATAAAAGTGGGTATTCTCCATAGACAGTAGGATCATCAAAAAATTTCATCTTCTGATACTACTAATAAGTTGGGTTTATATAACTTTGTGTTATTAAAATTCCTTGCAAAAAGTGCTGTCAAAAACCCCCTTTCTCAGTTCTAGAAAAGAATTTGTTAAAGGGGGTCTTTAACTGTGCTTAAAAAGAGCTACTAAAGGGGACCTTTAGCAGTGTTTATAAAATAGTGTTAATAACTCCCCCCCCTTATTAGTGCTTGAAAAAATGTGCCGATAAAACCATCATTTATATATTCTTATAAAGAAGCGCTGATAAAGGGGGGTGTTTACAGTGATTTTTTACTATCCTTTACAAAGGGTATATTTAAAAAAATATTTCATTAATGGAAATCCATAGTATATGTTATGGATATTTAGTGGACTTCTAAGCCTTTTTTCCTTAATATAGGTTATTGAGGGTTTGTGGGCATCACTAAGGCATAGAGAATGTCTCAATCTATAATTTAATATGTGGTAGAGTTAAACAAACACATTGTTCTTATGTTATTCCCATTTGAAAGGTTAAAGAATTTGAAAACCCTTTAAACCCCTGAAAACTGTAAAAACTCTGAAATGACTATAACATGCGATCTGAAAGTAATTTTAAACGATATAAATAATAAAATAGAATCCTATTAAATAATATTAAAATCATGATATTTAAATATTGTGATAATCAAAGAAATAAAATATATTTTAGTTTCAAAAAATTCAGAAATCAAATTCAAACATGAAACAGCCAGGAATTTTGATATGGGTGTCTGTTTGGGCTCTACCACATATAAAATGGAATCCTACCTCTTTTTTCCATAGAATGGCCCAAAATTCCTCCAAAATAGTGTTTTTTGTCACTAACACAAATTTAATAAAATTCAAATGGGTATAACTTTGATCTGTGTGTCCATTCATACTGTAATGCATATCATATCGAAGCACATTTCATAAGCTTCTATTTGACTAGTTTTGGAGCATAAACAGACTCCTAGATCAGAAGTTATGGTTGTTTCAAAGTTTTAAGGGTTTTTGGGTTTTCATAGTTACTTAATGTTTTTAAGTGTTTTGTAGGGTTTCTGGATTTAATATCAATTTTAATATATATATATATATATTCAAAAAATACATTTATAAACATATATATAAAAATATATATAAATACATGGATAAGAAATATATTGAAATTTATATAAATATATAGATATATCATAAAATGTAAAACAAAACAGTATAGGAGAGTGGAAATGGAACTAGTGTATAAGTCGGAGGCCCTAGATTTGAAATTGGTAGGAGGCAGGTGTGAGCACTAAAGTGATGATAATGGGGTGGGGGAAGCACTAATAAGATTGGATTTCTCAAAAATATGAGGGCGCTAATAAAGGGTATGGGGTGGGCATGAAAAAAGATATACTCTTTATCAGCAGGGCATTTATCAGTGCTTTTTTAGCATTATTAAAGGGTGTCTTTAACAATGCTAAAAACACTGACAAAGGCATCATCTAAAAGTTCTAAAAAACTTATAAAGGCCCGCTTTTTAAGATCTTTTTATGAGCACTATTAAAGATAACCCTTTAACATCATTTACATTATCATCACTTTTATAGCATTGATAAATCCATTTTACTAGCGTTGTTAAAGGCCTAATTATTATTTGTGCGATGGTGTTATGATTTAGAATTGTAGGTAAAAATTTGTATTAGTGTGTGAGACTAATCCCAATAGGATACCACCCAATGATTCTCAAGATCAGGAAATACAATGTGAAAAAGCCGTTAGTTTTAATACGTAAAGAAAATCAGTGATAAATTCCAAGAAATACAAATTACAATTGAAAACAGTTTTCAAGATAAAATTTTCAGAATGTTCGCACATTTAAATAGACATGTTATCAACTATAATTTACTTCCAAAAACACCACAATACATTGGAAAATACCACAAATACAATGAGGAACAAAATTGGGAACACCCCTAGGCACTAGATAGTCTCGGGCCCCATACACCTCATACCTCGGTGTAAAGTAACCATAGTAAGATTTTTTCTCATGAACGAGCCACTAGTAGGGAACATACCCATAACCTAGTGGTCCCAAATAATCATCCACATAGTTTAGTTAATGTTTTATTTATCCAAATTCTAGGTGGAATGGGGACAAAACCCATCTGTTCCATTAGTCGTACTAGTACACATCCACCCCACCTAGGTACCTAGGCTTCCCCCTTTGTGCTCAAATAATTTCAGCATGCAACACAAATCAATTTTTATGTAAAACACCACTGCTATTCACATACACCCTGTATAGTAGATATCAAATTTTATACAAATTAAAACACACAACAATCATTTTTATTTTTAATGAAACAGTTTTTCAAAATTCCGTATTGTTTTGGACAAAAAACCCCTTAAGAATCCCAATTATACACTATGTGAACAATTTTATGTTACCATAATAGTAAAGGTAGTCCAATAAATTTCAATTAAACCAAAAAATCAATTTTTGGGCATCCTCATGTTAAACAAGAAGTGATAACTTTATAAAACCTCTATTTTCACACAAAATTTGCACCAAAACTTCAATTTCTTTACAAACACCAATAAAACCCATTTTAAAAGCAACAAAGGGGATAAATATTAAAAATAGTATTTTAATCCCCATTATAGTTCAATATAAACAACTATGTATTTATAGGGAAACCAAAAATACACCAATAAAACATTTCTTTGTAAACCCCCAATTTCACACCAAATTGCCATTTAAAATTCAATTGTGATAGAAATATAACTAATACTAATTTTTTACAGAAATAATACAATGAGATAAACCATCAAATATGATAAATATCACATGATAATAAAAAAATATTGCATAAACATTGGAATCACCTACCAAATTAGAAGAAACCCTTGATTCATCGTGCGAAGATTAGGTCGCACCACCATCGTACGAAGAGGGACTCAGATCGAACATAAAACCACAATAATTTTCCAAGAAAACCCAAGGGTAATTTATAGGCTCCAAAACCTACCCCTGGTAATTTTTTACTTCAATGAAATTGAAATAAACATCCTATAAATGGGAGGAACTAATGAGGAGAGGTAGTTACTTGTGATTCATTGATGTTCCTCCACAAAATCCCCCTTCAAATGGGGTTCCAAAGAGGTTTTGAGCTACTGGGAGGGCTGAAATGGATTTTAGGTTCGAATAAGAAGAGCAATGGTTGAATTAGGAACTGGAATGGAGGAAAAATATTAAGAATTGAGAGAGTTAAAAAGCAATGATGTTACCTCTTCAATTATGGCCGATTTGAGAAACCCTATACTATTGTGCACTAATTTGCATTGAACAAGAACTCCAAATAGGGGGGAAAGAGTTTGGGCAGGAGGCTAGGTTTAGTGGTCTTGCGTGACACTTATAATCACTGAAAAATCCTTGAAATTGAATATGTTATTAATTAAAAATATATTTTTTTAAAACTGGAAATGGGCTTCCAAAAAGGCCCAATCCCTTAAATAAAAACCGAAATACACATTGGTTATGGATTTATAAAGGCTCCAAATAGGGATGGTGGTGTTAATCGGTCTGGGGAGGCCAAGTAGGAATTGTAATGGATGAAAAATAATGAAAAATGAAGGATTTATAAAATAAAAAAAAATATTTTTAAATTTGGAATTAGGCTCAAGGTTTGGACCAATTCATAAAAACTCACATTCCTTCATAAATGCATGGGAAACACCCATAACAAATAAATACTAGAAATTAAATTAAAAATACCTTTAAAATATTTCAAGTATGTGGAAATTATCCCCACCATGAAAGACTTTTCACCTTAGAAAGTCAACCTGAAGCTTGATCAGAAAACATGAAAGCATACTCTTCCTCAACCCATGAATTCCACTCCCAGGTCTCATATGAATCACAACCATACTTCCAACGAACTCAGACCAAGGAAATAGACTTCCCTTGAATCACCTTCTCTTGGAAGTCCATTATTTTCACTGGCCACTCAAAGACAAACAAGCCTGGATCTATCTTCAGTTCTTCCCAACTTAGTACATGGGATAGATCCTGGTTGTATTTCATCAACTGGGAGACATGGAATATATCATGGATGGATGTCAACTAATAAGGTAAATCCAACCTTTATTCCACCTTTCCAATATACTCAGTGATCTTAAAAGGGCCGACAGATCACGGCATCAACTTCCCTTTCTTCCCCAATCGAATATGGCCAATACGAGGGACTACATTAAAGAATACCTTATCACCCACAGAAAAATCTAGGTATTGACACCATTGGTCGGCATAGGATTTATGAAGACTCTAAGCTGTCAACAAATGCTACCTAATTAATTTGACCTTCTCAGATGACTCCTGCACCATACTCAGCCCCAATAGTGAGGTCTCACCTACCTCATCCCAACATAGGGTGACCGACAATTCCAACCATAGAGCTCCTCAAAAAGAGCCATTAAAATCGAGGATTGGTAACTATTATTATAAGAAAACTCAACCAATCCCAAATGGATATCCCAGGAACCTCCAAAGTCCAAGACACAAGCACGGAGCATGTCCTCCAAAATCTGATTTTCCCGCTCTGTTTGACCATCCTTCTGAGGATGTTATGATGTGCTCATCTTAATTTAAGACCCCAAGGACTTATTCAGGACTTCCCAGAACCCAAAATTGAAATAGGGGTCTCTATCTAAGACAACTTCTCATGGCACACCATGGAGTCTCACCACCTCCGGAAAATACAAACACCCCAACTCATCTACTTTAGTTGAATCTTTGATCGGAATGAAGTGGGTTGATTTGGATAGACGATCAATCACCACCCAAATGGAATTCTTACCCGAAGGTGTATAATGGAAGATAACAATGAATCCATGGAGACCTCATCCCACTTCTAGGTAGAAATGGGTAATGACTGGAGAAACCCGAAGGGCCTTTGATGCTCTACTTTCACCCACTAGCATGTGTAGCATCTCGACACAATGTCTTATGTGTCTCGTCTCATACCAGGTCACCAGAACTACATATATACATCATAATATATCTTGGTGGCACCCGAATGGACAGCCCACAGAGACCGGTGGTTTTCATCCATCACCATCTTCCACGAAGATAACGGCACTACAGAATGGCCCTTGAAACACAAGATGCCCTCAGGAGATGATGACCAAAAATAGGATGTCACCCCAGCATGAAGAAACTTCTTCGACCACTGACAAAGATCATCACTGGTCAATTCTTGCTGAATCAACTCCAATAGAGGAGTCAACTGGACGCTCACCAAGAATGCACCTTGAAAAGCGCAGCCGATTGTCACCTAAAGATAGGTCAAAGTTCCAATTCTCTACTAATGTGTATAGAAGAACTCGAGTTGAATCCTCATTCCAATATGTTCTCCTCTATTCTAAAATTACAACCCCTTTGATAGAGATGAGGGGAATTTATTTATAGCCCAAGGAAGTGGACTGTAGGAATTCCTAATCTGTCCCTCCACTTGACCCGATGATTTTGACAACCAAAATGCTGAATCTCGTGATATATCCTTATTCAAAGTTGTATCTAATAATGTTTGTCGACTTCTCTCAAAATTTGGAGTCATCTGGACCTATGGATCCAATGTTATGGATGGTTTATTAAACAAAGTAAAACTATCCATTTAAATCCTTGCTTTTTCGATGGACAAAATGTGAATGAATTCTGGAATATTAAGATGCCTTCAAATCAAAATTCCTTCTTAAAAAAAGTCATCTGCCTAATTTACTTCTTTCACAATGAAAAATCTCAGCTTGATTTGGTGACTAGAGCAAGAGACATGTCAAGAATACTGTACTAATTTTAATTCCTGGCCAGAATTGTGAGATGGGTTTAAATGAATTAGTTAGGCCCCTTGTATTTGGATTTGGACCTTGAAATTTTTATCCAAGACTCCTCAATTCATCCCCAAAATTTTATAGGAGAATTAAAGAATTATATATTCTGGATTGAGCCTAGTAATTCAATGTTTATTGATGGTCCAGTTTCCCCATAGATTCTGTGGGCCTTCTTGTGTGGTCCATATGGGACTTCAAATGGATTAATTGGCCAATGATCCCTTCTAATGAAATGTTTTATATTTAATTAGAAATCAAAAAAAAATAAGAACCACAAAATTTGGATTATAAGGGTGATAGTTATAAACAAAATTGTAAACTAACTCAGTTGGTCTACTTCTAAAAATGCTCAAAAATTATACTCAGTATTAAAACATTAATATTTCACACAAATTATGCACATTTCATATAAAATAAGTAAAGGGGGTATATAAAAAGTCTTGAAAATATTAATAACATCAACTCCCTCACACATAGTCTTGTGCATGTCCTCATGTGAAACAAATATAAAACATGACAAAAACATTTTGACTCACCAAAAAATATTAAAATTTTGTTTTCACCAATCAAGTGAGGTTTAGACAATTTCACCCATCCATATTGAATTCCACCAAAAGTTGTTACAGAGACAATGTTCAAAAAACAATTCATTTTTTAATGCTTAAATTTTGAAATGGAAAATGGTGGCACAAAAAACTTACTCCTCTCAAGATTATAAAATTAATGTATGGAGATTCTCTCATTCACCAACAAAATGTTAAAATCTTAGATTTTGTAAGAGCTCTCAGCTTCCAATCCCTATCCAAAGTTCACAAGAATCAAGAGGTATTTTGAACGGGTTTTTCTGTGGCTATGGGACGGTAGGAATATAATGTCCATGAAAGAGAAGATGAGGGGTAAAACACCAACATGGAAAAATAAATGCACATTTTTTTTGAAATGAGACA
Organism: Viscum album; assembly: GCA_963277665.1. Taxonomy (NCBI): domain Eukaryota; kingdom Viridiplantae; phylum Streptophyta; class Magnoliopsida; order Santalales; family Viscaceae; genus Viscum; species Viscum album. Next base: position 68,500,724 of record OY728126.1, read on the forward strand.
TGAAAGGAAATGAAAACACATATTTATAAGGGAATGATTATGTAAATAAATACACTAGAGAGGGAGAAAATTTTATGGAATGATAATATAGAATATTTACAAAACTTCTCCCTATGACATAAGAATATAATGGAAGTGTTCTTTTTTTAATTTTTTCAAAAGTTGAACTTGAAAAAGTTATCACACTCATATCCCTACCCATGATTGATTTCCTCACAACACTAATTGTAATAGGTATAACAAGATCAATGGAAGAGAAATAGTGATTTTTGACCTACCCAAGACACAACTAATTTTTTTTGATTTTTTTTTAAAAAAAATTTCTTAATCACTTGTCAATAAAATTTGAACAATATGTCATAACCATATAAACATTCCCAAACCCCAATGAAGTACAACCTCTCCTCCACACAAAAATGGATTCTTTCCCCTAAGCATATGATAACATGGTGAAATCAAAAAAGGGTACCCAAAATTAAATCCATTCCCCCCACACTTAAATTTAAAATTGAAATGCCATGAAAAATCCATGTTGATATTAGGTGGGATAAGGTATTGGTCTTGTAATGTGGCTAATAAAGAAAAGGTTTTTATAGGCTCGAAGGGGATTTCAAAATGAGGATTAATGTATTGTTAATGGGAGGCTATTTGGATATTGTGATTCTCATGTGGTTCATAAAATGCCTTTATCATATTAATGCACACTAAAGTAGGAAATTCAGCTCAAATTTCCACAAATTCAGGACTCAAAAATAGGGGTAAAACACACATTTTGAAAAGATGTCCATAGGTGTCCTTGGCATGATATCTAATGTTTTTCCTCATGGTTGGGAAAAATTAGTTTCCAAATCAAAAAGTGAGCATTCAAACTTTTTTGGTTTTGACACAATATTCTTTATCAAAATTTATGAAGAAACCACAAAATTTTTGAGATGAAACTATGTATTTTGACTCCCAAAAATGGTTGGAAAAAAATTGAAAATTGGAAGGTGATTAAGTTTGACTCTTTTTTTTTCTTTTTTTTTCAGTGTTTTTAAATTACACACCCACACAAAAGATAAAGAGTAAAAAATTTGATGAGGAAAGTGGTAAAAAATAAAATGAGAATAAAGGAGGAAGAAGAAGAAAGAGAGGGAGAGAGAGAGAGAGAGAGAGAGAGATAAGAGGAGTTAAAGGTAAAGAGGTTCCCCCTGGTTTGGATTTGGCGGGTCGTCGTCTCCATCCAGTGGTGGGTCTACTGTGGATCTGATGGATGTCGATGTGGTTCTAAGATTGTGGGATGTTATCTGAAAAAGAAAAATCATTATTCATCTATTGAAAAACTAAAAAGAAATTAAAATTTCATAAAATTAAAAGAAAACATGGGTTGCCTCCCAAGAAGCACTGCATTTATTTGTCTATAGCAAGACAGTTGCAGTGGAATACCCATAGTCTGACGGTGGCCATTGTATTTTCTCAACTCTAGTGTACATCCATAAAAACTTCTCCTTTAGGATTCCTAATTGTTCATTGGATAATTTCATCCCTTCCTTGTTTTTTTTGCTTGCAATTCAATGGGGTTGGAAAGAGAATATGACTATCCTCCCTTGGGTCTTCAACGCGAGGAATGATTTTAACCACAATGTGATGGTTTTTTGTGCTTGGAAATTCAGGAAGATGTCCCAATTCAGATGGTTCATTTATGTATGGTTCAGATAACATGTAACCAGAGTAGGAGATCCCAATTGTTTTTGACTCATTTATTTCATCAATTATCGATGTAGAGTAATGAGGATCAATAGAGTCATAAGACTGAATAAATTTTTTAATATCCTTCATATCAATGTTGATTTATAAAGAATGGTCTATTTCAATAACACCAGTGATCACTTTATTAATTATGGAACAAATCTCACAACCTTCACTCCCATTGGGACAATATAAACACATTGGTTTAGGGTTCACCTCACATATAACAGAATTTTCAGAATCATGGATAAGAAATGATGAATGTTGGATAATCAGGTTTGAATAAAAAAATGAACATGCTTGTTTATTTTCCCCATTACCATCTATGTTGGAGTAGTGGAGGCCAGAGGTGAGATGATATTCCAAAGAGTTTTCAAGATCCTCTTGATCAATGGAGTTTTCATTTGTAATTTCAACATCAACTTCTATTTTTATGACTTGGTTAATGAGGATGCAATATTCACAAACTCCTCTATTAGTAGAACAAGAAGAAACAGATGGATTGGTATTCAAGACACTCTCAAAGAGACTTTCAGAAGAATGGATAGAGAATGCCGATTTATACTCTGATGGGTATCGCATGGATTGAAAAATACTGAACTTGACCAGTTGGTCACCAAATTCCATGGATAAGAATCCAGCACGGACATCAATTTTAGTTTTAGATGTCCTGACAAAGGATCTTCTTAAAATTAGAGGAAGATTGGAAAGAAGTTCTCTCAGCTTCCATGTCAAGGGAATAGAAGTCACCTGGGAAGATAAGATCATTGACTCGGATATGAACATCCTCAATTATACCCTCGGGACTAGCGGGGATTTGATTGGCTAACTGAATGACATCACCCATTGGATGTAAGGGACATATAACAAAGTTAGAGAAGATGGAATTGGGCATGACATTAATTGAGGCTCCTAGTTCTATGAGTGCATCATCGAAGTTGGAACTTCCAATTTGGCATGGAACCATAAAGGTTCCAGGATCTTTGCACATAATGGGTATGGACTCTTGGGTTGAAACATTTTCAAAGGTCCTATGTTTTTTCTTATGGGTACACAACTCCTTGAGAAACATGTCATAATTAAGAATTTTTCTAATGGCATCTAAGAGGGGAATTTTCACTTTAACACATCTAAACATGTGAAGTATTTCAGGATCAGGTTCAAAGGACTTCATTGGCATAGAAATGGCTTGAGGAAATGGAATTAGGTTCCTAAGTGGAATAGAAGGAGCTGAGGGAATGACTTCAGATTCCTTTTCATTTTTCTTTATATTTTCATTTTTTAGGTCAACATTCAAAGGAGGGTTGGAGGACTCAACATGAGTCATAGAAATTTTCTTTCCTGATTTAAGTGAAATTGAACTTAAATTACCCTTGGGGTTGGTTAATGGTTGATCTGGTAGTTAGGAATAATTGGATGGATGCTGCTGGCTCAGGTGGGATGCAGGTTGACCAATTTGGGTTACAATGTTCTTGAGGCTGGAACGAGTGAAGGAGGCAAGATCTTCGACCGCACTTTTCCATGGTGGCTTGGAAGTAGAGGTATTTCCAGGATTGGGATTGCCTTGATTTTGGTTCTTAGAAAGCGATTGTATTGGTTTTGTAATTGATATGGATCACCAGGATAGTGGAAGCCTGGAGGGGGATTGTTCCTTTTTTGTTGAAGGAAAAAGGATAAGGTTATTGGTAGTTACCAACACCTTGGCCATATTGGAACTGGTTTGGGTTTTTGATAGGGGTATTGAGGGGGATGAGAGATGAGATTACCATGCCTTAGGCCTTGGTTATAGGTATAAGAGAAGGGCCCAGGGTGATGTTGGTTGAAGTTTCTAATGAAATGACCTGATTATTGAGTGTTGGGGTTCCGCTGAGCATATGCTTCATTGATCTCCATTGGTCTAGATGAATAAGATTGATCCTCTTAAAGTTATGGATAGGTGTCTATTGGATGATCTGGTGAGTTACAGATTCCACAGTTTTTGACAGGTCCAGGAAACATTTATTGTGGAGAAGAGGAGGTTGGGGATTTTGTACCCATAGCTAGTTGTCGCAAAAGACCTGTAAGTTCACTTATCCACTCTGTCATCTTGTTAGGCTCTATTGATTGATTATCTTGTGATTGTTTGAATTGAGCATGTGCTCGAGTATGGAATTATTATTTTTTTTCATCAATATTTCTTATAAGATCTATTATAGCTGCATGAGTTTTATCAACAAGAGCACCACCACTTGCAGTATCAATGAGGGTTCTCTCCATAGCCAATAACACCTCATAGAAGTATTGGATCAAGATTTTGTTAGAGATTTGGAGATGTGGATTGGTTGCTACAAGATTTTTTAACATCTCCCAGTACTCATGGAGTGATTCACTTTGGAATTGACGAATATCACTTATTTCCTTTCGGATAGAAGTATTACAAAAAGTAGGAAAGAATTTTTCTATGAAAATATGCTTCATGTCATTCATGTGGTTATGGATCCTGGAGGGAGATAGTAGATCCATGACTTTGTGGAGTAAGCTAGGGAGAAAGGGAATGCTATAAATTTTATTTTTTCCTCAGAAACCCCTTGAGGCTTCATGGTAGAGCACACCACTTGGAATTATTTAAGGTGGAGATGTGGATCCTCACCGGCTAGCCCGTGGAAATGAGGTAGAAGATGAATCAAATCCAATTTGAGTTCAAAATCAGCATCTATGATTTGATATTGAATACCAGGGGGTTGGTAATTCATATCAGGGGTAGAAAGTTCTTTCAAGTTTTGTTCCCTAGGATTGGCCATATCAAATTCAACTGGCTGGACAAGGACTAGTTCTTGAATGAGTTGGTTATCTCTTAAGTTCCTCCTAAGTTGGTGAAGCGTTCGCTCAATTTCCGGGGAAAAAAATATGAGGGATTTTTGGGAGGCTACGGGGCATTCAGGGTTATTTGGATGAAAGATGAAGACATTTTTTGTCTTTTTGTTTTCTGTTTATGATTTTTATGAGGAAGGAAGGTTTTTCATTGTGTTTTTTTCAATTTATTTTAATTAATTTTTTTTAAAATAACTAGAAACTAACAACTACTTAATTGCACCATCCCCAGAAATGGTGCCATTTGAAAAGTGTGGCTGATTGTCACCTATCTACCGTTCAAGGTTCTGATGCTATGCTAATGTGTATAGCAGTACTCAGGTCGAATCCTCGGCGTTGATACTGTTTAATATTAATTTGGTTTTTGTTGATTGTATTCTGATTGGGGGGTTGCAGAGCATAGGAAATGATTGATTGATTAAGACTGATTTAGAAAATTTATAAAAACTGGGGTGACTTCATTTTTAGGGAGCTAAGCTTGTGATATCCTTGAGATTTTCTTTATATTTCATTTAAATTAACACCCACTACACAATATAACATTGATTGGAATTCCTAAGTGTTAAGGCTTTAATCCAAGACTTAAAAAAACTAAGGGTTCTAATATAAATTAGATATTTTTTATGGTAGTGTATTTTTGGTTCCAATAATCCATGTAAACCACACGTTAAACAAAATAAGTCATTAATATATGACATGTTAAGTCCAAAATACAAAATATTAATTTAAAGAATATTCATCGAGCAAATACTCTCAATCACTTCACATCCCAAAATTTTGGCTCACCCAAATAATAGACTTACTCATCCATTAAGATAGTTATTAATCTGATAATATATTTTAATGGTGATGAATTATAAATAGAACAAAACAAACGGGATAAGAAAAGATTTGTGTGTCGAACACACACACAAACGAAGGGTGATCAAAATTTAAAAATGAACAATAGACTGAATTAGAAAGAGAAAGAAAGGAAGGGTATTCAACTGTATTTAAGCTATTTTAAGAACATTATTATGAAATTACAGAATGTGTATGAGAATAATAGATGAAGAATATGAAACACGCATTAAAAAAGAATTACCAAAACCATGACTTACAAGATTACAAACGAAGAACAACACAAAAGTTAAAGGAAACAAAGAGAAGAGGAAAGGTCTATCAAGTGAAAACTTGTGTATGGAAGGTCCTCCAAAGACTTTGGAAAGGCATTGTTTATTCCAATATGTTCTCCTCTCTTCTGAAATTCCAACCCCTTTGAGAAGAGGAGGGGGATGTATTTATAGCCCAAGGAAGTTGACTGTTGGCATTCCCAATATGCCCCTCCACATGGCCTGAAGATTTTGATATCCAGATAGACAAATCTAGAGATATATACTACTTCAAAGTTGTAGATATAATTGTTGGATTACTTTTCTCAAAATTTGTATTCATTTGGACCAATAGAGCCAATGTTATGGCATGTTGATTAGAAAAAGTTAAACTGTCCACTTCAATCCATGCTTTTTTTATGGTAAAAATGTGAATGGATTGTGGAATAGGAAGATGACATCAAATCCAAATTCTTTCTTCAACAAAGTCGGCTGACTATTTCATTTCTTTCACACTACAAAATATCATCTGGATTTGATAAAAAGATCAGAAGACATGTCTTGAATACTGTACTAATTTTAATTCACGTCCAGAATGGTGGGATGAGTTTAAATGAATCATTTGGGCCCCTTTTATTTGGATTTGGGCCCTGAAAGATTTATCCAAGACTCCTTAAATTTTCCCCCTATTGTTGGAGGAGAATTAATGAATTCTAACTTCTGGATGGATCCCAGTAATTCAAACTTTATAGATTGTCCAGTTTCCTCACAGATTTTGTGGGCCTTCATGTGTGGTCCATATGAGCCTTCAAATGGCAGAATTGGACCATGGTACCATATAATGAAATGTTGTATATTGAATTAGGAATCCTAAAAAACAAGAACCACACAATTTGGATTAGTATGGTGATAGTTATAAATAAAATAGTAAACTGAATCAATTAGACTACTTCTAAAAAAGCTCAAAAATTATACTTAGTAGTAAAACATTAATATTTCACAAAAATTATGCACATTTCATATAAAATAAGTAAGGGAATTATATAATTTTTCATGAAAATATTAATAACATCATACCTCTACTGTGTTCCCTGGTCTCCATATGCATCTGAGAAAAGAGCCCCTTCAAAGTCCACTCATCATTGGAGTTCCTCAAAGACTGCACTAGAACTCTTCTTCTCAAAGCGTTGGCCACCACATTAACCTTTCCTGGGGTATAGACAATTTCCATGTTGAACCCATGCAAGTACTCAATATAAATATGCTACCTCAAGTTGAGGTCCTTCTACGAGAAGTTATAGGCCATCCTTTTGTGATCAGAGTAGGCCAAAAACTTCTCCCTAAAGAGTTAGTGGTGCCAAGACTTCAAAGCATGCATCACCACTACCAAATACAAGTCATGGGTCAGGTAGTTATTTTCATGTGGTTGAAGATTGAGAGATCCATATGCCACCATGTTATCATCTTTCATAAGCACACACCCAAGACCCATACCTAAAGCATCACAATATACAACATACCCCATTCCATCCTCTAGAAAAATTGGCACGGGGGTGGTAGTAAACCACCTCTTCAGCTCCTAAAATGATGTTTGACATTCTAGGCCCCATTCAAACTTTATCCCTTTCTAGGTGATCATGGTCATCAATGAAGCAAGCAGAGAGGAATGCCAAACGAACCGCGTATAATAACCAGCCAAACCAAGGAAACTGTTGATCTCAAACACATTCTTCGGCTGCTCCCATGACATAACCGCACTAATCCTCTTGGGGTCCACTGAAACTCCTTGATCATAGATCACATGCCCTAGATATATCACATCCCTGATCTAGAAAGTGCACTTTTACAACATTGCATAGACGCTATGATCCCACAAAGTGCCCAAGATGATCCTCAAGTGATGTTCATGTTGATTCTCAGAGCCATAGTATAATAGAATGTCATCCATGAACACCACAATTAAAGAATCGAGATATTTATGGATCACCCTATTTATGATTTACATAAAGTCCACTAGATCAATGGTCAATATAAAGGGCATGAACAAATACTCAAAGTGGTCGTACCTACTTCAAAAGGTTGTCTTTGGGATATTTGACTCCTTCACCCTAAGATGATGACAGCCCAAATGCAATTCTAATTTTGAGAATCACTTTTCCCCATAAAAATGATCGAAAAAATCATCTATTCTAAGCAAAGGGTATTTCATCTTAGTTTTTACCTTATTCAGCTTCTGGTAGTCAATGCACATATAGAGGAATCTGCCAGCTTTTTTTACGAAAAACACTAGAGTGGCCCAAGGAGAGACGCTAGGGAGAAAGAATCCTTTGGATTCTAGGATTTATGGTTGTATATTTAATTCCTTTAGCTCAGTATAGGCCATGCTATATGAGGTAAGAGATATCGGTTGTGTTCCCGGCACCAGATCAATTGAAAACTCCACATCCCGCTTCAGGGGAAAACCTGAGAAATCATCCAGGAATACCATTAGAAACTCATTCACTGTATGAAGTGGTGCACCTTCAAGGGAAATACCATCATCTTCTAGTGTGATTGATGATAACTAGAAGGTAATACTTCCCAAATCTTGGAGTGGAGGTCCTGTGCGACCAGACCGAGGATCCTATTCTCCCCGAAAAACCTGACGACTCCCATCAGGTGTTGTGAAACTCACTCACTGCCTGTGGAAATCGATGTGTTCATGGAAGAGTACTAGACAATACATGAATAGTATGAAGTCAAAAATATCCATGTATAAGACCAAGAGGTCCCACTCCATCTCAACCCCTGACACGGAAAGCGCACACGACGGGTACTAGAGACCCTGCTCCTTCTTTCCCAGCGGTGTAACCAACTCCATCACAAAAGACAACAACTCAGTTGTTAAATTTAGAGTTTATACACAATGGGAATAAATGAATGAAAAAAAGGCCCCATTATAAAAATGAGAAGTAGATATAGAATATGCGATCAAAACGATACCTTGAACAGTCGACGGTCCCGCCTCTGATTCTGTTGGTACCTGATCCACCGCATGGGGATGTTCGGTGTCTGCCTGAGGATGATTGCTAGTCTGTGGATGTGCCCTGAATAGGCTCTACGCAGAAGATGACCCATCCCTTCCACCAAAACCTCAAAATTGAGATCCCCCAGTCCTCGATGGCTCAGACTCTGCTGGTACTCCACTTGAAGCCACTGACCCTTCTCCACTCAGAAGTGGACGTGCCACACCGTAGAAGTGAAGAAAATTCCATATACCTTCACACTCGTAACAAGGCTTCAGAGGAAGTGGACATGCTAGTAGGATGTGTCTGATCTTCCCACACTGGTGGCACACAACTGATCTTACATCAAAGCCGTAAACGAAAACTTCCTAGAAGAGTGGCCTGAACTGCCACCTCCTTTCTTCACATGATCCTCCCCCTTCCTTTTCTTCTCTATGAAGCTTCCACTGCCAAGTGTTGATAATAAACAATAGAAAATATCCTTTCATTTCCTATCAATCTTCTTCATGCACACCCGATCAACAACCTCATCATAGGTCCTCAGTATAAACATGAACACCTGGGATTATATCTCTGGTCGCAAGCCTTTGTCAAACCTCTATCCCATTGCCTACTCATTGGAGATGATTTCTAGAGCATACCATGTAACACCCCAAGTTTCCATGGTATGTTTCCCTTTTAATAACACAATAGCTTGTGTTGTACACAACTTTGAGTTCAATCACACCACAACCAATCAAACTGACCATTATGAATAGTATACCCGCTTTTTGGAATTTTATAAATTTTATCTTTCAAAATGGACTACATTTTTGGATTCAGAATATCGAAATTAGCTTAGGGAGAATTTTTGTTATTTTTCTGAACACTTTCAATTTCTGATGAATAGTGAAAAACATTGTCGTATTGTTTCAAAAAAACTTTTTAATTAAATAAATAATTATTTTATTTAAATTTATTTTAGGTCAAAATTGATACATAATATCTATATATGTTCAATATAATTTATTGGAGTCATTTTTTAATAATATTAGACATATAAAATTTTATTGAACTTTTTACCGTCTTTTACCCACCTCCAAGGAGCATTTGTAAATTCACAAAAAAACATAATTTTACCACTTCTATGAGTGGAATTTAAAAAATACAATAGAAACAATTGATATCGTTAAGAAAAATGTGGTTCTCTAACATGAAAATAATTTTTGGTGAATTGTATCGTTTTACTTTGATTTACCACGGTTAAAAGAAAATAGGGTAATTAAGGGTGAAAATGATATTATTATTACCATAACACATGTAATAATACTGTTGGATAAGTGTAATTCGACAAAAAACAACCTTAGTAATGAAATATGAATCATTACTTTCACTTGGATTAGAATAGGACATTTATTATTATTTTATTTAAAGAAGAGTTAAAAGTGTTAAATTCAATGTTTAATAACTAAACCAATTTTAATATAGGGTTACACACATTATAAATTAGACTTTAAATATTAATGTGAAAGATAAAAAGATTTCATACATAATGGTATTTTATTTATAAATTTTAGACGTTAAATAATTTAATTTATTTATGACACAATGAGGATGCAGTAATTACCTTATTAATGAAATATTAAAATAATTGATATTATAAATATCAAAATAAATGTAAATTGAGACGTCTGTTGAATTATACTAATTTTTCAGGATAATATGACATGTTAGGGTTGTTGAAATAAATTTTATTCGAAAGTGATAATTTTTTTATGGTTTTCAAAAATATCAAATACCAAATACTCTCAAAATTGACCTAATTCAGTTTTTTAAAAAAATATTATATTATTAATTGATATAATATTCATTAAAATTTAAGGTTCACCCAAAATACTTATATAATGTTATATATGTTAATAATTAACCACATGTGGTTCCCTTGTCATGTTATAGTATGTTTATTAACCATATAATATAAAAATACAAAGACACATGGTAAATGACAAACTATTTAACTAAAAGATAAATCTAAAGGATAAGGTTAATATGATAACCTAAACCTATATAAAACCAATTGGTTGAGATTTTTTTGACCCATACCCTCCTTATCCTTTAAATAATTCATTTTGGAGCCATTATAAACCGAAAATTATTTTATTATAGAATAATATTTTAATCTTTTCCTAAAGTGACCCTCACCTCTCTTATAAAAGGGAACTTACCCTTATCTAAAATTTACACCTCCAAATACTTATTACTAAGACAAAGCCTACCCAAATATCCTCCCAAAATTCTTCCCTTCATCCTAGAGTCCTTCCTCTATTCATAATTCCAACCTAATAAGCTGTTTTGATCAAATCAAAAGAAAGAACCCGAAGAACAGGTAAATATTCCATCACCTCTTTCTATTTCTTTTCTTCTTCCACTTCTTATTTCATTGTTGTTTCCATTATAAAATACTAGATATATTATATTCTATATACTGTGATATTGTTATAATAAATTTACAACCATATTCATTATTCTACGAATCCTATAAATGAAAAAGTCACTATACGAGTGTATGTACGGATTACCATCTTCACGTCATGGTATAGATTTTTATTTAAACGCTTCATCATTTGGATAGGTTTAATAATGAGTATAACTTATTTAAATAATAAATATAACATGATAATTATTCTGTATATATGATATAAAATCCAATTATATACAATATCAATATAAAAATAATGATATTGTCGCTCAAGCGTATGTACGGATTACCATCTCCACGAACGCGATGAGATTTATTCCCCATCGTATCCATTCAAGACAAATTTTTATTTGATGATTAAAAAAATAATTTTTAAAGACTTAATATCATTATGAATATGAATAAGATACATCCTATCCATAACAAACATTACTTACGTAACAAATCATATAATGGAAAATGAATCAGTTAACACATGAAACGACGATACTACTGAAATATCATTATCAAAGTAATATTAGAAGATAATATATGATATAATATTAATGTATATGGTTCTTGTATAATTTAATAACAATTATTTGACCATTATAAAGGATCTTAACCTACCCTCAACTGAGGAGAAGTACAAGGTTATGGTTAATTTTACAATCTCTTTATTATCCGAGGTTGTTTTTATGTAAGGATATACTAGGACCTCTTTATTGTCAACTTCTATGTTTCTTCAAAATGTATTCCAAAACATTTTAACTATTTACTAGACTATGTGTTAAGGTCATTTATACCCTTGTTTGACTTTTTAAAAATTGGTTTGAGAAGAATCTTTCCGTCTTTTTTCAGACAGGTAACCTTATGACCTTTTCGACAAAATTAAGGTAAGAATGTTCATTTATCTTAGACGGCAGGTGTGGATATTTTCCACAATTATTAAATCATTGAAGCATCCCTTAAAATATTATAATAATATTTTCAAAATAAATGTTTTCTATTATAATTATTTTACTTTTAAATGGTTTCAAAATAGAAAGAGATATATCTCTAAAAAAAGTTTTTATTTCATCAATGTCAAAATCATTTGATGGATTTTAAGCTTATTTGAAGTTGATTTATTAAGATAAAAATCATTCATATTGTATTGAAGGTTTTGTGATATTTATGACTGTAGATGTTTTATTTTTACACTATTCATGGTTTATGGATAAAGTACAGAAATTTCTTATGCTAGTTTTAAAACAAATGTTTATGTTATGTTTAATCTTTTTCATATGAGGAATGCATTGGACTTAGTAAGTAATGGATAGAGCCCACTATAGCTCCTTGATGCATCGGTAGGTCTCATGAGATAAAATAGTGTATTGGAACAAGGCCTTGAAAAAATCTTATTTATAGTCTTGGCACAAGGCCATGACTATGTGGTTATGAAGTCTGGCATTATGCATTCCATCATTATTAAAGTGGCTATTGATATTGAATGTGATTATTAGAGTAGAAGAATATCCATGTGAATAAGTAAATGTAAATATTTGATTTTATATTTTATATATTATTCTGAAGTTTATTTTTAAAAGGCTTTTTTTAGTCTTATATTGCCTTAAATGTTTATGCTTATTTATAAAAGTTTCTACTATATTATTATCCTTACTGAGCATCTGAGCTCACCGCATTCTATGTTTTATTTTTCCCAGGATGTGAAAAGTATATTATGACTGACCTATATGGATAGTCTAAGGGATATGAGTGTGGCCAATAGAGACTATGTTTTTTTAGTTTTTCATTTTATAAAGTAATGTAAAACTTATGAATGTATCTAGTATTTCTAAGGCTACTAAACTAATCAGTATTTCAAGACTTGATATTCTGTGATCATGCCAATTTAATTTAATAATGCACTAACTCTGGGTAACTTGGGTCGGGGAATCATAGTTGGTATCAGAGGAAGTTTATTACAAGCCTTGGAAACTAGATTTAGAAAAACTCTGATTAGAGAAAATTACCCTAAGATAGACTTTGAGGATTAGTATAAAATAACTTCCTAGAATTTTTCTACTGTAGAGATTTTATGAGTTTTCCATGAAATACATCAATTTCTGGATACGAGTAGGTAGAGGCAGCTCTGGAATAGATGTACATAGGGGTAAAACCCAAAAACATCGCTTTGATCAGGACTTGAATGGGAACTGGTGCACGACAACGGGCCTTGTTGCACTCTTGGTTATGACACTCCCAGGAGATATGCTTAGGATAATTATCATTTTCATTGCAAACCATTATAAAGGGTTTAGGAGTATATACTTCCTTAAAGAATTTTTTTTATGATTACGGATTATATCCATAAACTGTTCAATTTATGTTAAGTGTTTTACAACTTTGTAATTATGTATTGTGATTCATAAACTAATCTAGTGTACGCCATTGTTTAGAAATGGTGCCTAGTGGAATGAATGGAAACCTTATCAACGCATGTAATCCATGTAGGGATTTCACTCCTACTGAAGATAATTATAGTAAAGCTAGTAAAGAAACTAGTGTTGATCAGCTTATCACCATACTAGGACAACTCACTCAGGTTATGAATAATAACCTTACCCGTATGGATCACCCTGATCCACAACACAGAGGATCAATGTTAGAATGCTTCATGAGGAAAAAACCTCCAACATTCAATGGGAGTACAAATCCATTAGTAGCTGAGCAATGGATAAATTTTTAGAGGAAATATTTTATGATTTAGGGAGTAACTAAAGGGAAAACGTTGTCATGGTAGTTTATCGCCTCACGGAAGATGCAAATCAATGGTGGTCATTGATTCAAAACACAAAGGAATACGATAAAGTATCAAAAATGTAATGGAGGGATTTTAAAGAGCTTTTATTTGAAAAATAAATTCCTTGTGACCCTAGAGAGGATATGGAAAAGAAAATTTCTATGTCTGAGGAAAAAGGATGATTAGAATGTCGTAAAATATGAGGATAAATTTACAAGGTTAGAAAGTAATGTAGTAGATTATATACATAACCCAAGGTGTAAGATTGATCGATTCTTCATTGGGTTAAAACCATTTCTATATCGAGCATTAGTCTCACAATCGTTCTCATCATACGAAGATATTGTCTCATGCACTATCAAGAAAGAAAAATTATTCTCTAAGTCTTATGAATTTAAAGAAAAGAAGAAGAAGAAGAGATCTGCTAAACACTTTGCATAAGGAAAATAAGGGGAATAAGGGAAAAGTTGAATATCCATCCTACGGTAAATGTGGGAAGAAACACCCTAGTACTTGCCTGAAAAAAATGGGAGACTATTAAAAGTGTGGTGAAAAAGGCCACCAAGCTTGTGATTGCAAGGGGAAGAAAGAGGTTGTTGAAGGATAAAATTGTAGAGAAAAAGGGCATTATAGAAATGAATGTCCAAAGCTCAAATGGAACATACCTCCGAAAAGGCCAAGGGAGCAAGGCCAAGCTTATGGGATCACTAATGTTGAGGTTGAAGCCTCTAAATACATGGTTCAAGGTAACTTAATGGTTTCCTCATGTTTAGCCTATGCTTTATTTGATTCTGGACCATCACATTGTTTCATATCATCTTATTTTTCTAATAAAATTAGATATTTTAAATTTGACTTAACAAGGGAGTTTTCTATAAAAAACCTAAGGGAAGTATCATCGCAACAAAGTTTTGTGAATCACTTCGCATTAGGGCATATAATTGTTCTTTATCTGCTAATCTCATTGTCAAACCCATAATTGAATTTGATATAATCTTTGTTAGGGATTGTCTTTCAGATATTGATGTGCAAATTTATTGTAAGAAGGAGGATACTATTTTCAATGATGATAAGGAGTACCTTATCTTTAGAGTAGAAACATCACCATCTGATTCTTATCTAGATCCACCCTAGTAGCACAACTAAATTCAATTATTGGGGAGGATGAGAATGAAATAACGATGGGTGAGGAAAGGAGTGTTTGAATAGAGGATGTACCTATTGTGCAAGAATATATTGATGTGTTTCCAGAGGATTTACCTGGACATCCTCCAGAATGAGAAATTGAGTTTTCCATTTATTTAATTCCTAGTTCGAGGCCTATATTGAAGACCCCTTATAGCATGGACACTATGGAATTAGTGGAACTAAAGAAAAAACTAGTGGAATTGAGTATTAAAGGATTTATTCTCCCTAGTGTTTCTCTATGGGGATCCCATATCCTTTTTGTTATGAAGAAATACATATCTATGAGGTTGTGAATTAACTACAGGGAGATCAATGCTATAACAATAAAGAACAAGTATCCCCTACCCCGCATTGATGATTTATTCAACCAAATTCATGGAATTAAATATTTTTCAATTATTGACCTTCGATCTGGATATCATCAGTTGTGTGTTATAAAGGAATACATTCCAAAAATAGCATTTTGAACAAGGTACGGGCATTATAAGTTTATAGTAATTCCTTTTGGGCTGACTAATGAACCCTCTGTTTACATGGATCTAATGAACATAGTTTTCAAGGAATATCCCGATGACTTTGTAGTGGTATTTATTGATGATATCTAGTTATACTCCAAAATATATGAAGATCAAGAAAATAACTTTGCGCACCATTCTGAAAACCCTCATAAGAAATGAATTATATGGGAAGTTAATCAAGTGTGAATTCTGGATTTAGGTTATTCCTTTCATTGGCCATATTGTCTCTAAGGATGGAATCTTTGTTGATCCTTCAAAGACCAAGGCAATCCAAGAATGTTCAGCACCGATGAGTATAACAGAGGTATGATGTTTTATTGTTTTAGAAGGTTATTATCGACGTTTCATCCATAATTTTTCCCTATGGGCTAACCCATTAACCAGGCTCACACGTAAAGGGGTTAAATTTATTTGGAAAAAAGAGTTTGAATAATTTTTAGAAGAATTGAAGAGAATATATGTCAATTACCCTATCTTGACTCTACCACCGGGGAATTAAGGGTATGTTATTTATAGTGATGTGTCAAAGAAAGGACTTGGTTGTGTCCTTATGCAGAATGATAGGGTTATTGCCTATGAATCACGATAGCTAAAAATTCATGAGAAAAACTATCCTACTCATGATCTTGAGTTATCAGCTGTAATCATTGCATTGAAGATATGGATACATTATCTCTACGGTGAAAAATGGGAGATATATACTGATCACAATAGCTTGAAGTATATTTTCTCACAGAATGAACTAAACATGAGGCAAAGGAGATGTCTTGATCTACTCAAGGATTATGATTTCACAATACACTACCACCCAGGGAAGGAAAATATGGTTGTAGATGCTCTGAGCAGAAAGGATCATGGAGTTTTGAACAAGATGAGAGATGAATGGGGTCCTTTTTTTAATGGATCTAGAAATGATTGATATGGGAATAATCATGGAAGGTGAAACATCAATACTTTTTCAAATGGTTTTCAAACCAGCATTAATAAAAAGGATAAAAAGTCCTCATGATGATGATGAGGAGTTTCAAAAGAAGATTAAAGTTGTGAATGATGATAGATTGAGTGACTTTATATATGAATATGGGATTTTAAAATTTGGGAGGGGACATTGTGTTCTTGATATACCAGATCTAAAAAGGGAATTTTTTAATGATTCTCATAGCTCCAATTTCTCTATACACCCTAGTATCACCAAGATGTATAAATATTTGAAGGATTATTTTTGGTGGGACAACAGGGAGAGGAAGATTTCAGATTTTGTGTCAAGATTTATGGTTTTTCAATAAGTGAAAGATGGAAGGCAATATCCAGGAGGATCCATGAAACCTTTTCCCATACCTGAGTGGAAATGGAATAATATTACAATGGACTTTTTCATTGGACTACCAAAAATCTTAGATGGAATGATACAATCTAAGTCATTTTTGATTGTTTTACCAAGTTAGCACCTTTTCTTGATATAAGAGAAGATTTACCACTTAAACGTTTTGAAAGACTGTATATTAATGAAGTCATAAGACTTCATGGAGTACCCCTATTGATTGTTTCTGATATTGATCCCCATTTACAACAAGATTCTGGAAAATTCTTCAGAAACCTTGGATAATGAACTTTGTTTGAGCATTGCCTACCACCCTCCAATCGATGGACAATCAAAACAGACTATTCAAACCATAGAAGACATGTTGATATCCTTATCACTAGACTTTTATGGTACGTGGGAACAATATTTACCTCTGGTAGAATTTTCCTATAACAATAGCTTCCATTCAAGTATTCAGATGGCACTATATGAAGTATTATATGGCAAGATATGTCGCACACCTACATGTTGGGATGATGTTGGTGAATGAAAACTTGTAGGCCCAGAACATGTTGAGGAGAAAATGGAAAATGTGAAGGTTATCCAAACCCACATCAAAGAAGCTCAAAGTAGGAAGAAGAACTTTGTCGATAACCGAAGGAAGGATTTGAAATTTTTGGTAGGAGATCATGTTTTCTTGAAAGTATCTCCATGGAAGGGAGTTATACGATTCGGTAAGAAGGGTAAATTAATTCCAAGGTACATCGGATCTTTCAAAATTCTAGAATGAATTGGATTTGTAGCTTATCATTTGGCAATGCCTCCAAGTCTCTCAAAAGTTCATGATGTATTCCATGTATCACTGTTGATAAAATACATGCCTGAACAAACCCATGTACTCACCTATGAGAAAATTGTACTGGAACTTGATCTGTCTTATTGTGAAGAGCATGTCAATATTCTGGATTCCAGAGAACAAGTAATGAGAAACTGGATGACTCATCTGGTAAAGGTTCAATAGAGAAACCATAAGATGGAAGAGGCAACATGGGAACCTGAGGAACTTAGGATGAATAACCACACAAAAATTTTTATGCAGTAATATTCTAGAAATTTCGAGAATGAAATTATTTTAAGGATTATATAATTTAACACACCATGCTTCCACGGTATGTTTCCCTTTGAATAATACCATAGCTTGTGTTGTACGAAACTTCGAGTTAAAACACACCACAACCAATAACACTAGCCATTATAAATAGTAATACCCACTTTTTGAAATTTTATAAATTTTATGTTTCAAAATGGACCTACTTTTTGGATTTAGAATACCGAAATTAGCTTAGGGTAAATTTTTTGTGTTTTTCTAAAAACTTTCAATTTTTGAGGAATAGTGAATAAGACTGCATTATTGTTTAAAACCATCTTTTTAATTAAATAATTTATTATTTTATTTAAATTTATTTTATGTCAAAATTGATACTTAATACATATATATTTTCAATATAATTCATTGGAGTCATTTTGTAATAATATTAGATATATAAAATTTTATTGAACTTTTTACTGTCTTTTACCCACCTCCTAGGAGCATTTGAAAATTCACATAAATATTAATTTTACTACCTCGATGAGTGTAATTTCAAAAAATTTAGAGACACGGTTGATATCAAAAAGAAAAATGTGGTTCAATAAGATGATACTAAGTTTTTTTGAATAGTATCTTTTTACTTTTATTTACCATGGTTAAAAGAAAATATGGAAATTAAAGGTAAAATATATATTATTATTACCATAACACATTTCCTAATTATATTTAATAAGTTTAATTTGACCAAAAACAACTGTAGGAATAAAATATGATCCTTTAGGTACACTTTAATTTGATTAGGACTTTTATTATTATTTTATTTAAATAAGAGTTAAAAGAGTTAAATTCAAAGTTTAATAACTAAACCATTTTTAATATAGGGTTACACACAATTTAAATTCTACTATAAATATTAATTATAAAGATAAAAATATTTCCTACATAATTTTATTTTATTTATAATTTTTAGTCATTAAATATTTTAATTTATTTATGACACAATTATGATGCAGTAATTACCTTATCAACGAAATATTAATATAATTGATATTATAAATATCAAAATAAATATAAATCAAGACTTATGATGAAATCCACTAATTTTATAGTTTAATATTACATGTTTTTGTGGGTTAGATAAATTTTATTCAAAGTGATAAATTTTTATGGTTTTCATAAAAATCAAAAACTAAAGTGTCAAAATTGATATAATTGAGTTTTTAAAAAAATTATTATATTATTAATTGATATAATATTCCTAAAAATCAAATGTTCAGTAAAAGGAATTAGATAAGGTTATATATGTTAATAATTAACCACATGGGGTTCTCATTTCATGTTTTAGAGAGTTTATTAACCATATAATATAAAATATACATAGAGACATGGTAAATGACAAACTATTTAACTAAGAGTTAAATCTAAAAGATATGGTTAATATGATGACCTAAACCTATCTAAAACCTATTGGTTGAGATATTTTAGACCCATACCCACCTTATCCTTTATATAATTTATTTTTCAGCCATTATAAACCTAAATTGATTTTATTATAAAATAATATTTCAAGCTTTTCCTAAAGTGACCCTCACCTCTCTTATAAAAGGGAACTTCCCCTTATCTTAAATTCACACCTCCAAAGCCTTTTGGCTCGGCCAACCCCTACCCAAATTTCCTCAAAAATTACCTCCCTTCATCCTAGAGGCCTTAATTTAGTCATAAATCCAACCTATACAGACCTTTTGATCAAATCAAAAGGAAGAACCCGAAGAAGAGGTAAATATTTCATCACCTCTTTCATGTTCTTTTCTTCTTCCACTTCCTCTTTCTTTGTTATTTTAATTATAAAATAATAACTCTAGTATATTCTATATACAATGATGTTATTATAAATATTTTACAACCATATTCATTATTCAATCCATCCTATAAATGAAAAAGTCACCATATGTACGTACGTACAGATTACCATCTCCACATCGTGGTCTAGTTTGTTATTTAAACACTTCATCATTTCTATGGGTATAATAATGTGTATAAATGATTAAAATAATAAATATAACATGATAATTATTATTTATATATGATTTATCATCCAATTATATATTATTTTAATATCAAAATAATGATATTGTCGCACATGCGTACATACAGATTATCGTCTCCACGAACGCGATGAGATTCATTCCCCATCGTATCCATTCAAAACTAATTTTCATTTGATGATTAAAAAAATAATGTTTAAATACTAAATATCATTCTGAATATGAACATTATATATCCTATCCATTAAAAACATTAATTATGTAACAAATATTATAAAGGAAAATGAATCTGTTAACAACTAAAACAATGATACTACTGAAATATCATTAACCAAGAAATATTAAAAGATCATATATGATATAATATTAATGTATATAGTTATTGTATAATTTAATAACAATTATTTCACCATTATACATGTGTTTAACCTACCCTTGACCAAGGGGAAGTACAAGGTAAGGGTTAATTTCACAATCTCATTATTATCCATGGTTGTTTTTATGTAAGTATCTACTGGGACCTCTTTATCATACACATCCATGTTTCTTAAAAATATATTCCAAAACATGTTTAATATTTACTATAAAATAGGTTTATGTAATTTATACCCTTGTTTTACTTTTTATAAAATTGTTTTAATGGAATATTTCCGTCATTTTCCAACAAGGTACCTTATGACCCTTTCGACAAAATTAAGGTAATAATGTTTTTTTAACTTATACGGCGGGTGCAGCTATTTTATGCATTTATAACATTTTCAAAGCTTCCCTTACAAGATTATAAGAATATTTTCAAAATAAATATTTTATTTTATAATTATATGACTATTAAATTATTTCAAAATAGAAATAGATATTTCTCTAAAAAAGAGTTTTGATTTCGTCTATGTCAACATCTTTTGATGGATTTTAAGCTTATTTGAAGTTGATTTATTATGATACAAAACTTCCATATTGTATTGAAGGTTTTGTGATATTTTTTACCGTGGAGGTTTTATTTTTACACCATTTACAGTTTATAGATAAAGTATTGACATTTCGTATTCTATTTTTAATACGAATGTTTATGTTATGTTTAAACTTTTTCATATGAGGAATGCATTGGACATAGTAAGTGACAGGTGGAGCCTATTATAGCTCCTCGATGCATTGTTAGGTCTCTTGAGACAAACTAGTTTCTTGGAATAAGGCCTTGAAAAAATCTTATATGTATCCTTGGCACAAGGCCTTCACTATGTGGTTATGAAGTTTGGAATTATGCATTCTATCATTATGAAAGCGGCTATTGATATTTCAGGTGATTATTCAACCGGTAGAATATCCATTTGAATAATTAAATGGAATTATTTGATTTTATATTTTCCATATTATTCTGAATTTCCAGTTTAAAAGTTTTTGTTTTATTCTTACATTGGCTTAAATGTTTTTTATTATTTATGAAAGTTTACACTATATTTTTATCCTTACTGAGTATCTGATCCTATCCCTTTCTATGTTTTATTTTTCCCAGGATGAGATGAAGTATTTTATGACTGACCTCTAGGGGTATTATAAGGGATAATAGTGTAGCCTATGGAGACTATGTTGTTGTATTTTTTCATTTTGTAATGTAATGTAAAACTTTAGAATGTATCTAGTATTTCCAAGGCTATGAAACTAATAGGTCTTTCGAGACTTGATCTTTTGTGATCATTCCAATGTTATGTAATAATGCACAGACTCTAGGTAACTAGGGTTGGGGTGTTACATACTGAACCAACTTATAGAAATGGTTGGAATACTCTATCATAGATTGATTCTCCTAAACAAGGTCCATTAACTCTCTGGACCAAGCATAATCCAACACCTCAGGGCCATACTGTTCATTAAAGATGGCCTTGAAATCTCCCCAGTGCATATGCTCATTCTATATAGTCTGAAGCACTGAATCCCACCACATACGGCTGGGACCCTCCAACTGAAAGTAGTAACACTTCACCATAAGTTCCTCAAGTGTTTCTAAGAACTCCAACATATGATCAATCTTCATGATCCATTCCTCTGCTTCAGGGGGTTCTGAGCTGCCTTGAAAGGTGGGAGGCTTTTTTTCCAAAATAAATATTCTTTATCTTTTCTAGGACCCATATATTCTTCCTTAATAGTAATAGGAGTAGGATCTGGTCCCTGTCCCAAAGCTTAGACAGCCCAAACCATAACCTCGACTAGCCTCTGATCAATCGGTGTGGGAGTACTCTCTCTAGATTCCTCCCGTTGGCTCGTGGGAGCTTTCTGGGGAGGCATGTTTCTAAAAAATTCAATAGTCACAAATCAATATTTAATACCACAATTTTGAAAATATTAATCAAATACATCAAATATAAAAAAAAGTAAACACATTTCATTAATAAAAGAACAACTACTCCACCCCCATCTGGTGTCCATGTGTGGTCTGCAGCCCACACATTGTTGGAACCATGGTTGTTCTATGAAGGAATTGGAGTTTTGTTTGTGTTTGTTGTCAATCCTCAGTGGATGTTCCGAATTTGTGCCAGCAAAGTGATCATACAGTTCAAGCAGACAACAGTATTGAAGGTGGCGTTGTTTCCCAGTGTTTGCCAAATTTTTGGGCCTCAAAATCGGAAAATGAAGACATGGATTGTCTGCAAAAGGAGGGGCGCGCAAAGAGGAAGTGGTGAGCGGAAAATAAGGGTTGTGCGTGAAATACTTGAGCTAGGCGCGAAAAACAGCGTGGTGCGTGAAATAGCGGTGCGAATTTTTTCACGCAAATAGTGTTCCGGAATCAAAACGTCGAAAAAATGGCAAAGGCATGTGTTGCGCGAAATATATGGAGAGGTGCGCGGAATATGATATTTGCACAAAATATTACGCGCCAGATGAGAGGTTTTCGCTCCGAAGTAGATTTTGCGCGCGGGGGTCTCAGACGCCTATAAATATGAGGTGACCCTCTTCATTCCGCATGGTTGAAGACTTAGAGAAGATCCGATGTCTGATGCGCAAAAAAGGATCGCGGAAAGGGGCTTGCACGAAATATTCGGTATTGTGTGGAAAATTTTGGGATGCGCGAAAAATGAAGATTTGCGCATAAAAAATTGGGTTCGCACATAAAATATTCAGTTGGGAAAAAAAGGGGGTTTTTGCGCGAAATATTTTTCCGCGCAAAAAGTAAAGTTTGCGTGCAATAGGAAGGTTTTGTGTGCAATGTTTTGGTGTTTCTTGAAATTGTCAGTGAAGTTTGTCGGCACGTTCTGGTTATCCGGTTCAGTTGTTCTGTGTGTTTTAGTGCATCTATTCCGTACTTCGATGCAAGCAGAGTCTCGTGCTGAGCAGAGGAAAAGACTTCAATGCAAATCTATTGAAGAGACCTTCACGTCTATAAACTGAGTGGGACTTCACCAACGGCATTGAGCCAGGGGGAGTCAACGGGAGTGACCCGAGGGATGCAGTGAGCAATCCCCAAATCCTTGTAAAGGCAGTGAGCTTGGGACAGAGTGACTGTGTCCAAACCTTTGTAATCCACATCTAGTGAAGATTAGTGTAATTAGGTATTACCCACAACTTGGACATAGCCCTTAGTGGTGAACCAAGTAAAAAGTTCTATGTCTTCTCTTTGCATGTGAATGTTTGCTTTATGATCATATTCATCTTACAGGTTCAACAAGTTCCTACCAACTTGGGAACAAGATCCATCACATTAAAATAAAAATTTGTCACCCTAATTCACCCCTCCCCTCTCAGGGTGTCCCGGGGTCCTTCACACATCTCACCTAGAAGTGATGTTAATCAGACAATTCAAACATACCCTAGTGACTCAAGGTCTACCACGAGAGGTGTGGGAAAGGAACCCTACTTGCGACCAAAACCCTGAGCCCCGACATTTCTAGCTCATTCTATCCTGACTCATCCAAAAATAGTAACATAATTCAAAAACATTAACCTCCACTGATACCATTTTGTCACGAACAGAATCTGGTTGCCACTATTACTAGCACCAAAACTAGCCCGTGGTAAGGCCCAAGGTATTTCCCTATCCCCCTGAGCTAGAAAAATGCCTGGGTATCATTTATCATAGTTTGGGAATGATTTACCCAAATATGTATACATAAAACATCAAAACATTTAATAAATTGAATCTGAAAAATTCATAACAAATACGGTTTATACAAAAATCTAGAATTGAATACATAAGTTCATGTTCACTAAAAAAGGTTAAAATACCCCAATAAACAACACCAAAATATACCCAAGTACTTTACACAATAAGGGGTCATCACCCACAATACATCTCTACAACTCCGCATCAAGGATTGGAACTAACACCCTGAACCGCCATCACCCATAGCCTTCCCTTTACGAGAGTGAAGAATAATAAAGTATACATACACCCAAGGGGTGTAATTAGGGTGTTATATTAAGCCCAATAGTATAACACCCCATTATTCCAATGATCATGCAATACAATGTGAAAAAGAAATCAGTTTTAATACGCAATGAAAAGTAGTGATAAATTCCAAAAATGCAACTTTCAATTGAAAACAGTTTTCAAGATAAAATTTTAAGAATGTACACACATTTAAATATACATGTTAGATACTATAATTTACTTCCAAAAACACCCCAATAAAAGAGAAAATACCAAAATTACAATGACCAACAAAATTGGGAACACCCCTATACACTAGATAGTCTCGGGCCCCATGCAGCTCGTACCTCAGAGTAAAGTAAACATAGTAAAATCTGTTCTCATGAACAAGAAACTAGTATGGAACATACCCATAACCTGTTGGTCCCAAATAATCAAACACATAGTTTAGTTAGAGTTTTTGTTATCCAAAATCTAGGTGGAACAGAGACAAAACCCATCCGGTGCACTTGTCATACTAGTACACATCCGCCCCACCTAGGAACCCAGGCTTCCCCCTTTGTGCTTAAACAATTTCAGCATGCAACACATATCTATTTTTATGTAAACCAAAAATAATGGTCACATACACCCTACACAGTATCTATCACATTTTATACCACTTAAAACACACAACGAACACTTTGATTTTTAATGAAACAATTTCTCAAAATCCCGTATTGTTTTGCACACAAAACCCCTTAATAACCCCACTTGTACACTATGTGAACACTTTTATGTTACCAATATAGTAAAGAAAGTCAAATAAATTTCAATTGAACCAATAAATCAATTTTATGGCTGCCCCATGTTAAACAAGAATTGATAACATTGTAAATCCTCCATTTTCACACAAAAGTGGCACCAAAACATAACTTTCTTTAAAAACACCATTAAAACCCATTTTTGCAGAAAAAACCAAAGGGGATAAACATTAAAAACATTATTTTCTGCCCTATTATAGTTTAATAAAAACAACTAACTATTTATTGGGAAACCCAAAATACACCAATAAAACATTTCTTTGGAAAACCCCCAATTTCACCCCAAATTGGAATTTAAAATTCAATTTCGATAGAAACATCACTAAAACTAATTTTTGAAGAAATCATACAATGATATAACCCTGAAAATATTATCAATACAACATTCTAATACACCAAGATTTCACAAACATTGGAAACACCTACCAAATCAAAAGAAACCCCAGAATCACCGTGGGAAAATCAAGTCGCCCCACCGCCGCTCCTAGAGGGACTTAGATCAAACCTAAAGCCACATGAATTGAAAAATTAAACCTAAGGTTAAAACTTAGGTTAGAAACACTACACCATGGTGATTTTTAATTTCATTTAAATTGAAATTAACTTCATGGAAAGTGGAGGAACTAAGGAGAGACCCTTTCTTAAGATTCTTTGAAATTCCTCCACCAAATCCCCCTTAAAATGGGGCTCCAAATAGGTTTTGAGCAATTGGGATGGATCCCATGGATTTTAGCTTCGAAGAGGATGAGGAAGGTTCAAATTAGGAACTAGAATAGAGAAAAAATAGTAATAATTGAGAGAGTTAATAAGGAATGAAGTAACCTCTTCAATTCTGGCCGATTTGAGAAACCTTGTATTGTTCCGCACTAATCTGTGATGAATAAGAGCTCCTAAGAGGAAGGAAAGAGGTTGGGAGTGTGGTTAGCTTTAATGGTCTTGGGTGACACTTTAAATCACTGAAAAATCCTTAAAATTTAATAATTTATTAATTTAAAAAATATTTTTTAAAACTGGAAATGAGCTTCCAGGTAGGGCCCAATCCCTTAAATAAAAACACAAATACACCTTGGTTATGGATTTATAAAGGCTCCAAATTGTCATGGTGTTTTTAATATATAAGGGGAGCATGAGTATAAATTTTAAGGAATGAAAAATGTTGAAAAAAGAAGGAGTTATAAAAGAAACATAATTTATTTTTAAATTTGGAATTGGGCTCACGGTTTAGCCCAATTCTTGAAAACTCACCCATTCCACCATAAATGCATGGGAAACCCCAAAAAAAGAAAAATGGAAATTAAATTAATAATACCTTTAAAATATTTCATGTATGTGACATTTAAGTTCACTACATGATTCTTCTCAAAAATTACAACATTCACCCCACCAACCACTTGGAGAGTTGGTTGTCATCCAATTCGGGGGTATCTGATGTTTGGGGGAAGTGACTCATCTACCCTAGCTTAGTTTGACCTATGCCTTAGTTTCCTTGATGTAACATTGTCTCCTACTCAAGCTGCTACTTAATACCACTAACTACTTCTTTGGATGACCTCATCTAATGCACATCGATTCTGTCACCTTGCCTCATTACCACTACCCCCCCCCCCATCGAATGTTGTAACCACCATGCCATTAAGAGTTACAATCAGTACCTCATGGGAGTTCTCCATACTCAGTCATGAGAGTTAACCCTCCATCATCCCAACTAACTCGATAACCCCACTTAAATCCTCCCCTCTGGTAATGTATACCTGATTCAATTGAAAAAACAAACAATTACAAATATATCCTTGAACAATCTATAGACCCCACCCCCCAAAAACACACTAACACATGACTAATTAACCCCGCCCCCTGTATATAAACAATGTTGGAGGTAGTGATATAGACTCCTCAATGATGATCCTATCAATACCCTCTATTTTTCTACCTTATCATCAATGCGGGAGTTAGTAAATTGTAAAATAATAACTATAGACTCTTACAAGGTGACTTCATCCATAATATTTCCATGTAACTATATGAACCACTAGAGGATATGTCCCCTAGACCATTCAAAAAATAATTTCTCTAAAAAAAAATCTCATTATAAATACTAGTAGAAAGGGAAACAGACTCATCCAAAATTCCCACAATGGTACATTATTGGGACACATGGAATATGGGATGCACATTACTATTTTCATAAATTGAAATCTCGTAATCCAAAACACCATCATTTCTCACAACTGTAAAAGGGCCAAATACAAGAAGATAGTTCCCAATGAATCTTCTATTTGGAATATCCCATATTCAATCTTAATTTCACTCAAACATGACCTCCTTCTTTATAAGACATGTATCATTATTGAGGGTATTCATATTTCATCATGAGATACTAGGAACAATGAAAATTTTATTTGATATATTTTAAATCCTAATCCCTTTTAACCAATGTCATGGCTACTGCCTCAAAAAATAGTTTCTACTAAATTATAATGGAAAATCAATGGAGTATTGCACCCATGAAATAGTTTATATGGTGTCTTTATTATAGATGTGTGTAAATAATTATTTTAACTAAAATCCTCCCAATCCGGCCACTTAACCAATTTTCTAGGATGGTTGGAATAAAAATATCATTAATAAGATTCTATTTCAAAATTAACTACCTTTGGTTGGCCATCAGTTTATGGGTGGTAAGATGAGCCCATCTTCAAGTTTGTGCCTTAATGTCTAGAATGTTCTTACCAAAAAAGAATAGTGAAAAATGGGTCTCTGTCAATAACAATAGCTTTAGTTATCCAATGGAGTTTTACACTACGGGATTTTTATGTTTTCTCTACAACTCATTAGCGATGAACAAAAATCACAAAAATACATTTATGATGGGAGTTAGTCACTAATGAAATATCATAGATAACAAATTATGTTTTTTTTTGTGATTGTCAATTTTAATTTATTAGTATTTTAGATTGTGAATTCATCTTTTGTAAATAATACCCACAAGTTTGTTAAATAATTAATTATTATGGGTATGTGGTAATAAATCTACAAAAAAAAATTTACAATACTAATTTCAATTGATATAAACATCGGCCAAAATTACTAATATTTTAAAAAAATTAAAAAAAATAAAATAAAAAAATAAAATAAAAATAAAATAATTAAAATAATTTAAACAAACATAGAATTAAAACATCATTTCACACATAATATTCTTGTCACCCCAAAATATAAAACAATAATAAAATTTTTAGTGTATAAACTAGTATCATGTGAGGGGGGATCACTTGAAGGATCAGGGATAGGAAACTCCATACTAAAAACAAGTACATGTCCTAACATTAGCTCCAACATCTACTCATCTATTTGATGTTGCTGCTCACAATCCCCCCCTCTGTCTATGCATTCACTATATCATCTCATCCGAATATCTCAGTCCCTCATCATATTATGAAACATATGATGATAAGGAATCTCCCTGAGCTCCCTTCAAGTTGGACGATAAAATGATAAAAGTTCCATATTAACTCATAGGTGTTAGTCAAGAACCAATAATGATCAATAAACCTTTCTTGACACCATGAAAAGTCACATGTATCCAAGACCCCTCATCAAAACCTGACTTAGCAGTCAAATATACTTGACTCTCAGCTTGAATCTCTCTTGAACGGGATGTATCATCCTTATACATTTACTTAAAATATAATTAGATATTTGAATAACAATGAAATTAATATTATTAAAATATTTTAAAATTTTAAAAACAATAATATGGCATTGTCGGTATCATACAAGTTTCCCTATATAGAGATTAATGTACATCTTATTACAAAAAATAGAACTCCATAATATAGGTTTCAACAGTGGTCTATATAATATAATGTGAAATTTACATTTAACGTATATAAGCATCAATAAATAATATTACTTTTCATATTTCATCGATGTATACCAAGTGTAAGACATATATACTTTTGTATGACCTCCTTACCCCTGGCTCTAATGTCCAGATGAGGAACTTATCCTAAAAGTCTCACTTATTCAATGGGAAAACAATCCATCCCATACCTAAGCCAATACATAGTCCGTTTAATGGGAGATGCATGACTGGTCTAAAATAGTAGCATAAGATCTATCTATAGATAGCTTTCTGAAGAAGTGTAAAAACTGATGAAAATTTTCACGTATACAAATCTCTCATGCCTCCTAGATAGGGGATCTTAGGCTATTGGTAATCAGACACTATAAATTCTATAGAAAAATTAAAAACACAATGTCAGTTATTAAATAAATTTTTAATAATATATATATATATATATATAATATTTAATAACATACAATCCAATGGTCATACATTGGTTAAAAAATGAAAATGGTAACATGATCCAATGATAGCCGTGACTCATAAAAATAATTTCATAGAATCGCACCAACCTTCATAATAGATAAATGTGAAAAACTATGCAAATAAAAACAAATAACCAGAATAATAATACACAAATTAAAAAAAACATCATATAAAATAAGTATCTTGAACAAATGAACCTACATCTACAGACAAGGATTTAAATCAAGATATGGGTGTCTCTCTGGAATAGGGTCTAGAGTCATTAATCGAGCAAGACCACACCCCCTCCTAACAGGTGCAATTTATTATAAATAAGATGATTCATGTTCATAATTAGGAAATCCCAAAATCAATGAGAGAATGAAATAGATCATCTAGAGCATCTCTAGACATCTCAAACAAATAATATTTCCCATCAGAAATTATTAATAATGATATCACATATCAAAAACTAATAAATACAAGAATATAATAATTTTACATGTAAATAATTGTTAATAAATATATCAAATATAAAAAACTAATAAATACCCAAATATAATAATTACCTATAAATAAATTCTAAAACATAATAATTTAACAAATAAATATATTTTAGTACAGATATCAAATATAAAAAAATAATAAATATCATGTCGAATATAATATTATTACGTTTCAATAATTTTAAATACAAATATAAAATAAAAAAAAGTAATAATTACTGGTATCAGTTAATGATGAGAATAGATCATTGTGTCCAGCCATCTAAAACATAAAATCTTACCTATAAATAATTGTTAATATGAATATAAATTATAAAAACTAATAAATACTTGAATATAATATATCAATAATCATCTTCTTATCCATCTTTATTGAGGACAATGTATTCATCTTTATCTTCAGCATCATAAACTTCCATACGAATTTTAGTTTCATCATCCCATATTACTTCATCAACACTATAAATATCATCGGCCCTTACATGGGGGTTTCATCATCGATATTTATATCTCATTGGGTAAGAGATATTTTTTCGGATTTTTCATGAAAATTTTCAATATATTTAACTTCCATCATACCATTTTCATTTTTAGTAAATTGATTTTCATGAGATTAAATTTTTACTAAACTCCACCTGTCAATCAAATATCTCAAAACATTAAAGTAATTTTCCTAATAAAATGGATGTGGTTGATGTGTCAACATATATGGTGTATTTGATGTAAGAAGAAAATTATATTTATTGCCAATGACTCCATTTCATGGATGAACTCCCAACCCTCGATCAGTATAAAAACAAATACATCTAAAAAATATTACATAATTTGGTCTTAGATAACATAAAATGATTATATCATCTATCATACTATAAAAGTAAAATTCACATTCTTTATAATGATATCCATTCAAAAAAATCACTGTTAATTGATTTGTTTAATTATCCATATATGCATGTATGGAATCTAAATATATTAACCACATACCCATTATAAGATTTTACAAATTTAGATGGAGGGTTTCTATGCATACATAATTGAATATCAATCATGTTCGTCAGAGTGAGTAACTTAAGAGGGGGATGAATTGAGTGACAAATAAAACAATTTTGAAACAAGTTAAACTAAAATTCCATGATTAAATTTAAAAAATCCTTATTAATCAAAATAGTATAATAATATATGTTTTAACATTCAAAATATTTCTCAAAGAGAGATTAGGGATCAGTTAAGATAATATTTGAAATCATGTTAATTATTAAAACCAATTAACTTAATCAAATCCTTTATATTAAAATAGATAAGACTAACTATCATAGAAAATTTTTTGTTTATAGAAATAAAAAAAATGAAATTATAGATTTAAAATAAAAAAAAATTGAAACACACAACAGTGTAAACAAGGGGTTCAATCACAAGCCTAGACTTAATCCCCTCCAGGTAGATTATTATAATCATAATTTGATCTATTACTTGGATAAAGTTTATACAAACAACATTACATATGTTTTCTAGGATCACGACCTCTTGCATAGTTAAATGTGAGAATAAGTTCAACAAAGGACACACATGAACACTTCCTCAGTTTCCTTGTGTATAAAAATTTTTAAAGTTTTAGAGAATGTGTCCAACACATTCTAGTTAAAGAACATGAGTCAGTTTGTATAGACAAAATAGAAAACATTAACACATTTCATGAATATAAGAATAAAAAAAGATACAAAATAAGTAGAAATAAAAAATTATGGTGTTGCTCAGTAATAATATCTTAAAAAACTCTAGGGTCCTCAAATTGTCTTATTGAGGAGGTTTAATAGGATTCCCTGAAATTATAGTAAAATAAAGTACCATAGAGTTCACTTTTCTATATGTAGATTCTATGAAAAAACATATCTTGATTCAATGTATGAAAGGTTATTGATCTTATTTAAATTCCAAACTTTCACACTCACATGAGGTGTGTCACGACCCATCCCCTGGGGCCTATGTCATGACTACCCCATGCTCTCCTTCCATAGGCCAGGGGCTGGTGACTATCACCGAAGGCGTATTCTCTGAAACTGGTATGACATTGCCTTTATAACCTGCAAGCACACGTAATCAAGGACACAACAAGATAGGAACACAAGTAAACTAAATAGTAAATAGAGTGAGTATAGTAAGTAAAAGGGGACAGAATACAATCCCAACTAGAAAGTACAAGTACAACTGTGATACAATACAACTGAAGAAAAGGTAAAGTCAGCTGCTAGGTCCTCCTCCATGGTTCCTACATGAAGGGTAGGTATAGATCGCATCCTCAACACTCCATGTCAACCCGTATCCTCTGTGCACTGACACGCCATATGGTCCACCTCTAGGTACCATCCATTCCTGGTACTATCAGCCTCAGTCAGCGTTGTCTATCCTCTGCATCCAACACAACAAGCTGCGGTCATATCCCGTCAAGGAGTGAGTATAACGATACTAAGTAGGGACCTCTAGACCCTCTAGGTCTCACAAAATCCAACAAGGATAAAACAAATATTATGAAATCAACAGATAACCATACATAGGTATATTCCCATACATATAAAAAAGTTATCAAGTAATTCATCTCAATCATGAGGAAAACACCGAGGTTCTGACTCACCTCACACCATGATTTATTCTAGAGGTAGAAATAAGTAACATTCCCAGTCACAATTTTGAACACCTCATCTGTTGGAAAAATACTCCTCTATCAAGTATAGTGTGCCTGCCGTGTCACACAGAGGTGCTTCCCACTAACCTTGGAATGCTGAGGTACTCCTCCTGTCGAGTACCGTGGGTCAGCCACGTCACTAAGGTGCTCTCCACTGTGGGTATTCCGCGTCACCAAGGAACTCCCCACTGGGACTGCTAAGGTACTCCTCCTATTGAGTATTGTGGGTCTGCCACATCACCAAGGCGCTCCCCATTGGGTCAGTCGAGTCACTCTGAGTCAAATCGGTCAGCAGTTGTCAAGTCTCAGCATGCCACTGGGTTCCCATACTATGCTCACATGTCTCTAAGAGGATCATCTTAACAAGCTACTAGTCGATACTCCATCTTCCTTGAAGTCCCATGAAGAAGTACCTCAAAGGTCCTCCATGTCATAAGGGTCTCAACGCAATAGATGGTGCGTCAATTGGACGCCTGGTCTGTGAGTTATTTGTCTTTTAGTCCAGGGGGCCAGTTTGATTAGTGTTCAATCCAACCTGATAATTACCCATTATAATCCAAAACACAATGGGGTATTACTCTAAAGGACCATCTCACTATAAGAGTTCTAGCACTACTGACTGTTCATCAAATGGACATACAGTGCCAAAGTTATGGCCAAAAGAAAGCAAATGGGTCGTAGTGGGCCAAGGTCCGATCCGACCCGGTTGGACCGACCCTGTGGGTCTGGCCCGGCCCGCAGTACAGCACTACCCATGGGGTACCACGATGGCACATACCGGTCATGGGTACTATGAGGGCGTGGACCAGCCACGAGGGCAGTGGACCGACCGCGAGGACGCGGACCGGCTGTGAGGGTGGCAGACCAGCCACGAGGGCCCAGACTGGCCGCGAGGGTGGCGGATTGGCCAGGAGGACGCAGACCGGCCGTGAGGGCCCAGACCTACCACGAGGGCCCGGACCGGCAGCGAGGACGCGAATTGGCAGCGAGGGCGCGGACTGGCCACGAGGGAATCGACAGGCCTTAAGGGCACGGACCAGCCGCGAGGGTGTGGACCAGCCGTGAGGGTGCAGATCGGACATGAAGGAATGGACCGGTCGCATGGGTGCGGATCGGCCGTGGGTCAATAGACCAGCCGTAGAGAGGCGCCTCAGCCGCAAGCGGGTGGCTCGGCCGGCCACAGCGCGGCGGTCCGGCGGCTTGGCGGGCCGCGGGGTGGCGCCTCAACCGCAGGCAGGCGACGGTGGCTGTGGGGCAGCGACGGGGGCTGTGGGGTGGTGTTGTCACCATCATCGTAGCCGAAAGTGGCACCGGCCACCATTCTTGTGCCCCAACAATCGATGGTTGTTGTCCTCCTCCTTCATGAAGAACACCCAAAGATTTGTTGAAGGGTCAGACCATGTTGGTTTATCCCGTACAATCCGAGTTAGAGTGGTATCATATGGCTCAAAAAAACATGAAAGAAGAATGTACAACCTTATGACTTCCCACAACATTTCATTCCCAAACTGCAAAAGAAACCAAGGTAAGAATATGGTGAAAGTATTATCACTTAAATAAACCCCCTACTTTAATCTCTTAATGACGTCGGTGCAAGAAGGTAGTATGGTCGTTGATTCACCATAGATGAGGACATCCCATGTCGGGAGAAGTCATGAGGAAGAAGGTCTAAGGTGGTTGGTGTTCTTCATTGGCAGAGCGTTCTTCATTGGAGAGCTTTCTCCCATGTTCTCCCAATCCTCCTTTGCCAATAATTTACCAAAAAATGAATAGCCAACCAAAATAGAACACATTTATCTATTTGATCTGTTGGAAATCAAAGTTGAATGAATTAATTGGCAATAATAAATGGGTAGTGTTGGCATAAAATTAAAATTAGAGGATACCAAGGGTTGGCACAATTAATTAAGGAGGGTTGAAACAATTAATTTAGGAGGGAGATCAAGAGGATCCTCCACATTAATGAGGGAGTTGAAGAGGTTTAGACCTCTGGTGGCCCCCACCACCATAACCTATCATGAGAGTTTATGGTATAGTTGTCCCCACTTCTAAACTTACACATGGAGGGTGGTTACAACAAAATAAAATAAAACTTGTGTTTATTTTATTTTATTATTTCCATGAAAAACCCAAAAATTATCTTTCAAACTTGACCAGTTTTTGTCGAGGTGATAGTATTATTAATCGAATATCATCACTCAGAGTTCAACGACACCCTCAAATTTCAATTCTAGGCACCGGTTCAAAAGTTAAAAAAACACATTCATACTTTTAATGAACATACCTGAAAAAAAGTTCAGAAATTTATTCTGGGCACTCCGGCCCTCGGAATCATGCACCATCAGTTTTCGTGGAATCCTAAAATTCCCATTTATTTAAAAAAATTACATGTAAATTCCATGTCTTTACATTCTCCCTACCTCAGGGCACTATGTACACGTAATCCACAACTCAAACTAGGTAAACAAGTGGGGGTACTAAGCACGCATCTAACTGGAGGTTCACGTGCTGCCAGAAAACGTACACTAGATTTATCTACCGTCTATGAAGGACCCACTCCTGTCGATCATCAATCTCTACTGGAACCTCCGTAAAATTTTCCCAATCTTCGATGTCAAGCTCCCCATGGTTGATGATGTGAGAAGGGTCGTACACGTATCTTCTCTGCTGGGAAACATCGAAGATGCCATGCACCTGGTGTAACTGATGTAAAAGTGCTAAACAGTATGCCACCTCACCAACTCTACTAAGGACCTAAAAAGGTCCGATGAATCTTAGAGATAACTTGTTGCCTCGACCAAATATTCTTATACCTCATCATGGTGAGACCTGTAGAAAGACGTGGTTGCCATCCTCAATCTCCAGAGGTCTCCACCCCCTGTCAGCATATGACTTCTGCCTGCTCTGTGTAGTATTCATCCTCTGCTGGATGATGTGAACCTTTTCTGTTGTAGCCTGTACCATCACTGGTCCCACTAGTGTTGACTCCACTAGGTCAGTCCAACATAAGGGTGATCTACAAGGTCGCATGTACAACGCCTCTAAAGGTGCCATCCCAATGGCGAAGTGATAGTTGTTGTTGTATGCGCACTCCACCAAAGGCAAGTGATCCTCCCAGCAGTGACCGAAGTTGAAGAAACAGGCACGCAACATAGTCTGAATGGTCCGCTCAGTCTGGAAATCCGTCTGATGATGGAAGGCGGTTCTCAAATGAAGCTGTGTCTGAAAGCCTCCTGCAACCCCTTCCATAGATGGGAAGTAAAACATGCATCACAATCAGAGACAATCGTCGAAGGTACTCCATGTATCCGCACAATCCCTTGCACATAGAGGCATCGCAAGATCTATACTGAACCCTACTCTCTAATCGGTGGGAAGTGGGCCGACTTGGTGATTCGGTCGATGATCACCCAAATCGAGTCATGTCCCTTTGATGTACGTGGATGTCCTATCACAAATTCCATGGATATCTCATCCCACTTCAACTCTGGGACCTCTAAAGGCAGAACTAAGATTTTTGGTATCTTTTTCTCTACCATCACTTGCTGACAAGTGAGGAACCGAGAGACAAACTCTGCTACTGCTTTATCCATTCCCGACCACCAGTGCTTTCATCAGAGATCCTGGTACATCTTCACCACTCCTAGATGTACCACTGGAGGGGAAGTGTGGAACTCCCTAAACACTTTTTTCTTTAAGTGACATTGGTACCACGGTATGTCCTATAAAGATTTTGATGTGCTCCCCACCTTCAAAAAATCCATCAGGTGTCTGCCCTATGGATATATGAGCAGGTCAAGCCTCGCAGTCGGCGTCCCCATGTTGCGCCTCCCTAACTT
Organism: Viscum album; assembly: GCA_963277665.1. NCBI lineage: Eukaryota > Viridiplantae > Streptophyta > Magnoliopsida > Santalales > Viscaceae > Viscum > Viscum album. The sequence continues at coordinate 68,537,264 of OY728126.1, forward strand.
ACTGAAGAAGTGGGGGAGTGACTGTAATAGACTAAAGAAGTGGGGATTCATATCTATCCACAAAGGATATCTATAAAGAATCCACCTACTCCATCGCCTCGACTAGTAGCTATATACCAGATCTCCGGCTGAGTGCATCTTCAAAAATGTCCCCCTTTCAAATAGTATAGACTATCTTGAAGTCATAGTCTTGGAGGAACTCAAGACAATGTCATTGTCTCTGGTTCAGGTCCTTATGAGAGAAGATATACTTGAGACTCTTGTGATCAGAGTACACTGTAAAATGTTCACCCATCAGATAGTGTTGTCACATCTTCAAGGAGAAGACCACTGCTGCTAACTCTAGGTCATGGGTAGCGTAGTTATGGTCATATTGTCTTAGCTATTGAGAACCATATGTGATCACTACTTGCTCCTACATCAAGACACATCTGATTTTGGTCCCTGATGTGTCACAATAAATTTAGTACCCTATGCCCTCCACTGGTAGCCTCAGGATGGGGGCACTAGTTAGCCTCTGCCTCAACTCTTAAAAACTCTACTAGCATCTCTCCAACCACACGAAGGGTTTCCCATTCTTCATCATGGCTGATAGTGGTGATGTAACTCTAGAGAAATCTAGTAAAAACCTCCAGTAGTATCCAGCCAAACCCAGAAAACTTCGTACCTCCATCACACTACTGGGTGGATCCCATGCAAGTACCACCTCAAACTTTGTTGGATCCATTGAAACTCTAGCCTCTGATATGACATTTCCTAGAATGTGAACCTCTTAGATCCAGAACTGGCACTTAGAGAGATTACTATAAAACTAGTGCTCTCGGAGTGTGTCCAGTACCACTTTCTTATGATAGGTATGCTCTTCCTCAGTAGTCAAGTAGATCAGAATGCCGTCGATGAAGACCACTACAAAGCGATCAAGGTATGGATAACAGATCTTGTTCGTGTTTCCCATGAACAATTATGGAGTGTTGGTTACACCGAATGGAAAAACCAAGAACTCATAATGGCCATACCTTCATCTGATGGTCATATTCTATACATCCTCGTCTCATACTCTAAGCTGGTGATGTCCTGATCTGAGGTCTATCTTCAAGAACCACCATTGATCCCTTCAGCTAATCAAATAGTTCATCAATCCTCGATAGTGGGTACTTGTTCTTCACATTCACCTAGTTCAGGTGCCGATAGTCATCACAAAGTCTCAATCTCCCATATGCCTTCTTGGCGAAGAAAATCGGGGATTCCCATAGTGAAACAATGGGCCGAATGAATTTCTTCCCCTTAAATACCTCCATTTGTACCCCTATCTCATGAATCTCTGTGGGAGACATTCGATATGCTCGTGTAGATACCAGTGTTATAATGGGGTACAATCAATGTAAAAGTTCACCTCTCTATGAGGAGGTAGATCTGGAACATCATCAGGGAAAACATCCATGTATTGGTCCACCACTACAGGGTAGCTCGGACTCTCCACATCAATAGCTCTGACAGTAAGGCAAGCCAACTGATGAGTGATCAGTTGCACTCTCCTCTGAATAAGTCTATCCTTCTCTGCAAAGTCTCCCTTCTCACCAGTGAAGTTAAACCTGGTCCATTCCGTGCGGACACACTGCACATTGTGCCTAATACAGTCAATTTGTGCATGGACTATAGACAACCAGTCTATACCCCATATGACATTGTAAGGCCTCGACTCCGCTACAAGGAGATCCCAGCCATTACTCTCGCCACCTAGAGTAAGCCCACAATACCGGAACCAGTTCATAATCATTGAATCCACTCTCTTAGGGTCTCTAGCCATAAGAATCGAGCCAATGACTCTGTCAAAATCTTTGAGCTCCGAATGAGGGAAGTGGAAATAAAAGAATGACTGGCACCTATGTCTATAAGTACTGTAGCTATGGTGGAGTAGACATAGATCGTACCTCGTATCATCTATGGAGCACCGTGATCATAGGCCTTGGGTGCCTAGATCTGAGCTCTCCCATGTCCACCTACTTCCTACGGTTGGGGTGGACCTCCTAGTGGTGGTGGCAATAACATCTCAAATCATCTCCCACCGCCAACTACACTACCTACTCCCCTTCCACATCCACCTGCTCTCTGCGAACCTCCTCGGTCGAACCTCTGTCTCTGCTTGGGTAGTCCCTCGACCATCTGCTGATCATCCGTATGATGAGTCAGACAGTCACGAGCAATGTGACCCTGCACACTGCATGTGTAACACTGCCCGCTCCTTGCCTGACTGGTTCTACCTCTAGTTCCCCCCACAACCGATCCTAAGTCATGTGGTTGTCCAACTGTAGGTCTAGTACTCTTGGACCTCTATGACATCTATCTACTGCTAGCTTCAGAACACTCCACTACATGACGACTGGTAGTGGGTTTCACCGCTGTTGACAGCTCGGTAAGGAAACTCTCCCCCATGGGGGCTCTTTCTAACACCCCTGCCTGCGTCGGGATGCTGAGTGATATCATTGAAGCCCTGATCTCCCACCTGAGCACCTGCTCGAAGGTCTGAGCCCTGAAGAAAGGGTCCCACACCATATCAGTGGAGTAGCGTGAGAGGTTAGTGAACCTCGTTGATTACTAAGCCACAGTTATGTTGCCCTACTACAAATGAAGAAGCTCCTGTATGCGCACTGTGTGAAGAGTAACTGGGACAAAATCTACCCAAAACAGGCTCTTGATGTCTGCCCAAATAAGCATTACCTCATCATGAACCTAGAGCATCAAGCTCCACCATCTGCATGTTGCTTCCTATAAAACACTAGTGGCAAGGATAGACATGAGGTCTCCTGGTGTCCCTAAAATTCAGAAAACTCCCACCACGACCTCCTCCCAATCCTCAACTGCTGGTGGGTCTGCCTCTTCCCGGAACCAAGGTAGCCTCTGGAACTGGATCTTGTGCAATGCAGTCAAGCGGCATGCACCATATGCTGCTGGGGCTGGTGGAATCACTAGCCCAATGGGGAGTGTTACTGCCGGTGCCTCCGCTAGTGCCTCAACTAGAAAAGGGCTCTGCACTGAGGCCTCATTGCTTGGTGGGCTATCGGTGCATACAACTCTCGAAACCCTAACCGGCTATCTATGTGGAGGCATCCTGAAAATAAATAGGTGTGCCATGGTTAAAAATTTATACCTAGTGAGCTGAAAGTTATGTCAGGTGATCTAACTCAAAAGATCACAAAGAAAACTTTTCAAAACTCATACGCAATTAGTTTTTTCATGTACTGAGTTAGTAATTAGAAGAAAGGGTCTAGGTGTATGGATATATCGGTTGCCGCACCCACACTGGTTTCCCAAAACTGGTAACCACACTCACTACACTTAACACTATTGTCATTAAAAATAAATATCAGAGGCCTAAGTTCTGTGGTAGAACCAACTCCTTTGATACCAATTTGTCCAGACCCATCCCCCGAGGCCCGTGCTATGACTACCCCAATCCCTCCATCCATATTCCAGGGTCTAGAGACTAGCACTGAAGGCATATTCCATGAAACTGGGAAGGCATTGCCTTTATAACCTGCAAGCACACATAACCAAGCACACGACAAGATAGGAACACAAGTAAACTGAACTAAAAAAAGAGTGAGTACAGTAAGTAAAAGGGGCCAGAATACACACCCAACTAGAAAGTACAAGTACAACTGTGATATAATACAATGGAAGAAAAGGGAAAGTAAGCTGTTGGGTCGTCCTCTGAGGTTCCTACCTGAAGGGAAGGTATAGATTTTCTCCTCAGCACTCCACATCCACTTGTCTCCTCTGTGTACTGACACGCCGTATGTTTCACCTCTAGGTATCGTCTAGTCCTGGTACTCTCAGCCTTAGTCAGTGTTTTCCATTGACTGCATCCAACACAACAAGGTGCAGGCATAGCCCGAACAGGGGTGAGTATAACGATACTCAGTAGGGACCCTGAGACCCTCTAGGTCTCACAAAATCAATCTTGGATAAAACACAAACTATGACATCAAAAGATAACCATACTTAGGTATATTCCTATACATATACCTAATTTATCATGTAATCCATCTCAATCATGAGGAAAACACAGAGGTTCTGACTTAGCTCACACCGGGATTTATTCTAGGGGTAGAAACAAGTAACAATACCAGTCAAAATGTCGAACACCTTGGATACTGGATAACTCCTCCTCTATCGAGTATAATGGTCCATCCATGTCAGACAGAGGCACTTCCCACTAACCTTGTACTGATGAGGTACTCCTCATATCGAGTATCGTGGGTCTGCCATGTCACCAAGGTGATCTCCACTGTGGGTTTGCAGCATCACCAAGTCACTCCACACTGGTCCTACTGAGGTACTCCTCCTATCGAGAACCATGGGTTGGCCGCATCACCAAGGCACTCCCCACTGGGCCTGTCAAGTCACTTCAAGTTCAATCAGTCAGCTGTCATCATGTCTCAGACAGCCACTGGGTGCCCATACTATGCTCGCTCATCTCCGAGAGGATCCACTCCACAGGATACTGGTCGATAGTCTAACTTCCATGAAGTCCCATGAAAAATTATCTCAATGTTCCTCCATATCAAAGGGGTCTCAACGCAACAGACGGCGCGTTAATCGAATGCCCGGTCTGTGAGTTATTATTCTTTTAGTTCTGGGTGCCCAGTTGGATTTGGGCTCGATCCAACCTGACCATTCCCCATATTAATCCAAAACATAGTGGGGTGTCACTCAAATGGAATTTCTCTCTCTACAATTTCCAGCACCGCTGAAGGTTTGCCGAACGGATGTTCGGTGCCGAAGTTATGGCCAAATGTAAGTAACTGGGTTGTAGCGGGCTCGGGTCCAGTCTGACCCGGTCGGACCGACCTGGCCCGACATGGCCTAGGCCGACCTACAGTGAGGCCTAGACCATAGGGTACCATGAGGGTGCGGATTGGCTGTGGGTACTTCGAGGGTGCGGACCAGTCACGAGGGTGGTAGACTGACCGCAAGGGCGTAAACCGGCCGTGATGGAAGCAGATCAGTGGTGAAGTGGACCGGCCAGGAGGGTGGGGACGGGCCACGAGGGCATGGACCGGCCGTGAGGGCAGAGGACCAACAGCGAGGGAGCTAACTATCCGTGAGGGTGGATGACCGGCCGCGAGATCACACACCGGCCGTGAGGGCGGCGGACCGTCCGCGAGGGTGCGGACCGGTAGTGAGGGCGCAGACCGGCTACGGGGAGGAAGTCTGGCCACGGGCCGGTGGTGCAGTCGGCTGCTGGCCAGCTCCTCATCCGCGGGCTGGCGGCCCAGCCATGGGGCGGTGGCGGTGGCTGTAGGACAGCGTCGTCGCCTTCTTCGTGGCCGGCGATGGTGCTGGCCACCTTTCACTTTCCCCAACCATTGATGGTTACTGTCCTCCTCCTTTGCGAAGAACACGACAAAATTTGCGAAAGGGTCAGACCATATTGGTTTGGCCCGTACCCTCCATGTTAGTGTGGTAGAATATGGATCTACAAGAACATGAATGAATAATGTCTAGCCTTACAACTTCCTACAACATTTCATTCCCAAACTACAAAAGAGACCAAGGTAAAAATATGGGAAAATTAGAATCACTTAAAAAACCCCTACTTCGTTCACTTGACGACGTCAGCACAAGAAGGTAGTAAGGTCATCGATTCACCATAGATTAGGGCATCCCAAATTGGAAGAATTCCTGAGGAAGAAGGTTGAAGGAGGTCGGCGTTCTTCATTGGCGGAGCGTTCTTCATTGGGGAGCTTTCTCCCATGTTCTCCTAATCCTCCTTTTCCAATACTTTGCTAACAAATGAATAGACAACCAAAATAGAATATGTTTATCTATTTAATTTGTTGGAAATCAAAGTTGGCTTAATTAATTAGAAATAATAAATGGGTTGTGTTGGCATAAAATTCAAATTGGAGGATACCAAGGGTTGGCACAATTAATTAAGGTGGGTTGGCACAATTAATTAAGGGGGGAGCTCAAGAGGCTCCTCCACATTAATGAGGGATTTGAAGAGGTTTAGACTTCGGGTGGCCCCCACCACGATAACCTCTCATGAGAGGTTATGGTCTGGTGGTCCCCACTTCTCAACTTCCACATGGAGGGTGGTTACCACAAAATAAAATAAAATGTGTGTTAATTTTATTTTATTATTTCCATGAAAAACCTAAAAATCATATTTCACCCTTGACCAACTGTCGTCGAGGTGAAAGTATTTTTAAGTGAATACTGGTGCTGCAAGTTCTACAGTGCCCTCATATTTTAATTCCGAGGAATGGTTCAAAAGTTATAAAAACTCACTCACACTTTTACTGAACGTACCTGAAAAAAAGTTCATAAATTCATTTCGGGCACTCCGGGCCTCAGAATCATGCACCGTCAATTTTCACAGACTCATATAATTCTCGTTTATTTTAACAAAACATTAAATGGAAATTCTGGGTCTTTACAAGGTTTAACACCCTAAGATTCCATGGTACGTTTCTCATTGAATATTATAATAGTGTGTGATATATGCAACACTGAGTTCAAGCGCACCACGACCTATCAAACTAACTGTTTAAAATGCAGTTATGAATTATAATAACCAAAGTTTATATTCTATATATATCCCATATAAATATAACATTTATATTTTTTGTTTCTTATACATAATATAATAACAAAATCAATTTTTCAGATAAAAGTATTTTTTCAAAAATACATTTTTTCCTTCATTTAGTAGTGAACCCTTTTTAAATCCAACATTTGACACTTTTACCTATTCAATTTGATGAAATTAAATTCTTATTTATAATTGAGACATAATAATTTAGTTTGTATAATTTTTTTACTTTTCTAATAACTTTCATATTTAGATGAATAGTGTTAACACTAAATTTTAATTAAAAACAGCTTTTTAATGGAAATAATTTATAGGGTTAAAGTTTATATTTGAGAGATTTTATAGTATCATTAGATTATATTTTTATCATTTAATATATTTTATTTTATTTTATTTTATTTCACATTTAAATTGTACATAAACGCATGTCAATCTTTTGATAGTTTTTACTTTCTAAAAACCCGCTTTTTAGTTTTGACAATGGGAATTAATTTTAAATTAATTTCTCCAACATATGTGTTTTGAATTTGAAAAAATTGGATTTATATATTGAATCTAGAGGTCCAAATTGTGTAAATAGGTAACTTTTATTTGTAGAAATTTTGAATAGTAACTTTAATAAATATTTTATTTATCATGGTTAAGGGGTAAATCCGGTAAATAAGATTAAAAAATAATATTATAATAATTTTAAAATTATCCTAAAATGTGTCCTAACTCTATTGGATGATACATTCCCACCCATGGTCATCCTTGTGTCGATTTTGGGACCCCATGGATCCACATGGGAGTGATAATGACATTTTCAATTAATTAATTTAATGTATAGACAAAAATAAAATAAGCATGTATATTTTAGTAAAAAAATTATATGGGGTTATATAATTGATATATTTTACTATAAATATTAATTTGAAATATAAAAATATTTCCTACATCATAACTTTTATTTATAGTGTTTTTTCAAAAATAAATAAATTTATTTATGACATAATAATGAGGCAGTATTTTCCTTATTAATGAAAGAATCAAATAAATGATATTATAAATATTAAAATAAATATAATTTGAAAGTTTTTATGCCATACACAAATTTTATAGGTTAATATGACAATTTATTATTTATTTAATATATTTTTTTGAAGTAATCAAGTTTTTTTTTACTTTCACAAAAACCAAATACTAAATAGTGTCAAAATTGACATAAATGAGTTTTTAAAACAAATACTATATTATTAAATTATATAATATCCCTAAAAACAATTTCCCATAATTCTCCTCAATTTTTTCCTCCACCAAGATTGATTGGTTTGTAATAAAATTTCCATTTTTAACACACATTATTTCACTCCCAACATCTCAATTTCCCATAATTCCCAAGATATTTCTTCTTGTTCACCACTATTATCTAGTTATTCCTCTTTTTCATGCTGCTCTATGAACTCCCAAACCATAATACTATATCCCTTTTCATGTTATTGTTTCTTAGGAATGAACTTATTCTCACCAGAATAACATAATCCCTTAGCACGTCTCTCCTCATACTCTTCCCTATAAAAATTTTATACACCCTTCCATCTTGAAATACTTCAACTTCGTATTTATTGATGATATCCCCCTACTAGTAGAATTATCAATGAGATAATAGTTCTTTTTTCTACCATGTCCTCCTACTAGTAACTGTCATAAATGATCTGTTGGTTTCTTAATGATCCCTTTCCGAATAACACCTTTTCTACACTCCTTGACTATGTCAATAATTGGGATTTTGTTTGAGGATCATTTTTCAAATAGTGCTTCCAATTTCTATATTCAAACCCATTGAAAAATTTTATATACCACATGTCAGTTTTATTTATAATTCATATTGATACTCATTAGAACTCTTCAATATATGCATCTAAAGTCTCAGTCTAGCATAGGATCTTAAAGAATATCACTAGATCCTTATAAATTAAATTCCCATACTATTCAAACAACTCTAACTTGAGTTGTTTCCATGTAATACCCTCTTGAACAAATTTAAATGTGATCATCCAGTACTATACCACCGCTTCCATGCATAACTAAGCCATCATAACCTTTAATTCTACATGTTTTGGATGTATTTTTATATAAGTCTCGACACAAGATATCCATGATAAAATATCATCTCTGGAAAACATCAGTATCACCACCAACTTAGCGAAATCACAAAAATAATCAAAAGTATTGGTTGAACCTCCTTATCTATGTTTAGGGTGGTAAATTTTCAATCATCACTCCCTTATCCAACTAACATACTATACTCACTATTATCTTTCCCAATTGAACTCTCCTATCTTACCTGATGATCCTCGCTTTTTTCTCACCCCATGTACATTTGGGTTGACTTCAAATGGAACTCCTAAATCATCATATCTTGACACCATAATACAGTTTTCATGTCATTAACATTCATTGACGGCTCTGAAACATTAAAATATGGAATTATGACCTGTTTTTTCCTTTTTATGGACAATCAGTGGCCAATTTTAATCTCTCAAACGATGCTAAAATAGTTGAAAAAACCTTTATAGGATCATATCTTATTTTCAAATCTCAATGAAAGCACCAATATGATATAAATGGTGAGAAGTTTCGATAATTCCTAATAATATATGTGTAAAATCAAGAGTAAAAATAGGTTCCTCTTAGAGGTTCTCCCTCCTCAGGACTAATTGTGGATCATCCAACATCACAACTAACTTTCTACCCCACCAAACTATTCCCCTATCATAAAATATACATGAATCAATAGAAAAAAATCTTATAACTACAAATACACCATTAGACAAGTTAGAATCCCCCCCCCAATGAACTTGAAAAATGGACCCCCTTTTATAAGTAAAAAATTATCAAAGGTTAGGCTTCAAACTTTTCCAATATGCTCTTATAGATTTGTGTGTTTTTCATATTAATTTATTAAATTATTTTAAATTAGTAACTGAACCTTCATACAGATGAATAACAAAATAAAAATTAGTTTGATTTATAGACATTTAATTATTTAAGAACCATATTTGATAAATAAAATAATATAAATTTAATTAAAAATAAAATAATTTCTAGAAGAAGATATTAGATATGGAGTAGGGAGAAAACTAAGATCAGACTACAATATGTATCAAAGAAATCCCAAAAAATGAAATCTCACATCTCTAGAATCAATTCTTCTATAAAATCAAAATAACTACCAATACCATTTGGGAATATTGTATCAAAACCTTGAAAATTTTAATTCTATCCTTTTCTGAGATAATTTTGAATATATTTATCCTTGTTAATCCATTCGTAAAACATATTCTAAAAGGTTGAGATAAATCATAAGACTATAAATTTTTTTTTCATTATAAAAACCTATATATTTTTATATAAAACTCGAGGATTCGATCTTAAATTAGATTTCCTATACAAACATTGATTGTTAATGTGTGACTATTTAATTGGATATATGTACCAATCTGGGGAAGGGATAAAACCATATTTTCTTTTATATATTGGATGGAAATAGTGTTTTATTATAATGAAGTCTATGAATGTGAAATTTGATTTCTAAAAATTAATTATAACCCTTTGTATTTATATAGGTCCAAATTTACCATATAGTTTCAAGGAATCAAATAGAGTGTAGTGTAAATGTATACACCCAACATATTCTAGTCAGAGAAGATACTTTTCTGAAGTTGGATTTATGAATAGTCTACTTTAAAGATAAACCATAGCTAAATATCCTACAAATAATAAATATATTAATTATTCAAGATATGAGAGGAATTTTTAGTTTTCTTGAATGAATATATCATGAAACAAACTATAAAAGAAATAAAAAGTACTGTTGAGGTAAAAGGAATAATTTATTATTGAATTTTGTAGCTACATAAATATAATATATTGAAAAATTGAATTTATACAACTAAAATACCAAATACATGTTTAAAATACCATGTAATGAAATTTAATTATTGAAAAATATAATTATATGGAAGAAATAAATATTGATATAAACATATATAAGTTAAATAATTTTTTAAATATTTCACATTGTATGAAGAAATTAGTAATGGTAGATGTTTTGGGGTTAACTACAATAATTGTAAACAAAGAAGAAGATGAAGACGTCAGGGGAGTGATGAAATAGTGATTAAAGGATTATTGTCACTACATGTATAATCCTATATTCTATTGAAAAATATATCTTATGGAAATGAAATGGATTTTGTTAATCAAGAGAAATTGGTAAAAGGAATAAATTTTATGAACCAATATGGATGAGGTAAGAGGAACATTATCCATTGTATCAGTAGACCTAATTATTATTAAAAAAGTGTCATGAGCTAATGGGAATGGATTTGGTGTGGAGTGTGGTTGGAAGAGGAGAATATAATGTTATAGATCAAGTTCAATAGGAGGAGATACATATTGGAAATCATGGAAGCGTTGAAGTTTCTCATCTATATTAAATCATCTACCAAAGAAATACATAACTTCCCATAGATTTTATGATAATAAATATTGGTAAAAATAATGTTTTGGGGAGAGATGATACATGGATTTTTGGGACACTAATGACTTGATTTTAAGGAGATCAAATTCGAGATAGTATTCCAAGAGGTGAGGAGAGGGAAATACAGATTTATAGGTGGGGATAGGGGAAGTAAGTGTGGATTTAGGGAGTTATATTTGGGTGGAGCTAAGATCGTAGCCAACCAAACATCCAAATGGTGTCAAAATTACATTTTTAAATGGAAACCCCTCTCTAACCAAGTGTTATATCCAATGCTATTTTGGAGGGGAGCTATAGGGGAGTATCAAATACATCATTGAATCATAGTTTCACTCAACATTTTTTCGTTTTTTTCAATTATTTTTATAGGAATATGTAATATTTAATTAATAACAATTATAATATTCAAAAAAGATTCTTTTTGGTGATAAAAGTGAAAAAATTGGTAGGAGAGGTTTTCAATGTTGCTATTTTATTTTGAAGTACCCTTACTTAATTTTGGAGTGTTGGATTGGAGATTGTTTAATAGTTGGAAGGGAGGAGAAGAGATTTAAGACTATGTGGAGTGTTAAATGGGGGGATTTGAGTTGGTTGGGGAAAAATTATAAGAGAAAAGTGGACTCTAAATTGTGATGTTGATTGTAGGAATACAACACTTTGTAAAGGTATATATTGTTATTGAGGGGGTTTATTTAGAATATATTTAATTATATGTATCCTATGATCATGGTGTAGCTAGTAATTATATTCTACTATATGAATAATCACAACATAAATAAAAAATGATTGATTTCTTAGTCGATTTCAATGCTTTGATTGAAAATAGAAACAACATTTGCACTATAAACAAAAGCAATTGAATTCTTTTTAATTTTATTTTTTTGATAAATTATATTCAATCCATGTGTTAAAAAATTGAAATAAATAAATAAATAATAGTTCATTATTATATATTAAAAAATAAACTAAATTATTGAGTATACTTATATAAATTATTATACTTGTGATATATATAACACTATATATTATTATAAATACAATATCTATAATTATATATATATAATTAAAACTATAGAAACTTTTTTTATATAAATATATTCATAATATAATAAATATAATTAATTATAAAATGTATTATATATGAAATTTATTATTATAAATATTTTATAAATATAAATATAAATATGAGTATTATAAATACGGTTATATTTTTTATAGAGGTAAATAATTCATTATATTGTTTTTAAAATTAATTCATTTTATTCTCTCTCATTTATTAATTAGTTGATTTTTAGAGAGTCTACAAATTATAAGATGATTTCATTGGATTTTTATAATATTTCTTAAAATGGCATAAATTATGAATTTAAATGATTTTATTAATTTTTAGATTAAAATGATTGACCAGCTATTGGTAATCCTTTGAATTTTTGAAGTAATAGTGAAGGATATGTGGGGATGGAATAGTGAAGAAAGTAGATAGAATTAAAAGTAACTGAAAATAATGCACCGTGATATGTAACATCTATTTAATAATATCTATGATCTTACAAGAGATATGTGAGGAACTCCTCTATGTGTAACAGATGTGCCTTGATACGTGAGAAATATTCCTTTGCTACTGGGATGGAATGATCAGAGTTCCCTATTGTATGTAAAATGAATTTTCATAACTCCATCAGAAAAATAACATAAATTCAATGATAGAGAATAATTACCCACTCATACATAAAATTTAGTTGGTGATATATAATAATAACTCAAAGTTGTGTTATGATATGTAATTTTTTTTGAAACTCATGTATGGATTTCCATTTTATGAAATGAAGTTGTGACGAAAAATGGAATGTCTTATAAGTCTTTTTACTATGAGAAATTTGGAATAGTTACAAATGGAGGAATTTATGATGCAAAAGATATCATCCTTTTCAAAATTTGTAGAATGGAATGATGTGTGAGAATAAAATCATGTGGTCATACAGATCATCTCAGTGACACATATTGTCCATTCTATAGGGGATTAAATGAATATACAATTCATTCATTATAACTGAAATGGGAAATATGGAAAAATGGCATGTCGTCTTTGGAGATGAGGAATGTTATTATGATTATTAGAGTGTGGCCTTCACTCGAGTACTCAAAGAGTATTTTACCTTATAAATATAGTAGATCGAGATCATATTAATATAATATTGAATGATCAGGGATTATAGGGAGTTTTATAAACTTATAATGAATACCATATTTGGGGGGAAACCTTTTCCCTTTGGTTTTTTTCTATATTTTTTGTTATGTTCTTAATTAATATATGGATATAACCCATCACATGGAGGGATAATAACCTTTTTATGATTTAAACAATGGGGAGGAGAACCTTTTATTTATTCTTGAGTATGAATATCAATAATAAATTCTTAATTTTTTATGTGATCTTGGTTTTCTGTAGTGGGATATTTAATTGGATGTGATTTTTATTATTTAATTTTTTATTTTTATTTTTTGCATTGTTTTCTACCTAGGTTGATAAATTAATTTCTCCCTCTACTATATATTGCATACACCTGATGAAATGGGTTGTGTTTTTTTGTGAAGTATATATTGATTGTTGATATGTGTGTGGATGGAATATGGTTTATTTTTATTAATTAAAATTATCTTATCAATATTGGGAGTATATTGAGTAATTTAAGGGAACACATTATTAAGAGGTCATGGTGATCACCTGATAACTTACCGTTGATATAAGGGAGTGGTTTGGTTGGTATTTATCATTAAGGATTTGAAACTCAACATCACATAAAATCCTTGATGAGAGAGAAGATATTATAAATTCCCTAATTTATCAATCAATAGAAAAATAATTACTCTATTTATGACAAGGATAAAAAATCTATTTGAAATCTAACCCCAAAACCCATCACTAAATCTATTTATAGATAATCAAATCTATTTCAGAAAAATATTAGTTTTGTCAAATAACCCAAAGTCAAACCTTTTTTTGACTGATTGTGGCAACATGATTTTTCATAACTCTTTGGAGAAAACATTTGGTTACTATTATACTAAATTATATCATTATACTATTAATATATTTTTTCATACCCATTAAATTTGTGTAAAAAACCTTGCTCTATTTATGATGAGTTGGTACCTAATTCATTATAATTAACACAACCCTTAATATTTCTTAATGAGTCTCATACTGACCAACCATTCTCTCATGACCAATAAATTGATTGAACATTGTTGTTTATAGTGATGGAACTAAGAAACATTTATTATTTTTAATAAGTCTTCAAAAATATTACATGGATGTACATAAGTAAAACATCACTAGTTCATAATGAATATTAAATCAAGGATAAAAATATCAACCAAACCATACTTTATATTTCTGAACCTCATTTCATAAATCAAATTAATCAAATTGTTACGCCAACATTACAAGTTAATTTTGAATATAAATCTAAATTGATTCATCTTTTTCAAAGGTTATGTGGTCTTACAAGAGAATATCCCAATAGGTTCATTAAATATTTACTATGGTTTGTACAATGTTTAAGCCAAGGGGAGTGGATAAGAAATTAGTAAAGTGAAGTGAATTTCCATCTTCTCTATAAGGAGTGGATAATGAATAGATATAAAGCCAACAACCAAGAGAAATCAATGGTTAGGATTACCACTAGTCGTGTTTTCTCTGATGGTTCTTTCCAACTTCTTGGAGTAATTCCCTGAGAAAGTTTATCTAGGTATAAACTCTAGTTTTTACACAAAATACTTTAGAATATTTTGTAGAATACTTCCAAATCTAAGCATTGAGACGATATGGGATTCTAAGCCATAGAAAGCCTTGGTAAAATGATATTAAATATATTAAATATATTTTATCATAGATATTTAATTTTTCAAGAAATGTGGAATAAATATTCAATGGATTCTTGTACTTAAAATCGGAGGTCGTGTTTGAGTCTGAAATATTTGTTTTACCCTAGAAGAGTCATAAATATTGTTGACATCAAGTGCCTGGTTGGAGGAGACCGTTAGAGGGATGATAATGAGAAGTTTTTTAATTTAATAAAATTAAATTAATAAACATACCCCTCCTCAATTTATTTCAAAAAACAATAGAGTTGGTGATTTCTTCCTCCCACAGACGACAGCTGAACCAAGGTAGAGTGGAGGCAACAATTAACTCCATTCTTGATGGTAGTCAACACTAGATCAAGCTGCAGTAGATACCAGACATCACATTTGACCTAAAGTTTTAGTGTTTCTCCATGATATAGGCATATTTTTTTACTTCACATCCCAATCCATCTATATTTGTTGTATTGAGGTTTTAGATAACTTTTACGACATCTATAGATCCCTTGGGGGTCAATATGTGGGGTTTTTGTGAAAATAGGGGGATTCAGAATGCTTGTAGGGATTTCCCATAAAGGAAAACTCAATCACAGGACATGTAGTGCAGGAGAAAATTTTGTATGATATTCCTATTTAAGGAATATAAACTTTTTCAAACTATATGTAGTGTACTGGGGTTATAGACTACGTGGTGAGGCTTGTATATATGGTCAAGGACATGATAAGGCATGCTTTATGAGGTAATATGGTCGTGTGGAAGTACACAGCCAAACCCCGAGTGAACACAAACCATATGACATGGCTATATACACAATCTTGGGTCATGGTACATGGGCATCGGATCTTATACATGAGCACAACCAAGGGAATGAGAATTGGATAGTCCAATAGGTGCATGTCATGTGCTTAAATTACATGTCGTGTAGGTAAAAATGGAATGCCAGGATGTGTGTAGGAGATTAAATACCATGGTGATCAAGTGATGTTACATGTCATGTGTGTTGATGTACACACCAAGTATTTTCCTGATACAAGATGAGATAATGAGGGGACATGACTTGGGTTTGGCCTCCAGATACAAATCTTGGACTATGGTTACATGCCATGTACTCCCCTTAGAGGCTCCTCCCTTGCACATATCTATCTTTGGGACTCATATGGAGTCCCATGAGTAGCCTATCCAAAGTGTTTTTTTCATGTAGAATGCGATGGTGGCCATGGTTATTGTTTTAGATAATTGACATGAGGTGATTCTTCTGGGATGATTCTTTCAACTTGGATAGTATCAATTAGGTGCATTCCCTTAGTCTTTCCCCATGAAGGTATAGTGTGACATCACATCCTTATCATATGATTGTGATCCTCTCTATAATATATTTTGGGATAGAGTTTGGGGTATCCCTTTTTGAGACTAAGGTGTGATCCTCTATCATCAAATTGTCTTTCCTAAGTGGGTTTATGTTATCGATGTGACCCTAATTCACAGGATTTGATCCCCTATATAGAGGGTTAATCTAGTAGTGTTCATGGAATTTTCATCTATATAATACATTACTTAGCAGGTTGTTATAGATTGGGTTTTTGGTATGTCCTAGTGGACTTTTATGTGATCCCCTATATTTTCATCCTCATTCTGAGACATTGTAGGGTTCATGGTATCCCCTAGAATTTCTAAGTGTCATCCATTATTTATTTCATATGATCTCTGGAGTTCAATGTCAGTTTTTTGGTGTCCCTCAGCAGTCCTGGGTGTGATCCTCTATCTATTTGTTCATTTATTCTGGGTTATATTAGGGTTTTAGGATTCCCTAATGAAGCATGAATGGTATTTCCTATCTATGTATCAATATACATTGGGTTGTAGATTTAGTTTTTTACAGTGATACCTAACAATCCTATTCTCTAATATGGATTCCATAGGGGATGGAATGAATATTACATCCTCTTAGTGACACCCAATGAGAGAGATCTGTTAGATGAGTTCTATTAGGAATGGAAGGGCTCATGGAGTGAGTTCTACCAGACGAGTGATACCTTGGTGCCTTGAGTAAATCATGTGGAAGGATGTATGGTTGAGATTATTAGACTTGGATATGGATTACTTTGGGAATCCTTCTTGTACAGATCATATTTTATTAACATACCATGTGGTAATGAGCTGACTAGTTATGTACAGCTGGGGAGTGGTTGTGAAGGGGTTTCCTATTATCTCTTACAAGGGTTTTTATACCCATTAGCTTTGGTTTAAGTGGACTATTTCCTTTTATTTTCTCCCTTTTACTTTGGGGTTTTGGTGTTCCTAATCATTAATATTATATTCACTCATGCATGGGATATTCCCATACATTTAATGTATTATGATGAAGAAAATCCTTTTGTTGGATTCTTATGAGGACCCAGAGTAAATAGAGAACACCAATCTAGATATACCAAGGTGTGTTCTTCTAGTTTTATTTGATAGTTGTACCCTCCTACTAGGTAGTTTCAATGATTATATTTTCTTTCATGGGATTGTATTTTACCCTATTTTTATTTTAGAAATTCTTTGTACTCTGATCGTTGGATAAATGTACACATGAATTTGAGTAACAGTTTTATTATTATCTATGCATTGTTTTATGAAGGTGGATATGTGTCTGTGAGTACAATTGATTTAGGCTAAGGCCTACCTTGTTTGTGATATGCCTAATTGGAACTAGTCGCCATCCCCTAGCCTATTGGTGGTTTTCTTGGGGTAGTTTCACTTAGATTATCATTATCCATGGAGGGCCTGATGGGTCAGGTCATGATAGAGTGGTATTAGAGTGGGTTCCACTATAAGATTTATGTTTTCATATTTTTCTTACTGTAACATTGGTTTGGGATTTATAGTTATACTATTCACGTTTTTTGAATTCATCTTAAAGTATTGGGACCCCATTGTTGGTGTGGAGGCTGACATATCCATTTAATATGACTTTGATAACTACTTGTTGACATAAAAATGTAGTAACTGGTTATGGGGAAATTGTGTTACATGCTTCATATAGAACTAGGATGTTGTTTACAATTCCTTCTTGAGTTAGATCCCCAAATATACTCTTTGACCATGGTTTGTCTTGATTATTTTAGGATGCCCCTATGATGATAGTCTATTAGGATTCAATAGTGGGATTTTGATGATGAGTTTCCTAGTGATGTGGAATCAATGCAGAAGTTTTCAAAGGAGGTGGTACCTCTGGATGGTTTTCCAGTTTCATAACCACCCATTAAGAAGGAGGTTTTTCCTGTGGTATAGACATAGGATATAAGTGGGTTGAGTTCACTCAATGATTTTTAATGGTGGAGACTTACCAGTTTTTGGGGTGATCCACACCCCCATGAAGATAATGGTATGCTTGAGGTAGTCGCGCATGTTTTCCACCTTAAAAGGACACCTCCAAATCATATGGTGGTCCTAGAGGTGAGACTTCTTCAAGGATCCATGGGGTGGTGGTAGAGTCTGGTGACATAGACCCATGATGATATTACACTCACTTGGATATAGTTTGAGTGGATCTTTAGGGAATAGTTTTATCTAGCCATGTTGTGATTAGTGTGTATCAAGGAACTTCTATAGATTCAATAGGCTAGCATGACCATGGTAGTGTATTCAGAAGAGTTCACCAACCTTTCATGATAATCCCTAGATATGTTCCAATATTCATTTTTTCAAGAATGGAATTTTGATAAAGGATTATGTCAAGATATCATGGAATCAGGGGTATATCAATATATTCTCGAATATGATGGAGTGCTCGAGTGGTCCTTGGTTGTTGAGAGCTATATGGATGAAAATATTCTAACATTTTTTGTTTGGAACATAGGATCTGAGATCTTGGTATGTGGTAAATCAAGGTAGGATCAGGGATCTGGGTGCCTGAGACTCTCCCAGTATGGATGGTCTATGTCTCATGGCTCTCAAGGAAGTCCTAGTCAGCAGCAAGAGAGGTGACATTTCACTTGTGACAGATAAAGAAATATCATGTGTGTTTATAAAACCCACTATACCATGATTAGGAGACAGTTTATGGAAATCCATTAAAAGATAATGAAATGGGAAAGGAGTTTAGTATGATTATGAGTGTGGTAGGGGAGTAGGGAGAGTAGTATGAGGTAGTCTACAATTCAATCTATTGGCCACACCAACCCTATGTGATACAAAAAAGGCTTGTAGAGTTAGAGAACATGGTAAAAGATAGCTACAGGTCATAGAGGCATCTGACCCAAAGACTCTGGGGTTGATTAAAGGAAAGATCTATCTTTATTCTACTTTTAAAGAAATACTGTTATACTCAAGTGAGAGATACTCTTTTCTTTCCACTTCTTGCATGAGGATTTTTCAGGGTGATGTGAGGAATTAGTGGATCCATGTGATTGTGATGTTTGATGTGGTTTTGATCTCAAAAGAATGAGTGATGCTTCCCCCAAAAAGAAAAATTCTTGTAAAGAGATAAAAATAGTGTGGGAGAGTCAGTGCTACCAAAATAGGATATTATTGAGGTGCGGTGAATGTGTATCTTTGACTTTTTTATTCCAGGAAATATGGTATATAGAGGTGTCAAAGTGAGCCCTAAATATGGTGAATAGGTGGGAAAGGTAAATTATTATCTTCAAGACGAAGGGTATTCTATCCTAGAGGCTCGAGTATGGTTCATTCTATAACATGTGACTTCACTACCCCATTTATTGTTATCAAATATTAAAATTCTACTTTTACATGGGCATAACCACTCTTCGAGGCCTAGTGATAATAATGGAGACTTTTTACTCAACCCTTATTCTTGGAGTCTCCGATATAGTGGTTCAGAGGTTATTAACTCCTATTGGTAGTGTGACCCAACTATAGGAAAGATGGGGAGAGAGAGCCTCAAGTAGAATCATTTTGTAGAAGCATAGAGACACTATGATACTTTCCTTGGTGTGGAATGGTTGTCTATAGTCCATTGTCAAATGGTTACTCACATTGAGTGCAGTGGTGTTTTTTGATTTTGGGATGGATTTTTCCTCCTTTTTAGAGGTGTGATCCTAGGCCAAGAAAGATGAGATCATGTGCGGATGGATACAACTAACTTTTTTTCAGTTGGTTAGTATTAACCTTGGAGTATTGGATACGTTGATCTTTCTATTCCATATAGTGGTGGTGGAGTGTTATTATACCTTTTATGAGGATATTCTAGGATTACCATCCCACTGAGAGTGGGACTTATATATAGATTGGTACCCATGGATTGCCCCAATATTTTCATTAGTGTATTAGATGGCTCCCGTAGAGATTTATGAGGTGAATTGTAGTTAGAGTTTTATAGAATGAGGTCATGGTAAGACCAGTGTGATCACATGGGTAGCCTAGTATTGTTCTCTTAGGAGGAATATGATAGACTATTCAATTGAGTCCTCCAAACCTGTTTGGATTGGTTTGTGGTTGTCTTTGTTAGTACCCTCATATTATCGAAATCAAAGTTTCACATGAGACACTTAAAGATGGGTTCTAGACAGGCTCTGAGAGTATCAACTTCTTAGGGATCTCTCATAGAGTATGTTCTGGATTTAGGAGTCCCACTTCTAGTGATATTTCCTCCCATACATGGGTGTTATAGAGGACTAGGTTGAGGTCATTCTAGCATGATATCCACCCAATGGTGTAACCGTCGCAACAGATGCTCACATCGAAGTTCCAATATTCTATTTTTGAGAAAGGTAATGGAGCAATTGAACTCTTTGTAGTTTTATCTTCTAAGAATGAATAGTTCAAAATATCTCCAGTAGATGGTTGTTACCCCTCCTCTTTTTTGGTGATTCGATGAGGCACAACATGGGGATATTGTTTTTGAGGTCTCGCATGCCATGATATCCACTGGACATGTTCTTGATATATTTTCTAAAGTAGGGGAGTACATAAAACATCTAAGGATTGAAAATCACACCAGTTACACTATGAGATGAGGTACTGAGGAGGTTGTTTTCCCTCGATAGTACAATTATGAGGGGGGAGTTTGTACCTAGAGCATCTAGTGCTAGGTTTTTTTGTCCAAGGAGGAGGTGTATTATTGATGATGGGGCTCTTGATGTCTCGCCTATTTCTAGATGGAGACCTAGGTGCTTGGTTGATAAAGGAAATGTGGTGGTGATTGTGATTTTTGTGATGGGTTTTCCATGATTAGCATGTGATCATGAAACTATATTAGTGATTTCAGGCTGACTTTCTAGGTTAGAATACTTCCAATCCATCCATGATCAGATTTTAGTAGAGATTTAGCGGGGTCAGTGGGCTATCTCTGGGGTTCATAGTGAATTTATCAATTTATTTTCTAGGTTAGCAATGTGGTGTGCTGGTATACCCTGTGACTATAGTTATATCATGTTAATGGTTTTTATCCACCCATTGTACCTAAGGAGACATGTTTACAACTTACTGCACAATTTTGAACCGGATGAGCTAGGCATGGAGTAAGGAGTTTTCATTTCAAGGAACCTAGTGGTGTTTGAGATCAGACCATAGGTAACCGTAATGGGTAAGTGTTTCCCCAGGATGAATGTTTATTGGAATCACATGGACCATCTGGATAGCTCAATGTTATGAGAAACCCAGTTGAGAACTTATTTTCCCCCCTTGTGCGAATAAATTTACTTTTTAAGAAAAAAACCTTGAAGGTGGGGAGAGTGTAGTGACTCTGATTTTTCCATCAAAGACATTATTTTTTTTCTAGGAAAATTTCTAATGCTATTAACTGAATCAATATAGGATTCTAGGGTCTAGAGAGCCTTGGTTCAATGATATTAAAAATATTTTATCCCAAAAATGTAGTTTTTTAGAAAACATGAAATAAATACTGAAAGGATTCTTACATCATATATATGAGACTAAAGTTGTGTTTGAAACATGGGTTTTACCCTAGGTGTGACATAATGTTTTTCAATGTTAGGAACATGGTAGGAGGCGACTATTTATAGGATGATACTGAGGAGATTATTAATTTAATAAAAATTAAATTAATAAAACTACCTCTCCCCCTTTGGTTTCCATGCATGATAGAGGAGGGTAGGTTTTTCTCCCACAAAAATGATCAAACCAAGGGAGAGTGGAGGCACCGATGAACTATGTTCTTCACCATGATTTTCATCCTATGGAGGTGTAGCAGGTTCCAGGCATCCCGTTGAACCTAAGGCATCAGTGTTTTCCCATGAGGTAGGTGGATTCTTGATCTTTATATCCTGATCTTTTTATATTATTTTAAATTTTTTTTAGCCCTATTATGATTGTTATACATCCCCTTATGATTGATATGTCATATTTTGGTGAAAATTAGGGGATTTGGGAGGATCATAGGGATTTCGTGTTCCGAAATCCTGATCACATGATGGGTAGTATATGATCATACTTTGTGTATTATTCCCATTAAGGGAAGATGAAATTTTGGGAACTACAAATAATGTACTGGGGGTAGAACTTGCGTGGTGAGGCTTGTCCATGAGGCCTAGGGCATGGGAAGGAATGCCATGTGAGGGGACGTGGACGTATGGAAGTTTACGACTTGTGTAACATCCTATTATTATTTTCAAGTACTCCTTAACACAATATTTTGATCTTTATTTGGTTGATTCTAATTTATGGTTGTTTCGGGTGAAATTTTGGAAAATTTTGGATGTTATTGGGTTGTGTATGGTTGGAACATGGTTTTCCCAAACTATGCACCTTGCTAGTTCTAGCCATGAAAATCCAAGTCGTGAAGGTTTAAATAGTTGGAACATAGTTTATCAAACTATGTTACCACTAAGAAGAAACCATGAAACCCTACCAATAGGGGTTCATAGTTAGGGAATAGAATATGATAGTTTCGACCTCTTTAGAAAACCTTGTAGGCAACTTTTAATTAATCCTAATATCCTTTTCAAAATTCCCTAACCACTATTTCTTCCTATGCTCAGACATAACTCGATATAGAATGACTCAATAGGTTAGCGGAGCTCTCAAAGATAGATTTTTCATCCTCCAAACCCCTTCCAAAGTGATTCAATGTGTCTTAATCATTGTTTGATCGTTCACTGGTTAGGGTTATTCTCTGATTCCATTCTCCCACTATCTCCTTCTCTCCTCCCTATGGTTTTTTGGACTTTGTGTTGTTAGAGGATCTAATCCCCATTGTTTTGAATATTTAATCTTCATTTAAAACTATGATCCACAATGTCAACATTCTTCCTTGTATAATTTCATTATAAAATTTGTGGTGCATGATCTCATGATTTATAGAAAGTGGTTTTGTTTATTATTCACTAGATGATTTAACCCTAAATTGCATGATTTAAATTTAATTTCATTCAATTGGTTTGTTAAAAATCTAATTCATGTGAATTAAGGATTTGAATCCGGTTTGGCATGTAAATTGTAGAAAACCCCCAATTCTATTGAATCTCGGTGGGTCTATGGAACTTGGATGAAAAATTGTGAAAATTAAATTATGAAATCTAAATGGGGAATATAAATTGAAAATTTTATTTGTGAAATTTATTTCAAATTTGTATTTGGAACAATGTGATAAATTGTTTTGATACGAAACCAATTGTTTTATCATGAAAAAAAGAATGATATTATTAAAAACATGTTATGGTTTTTAAATGGAAATAAGAATATTGAAATTGAAAAATGGGTTGAATTTCATTTTAAATAGTTTTTAAATAAATTTCCAATTAATTATTATCTTTTGAGCACATGCAAGCCTAGGGTTTTCGTGAGTTATTTTAAAAAAAATCTTGGTTGGAATTTTCTTAGAAATAGATTGACAATTTATAACTCTAACATTAATGTTTTGGAAGTTATTATCCCCAGTGGTATGCTATTCAATTATCTTTGAACAGTGTGAATGGGATGTGTGTGCACATTTCCATTTTCATTATATAAGTGTGTGATGAACCCATAACCAAGAACTATCATACCTCTTGGAAAATGTCCATGTTTTTCCCTCATGATTACTTTGAAATATATATTTCATTGATTTTAAACTAATTTACACATTCCATGTGAGTTTATATAAGTTTTTTTATATAAAATGTTTATTTTATCCATTGTTATAAATATCTCCATCATTTGAAATTTAAAGTGTGATTTTTTTAAGTATTCTTTTGAAATTACATTTGAATTTATTTAAACATGAAAGAATTTTTTGGTTAATTACTTATGCCATCTTTTTATGGAATCCTTGGTGAGACCCTAATGGGATTTTAGATCACACCCTACCTATTCCTTTTGGTCTTTTTAGATTATCATCTTACAAGTTTGAACAAGGGTGAGGTGCCACTTGGTGGTGGTTCAAATTGTTGATCCTTGGGCTTGAAGAGTTGTGTTCATTGGGAATTGGTTTGATTTCCTATTTTCTGGTATTTTGATGATGTACATTGGGTTTTTTTATATACCTGTTCAACTTCTAGTATAGTTCTTCCTATGAATTTTTATTTTGTGCATACTAACTTGTATCTATTTCTTAAATTGTTTTTGTGTAAAATTCATTACCACTTTCATATTGTATGATTTCATGTTCTAGTCGGCATCCCATGGGGATCGAGAATTATATTCAGGATATTTTTGGAATGACATGATTATTAGGGTACAAGGGTATATGGGTTGGTTCATGAAAAGTGGCATTAAAGGTTCATGTTAAGCATCTTGACTTGATTTTAGTATGTGGTTGTATAATATTTTTGAGGCATAAGAGGTAGTTTCTATTGGGTGTCTTGATAGAACTCACTATAATGAGACTAAGTCACTAATGGTGGTTTAGGACTGGTGTCTTGTGGATTAGTTAATGCTTTTCCATGCTATTGATTTGGATGGATTAAAATCAAAATATTTTTTATCTTTATGATGGGATTAGTTTTCCCTGCTACTCTTATTGATTTTTTATCTAAGTATCCTTTCTGATGTATTCAATGGTATGTGTGAATGTTATGTAGAATCATGTCTCTGAGAATATGTGAGAGTTATACCCTAGAGGAAGCTACTGATGAACCGTAGAGAGAAAATACTATAGTGGAGCCGAGTCTGGTTGAGGTGATTGTACGTACATTCCAATTTCTAGGATAGGCACTTATACCAATTACTATTCAAGAACTATCTAAATAACCTCAATGTGATGTTTTACATAACTATTCTTATGATTTACTTCATCAGAATCCACCTCTGTTAAAAGGATCCAATGATCCTCAAGAAGGTGAGGGTTGGTTGAGTGGGATTTAGAATTTGTTTGAATTCTTAGAGACACCTGATGAAAACAAGGAGAAGTGTTTCAGTTTTGTGCCAGAGGGACCGAGTAGGAGATGGTAGTATATGATGGTAAAGGTGAAGAATCATGAGTGATTAAATTGTAAATACTTTAAATATATTTTGGGAAAATAGTTATATCCAGATTCAATGCTGTGGCCAAGGAAATAGAGATTTTCCTACTGAAGAAGGCTAATATGACGGTGATAGAATATGAAAATAGGTTATCTAAACTTGTAAATTTTTCACCTAAGATTATGTTGAATTAGAAGATGAAGACTTGATGGTTCTAGATGGAACATGATTTTGATATCCGTTCTCAAGATTTTTTGTTTAATATGCCTTCTTATATTGATGTTTTGGATAGAGCCATAATTGTTGAATAGACCTGGATAGTAAGTTAGGGTTAACAAGAGTTTTTTTCTCCAAGTGGTAGTTTTATGAGTTATCTTAATGGGAATAGAAAGTATGATGATTCTTATAGTGGTTTCTGAAAACAAGGTTTTTCTTGACCTCTTGAAGTGCCTATCAGAGGCCCTTTGATCTGTTACTAGTGTGGGAATCCTGGATACTCAAAAATTGGATTTCACTAAGACACCCAAAATATGTGATTCTTGTGGATTCTCAGGTAATTTGAAGAATTTATACCATATTTATTACACTCTGTATAGTGCCACAGGATCATCAATATCTTCTAAAACAGTGGTGCATTTAGATTCTTCATGAATAATGTGATTCCAAACACATGCATCTGGAATGAAGCTTATTCACACAGTGGAAGAGTCTCTAGAGGTAGCAGATATGGGTCCAGTGACTATGAGAGATACCATGAATATATATTTTTCATTAGTGATTGATTTATTTTATTCTGGTATATCTCATTCATTTATTTCAACCCTTATTTTCAATCTTCTAAATATTCCTACAGAGGTTTAATCTTATGTGATGGATATTACTACACCCCTTAAAATAAAGAGAGAGTAGGGTATCTGTAGTCCAGCTTTTGTTTTCTCATTATTAGATATCAAGATTTCTTAAGATTTTCTAGTTCTTAACATGAAACCTCTTGATTTCCTATCTTGGATGGATTGGATCATTTCTAATAAACCTGAGATCAGTTTTCATTTTTGACGGGTCTCCTTTACTTCACCTAATTTGGGATTTCATGTCTTTCATGTAGAATAGGAATTTTGGTAGAGTATGGTTGGTCCTTCTTATCAAGTGTTGGGGAATGTGATATGAGTTTTCAATTTTGTTTTGAAGTGATAATATTTGATTAATGATATCCCTTTAGGTTTCATTTCATTTCCTAATGTTTTTCCTTTTGACTTCTCTGCTCTTCCACCGGTAAGGGAGGTATAGTTTTCTATTGATTTTATACTTGGTACTTAACTAGTGTAAATTCTTTCTTACTGCATGGCACCATCTGAAATGAAATATTTCATGGCCCAAATGCATGATCTTTTAGATATTTTATTTATATTCTTGACTATTTCACCTTTGGCGGCACTAATTCCCTTTACTATGAAATCTGATGGGTCACTTCACCTTTGTGTTTATTATTGGAAACACAATTGAATTTCGATAAAGAACAAGTATTCATTGCTTTAGATTTATCATTTTTTCAACTAGTTTAAAGGGGTGAGGTGGTTCTCAAATATTTATCTTTGATCTAGTTACCATTAGTTGATAATAAAATAATTAGACATTCATAAAACCACCTTTCATAGTAGGGGTGACCATTATTAGGGCCTTATCATGCCTTTTTTATAACCAATTATCCTACGGTATTTGTGGTGATAATGAACAGGATTTTCCAAGAGTATCTGGATTCCTTCCTTGTAGAATTTTTGGATGACATCAATGTTTACTCTATGTCCAAGGATGATCATGTGCACTATATGAGAGCAGTTTTGGAATTATTGAAGAATACCTAACATTATAACAAGCTTTTAGATTTTCATTTATGGATTCGGGATGTGATGGTATTAGGACACATGGTGTCAGAACAATGTACTTCAGTTGACCTAGAAAAAAGTGAATAATGTGATGACATAGGAGCAGTCATGAAACATTTTTCAGATTTAGAGATACTTGGGTTTGGTTGGGTATTATCATCATTTTATAAAGGACTTCTCAAAGTTGATTTTTTTATGACTGCTCTATCTAGAATGGGAGTAATGTTTTCTTGGGATGAGATATTTCAGAGTTATATTGTGGAGTTTAAACTCATTATAATTACTCTGTTGGTGTTGACTCTTCAAGAGGCTGGGTTGGGCTACGTGGTCTTCTGTGATGAATCTAGATTGCATTTGGGTTTTTTTATTATTCAGAGTGATCATGTCATTGTTTATGGATCATGTCATCTTAGGCCACATGAAGACAATTACCCAACCCATGACCTTGAACATTCTGTTGTTATGAAAATTCATAAAAGTTGGCGGCATTTTATTTTTTGAGAAAGGTTAACTGTGTATTAAAACCACAAGATATTGATTTATATCTTTTCTCAAAATGATTTGAATATCTACAAGAGGTGTTGGGTTCAATACATGAAATATTTTGACATTGGCATCACCTATACCCTATGTAAAGGGAATATTGTAATGGATTATTGGAGAAGGAAATTTCCAACCCAGTTTGTGAAAGAATCATCAAAAAAGTGGAACTTTATGGATGTATTTCACTATATACATATTGGAGTTCAAGAATCAGAGGACAATGTTTCTTGGACAGTGTTTAGTTGACCTCCACTCTTCTCAAGATGATTCATTTTGGAACAGTAGATTAATGAATAATTTTGTGCCATTAGAGGATGTATTTATGGTGGGGAGACTATTTTTTGAATGTTTGTTCTCCTTAGAGAATATTCTATCTTATCAAAAAAAATTGTGGAACTGTTATTGATATGCAAAGCTGTGATGGGGGATTTTCACAATTTTTAGGGGGTTGTTCACTAAGGAATCATGACGATGTTCTATGACATGTGGTGTAAATTATGGTCCTTGGTATGTGATGGGTAATTGTTGATTCTGTCTCTCATTGTTATACCATCCAAAAACTCAATGAAGAGAACCACAGACCTTTGGGTGTTCATTAGCCACTTCCATTCCCTACTTGGAAATGGGTTGAAATATCTATGAAATTTGTGGTTAGGATTCTATGTACCCAGGGAAAAAATAATTTGATATGAGTTGTATTGGATAGGCTGATCAAATTGGATCATTTTATACCCATTCATTACATGAATAATGTTTAGGAGTCGGTAAATCTTTATATGAAAGAGATTGTTCATTTTCATATAGTTTAATATGTTATAGTCTTTGGTAGAGATCCTCTTTTTACTTCTCTCTTTTGAAGAGTCCTTCA
The DNA here is from genome assembly GCA_963277665.1 of Viscum album. Taxonomy (NCBI): domain Eukaryota; kingdom Viridiplantae; phylum Streptophyta; class Magnoliopsida; order Santalales; family Viscaceae; genus Viscum; species Viscum album. The sequence continues at coordinate 68,565,896 of OY728126.1, forward strand.
AGAGGAACTAGGATCTAAGGTCCATTTGAGTATGGTATATCATCCATAGTTATATGGCCAAACCGAAATAGATATATAAATTATTTAGGATATTATTCACAGCTAAGTTCTCAACATTTTTGGGGCTTGGGATGACCATCTTGGGTTTGTTCACCATATAACAATAGTTACCAATTTGTGATCAGATTCAATCCTTTTGAGGAATTTTTTGGATGTCCTTGTAAATCATCATTATATTGTAAGTATATTAATGAATGTTCCTTGGTTAAAATGATCTTGGTAGAACAGACCGCACAAAATATTGAGTTTATTAGTTAGAGAATGTTGATGGCCAAAATCCAATATAATTCATATGTTGATCGCCAACATAGACTGTTTGAATTTTTAGTTGGTAACCAGGTGCTCTTGAAATTTTCTTCTCGATTGGGTGATCAATAGATTCGGAGTAAAGGGAAACTTTATCCTCATATTTTGGTACCTTTTAATATTGTTAAGTAGGTGGTAAAAGAGGCTTTCCATTTAGCACTACAACTGCAGTTGATGTTGATACATAATGTCTTCCATATATCTCAGTTATGAAACTATATTTATGATCCATCTCATATTCTGATCTAGAGTGATCTTGATGTCATGCCTAATTTATCTGGGACTATGCATCCAGTCGGGATAGTTGATTCTGAAACCATGGTCCCTCAAGGGAGGACGATGCCTTTGGTTCGAGTTCTATGGTAGTGCAGTTTCGATACTCATGAGGCATGGTAGAGGGAGGTACTGATGAGAGAGAATTGACCTCATCTCTTTGACATGTAATCTTCTTAACAATATTTCTAGGGATAGAAAGATTCTATAGTGGGGAGTTTGTAACATCCTATTAATATTTTTAGTTACTACATAACCCCCTCTGTTTATATTTATTTGGATGGGTTTTGTTTAGGGGTGTTTCAAGTGAAAAATTTGAAAACAATTTGAAGTTATTAGGTTGTGCACATTTGGCACACGGTTTCTTAAACCATAGACCCAAAAAGGAAAAACAATGAAACCCCAATAGCATGGATGCACAGTTATGTCACATGGTTGGGAAAAACATGTGGACCTCTCTAGGAAAATATTCACTTAACTTTTAATTAATATTAAAATCCTTTTAAAAATTCTTGAACCACTATTTCTTCCTCTATTATAGCCTAACTCTTCCTAGAACATTTTCCTAGGTCATTGAATCTCTCAAGGAACAATTTGGGTTCCTCTAAACCCCTTTTTAAGTGAATCAACCCATGTTGATCATCATTCAATTCTTACTCAGTAAGGTTTCTTCTCTTGTACCTTTCTTGTTGGTTTAAAGTCCCTCAAGGTATCATTTAAGCAGTTTTGAGGTTATTGTGTTTGTTGAGAAAGTGGCCCTATATGTTGTGTTTGTTGACAAAGCATACCACGATGTACAAATTTGTTTAAAAATGGGGTTTACATGGTGAGTTTTTTAGTTCAAGGGATGTTTCCAATAATCCATGATGGATTGAAGAACCTCAAAAATGGAATGGATGATCAGAAGGTGGTACAAAAATAGCAGATTCAAGGTGGCTCCATTTTCAAGTGTTTTCCAAATATTTGGGCCTCAAAATCAAAAAATGAAGAAAATTGTTTTTGGAAAGGATAATTGTGCGCTGGTGTCTTGGAGTCTTGGAAACTTCAGTGCTACATGTTTTTTAGGATCATAATATCAATATATGGAAAAGGAAATAAGGGCGCCCAAGTTTTAGATTGGGCGCGCAAGGTGACTAGGGTGATAAAGACTAGGGTGTCAGGACTTGCGTGGTGAGAGGAGACTTATGCGCTGATGTTCAGGGTTCCCAAAATTCTTATAAATAGAGGGATACCCCGCCTAATTTTAAAATAAGCTCAATACATAGAGAAAATCAGAGCTCCAGTCATGTAGGTGGTTTGGGTGCGCATGTGGTGGTTTGGTCTTGCAAGTAAAAAGATATTCTGATGTAGAGAGGTAGTTGATAGTTGTGCGCCAATATTGGTTTGGGAGTAAAAGGGTGTGAGTCGCCCAAATTCGGAGTTGGAAAAGGGAGTGTCACACAAGTTGTTTGGTGACACTTGCGCTCTAGGTTTGGAGAATCCCACCAGTTGATAGTTGCGCGCCAATATTGATTTGGGCATAAAAGTGTGTAAGTCACCCATGTTTTGGGTTGAAGAAGGTAGTGTCACACAATTGGTTTGGTGAAACCTATGTGTCATTCTTGGAGAAGCGTGTCATTCATTCCTGGGTTTCCTGAATGTTGGAATAATTCCTGGTACATCTGGTGCAAAGTTAGATTCATATTTGGGTGAAAGTTTAACTTCAATAGAGAATATAAATACACTAGAAGATGCATTAATTTGTGATAATGAAGGGGCCTAGAAGTCCATAAAATGTGAGTGGATACCTTCCCAAGCTATGATCAGAGGAAGAGAAAGAAGGTGATTCTTTCTACAGGCAGTGAGCCAGAGAGAGGAACAGGGAGTGACCCTTGGGAAAGTACTGAGCTAACCCTAAATATTGTAAAGGCAGTGAGATTAGGTATAGAACTTATCTATCTCGAACATTGTAAATTGGCAGAGAGATTTAGTTGATTTTTTATAGTGGCACATCATCGTAGTATTCTCCTATGATGTAGCCTTGTGAGTGAGAACCAAGTAAAAAATCTTTGTTTCGACATGCTTACTTCCCTTCATTACATCAAAAGCATCATTATTAGATAAATAAATAAGGAACAAGGTAAAAGTTAAAAACATAAGAGGAAACAAAGTTACCCTTATAATATAGAGGTCAAGATCTGTTGGGGCAAGAAGAATTTGGAAATAGAATATCTATACCCTGATTCGCCCCCCCCCCCCCTCTCAAGGTATCTAGGACCCTTTTGGTCCTAAAATTTCTCCCACACTATCCTTCTATCCTCCATAGGGTTTGTTAGATATGTTTGTTCTTAGAGGATCTAATATCAATTTTTTAGGATCTTAAATCTAGGTTTTGATTCTTGAATCCTTGTTGTCAGTTTTCTTCTTTGGTGAATCCCATTTCAAATGTTATGTCAAGTGATCCTATGATCTATGGTAGGTGGTTCTGTTTCAGATTCACCAATTTATATAACCCAAATTTTATTGATTTAAATTTAATTTCTTTTAATTGGTTTTTTAAGAAACCAATTCTAGGGAATTTTTTAATTGAATTTGGTTTGGCATGATAATTGGTAAAACCACTATTTCTATTGAATTGAGGTGTGTTTGTGGAAATTGGATGGAAAATTTTGAAAATTAAATTGGGGAATTTAATTGTGGAATTTAAATGTTGAAATTTATTTCAAGTTTGTATTAGGGAAAAAATGTCTTAAATTGTTTTGATAGAAACCTAGTGGTTTTATCTTGAAAAATTCATGATTTGATTAAAAATAGGTTTTGTTTTTTTAAATGTAAATTGGTATATTGAAATGGAATATGGGTTGAATATTATTTTAAATAGTTTTGAAATAAATTTAAAATTATTGATAGTTGTTTAAGCTCATGTAAATCTAGGTTGTAAGTGAGTTATTTGGGACAGACACACTTGGTCATAATTTCCCATGTAGCAGATTAGCGCTTTACAACTCTAACATAAATGTATTGGTAGGTCTTATCCCAAGTGGGATGTTGGATTGTCCTATATGGCTAGAACCAAAGGTATGTGTGTGTGCATTTTCATTTCCATTATATAACTGTATAAGGACTTGATAACCTAAAACTATAATACCTCTTGGAAGATGACTCCATTTCTCCCATGTTATTATTTTGATATATATATGGCATTCCTTGTAAACTATTTTTCACATGCATTGTGAATTTATATACACTATTATATATAAAATTTTTATTTAATATATTATTAGAAATATCTCCATCATTTAAAATTTAAAGCATGATTATTTTATATATTCTTTTGAAATTACATGCCAGTTTATATAAAATAAAAATCTTTATTTGGTTAATTAACTGTGACATATTTTTATAGAACCCTTGGTGAGACCCAACTGGGATTTTAGATCACACCCTACCCGTGCCTTTGGGTCTTTGTAGATTATCTTATTTCTGGTTTGAGAAAGGGTAAATCACCACTTGGTGGTGGTTCTTATTTTTGATCCTTAGGGTTGGAGAGTTGTGTCTATTGGGACATGGATTTCTATATGCTTTCTAGTACTTTCATGATATACTTTATGTTTTTTATATATACATATTTTACTTCTACTAGAGTTCTCCCTATAGAGTTATTATTTTCATACTAACTTTTATCTCTTGATTATTTTGTGTTTATGGAAAATTCATTCCCACATTCATATTGTATAATACTAGGAGCTTGTAACCAACCCATGGGGATTGGGAATACCCTTCAAGATATGTCAGGATCAGCCTTGTTATCAAGGTACCAAGGTATCAAGGTTGGTTTTTAATATCCAGTCCCTTGGTGTAGACAAGCCAGAGGACGCAACTAGGTAAATGGGAAAATGACACAGTACATAGGCATGGGATCCTATACATGGGCATGAAGAGGGATATGAGCTTTGTATAGGAAAATAGGTTCACATCATATTGGGAGATATGGAAAGACAAACCGTGTGTAGACGAGGACACACCTATGTGATCAAGAAAGGTTACACGCCATGTAATTAGATGAAAGAAATGTGTATTTTACACATACACACTGATTACATTAAGGTTATATATCCAGGGTTTGGCCTCGCGAGACATTATGTGTACTTTGTGAACAATTTGGGCACTCCCCTCAAATACTTCTCTCTTGTGCATCTCCATATTTAGGAAAAAGATGGAGGCCCATGAGTAGCCTATCTTGAGAGTTTTCTTACATAGAACGTGATAGTGGAAATGGTTTTTAAATTATATATGTGATGTGTGGTGATCAAAGTGGGGTGATTATTTCAGCGATGCTTGGATTGTATCAGTTAGGTGCCTTCCCTTAGTCCGTCCCCTTGAGGTTATAGTGTGGCATTATGTCTTTAGAATGGGATTTGGATCCTATCTATGGGATTGGTTCAAATCGATTTTATGGTCTCCCTTCAAGATATCGAGGTGGGATCCTCTATCATCTCTTCAACTTTCCTAAGTGAAGTTTGAGGTATCAGTGTGAGCGTCATGCAATAGTGTTGATCCCATACAAAGAGGTTTGATCTAGTAGGGTTCACAGTATCATCGTCCATAAGATTCACTACATAGAGAATAATTCCATATTAGGTTTCGTGTATATCCTAATGGTTCTAGTTTTGATCCCCTATCTATGTATTATGATTCTAAGTCTTAGTAGGGCTTTGGTGTCCCTCTACAGTCCTAGGTGTGATCCCCTATCTCAGTGCTATGATCTCTGAAGTTCTATATTGGGTTCATAGTGTCCCCCAGTAGTCCTTGGTGTGATCCTATATCAATTAATTAAGATAATATGTGTTCCAATATGGTTTTAAGGGTCCCCTATAAGGCATGGGTGGTATCCATTTGTATCAAGATTCATTGGGTTGCATCATGTCTTTCTTCGTGGTGATACCCAATTTTCATGTTATCTCTAATGGATGTCATCAATGATGGTAGGGGTTTGGAATAATCTTAGTAATACCATATTAGTGAGATCTCTTGGACGAATTCCATTAATGATTTTTGGGATCATGGATCGACTGATCCCAAATGAGTGATAACTTTGATCGTTGAGTATAATCCTATGGTACGTTTTATGGTTGAGACCAGGATACTAGGAGTATGTAATGAGTATATATGTCTTATTCTTGGATTCATCTCATTAAGGCTAATATTTTATTGTCATACCAGGTGGTGATGAGATGAATAGTTATGTATAGTCAAATATTGGTAGAGATGGATTTTCATATTCTCTCTTGTTTGGGTTTATGTACCCCCTAGTTATGGGTTGAGCATAAAATTTTCTTTCAGTTAATCCCTTTTATTTTGGATTTTTAGGGTGACTATTGGGTGTTGTTATACTCACCTCAACATGTGATCTTCTGGTACATGTCATTTATTATGAAATCAACATTCCATTTTATATATTCTTAAGAGGACCCGATGTAACACCCAACTATTTTTTGAAATATTTTTTTTAATTAATTTAAATTTTTTGATATTTTTCATTTCACATGACAGTAAATATTTCTTGTGTTATATGGATGCAATATGTTTGGTTTGCGTTACATAAAACAAGAAGTTAATCTTGCACTACATGCAACACTTAGATTATCTTTTGGTATAAGAAAAACTATGTTTGGATTGTGTTACACACAATACAAAGTTCCATACATAGATTTCATTACACTCAAGACCTAGTTTCACCAAACTATAATGTCCAATTAAAATTATTATTAAAATATTATTATTGTTATCACCTTGCCATTGGATTAGAGGTTCTGAATAATAATCATAAATAATGAAAATATGGATTAAATATGTATATAAAAATAATTATTTGGTGACCAATTGACTAGAAATGAAAATACAACTCGTTTTAAAATATAAGAAATATTTTGCTAGAAAACTATATTTATGAAATCAAAAATGTTTTACCTTGTTAAATTAATTAAACCACTTTTGATAAAATATTTTAATGATATATATATATATATATATATATATTATTCATTCAACTATTTAACATTCATCTTATGTGTCTTCTAGATAAGAGATAAGAATAAGTCCAATTTTTTGCATAATGATATCTAATTTTTTCTGAAAGGCAATTTTTTCGGCTTTTAATGGCACACCTATTTTAAATATAATATTTTAATATTTTATAAATTTTATTTGAAAAAATAAAATTTATTTTTTAAAGTGGTGTATCAAAATTTACTTTGGGTATGTTTTTGTATTTTTTTGAGTAGTTTTATTTTTCGATGAATAGTGAAAATACCGAATTTTAATCGAAAACATACTTTTATTCTAAATAATTTAAATATTTAAATTATATATTAATTTTTTTAAAGTATATATAGATAAATTATAGTTATATAAATTAAACTGATGTCATTATAATAAATTTAACATTGAAATAGATATAAAAACATTTCATCCTTTTGAACATTTTCACCTTAAAATCCCATTATCTCATCCCACCAGTGGGATTAATTTTTAATTAATATTTTCAATAATGTGTCTATAATTAAAAAAATGGATCCCATATTTCGAGTCAAAATATTTTATGATTTATAGTTTGGTCAACTTGGTTTTTTACCAAAATTATTAGTCAATGTAATTAAAATTAATTATAGTGATTAAGGTAAAAACGGGATTAGTTAGTGGTTAAACATTAACTTATGGGACTAAATAACTGAAACACGTGTCCAAAATCCTTTTTTTTTGGAAACTTTCGACCCTGTCCTCCAATATATCTAAAATGGACCATTATTGGAGGAACATTATGTAAGGGATGCCTCACAATATTGTTTACCTTTTTATATTTACAAGAATGTCCCTCCTCTACTATAAATGACCACTCACCCCAGATCCCCCAATTCATCACACCAATAAATCCATTTCCCTCGTAAAATACCTAAATAAATAAGCTCTCAACTTCCCTCCACTCATCCTAGAATATTAACATTGGGTACAAATTCGACCAAGTTAGTCCATTTGTGAAAACCAAAAGGAATTACCCAAAGAAGGTGTAACATCCTTCAACAAGAACTTTTGTTGTATTTCTTTATCCCCCATTAAATTATTATTATTTCATTTTTATATAAAAACCTTAGTATACCAAAAATAATGTAATTTTTTTTCTAAGGGTATGACCTACACTCACATGCACATCCATCAAATGGCATACATAATTATTGTTCTTGTGTACGGCAGCCTACCGCCTCGCGAACCGATATTGTTTTATCTTACATTATCACCTTTAAATGTTGAGAATTATGATAGAATTAATATTTTTATATTATATTTATAATTTTTATTATTTTTATGCTCTTTTATAGTTTATATAACACATACTTTAATACTTTCTAATTTTTCAGAATATGATAATTTCGTTCGTGGACGTGTGGACTACAGAATCCTCATAGCGATATGAATTGTTCATGATTTAAATGGAATTTATTAAGTATGATTTTATTAAAAATATGTGATATTTATGTAATAATAATTCTACTATAATGATAATATATATATATGCATCACTTTCTTTTATTTTATTCAATATGACAAGAAAATGGAAACAGTGTTCATGCGTACGTATGACCTAGTGTCTCCAGGAATAGTGCATTTCATTCCCTACTTATATATTATTTATATTATTATAAGTATATATATACTGAATATATATGATATTAATATAATTTTTTATAGTCTATAAATAATAAAATCTTGAGTTAGAGGACTAAGAATGAAAAGTGAAAACCTGTATGAAAAACAAAGCGGATGTTACCCCAAACATAACTTTAACATGAAATTGTTAAAAAATGGGTAATATAATGTCATAATAAAATCATATATGGTATTATATATAATAATATGGTTTTTTTTATATTTTTAATAATATTATATTTAATATACAAGAGTTTTTAACATGTATGAATAAATTCAAGACTTAAGGTAAGGATTTTCTAATCTCACTTGTATTTCTATGAGATATATGCTATATTCATCATTTTTTCTTATTTTGTGGTGTATATAATGACCTATGAAATGTTATATCAGGAATTTATGTTATTTCATGATATTAAAGGTTTAAATTACTATTATTCTTTAACATATCTCATGATTCAAAAGTAACTCATGTAGTAATGGGATTTCTAGTCTCACTTTTATTATCCATGAGACACAAGCCATGTTCACCACATATTTCATAAAAGTGGTGTGTTTTCATTCCATTTTTTATTTTATTAATATAATACATAGAATTATTGTGATTTACATATCCATTTTAGGATCTCTCTTTCATGGGTTTATGGTTCAAATGTTACCAAATCGGTAAAGGACTTTTATCTCAATTTTCCTTCGTTCAGATGTATATTATGATATGCACCTATATTTTTTAATGAGGTGTATATACTAAATATTTGACATGTTATATAATTAATATAATTATTTTAATGCTATTTTAATCTTCATGTAATTTTATTATTTCATATGGATTAGGATTCAAATTTAAAAAAGTGGTAATCATTTATTTCTACAATCTTTTTGTTTATTAATATTATTTATGATTATGCTTCCATTGATGTAATATTATTATTCATCTCCCAAAAATACTCATGAATTTTCCTATACTATGATTATTCAAGATATCTTCAAATAATGGTATATTTTTTCCACTCTTTTATACTAATGATAATTAATAAAATGTTTTTAAGAGAATCTGACTTTATGTATCTCTTCTGTAGGAAATTTGTGTTCTTTCAAAACAATGTTTTCTAAATATGTCTTTAAAAACATTCAATGTTATTTTAATCTCATTTTAAAGAAAAATTATTTTGAAAATGTTTTATGTTTTATTATATTTTTCAAGGTTATTTTTAAATAAAAGTATTTTCAAAATGTTATAAATTTAAAAAACATTTTTCAAATAGAAATGATATTTTCCACAATAAATTTTTGAAATTATATTTTAGAATAATTTTCCATCTCATATTACACTCTTTGATGTTACCTATTCCTTACTAGTGTTATGATCCAAGGGTACTATTCATATTCTTTGTCAAATGGATTGTGTTTAAGATGAAAAGTTGCTTATGAAACTCGTTTCTTGTCCATGGGTTATGAGATTTTATACTATTATAAAATCTATTTCATTTCATGGGATATTATATGATTAAATTATTATCAAATCTATATCAATTAAACAAGTTATCAAATGATTAAATTTTTATGAGACCAATTTCATTTCAAGGGTTATGATATGATATTTATGAAACCTGTCTCTTTTTATTAGTTATGATATGATGAGTGTTTTATTTTCTTTTAGAACTTTTATATATGATTTCATTATATTATTAGTTGAACCTATATCTCCCTCTAATGCATTAGGTGATGGTAAATGTTCTATGAGCTCAAAGGGTACATGGGATGGTATCTCAACCTTATAACAAGAGGGTGTGAGGGAGGTCCTCCCTAGCCTATAAAAAGAGGGTATATGGTAGGGAATCCCAAGCCCATAACAAGAGGGTATATAGGAGGGAATCTGAATCCCATAACAAGAGGCTATACAAGATGGCATCCCAATACCATGACAAGAGGTTATATGGGAGGGAATCCCAAGCCTATAATATTAGGTTATATTGGATGGTATCCCAAGAGCATTACAAGAGGTTACACAAGAGGGAATCCCATGTCCATAATAAGATGGTATGCGGGAGTGCGTCCTAAGAACATAACGAGATGGTGCATGGGAGGGCATCCAAATCCTATAACAAGAGGGTACGTGGGAGGGAATCCTAAGCCCATAAAAAGAGGATACGTCGGAGGGCATCCCAAGTCTGAAATAGGATGGTACATGAGATTCCATCCCAAGCCTGAAGAAGTTACGTGGGTGATTATCCCATTCCTAACATGTTATGATGCTCTTTATATGTATCCTTGAATTCGAATTTTCTATGCTTATGTGTATGCCACAATTCCATGTTTTATTTCTATGTTATTATCTCATGGATTATTCTCTTTATTTACTTATGATTCATGTCTTATGAACTTCCAATATTTATTCCATGACTCTTGATTATGATATTTGATATGAAGGGTACGATCATATAATGTTATAATCGTGTTTTTCATACCCTTAAGATCATGTTATGCTTACAAATCTCCCTTGTTTACCCTTACTGAGCATCTGATCTCACCACTTTTTTATGTTTCCATTCTTGGGGATATAAATAAATTTTTTAAGTAGGATTACTAAGTGGGAATATCCTCATGGGAAACATTGAATATCTTTTACCAAGTTAGATGATTGTGTTCCATGTTTCCAAAGACACTAAACTATTATGGTCATAAAACATGTAATTTTTTAATGTGTTGAATATTCATATAAAATGATGTAATATCCATGTATGAAATAGTAGGACTCTATTGTTTGTATCAAAGGAAAGGTTTAGTCATCCTTTGGAAAAATAGGATTATAAAACATTAATGAGATACCTAAGGGTATTTCTAAGGACGTGTCTGGGGATGTCTCTAAGGAAAATACTAAGGTTTCATATATTTAAAAATAGGTGTCATGATTTAGGTATCCTATATGTAATTTTTCATGATAATGGGGTTTTATACTATGAAAATTGTTTCTCACACTATGCTTTCTGGTCTTAGTCAATAGAAGGAACTAGAAGAAATTGGTTTCATAATGAATGTTTCAAATGTGTAATGTATATTAATTATGAAAATCAATTTCCTAAGTGAAAATATCATGATGAGAATCTAGAAGGTGGTATGAGTATTGTTTATACTTTTGAAGATAAAGAGATCACAAATGACACATGAAAGGTATGGGATATTCTAACTATATTGTTTACATTAAAAATAAGAATCATGATTAAATTGAGGTTGAATAACCTTAAGAAATTATTAATATTTAATATTCTAGGAATAGGGTATTAATTAATAAGATGATGAATCCTGAGTAATGTTTTAAAAAAGAATTCTTGATGATGGAAGTATATATATTTTGGAATTCAAGGATTACACTACATGAATCATGATGTATATAAGGATTTTTTATAGAAGTTTTTTATTATGTTTCATCAATAATATGATAAATGATACTCATGAGTTAGAAAATTTATTTAATGGAAATGTTACATTAAGGTAAAGTATCCCCTAACATCTTCCTAAGGATGAGAAAATAATTTTAAGTATGGATAGACATATAATGATATGGATCTAGTAAATTGAAGTGTATTTATGACCTTAGAAATGAAAAAGGATTGGTTGAAAAATTGTTTTATGATATATTTGATAAAGTTTACAATATTTTTGGATTTAAGTAATATATGCAATATTCTTTTGAATAATGAAACAATCATGTTTTCGAAAAATATTTATTGTAATTTGGGTTATTATCATGTTTAAAAATAATACATGATGAAGTTATTCACATGTTTGGAATGTGGAAACCAAGAGATACATTATGATATATGGGGATCAATGTGAAGTTTATTTTGAAAAATTTAGTGTCCTTTATAATATTTTGTATTTTCAGTTTTCATAAGGTTTATAAGGTTAACAATTTATCAAATTTTTTAATTTGAACACTGATTGAGGTTTTACAGATTAAGGTATTATCTCCCCATATGAGGATTTATACATATTGGATAACATATGTGAACCATTTTTATAATTTTTTAACTAAAGTAAGATAGAATTAATTATCATTTTCATGATCTATTAGTGCTTCAGGAATGAAAAATTCACCTTCATTTCATTAAGTAAGAGTTGAAGTGGGAAAAAAGAAAGACACAACAAAACGGTGATATTGTACATATAAAAAGGAATGAAATAATTTAAGTATATTTTTTTATTATTTTAGAAAATAAAGGAATTAAAAAAACTAGTAAAATGATATTGAGACTGATTTATCCTAATACATTCGTTTCTATTAAACTGATGGTCTTATAAATCATCATATATTAATTGTTTTGAGCCCCTTAGCTTTCCATTAATCATTCATAAGCTTATGATCCATTATCTTTATCAATCTCTATAATTTGTTTTACTTTTCGTCCATTTAAAAACCTCACTTACCAATTGTTTTTTCCAACATGGAAACCAAGTTATGGGTTACATGGGGTAACCATTATGGTTCCAACGTTCCTTTTTTAGAAGAAGTTTTAGTATTCATTGTTATGATGTGGGTTTCTATGAAAGGAACATTCAAGTATTAAACCTTTGAAAACATAGATTAATTTTGAGGTTGAAATTCATTTTAAGGGGGGTATAATGTATGACCTGAAGATTTTTGTGAAATTTTTTTTTGAATTAATTAAAACACTTTGATATTTTTAATTTCATGAATCACTAAATATCGCTTGTGTTATATAAAAGAACTAAGTTTTGTTTCCATTTCATGCAACACCATGTTAATATTTCACCACAAGAAACACATAGATTATATTTTGGTATATGAAACACAATATTTATATTGTGTTACAAAAAATGTTGAGTTACTTCTATAACTTTCATTACACACAAGTCCTAGTTTTACAAAAATATAATGTATAATTAATATTATTATTAAAATATAATTATAGTTTTCACCTAGCTGTTGGAATAGAATTTTGGAATAAGATTAATTAAATTATGATAATATGGCTTACATATGTATATAAAAATAATTATTTGGTAACTAATTAACTCAAAACAAAAATAATACCCTTTTGAAAATATATGAAATCTTTTATTGTAAAGCTATATTTATGCAATCAAACATGTTTTACCTCAATAAATTAATTAAAAAAAATTTGATAAATTATTTTAATTATATATATATATATTACATTCATTAAAATATTTATCATTCCTCTTTTTTTTCAAGATAAGAGATAAGAATAGATCGACTTTTTCATATACAGATATATTTCTTTTCTAAAAGGTAATTTTACAGCCTTTTAATAGAGTACCTATATTAAATCTAATTTTTAAAACTATTATAAATTTTATTTTAAAAAATTAACTTCATATTAAAAATATTAATATCAAAATTTACTTCTGATGAATTTTTTGTATTTTTCTAGGAAATATCATTTTTCAATGAATGGTGAAAATATTTAATTTTAATTGAAAACTGACTTTTATTCTAATTATTTATATAGTTAGATTATATTTTTATTTGGTTTTAAATTTTATTTTGATCAATTATTTATATATATATTAATACAATTTAGGTCATCAAATTCAATTTCATATTGTAATTGGATAAATAAAAAATTTGAACTTTTGAACATTTTCACTTTAAAAATTCGTTGTCTCGTCCCATCGACGGGATTAATTCGAAATTAATTTCAGCCAATTATTCATTTGTAATTTTTAAAAATGTATTTTATATTTTTAATCAGAATAATCAATAATTTCCAGTAATTTAAACATGGTTTTTGATCAAAAAAATTGGTGATTGTAATTAAAATTAATTACAACGACTAAAGTAAAAAAACGAGTTTACCAAGTGGTTAAAATTTATCTTAAGGGGACAAAAAAACTATAAAAATTTCCAAAATCCATTTTATATCCTTATTTAGACCATATACTCCATTTTATAAAAAATGGTCTATTATTGGATGCACATGATGTAAGGGAGAACTCTCAATAGTGATTACCTTTGTATATTTATAAGAATGTCACTCCTCCTCCACTATAAAAGAGAACTCCACCCTCACTTTTTCACACCTATAAAGTCCTTTTTATTTTAAAAAACCTAGAAAAATAAGTTCAAAACTTCACTCCTCTAATCCTCTAATACTAACTTTTGGGAGAAATCAAACCATGTTACCCTTTGGTGAAAACCAAAAAGAATTACCCAAAGAAGATGTAACATCATTAAACAATAACTTTTATTTTATTTCATTCTACAAACCCTCAATTATTCTTATTCCATTATTATATAATAAACTCAGTATCCTCAATATACAAATATTCTTTTATGATAAGGTTATGACCTACACTCACACGCACTACCATAAAATGGGATACGCAATCATCATTCGTGTGTACGACGGACCACCGCCTCATGAACGGATGTTGTTTGTTCTTCCATTACCACCTTTAAAGGTTGGGAGTAATGATGTAATTATAATTTTTATATGATATTTATGATATTTATGATGTATTTATGATTCTTTAATTATTATATAAAATATACCTTCATAATCTCAATTTTGTGGGAATCCAATAACTTTGTTTGGGGACGTGTGGACAATCACCTCCTCAGAGTGATGGGATTCATTCATTATTTAGATATAATTTATTAAGGATGCATTTATTAAACATATATTATATTAATTAAATAATTTTCTACTGGAATTATAATATATATACATCATTTATTTTTCTTTCTTTCAATATAGTAAAAAAATTGAAACAATGTTTATGCATACGTAGGGCATACCGTCTCCATGAATGATGTATTTAATTTCATATTTATATATTTTATAGATTATTATATATATATATATATAATGAATATATATGATATTAACATCATGGATTCATTTTCTTAACATGAAAATCAAGATCTAAGTAATTGGACCGAGAATGACAAGTCAAAAAATATATAAACAATGAAGCAGTTTTTACCCAAAATGTAACTTTAACTTGAAATTGTTTATAAATAGGTAATATAAATTCACAATAAAATAATATATGGTATTATATATAATAATAAGGTTCTTTGGTAGAGTTATAATAAACTTATATTTATTATATAGGTGGTTTGAACCTGTACGAATAAAGTTAAGACATAAGATAATTATTTTCTCCTTTAACTTTTATTTCTATGATATATATGATAAATTCACCCCTATTTCTAGTTTTTCGGTGTATATACTGACATATGACATGTTATATCAAGAATTTACATTAATTCAATATTTTATGGTATGAACCGATATAATTTTATGAGGTGAATATACTTCCTATTTGATATGTTATATCATGAATATCATTATTTTCATGATATTGTAATCTTTATGAAATGTTATTATTTCATGGGGATCAGGATTAATATTTACAAAAGCAGTAATATTTTATCGCTACAATCTCATCGTTTATCATGATTGTTTATGATTATTCTTCCATTAATGAAATCATAAGATACATATCTCAAGAATACTCATGAATTTTCGTATCCTCTAGTTATTCATGATATATTCAATAATGGTACCATTTTCCCAATCTTTGGTATTTATGATAATTAAGAATTTTTTTCAAGGGAATCTGACATTATCTCTTTCATCAATTGGAAATCTATATTCTTTCAAAATAATGTTTTCTAAAAAAATCAAAAGGTTTTCAAATGATATTTTAAGATTATTTTAAAGGGTAACGGTTTTGAAAATGTTTTGAATTTTTAAAAAGTGTTTAAAAGGGTTTTCAAAGAATCCTTCTAGTTTTTTAAAGTTATTTTTCATGAAAAATATTTTCAATATGTTTTATGTTTTAAAAATAATTTTTCTAAGAATTAATGATATTTTCATCATGAAATTTTTTAAATGGTATTTCAAAATAATTTTCCATCAAATATGAAATATATTAATGTTTTTTATTCCTTACAAAGGTTATGATCTAAGGGTACTAGTTATTTTCTTTCTCTGAATGGTTTTTTTTATGATGACAAGTTGTTTATGAAACATGTTTCTCTTTTGTGTGCTATACCATGTTAAAATTATTATGAAACGTATTTATTTACACAGGTTTTTCTATAAATAAATTTATATAAAACCTATCTCCTTTCCTCATGTTATTATATGATGAAATGTTTATGATACCATTTCATATCATGGGTTATTATATGATGTTTATTAAACCCATCTCTTTTTATTGGTCATGATATGATGAGTGTTTTATTGTCTTTTTCAACACGTATGTATGATTTAATTATGTGATGGGTGGGGACTATATCTCCATCTAATGTGTTTGGTAATGTTAAATGTTATATGATTTCAAATGGTACATATGAGGGAATATCAAGCTTATAACAAGAGGGTATATGGGATGGCATATCAATCTTGTAACAATAGAGTATACATGAAGGAATCCCAAGCCCATAATATGTGGGTATACTAGAGGGAATCTCAAGCCCATAACAAGAGGGTATATAGGAGGGAATCCCAAGACCCAAGTAATATGGTATACAAGAGGAAATCCCAAGAACCTAACAATGGGGTACATGAGATTGCATCCCAATCCCATAAGAAAAGGGTACACGGGAGGGAATCCTAAGCCCATAACAAGAGGGTATACGGGAGGGCATCCTATGACCATAACAAAAGATTACATTGGTTGAATCTCAAGCATATAACAATAGAGTACATTGGAGGGCATCCCAATCCCAAAATAATATAGTCTATAGAAGGTCATCCCAAGCCCGAAGAAGGTACACGGGTGATTATCCCAAGCCTAACATGTTATGAGGATCTTGTTAGGTAGCCTTGACATATGATTTTTTATGATTATGTATATGCCACAATTCTATGTCATATTCCTAGGTTATTTTATAATGGATTATTCTCTTGATTCCCTTGTAATTCATGACTCGTGAACTTCCAATCATTATTCCATAAATCTTTATTATGATATTTGATATGTAGGGTATGATCTTAAAATGTTATAATCATGTTCTCATAACCTTATGATCATGTTATGTTTACATATCTCCCTTTCTTAACCTAACTGAGCATCTGATCTCACCCCATTCTTTTGTTTCCCTTCCCCTGGTAATGAATAATAGATTTAAGTAGGAGTAATAAATTGGAAAAACTTCCCAGCAAACATTGAAGATCTTTCACCAAGTAAGAATATTGTGTTTGATGTTTCCAAAGACACTAAACTATTACAGTCCACATGCATGTATTTTTTTAATTTTCTAAATATTGATCTAAAATGATGTAATATCTATTTATTATAAGCACGGTTCATTATACACATAGTGGGTGGAGAACATTGATCTTGACAGACTGAGGTGTATTCTGATAGTTTCATTTGAAAGTAGTCCCCTCCCACTGATCATATTGGAAGATTTTATCAGTTTTGGTGGGATTTTATATTTCCCTTCCATGCTTTCAATACATTTTCTGTAATTGGATTATGGGGTAGATTTATGCGTGAATTTTGTTATCTATTTTTTTATCATCTCTACAATGATTCATAGATATGTATGTGTGTGTATGTTTATAGGTTCATTAGGATAAGGTTTCCCATGTGTGTGTTATGCCTATATGGAACTGGTTGTTAGCCCCCGACCTATTGGAGGTGGCCTTGGGGTAGTTTCACTTCACTTATCATCAGCCAAGTGGGCCCTGATGGATTGTTTTATGATAATATTTTCCATTAGATAAGCATTATGATAGTCTTGTATGAGTATTGGGTGTTATTTATTATGTTATATGCAAACAGACCATATCAGAAAATAATGTAACATCATTTCATAGTTTTCTTCTATTTGGGAATTCTTGATAGTGATATAAATTTTATGGATGCCTCATTAGGAGGAGTTTTTATTGATAAGTCCCCAAACAAATATGAGGGAATAATTGAGAATATAGATCAAAATTCATGATAGTGTGGTGTATGGGGTATTTGGACAAGAGGATTTCATGTGGTAAGATCCACTAACACACTTTTATGTTAATCTAAATATGAGTAACAAACCACATTAGTTAGGAAATGGATTTTATGAAATCAGTTGAAGAACTCCCACTAGTGAAGGTAAGGGGTCTTTGTTCCTAACCAAATCAATTTACTAAAAGATGTGTTGAAATATAAGAATTTGAAAGATGTGTTGTTCGCTAACAATCAATGAAAATTAAATATCCCCTGACAAAACAATGATGGTGAGACAATTAATCAATCTATAAAGGGTTAAAAATTCAGTTTGGCTGTCATTATAATATCAATATAAACAACCTATACCATTCAAACAATAATTAAAGAAACCATATAACTAATTAATTTTCCCACCAACACCCTTTCATAAAAATAATTCCCATAAACAAGCTACAATAAGTGACCAACCACAAATGCATAACAAATAATAATTTGGAATTGAGGGGTTATGAAATGAGTTGAAATATTAAAAAAATTGGTTTGGGAAACTTATAGAATTGATGATCGAAAATCATGAAAAATTTACAGAACAACCCATTCCAAATACAAAGAACAATGTGAATATAGTTACAGTAAGGAGTAGAAAATAAATTCATCCTAACCAAAAAAATCTAGAACAACCCATGTCAACCATTGAGGAAGTGGATTAAAATTTTGAAAATGTTAAGATATAATTAAGGAAAAGAGACAAAATACAATTGAAGGAAAAAATAAACATTCTATGGATGTTTATCACAATAATAAAACAAATAAAGAATACAATTGAGTAATAAATCAAAAGGAAATTATAGATATCTTCAGAAAGGTTTAAATTTAAGCACCTCGATATTTCAATATGTATTTCTCCATTCAATTAATATTATGTTTAATATATTGTGACATATGAAACATCAATCTGAATTGAACCAGGGTTATTTTATCTAGTTAAAATATCAAAATTAGAAATTAGAACTAATACATCATGAGGTTTTAATATGAAACAACATGACGAAAAGTACATGTGGAGTAAATGCACATATATATAAAAATACCACAAAAAAATTATTTATCCGCGTGGTTATCCATGAATATTTGGAGCCTAACTACAATTATGGAAAAAATCAAAAAATTTGGAATATAATATGATGAGATATAGGTAAATGAATAATTTTACTGAAACATGTATGGCTATATATAAGAATGTTATATAAGCATTATATATATGGTTTTTTGATACATAAGCATTAAATATGTATATATTAGGTATATTTAAGTTTAATGGTTATATAATTTTTTTCTAAAAAATTAAAATAATATAATTTATAAAACTCATATAATTATTAATTTATATGAAATGGAATAAAATCCCTTAATGTTCTATAAGGTCACTTTTCTATAAATGCGGTTTTGCTATATATTTTAAAGTAAAAATAAATTTATATATATTATAAATTGAATTTTATAAAAATTAATTTATTTTGGTTTCATTATAACAAAATTATCTTAGTGTTAATTTTTTGTATTTGTCGGAAAAGGTTGATTTTTTAATGAATAGTGAAAATACCGATTTCTGTAAAATTGTAATTTCTTTTCCTTAAATCAATTAATTTAAAATTATGATTATGGTTGGGATATATTAATAAATTAACATAATTATAATTTAATTATATATAATCTAATATTTACATAATAATCAACATTATATTTGGTTTTGGTATAACTCATTTTTAAGCATAAAATATAATTTTGTTAAAAAAATGTTTTCATTGCATTTTGCACATTTATATTAAAATTATTTTTTGTTACTTATATTAATTTATAATTAAAAAAAAGATATTCCATATTTGGAATAAAGAGGTTCAAATTTGGTAAATATTTCAACATTATTTTTTGTCATAATGAATAGTGTCCTTGGTAAAAATGATGTCATCGTTGTAACACTAAAATATATAGAATAATGTTACTATTTGGAAATAAGGATTAAAAATCATCCATAAACATTCTTATATTTAATTAAATTATCATAATTTAAAAAAACCTATAAAATCTTCTAAAATATGGCATTTTGGGGCTATTTTTATTTGATGAGGACATTAATATTATTTTAAGTAAAAGAAATTTCCAAAATGTCTCTTTCATACTTTTAAAATTTATAATATTTTATTGTAGGGATAAAATAAAAATATGAATGATTATAAAAGATTATTTTATATATGAAAAAATATTTTATATTATGGTAATGTAATTTTAATTTTTATTTAAGGAATAATTACATTAAATGCATATGAAATGCTGACACGGTGCTTGTGCATATGGTAGAAAAATCAATAAAATGGGTTTAAAAACTTTAAAGAAATATTTTATGGTTGCGTTATGATGTTCCATGAATTTTTTAGATACATATAATTTATTATTCATGTGGTAAAATTCTATATTCAAACTACATTACCATAGTGATATTTTTTGTAAGTCAATTAAGTGAATAGTCTTGAAAAATATTTTAAACATATTTTATATTAAATGATATTTTATTAAATGATTTAAATTCAAAAAAAATATTACATTTGGACTAATTAATGGTATATGGTTTATAATATCAACCATTTTCCACTTATGGGTAAATCATAATTTCATAGTAACTTTCTTAACCCCTAAAGTGTAAAAAACTAGTTATCACTATAATTGTTAAATACGGTTTATAGAGGGTTAAAACTAAGATATAAGGGTTAAAACATAACCAAAACTTTTAAAAGTATTATTTATAAGATTATATTGATTTATATATATACCTTATTTTTGAAATATATCAATATTTCAACATTAAAATTAATTTATATTAATTTAATACTTTAAGTAATTCCAAGGGTATCCCTCCCATCACTTACAAAAGAAAAACACCTCTCCCCTCTTCCTAAAACATCTTAAGACACCTATCCTACTAAAACCCTTAAAAAATTATTAACTTCATTAGATATATTTAATAGGTGTTTTTTGTCTTAAAATATCATCCATAGAGTCCTTAAGGAGAGTTCTAATGGAGGATCTTCAAAGAGGTTGTCTTAACCGAGCATATCCATTTTACTTCTTTTCTACCTACATAAAATATTCTATAAAAATTATCATATAATAAAATAGGTATATTAAATATTCTTAAATTTTATTATTATGTAGGAACAATCCTTATTCATCTCTTTTCAATCCTATGGAAAATGAAAACATCACTCGTGCGTACGTATGACCTACCATCTCCACATAACGGTGTTATTAATTTTTCATAACCACCTCACAAGGATGGTTATTAGAATGGATTTAATGAATATATATGACATTAATGACACAATATTGATTGTTAAAATATAATATATTACTTACCTTCTTAACCTTCTATCAGTTGGAAAATGATTACGTCATTCATGCATATGTGTGGACTATCACCTCCACAAAGCAATGTTATTCATTTATCATGTCCACCATTCCAGAATGATTATAAATTTTTATTTTATATATAAAAAATATAACTTTATCACGATTATTATTCTTAATATGATTAAATCATGACCAATATGAAAGGATGAGGACTACCAAACCGAAACATGTATGAAACATATAACATTTAACACATGGGATGATGATGTTAATAATGAATTATTAATAAATAGGTGATATAATTTTATAAGTGAGTCATATAGTGTGTGATTACTATAAATATTTATCTTTTATATATGTATAATAAATTTAAATTTATTATATATGATGTTAAGAGCGCATACATAGTAATTTGGACTTGAGGTAAGGGTTTATCGTCTCAAATCATCTTCTTTAGGACATATGTTATGTCATGCATCTATCTTCTTTTATGAGTTGTATATATTGGAATATTGTCGTTTTATTAATGGATAATTCATAATTCATAATATTTAATGATTTAATTCATTTTATTTCATCCAATGGTTTAGGATTCAAATGTAATCTATGTGGTAAAATATTTCTATAAGAATCTCATATTATATTAGGGGTGGCCTAATGAGATTTATTTATCATGTCCTATATGTTCATCCTAGGGTTTGTGCATGCCATTTTTTATTTCCGGTTGAGAATAGGTTACAGTGTATAGGGATGAAGCATTATGTTTTAGGATCAAGCATGACCACTTGTGTGGGGTCTCAGGATAGGGATTATACAGCACGACGTTAGTTCGTAGATCCAGTATGAGGTTTGGATCAGAATTGCTAGTAGATCCTTTTTTTCTTTGTTCTTTTATTTACTTTATGTATATATGATCAGACCAGTGGGATAGTAGTTTCATATTTTATCATGATTTAAGTATTCATAACTATATGTTACTTTTCATTTCATATACCAAGTTGTTTCTTTTGTTTTATTTGTTTGTAATTATATAATGTTGTTATGGATGTGGATTTGTTTGGTTTATATCCATTTTTATTATACTCTAATCCAAGAGTATAGTCTCCTCATTTTATCTTTTCAAACCCTCACCACTAGTCGACAGCCTCGGGCATATGATGAGGGGAACTTGAGGACTAATGGTGAGGTGGATTTGGTATGGTGTCAGGTCAATATAGGTTGTTTAATTACAAAATGGTATCCTAGGATCATTTTTATGTTTTTTGGAGTTTTTAGATAAGTGTTTTAAGGATGTTTTTGGAGCATATGATGGACCACAAAGTGGGGCATGATTAATATCTTTTATAATGGAATGTCTAGGTTGCATGGGTGATGGGATTGTTGTTATTGGTTTTCATTTTTTCAATTATATGATTTATCCTAGTGAAATACACTTGGGTTTGTGGACTTATGGTTTATTATGGTTGTTGGATCTGGTAACATTGGGTTCACATGACATATGCATGTTTTTATGTGGTTTCACTAATGATGGTGGTTCAATTAAAAGTGTCTTGAATGACCTATATGGTGTATTAACATATATCTCCTTGGTGGAATTTTACTCATTTAAATTGTATTTATATATTTTCTTTTGTTATAAGACCATGTGGATCCGATGGAGATATATTCATTAGTGATGGATATGTAATACCTTAATCATGGGAAAATGGATACCTTTGTGGGCTAGTGTGGGATTTGGAAGCTATGATTGAGTCTCGATGATGGTATGGGAATCCTCAATGATGATTTGTTGGAATCAAGTTGCCCTTGTTTCTATGGTGTGCACTGGGAGTTCTCATGTTTTCATGCTTTCTTGGAGGGTATGGTTTGGTTTGATGTATGTCCCTACCTATTTCTGGTTAGCCTTTTGGAGTAATGGTGGGATCATTCTTATGAGATCATAGTTTGAACAATGCCCACGCGGCAGGTGGTTATGTGGTTATCCTTGGATAGAGTATGAGGTTCCATGTTTTGGGATGAAGATCATCAAGGGTACATTGGTTTGATAGAGATGACCCACATGAGGATCATGGTCAATTGTTTATGTGTGTTATTGAGGTTCATTAGAATGTGGATCATGTGATCATGAGTTTTTTTTCAATCAACTTGTCAAGAAATGTAGAATCATTATTCTCAGTTGAGACTGAGTTGTTCAGGTCTTGAGGATACCTGAGCGGTATAACCGTTGTGGACCAGTTGAGGTTGGTGCTTGAGGAGCAGTGTAAGGAAAGAATTATGGAAGGGTTTGCATCATAGGTAGTTGGAGGATGTGATCCAAATTTTTTTACATTGTTGATCATTGGGGGTGTCATTCCCAATATTTTAGGGATGGATCATTATTACAGTTTTCTTGTTGGCACCAAGGTTTTAGTAGGTTTTCTGCATCCAGTCATTACATTCATTAATGGACACATCATGATCCATAGAGCTTTGTTTTCTATTGTGAGGTGATGATAAGGATACTCCTATGGTGGGGACCATCCTCCCAGACATAAGTTGGATGTCGTGGTCTTAAAGTTTATATGTGTGGATGGATTAAAATAAATCTAGTTCTAGGGGGAACACCATATTCATAATTCATATATGTCTTTGGTTGTAGTATGGATGTTTGCATTATGATTATGTGGGTGTTAGTGTTCCCGTCATGTTGAAAAGGATCAGGTTTGCCTCAGCAGCTAAGTCCAAGCATTCTAGGGGGATTTGGTATAAAGTTGTCTGACATGTGGTTTTTCATAGCTTTGGATGCAGTGGGTTAGAAAAAATATCAGGAATTTTGTTCAAGTTGTGGTTTAAAGTTGTTCGGGAATTGAATCGTGCTTTCTCAAAGAAAGGATAGTGTATCAAGGATTGGTAGTTAGAGTTTCACATTGAAAGCATGTTTGGTGTTTGGAGTCAGAATTTGATTACTCATTGGTGAATTGAAAGCCATTGTAGGCCATGAATATTGGCTTTCTAACCAATGAGGCTTCATAGGGGGTGAGAATCATTTATGGTGGTGAGTTTGTAATCATCCAAATAATTACGGTTTATAAATATTAGTGTAAATTTGAATTTTTGGACATTTTAGGGGTTGTTCAGTGCATTCAGATTCAGATTCGAATTCTATGAAATGGAGCCTCTATTTGGGAGTGTTTTGGGTCTGATTTGATAGCTGGGAAGTCACATACGTGGTCAAGTGAAACTTGGGAACTTTGGATGAGAGTTGTAATTTTAGGGCTATTTTTGTCTCAGCACATAGTTTTATGTCCATGTATTAGTGAAAACCAAATGAACATTTTAAGATTAGGGAAATTTATATTTTCATTATTACATGTTTGGTTAGCATAACTTGTGCACAGTGGATATAAAACCATTTAGATTCCAAATAAAACCATGTAGGGTGAGTTCCTTTCAGGTCCATGGCACATAGATTGTGGATGATTGTATAATAACTATGTAATAACCATGTGTGGACTTGTAGAGGGGTTCTAGTACTATCTTTTATATTTGGATCATGGTTAATAAACCATTAAACCAAACCATATGAGGGATGTTGTCTTGGAACTTGTAGGATGCATGTTTAGATAACGGTTTGATAAACTATTCCATCTTCTTATTTTTTAAATGATATTTTTTCATTTCTTCCCTCGATATTTCATCCCCCACCCCTCTCCTTTCACTCCCACACACAGCTGAATTAGGTTAATACTTTCCCCTTGAATAATCATTCAATCCCCATTACCTTTGTGAAATTTCATGGGTGTTCTTAAGTGTTTTGTTGTTAAAACCTTCCTCTACACTCCCCCATCTTCCTCTTCCTTCCTAACAGTTGATTTTGATATCTCCCACTCAGTGTTTTTGTTCTAATTCAACCTGATCATTGTGGAATTAAATGTGGATGATGGGGATTTGGTGTGTCTTAGTGATAGGTTGTTCCAAGATGGTTTCCATAGGTTTTCACTCATTGTTTCAATGGAGGTACAAAGGCTCAGTGTATTTTCTTGAGTTTTCAATTAAATTGAAAGGAATTTCCATGTAATTGGTTGTCATGTGTCAGGTATTTTCCTCTTCGTGGTGTCATGGGTGTGTTGTAGTCCTTCTGTATATTGTTGGTTGAGTTTATCAAGAGATGATGTTCCTCAATGATTTTTTAATTTCGATGCCTCTTTGAATTTAATTCATGATTAACTATTATTGTTAATTGAATTACATTGTATGGTGTGGGTTAGGTTATTTATTTGTTAGAAAATCACATGCTCGATCCTAAGGCGATGTCAGTTATTATTTGAGATAGGATGGGTGTTTTTTGTTTTTTTTTACTATTTTATAATCATTTAATTTTTTTTAAAATGGTTTTTTGTCTATTTCGATATCTTTTAGGGTTTTTGGTATCTATTTTGGAAAATTCTAGGTTTTAGGGTGCCTCATATAGGGGTTTTGTTTGGAAACCTCCTATTTATTGGTTTATCTATCAAAAACACATATAGTGGGTTTTATAGTGTTGTGTAATGGAATTGAAGGGGGGGATATTGGATTCCCTCATTTTCCTTGAACCATGATAGATCTTGGTTATAGCTTATTTTGATTGTCCACTCCGGAGTGGGATGTAACAATAATGGTTCATTTAGTTGATTGGGGTTGGATAGGAGGCTTCCCTAAAGGTTTTGGTTTTGTAACCCTTTAGGTGTTGGTTGTGGGCTCAATGGTTTTGTTGGCTTGATGTGGAAGGAAGTTTTCCTTGATATCTCTCCTGATAGAGATATAGTTACGACCTAGGGGTGGCTCATGGGTCTTTTAGAGAACATGGTAGAGGAGGTGCCAATGGGCTTCATTGTGGTTCTTCAGATGAATCTTAGAAGGTGGGATCAAATGGTTACAAAGACGAGTAATGACAAGGGGGATTGTCTTGAGGTTACATTGGGTGTTCCATGGGAAATATGATCAATTTCTTGGTCTTGGATGAGTTGGGGTTTAAACATGGTTTTTAGGGTCTAGTTTAGTTGGATCCTTTGAGATAGGCTGACATCGTAGGGTTTCAGGTGGGGTAGGGTGTCATAGAAATGTGTCTAGATATGGGTCTAAGGGACTTTCGAGGATGCCATTTTGGGAAGTTTCTTGATCTGTGATCAGTAGGGTGACATTGATGGATGTCGATGGTTACTACATACAAGAATAATGCTTCTAGTGGATGCCCTTGTGGGAAAATTGTTGGTCATAGATGGTTCTGGTGTCATGTCACTGATTCAAAATGTTCTTATATTGGTAATGGCTCATGCATTGAGATAGAAACTACAACAAAAGAGGCATTTAACAGAGCTAGAATTGGTCTTCATCAATTCTAAAAAATCACTAACTATTGGAGCACGGATAAAATCTCTAGGATTTTATTAGTGCTAGAAAATCACTGATAAACGGGCCATTTATCAGCACTATAAAACAATAATAAATCATCCTTTTATCGGTGCTTTTTTAAGCGATGTTAAATTCGGTAATTTTTTTTGAAAATCTATGAGGCCAACCCTTTTATCAGTTCCTAAATGACCCTTTTAAGAGCACTCCCCCCCCCATATCAGTGTTTTTCACTACACCACCTCTTAATCATCACTTTTTGAATTTCCAGCCTCATACGCCCACTTGGATTTGAACCCTAAAACTCTCCTCCAATAATGGAACACCATTACCATTACACCATGACGTTTTAAATCTATTTAACGATATTTATGTTTATTTACATATACATTCACAAATTTATTTTCCAATCATATATATATAATTTTTTTTAAATAAATTAATAAAATATGTGTATGTGATATATATACATACATATATTTATTTAAATATAGTATATATTATATTCATTTACATATACTATAACATAATACATATATATATATATATATATGTTTATTAACACACACATATATGTATATATATACATTATATGTTAGTATTTGTAAAATGTAAAAAATGGTTATATATTGTTTTAAAAAAAATTAAAATATGTATTTATATATATATATATATATTAGAATATACATATACATACATATATGTTAATAATTGACACACACATGTTCATATATATACAATAATTATATAGGTATATATATACATATGAATGCATTTTTGTAAGGTAAATAAAATAGATAATTTTTTTCATTAGATAAAATGAATGATAAATATTTATTTTAGATATTTAAAAATACATTTCTACATAATTATGTGGATATATGTATTTATACAAGTAATTTATTATAATTAAATATACAAAAATATGCATATATGAAATTAAAAACAAAACTATGTTGTGAAAAATGATAAAATTTCAAAACCATAATATCAATATAAATTCCATCCCTATTAATATATTCAATACCCATTAAAATTGGGAAAAAAGACCCTCTTAAATGAGGCTGACAAACAATCAAATGTTAAAAAATTGGACTACCCCGACAAAAAACTCAGTTTTGGAGGCCTTATGGATATTTTTTGGACTTGAAAAATGTTACTGGTGGTTCCCTGATCACTAGAGCGTAGATCTCGTCACAGGATTTGATTTGATATATGATAGAGCCCAAATAGAAACACGGATCAAAATTTATTGTCATTTGAATTTTGAGATACATTTTCATCTTATTTTAGATCCATTATTTTTTTTTTGATTTTTTCATTATTGAATTGTTATTAAATGACTATTACTTGATAATATTTAGAAAATTATTAATTAAAAATATTTTTTAATTATTTTATGAGTCGTATTCGCTAAATATATTATATATTAAGTGAAAATGAATATTTAGCCATATCTAAAACATATTTAAAAATATATATATATTATATTTATATCAATATAAATATATTTATATATTAATATGTTATTTTTAATTAATTTTATTTGTAAATAAACATTTCATTAGTGCTTTTTTTACTAGCACTATTAAAGGGGGGCCTTATCAGAACTTTTTTACAAACACTGGTAAAGGGCCCCCATTAATATTACCTTTTTTAGAATTATTAAGGTATGTGTGTAAATCGTATTTCATTCGATATAACATGTTGTTGATATTTTTTGTATGGTGTTCACTGGTGTTGTTATAGATATGGATGTGCTTGTTTTATTTCTGTTGTTATTATACACTGATCAAAGAGTATCATCTCCTCAAAGTGTCTTTTCAGACTCTCATCATTAATCAGTAGCCTCTATCATATGGAGATGTGTGTTTGATGCCTTGTGGTGAGCCTAATCGAGTGACATGTCAGGCCATCCCAGCCTGGTTTTTTACAGGACACAAGGTAGTCATGTTCTGAATTTATTCATTTTAGACTATATTTGATCAGATTCAATTGCCTCCCGAGTAGAGGGTGAATTTAAAAATTACATGCTCATGGGACAAATTGAAGTTGTTAGGATGTGTAGGTGCATACTAGTATACATTATGGGATATCACAGAATGATTCTTTGGAGAGTTTATTTGAGCACCTTTTTCCCTTGACATTAAAGATGAACTAAGCATGTGGGTTTATGCTAATAGTGTGGGGGCGAGACATCAGTCTTGGATTATTCCACTAGGTACATAGAACTATTTATTTTTATGCCAACACTAATAAGAGATGAGATCACCAAAGTTCCTTGATTTAAAGATAGTATTTGAAATGCTATTAGGGTACATGTAAATATCTTTTGGTTGACCTCATTTTCTAAGGTGGTGAACAAAGAATTTATTAAAGAGAAATGCTTCTTCAAGTTCTTGTTGCTGCATGTATTAGTATTTTCTCACTACATATTATGGATGTACCACATGTATTCACCCTTTCGTCTCCCTTTTCCTTCCTGATTGTCCCTTTTCCTTCTTGACCCTGATGTAATTGCATGACATGTCGCACGATTCCTTGGTAACCTATACAAAACTTTTTTCCTTATTACTATTATTCATTTAGGTTTCTAACTTATTGAGACCCCTCTATTCCCCAATAAATATGGAGAGTAAAGGTGGAGGGACTCGATTAATACCCTCTTATTCAACAGTGAAGAAAAAATAGTCATACAGAAAAAAGAGATGTTCGACATCCATGATTCTAGTAGAGCAGCTTCTCCATGTTCCTAGTGTATTTCAACTATAACACGTGATGGAGTTTTCTTTCCCTATATAAAAAGTATGTTTCTACTTTATCATACATGTGCCTTGAAGATGGCGATGAATATGATAAATTATGAAATACTGCTATATCTGAAGTAGGAGGTACTCAACATCTATCAAAGGAGATATGCTTAATCCTTAGTGGGAACCTCACATTTCAACTGGTGAACCCAAGATACCGCAAATCCCAAATTTGAAATTCAAAAACAGAGAACCGAGTCAAACTAGAAAATAAAAACCCTGCATCGAACCAAACACCACCGTACCACCTCGAGCCACGAGATGTCGAGATGTCGAGCCGAGGCACCTCGAGCCACGCCCCGGAAACACCATTGACCTCGCCGTCTTCAAATCACAAATTCACCTTCTAATCGGACCGAACCGAAATTCCAAAGCCAGAACCTCCTTCGGGATCAAACCATTCGAAACAAACATCATGCACAAAAAAGAAACAAACCCAAGCCATCGACGAGAAGCCTGCAGCGCCATGACCTTCGTAGACCCAACATCCCTAAACAAACAAAACGAACAGCAAGCAAACCATTGTTGAACAAACCCATTCCATCGATATGAACTGCAACAAACTCCTGAAACAGCTACAGCAAGATCGAAGATAATGAAGGGCGCGCTTCCTGGAAAACCGACGACCAGACAAACAGCACATCCCAAAGCCTCTTGAAACAGAAAGAAGCCAGAGCAGTGTTTGAAGTGGTGGGGTCTCCACGAAGAAGCTCATCCTCGCCCGGAACCACCAACCCCGGCTGTCGAATCCACCACGAACACGGTCGAGATCTTGGGACACCAGCACGATTCAACCTACACATCCCAAACCTCCCCGAGAAAACCAGCGCACCGGACCAAAGTGGGGTCGGAAACGCGGTAACCGGAATGGAAGAGCAGAGGAAAAACCGATGGGGCTTCAACAGAGATTCAAGACCGCATACAGAGGAGCGAGAGATCGGGGGAAGAAAGGATCAAGAGAAAATGCGAGAGGGAGGAAGAAGAAGGGCGGGAAAGATGGGAGGGGATGAAGGAAAGAGGGGAGGGGGAGACAACGCAGGAGAAGCAACGCGCAGGCCTCCCCAACCGAAATGCCGCCGAAGGAACCCTAGATCGGGGAGAAGTGAGAGCGAGGCCGGTGAGAGGCAATCCCTCCTTAATCCTTAGTAATTTTGGGTTATTCATTTATTTTCATTTAAATTTCTTATATCATTGTATCATGGTGTATAATATTTGGATTCATAACATGACTCCATCATATTCAAAAGTAATTTTTAACAACCTCAATCTCAGTTCGGTCATGAGTTCCTAGTGTGACTTAAAATCTATATTCAGATAGATTCTTGAGTTTTTCTAGTCTACTCATGTCGCCACATTACATATACTCTCATATCTCTACATAGTGAAACCATGGTATGACCATAACCCATGTAAATTTATCAATTGACTGAAACATGTAAATCAGAGCATCATTAACTTTTTTTTCTTTTACTACCTTCTTATTGAATGTTCAATTTTTTATTCCTAATTATTCTCATTTTTTTATGTTTGTAATATATGTGAATCAATTTATTTATTTTCTTCTATAATTTTTTATATATTGTATATATGTAATATTTTTTCCACTACAATCATTATTCTCCTGTAACGTGAATATGTTCGTTAGAAGTGTCTTATTATAATATAAAACAGATATATGTATTGTATTATATGATGTCTAGAACCACCATAAAAGGGAGTGACTCATTTTAAAGTGGATAGAGGATCCCTTGTAATGAACAATACCCTCATAATAAATTCTAGGGATTAATGAATGACATGTCACGAATACATCACATATATTATCATAATCCATTGCCGAATTTAGATTCATAGTTATCAATGCATCACATATATAATCATAATCCATTAACAAATTTAGATTCACATTTAAAAATCCTCGAAACTATTACCTAAAAAAGCATGGAAAACAATTTCAATAAACATGATAGCATAGAATCTCCAAGGGAAGGCGTGTCCTTATAAATTCAACCATCACC
Source organism: Viscum album (assembly GCA_963277665.1). Taxonomy (NCBI): domain Eukaryota; kingdom Viridiplantae; phylum Streptophyta; class Magnoliopsida; order Santalales; family Viscaceae; genus Viscum; species Viscum album. Next base: position 68,597,757 of record OY728126.1, read on the forward strand.
TACCAATTCCCTAATAGTGAACCCCAAAAATAATATGCAATGAACAGTGTAAAGTCCAATTAAATACTCAACAAATATTTCGCACGACTATTTACCTCCTGCTCATTATGTATGAGTCTCTAGTTCACTAACTCTATAATGGTGTATTTTCAGTAACACAAGAACATAGATATGAAAGTAGATGTAGATGCAGATCACTCGAGGTGATTGTAAGAAAAAAATAGTTGAAGTAGGAAACCAGGGTTTTTATTTCTTTAACTGTGATGAAATGACAGCACACACCACATTCCATATTTATAGGGATTAAAACATATATAAAATCAAATAATGAAAATTACAAGGAAAAATTAAAGGTCATGTTTGTTGTAATAGGTGCCGCCTAATCCTCTAGCGCCAAAGACATCAAACATCCATGTTTGAAACCTCCAAGCCTCCAATACAGTAGTGAAGGTAGGTTTCATCCAAGGAAATACAAGTTTATTTTCCAATATCCCCTTAAAACTTGTTTTCTTCATGACCCATTAATTTTCATCGTAATCATGTGACTAGCCAACATGTGCAATAACATAACCTTAGATAATGCCATATTTTTTCCTGTATCCTTTGGTTTCATTAGTGGGTTAAATTTCCTCATATATCATTTTCTTTTATATTTAATCATTTTTAGCTTCCTCGAAGCTAACTGGATTGGTTGCTGCTGAGGGATAATACAAATTTACATAATCCTCCATCTGTTTTTTTCTCTCATATATATCCACAAGGAATTGAATGTTTTGGGTACATATATGAGAAAGTTCTTATTTGATGTCTTCAGTTGTAGGATTATATGGTGAAAACATCATTGGTTATTCAACTTCTCATTCCTTTATTGAAACTTCAATGATTTATTTATCATCTAGAGTGAGTCATATCTCTCTTGAATCATCGTATTGATTCCACATCCATATCTCATATTCATCAAAGATAACATCTCATCTGAATATAATATTACTGGTAATGAGATTATACCAACGATACCTCATTTATCAATCTTCGTATCCAAAAAGGATACACTTCAATCCTTTTACTTCAACCTTTGTTAGTTTTTCCTCTTAGATCCTAACATATATAATGGAACCAAAAACTCTAAGATAGATTATACTTGGATTGTGAGTACTTTATGTTTCATGTAGCATCATTGATTCATGATTTTTGTTTGGGCGTCTATTGAGTAGATACATTGTACACAAAGCTTCTTCGGCCTAGAAATTCATGGCCATTCCTTTTTCTTTCAACATGTTTCTTACCTTGTTAAGAATGATGTGATTCTTCATTTCAGATACTCTATTGATTTGAGGTGTGTATGTTAGCGTCATCTGGTACTAATTCCCATTTTGCTTGAGGTACAATTTAAAAAAATCATAGGTGTATTTTCCACCTAGATCAAATAAAAAATTTTGTATTCAATTCATACTTTGATTTTCCACAAGTGCCTTGAATTATTTGAAAATTACAAACACTTCCGACTTCATCTTGAGAAAATATATATCAATTTTTTCAGCTATAATCGTCAATAAATGTCAAAAATACCTCTTTTTTCCATTTTATTTGGTATTCAATGAACCACACACATCGATGTGAGTTAGCACGAGTGGCATGGGTTATTTTCAGTTGGACTTCATTGCAAAACTGTTTCTGGGTTTTTTTCTTAAAACACAACATTCACATATTTGATTCGAGTGTCAAATGATATGAATCCCATTCAATATCTTCTTACTTACTAATAATATTAATCTTTCGATGTTTAAATTTCCAATCCTAAGATTCCATATCCAGTCTTTATCATCAAGTATCAACATCAAACACAATGGTACATTGGGCTGGATCACAGGCAGAAACATGTGGTTCTTGGCCATCTGTACTTTCTTTCCCAACCTACCTTTGTCATCGACAATCCCCATTTGTTTATTTTTTAGGTTTATGTGACATAATATTTTCACCAATTTCTTGTGAATGAAGATGTTGGTCTTTATTTCACATATATAGTTTAAATTGGAGATGAAAACATGATTTTAGAATTTTTTCTTGATACTAAGATCTCATATTCCATGGAAAAAAATTATTGTTACATCCTTAAATAATATCTCCCCTCAAACCCTTTCATCTATTTTCATAAATAAGTTCTTGTGACCAGTCATGTGGTTTTTAGATACAGATACAATATACCACATTCCTTTATTTTGTGTTAATCTTTTTGACATCAACACATGAGACTCTCCAAACTTATCTCCTGCTTTGATGATATGTGCCTTCTCAATGTCATTATCCATTGGTTTTTGACTCCAACATTCATTGTTATAATGTCCATATTTTTGACAATTATAACATTGAAAATTTCTTTTGTCTAGTTGGTGATTGTTTAATACCCCTCTTCTTCCTCATCCTCATTCTCAGGGAGTATTGTGTTGATATACACAACCTCCTCGATGTGGGATTCTTTCACCTCATCCTTCTATTATTGGATCAGATTCTTATCTACCAAATACCCTGCCTTGAATTCTAGAAAATATACCCCCTTTATCATTTTTAGAGTTTTTGATATAAAAATTTGATTGCATGGAATTCTCCACTCCATTCATTTCACTCTAACAGTGCACCTTTACTTTATGGGCTTATAAAGATCCCATGAGTAATTCAAAAGAAATTATCTTCGTATATTTATTTTCTTATAGGGAAATGAATTTGTAATAATATTTTCAATTTAAGGATCACAAACTTCTCTCACATACGCACATGTCGACAATATTTTCTCTATTTTATTATAGTTATTTCACTAAAACCATTACATGAGTATGATACTCCTCAATGGTTTTATAAGATATTATAAATAGGTATTTGAACACACTTCATAGATATAGACGTTGTATCTACTTCACTTTGTAGGATCCATTGAAATATTTATGAAAATTTTATCATATCTCCTTGGAATGTTTTAATGAGGTAATAATTTAAATTTTTTTGTGTCAAGTATTTGATAAATGATGGATTTGGCCAAGTAGTCCCACATCTATTTCATCTAAAGAGTTTCCTTTTAAACATTAGGTAGAGTAGAGTCCACATATTTTGATTTTGGATCAGTGTATCCATCCTTTATGAGGTTCATGACATCTTGGATGTCAAGGAAAACACAAATTTGGATGCACCAATCATCATAATTGTTTATAGTCAGCTACGAGATAACAACTTGTTCAATTTCATTTTCCATGGAGAAAAATTATTTTTTTATGGGAAAATGAAAATTTTAGATATCAAGAACTGCATAATATTTTTTTAGGGTTTCAAAATTCTATATATATTTTTTTGTTTTATAAGTGAATATTGTGAAATTTTTTTAGTAGGGTACAAATGAATGAGTTCTTTTGTATATGAGCATGAGAGGGGGTAATAATACAATACAATTATCTAAAAATTATATTTTTTTTATAATAATAGGAGAAGAAAAAGTTGTTCCTGGGGAGGGATTGGGTGAAAAAAAAATGGTGTGGTCTTTGTGAAATAGGTATGGAAGGTGGGAGAAAAAATTGGTGAATCGTGACAAAATTGCGGGAAAAAAAATTGATGGTGAATAAAAATATAAACCCCTTTTGTAAATTTCCAATCACATTTTGAAAAATGGTGGGACAAAAAAGTGGAATAAAAATAAATGATGACAATGTGAGTAACCTCATCTATTCATCATCTTCTTTATTTTGACACTGTAACTGATTGAAGCATATATCATGGATATCTCTCACTGCAGATCACCTTTGAATCCTTTGATACCACTGAAGGTGGATTTATAACAACACATGAACATATACGTGAAAGTAGATGTAGGTCATTGGAGGTGATTTTATGATGAAAAATAGGTATAGTAGGAAAAAAATATTTTATTTATTCAACTCTGATGAAATTACAATGCACACAACATACCCTATTTATAGGGATACAAACATATAGAAAATCAAATAATAAAAATTACAAGGGAAAATAAAATTCTATATTTGTTGTAGTAGGTGACACCTAATACTTAAGAACAAAGCACATAAAAATTCCAAGTTTGAAACCACAAAGCCTATATTTCAGTAGTTAAGGTTGGTTTCCTCTAATGAAATAAATGTTTATTTTCAAATACTCTCTACATTCACCCATCAATTATAGTAAGCTTTAATTGTGGGTTGTGTTGTGAGTCATTCGACATTCAATGGTAAAAATCCATTAGGTATAAATTGAGTTTTTAAAACATAAAAAATGATATCTAAATATATATTTATAATTCAAGTTTCATGATAAATGAAAAAATTAAACAATAAAAATATTTGAATTATAGAATCCCAAACTCTATGAATAGAAATGATTAATGTAGTGAATTACCACAAAACAATGGAAAATAGAGCATTTTGAACCTACATAATTCTTATAAAAACATATAAATTTATAAATAATGATTAAAACTAAAAAATGATAACATAATTTCAAGATTTTCATTTTCATTACACAGAAGAAAAATTATATGGGGGTGCATAAATAATCGATTTCAATAGGAAAATATCTTTAATATCAGTAATTAATTCAAACATATTTGAATTAATTGTTTCAAATTTTCACATTAAATGAATTCCATATTGATAAAGAGAAAAAAAGTAGTAAGTATGACATAATTATTTGATGTGGTTCATCTCAAATAGATTGCTTTGTATCTGTTTGGTTTTTGAGGATAATCTTTTTTTAATTAAAATGGAAGTTGATCTGTTTCCTTGGGTAAACATGTGATAAGAAATGTATATATTTTTATATCTATTTTGAATATGATAAAATTCATGTAATGGAAAATAAATGGAATTGTTCGTGACTCAAGAAAATACATGATTAGAATTGCACAGTGAAAGGCGGGGGGCCATTTTTTCAGAAGATTTGAGATCTTGTGGCTAAGACTCACTAGAGCATAAAAACATGGAATGTGACTTAAGAGAAGTCTTTTGCAATAGATACTTGCGTAATGGTTATTGTAAATGGGCAGAATCAAGCGGCAGCAAATCCTATTGTGCAACGAGGTGCTGGAACAATACAACATTTCCAAGATGGATCTCTGTGGGGTGAAATTTGGTCGTGAGACGACTATCAGAGTGGTGAAGGAGGAATATAAGGGTGTGAAATTTAAATAGGTTTTATGTTATTTTTGTGATTAACGTCTTAGGATATACTTGGATTTTTTATACTCTCTAATTATTTGTGGATTTTCATAGAGTTTCTTTGTTTTTTTAATCCTCTACATAGGAGGGATTTCCAATTTTAAATTTGTTTCCCTATTTATTTTCATCTATTTGGTTGTGCACTTCATTTATATTGTAAATTCACAAAATTTATTTGTCACAATTGAGTTGTTATCCTATGATCGATCTGCTTACAACCCAACAACTAGTATCAAGTATGTTATCCATGTTTCTTGAGGATTCGATATAGGTTATTCACACAATGATATTTCTTCCCATATTGAATTTCATAATAGACAAATTGATTTATTCAATGGTATAAATGAGTTATAAATGTTTTGGTATGTGATAATACAATGAAGGTGTTGAAGAAAAAAATAGATAAACCAATGATATTGAGATTTTTTTATTGGAAGGATATGAGTATTTGGTGACAAGTATGATTCAAATGTATTTAGATGTTAATACTCTGTGGGAAGTGATCAATTTTATAGATCATAATGAGATATGGGAAATGTTTTAAAGAAGGTATAAATCAAAATCCATCACAAGTTGTTTATATTTGTAAAAAGGATTGTATCATTTGTGAATGTTAGAGAATGAATATTTAAGAAACCATATATACGAGTTATCCAAACATCTGATAGATTTTTCTTCTATGGAGAAAAATATTGATGATAAAGGTAACACGTAACCTATTGAAATGGAATATGAAGACAAATTGTTTCTTCTATTAGGTTCATTTCCGGATTCATATAACAATCTCATCACCACATTATTTTTTGGGAAACAAACGCTAAAGATGGATGATGTGACTTCATCTTTATTGACGAACGAGACTCCAGAAAATACCAATGATTGTGAATCATAATGTAATAATGGTATTTTATCTTTGGTAGATGGATGAGATAATTAGAGCGGTCATTTAAATAAAATAAGAAAATTCAAGTGCTTCTTTTGCGACAAGGAGGATAATGTTCTGAGAAACAGTTATGAATTGAAAAGGAATGAGGAATAAAAGAAGTTGCACCACACTGCTTCGGAGGATACCAACATAAGTCTTATTTAGGGTGACAATGACTTAATTTTAATTGGTTTTCATTATCATAGGTCAGATCCATACACTTAATGGGTGGTCGATTCAAAAGCGTTATTCCTTATTACACTGAAGAGTGAATGTTTTCTTCATATGAAGTAGGTGAATTTGGTATATTGAAGATGGGAAATAGATATTCCATTGATTTCATTGGTTTTTGTGATATTTATATCACTTCAAATGCAGGTTTTATGCTGATGCTAAGGGATGTGTGACATGTGTCATATATATGTCATAGTTTTTTATATGATTGTTCTCTTAAATCTGATGGATCCAAGAGTTCATTTTATAATAGAAGATTGTAATTGTATAGAGTATCAATGGTTTATATGTGAGCTAGAATGGATGACATGATTTATATGATGGATGTAAAGGCCTGCGCTGATGTGACGAATTTAGTTTCAAGGAGATCATTATTAGATTTGTGGGATAGACGATTATCACACATGAGTATATGATCATCGAAATAATTTGAAAAAGGTTTAGAAGATGAATCATTTCAAGTCAAGTGTTTTAGGTAATACACCTAATTTTTTTTCTTTATAGATTTCCACTAGTGAAGAATGAGTTAAAATCAAAGATCAAGGTGATTTACTAATTGTTTCAGACTACCTAGAGGATGTTGAGCCAAGGGAGAAATTTATTCTTGCAGCTGATCCAGATTATATGGAAATCATAGATAGGGGGTAGCCAGATATTATCGATTTTGTTATTGACAGTGATGATAGAGGTATGTAGAAGACTTGGACATTTGGGTTTCATTTTTTAGGGGAGATTTTAGGTTTTTATCAGAGATGAAAAAGAGAGATTGTATATTTTTTGTATAGGATGATAGTTGGTGTGATAAAAACTAGTTTACATCCCAAATAGGTTTTTTGGATTTCATATCCTTAATTCAATAGATAAATGGTGAGATTGATGAGGTTCAACCCAAATATCCCGCTGCGTATCTTTTTGGGTTTTGAGGATAATTATTTTTTAAATTCAAATGGTAGCTGATATTATTCCTTGGGTTTTTGAAGGATTGAAAAAAACATATATTTCAATATCTATTTTGAATAGGATAGAAGGAATGAAATGGAATATATAAGGAAGAGGTGGTGACTTAAGGAAATACGTGATCAGAATTGCATGATGAGAGGAGAAGGGATATTTTTAGTAAATATGGGATCAAGAAGCTGAGACTCACTAAAGGTGAAAAACATCGGCTACGACTTCAGAGTAGTCAGCAACAATGGAATTAGATACTTGTGTAACAATTCTTGGTCGGGGGATGTAATGAGCGGCCAAAAATATTATTATGAAATGAGGTTCTACAATGATGTTGTTTCTTATAAGATGATCCTTAAGGGGTGATGATTTTTTATGAGATGATTATTTGAGAGGCGATAGAGGTGTATCGGGATGTGAATTTTACATAAGTTTTTTATACTATTTGTTCAATTCAAGTCTCTAAATTTTCTTTTATTTTTTACTCTCTGATTCATTGTATATTTTATTCGAGTTTGCTTATGGTTTTTTAATCATCTACATTGAAGATTATTCCATGTTAAAATCATTGTCCCCATTTATTTTATGTTATTGGGTGTTGTTAATTGTTTATGTTGGTGATTCTCAAAATTTATTGGTCGTAACAGAGTTATTATATTGGGACAAATCCATTTCTAACCCAATATGATTTTCATGCTTTAAATAGTTTGATTTCATGTACTACACATGAAGGTCATGGGATTTCACTATTAAAAAAAATATCAAAAGAAATGTGAGATGTAGAACCAATAAAACACATGTGATATAGACGACGAAAAAATAATCTTCACATTCAAGGATTTAGAATAAAATTAAAAAAGAAAACATTTAAAAGATTGAAACTATATTACTAGGGTTTGAACAACCCTTTTTCAATAATGAAACATGATGCAAGGTGTTGAAATCATTGATTACTCAGGAGTTAATCTTTAACCATGTTCTAGAATCAAAACCATTTCTTCACTCAGGGACTCCAAGGAATACTCATTTCAATAAAATCTTGAATCGAACTTCAATATCTGATGTAGGGGATGAGAACTTCCCCTTTAATTGTTTATTTATTCTCTTTCTATAATGAATATGAATTAGACACTGGGTAAATCATTATCCACTCCCCTAGATAATAATAAGAAATACCAAAATATATAATCAAATTGAAGATTTAAAGTTTAAAGATCAAATAAAAAATAAAACCTTTTAATCATGAATAAAAAATAAATTAACGTAATTTTTAAAGAATTAAAATCAAGGTATATTAAACAATAATTTAATTAAATAACAAATGTGAATACTAAATTCACACATACCTTGAAACCCATAGGTAAATAAGATGGTGGTGAATCTTTAATTATTCATTGAGTGTCTCCTACACAAATAAGTATTTGGATTCGGTGTTTATGTTATTTTTTGGAATTTTTTATTTTATAATTTAAATTGTTCTTTATTTTTTGTTACCCTGTCATATTTCCACATTTAATGCCAATGCACTTTAGTTTTATATTATTAATTCCATGTATTCCTTGTGACTTTTCCCTTTGGAGCATATATTGGAAATGTGATGAACCCTTGTGTATTCTAAATGAGTTCCCAGTGGCCCTTTTATATTGAATTGGTTTAGTGGAGTTACCCTTATGTTTGATTTTGTGTCATAGGATGACCTTTACATATGTCTTTGTGCTACGGGTGACACATAGGTATGGATTTGTGCCATGAGATGACCTATACATATGCCTGTGTGATACAGGTGACCCCTACGTATCCTTCTATGATTTTGATGAGACTCTTTACACATTAGCTCATGACCCTTGCATGGTATGTGAGTTTCCATTATCATAGTGTAGGGTTTGTTGAAATGTAAGGGAATATATCTATAGTCTATTACAATATTTTTTTCATCCAAATTCCACATATATGAATATGTATCCATTCTATGATTATAGGTGATTTATGAATATGATTTATCATTTCATGATGATGACCTTCATTGGGAGGGATGATTCAATGAATTTTGGAAATTCTGGAGAGAGGGGAAGGATATGGTTTTGGAGAGGGGAGAGACGCTTCATGGAACTCTTGGAAGCGCTACTCATTCCTAATTTTGGGTGGTTTCATTCTGGTATATACCTCATAGATTTCAATCTCATCTAACTCAACAAAGACTAAAATGAGTGGATAGGCTTCAAAAGGTGAGACTGATCTATGGTAAAGATGTCCTAATATGGATCTCTTATTTTATATTGATTATTTTTGTTTTTTCTATGTTGTGGTTAGATGGACATTTTCTATGTTGGTGTATTCGAGTAAATTCTCATGTTCTGTCTGTTTGGTTATTTTTTCATATTTTATCATTATAAGATTCCATTTTTGCATAATAAAGGTTGTGAGATAATGTTATTACTATGAACATAGAACCAATGTGGATTGAAGCATGTTAATTTTTTTGTTCCTTTATTCTATAGTTTTCTTTTTGGTTTTTGGGTTTTTCAGTTTGTTGTGGTCTTTGTCTCTTACTTCTAGGTTTTGTGCATCTGAGTTTCCTTTTGTAATGTTCATCATAAACTATACCTTTTATATGCTTGTATTGAGGGTTTGGTTAGTGTTTTGTGCTCCCTAAAACAACTAGTATCCATGAATTGATTCATTTGTGATTTATAAGTTTGATGGATTGAATGAACTAAAACCATTGAGAGTGAAGATTCATGCTCATCTTCTTTACAATAGACATGAAGAGTTTTTTAGCAGAATAAAGAAAAATATCATAATAATATTTTCCACAAGGAAGACATCAACCTTTTATGCATATGTTGGACCTGAGGTTTTGAAGAAATTATGCCCCGTGGTATTTTTCAGACTAGGTGAAAACGTCCTATAAGAAGTGTTATATGAAACATTATCTAGTGGTAGCTGGTTAAAGATTGAACATCATTATATAATGAAGTCTCTTCCCAGTAGGATACTAAATAAAACACATCTTTAAAATTTTAAAATGGTATTTTTCACTCTTGAATGATTCCGTTTAGATAATTTTAATAAGATGGTTTTTTACTTTTTCAATACAGATGTTTAGATACACAATAAGGATCACACCTGTTTGTTGTTGAATTCAGTGGATTATTTCATTAATCTTGTAAATGATTCATTGATGTGTGGTAGGGATTCCAGTACATTATTGTGAGTGAAATCTATGGTCTTTTCTAGGGATCTTCAAATTCAAGGTCAAAAGATGAAGGATATTTTTTTGAATTATGAGTCTAGGTTTCTTAGTGTGAATGGTCATCAGAATAATAGTAACAAAGAGAAGAATAATTATTGTGGGTTTGGGAATTTTAAGTGCGATCATTGTAGAAAAATTAACCACATAAAGAGATAACACCTTGAGAATAAATCTAGGGATATTTCGGCCTAGAACAATGTGGTATACCACGGTTATGATAATGTTGATGTTATTTGAGTTTTTTAGGATCCCTTAGAGTTAAGTTTGGTATTGATCAAGGTTTTCTTTCTTCTATGATCTTAGTACTACCTCTCTCTGCATGTAATTTTCTGAGGCCCTTGGTTGGAATGGTGTGATTTGGGCTAGTTTCACAGTCTTTTGGAATCCAGGTGAACAATTTGAATCATGTTAACTTGTTGTAATTTTTTGATATGCATTTTCTACTTCTTTACATATTTATTTTTAGCTTTGATATATCCGTGATTTGATATATTTTTTCTTCACTGCCAAGGAAATCTCTACTACTTCCAGTTTGGGTTTGTTATTTTTTATGGGTCCTAGTGAAGTGTTTGGTGGGAATGGTGCCATTGATTGATGGAGAGTCACACAACAACCACTGATTTGGGTCCATATAGGCATATGGGAATTATATAATCTATTTAATGTTCTTTATTAGATTAAAGTGAATCATGAACATTTTTTCAATTAAATAGTAGTAATGTGGTAGTACGGGAGACATTTTTCATAGTGGTACATGCTATGGAGATGATCATACTTGGATAAATATGATAGTGCTTATGGTTTTCAGTTAGAGAAAACTTCCCAAACCAGCTGATAGGATATAATATTTTACCAGAACACCACCTTTGTGTTTTACATTTTAAATTGTATAGTGGATATTTTTTTTGTTTTTTGGAATTTTATTGATGTTACAAATTAAATTACTATTGGTTGGTTAGTTATTTCTGTTGGAGTTTATCTCGTACATGGTTGTTTCCATATTTGAGATAAGATATATTTTTTTAAAATGATATATCTTTTATTATATCACACAGATAAGGTTTCATGTGTATCTACCAACATAAGATATATGATATCTCAAGATATCTATTTTTTTAGATATATTTTAGATTTCCATTTCAAACAAGATATGTAGAATATGGAAGTCTATAAAAAGGGAACATGCTGGTGGAGAAAAAAACGAGAGAGATTCTCAAGATATAGACCATTGAGATCAAGAGGAAAGGGGTCACTACATTTACGGTAGTCCATGAGGGTCATCATCCATGGATAACATGACATCAACAGTGGATCTATAGTGTGACAGGATACCATGGGTGTGTGTGTGTGTACAGATCTCCTTGCAATCTTTGGCGCAGTGAATTTCAGATTTTACCTGGCGGTTGTAAGATCTATAACCTTTGGAACTACTCTAATATGATCAGCTTTCATTTGTGGTGGTTTTTTGATCCGATCCCAATGCCTTTTCATCTACACCTTTTTTTTTGGAATCAATCACCTACTTTCATAGTCAGATCTATTTGGGTTTCCTTTTCAGGATGAATTATCTGTTTTAGGCTAGCTTTACACTACATATTCTTTTCAGCATTGAACCACTATTTTATTATTGAGTATTACTTTTGATATCCCTTCCATTTTGGGGAGTCTCTACTGTTTACCTTTTGTTTTTAGCGGATCCCTCTTTCTAGACAAGGTCTCAAGGTTTTTCACTTTTGGTTTTTCCACATTAAAAAATCTTGTGTGAGGATATATTTATTCTTCCATATTTCACTTTAATATTTCATCAGGTTTCTCACAAAATGTTTCGCAAGAATTTTTTATACAAAATTTAGGATTCTCCACCAAAAAGTGATATCAAAGGTGTTGGTTTGAGCTTGTAATTTAATGTGATAATTGTGGATATTTTTTATAGGATCGACGATGCATGCGTGGAGCATAATAAGGTTTAAAAATTAAAGAAGGATGAGAGAGGTGATGCACATGTCTGCTCCAGTGTTGTTGAGTATGGGGAGAATGTTTTTCCTGTAGCTGCTCCAGTTTTTGTGGAAATCATGATTTTGAGGGAACCATATATTGATGATTTTGGAATTGGCAGTGAAAACTCAAGTATGAATAAGACTTCGACATTGAGATTTCATTTGTAGGGGGAGAAAACACGTTTTTGTTAGAGCTGTAAAACGATGTCATCATTTTTATGTATAGAATTATGGTTGGTGTGATACTAACAGATTTTTCAGTCCAACTGAGTATGTTGGATGGTATCCCCATTAACGGGCTGATGGGGGATACTGTTGGAGTTCATCCCATATTTATGTGTTTCCATATTTTTGATAAGATATATATTTTTGAATATGATATATATTTTATCATATCACACAGACAAGGTTTCATGTGTATCTCCCAACATGAGATATATGAAATCTCATGATATCAATTTTTTAGATATATTTCTGATTTCCATTTTAAATAAGATATGTGACATATGGGACACTATGAAAGGGAAAGATGTCGGTGGAAAAAAAAGAGAGCGGCTCAAGATGTATCCCACTAAGATCAACAGGAAAGGTATCACCATGTTTGTGTTAGTCTGTATGGGTCATCATCCATAGTGAATGGGACATTGAAGGTGGATCTATGATGTGATGGGATATTGTGTGTGTGTGTGTGGCTCTCCTCACAATCTGTATCTCAGTGTAGTTAAGATTTTACACATCAATTTTAGGATCTGTATCCTTCGGAAGTACTCTGGTCAAATTGGATTTCATCTGCGGTGGGTTTTTATCCAATCCTGGTGCCTTTTCATTTTTTCTTTTTGTTCAGGCATCAATATCCTGCTTTCGTAGTGAGATCTGTTTGGGATTCTTTTTCAGGCTACGTTCTTTGTTTTAGGCTGGCTTCAGTCTGTATCTGCTTTCCGACTTTAATCCACTATTTTATTCTTGAGTATTACTTTTGAGATCCCTTCCATTTTGGGAAGTCTCTATCGTGTACCTCTTATTTTTTTAGTGGATCCCTCTTTTTAGACTAGGTCCCATGGTTTTTCCCTTTTGGGTTTTCCATGTCAAAAAATCTTGTGTGCAGATATATTTATTCTTCTATATTTCACATCCATGCTTCATCAAGTTTCTCACAAATTGTTTGGCAAGTGATTCTTACCCCAAAGTCATGATTCTCAACTAATAGTTTCCATGTTATATTTCCAGATTCCATACCATGAATTTTGGTTTCTTGTCATTGTTTCCATTCCATGATTTTATTTGTTTCTCCCAAGATCATATAGTGGATAAGGGACCAACCCAGTCATACTCAGGTTGAGTGCTCATTGACCCCTACGCATTGCATTGGTCCAATGGAGTTACATTTACATATGCTTATATGGTGTAGGATGACACTTGTGTATGAATTTGAGCCTTGGGTGAATCTTATGTATCCCTATGTGATTATGATGATACTTTTGCACATCATAACATACCTCTTATTTGGTTTTTGATTTGTTGATGTCTGGGGTTGATTGATATGTGATGAAAAATGTCTACAATCTATTGAAATGACTATTTCTTCCATGTTCCCCTTGTACAAACACTTGTCTCAACTACAGTTAGATGTGATTTATGTACCCCCTTTATCATTTTCTAGAGTTTACCTTCATTAGGAGGGATGATATCAAGAGTTTTGAAAATTAAAAACAAGGAATATTGATAGGGAAAAGAGATGGTTCCAAATAAGGGAGATATAGTTCACAACTCTATTGATGACACCACTCATGCTTGATTCTGGGAAGTTTTTTTTCATTAGGGAGCTTTTGGATTGAGAGAAAAAGGAGGAATTAATGATGACTTTGAAGAACAGAAGGGACTCAAAGTAGTTCTCTACTTTCTTATCAATTGAATACCCTTTGTTTATGACATTGTTTGTTTGTCACTATATGTGTATGAGTCTTCAGGTAGATTATCTAGTTTGGTCTATCAGGTTATTTTCTATAATTTTCTAATAATAACATGCTATTTTTTCTTTTCATTATAAATGTTGTGAGGTAATGTTTTTTCCATGCACATAGGGCCAACATGGTAGTCTTATTTCTTTCCATGGTATTCTTTTTTGTTTTTGGATTATATGTTTAATTTTTTCTTTGTCACTTGCTTCTTCTTTGTCATTTATATTTTTAATGTTCATCATAAACTCAATATTTTTTATGACTATTAAAGGATTGGTTTGTGTTGTTCAGACTTCCTCCCCAAAACATTTTGCAAGCCCAGTTGAGGACCACCTTCAGCAACAACCAATTATCCATGGAATAAGTATATAAATCAATGTTACAATGATATCCAAGAAATAGGTTTCGTATAAGATCTTGAAAATACCTCGCACGACTATGGATCCAAGATTGCCTTTGGAGTAGACATTGGTGCTTAGCTTGTTACTAGGAGGAGGCACTGACTTCCCTGGGATCAGAAATGACATACTTGGGTTTTCCATTACCATGGATGCTTGGTGTATGATGGGGGTGAAATAAAATTAAGTATATAAGAAATGAATGTGGAATATGAATAAGTGTTTTCAAGGGTGGATAAAATTATTATGTGTGTTTTTATTTAAAACTCTTGTATTTCTCCCAGTATGGAATTAATTATTTAGAAACCCAAACAAATTTTAAATTTGATATAGAATTTGGTATATACTTACACAAAATTATAAAAATATAAAAAAATTGGAATATCTTCTATTGGAAAATATGGATTGTATATATATGATATAATTTTTGAATTAATATACATATTGAGGATTTAATACATGTTAGAGATAAAAAATAGTATATATATATAATTGAAATAGAGGACATATCTATAATGTATATAATTTGGTATATAATTACACAAAATTATAAAAATAAAAAAACTGGTATATGTTTTTTTTGAAAAAATGGATTGGATATATGATATAATTTTTGAATTAATATATATTGAGGATTGGATATATTGTATAAATAAAAAATAGTAGAAATAAAAATAAAAAAATAGAAATTTATAATCAAAATTCATTATATTAGAAAATTTTATATTTGAAGAAATGTTTTAAATAGAAATCATGGTAGTACAATGGAATAAATTGAAGAATTATGGATTGATGTTGTAGAAATTTATAACTAATAAAACTATGAAAAAATATACAAAAATCAAAGTCATCGATAATTTAAAACTACAAAAACATGTAAAGTTTTTTCACCATAACACAAATTAAAGTCCAGAACATTACCACTATAATGGAAAAAGAAATTAAACCAAATATGAAGAAGTATATTGAATCCAATCAATATATCATATCCCAAAGAAAATAACACAAATAAATGTAATTTAATTTTTTTAATAATTTATATGTGATAATAATCACACCATAAACATAAAATAAACATTCATTGATGGTGTGGATAGGGTACCACATACCCATTTAATTTTTAACTAGAGTTGTAAACAAGGTCCTACATTGTTCTAAAAAATATAAAAAAAATAACATTTAACATAAATTTGAATAGTGGGCCACAAGTTTGAATATGAAAAATTTCTAAATTTAGAAAAAATTAACTACATTTTCATAGTCTAGATTTTATAATAAACTAGCTATTGTTTAGATTACATTTATCAAAAGATTATCACGTTGATGTTTTTTCTTATGAAAGTGATAAAAATGTATCTTATCTTCATGAATTTATGGAAGAATGGATGAACCCTTTAAAATTTGATGGATAGATTGATTGCCTAAAAAAATTAACTCAGATCATTAAATCTTAACTATGTATAGCTTGATGAAATTGATGCATCAACTACATCACTATGAAACCCCCTAAAAAGGAATTTCTAAGTAAGATAATTTCAATCATTCCATAAATTATTAAAATCCCAATTGAATAAAATATTATAATGTATGTCAACAAAAAAAGTGGAAACATTTTAAATTGTGGTATGAACATATGAATAGTTGAAGAATCTTCAAATTTATTTAATAATTATGTTGAAGGATATCATAAATCTCATGATAGTACAAAGAACTTTAAATATTGAAATACTAGGATTAGAGGTAATAGGAGATTGAATGTCATATGAAACAATTCAAATTTTCATTAAGATATTTCTTCAAGAGTATTTATAGTATTTAATTTTGAAAAAATAATACAAAGTATAAAAATGGAAAATGTGATATTATACTACTACTACAACAATAATAAATGTTGCTTAAAACCAATTAAATAGGGTAAGCTGCATAGATCAAACATCGTCAATTAGCTCAATTGAAGACCATATTTTCATTGAAGTCGTATAGAACATGAACATCATGAATTATTTGTCTAAGGATTATGTTAGTTATACATTTTCCTCTATTAATAAGTGAATTTTTCATTATGTTTACCCTATTAATAGATGAATTCCAAGGATTTATTCTAGCATGTCTAGACCATCATAATCTAGTCTCAGTCATCTTGTCATCAATTAGAGTTACTACAGTTTTCTTTCAAACACAATCATTTATAATATTATCAAACTCAGTATGTCAACATATCCATCTTAACGTTTTCATTTGTGCTACCCTAATTTTTTGTTCAAGATAATTTGTTAGAGGCCAACACTCACTACCATATATAATAATTGGTCTAATAATAATATTATAAAATTTACCCTTCAATCTCAAAGGGATTTTAGGATCTCAATGCTCTTAATAAACATTTATCCATTTTATCCATTCAGTTTAAATATTATGAGGTACATAAATATCTCCATCAAATTGAAAAAATGACAATATATATCAAAAACATTGAAATAGTGGTCATCCAATATCACATCTATAACATTACTAAAAAATCCATTTCTAAAAAGAAACTGTATTTTTTCTTATAATATTAAGTTTGAAACCATTAAATTCTAAAATATCTATCCAAATATCTATCTTTAAATTGATAGTCTTTTTTTGATTATTCAACAAAAACTATATGATTTGTAATTTCACATATTGGATGCAGTCCTATTAGTCTGTAGAGTGTCACCTACTATATTTTGTTTGATATATAATACTAGTAGCCCTTTTATATCATGTTTTTCCATGAAAAATCTCT
This sequence comes from Viscum album, assembly GCA_963277665.1. NCBI lineage: Eukaryota > Viridiplantae > Streptophyta > Magnoliopsida > Santalales > Viscaceae > Viscum > Viscum album. Next base: position 68,615,450 of record OY728126.1, read on the forward strand.
AGGAGAATTATTATATGCCTTTTACAAATCAATGAAAACCATAAGAAATATTAGGATTTTTGTCGATAATTCTCTATTAGACTTGTTACAAACTAGCCTGGGCTGCCATCCGAGCCAGCACCAGAACTGATATTCCACTAACTCATGGTGTTTTCTTAGTCCCACATGCTAATGAAAAACATATTGGGAATCAATAAAATGGTAGGGGATGATTTCACCCTTAAATCAAAGTTATTTTAAAATGGAATTTTTCTACTAAAAATCCAACAAGACACGTACATATGTCAAATTCCCATAACAAATAAAAAATAGAGAGTAGAAGGAAACAACATTCTAAAATAAACTTACAAAAATATTTGATCAAGAATATTTAAAATAAATCCCTCTTCATGCACTTAAAAATCCATCAACTAGCCACCTCTAAGCCCCACTACAACATCCATTGATATAATGTGAGACCATTAATAATAACTGAAATTGGTAAATGCCAACTTGTAAGGTGTGATAAAGAAGTGCCACTCAGCCTACATAAATCAGGTTGTGTAAGTTGGGTGTGATCTAAATCCAATTAAGTAATCACCATAGAATCCATGTGTTTCCTGTTTACAAATAATTCCAAAAAATAGTAGTTCGAAATATAATAATTTAAAAGAAGGTATTTCATTACTTTCAAGAAGATAAATCAGGTGCTTTAAATTCTTCTTTTTAAACATAAGAAATATTTTATGAAAATCCATAAAAAACCCTATAAGGATTTATTTTAAAATAAGACTTTAAAACACCCTTTTTAAAATAATGTCTTTCCCAAAACACCATTTTCATTTCCAAATAATTTTTTGGAATGAAAAAAAAATTCCTTCCAAATACCACTAAAATAAGAATAGACAAGTGAAACAAAAAAGGGCATTGAACTAACAAATTACCCATGATAAAGGAAAAATTAAACAAGAGTTTGGGAACAAAGAAAAATGCATCATCACGAGAATAAAATATAAAACATGGTAAGAGGTTGGGCCTCTAGGTTCCAAATTCACTATGACTCTCCCATGGGACATACTAGAATACTATGTGACCAAAACATCACAAACCTCTCAAGGAAACACTAGGAAAAGTCTCTAGCTAGCACCATGCCTAAAGCTAGGGTAGCATCCATACACTCACCTTCCTACCTAAGGTCTCCCATGTTCCAACAATTAACCATCCATCAATCCAATCCAAAAAAAATCCACAATACCATACACAAGGCAACACAGTACATCAATTTTCCCATTTAAAAGTCCCTTAAAAATCCTTTTGAAAAATTGAGTTCAAATCATTTTCCAAGAATGCTCAAATTTCATAGTAAAATCATAAAACTACAAAATGAAGTAAGTCCCCACATCATTAAAGCATCGTACAGACACCATAAACATGTGAAATAAATAAATAATTTAAAATAACTTCCCAAACATTCTTATAAGTCTAGTGTAGTAGAAAATCCCAAATAAAACCCATTACTTTTAGTTTTAAAAATAATTATAAACAAAAAAAATTATTTCAAAAACAAAATTCCAGTAAAAAACTCTTAAACATCTAATTAAACACACATCAAGATTAATTTCTAAAAACATGGATTTAGTAAACCAGAGTGCAACTCGTATTCTAAGGAAAATATCTAAAACATAGAAACACCTAAAATTAAAAGGAAGGGGGCAGAATCAAAAGGGAGAGGGAGGAGGTGTGTGTACGTGGGGATCTACTGAGGAGTTTTGGGTCACAGGAAAGAGAGGGTGAGGTTGAGTGTTTGTATTTTATTTCATTATGTTCATTTTTGGAATTAAAAAATAAATAAATCTAGAAATACATAACATTCCGTGCATATATTAACCAAACTAGGTATCATAAAACCCCATATAAAAAACCATTAATTTTCCTTTTAAAATTACTTAGAAACTTAAAAAATATTTTAAATACCTAATTACTTTAAAAACACTCTTAATAATTTAATTGAACACATTTCATGATTAATTTATAAAAACTATTATTTATGAATCCTTTTTGCAACATGGATTGCGAGGAAGACAACCAAAACATAGAAACACTTAAAACTAAAAGGAATGGGGGCCAGAATCACAGGGGAGAGGGAGGGGCATGTGAACAATGAGATCTCCCTAGGGGTCGTGGGTCACAGGAAAGAGAATGCGGGGTTGAGTGTATTTATTTTGTATCATTAAGGTAATTGGTGAAAATTTAAAAAAATTACAACCCATCGTACCGTACATTCTGTGCATTGATTAACTAAACTGTTCATCAAATGTGCACCCTTCACGGGATAAACCAAGACACTCACATAGTTGGAAAAATCGTTCACTATTCATGAAAAATTACTATGTCACATTACAAACCCAATTTACATAATCGTTGTACGATTACACCTAATTGTGTGCTAACTGTGCATCAGACCAATTTTTCTTAAAACTTAAAAAAATAAAATATTCAGACACAAAACCCATGAAAAAATATAATTTCTAGAAAATAAATAAAATAAAACATATAAGTGAGGTTGGGATGTCCCAATCCCCCCAACCCACCCAACCCAAAATGCATTCCACCCCAATGATGTCTCGAGTGAGAAAGGAAGATAAAGAAAAGGATGAGGTGCAAACTCCTCTTCTAACACTCATTTCCAAAAACCGAGGGATGCCACCACATCAACATAAACTAGACAAAATTTCTTCAATGAACAAGGTTGAAAACTAAACATCCTATAATTTCCAATGTTAATATTGAGTGTATTAAAAGTACCCACACTTTTCCAAACATTGATAACTGTCTAAGACTCCTTGTCAACTCACTGAAATAGATTCAAAGACATTGTAGGGTCCATTTGGGGAAATAAAAAACACTTTAAAAGGATGGGTATGGATCCCAAAGAAAGGGAAACATTAATGGTCATCTCCTCACCAATTATAAATATTACTAGAATTTCAATTCCAATGAGAACCAATATCTACAAGGGACATATGGACTCCAAGGAAATTCACTAACACCCAAAAATGTCTTGAGTATGTCACCCAAGGAATCAAAACATCTCAACCAGAACTATTCTCAAAGAAAAATGAACAATCCATCAAAACTAATACCTCAAAGTAGTCAATTCCTCAAACAAAGCACTCAAGATGAACCATGAAAAAAATTAAGAGTTATTTTAAAACACCTCACATGTAGTGATGTCTAAAAAAGAACAACATGAGATTCAATATTGGTTATAGTGAGGGTAACCAGGTACCTAACCCTCAAAACCTTGGCCTCTAGTAATCCCAACCATGTAATATAACACTTGATACAAGGCAACCTGAGCTAGGAGTAACTTCAGTACAAGTCACCCAAACACACCCCCAAGGCTTCCAACATACAACCCCTTGAAAATAGACACTTTCAAAAAGTCAAGATTCATAGTAAAATCAAGGTTCATAACCACTAATAAGGTACGACATCATCAAAAAAATCACATCACTTATGACATACCAATGGAAGACCCAAATGATGTACCAACCCAATCTCCAAAACTGATTTATAGAGACAATTGAGGGAAACACTAATTATTTCTCCTAGAGATTGAATCTATTCCTTTCATCAATACCTTTTCTGTAAATTCTTAAAATTACAATTTCAAATCAAATGGACCTAATTCAAACCACATTAAATAATTAAATACATACATCATGTAAAATAATTCATTTCAAATCATTTTTATTTCAAAAAAAATCCAAAAATCTATAATGAAAACAATCAATTTTCAAAAAACCCATATTTCAAATATCCCATTTAAACATCAAACACCCCATTTCATCAAGAAAACTAATTAAATTTTCTATTTTAAATAAAAAACCCATTAATTTTTTTTTTCACATAAAATTTCCCATATTCATTCGAAACGTCAATCATAGAAAACCTATTTTCAAACCCCACTTAACCGTTTTCAAAATCACAATAAAATATAATAAGACATTCCATTAAATCCAAAACAAAATTTTAAAATAATCATAATAGATAATTTAAAGTTCCACTAATATGTATTTAGAAAATTTCTTCTTTAATTTAAGAAATCCTAAATTTAAAAATATTATTTTAAATTTCAAAAACCCAATACCCTTTTTTAAAAAATATTTAAAACTTCAAAAAATAATTTTTTTAGAACATCTCATAAAATATTCCCCTTTCCTCACCCAAAATATGAGTTTTAAAAAACACACACAAGCAATGAAACACCTCGGTTACAATCAAAATTTAAACCCCAAATTCTCAACACATCACAAGACCCAACTTGATCCATTTTCCCACTATCAGGATCCAAGAATCAAGAGGTCTAAATAAAAAATCCATATTAAATATGTAACTTTTCATGCCTTGGCCACATGGTTTGTTGGGATATGAGTCAATTGTGCAAAAATTCCAAAAATGTTATAGAATTGAACATTTGGATGATGCTTGATTTATCTAGTTGTGAAAACCAACCACACATTTTTTATACTTCTTCTATTTCCATTCCAAATCCAATAAAAGACCCCCCATAATGAAAATCACCAGGACAAAGAGGATATGCCTCATAAATGATAATCAAAACAAAATTATGAACTCAAAATCAAAATCTATTCTACTCATGGTAACTCAAGGTATTGAGAAACGATTGGGAGTCACAATGAAACATACATTTTTATAGGGGTATAAAAGATAGAAGAATGAATCACATAGGACATAGAGATTTATGTAGTTAGGGAAATTATCCCTACGTCCAGGGAGAGGCTAAAAAATTAACTATTAAATATGGGAGCACAATTTATATGGAGTTTCTCAGAGTTTATAACACAATGAAACCCTATACCAAAATGCGATAATAAAGAGCATAAACCACTATTCCACCAACCACACAAAAATTTTGATATGCAATATTGAAAAGTGGCTGGAAGTCTACATCGATACAGTGTCTCAGCCACCCAAGTCCTAGGTGCAATAATGGTTGGTAGCTAGAAGTCAGCAGATCTATAATACTACTATCTCGAAAGTCATATCTTCAATAATCATCGTTACAAAGTCTACACTACTACAATGCCCTACCTCTGTCGGTTGGTCAAAGTTTCTACAGTGCCCAAAAATTTACTCTGGGGACCTTTTGACCCTAGACCCCTTGGTGCAGGGGCGCATTTCCCCGTAATTCCTTTCACAATCTAGCCCAAAATCTCAGCCCGTAGAGTTCTGTCCTGGTGTAAAATATGGGTAGGATGCATCATCCATAATGGATTGGGCTACACCAATCCAAAAATTTCCTACTTTGAGCCTAATCCACTACACTAACCTGCTTAAATTTCATTAACTATGACAAATTACATAATCTGAGCTCCAACTCTTCTTCATTAACTAGTGTGTGATTTCCATTCACAACATCAGTTTCAAGATGATGATTCATTAAATTCCAATTTTTTCAGTTTTTTCTCTCATAATGACCACCTTTATTATATCTCTCATCCTCATTTCATCAGTGGAGACCAATAGAGGGACAAAAATACCTCAATTTTTATATTACCATTGGTTTCATCAATATTTCATCCATATTATTCATTCTCAAAATCTTCTACAATGTCAGCAACTCATCCTATATCAAACATATGATGAAATGGTACTTCAACTGCATCTGGGAATTAAACACGGGGTTCTTAGGAAGATTTATAACACTCTGACTATCATAGTGTAATAAATTTTCCTCTCACTTTCTACAAAACTCATCAAATATATTATTTATCCAAACCATCCCCTTTCAGTCTTATGTTACAACAATGTATTCTACCTCTATGGTGGTTGAATCCACCACCTTCTGCAACTATGATATCCAACATAATGTAGTTCCTCCATAGGTAAATACACAACATATGGTACTCCTCCCATTATAGATGTAACCTCCAAGGTTAGCATCTACATACCTCTATAATGAATTTCCTTTTTTAAGGTAAAGAGATACATCCTTTTTCCCTTTTAAATACCTAAGTATCCCCTTCACTGCTTCCCAATGTTTATTTCCAGGTTTAGCCATGTACCTACTCAAAACTCCCATTGCATGAGCAATTTCAGGTCAATTGTAGACAATGGAATACATTTGGATTCCAACAGATGATGTTTAAAGAACCTTTTCCATGTACTAAACCTATTCTTACGTATTTGGGGATTTATCAGTTCATATTTTGAAAAGGATCACCTAGGGAATGGACACTATCTTTGCTTCTAACATAATGAATCTTCTCAAAACCTGCCCAATGTAGTCACCTTGTGATAACATTATGGTTTTTGCTACATGGTATCTCTTAATCATCATCCCCAAAATATTATTAGCCTTTTTTTGAACTTCTCAACTAGCATCCCTTTAATCTCATCGATCCTCTACAAACATGATCCTCCAATGAGCATGTCATCCACATAAAAATAAATATATTATATTCATCACAAAAATACATTATGTAGCAACATTTATGAATTCCACATAGTTTGTATACATTTTTATACATGAATGAATCAAAATATTTATTCCACAGTTTGGGTGTCGGTTTCAACCCATACAAGTTCTTCTCGAGTTTTCACACAAGGTCTTCCTTATCAAACTCAACACATCCCTATAGATACTGAATATAAAATTTCCCCTAAATATCTCTATGTAGGAAATATGTATTCATATCAATATAATAAACATATAGGTCTTCTGATGCCACAATTCTATGAACAACCTGGATAGTGGTAAGATTCCCTAAAGGTTAGAAAATTTCAGTAAAATCCACTCTCTCCTTCCATTGGAATCCTTTCACCACCATTATTTCATTGAACCTCCACTTGACATCATGTTCTTCCTTGTCCCAGTACACCCATTTGTTCTGAAATTCTTTGTTACCTTTCTTAAGATGTGTCAACTCCCATGTATTATTATCATTTAGTGAATAAATCAACTCCTTTATGGCCAACTCTCACTTTCTCACCTCCTTCAACTGCATTGCCTCTTCGAAACATTCTGGTTCTCCATCGCTAGTCAATAAAAAATATTTTAATTATGGTGAATAACTCTACACAAGCCTTCTCAAACTTGTTGATCTCATCAAATCCACATGAGGAGAAGGCTCTACTGGTTCTGATGTCTCATTCTCAGATACACCTTCAAGATCCACTTTCTCTTTTCACACTGATTCTTTATTCCCAATTTCATTTTCATCTGCATGTAAATCCTTGTATGTGACACCTTCATTAAATACTATGTTCTATCTCCTGATGACCATCTTATTCAGATCATCCCAAAAGAGGTAACTGAACTCATCAGCACCGTATCCAATGAAGAATCATGCTATGGACATAGCATCAAGCTCGCCCCTTGCATTAGCATCAATATTTTCATATATCAAACTTCCAAAGGCTTTTAAGGGTGATAGTATTACCTCCTTACCAGACCATAGCTCCTCATTTGGTAATTTTCCAACTAGTAAAGATACATTGTTGTTAATGATATATGATTTCATGTTCACTGCATCCACCCATAAGGTCTTGGGTAACCTCGAGTACAACTTTATGCTCCTATAATGTTCATTCAGTGCCTTATTCATCCTTTAATCTACACCATTATAATGTGGTGTTCCTGGGATAGTCTTATCCCACTGAATTACATTATTTGAATAGAATTCTATGAATTCTAAACTACCATACTCTCCAATGTTGTCAAACCTCAATCATTTCAGTTGTGATCCAGACACATTCTCCACCATGATCTTCCCCATTTGAAACATATTAAACACATGAGATTTTATTTTCATTTGGTAAACTCATACCTTTCTTGATGAGTCATCAGTAAGGGTCACATAATATTGTGACCCTCTAAGGGAATGTACTGGTACTGGCCCACAAACATTTGTGTCCACCAAGTCCATCTTTCAGGCCTTCAATGTTATGCCTCCTTTTGAAAAAGACACCTTCATTTTTTGAATATACAATATTTACAAAGGCCAAAATCAACTAACTATAGCTTTGGTATTAGTACTTTTGTTTCCATCACCTTCATCCCATTATCACTCATGTGGAAAAGCATATAGTTCCACAGTTTTGAAACCCCAACAACATTTACTAATTCAAGCATCTTCACCCTTGTTTATATCATGTTGTATAAGGTATCATTCAGTGATCCCCGAGCTATAACCACAACTCACTTTGGGAATTGATCCCTACATCCAGGGAGAGGTAGAAAAACATCACTATAAAATCTAGGAGAACAATTTATATGGAGTATCTCCGAGTTTAGGACAAACCAAAACCCTTTCCAAAAATGTTCTAATAAATAAGATGAACCAACATCCCCCCAAACACACAGAATGTATGATATGCTATAGTGAAAGGTTGTGTGAAGTCTGCATCGATACAGTGTCTTGGACACCAATGTATAAGGTGCAACAATGGATGGTTGCAAGAAGTGTGTTGAGCTATAGAACTACTATCTCCAAAGTCAGTGCATCGATAGTCATCATTCCAAAGTCTACATCGCTATAGTGCCCTATCAATGTCGGTCATTAAGAGTTGCTATAACACCCCAAAAATTTACTTTTGGGACCTTCAACCCCTAAACTCCCCCTTCCTCCCCCCCTTAGAGTAGGTGCATGTTTCCTTGTACATCCTTTAACAGGCTCACTACAAAGGTCAGCCTATGAAGTAATGGATCAGTGCACAATATTCTCTAGAAGAATCGTTCATAATGGATAGGGATACACTAATCCAACAATCTCTCACTTTTATCTTGGTCCACTACACTAACCTTCTTTGATTTCACTAGATAAGACAACTTACATAATCTAATCTCCTCTTCTTCTTCATTCACCAGTTCTTGATTTACATTCATAATTTCAATTTCAAGATGAAGATTAATTAAACACAAATTTTTTTCATTCTTTGCTCTCATATTGTCCTTTTTTATTCTTTCTCTCATCATCCTATCATTATTGGAGTCCACCAGATGCACAACAGTGCCTCAATTTCTATATTACAATTGGTTTCATCCACATTTCTTCCATATTACTAGTTCCAAAAATATTCTACAATGTCAACAACCCATATTGTATCAAACCTACAATGAAATGGCAATTCAACTAAATGTGCTTCATCCAGTCATGGAACAATAGGTTCTTTTCAATATGTAATGAAATCTAACTATCACAGTGTAATAAATTTTCTTATCACTTTCTACTAAACCCATCCAATAAATTCTTTATCCAAACCATCCCCTTTCATGCTTCTGTTGCAATAATGTATTCTGCCTATGTAGTGGATAAATCCACCACCTTCTTCAATTGTGATATCCAACTTACTGTAGTTCCTCCATAAGTAAATACACAACATGTGGTACTCCTCCCATTGTGGAAGTCACCTCTATAGTCTTCATCTACATACCTCTGCAATGAATTACCTTTCTCAAAGTAAAGAGATGCCTCATTTTTTTCCTTTAAATATCTCAGTAACCACTTTACATATTCCCAATGTTTCTTTCCTAGGTTATCCATGTACCTACAAAAAAACTCCCACTGTTTGAGTAATGTCTGGTGAAGTGTATACCATGGTATACATTAGGCTTCTGATAACTGATGTGTATGGATCCTTTTCCAAGTACACAACCTCTTCTTCTGTCTTCAGTGATTTCTCATTTGATAGTTTGAAATGGAATACTAGGGGAATAGACACTAGATTTACTTCTAAAATAATAAATCTTCTCAAAACCTTCAAAATGTAGATATCCTGTGATAAAATTAAGGTTCTAGCTACACGGTCTCTCTTAATCTTCATCCCCAAAATCTTATTATTCTTTATTTTGAACTCCTCAACCAAGTTCCATTTCATCTCATTAATTTTCTACATACATTATCCGACAATGAGTATGTCATATACATCAAAAATCAATATAATATATTCATCACCAAAATACGTGATGTAGTAACATTTATCCATGCCACATCATTTTTATGAATTTTTAGTCAGAAATGCATTAAACATTTTATTCCACTGTCTAGGTGCCTGCTTCAACCCATACAAGCTCTTATCAAGTTTTCATACTATATCTTCCTTCCCAAACTCAACACATCCCTATGGATACTGAATATAAATTTCCACCTCTATATACCCATGAAGGAACACCATATTCACATCAAGATGATTAGGATATAAGTCTTATGATGTCACAAAGTTTTGAACCACCCAGATAGTGGTAAGCATCACTATAGGTGATAAAATTTCCTAGAAATCAACTCCATTCTTATGTTTGAATCCATTCTCTACCAGTATTTCCTTGAACCACCTCTTGACATCATGTTATTCCTTTCTCTATTAAACCCATTTGTTCTGAAATAATTTCTTCCCTTTTGGAATATGTTTAAACTCCCATTTATTGTTTTCATATAGTGAAGAAATCTCCTCCTACATGGCCCACTCTCACATATTTGACTCCTTCCATGTAATTTCCTCTTCGCAACATTCTGGTTCTCCATCTTCATTAAATAAAAATTGAGTAACTATGGTGAATAACTCTAAACAATACTTCTCACATTTGTTGATCTACTCAAATACACTGGAGGAGTAGGCTCCACTAGTTCTGATGTTTCATGCTCAGATGCACCTTCAAGATACACTTTCTCTTTTAACTCAGATTCTTTGTTCACATTTTCATTTTCATCTACATGGAGATCCATGTACGTGACACCTTCATTAAATACCACGTTTCGGCTCCTACAGACCATCTTATTGAGATCATCCCAAATGTGGTAAATGAACTCATCAACACCATAGACAATGAAGAAGAATGGGTTGGATAGATAATCAAGCTTATCCCTTGTATTTACATGAATAAGTGCATATATCAAATATCCAAAGGCTCATATGTGTGAGAGTCTTACCTCCTTACCATACGAGAGCCCCTCAGGTAGAAATTTTTTCATTAGTACAGACAGACTCATATTAATGAGATATGTTATCATGTTCACCGCATCAGCCCAGATGGTCTTGGGTATCCCTTATTGTAGCTTCATGCTTCTAGAATGATCATTTAGTTTCCTATTCATCCTTTAAGCTACACCATTTGAATTTTGTGTTCCTGGGATAGTATTATCCCACATAATTCCATTATTGGAATAGAATTATTTTAACTCTTCATTATCATACTCTCCATTATTGTCAAACCTCAAGATTTTTTTCTTTGATCTTTCCTTATTATGAAAACTGATCTTCCACCTTTGAAACATATTAAACACATCAGATTTTCTTTTAAAATATTAAACTCATTCATTTTTATTAAATTTATCAATAAATGTCACATAAAATTATGGCCCTACATGGGAATGTACTGGTGCAGGCCACCAAACATCTGTGAACACCATGTCTATATTTATAGCCTTCGATATTCTCTCTCCTTTTTCAGAAGACACCTTCTTTGTTTTAAAGATACAATCTTCAAAAAGGCCAATATCCACTGACTATAGATCTGGTATAAGTCCTTTTGTTTCCATCACCATTGTATCCTTCTCACTCATGGGGCATATCATATAGTGCCACAATTTTGAATCCTTGAAATCATTTACTGATGTGAGCATGTTCATCCATGTTTCTATCATGTTGTATAATTTATCCTTATTTCCTCCGCAAACTATGACTATGGATTAGTTTGTAATCATCCATGAACCACCAGTAAACATGGTACTAAAGCCTGAATCATCAAGATACCCGAGAGATTGAATATTTATTCTTAATCCAGGGATACACCTCACATTTTCTAGAACCAGTAAACTCCCACTGTTGGTTTTGATCTATGCATCTCATTTCCCCAAAATCTTTAAGGGTTCAACATTAAAAATATGTTCATTGCCCAAATTTCCAAAAACAAATTTTTTCTATAAACCCTTCTTCGATGTCAAATATAAATACATCCATTCATATAAAATACAAGACATCATAGGGCTATCCACACTCAACATCATCACATCATCGATTCCTTCACCCTCAGTGATTGATCCACTAGTTTCAGGTCACTTCTATTTTTTTCTCCACTATTTTCTGACATGTCCATTCTTCTTATAAATCCAATAGGTAGGACCAATCCCCTTTTCTTTACTCTGGTCATTCTTATTGAATTTTATCATCACCTACGATTGTCTCACTGTGAATATCTTTCTATTCCATCAACATTTAGAGAAGAACCAGTGAATCTTCCTAATTCCCTTCTTCGGGTATCCTCACTGAAGATCAGGTCTTTTACATCCTTGAGAACTAGCTTGGTATTCCTTGAACAACTTCACACAACTATTACAGTTGCTTCCCAACTATCATGTAATAAATAGAGAAAAAACAATTCACATACCTCATCACCAAGAATAATTTACACTGATGTTAGCTGACTTATGATGGTGTTGAAATCATTGATGCGATCTTCAACAATTTTACCTTCAACCATTTTCATATTGAATAATCATCACATAAAGTGAACATTATATGTTGCAGAAGGCTTCTCGTACATATTCATGAGATCTTTCATTAGCCTAATCATTTTCATATCCTCTCGAATGTTGAACGCCATTTTCTTGGACAACGTAAGGAACACAACTCCTAGAACCTATCATTCTATAATCTCCCACTCTGAATGCTCCGTGTTCATTGGAATTAAACCTAGAAGCATTTAATGAATTTTTTTTCTACTAATTATAGTCTTAAATATGTATCCTCTGGTAGTTGAAGTCAGTTCCATCAAAGTGGTCAATATTCACTTTACCTTCTTCCCTGTCCATCATTCAAATTGAAAAATCTGAACCCAACCTTTGATACTAGTATTTGTGGAATCATCATGAGTGTCAATGATATAAATGTGTTTACATATAAGGAAAATATAGAATAAATAATCACACAAGACATTAATATTTACATGGTATGTAAAGAGATCCCTATATCCACTGAGAGGTTGAAAAAAATCACTATGAAATCTTGGAGAACAATTTACAAGGTGTGCCTCATAGTTTCTAACACACCAAAAACCTATCCCAAAATGTTATAATAATGAAGATGATGCACTATTTCACCAACTACATAGAAATTATGTTGTGCTATAGTGAAAGGTGGTTGGACATCTATATCACTAGAGTGTCGCCCCCCAAGTACAAGGTAAAATAGTGGTCATTGGCTAGAATTATACAGAGCTATAATACTATTGTATCCAATGTCTAAGCTTCTATAGTAATCATGACAAATTATTCAGTGCTAAAGTAACCTATTGGTGTCAGTCCGTTATACCTACTACAACTAATCAATGTTTCTATAGTACACCAATCAGTTGGCTTGGGGACCTTCAACCCATGAAGCAGAGGAATTTTTTCCCATGCAACCCCCAGTGAACTCACCGGGGAGTTACAACCTAGTGTGTAATATGGGATGGAATCATTTGCTCCAATCATTATCCAAACTGATCGGGATACACTAATCCACCACAAGCTTCATAATGAAAACTGGTGATCAGGCTCCCACTCACAAAAAACCTCTCCCCAAAACCATAAATTCATCATAAAACCAAACTTCCCAAAATAACACATGGTATTTCAAGAAACCTATATATGTTTGAGGAACCTCTCCTCTGATACCATCTTTAAATAATTGTCATGGGTTGTCATTTGAACCAATCCTCCACTAACCCAAGGGGAATCATTGATCCTTATATGATGATTAAAAGCATCCCAGTCATCAAAAAAACATTAGAGATGATTTTTCCTTAATTATGAGTTGTTGAACAATGGAATTTTCTCCCAAAAATATGGCATGACCCATCTCAAATTCATACATCCATGAAAAAATAAATTAATCATAGAAGGAAACAAAATTTAAAATAAACATAAATAAACAAAAAAAAAAGAATAAAATGTAAAATCAATCCCTTCACACTCTCTCCAAACAACCTCACCTAGACAACTCTGAGTCCTACTACAACCTCCACTGATATAATGAATCACAAATAATTATAATTGAAATTCATAAGGGCCTACTGGGGAGGTGCGATAAAGAAAATAAATGAAGAAATACCTGGTGTGATCCGAAGTATCTCTCCACCGAACATCCCGGGAACCTACTCTACGAGTAACCAAGAACTGAATCTAAACTTGTAAAAATAAACACTCGGTCAACAAAAACTAAGTGGTGTAAGTAGGGTGTGTACTAAATCTCAATAGGTAAGCATCATAGAATCCATGTATTTCCTTTTTATAAAGCATTATAATAAAACTACTTTAAAATAAAATAATTTAAAATAAGTATTTTCATTATTTTTTAGAAGGAAACCCAAGTTTCCTATTCAAATAATCATTTTTAAAATGATGACACCTTTTAAGAAAAACCTTGAAAATATATTTAATAATTTCTTTTAAAATAAGACTTTGAAACCCCATTTTAAAATCATGTCTTTCCCAAAACCCCTTTTTCAATTCCAAATCATTTTTAGTAAGGAAAATCAATAAGGAAAAGAAAATAATTCTTCTCAAATAGTGCCAATATAAAATTAGCATAGTGAAACAAAAAGGGTAGTGAACTAACATATCAACCATGATAAAAGGAAAAATAATGAGTGGGGAATAAGGGAAAATGCATCATCACAAGCATAATACATACAATAAGGGAAGATATTTGACCTCTAGGTTTCAAAGGAACTTGGACTCGCTCACAAAACACTATAGTTGGTTATGTGACATAAATAACCTACCCTCTCAATGGAGTGGAAAATATACCTAGATAGAACCATGCCAAAAGCTAAGGCTGCACCCGTCCACTTGTTTTTCTACCTATGGGTTCTTATGTGTCAGCCAAAAACCATCCAACAACCCAATCCAGAACAAGTTCCAATCCCACACACACAAGGAAACAAAATACACAATTCCCCCCTCCCTTTTAAAAGTCCCATTGGAAATCCATTTAAAAACCACACAGTATTTAAAACTACATTGAAAATTCCTTTTCAATAGCCTCATTTGAAATGAGGAAATAATCTTTAGAACCCATATTTTAAAACAACCTTCTTATGAAATTTATACATATAAACATGTTAACATCTATATGTATTCATACTTATACATAAAGATATTTACCTATCATCTAAATATATATAAACATACATAAAGAATTCCAAAGTATCAATATAAGGAATGAATTTTAAATCATTCTCCATAAACACCAGAATTTAAAAGTAAAATCATCCCCACAAAAATTATAAAATCCCCACAATATTAAATCATCATCCAAATACGGTGAACTTGTGAAACCAATAAACAATGTAAAATAATTTACAAAACATGATTTAAAGTCTATTGAAAACCCCAAATAAAACCCATTAATTTTCCTTTAAAAATTAATTAAAAGCTTAAAAAAAATTAAACCCAATTTCTTTAATAAATACCCTAAAAACTTTAATTAAATACATATCATAATTAATTTCTAAAAAGCGAGATGTAGGAATCTAAGTGTAGCATGGACTATCAGTAAAAAAATTAAAACATGGAAACAGCTACATAATGACATGAAGAAGTGAATAAACCTAAAAACATAGAGGAAGATGGCCAAAAGTAACCCTCGTACACTCTAGTATGATCACACCTAAAATAATAATGAGCAAGGGTCGGAATATCAAGGGAGAGGCAGGGGGAATGTGTATAAGGGGATCTCCTTGGGGGTTGTGGGTCTCGATCAAGAGAGGTGAGAGGGTCAAGTTGAGTATTTTTATTTTACTTTATTATGGAGGTTTATGGAATTTTAAATAATTAAAAAACTAGACATGTCGCACGGTTTTCCCAAACCATGCATCAATTGTACACCCTTCATTGGGAAAATCAAGACACTCACACAATTATCTCACCCAGTTAGACAAACCATGCACCAACCATGAAAAATGGATCAACCATATTATAGACCCCATTCACATAGTCGATGCATGGTTAGTGATAACTTCATGGAAGTCCAATTTTCTTTAAAACAATAGAATTTTTAAAGATTCCCTGAAAATAAACAAAAAATAATGGCCAATAAATAAATAAAACCAAACAAATAAGCATTGTTGAGGTCTAATAAGACATCTTATAAAAGAAATTAATTTTATGGCTGAACATACATGCATAAAACTAAAAATATTATCTAAAACTTTAGTTTCCATTTGAATACTCTATTCAATAACTCCCTACAAAAGATTCATAATATGTATCATAATCTTAATGATTCTATAATCCCCACAATATAAAATCTATCCTTTATTTTTATGCACAAATAATGGAGAATGAATCCTCCATTAATTAGGAATTTTATTAGATTTTATAATCCCATTTATTAAACTACTGATCCAAATAATACCCAAATCTCTTGAATATTTTCCCACTACTATACATATGTTATCTTTCCCAACTGATTTACCATTTTCCATCCTTCTCAATGAATATTTAAACTTAAAAATCAAATTTTTGATAATTTTTTTAATTTAGTATATTTTTACTAATACTTTGATTATATAAGTATAATCTAGACATCCTTTCTTTATTGAAGAGATTATTAAAGTAACATCTCCATGTTTTCTTAATTTCCCCATACCTAAAAGTGTATGCTTTCGTCATCTTTTATGCATTAAAATTAATCTAAAATCCTAGATTTTATCTCTCAACATCTTACTAAACTATAGATTTTTCTTTCACCATTATTAATATGGAACAAATGGTACATCTATTGTTGTTAAAGGTGCACGACACAATAAAGCACCATGGCCATTTGGAGATAGGTCATGAGGCACATGCCTCTCCAAACTAAGGTGCATCCCATGATATAATTAAATATGCACATAATTTCAACAATATTTTAAATTAAAAAAAACATAAATTCAATAAGAATAATACAAATTAAAATAAATCTAGATAGTTTTTAACAAAACTATAATTAAATAACCAATATTTGAGAACAAAAACATAAAAATCATCATCAATAGAAGTTTCATCATTAATGAATGTTTTTTCATCACTATTGTACCCTTCATTTGAATCATATTCTTATGAATCTTCCGCTTCAACATAATTAATCTCATCAACCCATACATGTTTTATACCATAGAATTTTGATGAAGTGGAAGTTGTTAAGTTTGATTTTGATTTTAAGGTATAATCAAGCTCTTCAACCCCAACGACAGCACCATACGCACCCTATGTTAATTCTTCAATGCCATCAAAATTAAATAAAAAGTAATTATCACCTTCCTCATCCTTGTTGACCCTCCCAATAATCCATTCATTGTTATTATCAAAATATTTGAGTGTAATGGTATCCATAGTGTCACAAATTTTAAACTAATGCTTCAATGCATTATTATATTTTATATAGAAAAAATCATTAAGTTTTTGTTGAGGAAGCCTATCACTCTTTTTTAATTGAATCTACAATATAATTCAATTTTAAATGTTAAAAATTTCATTATAAAAAATAAAAAACATTTAGAAATGAAAAATAAATGTTCATATATGCTCCGGTTTCTCTCACATCTCAATGCACTATAAGTAATATTAAGAACCATCAAAGATATTTTTTTTAATTTTGGGGTTGAAGATCCAAACATAAACCAACATTCCACATGATCCTTCTTGTTTTGAAGTCTAATTGCCAATGAATTTTCAAATATAGAATCACCCACCTCGTATAAAGTAATTTCATCCATGATTTTTTCTTTAATATCAAGACATTGAATCAGGCTTTTAATGGATTTAATTAATCCATTGTGCACATCAAAATTAATTTGGATATTAAAATTTGAATAAAAAAAATGTTATTTAAGAAATACCCCCACAACATGTGGTCTATAAATCTAAATCTCCCACCTATGATTAATAATAATAAAAAATTATTTGTACTTCTCTTCCATCATCAAAAATTCCCTCATGATTTCCTCTTGATCCATATCCCTGGCATCATAAATGTATCTCATCAGTTCCTTTTTCTCTCCCTCAACAAATCTAAGCACTTTTATGAGTTGATTGGCCATATTAAGACAATACAAAATTGAATTCCAAAACTATGGGTTCAATATGAACATTTTAAAAAAATTCTCTTACTTCTGAATACTTATCATTGTGAGGAAAGCGATAGAAAATCTTATTTTTGTGAGTCAAGTGAACTCTTTCTTTCCTGTGAATTCCTTCATCATATTCATCAACCATGGATTATTATAT
Source organism: Viscum album (assembly GCA_963277665.1). Classification (NCBI taxonomy): domain Eukaryota; kingdom Viridiplantae; phylum Streptophyta; class Magnoliopsida; order Santalales; family Viscaceae; genus Viscum; species Viscum album. Next base: position 68,633,704 of record OY728126.1, read on the forward strand.
ATGAAATATCACAAAGATGCTTCTTTTTTTTTTATCATCGCATGTTAATATCTTGTTTTTCAATATCCTTCCATATAAAATCCAAAAAATGGTATGCATATAGAGCCCAATAAAGAGTTGGATACTTTACCACAGGGATTTTCCCTAAAAATTGGATTAGAAAATAATAAGAAATAAACGAAAATAAAATTATTAATATACATAATTTATGTTTAAACATAAATAATAATTATGTGGATATAAATAATACCAATTAAAACATTTGAAGAGGCACCATTGATTAAAACATGAACTATGTTTTCCGAACCAATGTGTTCTACAATTTTGCTTTGAAATTCAAATATTTTGTCTCTATTTTTGGAAAATGTTGAAGCGTCAGCTGAATCAATGAACATAGTCTATTTGTTACAATTTTCCAAGAAATTGATCAAATTACTTGGGATTTTTTTTCATCCACTTGACATAATTATGAAAACATTTTTTGTCCAATATTTTTCAAGTTCTCTCATAATGGTCTTTGTATGCCCCATTCCTTTATTTAACAAGCAAAGTCTCACCACATGACAACATGGTGGATTCATTCATGGACTGGATTGACCAATTTTTCAATAATGGAATGAAAGATATCACATTTACATGCCTTGATAATTATTCTCACATCATACATTCATCTTATAATTTTTTACATGCCCTCCCTCACATTTCTTTCTTCTGGTCATCAATGTTGTATGTATCTATTGTTAGGACTGTGAGGTTGAGCGAGAAAAATAAAGTAGAAGAAAATCATAATAAAACTGAATTGATATCAACATCAGAGATTAAAGTAGCATGCAGGAGGAGAAGGCGGATGAAAATAAATGTTAGAGGTACCCTGGAGAGTTCCACTTCTCTAAGAGCTCATCGAACGCCCTAACATCCCTACCCAACAACAGCCGGGAAAATACCAAAATGAATTCCTACCCACTCCCACCATCCAAACCCATATTTATTACCTTATCACTCCATATAATAAACCCACATGCTCACTAAAACTCTAAAAAATAAAGAGGATTAAAATATGTTGCTTCCCCAGCTACCACTATGCCTGGACATCCTACCAACCGCATGCACATAGTTGGGAATCTTTTCCCCAATGTAGATGTATTTATGAAACAGTTGGCCTTTGTCTGCTCAATATTTGTTGAACCCATGAGACAACTTATTGTTTCTATTTCCATGTATGTGCTTTTTAGATTCAGCATAAGCTATTTGGAAAACACTATCTATATATTTAAACTAGTCTTGAATATTGTTTGGCCTTTATCTTTCATCCATGTACAATTTTATGACTGCTCAAGAAACTAATTCAGCTCTATAAATTTTTCCTAAAAATGATTTGGTTTCCTTATTTATATATTTCATATGATATTTTATTTTATCAATATCTTGAAAAACCTTCTCAAGTTCATCTTGATTTATCAATTTAATGAGAGTGGTTTTTATTGCTACTTCACGAGATAAATCTCACAAATGTTCTAATTTTCTTCCACCAAAGGTAGGGTTACACATTCTATCATGTGTACAAAATTACCTATTTTGTTACCATGAACTCAAGAATAAATTTTATTCCTCTATATTTTGATAATAGACTTTATATAATCTATATATTGTTGTTTGGACTTGATCTGATCTTGTTCATCTTTCCCTTCTCACAAGGAATTTCTAAAATTTACAATCTGCTCATTCTAGGTGTCCTTTATTTTTTGGATCACAAAAAATAGCATATATTACTTGATTCTTTTCATCATATTCATGTTTCATTTTCCTAATATTCTATATGATTATTTCATCATAATTTCTTTGATGTTTTATAATAAAAAAGATCTTTTTACAATTTCAACACATGAAATTGAACCATCGAAATCATCAGTTGAGGATGATTCAAGTTCCTCGATCCCACAAACCACTTGAAATTTAGATTCATAATTTGAAACTATTTATATAGATTCATCACCCATATTCTCAACTTTTAAATTGCATGGAACAAAATTTATTTTAGAATTTATAGCCACAATAAATCCACAGTCAACTATGGATTAAAAAAAGAGTATTGATATCCATTACATCCTTTTTTCAAGGCTGATGATATTTCTGCTTTAAAATTTGAATTGAAATCATCTCCTGGATGTAAAAACACACTTCCATCCCATTTTCTAGAATAAATTGAAGATCTGGATACTATGGAGATAGGGAGGATGCTTGCAGGACTAGATGAGCATCTTGACAAGCTCTCAACTTTAAGAACTGAATAATGTGTTGATGCCCATGGTACTGGTTGAACAAAAAGAATGTACATTGACTATCAATGATTATGATTATTCCCAATTATTATTGGTAATAAAATTCCCGATTTGGAATGAATTATTACCATTTTCCAATGATCCATACAACTACGATGAGTCGTGAATACCATCATCAGTATCATGGCTAACTTTAGTTTCTGAAACAACACCTCCAGTCTAATTAGTAAGCAAGTTTTCAACATTTTCAACTATAAGGTACCCATTGGAACCATTTGGTTATAATTATCTGACATTTTTGTGATTCATATCCAATTTAGGATCGAGCACCAATTCCATCACAACGTCTTTTAGAGGTTTACTACATAAATCCTATTCTCATATTCTACACCTTGGCCTCCAAAATTCAAACCAACCTGAACATCAATATCAACCACTGTTTGGGTTAACTGTATTGTAAACATTTCATATGGAGAAAAAAAAAATCATGAACTTGTGAAAATACAATTCCCCACACTTTGGAATCATTATCCAGCTTAGAATTCTACATACCAAAAATTTCTAAAACCTAATATTACAAAAACATTAAAGTAATAATCCCCACATGACATTACTTCTTCGACTTTCCCCACAAAAATATCAAATGAAACCACTTCATTTTCTTCCCCTTTCAACATTGTGGAAAATTATTCCAAACATGTATCTGTAACACCCTTGAGTAGTGCAACTGGAAGTCACAATTCTCGATGAACTTTATGGGGTCTAGAATATTTATTCACATAAATAAACCATACAAGAGAATAAACCGATGAAAAAACTGATCCCTAAACTTTTGATATCCTAACATTAACTTTTCTACAAAGCACATGTGCTATAATATTATTTTCAAGCTGTTTTGAACTAGATTTAGTAGCAGACTTCCTATCATTAGGGCTAGGTATGTTTCTCTCATTATCCCATCATAGTATTGGTAAAAAAATCTGGAACGACATCTATTTTCACTACGCTACCTCACAATTCATGTTCTTCTAGAATAATTCTCAAACTTACCTCTTCCATAGACTATCTAGGACCTAGTTCTCCTTGGAATCTTCCAAACCTGTATGAAATGTGGCATCACACTTCCATAAGATAAACTCCTCCCGCTCCAGGTTAGTCCTAAATTTTTTGAATAGTGTCAACTTTAGTTTCTCCCACTACGAACCAGGATTCTCATAATTCCATGTAAATAACCATGATAGAACAGTTACTTAATACTTATCTGCAACCAAGGTATCTTAGTGTCTTCTTTTATATGGCCTCTCAAGAATAATTACACTATTTCTATTATGTAATCAAAATAACCCCCTCTGAAAAACATTCATATTTGAACAAGCGTTACACTAGACTGCTTAATGGAAGACTTTTTCCCATCCAATTGAGTAATCTCTATACATCAATGTTACCCATTTCATGCATTCCTTCTTCAAAGTCTTGTAATAATGTTATAATCTCACAATTTCAGTCATTTCACCTCTTGAAACGCACATAACCGACTATTGAACGTCCAAATTTATCCAAAATTCTCTCTCTGATTGTAAATCTTCTTTCATCCTCTAACTCATGTTTGTATTCTATCTATGATCCGGACTCACTATCACATTTGGTACTGTATATAATTTTTATATTCTTCCAATGTTCTTTAGTAGATGGAAAGACGAACTGATTCCTTGGGCTACATGTCAGTGATCAATAATTGTATTATTCAGCTGTGAAGTAACTTACATTTTGTGACATAGTGCGTCCATTAATGACCATCAGTTCCCCTCATATATAATCATATTTTGTTTTGATTTCAAATCATGGAGAATTTATTCTCTGTTGGGGAGGATTATTTTTTGGTTCTCTTCATAGGATGTTGCTGATGCTACCCCATGTATTTGTTGCGTACTTTTTTTGTGTTCCTATGTTGTTGCACGCCTTTGTTTCTATGTACCTTTGATACTATTGCGTGCCTTTGTTTTTGTTGTTTCATTCCTTTGTTACTACTTCATGTTGTGAATTTTTTGATATCTATTCTCTCTTTTTTTGTAAATCCTCATTCAATTATTTTTTAAATCTATTCATTAAATGTTATGTTTAATGCTCCTAACAGCCCACCCCCTATGGTAGCCATTTTTTCTGGAAGTAACCCTGATTTCAACCCCTAGAACACTTATTTCCACCCATAGAGCATCCACTTTGCCTAAAAGATCCTCAATTTCCACCCTAACCCCCAATTTCCATCCTTTGTAGCCCCCGATTTCCATCCTCATGTTGCCCTAATTTACACCCTAGTTGTCACCAATTTTTAGAAAGATGGTCTAATTCTTTTTTCAAGGGGCATGAATTTACAGCTCTCAGTGCCTTAGCACCTCCTATGATGTCATTCCATAATGATGTCACAATGCCTCACCTATGATGAGGAGATCTAGGTGTCCCTCACAATGCCACCCACCAAGTCACCTTGAGATATGCACTGTTGACAACACTAGGTACAACTCCTCAAAAACATGAGATTTTACCACACTAATTGCTTTCATTGCCTCTCTACAAGAGACACGATATCGGGCTCAGGTATCTTAATTACACAAAGATGTAAAGCATTAAAACACTCTTATTTCACATTAGATTTTAATTGACTATTTTTACTCCACCAAAGTGATTATTTTTCTTTTGGATAGAACTTAATACTCAAAAAAAAGTATTTATATTAAGAACACCTTTATCCACCACATACCAAATGTATTGTGTTGTTTTATAGATTTAGTTAGTGCCTTTTCCTTTACCTCATTTATTATTTTTATCAATTTGAGGGTGAGGAAAGTGAGTGAAATGAAAATGGAATAAATCAATATGTAGTAGGTTTAAATATACTTATTATAGATCATCTTTTCATAGAAGACCAAAAAAAATAAAAACTGTTTTGGTTTGGGGAAGAATAAATTGATATCTCACTTACAAGATAATCAAATGTTGAATTATAGACCACGTGGTCCATTTAAAGACCCATGTTTTTCCGAATCATGAAATTGGGGGGAAATTTGAATTTTTTTCGTCTAGATGCTCATGAGGGGAAAATGGTCTTCCTCCACTAACAGATGACCTCATATAATTCTTCGTACAACTTCATTGCTTTTGAAATAGAGTTTTTATCATAGGACAAGAGTTTGATATATATTTGAGTTGTTCAAATTTTCATGGAATAATTAATATTAAATTAATTAAATACTAATTTATTCACACATGTACATTTGGTGATATCTTTCGATTAGAGCATTGAATTGAGATTCTGCAATAGCCATTGATTCTGGAACGAAGGATTTTTTGTAAGTGAGACATAACCTCGAATCATACATTGGGGTAAATCTTGGACCCCTTTCCTTTTTCTTTTCATTTAATCTGTTTGTTTTTTCCTTCTTCTTTATTCTCCTCCACACAAGCTTCTTGTGTATGGCCTTTTGGAGTTCACCATAATACAATCAAGATAAAAAAGAGATAGGTAGAGGGATATGGGGAGGGTGAATGAGGGAGAATAAGAGAGGAGTCACTAAGAATTCTGAGAGAAGTCAGATCATCGTGCGACATTGATGAAATGAGGATACAGGTAAAGCTTTAGAAGATTCCACCCAAAAGTAGACCATTTTTTATTTTATGTCATAAATCACTGTAGATTTACCCCATTTCAGGTTTTAAGCCCCTATATTAATCGTTATGTCCATTGGGTCGATCTATGTTTTACAAGGAGAAAAATAGGGTCTTAGGACAATTATAGGGTTTTCTCGTTCAGAAATCCAGATAACACAATGTGTAGTTCAGGAACACATGTCATGTGTTCTTCCTAATTTGGGAAGATGGCTTTTGGAAGCTAGACATCATGTACTGGGAGTACATATTGTGTAATGGTACTTCATCTTGTAGCCGAGTACATAGGCTGATGATGTTTTTGAAACAACACACCATGTACCTTGGGTATACGCCATACAGTCATACCTAGCCATGTATCACGTACATGGCTAGACTGGCCATGTAGGGTACATGGTTAGACCCTCATGTGGGTTACACACCTTGTGCAAGTACACATCTAGACAAAGATACATGGACAAGTCATGTGTAGTATGGACAGGATCCCCATGTAGGGTACATGACATGTACATGGATTACACACCGTGCACTTGGGTTTAACACACCAAGTCCCACTGAAGTACATGCTCATGTGGGTATTTTGAGAGTACACACTGTGTACTCAGGTATACATGTTGTCAAAATTTCCCTTTCAGCCATTTTTAGGGGGTTTCATGGTTTTACACCCCAAAGTCAGAATTGGACATATGAGTACTTGATTTTGAGAGTTTTCTGTGTTGATCATGATGGTGAACCCCATGCGGTGATTTTTGGACTCTTAAGAGATTTTTCAGGTGAACGAACCATATTGGACAAGTTCTTACTCAAATAAATAATGTTGGTTATCTTCTTAGAGTGAGACCTGAAATGAGACTCACATGAGGGTTGTGATAATGATTTTTGGATAGGGCATGAGATCACCAAGTTCCTCATTTAGTGACTTTTCTTGAGGTAATCACTCGTTAGCGATACTATGATGTGACCAGAGGATATGAATAGGTCAGGTATTCAAGAAAACCTAGAGATATATCTTAAACGGATATGGTCTATGATTTATCTCTCTTGACTGATGTTAATAGTCTTTCCCATGAAGACACCTCCCTCTAATGGTTCGCCTCTTTAGGCCTTTGAGACCGTGGGTTGATGAAACCTAGTTTTTGACCGAGGATATCCCCAATAGGATGCCTCAACTTATGTTTAAACCTAGAGGATGTCATGTAAGATGTATTTTCTTTCTTACTATTTCTAAGGATCCTAAGAGGGATTCCATTTATTATTTTCTTACATAGAGGATTCCAAGAGTGATGTCTTTACTTATGCATGGACCTCAAGGATGCCTAGTAGGATACCTCATTAGCATTTAGACCTATGGGACCCAGTTGGTGCCTTTGTGTTTGACCACCCCTATGCTATAATGTTATAGGTTTGGGTAGAGATTATAGTGGGTGTCACCCTAGAACCCATACTGAACATGTAATCCCAAGAGGTTGTGGAAACAATGGTGGGTTTAGGCATTCATCCACCCTCACTACTAATTTATACATTTACATGGTTAGTCTTGATGCACCTATGGTTGTTAGATGTACATTCTAGTGCTTGGATTATGTAGTGTTTTCAAAGGTGTGCACCTATTTACGCCTTGAGGTGAGTTGTGTTGAAGCGCACCTGGGGCGCCTCAACATTGATGAGGTGCGCCAAAGGCGCACACCTTATGCACCAAACCAAGTGGCGCTAAAGCATCAAGAACTTATAAATCACACCAATGGATAAAGAAGTTATGGGTAACAAGAGGGATGTAAATATGAGTACATAAGGGTGAAATCGTGGGTATAGGCTGTAGAACATAGGGGTGACTAGAAATCAGGGTATAGTGATGGAAATTTTCTAAAAAGTGGCGATGAAAATCATGGATATATAAGAGATATAATGTGGTTAATATTTTATAATCCATAGGGGTATATAGATAATCATAAGATTTAATGTATTAATAAAAACTGAACCATACTTTAAAAATAGAAAACCATCTGGCCAAAATTATGTTTCATTCCTATTATTATAACAAAAAAACCATTAGACAGAAACTCACATATAATGACACACATCAACTATCATTAATAACATTCTTCTCCCATTGATTCTTCTACACACAAAAGGTTATTTATATTCCTATATCCTATTATTCAGCCTTTGTTTTCCGATTTTCTATATTCATGTCTCATTTTCATTTTTTTCCTCCTTTCCTTCCAACATCAGGTCCCCTCTATTTCCATCAACATCAACTACAGTACCCACCCAGTACTGAAATTAAGAGTGATAATTTTTCTGAAACACCAACTAGTGTAAATCCATGTAGTGAAAGGAAAGAATCTGATTTAAATTATTCTTATCAAGGGAATCATAGTGATAGTCATTTAATAACATGTATTTTCTATTTAGAAATAAAAATATGTATTGGTCGAATGAAAACATACTTGGTAAAAGGATATAGAAATTTTACCACTTGTAAGAAATGTCTTGATCATGTGAAGGAGGAGATAATACAACATATGAAGAAAAAGGAAGAAGATAAGAAACACATAAATTGATGAATTCGATTATAAAGATGAAGATGATGATCACATTGAAAAGATCAATCCAATTTCTGGAAGTACTATAGGAAAATTATCATTTAATTCATCACACAATAATGAACCAATGTATAAATATTTTTTAAATGACATGGATGAAATTTTTCGTGGTATGAAAGAAAAACAAAAGGCAATCATAGATACATACAAAACCAAAGAGCACAAAACAAATGTGAGAGATAATGTACACAAATTGAAAGATGGATGTATGACGAGGGAATAGATCCAAATGATGTGAAATATGATAGCTTTCATCCCATGATTGAAGCAATTGGGCAATTTTGTTAGGAATAAAGCCACTAATCTATGATGAGGTGAGAGTTCTCTGGTTAAATGAAGAAAGGGGGAACACAAAGACAATGATGGAAGAACATGAAAAATATTGGGCAAAAAATGGTAACATGATTATGTATAATGGTTAGGCCTAGGGTTTAACCTAGTGGAAAAGGGTCTTTGTGGGGTATCATGGAGGTCTCGGGTTCGAGACTCCCTAGATTCTTGCATGTGTCTATTTTCATGTTTTCTTTGTATCTTTGTAGTTCACATTCCCTGACCATTTGAATGTATGTCTAATTATTAGACAAACAAAAGGTAAAGGACATTTATCAATTTCACGGTAACGTTTTTTTAAAGGAATCATGTTCTTTGATTCAATCAATGCATTATCATTATACAAAAATGGAGACAAAATATTTTAATTGTTAATCAAAATTATGGAATGCAGTGGTCCATAAAACTTAGCTCAAGTTGTCACTGATATTACTTATTCAAATGTTTTAGCATGTATTATTTCTATCCACATTATTAGTATTTCTGCATATACATATATTATGCATTCGAATTTTATTTATATTTGTTTCTTATTCTATTAAAAAGTTTTTTTTTGGAAAAATCTTGAGGTAAATTATTCAAATACTTATTGGACTCCATGTTCAACCCATTGTTAAGATTTGATATTGGAGAATATTAAGAAACATGACATTAGCATGAAAAAAATTAAATGAGAAACTTATTTAAGTTCTTTCATATATACTCATTAGAGAGTGTTGAATATCATGAGGGAAATTATAGGGAATAAAGAGCTTCTTTAACCTGAAAAAACTATATTTTATACTACTTTCCTCACAATGGAATGTATTCATAATAAAAAGGAGAATTTTAGAATAATGTATACTTTGGAAGGGTGGGATAAATAGGTGAAAGGTAAACATGTATCTAAAATCATATTGATTCCATCCTTTTGGACTTCTATTTTGTATTGTCTTAAAGTGAACAATCCACTTGTAAAAGTTCATAGATTGGTTTATGGAGAGAAAAATAAACCAATGGGATATATTTATGAATCCATTAATAGGAAAAAAGAGGTTATAATGAGGACTTTTCAATGAAGACAAGTACAAAGAAAATTTTCTATTATTGATCATAGGTGGGAGATTGAACTCCATATGTCTTTGCGTGTTGTGACGTATTTCTTGAATCTTGAATATTGTTATTAAAATATGAATATATAATTGTATTTTGAGACATTGGAACAATAAGGTCCCTGATGAATGGTGTTATATGTTTTGATATTCAACCCCGAATAGAAAAAAATTACTTTCAAGGTTCTTAATCTCACATACAGCACATCGGGATGTGAGAGTAACTGGAGCATATTTGAGGATGTTAGTTTCATTTCTAAATTAATTTTATTTATTATTTACTTTATATCAATAACAATTGAATTATTTTACATCTTCATAGAAAAAAGACAAATAAGCTATCTCAACAAAAACTAAATGATTTGGTCTACATCAAATATAACTATGCATTGAACCTTTGATTTCAAGTCTGTGAAATCAGTGATCCTATTACACTCAAAGAGATAGATGATAGAAATGAATGACATATTGGGAGGGTTAATGTTAATAAGGATGTTGATAATGACTTTGTATTAAATGGTGAGGGTTCTAAAGGTTTATCATGGGGTGTTAATGTAGCTGTTAGTGTTGAAGATCTTGAATAAACATTCAAATCAAAAACAAACATAACAACTCATACTTCTTCAAAATTCCATGGTCCAAAATCTGCACGAGTTGTTGATGAGATCAATGATGTAGAAGAGGAATATTTAGATACATATGAGTCAAGTGAAGGGTTCAACAGAAATGATGAAATGTTCATTCACTACTGTTATGTGGGTTTTTCCCAACACTTCCATACCAACAGTTTCATAAAACTTTTGGTAAAGAAGGGTTTTGCCAACGATTTCCTAAAACAGTTGGTAAATCCACTCTTAAGATACATTTACCAACGGTTCTATTTAAACCATTGGTAAAAGGATTGTTTAGGGGACATTTTACCAACGGTTCTAAAGAACCGTTGGTATAAGTGTGGCCCTACCATTTTTACCAACAGTTTTTAAGAACAATTGGTAAAAGTTTCCCCCAAAATCCATTCGCAAGACAGAACCCTAAACCGGAGCACTTCCCCCAAATTTGTAGCATCCCCCTCTCTCTCGGTGATTTAGAAGCTCCTTCGGCTTCCTCTTCCTCCATCCCATCCAAGCTGCTGAATCTCCTGCTGAATCTCCATCTGACCCATCCCAAATTAGGTATTTTCTTAAGTGGTACCTTATTTTTATTGAAATTTATCTAATATTTCAGTTTTTAGTTTTGATTTTGAGGTGTATATGTTTTTGTTCCTATTTTGATTTAACCTAGAATTTCTTCATTCGAATCCATTTAATTAATTAAATCTTTAACCCTCTATAGTAGATGAAGGGATTTTTTCTTCAGAACCATAGAAAACCCTTTTAGATTTTTTAGTTGTCGCTTTAATTTATCATATCATTATATTAAAATTTTATATAAATAGACTGGATAGTTATAGACCTCTCGGTGATTAACTATATGAATTGTATCTCACACATTGTTCGAGATGCCATTGGGTGCCTAGATAAACTACATGATTATATGTTTAGATAATGGGAATCACCATCTTACAGATGCATTACTACTCACATGACATAAGATGGATCTTGTAGTAGATGATTGGGTTTTAGCTCACAAAGCTAGGTCAAATTTTAGTATTTATTGAGCCTCTTGTATAGTTTTACTTCCTAATAGTTGTAACTATGTTTTTATTCTTGATACACGACATACATTACCATCATTTGGTTTATGGTTTTGTTATTAGTTGGTATTACTGATTTTGTTATCTTTCTTCCACTTTTTAACTGATAATATCAAAATTGTGCAACTTATGTAATGAGGGAATAGTCTCCCCCTAGTCACACCAAAGGCTCTCACTCTTAGTTAATAACGTTTTGAATTTTGGTAGATGTGCTTCAGGCCATGTGGCCATCTGGGTTCAGGTCACTAATGAGTGGCATCCTAGCTTGGGATGTCACAATTCCTGGATATCCTTTTTATAGGTGTTTCTAAATAATAAATTTACTAAATAAACCATCCAACCTGATTGGAAACATTGAAACTGCCTCCTCATTTTTAGAACCACACCTACTATCTATGCCATAATTGACCCAATCATGGCTAGGCATGGACATGCTCTATATACCTCTAGGTTTCAATCCCAATTAATAATGTACTCCAATTCATTAGGGGTGGTAAAATAAATTCAATTATTATAAAAATCAATGTGATATTTATAATATGTAAACTATCTCGTACCAAAAATAACATCAATGTTCTTAATATATTGGATCATGATATTCCATTGATGTCTATAACATACAACCACTACAAGAAACATTGGTCATTTCTAATAAGGATCCATCCTCTTCTAAAGGCTTGTATTAAGGCCCTAAAAATAGGGGGAAATCTTTTAAGAACTACAAAAAATAAAAAATGAGATCAGAAATAAATGAATGTGAAGACCGAGTAGTACATTAGGGAACTAATATCATTAATATAATCAAATCCATACCTATAACTATTGAAGGTCCCTCTCCAAAATCAATTGTAGCCTGAATCATACAGTCATGTTCTCACCTACATGTTTCTCCTACATCATTCAGAGTGTGTATCTTAGTACTTACCTTCAAACCACTATAAATATTCTGTTTATTTATGTTTCTTTTATCATAATGCTTTTTCTATATTTTTTTTTGGGTTACACATTAGTTATTGGTTTCAAATTACTTACATATTTGTTTTCATGGAAGGAAATTACACCCATTGAAGAGATGCGGCAGAAAAAGATGATAGAAATTAATCGTAGCATGACACAGATGGGTGTTCCTCCACTCATCCCTATTGTGATTATTTTATTTCAAATATATATATTTTAATAACTTATAATATCATGTGTTTACTTTTGTGTTAAAATTTTTTCAGGATCCACCCCTGATATGAGAGATATCCTACGAGGAGCCTGATATTTCTCCTAGTATAGAGGCAGGTGTAAGAGTGGTGGTGGTGTCAAAGTTAGACGATCATCTGGTGGTCCCGGTACTGAGGTCGATGGTACGAGGGCTCGTGGTGCAAGAGTTATATGATCCAATGATCTTACTTTATTGGACTATTCCCCTACCACAGACGTATCTTTTACGCCCCATTTTGATCCTAGTGTGTCTTTAGGGACACACGGGATATTTAGGCCTCCGATGTTTACACTAACAGTTGGAAAGACGTATGCACCATCATCTTTTTCTTCTGATTCATTATCTCTGACCTATTATATTCCATCTTCTTTGACTCTTTCTCCGACATAGTATGTGTCTGAGGAGCATACACTGAGGGGCACTCCACCTATACAGGATATTCCTTCAGCTTCTGCACATCCAGTGACTCCCATTGAACTGACTACCATAGGTATATTTATATAACTATAACAAATTTTTATACCAATATTTATTTTTATTATAACTTGTACTGATATTTTTTTTCTTTAGTAATAGATTCATCTACTGATAGGAGTCAGGGAAGGGGGCGTACTCACTTTCGTTCAGTATGGAACCACCAGACATAGTTTATGGTTGAATAAAATGATGATGGAAAGATGATTGATAAACCTGGGCACGAATGTCACGGTTTTTTGGTGACACTAGCCAAATACTCCGAAATCATTCTGGTAATCCCTCTCTCTTGGAGTAATCTTCCACACAAAGTCAAGGATAATGTGTGGGAAAAAATATGGGTAAAAAATCTATTGTATTTAATGTAGTATTTTTTTGAATTTATATGAATTAATCTATTGGGTGTCAGCTTCGGTTTAACTTCCCTGATGGAGAGGGTGCACAACCAGCACGTTTAATAGAGCTAGAAGATCTTTGGAGAGATCATAAGAATGAGTTGTATGTGGGATGGTGTGATAGAGTGTTCAGGGAGATGGAGACAATACCTATCATGGATGACTTCCCGATATAGCAATATCCCCAAATGATTACCCATTGGGCGACTACCAAATTTAAGGTATTAATCCCATTTGAGGTATTTAAATGAAATTTTTCATATCTTACATTAATATTATCTTATTTATTATTAAAAATTATTTAGGAATATTCTGAAAAAAAACAAAAAAACATTGATTCAAAGCAATACCTCCATACTTTGGGGCACACTACTATGTCAGATTATGAGAGGCAGCTGGTACGATATAGCTGTTTAGAATTTTTCTTTAGGACTTTCCCTTTTTATTATTTCCTACATAAATTATGTGATTTATTGAATATTGAATATATGATTATACTTGAAAGTTATATTGTGTCAATGTCATTATAGAAGCACAAATTGAATATTGAATGACTTCTCCCTTGAGCAAAATTGTTTTGCTCGAGTAGAAGGAAAAAAGATGGAACTGCGGTTAATGAATCGACACAAGAAAAGATTGTAAGTTTTAATTTGTTTATTTAAAATAAAAATATCTATTTTAAAATTTAATAATATATTAATATTTTTAACAGGCTTCTTTAGAGGCCCTTGATGCCCAGGATCCTGACAATTTAGGGCCACACGATCATTAATATCAGGTTTTGGGAGATGATCACTCTAGTTGAGTACATTACCGACCTGGTAAGAATATAGTCCTGATGAGGTATTGGTCCTATTCAGGTATCCATTATAGTACCATCGAGTTGGAATAGGTCAAGTAGCATGCAATATAGTCTGATAAAAGGGTCACAGAGTTAGAAGAATAGGTTCAAACGAGGGATAAATAATTTATGAATCTGATCAAAGCTTTATCTTCATCACTACCACGAGAGGCCAGTGCAACTTTTCATACATATATGTCATCGATGGGTGAATTATCTAATGCACCAGGAGTCAGTTCTAGTGGCGGTTGAGATGATGAAATTCCTAGTGATAATGAGGAAGCTAAAGAGGAAGATTTTGGGGTTTATGATGATACCAAGATCGAGGGAGAGGATGAAGGTGAGGGAGAGGGCGAGGATGAGGATGAGGATGATGGCGAGGATGGGGCCGGGGATGAGCATGGGGATGATGATGAGGATGACGACGTGGACATAGATTGCGATGAGGATGAGGCTGATGATGACAGTAGTGATTGTGATGGTGATCAGGGGCAGATTGATCCATTACATTTTGACTGATATTTATGACATTGGATTTTTAATTTAATATGGATGTGTCGTTCTACTTCAAATCCTAGCACACATTGCACACACCCATAACAGCCCCCACCCTCCTCTCTGGACCCTAGAAAGCCCCCCAGATAGCACCCTGGATAGCCCCTCAGAGAGCTCCCTGGATAGCACCCCCACCTTCCACCCTAGACCCCGGGCAACCCGCCTGATAGCCCCCCAGATAGCCCCCCCACCCTCCTCCCTGCACCATGGAAAGCCCCCCGGACTGCCCCCCACCCTCCTCCCTAGGCCTCGGATAGCCCCCGAGATAGCCCCCCCTCTTACCTAGACCATGGAAGGCCCCCAAGGTAGCCCCCAGACAGCCCCCCCAACAGCCCCCTAGACCCCGGACAACCCCTGGACAGAATTGTTCTCAAATAAATTTTTACCACCCATTAAAGGTGAACTTCAGGATGAGTTCCTTTAAATGGGAAGACTATAAGAACCTGGTTTTTAACTCTATTATGGATATTTCTGAATTCAGTATAGATCTTTATTTTTTGACCAAATGTGGAAGCTGAATGATGTTATAATGGTTTATGGGGCTTCTGGGGCTTGTTCAGAGCTCCGAACCCCGGTCAACTTAGAAAAATACTATGCCTCATGGTTTGTAAAAAATTTAATTCCATCCCACAAGGTATCTTCCAAACATATAGGGCCATACATTAGAATCAATGAGCATGATTTTCCCAAACCATGCACTAGGGGATGTACATATTGCACAATGTCTATAGTTTAAGTATAAGATATTATCACTGTTGTTGCATGATTTGCCTAAATAGCATATGGAAAACTGATCAAACGAATTTGGATTGTGTTGATACTTTAGGAAAAGGATCCATGAGTCATATGTGACGTGTACGAGTCAAAACCGCCTCAATACGAGGCATAGTGTGGCTGGTATAACTCAAAGTGTCTCTCATTTGTTTAAAATGGACACCCTTTTAAGTAAAAATAAATGGAATATGGAAAACCAACCAAACATATTTGGATTGTTTTGATTCTTTAGAAAAAATATCCATTGGTCATATGTGATGTGTAAAACTAAACCCCACCTCAATCCACGACATATTGTGGCCGGTACCACTTAAAGTGTCACACTTTTATTTGAAATGGACAACATTTTAAGTGAAAACAACAACTGAAATACAGAAAATGGACCAAACGTATTTAGATTATATTGATACTTTATCACAATGATCTGTGGGAAATTTATGAAGTGAAAGAGTCAACCCCGCATCAATATTAGTCACGGTGTGGCCGGTACCACTCAAAGAGTCTCACCTTTATTTGAAAAGATCAACAATTTAAGTGAAAACAACAACTGGCATACGAAAAACTAACCAAATGCATTCTTAATGTGTTGATACTTTAGGAAAATAGCCCATGGGACATTTTTGATGTGTACGAGTCAACCCCGTATCAATCTGAGGCACATTGTGGCTGGTACCACTCTCAGTGTCTCTCTTTTGTTTAAAATGGACAATGTTTTAAGTAAAAACAATTAGATTAATGAAAACTGACCAAACGTCTTCATATTGTTTTGATAATTTAGGAAAACGATCCATGGGATATTTTTGATGTATATGAGTCAACCCTATATCAATTTGTGGTGCGTTGTGGCCGGTACCACTCTAAATATCTCTCTTTTGTTTAAAATGGACATCATTTTAAGTGAAAACAACAACTGACATATAGAAAACCATCCAAATGCATTCGGATTGTGTTGATACTTTAGGAAAACAATACATGAGAAATTTTTGACATGTATGAGTCAACCCTGCATCAATACGAGGAACAATGTTACTGGTACCACTCTAAATGTCTCTCTTTTGTTTAAAATGGACATCATTTTAAGTGAAAACAACAACTAGCATACGGAAAACTGACCAAACGCATTTATATTGTGTTGATACTTTAGGAAAATGATACATGGGTCATATTTGATGTGTACGAGCCAACCCCACCTCAATCTGAGGCACAGTGTGGCCAGTATCACTCAAAGTGTCTCTCTTTTGTTTAAAATGGACACTATTTTAAGTAAAAACAACTGGCATATGAAAACCAAACGTATTATTATTGTGTTGATACATTATTAAAACGATCCATTGGTCATATGTGATGTGTACGACTCAACCCCTCATCATTCCAAGGCACGGTGTAGCTGGTACCACTCAAAGTGTCTCACTTTTATTTGAAATGGACAACATTTCAAGTGAAAACAACAACTCGCATAAGGAAAACCAACCAAACACGTTTGAATTTTGTTGATACTTTAGTAAAACAATACATGGGATATTTGTGATGTGTATGAGTCAACCCCACATCAATCTGAGACACGGTGTGGTTGGTACCACTCTAAATGTCTCTCTTTTGTTTTAAATGGACGTCATTTTAAGTGAAAACAACAACTGGAAGATGGAAAATGGGCCAAACATATTCTGATTGTGTTGATTTTTTATTAAAATGGTCCATGAGTCATTTATGATGAGTATGAGTCAACCCTACCTCAATCTGAGGTGTGGTGTGGCTGGTACCACTCAAAGTGTCTCACCATTATTTGAAATGATCAGCATTTTAAATGAAAACAACAACTGACATACGAAAAACTAACCAAACGTATTTGGATTGTGTTGATACATTATGAAAATAATCTATTGGTCATTTGTGACATGTACGAGTCAAACCCTCTTCAATATGATGCATGGTGTGGCCGATAACACTCTAAGTGTCTCTCTTTTGTTTAAAATGAACATTGTTTTAAATAAAAACAACTGACATACAGAAAACTATTCAAACATATTTGGATTGTGTTGATACTTTAGCACAACAATCCATTGGTCATTTATGAAATGTAAGAGTCAACCGAGCCTCAATTTGAGGCCCGGTGTGGCTGGTACCACTCAAAGTGTCTCACTTTTATTTAAAATGGACAACAATTTAAGTGAAAACAACAACTGGAATAAGGAAACCCAACCAAATGCATTTAGATTGTATTTATACTTTAGGAAAACGATCCATGGGTCATATGTGACATGTTTGAGTCAATCCCACCTCAATTCGAGGCACGGTGTGGCCAGTATCACTCTAACTCTCTCTCTCTTTTGTTTTAAATAAACATCATTTTATGTAAAAACAACATGCATATGGAAAACCGACAAAATATATTCGGATTGTGTTGATAATTTAGCACAATGATCCATGTTCCAGCCACAAACAATCCACTTCTCATGTGGGAAACTCCTACCCCTATTCTAAAACAAAAGAAATTTAATACACCAAGGACAACTATATTCCCTAAGTCACACAAGCTTATTGATACACACCCATTATCATCATCACTAAGTTCAAAGACACCCACCCCAAACCACGACATTATATTTCTGCTTCATTGAATTCATTTATTCATTTCCTTATTTTAGGTTATTAGGTTCTAATATCTGAATTCAATCGTGTATGTGTTATAAAAAATGCAATTTTGTATGTATTCTTAATTCTATATCACATAAAATTATGTATTCAGTTTTTAATGTATTGTATTCATAATTGATTATTAAATTATGTATCCTTCTAATTATCAGTTTTTAATTATGTATCCTTATTATGAATTGTATTGTATGGATTCTATACAATTCACACAACAGGACATAGAGCAGGATGTTGTGTGAATTGTACAGAAAATCCCATACCAACAGTTTTAAACCGTTGGTATCAGTTCTATATTTTTTTACCAATGGTTCTGAACCGTTGGTAAAAAACATTTAACAATGGTTTAAGCCGTTTGTAGAGGGATGAATGGAAGACTAAAAAAGATATGCCAACGGTTTTGAAACGGTTAGAATATTTGTTGTATAAGAACTCTAAGCCAATGGTTTTATAAAACCGTTGGTATAGAGTAGATTTCTTCACATATTCCAACGGTTTATCTCAAACCGTTGGTATATGTCTATTTTCATGGCTTATTGGGCTACGGTTTCTAAAAACATTGGTATAATTTATACCAAAGGTTCTCCACCCTATACCAACAGTTTTCAACTATTGGTATACCTTTAATTTTCAGTATTGGTTAATGATGAAACACCCATTGATAATTATTTTTATGTTTCATTTCTCAAGGATTGATTATTTGATTATGATTTGGTTAAAAAACATCAGTTTGTATTTAAATTTTTATTATATGGATTGAATTAAAGTTTTTTTAATTTAAAATATTGTTGAAACTATTCATATTTAATTATCTCATGGACTCATGGGATGCTCCTTATTTTTAAGAGGCTCACCGCTTGTGCCGCCCCTTGCGATGTATCCATAAGAGGCCTTTGCACCTTATTACACCACACCCCTTTGACAAAACAAGGACGATGAGCTTGATGTAGTAAAATATATGATTGGGATGCCCATATGTACTTTTTAGGGTCCAACTATTGAGACCAATTGCTGATTAGAATGTCCAGATGTAGTTCTTAGGATCTAGCTTTTGAGCCTTCTTGATTGACTCGAGGAGGTTGTGGATGATGTTTTGGAACCCTATAAGATATTCTCAAGGATTAATGACTATATACTTGAGTGATTCCCGAGATGCTCCCCATGGTCAAGTTGGATGCACCATTAATTCTTTAACAAGGCATACATGGGGATGGGGTTTCCTTTTATTGAATTGATCATGAGTTATTACCTCGGGTCAAGATAGAAACCCTTAAAAATATTTCCCAAGGGAAATTTCCCTTAGGGATTATCTGAGTCATGATGTCATGATTGCCTATAGACCGGGATCTAGGACTCAGATATCCGACTGGATTTACATGGCATGAGTAGTATGACATCCATATCAAATTTATATTTACCGGATGTCTAATTATCAGTTAGAATCCTTCATTATAGTAATTGGAGGTGGGTACGAGCGATCCTAGGGATAGTAAATGTATCCCCCTTTAGTGGCGTAGCTTGCTCAGAGAAATTTTTGATGTTGGCCAAAGAAAGTACTGCTGATTAAGTTTATAGACCCATGAATCGACTTAATTATGTAGGGTTTGGGTGGTAAAAGATCCAGATCATTGTCTTATTTAGAGTATTTTTAGTCAATCGGGGTCACAGACCCTAGGATCTGATATAGATCAATTTTATTCAATTTATTCCAGTAGTGTCTCAGCTGGGCTAATCATATTTCAAGATCATGTACTAATGACAACAAGTTATTGGTTCACCATTGGGGAGGACCTTCTGAGATTTATTTCTCACCCCCTGTGTGTGAACATCAATGTGAATGTATACCTTATTTTGGATTTCATATTGAGCACAAATTCATGATGGATAGGGTTGAGGCCTAGGGTTTCATGATTAAGTAAAGATTCTCATGTGGATATATTCTTATGATCGGGTTGGAGTGGCTCAAATGTGTCTTGGAGACCTAGTATGTGGTTCAGTTTAGAGTGAGCAGTAGAGCCTTGTGAATTTATTTCTATTTATTTTATTTACTAATGTGTATGTGGTCATCTCAATGGTCGATCGGTTTCTTATGTATGACATTTTCATTCAGTTTCATTTACATTTATTTATTTCGGACACCGATTATTTACTATTACTGATGATGTTTGGTTATTTTCATTGGTTGATTACTCTAATATAATGGTATAGTCTCCCCACATACACACCCTAGGACCTCATTTCTAGTCATAACCCTCTGACATATGGAGATGCACACTTATGACCTTATCTCCAACCAGTTTAGCAACTATTCATAGAGTGAGATAGGTTGGGGTGTGACTTTCACCACGATCATGGGAAGATGGATTCTTCTTTTGTCACATCTTACTTAATAGAATGCTCCTCAGATTCTAGATCCAATGTTATGATTTTAACTTCATGATATGCATGTGTTCCTATGAAAAGATTCATATTGTAAATAATTAAATAAACCTCATTCATCATAGAAAACTATTGGGATTACGATAAGCGTTTTGAGCATTTATCAGTTAGTGTTTTCAATCAGAGCCTTAGAGATGCACACTGAAATCAGCAGGTTGTCAGTGGATCAATCTTAAATAAACCAAACACATCATAGAGAATGGGGTATAAAAATATATAAATGTAAAATTCATATATATATATAATATAAATATATTTTATAAAAATATATATTCTAGAATTTATATATAAACTAAATAATTATATATTTTTCAGAAATATATATGTCAATAAATAAATAAATAAATATATATTATATAATTTATTTATATAAGAAATAAATATATTTTAAAATTTACATTTAAACTACTAAATGTATATTTATGTGTGTCTCTAAATGTGAATTTATAGTGTGTTTGGGTCTATGTGTGTGTCGGTATATGTAATTGCAACATGAATATATATAACTACATCTGTGTGTGTGAGAGAGAGAGTGTGTGTGTGTGATTTTAAAATATATCATAATAAATTACATAACCCGTCCCAGAGGGGCCTGTTTTGTGAATACCCCATGGATACCTTTGATAGGACAAGGGATGACAACTAGAACCGAGTAGGCGTATACCAAAAATGGGGGGAATTTCTTAAGTACATTTACACACGCACACATCACCAATACCAAAATGATGAAATGTAAAAACACCAAGTAAACCATGAATGAATACCCTAAGATCATAAAAACTGAGTATGATAGATGGAAACTGGAAAGTACATAGGGACATAATACGAGACCACCAGAATAGAGTCTTTAAAATTGAGCGCACTGTTTGAGAAACTCATCAATAGAAAACTGTACCTGAAGGGTAGGTGTAGGATAGCTATCTAAAGCTATAGGGTCACAACTCATCTGAACTCTCTAAGTACCGCCTAGTCCTAGCCCACCTAGGACTCTATCAAAACATCGATCATCTATACAAGACAAAACACCTGTGGGTGAATCCTGTGCAGGGGTGAGTAAAACAATACTCAGCAGGACACCCCAAAACCACAAAGGAAATCTGCTAAAAAAATACACTATGTAGACCAAAAAGGAAAATACACAAAGTACACCATGAATGAAATTAAAAAAATATACTCAAATCACATAGGTATATATCTACATCATATATTCTAATAAATTCCTAATATACTCGATCAAATGAGGAACACCGTCTCCATGAGACACACAGTCTCCATAAGACACAAAGTGTCCATAAGACATGTAGTCTTGATAAGACTCACAGTCTATGTAAGAAACACATTATCGGTAAGAAACATAGTCTCTAAGTCAGCTAACTTCTAGGTTACACATCTTTTAGGTCAAAAAGATTCTAGGTCACACAACCTCTAGTTCACACAACTTCTAGGTCACACATTTTCTAGGTCACAACCAGCTAGATGATTCATCTCGCAGCACACTCCTCTCAAGAGAACCTACACCTCAAGCCATTAGGTCGCATGCCAACTTCCACAAAAAATCACAAAGAGTATCTCAAAAGTAATTTTCCATCATAATTGTCCCAACGCCACAAAAATCTTTTCAAATGGACACATGGATTGAAATTTATATCCATTTCTATAAAAATTTCTGACCAGAGTCCAGTCCAACGCAACCCACAAAACCCGGCCCGGTCCAGTCCAGCCTGAACCAACCTATACCACTAGACCTATTGGACTATGGACCAATGGGTCCCACCCGCTAGGCCACTGGAGAAGCTAGACTCTCCCTAGTCCGTCACGCACTGCGGGCCAGATCGTTGCACCACACACGGTCTTCCCCGATAGTGTGCCTCCCATGTTGATGCTGTGTTGTGCCACTTTTCTCGTGGCCGAACCACCTACCATACAACCTCGCTAAAACCAGATCCTATAACACAACAATGACCCACATCCCAGCTTGACATTTTGTATATGACCTCTCCTCGCCACATATCCTAGTCAACGCCATAGCCCACACCTGCCAGCGACACCATCCCCAACGGAGCCTCTTTGCCACATTCTGCCAGAGGCCTCACCCTATTGCTCACTGTCCACTAGAACCAGCCCCCTGGACCCACACTCCCTTTCCAGACCCATCTAGAACCACCGCCTCTATCCACCACCTTGCACTGTCGTAATCCTCTTCCTCTCCTGAATTTCATCACGTCGACCGTCGCACCTCCGATGTGTCCTTATGGCGTCAGATCTTCAGTATCAGGTTGTTATGCAAAAAATCAAAGGTACACGATTCATATATCCATAAAATAAATAAGAACATAAAGAAAATTAGGGGGAATGGTTGAATCAAAAAACACCCAAAGGATAGATCTGGTCTTTGTTCATGTCAGCATCAATACCTCCTTGTTAGAGGGATCATGTAGAATGAAGAAATCACACAGATCTATCCACCATTTAAATTTCCTCAATCATAACTCCCATCCTGGAAGTGATCGAACCATGGATCAAATTTTTAATGGGTCCATCTACATTTATCACTAAATTTAAGAATGGGTAACGAATCACCATGAAACAACACCCTACCTAGATTTTGGATTGGTCGTTGATGAAGGGTGAAGGCACATAATCATCAATCATTGATTCTTTGATGTTTGATCTAGGTTCTGATCTCCATTCTGTCATCATTGTCAACAGAACATCCTTCTCCTTGTCTTAGGAAAACTACTGGGTTATGGTGATATCCCTGGATTCCTAGAAACTATAATACAAAGAAAAACGGTCGTTGAATCAAAATAAATTATCTTTATTAAATATTTTATTACTGATTCATCGAAAGACAAAATTTCATTTCGTGTACATGCTGGTTGATGTTATTCCCTTACTAAGGTGAAGTCGCTACTATGAACACAATTATTCCCTCATATTTATGATCTGGACAACTGTTTAAGAATTATTCTAGTTTTAAAGAAAACAACCACACACACACTTTATTTAAAACTGAACATTCTTCAAATAATTCTTCCGGGAATAGCGGGACACAAAATCACATTCCATATTAGCACCTGGTCTTGATCATTTCTTAATTAATTTATTAAAATAAAACCTGAAAAATAAAAGTCATTATATTCTACCCACCTTAGGTATTTATGTCCCCGAAATCCAAAACAAGAGCTACTCAATAAAAATATGATGGTACTGAGCATGAATATGAGCATCCCACGCCCAAGTTCTCTCATGGAGACTCATGTGCTACCACCGAACATGAACCAAAGCAATTTCCCATCCATGAAGGATCCATTCATGTTGATCCTCAATCTCCACTGGGTACTCTGCAAAATCTACACTATCGTCAATGTCCATCTCCCCCCAGTCGATGATGTGTGATGGATCATGCATGTACCTCCTCATCTGGGACACATGGATGTTTTTGTGCACCCAGTGAAACTGTGGGTCTAGAGCTTGTTGGTACACCACATCTCTAACTCTATATATAATCTGAAAAAGGCTGATGTATCTTGGACATAACTTTCCACCCCGACCAAATATCCAAAATCTGCATCAAGGTGAAACCCAAAAGAACCCATAGTCTCCTTCCTCGAACATAAAGGGCCTCTATATCCTATCATCATAAAACTTATAGCAGCTCTGTGATTTCCCCATCCACTCTTGGATGATCTACACCTTCTTAGTGGTATCCCACACCAACTCTAGGACCATGAGTGTTGGCTCTCCTGGGTTAGTCCAGCAAAGTGGTGACCTTCATGGTCACCCGTACATGGCCTCAAAAGTATCCTTACCAATGGTTGAGTGTAGATTTTGTTTTATGAAAACCCCACTAGAGGTAGGAGATCCCCCCAACTACATCCAAAATCTAGGAGGGAAGAATATGTCATGTCATCCAGAACATGAATGGTCCACTTAGTATGGTCATCCGTATATGGGTGAAAAGAAATGATCAAACATAAATGAGCCCCAAATGAATCATTTAATACCTTCCATAATCGAGATGTGAATCAATAATCCTGGTCTGAAATGATCATTGACGGAACTCCATGGAGTCAAACTATCTCATGTATGTAGAGGCGGCCCAAGCTCCCTACTGAATCCTACTCCCAGATAGGTAAAAAGTGGGTTGACTTTGTGAGTCAGTCAACGATCACCCAGATGGTGTAATGTCCCCTATAAGTTCATTGTAAACCCATCAAAAATTATATAGATATCCCATCCCACTTCGACTATAGTACCTCAAGGGGTTGGGTCAAGCCCACTATAACCTGGTGTTCAACCTTCACTTGGTGACAAATGAGGAATCAAGAAATGAACTATTCCACTGCCTTCTTCATCCTCGGCCACTGGTACTGATGTCTGAGGACCTGATACATCTTCGCCACACAAAAATGTACCACAAAAGGGGAATGATAGAACTCCCTCAAGGCCTCCTCTAGTAATTCCACTGGTAACATTGTGCTTCCTCTTAAAATAATGATGTTGTACCCACATTTCGAATATCTATGAGGGACAAACCCCATGTATATCTGAGCATGTAAGGTCTCACAGTTCCTATCCCCAACTTCTGCCTTCCTGGATCACTATACATGTGGAGGGGTGAAAACCATCAACTAGAGGTAAGTTTCCCCCTCTCCATACACCAAGGATATCTAAAACATGACTAACTACTCGGATTCATCGCTTAATAACTACATGTTGGATCCCCTATTAAGAAATTATGCGCCACATTCCCCTTCCTAAGAGTATATAAAATCAAAAATTCACAGTCCTAAAGGAACTATAGCTATCACCTCAATCTCAAGTTCAGTTCCTTCTGAGAGAAGATACACTTTAGAATCATTTGATCAGAGTATACAATAAACTTCTCACCCATCAGGTAGTGTCTCCGCATCTTCAATGTGAAGACTACCACTGCTAGATCAAGATCACGGGTCTCATAGTTCATCTCATGTTGTCTCAACTAGAAAGAAGCATTGGAAATCACCACTTTCCACTGCATCGGGACACAACGAAGCCCAGTCCCTAATGCATCATAGAATACTATGTACTTGGAACCCTCATTTGGAAATCTCAAGATGGGAGTGCTCGTCAATCTATGCCTCAGCAGCTGAAGACTCTCCTGGGACTTCTCCATCCACATGAAATGTTCCCCTTCTATGTCAATGCTATCAAAGATGTTTCTAACCTAGAAACATCAGGAACTAACCTATGGTAGTATCTATCCAGACCAAGGAAACTCCAAACCTTGATAACACTCTTGGGTGGTTCCCAAGAAACCACCACCTCAATCATTGTACAACCACTTATAGATCCATCATTTGAAATTATTTTTCCTAATAAATGGACCACTCAAATCTATAACTGAAACTTAGAGAGATTTTCATATATATAGTGATCTCATATTGTGTCCATAATTCTCTTCAAGTGTATCACATACTTCTCCTCGGATGCCAAGTACACTAGGATTTCATTAATGAAGACCAACAAAAACTAGTCTAAGTAGTGGTTACAAGATCCTATTCATGAAACCTGTGACCACTGATAGGTATTTGATCATGCCAAATGACATCACCAAGTACTCATAGTGGTCATACAGACACCTGAAATACCTCTTTGGTACATCCTTGTCCTGAACCCATAGCTGGTGATAACCAGATTTGAGGTCGATCTTCGAGAACCACTTCACATAATTAAGCTTGTTGAAGAGGTGACCAGTCCTTAGTAATGGATACTTATTCTTAATGATCACTTGGTTCATGTACCATAATTCCACACATAACATCAAGCTCTTGTATGCCTTCATGGAAAACAAAACTGGGGATACCCATCATAAAACACTGGGTCTCATGAAGCCCTTTCTCTGCAGGTCCTCTAACCACACCCTCAACTCACAAAACTCTTCAGGAGCCATATGATATGTATTTGTAGATATCGGTTCCATATTAGGGTGTATATAACTACATAATTTTACCTTCATGTGTGGAGGTAATCTAGGAACATCCTTAGGAAAGATGCCCTCACACTCTACCACCACTGCAGGAAACTAAGGACTCCTATCATCGACTACACCGAGGGTGAGTCTATAAAACTACTGAGAAATCAGATGCACCCTCTTATGATTAATTCCATCCTGCATTTCATGCATTTCCTTTTCACCAAAAAGTAAATCCTGGTCCCATAACTGCAGACAAACCACACTCTATGCCTAAAATAGTTAATCTGAGCATGGACTGTGGATAACCAGTCCATACCATGAATGACGTCATAAGGCCTTGATACTGATACCAAGAGATCCCAACTAAAAATCTCACCCCTAGGAGTAATCTCACACTGTCAGAACCAATGTGGGATCATTGAATCCTCTTTCATAGGTGTATCTAAGCGTAATGGTCGAGTCAATGGTTCCAATGGAATCTCCAATCCCCTAAAAATGTTTGTGGAAAGAAAGGAATGACTAG
The DNA here is from genome assembly GCA_963277665.1 of Viscum album. Taxonomy (NCBI): domain Eukaryota; kingdom Viridiplantae; phylum Streptophyta; class Magnoliopsida; order Santalales; family Viscaceae; genus Viscum; species Viscum album. The sequence goes on from OY728126.1 coordinate 68,661,185, forward strand.
AACCTCTGTATATAAAAACTATTTATAGGGTGGAAATGACACATATTGTATCTCTAATAATTCCTAGATCACTGGGGTCATAAGACTCCATCACCTACAATGGTCCTCATCCTTGTCGTCCAGGTCATTGAGCCTGGTGTGGACCACTTGGGGGCGGTGTTGGTAATACATCAAACCTCTTCCAACCACATGCTGCTCTACATGATCCTATTCCACGTACACAACCCAGAGGACCAACCTTATCATGCATCTTCATCTGAATCAGTGGTCCCTCGACCATCTCCCGATTGTCCATACATCATGTCGGGAAATCTCAATCCATATGTCCCCGAATGTCGCATAAGTAAATCAGCTTATCCTTTTATAGAACCGATCTTTCCTTAGAGACCACACTACTAATCTTATGTCTTGGGTTCACCCCCTAGAGTACCTATCCTTCTTGGGTCCTTGAATCTTCTGTCAGCTACCCACCACCAAAGTCTTAGCTACCTGGTGCTTGCTGGTAGCTCCCACTGCTGGTGTCTGCTCCTCCAAAAAGATCTCCACTAGCAGATCTCGGTCCAGTACCCCCTCATATGTAGGAATACTAAGGGATATCATGTATTCCATAATATCATAGAGTATCCCCTTATTGAATGTCCAAGAACTGAATAACGGGCCTCATACCATATCTATGTAGTAGAGGTAATGATCAGAAAATTTCTCCTAGTATTATGCCACGGTCTTACTACACTACTGCAGATGCAGGACCGCCTCGTTGTGCAATGATCACAAACATAGCTAGAAAGAACTCCTCACTAAAGAGGCATTCTATGTATTCCCAAGAGATATTCGCCTCATCATGTGTTTGGGTCACTTTACTCCACCATCTCCCTGCTAATCCCTGAATAAGACTCATGGCTAAAACTGCCATCTGGTCAAAAGGCTTCCTCACATGGAGAAAGACACATGTGACTACATCTAGACAATCCTTGTCTACCTGGGGGTCTTTATCACCCTCGAAAACTGGGAGTTCATTTCCTTTAGAACTCATGAAACACACTCATCCAACGTGCATCCTCAACCAGTAGTACTTGTAGTAACCAATTTTTGATGGGTGGTGGTATCGCTGGTATACCACTGAGAGGTGCTAACTCTAGTATAGTGAGTATCTTCGGCAAATTCCCTTATACCAATGCCTCTTCAATAGGTGGATCACCCTCATGATCATATAATAGAATTATTTTTGTTTGCCTTCATGGAGACATCCAAAAATGTAGCAAGATGTACCACGGTCAAAACAATATTTCTAGTTAGCTGACTAAAGAAGGAAATGAGAACACACTCAAATCCTATATGATGCATGTACCATTGTTTTCCCTACAACTAGTGTTTTCATGTACCAAGTCAAAAAGTAGAATTCAGAGTCCTAGTGTATAGATACATCGTCCACCACATCAGCATGGTATTACTTGGTCTGAAATATGAACTTGACACACTAAACAATGTTTCCCCAAACCAACCTCACAGTCTTTCGATCCTTATGTAGAACAAACCAATTTTCATACCACTTTGTCATGACCCTTCCAAGAGGGGATTGTTCCATGACTACCCAAATACCACCTCCGATAGTCTAGGGGCTTCTGACTACACTGAGTTGGCATATACCACAAATGAGAGGTATTTGCCTAAGTACATGTACACGCGCACACATCTACAGGAACAATATGCTGAAATGTAATGGCATAAAGTAAACAATACATTCATACATTAAGATCCTAACCATAGAGTGTGACAGTAGGAAACTAGAAATTAAATAGGGCTAGAATACAAGCCTACCAAAATTAAGAGTCTGTAAAAGAGAATTCAAGTGTTCCTAAAACTCATCTGCAGAATACCATACCTGAAGGGTAGCTATAGGATATCTGTCTGAAGCCGTAGGAGAAAACCTCATCTGATCTCTATAATAACCACTATTACTATCCCACCTAGGACTCTATTAAAGTTTTAATCATCTACAGAAGACATGAGACATGTGGGAGAAGCCTGTACAGGGGTGATTAAAACAATACTGAACAGGAGACCTTAAAACCACAATGGAATACCATTAAGAAAATACACGAAGTAGACCACAAAGTAAAATACATTAAGTACACCACAAAATAAATACATGAAGTATAATCTGCTCACATAGCTATATATCTATAGAATATATTCTAATAATTTCCTAATATTCTCGATCTGATGAGTCACAACATATCAATGGGACAAACAATATCCATTACACACACATTCTCTATAAGACTCATCATCTCGAAAAGAAACAAAGTCTTTGTAAGACACACAATCTTGGTAAGACACACAGTCTCTAAGTTACACATCATCTAAGACACATATATTTGCGTTCATAGAGCTTCTAGGTCACACATTTTCTAGGTCACATAGCTTCTAGGTCACACATCTTCTAGGTCCCATAACTTCAAGGTCACATCCAGTCATAGGATTCCTCTCATAGAAAGTTAATTCCAAAAGAACCTACTACTCAATCCATTAGTTAACATTCCAAATTCCATAAAAACTCACTTAGAATATATAAAAAGGATCACCTCATCACTAGTGTCCCAAAGATGCAAATGGCTTGTCAAATGGACACACGGTTTGAAAGGCACGACCATTTTTATAAAAAGGTCTAACCCAGGTCTGGTCTTGTCTAGTCCAACCAGACCCACCAGACCCATCCTGATACGCTACTAGAGTAACCCAAATCCCCTTTTTTGGCTCTCATTGTGGGCCAGTTTTATACACTATTGGAAGTATACCCCAACCGCATGCCTCCCATGCTGATGCGGTGACATGCTGCATTTCACATGGTCAGCCTACCACACCACCTGCCCTACGTCCTTGCTACCACGAGATCCTCCAACGATGCACAAATCTACATCCCAGATCATTGCTATGTACACAGTATCCCATCACCATATCTACCAATCAATGTTGTGGCCACCTGCCACGACTTTTGCCCGCATGCCACATCTTCCTGAACATGGCCTCCCTTCCACGTTCCTCCTCTACCAACTACCTCTCCCATAGCCTCACCCTTCTGGGTCACCATCCACCTAGACCACCGCATGGACCTGTATCACCTCACCTGAAATGGCCAGATCCCCTTCGACCTTATGTCATCGTAATATAATGCCTCAACCAAATTATGTCATGCCTTGAATCTCACCTCCAAGGTGTGGTCATGGAATCTGATATTCAGTCTCTAGTTGTTTATCCATAAATTGAAGTCACAAAAATCATCCATTCATAAAATCACAAAGAACATGAAGAATGTGTTAAACCTCGGGGGGGGGGGGGGGATAAACACTAAACACCAATTGGATGGACCTTGGCCATTGTTTGTGTTGTCCTTGATTCTTCCTTATAAGAGGTATCATGAAGAATAAATAAATCACATAGATATATCCCCCATTTAAATTCCCACAAGCATAACTTATATCCCACAATTCATCGAACCACTGATTAACCAATTTATGGATTATTCCGTGTTCGTTGTCGAATTTAAGAAATAGGAATGAATCACAAACAAACAACACCAAACTTGGAGTTTGGATTGGTTGTTGATGAAGGGTGAATATACATCATCATCCTTCATCAATTCATCGATGTTAGATCCAGGTTCTGATCTCCAATCGGTTGTCGCCGTCAAGAGAACCTCCTTCTCCTTATCTTGAAAAGACTCCAGGGTTATGGTGATAACCTTGGATTCTTGAAAAACTCTAATATAATGAAAAAGAGTCACTTAAAAAAATAAAAAATATTTTTTAAAATATTTTATTACTGATACGTCCAAAAAATAACATTCATGTTCAACCCGCACTGATCAATGTTAGGACCCAACTAAGGTAAATTCATTATTCTGAATGAAACAGTGCCCTTGAATTTCAGATCTGGATACCTATTCAAGTGTTATTCAAGTTTTATAGAAAAAAATATCTTATATGCTTAAATAAAAATGAAAAATTCTTCCAAGAATTGTTCCAGGAACACCTGGAATCAGAATCAAATGTCATATCGGCACCTAGTCTCATAAAGTTTTCAATTAATTTATAGAAATCAAAATGAAAAAATATGATTTATTAAAATAAATTTGTTAAGAACAGGCCCTTCTTAGTTTGTGAACCTATTGGGTTAATTGCATAATGTAATTATATACAATAGAATATAGTTATGATTATATAATTGTTGAATTTATATTTTTAAATGGCTAATTTTATGTATATATAAATTGAAGAATGTTTGTATATATAAATTATATAATGTTTATATAAATAGTTTTTTACTCACCCAAACATAATTCTTCCCAAACATAATTCCATCACACATTATGTAATGAAAATAACATGGGAAATGTTGACACTCACCTTGGTAGATAATGAAGAATTTCCCAAGCACCAGAATAAAATACCAATGCATGCTCAAATGTTACAATTTTTAAATATAATTGAAGTACTTACCCTTTATATGAATTTTCATATCATAGTTTCTACTTCTACATCATAAGGAGAAGATTTATAGGTTTATTCAAGGGTATATGTTGTAATTATAGTGTCAGGTTAACAGATGAAAATTTACCATGATTTTCCTATCTAAAAAACATCAAACAAAATTATAAATTTCTCATTTAATTCATTGGATTTATATTATAAGTTTCTTGAGAGCATAGTCTAGGAAATTAATTAATATGATAAATTCATCAAAATAGTTACCTTCTAATTATTACACATTAAATTATCCTGAAAAAATTGTTATTATTTATATATTAAAATTTATCAGAAGTGAATTGTATTTTTAGAAAAGAAATCCCATCATTTGAGAAGTGATTTAGAAAAAAATATTTCAATATGCAAAAATGTTTATTGTGAGGTAAAAAAATAATTATATGAACCATACCCATTTATTTGAAAAATATTTTCCAAATTATATTATTAAATGTTACGAATACATATAAACAAAGGTATATTTATAGAGGTACAAATATCAATGAAAAATCACCCACGCTACTAGAAATTCCAAAGAAACCTTCCATTTTGAGGACTCAACCCCACAACCACGGCCCAAAACCCTACCCACCTGCAACACCCCAGGTAACCATGGGGGGAATATGTAACCAAAGGTATACTTTATTATGAATATAATGATATGAAATAAAATTTAAATGGTTTTATTTAAAAAAATATAAAATAATTGTATTCATATTGTTTAAACATCATAAAACATGCTATTGTTTTTGTGAGGAAAATTGTATTTATGTTTGGCAGAAAAAAATCCATTTGAAAATGTCAAATAATTATATATTGATCTAGAAAATTGAAAATATAAGAGTGAACCAAATGTTTTCAAGATTCTATACTATCACCATCATAAGATATTCATAGATACTAAAAAAATCATCTTGAAAAGCATATGGTAGAAACTATAGAAAATTATGATTTAAATAAATGAAGAATCCAAAGTTATAGTGGTTATATATGGGAAACAAACAAGGACATAGATCAATAATATATTAATACAGTCTCCCTATTTAATGTTATAAATTCAAGACATAATGGTCATATTAAAATGTAATGAAAAGACCCACCATCCCCACCATAAGAAGGTTTAATTGTTACTCCTGAGAACATACTAGCATTCCCTGTCCAAACTCCATGTAGTTCATATATCATCTAAACATGTATGAAATGAAAAAGGATAGACAACATTATCTAATATTATTTGAAAATAATATTTATACAAATTTATTGAACAAGACTCATATTATGAAAAATATAGAATCAGTATTTAGGCATAAAGAACACATTGGTCACCTTAACATAAATAAAAAGTTACAGGCCCATATAAAGAAATTTTCTTTTTGGAACTTCTTACTTACATTTAGGAATAATATTAAAAATATGATTTATGAATTTTAGATTCCAAAAAATTAGTCCAATTATAAGAACTCAACAACTAATAATAACATGAAGAGGGTATGATCAGTTAAAAAAAATATCTAGATGATCCATCAATAATCTGTCTTACCATAAAATTTTCACCATGTTTTATAGTTTTGAAAGGATTATTTATCATAGTGTCAATAGCTTAATCGCCAGGTTGCATGAGAGGGATGAGCTGAGAAATTTAAGGTGTTTTTGGTTATGAAGTAATTAGGCATTGCAAAATAAATAAATAGAAAAGACAGTTTTTGAAAGATAGGAATCTACATATCAAATGGTTACGCTAAAAATTAAACAAAACGCAATAAAAAAAATTGAGTAATGAGCCGAATCTAAAAAATAAATGGGATATTGAGTAAGAGGTGTATAGAGGAAAAAATGAGAAATGTGAGGGTGATACATGTACAAGGAGTTACAATAATAATAATAATAAGTATATGTATTCAATAAATATTTTAAAATGATAAAACACAGAGATGACAAGTTTTTCACATTTTCATTGAAGAAAAAACTCTCAGGGTAGGTATAATACACTAAATATTTACCCATAGTTATTTAATGAAAATGCACACTCTATTTTTGAATTCCTCCATCTTTAGCACTCTAACTTTATCTTTCAAATTTTCTAAACCTTGAACTGCTTTATCATATTCCACTAGTGACACTGTTACTAATTTTTTTGTATGAATACTTGTTTATTTTCATAGGAAATGTTAGAAAATGGGATATATTTTTAATAAAGTATCATAAAAGAAATTAAAAAAGGGACTAACTCAATAGAAAACTTACTCCTTGTCTTTCTCAATAAGAACTGGAATATCTATATAAATTTTTATATATGAGTTTATGTTGATTTGAAATGAAAATGAAAGAAAAGGGGGTATATTTGCAACCAAAAATTACAAAAAATTGAAAAAAAGGCATTAAATCGATAGGAAAAATACCACTTATATTTTTTATAAGGAAATGAAAGTTTTTTTGTGGATAGAATGATTCTAGTTTCTAGAATTATGTGTTCTAGAAAAAATTGGATTTGAACACTGTGATTTCTTCTTAGGTAAAGAGACAAAGTTAGATTTCTAGGATTCAATGGCTATCTTCTCAAGATTGAAACCAAAGATCATATTAATATAATATCAATATTTTATATTTTTGGAGTATTTTTATGTTTATGGATACATATATTGTCTGTAGATACTATATAGGATGTTTGTATTTATATGAAATCTAAAATTATGAAATTACTGTTCATTACTAAATGAACTCGAATGCAAAGAAATAACTCAATTGTAGAAAAGTAAATATTATAAAAAATTACCTTTTGAAGATTCATATATTATAAATGAATATAAAATTAGATTTATAAATGTTAATTCTAATCCTATGTTTTTCTATAGGTCCAAAATATCCCAATAGTTTAAAGACATAAAATAGAGTGCAGTGTAAAGGTACATGTCCCTAGTATTCTAGTTAGAGAAGATATTTTTCCCAAGTTGATTATTTGAAGAATGTACTTTGAAGTTACACCATAACTAAATGTCTTACAAATACTAAATATTTTTGGCTTTCATGAAATGAGAGAAATTTTTAGTTTTCTTAAATTAATAAATCATGAAGAAAATTACTAAAAAAATTAACATGGTAATGTTAATGAATAAACATTATTTAATTTTCAATTTTTTAGCTGCATAAATCAAGTAAATCGTAAAATTACATTTACAGAACTCTGTTTTAAAATAAATGATTCAAATACTATGGTAATGAATTTAATGATTGGAAAGGATAATAATATATATTAAATAAATATTGTTATAAAAATATAGAAGTTCAAAATTTTGAATGATATTTCACATTTCATGAACATATTAGTAATGATCGATGTTTTGGTGTTAACTTCAAGTATTATAGACCAAAAAGAATTATAATTAGGGGAATAACTACATTGTGGTTAGAGTAATATTTCCACTACATATATAGATCCACTTTCTATTGGAAAATGGAATTGAGGGAGGAGGAATGGATATTATGAATCGATAAGATTGTGTAAAAGGAATGGATTTTATAAATCAATATGAACATGGAAAGGAGGACATTTTCCATTATGTCTAAACTACTGAGTATTAAAAAAAGCATCATAATTCTAAAGGAATGGATTTATTGAGGAGTGTGGTTGGTGGATGAGCATACGACGTTACAAATCAAGTTGGATAGTGGAGGTTACATATTGGAAATCATCTAATTATTGAATTTTCGTGTCTATATTGAATTTTTCAACAAAGTAATGCATACCTTCCAATAGAATTTTTGAAAGTAACCAAGGGTGTAGCTAGGGTTTCTGGGATAGAGGGTATGTGGATATTTGGGACACTGATGGCCAGATTTGAAGGAGAATGTAGTCAAGGATGTTGGACAAGAGGGGAGGAGGCAAAAGAGATGGGAAGGTGGAGTCGGAGGCAAGTAGGGTGGGGGGAAGAGGTGGAGATGAGGAGGTAGAGATGGGGGAGGTAAGTAGGTAGAGGAGAGCATCTTCAAGACTGAGGCTAAATATATTTACTAACATGGGTCCAGAGATTGTGCTTGGGATAAGAATTAGATTTCAATACATTCATAAGTTCAAAATAAATAAAAAAATAGGATGTATTGCATAGTAGATTTAAATGAATTTAATTTAAAATATAAATAATTTTGTGCATCATAAATGAATGTAATTTAATTCTTTTCAATTTTTTTTATTAAATTCATTTCAGCCCATGGATTAACAAATTGAACAAAAAAATGTCATAAATAATATATTTTTGTATATTAACAAATAAATTAAACTTATAAATATAATTATATTTATGATGTATATAATTCTATGGAAAATATTTTTACTATAATATTTATAATTATAATTATATAATTACAAATATTGATAAATTTATAAAATAATTATATTCAAAATATAATACATATAATGAACTTAAAACTATATTATATTTCTAATTTATTATATTAATGATTGTATTATATAAATAAAATTATTATTGTTATAAATTTAATTTTCTTCTTATATTTGTAATGTTAATATATAAATATAACTATATAAATAAATTTATATTAAGTATATAGAAGGTTGATTATATCTTTCACCATGGAACACAATGCAGGGAAATAAATTACAGTAAACAAGTAGGCCTGAGGACTTGACCCCGTAACTTTCCCCTCAGCCTCCCAAACCCTTACCACCTCACTACCAACAATGGGGATATTTTTATACATTATAATTATAAATATAGTTATATTTTTTATAAATAAATTTATATAATTATATTTTTTTTGTAATCAAATAATTATATTATTTCATATTAATTAATTATTTTTTTTATAGTACACTTATGAAATGATAATTTAATTTAATTTTTTAAATAATACTTAAAATGATCGATATGGTGAATTTATTTGATTTTATTAATTTATAGAATATAATGAATACAAAATTGTTGAAAATATTTTCATTAATTTATTTTAAGGTGAATTAAATATGTGGGAAAAGAAGTGAAGAAATATGGTATAGTTTCAAGGTATTGTAAATTTCCTACTGTGATATGTATAGATTATTTCCTTTGTACGTACGTAGTGTATGCTGATACGTGAGGAATATTTCTTTACCATTAGGAGGGGAGTATTGTATTTCCCTATGTTATGTAAGATTCATTTTCATTACTCTCAAAAACATAAACTTGGTGATACAGAAGAATTATCTACTTATATGTAATATTAAATTGGCGATGTGTAACAAGAACATGAAGCTATAGTGGCATACGTGATATTTTGTGGAACTCGGGCATGGTTTTCCACTTTATAAAATCAAGTTTTGATAGAAAATGGATTGTCACATAATTTTTTATTCTCTGATAAATTTTGATCAACTGCATATGAAAAAATATCAAGATGTGTAATATCTTTTACTTTTTAAAAATATGAGAAATTCATTCGATGTAAGAATAAATTAATGTGGCCATTAATATCATCTTGGTGTCACATGGAATACATGCTATGGTGGGTAAAAAAATATAACATTCATTTAGTTTAACTGAATTAGGAAAGGAAAAATGTCATTCTATCTTTGGATTTGAGAAAATATGTTGTGATTGGGGGAATTTGGGCATCACTCAATCATTTAAAGAAAGACCATACATGCTAAACAGTGATAATCGGGAGCATCTCAATTGCACTTTGGATGATCATGGTTGATGGGGGGCTTATAAATTCTAGATTAATACCTTTATTCAGGGGGACACTTTTACTCATTGATTATTTTTCTATGTTTTTTGTTATATTATTAATTCATCCAAGTCTATAACCCATCACACGTAGGGCTAGAACAATTTTGGTGATTTGGACCATGGGGAGGAGTAACTATTACTGGTGGTTGAGTCTGAAAATAAATAATAAATTTTTCTTTGGTTTTTTGATATTGGTTTTCAGTGATTGGATATTTAAATGGAGTTGATTATATTTAGATTATATATTTTTGCATTGTTTTCTACCAATGTTGAAAATTTCCACTCTCCCTCCACTAGATCTTACCCATATAAGATAAAATGGGCAGGGTTTTGGGGTGAAGAATCCATTGATTGTTGGTACATGTGTGGAAGGTAATTGGTATATTTGAATTTAATAACAACATATTCTCTCAATTAGGAGTTTCTCGATTTATTTAATGGGAACTCGTTATTAAGTATTCATTGTGATTACATGATAAATTCTTACACACATAGAAAGGAGGATGTATCTGCAGTTATCATTATAGATTTGAAACTCGCATTCCCTAAAAATATTTGGTGAGAGATAAGAGCTTGTACATTCTCTCATGGACCAAATAAAATAAAAAAATATTCAATTTATGACCAGGATAACATAGCAATTGAAAATCCAACCTTTGAAATAATAATTAAACTCACTTATAGTTAATCATTTTTTTCAAACCACTCTCAGTTCTCTCAAAGAACCCAAACATAAACACTTTTTGATTGATTGTGGAAACATGATTTTTCACCTCTCTTTGGATACAACCACTAGTTTATACTACACTATATTATAGGAATCAGTTATTAATGGATCTATTCACACCAATTTAAGATCTCTCAAAAACTAGACTCTAATAATGGGGAGGTAGTTCCTATTCAATAAAATTAACCCAACTCGTAACATGCATGAATAGATCTCATATTGAATAATTATTCACTTTAGACCCAAAAATTGAATGAACATTTCTATCTATAGCGAGGGAACTAAGAAAAAATAATAATCTGTAATTAAAATATGGAAATATTGCATCGACATGCATAATTGGAATTTTAAATGTTCACTATGAATCTAATATCATGGTTGGAAATCCCAACCAATCATCAATATAAAAATAGATTGATTCAACTTTAGACAAAGTTTTTTGGTCTTATAGGAGATGATCTCAACAGGTGCATTAATGAATTTATTATGGTTTTTTCAATATTGAAGCAAATAAGAGTAAATTGGGAATAATTTAAATGGAGAGAATTTCCCTTCTCTCTTAAAGGAGTGGCTAATTAATGGATATATTTCCTATAACCAAGATAAATAATGGATTTGGATAACCTTTATAATATTTTTATCCAATGGATCTTTTCCATATTCAAGGAAACATATCCTGAAAAAGGTGATCTATGCCATCAGATAATCATTAGTAGAGACCTTGTATAAGTATTTGGTATTATTTAAGAAGTTATGTGCAATATTCCCACATCAAGATATAATGGAACATCATTTCCTAGTTTTCTTCTACCAAGGACTACATGATAGAGATATGAATTATATGGATGCCTCATAATGAGGAGCATTGACTGATAAGACACCAATTTAAGTAAATGGTTTTATTAGAATGATATCTCAAAAGTTATTAATACTATGGTGAAAGAGGTATTGGGAAAATAGGAGTTCACAAGTTAAGATATACTAACACACCTTCAATTTAATTACCACAAGAGTAACTGACCAATTTGGCTGAGAAAATGGATATTAATAAATAACTTATCAACTCACACAAGTGAAGGTTAATGGTGTTTATTCCTCACCAAATCACATTATTATATAATGTATTAAAATATAAGAAACTAAAATCTATGTTGCTACCTATCGATAAATAAAAATTTAATAGCTTGTGGAAAACCAATGATGCTGTGAAAATTCAAAAGATTATTATGAGTTTGAAAATAAAAAATATCAAGATTAAAGAGAATTTCAACACCAATATATACAACCTCCACCATTCTGAAAATAGTTTAATAAACTATATAACCAATAATAATTCCAACTACAACCCTTCTAGAAAAATAATTCTTATGATAAAATTTTGATAAGTGGAAAATAACACATGTAGAATGAACCATATTCAAGAATTGAGGAATTGTGAAATGAGACAAAATATTAAAATTTTGTTTGCCTTGTGGAAATGTTGACAAAAAATCTTGCAAAATTTCCAATACAATGCATTCCAAATCCAAATATCAATGTGACTTTGGTAACAATAATGAGTTGAAAAAAATATTCTAAACAAAAAAATACTAAAAAACCCATGTTAACCATTATGGAATAAGATAAAAAATATGAAGAGATTAATAGATAGTCATGTAAAAACGATAAAATACAATTAAAGGGAAAAAACATTCCACGGCTATGTCCCTCAAGAATGATACAATAAAAGAATAGTCATAAGGAATAAATCCAAAAATAAATTATGGATAACTTCAAAAAGGATGAAATATATCTTCCGGAATCCCTTTAACAGGTTCCAAAATATACTAAGTTCTCCAAGGATGTATGTCCCATGAAAGTAACAGTATCTGAATCAAAGAATGAATTTAGAGTGGAATTTTTTATAATTTATCACACATTAACTACTTACAAAATTTCAAGATCCAATACAATTTTAAATTACTTTTATAATGGAGATCCATGAATTTTATAATACATTATATTATCTTTGAGATTAAATAAATTTCATTCATTATTCTATATTTTCTTCTTTATAGATAGAAGATCCTAAATCAGAAACAATAGTTGTCTAACTATCCTAAAAATACACTACATTCCCAACTAGAATTATTGAATATTTCTTATTGAGAGTGTAGAATTTAATCATCCCAACTTACTTTAATGTCCTAAACATGGAGGAAAACATGGCGTTATCTCATTCGCCTATCATAATGGGAAGACCAATCCTAAAAATAGAAAAAATACTCATCACTATCCATAAAGTTACTTAGATAATTGAAGTTGGGGAAAAAATGAGATAACATTTGTATATTTGATTCTATGAAATTACCTCTATATGAACACTCACTTTTCAAACCCACACATTTTGATGATCCAATTCTATATGAGGAAAATGGAATATTGAATGAAATTATAATATTTAGAAATCAATAATGATTTGAAAAAATTAAGAAAAAAAACTAAGAGAAAACTATGATCACTATTGAAACATCGTAAAATGAGATAACTTCTAATTTCTATGATAGATTTGATTGTTTATTCAATATAATGAAAGAGATAATATTTTATCTTCTTTATAAGAAACCCATGCCATTGAGGTAAGTAAATCCAAGATGACGTCATATTTAATTATTCCCCTAAATCTGAAACTAAAACCACCACCACCATATTTGATGTATGATTTTATCATATAAGGAAACAACCTACTAATAATTATTTCTAGAAACATTTTTTTATCCAGAATATAAAATGATCATCCTTTTGAAATAAAATTTTAAAGATTTAGGCTAGTGTTTAGAAGATATCCCAAGGCTCAGTTATAAAATTTATATTCAAATAACTCTATTTAAATATTATAAAAAACCATTTAGGTAAACTTATAATATACTTAACCAAATAATGATTTATGTTGTTATAAAATAAATAGAAAAGTTGTTAGAGGTGGAAATCATCTACCTCATTTTTTATTCACAATAAGTAATTAAAATTCATACATTGTGTAAAAAATATGGAATAACCATTATGAAGAATGAAAAAAAATGAGATAATATATATGAGAATAAAAAAACTAGAGTTTTTTCATTGAATAGAGAAAACTGAATTAGGTTATAAGAAAAGAACATTTTCACTCTATTTATTTACCACACACTGGAGGTATTGTTTGGAAAAACCAACCACTGCTCTTTAAATGGATTCAAAAGATACTAAAAATTTAACATTACACTAGGGGACCATGAAAAAGAATATTTACATTTCCTAATGGTACATTTTCCTCTAAAATCATGTTATTTAGATCATTCAATACAAAATGTACATTCTAATGATGGATGGTAAACATTTTTTCTGATTTCATTGATTAATGTTTTAATGTTTTTTTATATGATTTCACTATATTTGGGAATTAATTTGACTTTCAAGCCTTGATAATGTATTTAAATATTTCATTGAATTAATCTTGTAGTAATAATTGAAATAATACATTTCATGGATGAGATAGGTTTTATTCTTAGATATGTGATATTACAAAATGTAATTGAAATTGATCGATCAAAAATTAAAATCTTCATTTGTTTTATTTACCTAAATTTTAAAAAACCTGTAAGATTATTTTTAGGACATGTATAATTTTATAGAATATTCATCAAAAATCGTTTTAAGATTTGTTTTCCACATTACATGTTATGTTCAAAAGATTAAATATTCCTTTTTTCTTACCCTTACAGAAAATATTTTGAGGAGATGAACTATAAATTAACCATGTCACTGATCATACAATCACATAAGTAGGTGAATCTATTTGAGTTGTTGTGTGATGATCTAAATCACACTTTAAGAGTAGTTTTATCTAAAACATTTGATGGAAGAAACCATGTCATTACTAATGTATCCAAAACATTGGATGCAACACAAATACACTATTACACCAATGAAAAGGAGTTGGTAGTTCTTTATGTAAAAAATATTTTAGATATTGTCTACTCTGGACAAAAGTGATTTATTTTATTTTATCATGTAATATAATAACCAAAGTTAATAGTTAATGTCACCAGAATTGACCCTCTATAAGGCCTAAAGTACATTCCTTATCACCGTGGGCTAGCAAAAAGCACTAGGGTATCACTTAAAAAAACATGGGAATGATTTCACCATCAACAGACATATAATAATATAGAAACCAATAAATTATCATAAAATATATCCAAAATACATCATATGTCAATCACACAAACCACAAAAAGTTGACATCCAATAACTGGATAATAAGGAATAAGTGAACAGACTGATAAAATAATAAAAAGGAACCTGAAGAAACACACGAGTCCATCTCCATGTGACCGTATGTCACCACCATCCAAACCCACTAGAAATGCAACAAAATCTCGGAGTATCATCATATTAACCTTATCTTACAAAACAAAGGCTACAAATTACCAAACGAAAAAAGTAGGATGTGATTATTGAATCTCAGTATTATACCACCAAGATTATAAAAAAATTCTATCCATGTGCATATGTTAGTTCTTATATAAAACACATCTCCAAAACATATTCAGAAGAAATAAATTTCCATAATAAATAATCCTTTGGTTTTCTATTCAAATACATTCAATATTTAATAAATAATGAAATATAGAATAACATGTATAAATTGAGCATAAAAAACTATAAAAAATGATTCAAGAATCAATATCCATATCATGTGGGAATATAAGTATATCAATATACATGCCTGTAATGTATCCTAAAGAACCAAAGGGAAAATCAAAAAATTGGGACGTACACAACTAAGAAAAACATGAAACAATAACCAACATAAGTGAACTCTAAAGTACATGAACCTTTATTCCTAGGAATGGATACCCACTAAAAACCATGGAATCATGAGAATCTCCCCTACTGATAGAAAACTACATCGATGATGGCTTATTTCTAGTTTTCTCTTATACACCAAGCTCTTCCCAATGTGATATTACACTATCATTCCATTCAAGACACAAAATTCATTCTTCATAAAGCATTTCCCATGGAAAATCCTATTTTATTCGATGCCCATTTTCATAAAACATTTTTTATAGAAATACCACACAATATTCATGCTTGAAAAACCATTTTCGATTTAAAACCAGCTTTGAGGCCATTTTTGAAACACATCATGTACATAAAATCTAATTTTCAAAAGAAATCCTTTTTCAAACACTTTTCATTTCCACCAAAGATAAAATCCCATATCAATATTCAATTTCATAAATTAATACCAAAGAAAATTGAAAGAATATAAGGAATATTAAGGTATATACCATATGATAAAGTAACATACCTCAATAATGATGAAAACATCATTGCCTTCATACCCGATGATGGGAAATGAAGATATATTATTCTAACAAGACTATATCTACAAATAAAATCATCAATTATCTATCCAAAATGATATATTAGACTATCACAGCCCAATTGGGTTCCAAAAGATCAAGGAAAATATAGATCAAGAATAAATCTAAAGAAAATAAGAGAAATTGCGAGGAAAACTAAAAGTGCCTTGGTAAAATCCATCCAAAAAGATCAATGATCACCAATGTTTCATGGATAGAGTCTTTTAGAGAATCATGGAGGTACTGTGTCGAGATAATGAGGAATTGGGAAAATATTGGAGTTAAAAAAGTACCAATGGAATATAGGTAATTTTTTTGTTTTAATAGGTTCAGATCTGGTTGAACAGTTAACCTATGCAGTTAAAAAACCCATGCAGTATCCATTGTCACTTGAAATACTAAATTTCATGGTTTATTAGGAATATTTTCACTACTAAACAAACCCTGCTCAAGCCATGTGATATCTTCTAGACCAGACCCATCCTCTTATATTGTTTTCTTGGTGGCTCATACGGTTAGAAAAATCATGCTCAAATCATGAAAATTTCAACTCAAACTCATAGATTCTAATAACATGGTTACTGCACAGTTATCACTAACCGTGAACAGAAGCTGTTTGTCAGGCCTAATTTACCCTAAATTCTAAATTTTCAACTCCCGACTCTCAAAAGCGTCTAGAACCTCAAAATATATAAACCAAGATTTAAATAAAGAGTATGTGTGACCAATAGGGTCCTATAGTTCTCCCACCATAAAATATTTGTGTCCCTAAAAAGTATCCAGATCATAAACTCAAAAAGAGATAAGGTCATTGTTTCATAATCAAGGTGTAGCACCCCCTAATTTCAGGTAATTAACCCTTTATTTATGTATTTTATGTATATAAAGTAATTTGGTTGTGTTTTGGGAGGTTAATAAAAGTTTTGAAATTTTATAGGGATTTTATAGAGGTGCACAGTTGGAGTAGTGTAAGTAAAAACTGTGCAATACCTCCAAGAAACAATGTAAGGGAGAATAGGGGTCACTGGGTATGTGTTTGACTGTTGCGTGGTCTGGCCAAATTGTTCATCCACCTAGGTGAAACCTTGAATGTTGTAGATAGAGATAAAAATATGATTGTCACACAATTTGTATAACTGTGTGATCCAACCATTAGAGGGGGTGGCTTAAGGAAGTAGCACCCACACATTTGGAAAATGGTTTCCCAAATCATGTGTGCTTACATTGTGGGTTACCCCCTTTTAAATTGTGTATATAACTCAATTTATCACTTTAAAACCATGTATTTTTACATAATACAACCCTAACATTATTACCAATCCTCCCAAAGGCTGTGGTGACCCTTCCCCTTGACCCTGGAGCAATATGATGGTGATTCTTTGTGTATTGGAAGCCCATATTCCTTGGAAAGTCTCTTTTCTCAGTTATTTTCTTTATATTTATTTTTATTACCTCTTTTGGAATCAGGGATCTAGTTTTTTGGGATATATCCATGGTGTTTTGTGACAATAATGGAGATATATGATTTTTTTCTTAATAGGGAATAAGATTTCATGTGGGTTTTTGAAGTTTCAACCTGGTTTGCTGATGAATTTGTGCTGTTTTTCATTTTCATCTATGTTTATGAGGTAGGTGACTTCAATGTTGACTCAAGTTATTAAAACATAAAGGGTTTATTTAAAATTGATTTATTTTCATGTATTTATTTGTGAAATTGATTTGAAAAGGTTTTTAGAAACCTTCTTTAGTGATAGTTTGTGGATTTTTTAAAAATTGGTTGTTTTGTGGAATGTGAAATTGTTAAATGACTTTCAAATGGTTTTTTAGTTGTGATTCATGGAAAATTGGAAGGAAAATGTTTTCAATAAAAGGATTGTTTAATTCAAATGGTTTGTAATAATTGGTTTGGCTTTTTTTCATAAATTATTGGTTTGTGCTCATGTTATTTTGGAAAAAATAATGGTATGAATTTTCCCCCATCAAAAGTGTGATGGATACGGGTATAAAATTTCCCCCATCAAAATGGTTCAACAATTGATGGTTCGGTGAAATGATGATGCGCCAATTATGAGTATAGAGAGGTACATGGTAGAATGAACGGTAGTATGTATGGACATGTGGAATAGAATGGGTTGTACCAAAATGGGATTTGATAAATGGGTAAAAATAATTGTTTGGTTTCTTTACATGGAAAATGTTTTGGTTTGAATACTGTTTTGGTGCAAAACTACTTGTCTTTGATAAAAATTATAATTTTTTTTAATTGTTTTATTTAAATGTGCTATCATGTTCTATCCTAGTGGTTTTAGTGGGGAAGCCATTTGGGGAAATCCTAATGATTTTATACTCACCCCCTTCTTGGTCACTTTTGTGAATTTTCAGATATGGTGTATCAAGTCACAAGTAAGGAAAAGGTATCTAATTTCATTAGTGATGCTTTGTGATAACTTGGACATGGTTGGTGGAGTTAGATGTTGGAGAATGTGGAAGTTATGGAGTTTGTGTCTTTTGTTTCCTTGAGTTTTATTGGTTTTAGATTCATTATTATATGGTGATCTTGGTTTTAGTTCTACTTTTTACTCTAATATGGTTCATGGTTGTTTTTTGGTATTTTAGTTAGTTGGTATTAATTTTATTTTCATTAAATTGTTATCATGAATCATATAGTGGTTTTTAATAATGTTTATCTTGTTTTGATTGTTTTATTTTTAGAAGGGAATATCTTCCCCCAATTGTTAATAAATCCCTTGGCTTTTATTTCCATCATTTTCTGTATTGGTGATGTCACCTAAGGCCCAATAACATCCCATCACCACTTATGAAGCCAATGAGGAGGGTTGGGATCTTACAAAATATATCATCCTTGGTCATTCCATCTTTTATTTTGGGTAAAATGGTTTTAGTTGGTTTGGTCTTGGAGTTGGAAAATCATTCATGTTTAGTCCTTGATTTGGGAAGGTACCAAGGAGTAGGACAATCACAACATGAAATGTAGAGAACAAAGATTCAATGTTCACCTATTTATATTGAATCTCAAGTTACCAGATATTAGGATACATACGTGTTTTAATGTACTTTTAAAATGGTAACCTCGTCATCATGGTTTTAGCTGATCATTAGAGCATGACATGAATTGATGGAAATAACTTCCCAGTATTAGTGCATATCCCATTTTGAGTAATGATTTATTATATGGTGTAAGGGATTTTATTTCTGGAAATGTATTGAAATCATTTTCCAATTTATTATTTTGAAAAAGGAATTGCAATTGTATTTTGAAAATGGTATGATTTTCCAATGCATGGTGGAATTTTCATAAATGGTTTTTATGTGGAAAAGTGATGAATTTTGGAAAGACTTATTATGATAACTATGATGTGATAAATTTGAAATTGTTAAGACATATGTATATCTAGAGTTAGAATAAATTTATTTTTCTTATGTTTATTTAAAATGGAATTGGTTAAACATAGAGAAAACCAACCAAAAGAGGCATCTGAGAATGTTGTTTCACCTGAGCCACTGGTGAACTGTTAGTTGGTTCAAATTATTGTCTATGATTTTCAATCCATGTATAGAGGGAGCTGAAAGGATGAACCATGAAAAGTGGATCATTCTATTTTTTTCCATAAGAATAATCCACCCATCTTCTAGGGTGATTTTGAACCAGAAAAAGAAGAGGTGTGGCTAAATCAGATGAATCAAATCTTTGATAACCTGGACACACCTGCTTAGTTGAACGTCAAATTAGAAATATACATGCTGAAGGATCTTGCATGATAGATATGAGATTTATCATTTTAGGCTAAATTAGAGCAATAAATTTCATGGTAGGATTTTGAAAGAAGATTCAACAAACAATTCTATCATCATACATTCAGTATTTATAAAATGAAAAACTTTTTCATCTTGAAGCAATAAAATATCTCAGTGACAGAGTGTGCATTTAAATTTATGAATTTATTCTTCTTTTCACCTGAATTTATTACAAGTTCATCCTTAAAGGAGTTCATTTTTCATTTAGGGTTGATGATAGTGATTTTCACAAATATTTTCATGCTTTTTATATTTGATTATACACAGATGATCAATAGAGTGATGATGAAATAAAGGGAAATCTCAAGAACTACAGGTGGAGGAAGTGTGTTGATACTAGTGGGAAACGGTGGGAACTCTAATACTGGGAATAAGTAGAAGACAAAAACCTATATCCAAGGTAGTGGAATGACTCAGTAATAGATGGATAGATTGGTTAATCATCCTCTTAAACCAATGAGAATGTCTGGATGTTTTCAATGTAGTTCATGCACCCACATCAAGTGATAATATACAACACCACCTAGATAATTCCATAATTTCAACCAGATGGGACATCTTCAGTTCTATTTTCATAGTGCTCCAAGGTCGGGAGTTCAGTACACAACTCATGTTTCACAGACATCGTATGATTCTATGGGATGGGGGAATCATAATACCTATCATCAAAAGAACCAATCTAGCCATGGTGATTCTAAGAATACCATGACTCCTCAATAAGAGAAATCTCAAATGGGTAATAAATAGAAAAGTTATGTAAGTAAGAAATTATATGGGGATGAGAAAGTGATTATGGATGATCAATATTGACCCTTAAAAGTTAGGGGTACACTTCTTTTGAATTATAACCACATGCAAGATTTCTTTGATGCATGTGAATCCCATTTTTTTATTTTTTTTCTAATGTAGTTGATCTTTTGGGTCTACATGTTGAGATGATGCCTTCTATTTTGGTACATCAAACACCTCTTTGTTAAAGAGAATTTTTATCCTTTATGTGTAAATAATGTAATATAACAATTTATGTGGTTGAATTGATTTGGTATTTATCTATTATTGACGTGTATTTCTATGACATAATTTTGGGCATGGATTGGTTGACTTTGTTAAAATCTCACATCTAATGTTATACTCGAAGGGTTAGTATTATGATTGATGATTCCATCGATAATATCATTATAGGAGACCATAATGTAATGGTAGGTGTAATAGGATTGTTGGAAATAGTATTTGGAACTATCTCATACCATTTGGAATCCTTTACTTTGGTATCAGGGGTAATAGTTTTCCAACAGTTGTGGATCAGTTTCTAGATATTTTTCTTAAGAATTTATTAGGGTTTCCACCAATAAGAGAAGTGGACATTACAATTGATCTCCTCTTAGGGAATATTTCTATTTATCTTCCATCTTATAGGATGGAACCAAAATAATTAATGGAATTGAATGTTCAGTTGGAAGAGTTAGAAAACAAAGGAACATTTGAATGAGTACGCCTTAGTGGGAAGCAGCAGTATTTTGTGAAAAAAATATGGAATTATATGGATTTTTGTGGATTATCATAAACATAAAAAAGTTATGATAAAAAATTGGTATCAACTTCCTAAATTTGATGATATTTTTGATTACTTGAGGGTATCCCAATGGTTCTCTAAAATTCACTTGTGATCAGGATATCACTAAATGCAGGTTTGGAAGGGGATATTACAATGGCAACATTTAGGAGTAGATATGGCCATTATGAGTTTGTGGCTATTCCTTTCAGTCTTATAAATACACCAATAATATTTATGGAATTAGTAGATCAGATATTTCAATGGTATCTAGATTATTTTTTTATGGTGTTTGTGGATGAAATATTGGTCTATTCTAGGATAGGGGTTGAGCATAAGAAACACTTGGCGATGTTTTTGGGAATCTTGAGGGATCATCGGTTGTATGAAAAACTTTAAGAGTTTGAGTTTTGAATATAATAGGTACATTTATTTAGCCATTTAATCTCTAAAAAGGGTGTTTATGTGGATCCATAAATGATAGAGGTTGTAATATCTTGGAAACCTCCAAATAATGCCTTTGAGATACATAGTTTCCATGGCATAGATGGTTATTACCAATGATTTTTCTATGAAGTTTCATTACTATATTCACCTATAATGTCTTTGAAAATGAAATGTGTTTCATTTAAATGGAATGAAGAATGTTAGATGACTTTTTAAGAGCATAAATTTTTCTATACATCAACAGCGATCATCATATTACTAGAATCAAGATAAAGGTATGTGGTGTATTGTGATGCTTTGAGATATAGGTTGGGATGTGTTCTCCAGTAGAGATATTATGTTATTTCTTATGTCTCACAATAGTTATAGTTTCATGATAAAAACTACCCAACATATTATTTGAACTTATCTATTGTAGTTCGTGCTTAGAATAATTGGAGTCATTGCTTATTTGGTGTGAAATTTACAATGTTTAGAGATCGTAAGATCTTGAAACACATTATCTCACAAAGAGATTTGAACCCAAGATAAATAATATGGATGGAATATCTCCATATTTTTGACTTATACATTATGTATACATTAAGTAATGGAAATTTTGGGGCCAATTCATTAAGTAGGAATCTGTTTGGTTAGTTGGAAAAGGAGGCTTCATATCAGTGGCATTTGATGTCGGTGATAACTGACATGCCCATGGATTTTGAAGAACTAGGTAGTGTTTTAGTTTTATTTCTAGTTTATTTTATTCTTTATTTATTAGAGATAGATAAAGAGGCACAAAAATATGATTCATAATGTGTTGGGATGAGATCAAAACTCACTACAGGGGATACCATTGAGGGATAAAAGCTATATGGGAGGTCAGTTTGGTGGTTTCAAGATCAAAAGGTTAACCTATGAAATATCAAGAACAAGTTATTCATGATTACCATAATTCAAGATGATATTTTCTGTAGAGACCCAAATCGTGACGTAAATGGACATTACATTACTTTTGCGGAATACTTAATACATAACAAAAAAAACACCGAAGGACTGTAATAGTTTTGTGCCTTTGGAAACTCAAAAAAAAATCTTCTAATTGTGGTGAAAGATCTTCATCATCTCCCACAAAGATCTTTCTTTTTTTTCTTACCTAAAACCTTTCTTTATATCCTGGGGAAAATAAAGCATAAAAAGGGTGAGCTCAAATGCTAAGTAAGGGCAAACATAGATAACCTAAAACAATCCATAAACATTTGAAATCAAAAACTTGAACATAAAATTTAAACCTCAAAATCTTGAGCAAAGACATAAATCTTGGAAGTACGTAAGGCATATATCATAATTGAACATCAATCAGGATAAAATAGCTTGGGAAGAAAACATATAATTGTGGCAACCATTAATCACATATTATGATTTCCATAGTAGCCAAGGCATTGCTTCCAAGACCATCTTAGTGGACAAAGTCTCTTTCTGAATCGAGTTCACTCCTCGTTTCAGTCCTGTAACACTGAACCAGATTAACTTACCGTTCCAGCCATGTCTATCTCATGAGATATAAATCTTTACTCAATGCATTTTAGGGAGATATAGGTCCCACCCATCTCATAATGAAATCATTATTACTTGTGCCACAACGTAAACATAAATCATTCATCATAACCCAAAAAATAAAAATGGTTTTCATAAACATCATCTCATCATAACATAATCCATATAAAACAAATGGATATAATTTCATCATAAGAATAATCAAACCATGTAAATAATATAGAAATTATACTTGAAACATACACATATGAAATAATGTCATCTTAGATGGAAAATGGTTTTGATAAAACACTTGAAATGGATTATTGAGGAAAATATCCATTCTTATTCAAAATAATTTCCTTTTCACAAAATGCCATGAAATTTTAAAAGAAAAGGATTTTTTTGAAAATATTCATGAAATATTTTAGAGTAATCTTCATGAAAATAATGTGTTATAAAAACCGTAAAAATCTGTTCATATCGTATAAGTTAAGAAACATTATTCTCATACTTTTGCCGGAAAAGTCAAAAAGTACCTTGTATTGTGAAAAAAAGAAAGATTCCTTACACACCTTGTAGTAAAATTCAACAATGAGTAAAAATGACTTTAAACATACATGAAACCATTTTTATAAAATAGGTACATGGATGATAAGTATTACCCCAGTAAATACTTACGAATAAATAATCTCAGATAAAAATGAGATTGGAAATGTTATCCCTTACCTTATGTCCAATTTCTTCTGTATGTGTCCGAGAATCCTATATAGTGGGTTTAAACATATTATTAACATGTAACAGAACCATAATAATATTTATGATATCATATATGATTCACTTATGACTTTATATTATCCGTTCATTTGTCAATTCCATGTTAAAGCAGCGTTTTGGGTAAAATCATTTCATTTATCGTCCATGTTTGGACTTGTAATTATTAATATGATTACTTAGATCATGATTACTTAATTCCAGAATATAAAACATGATTTATATATAATATATATTCAGAATATACATATATAAAATATTACAATAAATGGAAATAAATACACCATTCATGGAGACGGTAGGTCGTACGTACGCATGAACACTGTTTTTCATTTCCTTATTGAATTGAATGGAATTAAGTTGATGACATGCATATATATCTACATAAATCCAGTAGAATTATTACGTCATATATTTCATGATTAATTATTATATAAACTTTATAATCATTCTTGAATTGTTAACATGGAAAATGAATCCCATCACGTCATGGAGACGGTAATCCGTACGTACGCACGGGCGATTATATCATTCCCAAATTTATTGAATGGAATTGGAGTGGATGATATAATATGTTAGAATTAATATGATTTTATAATAACCATATATAGTTATTTTTTACACCATTATACCCATCTAAGTAAGGTGGTGGTGGAAAAACAGATTACCCCATGGCGTGGAGACGGTATTCCGTACGTACGCATGCGCGGTGATTTCGTTTTCCGTAGGATGGATAGAAGGTGAAATGAGGTTGTTTCATATTTATAATAACATATCAGTATATTATTGATACTTATGTTATTACTTTATAATTAAACAACTAAATAATAAGAAGTTGAAGAAGAAAGAAAACTTGAAAGAATCGGTAGAAGAGATTACCTCTTCCTCGACGCACCTCCTTTAAACTTCTTCTTAGAGAACTACAGTTGGTATTTTGAGAATATCAAAAACTCTATGATATAACTATAGAGGTTGAGAAGTTGAATTGGCAGGGGTTTTCCGATCTTCAAGTCTCAAAATTGTGTGAAGAGATGAGGGAAGGTGTGCCCTTTTTATAAGGGAGGAGAGGGGCACCTTAAGAAAAACATAAAATATTATATTATAATAAAGTCATATTCGGTTTTAATAGCTCCAAATTGATTTATTTATAAGATAAGGTTGTTATGGGTCTAAATCCTCTCAACCAATAGGTTTTAGACAAGTTTAGGTTACTATTTTATCCTTATCATTTAGATTTAACTCTAAGTTAAATAATTTAACTTTTACCGTGTCTTTTTGGTTTCTTACACTATATGGTTAATAAAAATACTATAACAAGAAAAACGAACCCCAAGTGGTTAATTATTAATAATATATCCTTATATAAGTCATTTTTCTAAACCTTAGTTTTTTAGGAATAAAATAATAATTAATAATATAATATTTTAAAAAAAAACTATTTTATGTCAATTTTGACACTATTTGGTACTTGATTTTTGTGAAAATCATAACAGCATGATTAGTTCGAACAAAGTTAATTAAATAAATAATAACATGTCATATTAACCTATAAAATTAGTTTAATTCAAAAAAAGTATCAAATTATATTTATTTGGGTATTTATAATATCAATTATGTTAATATTTCATTAATAAGGTAATTACTGCATCATCATTGTGTCATAAATAAATTAAATTATTTAATGTCTAAAAATTATAAATAAAATACCATTATGTAGGAAACCATTTTATCTTTATAATTAATATTTAAAGTAGAATCTATCTTATGTATAACCCTATATTAAAAAAGTTTTAGTTATTAACCTTTGATTTTAACTCTTTTAACTCTTCTTTAAATAAAATAATAATAAATTTCCCAATCTAATCCAAGTAATCCTAAAGGGTAATTTTTTACCCCTAAGGTTTTTTTGGTTGAATTACAGTTATCCAATATAATTAGGACATGTTTTAGGGTAATAATAATATCATTTTTACCCTTAATTACCCTATTTACTTTTAACCGTGGTAAATAAATGTAAAAAGTTACTATTCACAAAAAAATATTTTTATCTTGTTGAACCACATTTTACTTACTGATATCAACCCTGTCTCTCGGATTTTTTAAATTCCACTCACAGAAGTGGTAAAATTATGTTTTATGTAAAATTACAAATTATCCTAGGAGGTAGGTAAAAGACGGTGAAAAGTTCAATAAAATATTTATATATCTAAAATTATTATAAGATGACTCCAATGAATTACATTGAAATTATATAGGTATTATGTATCAATTTATACCTAAAATAAATTTAAATAAAATAAGTAATTATTTAAATAAAAAGTTGGTTTTTAAATAGTAACCCAGTGTTTTCACTATTCATCCAAAATTGAAAGTTTTCAAAAAAATACCAAAAATTCACCCTAGGATAATTTCGATATTATGAATCCAAAATGAAGTCCATTTTGAAAAATAAAATTTCAAAAAGTGGGTAATACTATTCATAACGGCTAGTTCATAATAATATTATAGTAATATCTCGTTTAGTGAAACTCGGTATTGCATACAACACACGCTATCCTAGAAGGTCGCGATTGCATGTAATGAAAGCCAAGTCAAGGATGTGTGTAGTGCAAGCTATATTTCGTGTAGCATATAAAACAAGACATCAATGAAATTAAACAGAATATTTTTCATAAAATCTCAGGGTGTTACATTCTACTCCCCTTAAAATGAATTTCTCCCTCGAAATTCGTCAGGGTTATAAATGGTTTACTACTCAAAAGTTTCTTTAATAGAAACCCACATCGTAAAAAGGAATACCAAAAATTATCTTTAAAAACTAAAGTATGAAACGTAATGGTTATCCAAATTAACTAATCACTAGGTTTCCACATAGCAGAACATAGGAGAAAATATGGATATGGAAGAGAAATCTAACCATCATGTTCTGATGGAGAGTGGTAGAGAACATGACTATGAAAAATCCAATAATCACAAAGCCATATATTTTTGATGATCTAAGGTACCATATGATTCATCGGATATAAGGGCACTAGGAAAACATTTTTGGTTTTCAAGCTCATTTCCCTAAAGTTGAAGAATTTGAATTAGAAGAAATTTTTACTTTATTTCGGTATAATCTCATCATTTTTCGTGCCTTGAACAATTTCCACTTCATCTATTAAAGAAATGAAGTTGAATTTTTTCATTCGTGAAGTGTTAGCAGATCATGTGATAGAATGAGGGGTCATTCCATACGTATCAAACAAAAGGTTAGCAAAAGTTATCAAATATACATAAGTCCATCTATGGTGAGGTTAATCGTATATGATTCCAAAAATGGACTTATACTTCATCTATCATATCTCTTAATAAAATAAAACTAGTTTCTACTAACCTGGGACTTCCTGTAGGCCAGTGGTAGGTGATAAAGGCATGACACACTTCAGTTGTGGGATCGATTCCCATAACCTTGTCCGATGCGACGGGTTGTCGCCCATCCTGCAGGTTGTCCTTTTTCTAAAACTACATTATTATAACATTCCTGCAATAATATAAAAAAAAACAAGTTCTGTCCTTAAATAATACTATCTGATTTCAAACATAATTCATTCCAATATTTAGGTTTACCCAAAATACATATGTCCAATATCATAATATAAAGAAAATGATTACTTGAAAGGTCACATAACAAGAACGTGAATACCATCATTTATCCACCATATATCATAAGATATATCTTGTTGATCGTATTCCAAACATGTGAATACCTTAATCTTGTATTCTCTTGCAACATGAATTACCATATAACCTTAGTAAAAAACATGAATGCTGTCAAAATTTTACTCCTTCCGCATACTAAAATCCCAATGTTTCTATATACTCAAACCATGATATCATATTTTCCTTATATCAGTCATGAGCTCATTAATAATATCAAACATCTCATTATCTTCCTATCCCTTCATTATGCGCTTATCATCTACTTTCCAAAAATATCTGAATAACCTTTCATGGTTACTGGTACCATTCAACATATACTTTCAAATACTTTAGGGAAAAAATAGTGTAACAATCCTTAGATGTGTCTTTATTCCATAGTACCATTACCTATACAACATAACTCTTGATAAACATAAATCATTCCACTACCTTCTTAAACCATTGATTGAGCTTCAACAATTATTTTATCTCACATATCATTTGTAGTCTCTTAATCATCATCAACATAAATACTACCCATACGACCATGCTAATTCACTTCATGAGACTTTCTCTTAGGGAATTGGTTTGCATAATGCCCATACATTCCACATTTAAAACATTTAATCATTGTTGATGTCATAGAAATTCCATTATCGTTGTACATGGTGTTAACTAAACCTTTTCCTTTGCACTTACTGGATTTGTGTCCTTTTCCACAGCTAAAAAATCTTCCAGTTCCTTTGAAACATTCTCTTTGATGCCTCTTCCCACATGATTTACAAGCGGGAAATTGAACTTTATTTCCTCTATGATCATCATGAAACTCCATCTTTCTCTTATTATCCGATTCAGGAAACTTACCAAATTTGATATTATTGATATATTATGAGATTTTTGATTAGGCATAATAATGATGTTTGGACATCCAAATCCTATTTAATTTTGTTTCTCATGAATAATATCATTCCATTGTCCATCATATCCTCCATTATCATGAATCTTCCTATTTCCAGCCATTTTCTAAAACCCAAAAAGAATAGTGTGAGTGTCAAAAATCATGCTACTAAAACCACATAATAAAGGGGGAGTACCTTTAACATATAAAACCTTAGGTTTAATTCTAATATTTTTACCGCAATTCTAGGAATATAACCTATACGTATACTTAACCTTAGGGATATCCCTAGACATACCTTAGCAATATCTCTAGGGATTCCCCTAAAGTTTTCGTATCCTAGTTTCCAAAGGTTAACTAAACCAAACCTCGAATACCAACTGTAGAGACCCAAAGATTGACGTACATGGACATTAAATTAATTTTTCAGAATACTTAATACATAACAAAAACAAAAACCGAAGGACTGTAATAGTTTAGAGTCTTTGGAAACTCGGAACAAAATCTTCTTATCGTGGTGAAATATCTTCAACATCTCCCACAATGATCATTCTTTTTTTATAACCTAAAACCTTTATTTATATCCTGGGGAAAAGAAAACATAAAGAGGGTGAGATCAAATTATAATTAAGGGAAAACATAGATAACATAAAACAATCCATAAACATTTGAAATCAAAAACTTGAACATAAAATTTAAACATCAAAAATCTGGAGCAAAGACATAAATTTTGGAAGTACGTAAGGCATATATCATAATGGAACATCAATCAGGATAAAATAGCATGGGAAAAAAACATGTAATTGTGGCAACCATGAAGCACATGTTATGATTTCCATAGTAGCCAAGGCATTGCTGCCAAGACCATCTTAGTGGACAAAGTCCCTTTCTAAATCGAGTTCACTCCTCGTTTCAGTCATGTAACACTGAACCAGATTAACTTACCGTTCCAGCCATGTCTATCTCATGAGATTTAAATCATTACCCAATTCATTTTAGGGAGATATAGGTCCCACCCATCTCAAAATGAAATCATTCTTACTTGTGCCACAATGTAAACATAAATAATTCATCATAACCCAAAGAATAAAAATGGGATTCATAAACATCATCTCATCATAACATAATCCATATAAAACAAATGGATATAATTTCATCATAAGAAGAATCAAACCATGTAAATAATAGAGACATTATACTTCAAACATACACATATGAAATAATTTCATCTTAAATGGAAATTGGTTTTGATAAAACACTTGAAATGGATTTTTGAGGAAAATATCCTTTCTTCTTCAAAATAATTTTCTTTTCACAAAATTCCATGAAATTTTAAAAGAAAAAGATTTTGTTGAAAAAATTCATGAAATATTGTAGAGTAATCTTCATGAAAATAAGGTGTTATAAAAACCGTAAAAATCTGTTCATGTCGTATAAGTTAAAAAAACATTCTTCTTGTACTTTTGCCGGAAAAGTCAAAAAGTACCTTGTATGGTGAAAAAAAGAAAGGTTACTTACACACCATGTAGTAAAAGTCAAAAATGGGTATAAATGAAATTAAGCATACATGAAACCATTTTTATAAAATAGTTACATTGATGATAAATATTAACCCAGTAAATACTTACGAATAAACAATCTCGGATAAAAACGAGATTGGAAAAGTTATCCCTTACCTTATGTACAATTTCTTTCATATGTGTCCAAGACTCCTGTATAGTGGGTTTAAACATATTATTAACTTGTAAAATAACCATAATAATATTTATGATTTCATATATGATTCACTTATGACTTTATATTATCCGTTCATTTGTCAATTCCATGTTAAAGCAGCGTTTTGGGTAAAATCGTTTCATTTATCGTCTGTGTTTTGACTTGTAATTATTAATATGATTACTTAGATCATGATTAATTAATTAAAAAATATAAAACATGATTTATATATAATATATATTCAGAATATACATATATATATATAATAGATCGATAAATGGAAATAGATACACCATTCATGGAGACGGTAGGCCTTACGTACGCATGAACGTTGTTTTTCATTTCCTTATTGAATTGAATGGAATTGAGTATATGACATACATATATATATACATAAATCAAGTTGAATTATTAAGTCATATATTTAATGATTACTTATTATATATACTTTATAATCATTCTTGAATTGTTAACATGCAAAATGAATCTCATCGCGTCGTGGAGACGGTAATCCGTACGTACGCACGAGCGATGATATCGTTCCCATATTTATTAAATGGAATTGGAGTGGATGATATAATATATTATAATCAGTATGATTTTATAATAACCATATATAGTTATTCTTTACTCCATTATACCCATCCATGTAAGGTGGTGGTGGAAAAACAGATTGCACCATGGCATGGAGACGGTATTCTGTACGTACGCACGCACAGTGATTTCGTTTTCCGTACGATGGATAGAAGGTGAAATGGGGTTGTTTCATATTTATAATAACATATCAGTATATTAGTGATACTGATGTTATTACTTTATAATTAAACAACTAAAGAAGAAGAAGTTGAAGAATAAAGAAAACTTGAAAGAATCGGTAGAAGAGATTACCTCTTCATCGACGCACCTCGTTTAAACTTCTTCTTAGGGCACTAGAGTTGGTCTTTTGAGAATACCAGAACCTCTATGATATAACTGGAGATGTTGAGAAGATTAATTTTCCAGGGTTTTCCGAGCTTCAAGGCTCAAAATTGTGTGAAGAGAAGAGGGAAGGGGTGACCTTTTTATAAGGGAGGAGAGGGGCACCTTAGGAAAAACATAAAATATTATTTTATAATAAAGTCATATTCGGTTTATAATTGCTCAAAATTGATTTATTTAGAAGATAAGGTGGGTATGGGTCGAAATCATCTCTACCAATAGGTTTTAGACAAGTTTAGGTTACTATCTTATCCTCATCATTTTGATTTAACTCTAAGTTAAATAATTTAACTTTTATTATGTATTTTTGTTTTCTTACATTATATGGTTAATAAACATACTATAACAAGAAAAAAGAACCCCAAGTGGTTCATTATTAATATATATATCCTTATCTATGTCATTTGGCCTAACCTTATATTTTTATGAATAAAATAACAATTAATAATATAACATTTTTTTAAAAAAATATTTTATTTCAATTTTGACACTATTTGGTAATTGATTTTTGTGAAAATCATAAAAGCATGATTAGTTCAAAAAAAGTTAATTAAATAAATAATAACATGTCATAGTAACCTATAATATTAGTTTAATTCAAAAAAAAGTCTCAAATTACATTTATTTGGGTATTTATAATATCAATTATTTTAATATTTCATTAATAAGGTAATTACTGCCTCATCATTTTGTCATAAATAAATTAAATTATTTATTGTCTAAAAATTATAAATAAAATACCATTATGTAGGAAATATTTTTATCTTTATAATTAATATTTATAGTCAAATTTATCTTATGTATAACCCTATATTAAAAATATTTTAGTTATTAAACTTTGATTTTAACTCTTTTAACTCTTCTTTTAATAAAATAATAATAAATGTCCTAATCTAATCCAAGTGGACCTAAAGGGTAATCTTTTATCCCTAAGGTTGTTTTTGGTCGAATTACTGTTATTCAATAGAATTAGGACATGTGTTAGGGTAATAATAATATCATTTTTACCCTTAATTACCCTATTTACTTTTAACCGTGGTAAATAAAAGTAAAAAGTTACTATTCACCAAAAATTATTTTTATCTTATTGAAGCACATTTTACTTACTGATATCAACCTTGTCTCTTAGATTTTTGAAATTCCACTCACAGAAGTGGTAAATTTATGTTTTATGTAAAATTACAATTTCTCCTAGGAGGTAGGTAAAAGACGGTAAAATGTTCAATAAAATTTTTATATATCTAAAATTATTATAAAATGACTCCAAAGAATTACATTGAACTTATGTTGGTATAATGTATCAATTTTGACCTAAAATAAATTTAAATAAAATAAATAATTATTTAAATAAAAAGTCGGTTTTTAAAAAGTAACCCAGTGTTTTCACTATTCATCAAAAATTGAAAGTTTTCAGAAAAATACCAAAAATTCACCCTAGGCTAATTTCGATATTCCGAATCCAAAAATGAAGTCCATTTTGAAAAATAAAATTTCAAAAACTGGATATTTCTATTCATATTGGCTAGTTCATAATAATATTATAGTAATATCTCGTTTAGTGAAACTCGGTATTGCGTACAACACACGCTATCGTGGAAGGTCGCGATTCCATGTAATGTAAGCCAAGTCAGGGATGTGTGTAGTGAAAGCTCTGTTTTGTGTAGTGTACAACATAAGACATCAATGAAATTAAACAGAATATTTTTCATAAAATCTCGGGGTGTTTCAATTTTCATCCAGTAGTAAAAAAACATATATAATGTAATGAAATAAAACTTTTGTGGGTTGGTATAAAAAGAAAAGTGTCAGAATTTGTTTTGATATGCCTAACATGTCTGCAGGTTAAGGTAGAGCACCATCATCTAGTGTGTATAAAACATTCTTTACCTATTAATATTTATAAATATGAGTATATAGACATGGATTATGTGATAGGTCCCCCAAGAATGTGTTAGAAACATGATACCATATGGGTGATAGTGGATCAACACACAAAGTCTTCCCATTTCATCTATATTCTTGAATCTCATACAGTGTAGTAGTTATCTAAAATCAATATATGAGAAGTGGTAAAGAGGCATGGAATACCAATTTCAATAGTATCAGAAAAAGATCCAATGTCTATGTATTGTTTTTGTAAATACTTATAGGAATCCATTACGACTTAGTAGACTATGAACATGACATATCATCCTCATATGGAAGGAAAATACAAAAGGATGACACAAATGTTGGAAGAAACGATTCTGACTTGTGTAATAGATTTTTGTGGCACTTAGGTGGAGAACATACTATTGTTGGTGTTCTAGTATAACAATAGTTATCAAGCCTCCATACATATGGATTATTTTTGAATAATATTATGGTCGGTCATTTCGTTTTCTACTTTTTTTGTGGAAACATGTGATACTTCACTAGTTGGACTGTGCCTAGAGAAATAGATTACAAAGAAGATTCGATTAATCAGGAAAAGTATGAAGATGGCTCAGAGTCGTTATAAATCATATGTAGATCATCCTCGATGGTTTTTTTCAATCTAAGTGAGTGATCATGTGTTCTTGAGAATCTCTCCAAGGATTTGTCATCATTGTTTTGGGATGCATGGAAAGTTAACTTCTTGATACATAGGTTCTTTTTAGATACGTGAACATATTGTTGAGGTGTCATATTGTTTGTAATTTCCACCTGGGTTTATTTCAATGCATAATGTGTTACATATATGTCAATTGAAGATTTATTATCTTGATCCTGGTCATTTGATTCGATGGAATCACATTTATCTAGAGCTGGATGCTTCGTTACTTCATGTTCTTATGTGAATTGTGGATAGGCAAGAGAAATTATTACATGAAAAAAGCATCGGTCTAGTGCAGGTTTTGTGGAAACATGGTCAAATTCAAGAAGAAAATTTGGAACTTGAGAAGGAAATATTTGAGAAATGGACCAAACTATTTTACTTCAATGGTGGTTTTCAAATTTTCCAGTACAGAAAGACCAATGGTGGGAATATTTTATTACCCCTAATTTTAGGTAATTAACCCTTTATTTACATATTTTAGGTATATAAAGTGAATGGGTTATATTTGGGAAGGTTTGTAGAAGTTTTGACATATTTTTGGGGATTTTATTGAGGTTCGTGTTTTGAGAGCCTTTAGCAGAAATTGTAAAAAACCTCCAAGAAACTGCAAAAGGGAGAACATGGGTCATTGGGCAGGCACCCGGTTAGCACACAGTTTGGCCAAACTATGTGTCCGCCCAGTTGAAACCGTGAATGTTATGTAAAAATGTAAAATCATGGTTGGTGTAAATTTTATCTAACTATGTGATCCAACCATCGAGGTGGTGGCTTAAGGTACTAGCACCCACACAGTTGGAACACCGTTTTTCAAACCATGTGGTGTTTAAGTGGCCCTCCGTAAATTGTGGATTTAAATAATTTTATCCCCATAATGCCTCATTTTTCACTTAATTTTACCCTAAATTGATTTATTATCCTCTAAAAGGCTATGAAGACCATTCCCCTTGATTCAGGAGAAATCCTTTGGTGATTATTTGTGCGTTAGAGGATCAAATTCCTTGGAAGGTATTTTTTCTTGGTTGTTTTCTTCAGGTTTAATCTTATTACCTCTTTTGGAATCATGAATCTAGTCCATTGGGGATATATCCATGGTGTGTGGTGATAATCAGTGTGATATATGATTGTTTTTTTTATAGGGAACAATATCTAAGGTGAATTTTTGAAGTTTCAACTAGATTTGTTGGATACTTTGTGTCGTTATTTTTTTAATAAGTTTACGAGGTATGTGGATTCACTCTTGACTCTTATTATTAAAACATAATGGATTTATTTCAAATTTATTGATTTTATTAGATTCATTTATGGAGGTTAGGTGCAATGGTTATTGGAAACCTTCTTTACTGATGGTTTTTGTAATTTTTAGAAATTTTTTATTTTGTGGAAAGTGAAATTGTTAAATAATTTTAAAATGGTTGTTTGGTTTTGATAAATGTAAAATTTGTTGGAAAGTGTTTTCAATAAAAGGAATGTTTTATATAAATATTTTGGAACATTTTTTTTGGTTTTTTAGCATAAATGGTTGGTGTATGTTCATGTGCATTTGGGGAGGATAAGGGTATGCAGTTTCCCCCATCAAAAGAGGGATAGATAAAGGTATGAACTTTCCCTCCTCAAAAGGGTTCACTAGGTGATGGCTTGGTGAAATTATGACTCAAAAATAATGAGTATAGAGAGTTCTATAGTTATATTCATGGTTGGATGTGCAGACATGTGGAATGGAATGGGTTATCATAAAATGGTATTTGAGAAATGGTTTTAAGAATTTCTTGGTTGTGTTCCTTGGAAACTATTTTGGTTAGAAAACTATTTTGGTGTGAAACTGCTTGCCTTTGATATAAACTATAAAATGGTTTTGAATTTTTTTATATTAATTTCCTTATATAAATGTGATAACATGTTCTATCCTAGTGGCATGAGTAGATAAGTCGTTTGGGGAAATCCTATTGAGTTTTATACCCACACCCCACTTGGGAACTTTTGTTCATTTTCATATATAGTGTTTTGAGACACATGTAAAGGTAGGGTATCTCATTTATTTAGTGATTCTTCATAATGACTTGATTATGGTTGGTGGAGTTTGAGCTTAGAGTATGTGGGATATGTGGAGTTTTGGGCTTTGTTGGTTTTATCTTTTACATTGCATGATGATCTTGGTTTCAGATCCACTGTATACATTCATATGGTTCAAGATAGTGGTTTGGTATTATTTCTAGTTGGTATTAATTTTAGTTTTATTACATTATTATCATTCATCATATATTGGTTTTTGGTTATGGGTATGTAGGGTTAGTTGTTTTATTTTAAAAAGGGAAAATTTCCCCCCAACTATTAATGAAGCCCTTGGGATTTATTGTTAGCCTTCAGTGTCATTGGGAGGTCACCTAAGGCCTTGTAATGTCTCACAGTCACTTTTCAATCCAATAAGGAGGGGAGATATGTTAAAAAATGTATCCTCCTCCCATGTATCGTTGATTCCCCTACCACACTTCCATATGACTCGAACCAATGTGATTTTATTTCCATCAAGAAGCTTATCATGTTAGTTCCCTATATTAATGGTCCTTTTAATCACATAGATATCAGGTTTAATCTCAACTTCCTCCCACTCGATCACACGAGATTAATTTATTTGATACTTCTTCAATTGGGAAACTTGGAACATGTTATGAATAGAAGTAAAAAGACAAAGTAATTCCAATTTAAAATCCACCTTCATGAGTTGCTCCATAATCTCAAATGGGCCGATTTAATGAGGTTGTAACTTAATCCTCCTCCCTAAGAATCTATGTCCCAACTCGGGTGAAACTATGGGAAAATTTTGATCAATTATCTCAAACTAGAATATATGACTTATATGATTAATATCAAAAAATTTGAGCCTATGAGTTGTTGTTAACCTTTTCCTAATCAAATACACAATATCCATCATCTCCCACATGATGCTCAATCCAACCAAGGACTGATCACCAACCTATTCCCAATAAAGAGGTGATTTACAGGGCCTCCCATATATTGACTTAAATGGGACCATCTTGATAAAATCTTGATAAATATTATTTTATGAAAACTGCACTATGTATAGATGTTTCTCCCATGACCCACCAAAGTTAAGCATGCATGTCCAAATAATTTCTTCCAGAATCCATACAGCTCTCTCAGATTGGCTATTTGTCTAAGGATGATATGTCACTATCAACTTCAAGTGAGAACCCATAAATATCTATAATCATTTAAAAAACTGGGATTTAATGAGAGAAACTCTATCCAAAATGATAGCTGATGGACCACTATGGATTTTTATAATCTTCCACACATATAGTTTCCCATGATCCTCTATCTTCCTCAAATCCATGATTGGTAGGAAATGCGCCATCTCTATGAGTCGATCAATAAATAACCATATCGAATCATTACCAATATGATCCTAAGGTATCTCAATCCTAAAGTCCATGACAATCGCATACCATTTCCATATAGTAATGGGTAAGTGCTTTAAAAAACCAGAAGTTTTTTTTTGTTCTCTCTTAATTATTTGATATGTAAGGCATCGAGACAAAAAAATCAATAATCATTCATCTCATTCCTGACCAACAATGATGAAATCTAAGGTCATGATTCATCTTGGTAGCTCCATGGTATACATACCATGTGAATCAGTTTCCACTATCTAATAATTCATATCTCAGGTCTCTCACCACAAATATTCCTACTAAATCACTCTAAATCCATATCGTTAGAATATCTAAGTTTAATTCTATAATCCATAAGTGATTCATCTTGAGAACATGTTTGGAATGCTTTTACATCCTCTCTCCCTTCACCAAAGTGAATCTCAATAAAAAAGATCATAAATCACTATTTTTCCACTGATTCCTTTACTACCTGAGTTGATTGCGGGCTGCCTCCTATAGGCCTCGGGCGAACCCTATCTTCTCGTGGTGGCGATGGCCTCTACGGCGGTCCCTCCCCCATCATCAGGGGAGGGACCTTCGCCGACCTCCTTGGGTGTTCCTCCCCACTTTGTTCCCTTCTCAACCCCTGATACATTGCCTCCTTTCCCCCATATTTCTCAGGGCCTGAAGGTTTCGGATCTCCTTTATAGCTTCCCTAACCTTCCAATTTCGCTTGTGGATTTTTCAGCCTCATCAGACTTATTTAAGCACACCTTGGTTATGAGGTTCTATGGGCATCTTCCTTTAGTTGATTGGTTCAATAGACACATTTTTAGAGCTTGGGGTCTTCAAGATCGGGCGATAGTGGGGCTTCTTGACAAGCAGCAAATCATGGTTCATTTTTCATCAGAATCTGATCTCATTAAGGCCTGGTCAAGTGCACCTCATTCCATTTGAGGCTTCAAATTTTTGCTACTCTAGTGGTCCTTTGATTTACACATGAAGATGGATCCCCCGATGATGGCATTTGGGTATGTATTCCCAATTTGCCTTTGCCTTTTCAAAATCCTGCTATGTTGTGTATGTTAGGGAACCTAATTGGCAGGTATCTCTGCTCAGACAGTCGCACAAAGGCATTGTGTCATCCCATTAACCCACATATTTGTGTTGAAATGGATATATCGAGGGTTCCTTTTGAGTATGTTTGGATTATGGTGGGTAATGAATACAGATGTAAACAACATGTGGTGTATGAATAATGTACTGACTTTTGCATCGGATGCAAGCTGATGGGGCATTCTATGGATTGTTGTCACAAAAGGAATAGAGCGAAGGCTCCAGAGGCAGTGGAGAATAAGCCCTCTATTCTGAGTAATAAAGGGATGGATGGGGTCTTTGGAGGGGCTGCTGGGTCCAATAGGAAGGATGAGGGGTTGGCTGAGTTGGAAACTGTGGGTCAGAGGCCTTCTGCACTGGTTGATATTAGAGGGGAAAAGGCTTTACCTTGTAGGGAGATTATTTGGGGGAAGGAAATTCAGATTCAGCAGGAGGTGTCACTTATGGGAAGTCTGGTTGTAGGGTGTAGTGAAGCGTCTGAGAGAATGCCTGAAATTATTGTGCAGGGTCTGGACGAAGATGGAACTGCTGACGGGCCAGTGGCTGTCCACCCGTATCTCGACAATTTTGAGAAGGATGAAGGTATGGAACAATGTGATGGTAATTCTGTGAATAACCCAAGGGATTGGAAGTATCCAATTACAATTAATCCATTTCAAAGTAAGGAGAATCCACCACTTGAGTGTGCTGGTCAGGACAATGGTGAGAAAGGGAAGCTGCATGAACTGGTTTTTTTACATGAATTTCAGGACGGCCAGAGGCTGTCCTCAATTCCTCTGAACAACCGGTTCGAAGGATTGGATGAGGTTGATTTAGGTGCTGTCCAGAATTTTCCTGATGATTCAGAGGAGCCTGAACCCATTCTTCCAGCAATTGAAATGGTGATTCCTAATAGGGATAGGGATGGTTTGAGAAGGGAGGGAAAGAAGAACTATTCTATCCTACCACCCCCTATGGAAACTCTGTCTACTAAGAAATCACGTGACAATAAGGACTCCCTAGAAGAGGTGGTCTTGCAGCCTTCAAATGTTCATGGTGAGAAAGTATTTGAACCTTTACTGATAAATGAAGAGGAAGTGAGTGAGTAAGTGTTGTGGCTAAATGCTTCAGAAGAGGAGGCAGCTAAATTGATGGGGAGGATGTTAAAAACGACACTTACTGTGGAGAAATATGCTTGGGTGGACAAGCAGGACCTTATATTTGTTGGGGGATTTAACAAAGGGAAGATTAGCATCGTGGAGTATATTCAAACTTGGGATCAGATGGCTTCGGAGCTGGAAAAGTTGTGGTTGGAGTCTCCAAACATTCAGGTATCCTCCTTATCTTGGATATTGTTCAGGAAACACAGTCTGGTAAGCTCAAACTATCCTTTAATGTTTTTAGTTAATTGTCATTTTTTTCCGGAGTTCAATAGATTATGTCCAGGGTTTCAGGACCCGGTTGGTGTGGTTTGGTGTCTTTTTGGTTGTCGTTCACCTAGAATTTTGATAGGACCGTCTCAGATGGGCTAGAGCACACTGCTATCTCCTCGGTAGGTCATTTGGGATTTGGTTGACTGAGAGGGATGGATTTTCCATCAGGAGGGACCATGATTGCATGGGATCACTGAGTGGTCTTTCATTGGAGATGGCGATTGCTGCTTATGCTTGGAAGAGGCAGATTCTGTTTTTCTGCTTGGGGTTGTTTGGTGTTTTGTTGAATTTTATGGTTTCTCACTTTTACCGCAAATGTGTTTTTCTTAATAAAAAAAATATTTTTCAGTCCTGAGTTGGAATATTTTTTATCAAATAATATATAACCATGTTCCATTTATCAAGGGTTGATAACATATTAAAATCAATGTTTTTAAGGTACTCCACCCAAATTCTTTGTCTCAAGTTCAAATCCCTATGAGTAAATATATGATCTAGACTCTTATGGTCTGAATACACTATAAACTGTTAATGGAATAGGTAGTGGATCCAAGTATTCAGATCATGCATCACTACCACCAACTCAAGATCATGTGTGGGGTAGTTCTTCACATGAGGGAATAACCGATGGGTGGAATAAGCTACTACCTATCTCCCCTGCACTAGAACACAACCCAAACTCATACTTGAGGTGTTTTAGTAAACAACATATCCCAAACCCGACGTTGGAATAATCAAGACTAGATTTCAATTCAATCTCACTTCCAACTCCTTTAAAGTGCTATGACACTAACCATTCCAAAAAAAACCTTTACATCCTTATGGATTAACTCTGACATAGGTGATGTATGTTCATAGAAGACCCAAATAAATCACTTGTAATAGCTAGCTAATCCCAAGAAACTTTGGATCTAAAACACATTTTTGGTCTTCTACCAAGACAACACCACTCGATTTTTCTTGGGATCCACTAATACACCCTTCTCAAAAACCACATGTCCTCGAAATTTCACCTCTTGAATCCAAAACTGATCTTTGGATTACCATACAAATGATTCTCTCTTAAAATTCTAGAGATGATCTTCAAATACTGAGCATGATCCTATTGTGATATGGAATAAATAAGGATATTTTCCAAGAAAGAAACTACGAATGAATCAAAAAATTGATGGAATATTATATTAATTAAAACTATAAGAATCTTAGGAGTGTTAATAAATCCAAAAGACATAACTAGATACTCATAATGCCTATAATTGAACCTAAATGTCATTTTAGGAATATATTTCTCTTGAAACCGTGGTTGATGCTACCCTAATCTCAAATCAATCTCTAAAAACAATAGGGCTCACTTAAGTTGATCAAAAATGACATCAATCCTAGGAAATTTTATTTATTCTTTACATTCACTTGATTGTGTTTATAGTAATATACCCAATGTTGGATACTTCCTTCCACCTTATTTACAAAGAGTATTAGTGATTCCCAAGGTGATATTCAAGGATGAATAAATCCATTTGACTCAAGATCCTTGAGTTGAAATTTTAATTATATCAATTCAGTGGGTTCCATGTGATACAATGGTAAAGTGATGAGCCTAATACCCATAAGTAGGCATATAGAAATTGTGAATTCCCTATAAGGTAGAAACCTAGAGAAAACATATAGAAAAACATCAGGATACTCAATCACCACTGTTGGAAGAGGGCCAATAAGACCTAGATCGACATCATCAAGATACTTCTCCAACAACTGAAATGATATCATCTCAAAACTATGGGAAATAGGACTCACTCTACTAGGTTTAGGATCCTAATCAACCTGAAATACATGGGTCAATCCATTAAAAGAAATAAGCTACACATAATAATGATAACATTTGATCTGGGATTTATAGTTAATCATCCATCCCATTCCAATAATGATATCAAAGATATCAAGATAAAGAGATAAAAATTAACATATGATTTCATGGTTGGAAACCACTATCTGATACTTAGGACATTTAAAACCCTTCTCTAAATTTTTTACCAAAGGAGTGTATAGAGTCATCACAAAATGCATAAGATCCAAATAGAAACCCAATATGTCAATGATCTTGGATGAGATAAAGGAAAGAGTTTCACCAGTATCAAATAAATACATAACCACAGTGGATGTAATAAAAATTGTACCTATTATGGTATTTGTTCCGACCTATGATTTATACGATGAATACTCTACTTCCTATATAAGTCCACCCACATCCCACCCTTTTTGCACAACCTAAGTAGCACCCTTGGTACAAGGTTGATATCTCACCCATTTTTTTATGTTAGATCTAAGCTGAGTGCCCTTTGTGAAGGTGGATCTAACTCTACTAACTTATGATTATCTATCATAGAAACATTGAAGATGAATCGATTTCCCACATGTGTGACACACCCAAGGTGTTTCCTTAAAATTATTTTTGAGGTGTCCCTTTCTCTTATACTGGTAACATACCACATACCTCTACCCTGACATCAATTACACACCCATTCCATTAAGATAGTTTCGGTCACCTACCTTCCTCTTCTTACTAGAAAATGAACTATGGATACCTCTTGTGGTCACTAATATCCTGAAGAATCCGATATTCCTAGCTATATTCATCTCATCCATGGATGCCTTGCCCAAACCCTCTATAAATGTCGGTAGGCCCATAATAATCAGTATAGATCCCTTAATCCCATCTCAAACCATCAAACCTTGAGAGATTCATTTGAAAAAAGCACCATAGATAGGTAAACAAACATGGAAAACTGAGTGCTATAATCTACAACAGAATGGTCTCCCTACCCGTAAGAAATAAACTTGAGTGCCTTTACCACTCACTGTGTCTCAAGATAGATTTGTTAACTAAATTCTCTATTGATAGTGGTCTAAGTGAAATCTTTATGCAACATAGCCTATATAATAGATTCCCATAACATATTATACCTTATGGAATATAAGTGGAGAAACCAACCATGGGTCCTTTAGAGTTTTCAGGAAGTGAAATATTCTCTCAATCCTCTCGATCAATTATTTTGATTCCTAGGTTACCTTATCACCATGAAGGAAGGACATATGTTTCTTAGTGAATCATTAATAATGGTATACCCTTTGTTCTAGTTTAATTTTGACAATGTGTCTTGTGTACTAGATAGTTCGTACTGTAGTTTCCACCAAAGCCAAGTTAACTAGAGGATTTGAATATGGGGATTACTCAATAGCTTCCTCTCATGTACTCAAAGACATTCTTTTTTAAGGAGTCATATTCTTTAAAATAAGAAAATGGAAACCATTTAGAATAAAATTAAATTACTTTAT
This sequence comes from Viscum album, assembly GCA_963277665.1. Taxonomy (NCBI): domain Eukaryota; kingdom Viridiplantae; phylum Streptophyta; class Magnoliopsida; order Santalales; family Viscaceae; genus Viscum; species Viscum album. The sequence goes on from OY728126.1 coordinate 68,704,759, forward strand.
AATAAAATGAATATATAAAACTTTATTCCATGGATAAAACTACAAACATGGGTTCTAAACAAACCTAAGCATCCCATGGTAACTCGAGGTTTATCATGAAAGAGATCTGGCCAGACACACAACCACACTACCTATCGATCTCCAAAAGTTATATCTCTAGTCTAACAATACCCCCAGACTAAATAGGGTTATATAAAATATTGATCACATTATTTCATAAAAATAAAAACCTTTTATAGTAATTTGTAACAAACCAACTTGGGTTTACCATTAATGTCACCTGAATTGGCCCGACATAAGGTTTGAAGCACATTCCCAATCACTACGGACTGGCGAAAAGAACCAATGTATCACATAATGAATCTTGAAAATGATTTAACCCTCAATAATCCTATAATAATATATGAAAGATATACAATCATAATAGATATCTATAATAAATTTATGTCAAATAACCAAACCATAAAAAGCAGCATCAAACAACTAGAAAACATAGTCTATGTAAAAAAAACTAATAGACCAAAAAATGGAATTTGAATAAACCCATGGGTCCTTCTCTATGTGGCCATATTTCACCACCATACCAACCCACCAACATGTAAACACAATCCAAGATATTCATCTTCTACATGACACACATCCCTTTACCTGTATAATGCAATACCAATGTTAGAAACACCTAAAAGAAAAAAGAAGAATGTGAGAACTAATTTTTAATATGATACCACCAAGAATATATACAATGAATATCCACATTTATATATTATTTATTATATAAAATATATTTTCAAAAAATTTATATAAGAAATAATTTCCCATATTAAATATTCCTTTGGTTTTATTTTCAAAAGCATGTTATATTCAATAAACAAAGCACTATGTAATAACATATATCCATTAAGAATAAGAAGTTATAAAAAAAATTCAAGTATCAATATACATATTAACTAGGAAAATAATAATATTTATATACATGCATATAATGTATCATCAAAGCACCAAAGATAAAATCACAACACAAGGGTGTACACAACTGAGACAAACATGAGACACTAGCCATTATAAGTGAACTCCAAACTCAGGGAACCTTAGTTCTTTAGAAAGGATACCCACTTGTAACTATGAAATCAAGAGAACATATAATAGTGATAGATAACTCAATTAGAGCTTACATATTTCTAGTTTTCCCCTACCCCAAGGTCTTCCCATTGTTATATTACAATAACATTCCATTTAAGAAAGTAAACTCATGCTTTGTAAAGAATTTTCCTAGGAAAACCACATTTTATTCCATGAACATTTTAATAAAAAAAATTTCTATAGAGATATCACATTATGTATATTATTGAGAACTATTTCTAATTCAAAACCATCTTTGAGGCCTTTTTAAAAATAAATAATGTGAAAAAAATCTAGTTTTCAAAGAAAACCCCCTTTTAAAATAATTTTCATTTCCACCAAAGATCAATTCCCATATCAATATTCCTTTTTTAAAATTAAAACAAAAGGAAAGAATAAGAACATAAGGAATGTCAAGGGATAGACTATAGAATATAGACACTTACCTCAAGAATTATGAAAACCTCACGACCTTCAAAATTGAGGATGAGAAATGAAGATATCTAGCTCTCACATTCCTAGATATAAAAATAACATTGTCAATTCTCCATCCAAAAACTTATATCAAACAATAATAACCCCATTGGGTTCTAACTGATCAAGGAAATGAGAGATCAAGGATATATCAGGGGAAAATAGCTTAAAATAGCAATAAAACCAAATGAACCCTGATAAGATACTCTCAAAATGATCATGGATCACCAAGGAATCAAGGGGTGTATCCCCTAGAGCATCCTAGAGGTCTTGTTTCGAGCTAATGTGTAATTAAAAGGATATTGAAGTTAAAAAGTATCATGGGGATTAGAGTAATATTCTACTTTAATATGTTTAGATATGTTTACATGGTTAGGTTTCACGGTTAGACAAACCATGTGCTAACCTTGTGATAACCACTATCCCTTCAAAACTTAAATCCCACAGTTTCTTAGGTTTATTTTCACAGTTAGACAAATTGTGCTCAAATAGTGTGATAACTTCTTGAACAAATCTATCCTCTCACATGGTTTTATGGGAAACTCACACTATTATAAAAACTATTCTAAAACTACTCTAATCTCCATTGGAACTCACAAATTCATATTTCATGGTTACAAAATTATAACAAACCAAAATCGGTCGACCCAACCCATCACTCGATCTGTCCCTTCATATTTCCCAAAGCATGTTCCTGATCGCCATGGGAGGGTGACAAGAATCAGGTATAACCAAAAATATATTGGGAATGGTTTATCCCATGGTAAACTAGCATGAACCACTCATGAAATGGGATAACCACACCAACATCATTAGAGTACACAATATGGAAAAGTAGATACCGCACACAAAAATATATAACAGAATCAAAACATTCTATAACAGGGTATATATATATGGTATCTCAAGTTAAACAAAAAAAATAAAAATAATCGGAACAGTGAAAAATAAGGCCTATACATATATGACAATAGATAAAAAATCTGAAAAGGATTCCACAAGATACTACTCCATGAGACTATATATCCTCTACAAAAAACAATCGATGATAATCACGTTTGATGAGACAAATCCACATGAGCAAAATACCTCTCTATAAAATCTTTCGGATGATATGTCAAATCTGGATATCAATACTAAATCATATGACCATCCTTTAAATAACTCTATTAAAACTTAAAAATCTGGAAATTCTTTAGATTCTAGTCATGATGAACCTGAACCTGTTAAAGAACCTGAAGTGACTATACCTTCTTTTTCTAGACCTCTTAGAACTCTCAAGAACCATACATTAGATGATATAGTTGGATATTTAGACAATGGAACTCAGACTAGAGCTTCTCCTAGAAACCAGTTTGAACATTAAGATTTTCTGTCATATATTTAACCTAATAACATCAATGATTCTATCAATGATGAATTTTGGGTGATGGATATGCCAGAAGAATTAAATCAGTTTCAAAGAAACAAGGACTATAAACATGTAGATAGACCCACAAAAACTGGACTATAGGCACTAAATGAGTGTTTAAGAAAAAATTAGATGAAGATGGTACCATTGTTAGAAAAAAATCTAGATTGATTGAAAAAGTTTATAGTCAAGTAGAAGGAATTGACTCTGAGGAGACCATTGTAGCAGTAGCTATACTTGAGGCCATTAGAGTCCTGCTTTCCTATATAGAATATCTATATTTTAAAAATTATTAAATGGATGTCAAGAGTGTATTGTTAAATGGTAATATAATTGCGGATGTTTTTGTTTATCAACCCCGTGGTTTCTCAAATCCACACTTTCCTAATCATGTTTTTAAATTAACAAAATATTTATACGATTTAAAGCATGCTCCAATATCTTAGTATGATAGGATCAACATATTTCTTACATATAAAGGTTTTACAATAGGTATTATTGATCCATCCATTTTTATAAAATGAATTACCAAAGATGTTTTAGTAGTAAAAATTTATTTAGATGATATTATTTTTGGATCCTCCAAAAATTCTTTATGTGTTGATTTTTCAAAGTTGATGAAAAGTGAATTTGAAATGAGTTTAATGGGTGAAGTCAAAGTCTTTCTTAGATTTCAAATATTTAAAAATAAATAATGTATTGTTTTGAATAAAATTAAATATTCTAAGTATATTTTAAAAATATTTTTCTTTGAAAGCACTAAGGGAAATGAATCTCCAATGAGAACCACTTGTAAGTTGGACCTTGGTAAAGATGGTAAATTTGTTGATCAAACTAATTAAAGTGAAATGATTAGTATTTTACTCTTCTCAACTACTAGAAGTCCAGATATTATGTTTATTGTGTTCATGTGTAATAATTTTCAAGCAAACCCAAAAGAATCTCATTTAAATTACATTAAAAGAATTTTTAAATACCTCAAATTTACAACAAATTTAGGATTTTTCTAACCCAGAAGACAACCTTTTGATTTGGTATGTTATTCAGATGCTGAATTTGGTGGCTGTAAGTTTGAAAAAAAGAGAACCAATGGCTCATGTCACTTTTTGGTGAAGTATCTCCTTTTATGGTGTAGTAAAAAACAAAATTCAATTGCATTATCTAATTCATAAGCTAAATACATAGTTTCTGGTAGTGTTTGTCCACAAATTTTGGGGATAAAACACACATTACTAGATTATGGAAATAAATTCAAACATTTACCTATAAATTGTGATAAAACAAGTGCTATTAATATTTCTAAGAATCTTGTTTCACATTCTAGGATAGAACACATTGGTGTAAGACATCACTTTTTCAGAGACCATTATCAAAAAGGTGACTTAACATTAGAATTCATTGGCACTAAACATCAACTTGCTATGATTTTCACTAAGCTATTGAACTCCGAAAGAATGAACTAAATCAGACATGAGTTACAAATGATTAATCAATAGAACCATATATTGTTATTCCTTTGATTATTTTTTTAGGAGAAGTTGGCATATTTCCACTGAAAATTCAAATAGATAATGTCCTGGTGACACTGACAGTATGAAGTTGACAATGACATACTGACATTGATAACTTCTTCATACCAATTCTATTTCTTTCCGACATAGTTCTCATGCAGACACATTTTTCATTCTGATATAGTTGTCATGAGATACTGATTTGTTGTCATATTAATGCATTGTCATGCCGACAGTGACGCCTTATCATACCAACACCATTAGTATTGTAAAAAATCTATCATTCCAACACCAATGACTCACTATTTTTATCCGTTTTATGTATTTATCTAAATGACAATGTTTCTGTAATTTTTTTGAACCAGGTTCATGATTTCACGATTTTTTTTTTCACATGACCTAAATGATCTAAATTTTAGTTGATACACTCTACTAATTTAACCTTACACTTAGAAATTTATCTCTCTTCTCTCAAACATTCACTTTCAAACAATCCAACTAAACTATTGGAATGGAATGTGTAAGAGATCATGATGGTGGCGAGTCTCGTGCAACTAAGAAATAGATAGGGGAATTAAGAAAGTCTTATGAACCAATGAATCCTTCTATGGAAAACTGTGTAGTGACTCTAGAAAAATATGCACTTGTAGAATGGGTATTGGAGAGCAAGTATTTGCTGCTCAGGGTGTCATAGGGTTAGGGATGGCTTGAGTGGTCCTCATATAATGAAATACATTTCTACCCAAATTTAGTTCATGAATTTTACATGACTATGGAGTTCCTGCTGGAAGGAAGTGACATTGCTTGGATTCAGTCCATATTAAAATCCAAGAGAATATATTTTTCATTAAGAAAATGGGCTGAATGTATTAAGGTACCCCATAAGGGTGTGTTTGAGAATTATCAAGCTATATATCCACCTAAGAGTGATATTTTATTCTTTGAGACTACTCTGCAAGAGCTTATTGATAATTATGGGCACAAGAGACCCATTTCTAGATATCTAGATGAAAATTGTAGAATTTTTTTCAAGATTATTCAATATCAGATCTTACTAAGAATGGGGACTTTTCATCTTTAATGTATCACGATGTCTACTTGGTTTATCTTCTGAGAAAAGTTATTAAGGTGAATCTATGTAGATAAATTGTTGTGAACATAAATGAAATGACCAAGCCTTCTTACAAAACAAATTCCTTATTTTATCCAAGGTTAATCTCATATATGTTAAATGAGAAAGGTTCTGTTAGTGAAGAAGATAAAGTTGTTTCTGAGTGAAGTGTGATCTGCCTATGTAAAGAGATCTGTCAGAGGATGAAGATCAATTGGAACCCATGGAAGAAAGAATGGGTTGGGGATAAAGATAATATTTATGCTAAGTTCAATCTAGTGGACGATTTAACTAGGCCTAAGAATATGGATGATATTGGTATGAGACCATATGAAAAAGTTTTATACTCTTTATAAGAATATGAAGAAGATCATGAAACACCAGTCAGAGATCAAGGGTCACCTATCGATGATAGTAGTGATCCTAACACCATTGATGTTTACAATTTTTTTTCTTTTGACCTCCTACTCCTCCACTTGCTTTATCCTCTGATGAGGCCACACATGAAGATAATAGAGATGATGAGAAAGTAGTCTCAGGAAGTGTGGAATATGCAAGTAGATACAGTGGCTCTGAAGAAGGAGGAGGAAGTGAAGATGATGAGAGTGGAAACAGTGGTGAAGAGGAAGAAGGTGAAGAAAATGCTGACAGAAAAGGAAATTAAAAGATTATATCTAGAAATGAAGATGGTAATGATAAGGGAATTTAATATTTTGGTGATCATCATGAAAATGATCAAGGTAGAGATGTATATATGGTTGAAGTTGTGGTCTAGGAACGGATGGAAGAACCTCCTAAAGTAGTTGTTGAAAAAATTGAAAATGTTGAAGTTCATGATGAAGTAGAAGATCCAAGAATTCATGCACCTCAGTTAGTATATGAAAGAAGTAGACCCCATGTTGAATGTGAGAAACTAGTGAGGTGAGCTTAGATTGAGGGAGAGACTCAATAAAGGAGGGATTAAGTAGATGAGGAGCATCAACCAGGAAGAGTAAGACTTGACACTCTCAAATATTTTGGTTGATTATGTTATGGTTGAATGGGAAATTAATCCAAGGTATGTAGCACTGGGCTTGGATTGTTAAGACTCAGATGATGAGGTATTTTTACCTACTAAAAAATAATCATTTGTTGAGACCCTTCCTAGTAACTATTTCATTAAAAAATATTTTGAAAGTTTTAAGGAATAAATTTTTTCACTTGTAAGTGTATTTGTTCAATCTCAAATGATGCATTTGATTCAAAAACCAAGAATGAAAAAAACTGAGATGAGTGATGAATTACAATCTCTTGGATATTTAATGGAATAAATTAAGTATTTTGGGAAATCTATTTCAGTTCCATCTCAGAAAATGGGTGTGAGTGAAGCTTATGTAGCAAATATTTCAAGTAAAGTGATAGAAGAGATTCAACCCAACTTAATCACAACTACTGAGAAAATTGTTGCAAATACTGCCAAGTTGAGAAAATAAATGACTGTGCTTTTGTATGTAATAAATAATTTGAACTCAAAGTATAAAGGCTATGTGGAGACGCTTCTTAAATCATTGAAGACTCGTACCTCAATTCCTACTGATGTTCCTTTTACCTCTGGTTAGTCATCTCATGCCTTGGACAATGAGGTAGTGAGAAATGTTTTTAAGGAAGAGATTCAAGCTTGGATTGATGTTTTTGGTTTGGCCAGACTTGCACATATTGAAAATAATAGTGAACATGTTCATGATATTCTTAGACTCTATTCCAAGAGTGTTAAGACTGAATATGCACATATCATAGAAAAGGTGGACTACTATTTCAATAAGATCATTACCAAACATTAGTTGGATAGTATTTTAAATTATTTAATATAGAACCAGTCATTGCCTCTTGTGAGTTGATATTTCAAATAAAATTACCAATGATAAAGGACTTCACTCCACTTTTAGAAAACTTCATGGAGAATAAAGATGACTTTGAGAAAGACATGACATATGGTGGTGAAATCATTGAGAATTTTTTCAAGCTATTGAAGCTATGCATTCACATGAAAAGTGAAGTGATTATGGAGATTGATTTTATACCTATTGAACATGTGGGATGAGTTCCTCTATTGCAGATGGAAGTTGCTCAAGCTTTTAGTCAGATCAGAATAGTGATTCAAGAGTAGATTCAACCTCCTGTGTTATCACAACACAAACCCATCCTCACAGCTATAGTTCCAAAAGAATTGATCCTACCTCCTTTGAAAATTTCTTTATACCATCTTTCTTCTAAGACACAACCTTCCGATCCTTCTATTGATCCCTCTGAGAATGGGAATGAACCTCTTAATCTTGATAATTAGTGTGGATACCTCTCTTATAAGTATGTTTTATTATCTTTTGTTGTCTTTCCTGAAATATTTGTAAAACATTTAACTTCATTGATTAATGAAAATTTTGAATTCTTGCCTTTAATATATTTATCATCTATCTATTATTCTCTGATAATTTTTATTCATTTAATACATGTTTCCTTATTGATTAGATTGAAAAGGGGGAGAATAGTTTTTTATCCCCTTTCACTTTTTGACAATACCAAAAATGGGAGAACAGTTTGACATTATCCTTCATTTACCTTTGATATCACTCTAGTGCATTTTATTTTTATTACCTCTGATTACTTATGGGAAGATAAATCATTATTATTTGATACTATTATTTTTATTTTTCCTTTTATACCATTATAATTTATTTTACCTCTGATTAATTATCAATATATTGATAAAATTCATGAGTAATGGGAGATGATAAGTAGAATGATTATATTCCACATAAAATGATTGTACTTTATAATGCCATGATTTGTGATCATTAAAAAGGGGGATATTTTTTTCCTAAGGGAGACTATTGGCCACCCTCTCTAGTATTAATTATTTTAATAATCACAAATCATGTCAAATCTTCTTAATTATGTCCAAAAATTTAAATCATGTTTATTTAAATTTTAATGTGTTTAATTATTATTATCTATGATCACACACATTCTATTAATAATTATGTTATAAGATATTCCGAGTAAAAATATATTGTATGTATGACAGAATAACACCGATAGAAGAGATGAGACATTGATGGTTCAAATGAGTTACTAACATCTCAATTGACTTACCAACGCATGGTGCTACCGATGCAAGGAGAAACCGATTCAAGGATATACCGATACAAGGAGAAACCGATGCAAGGAGATACTAACCAAGGACTCACCAATGGACTATTTAAATTTCCTTTATTTAATATTACTTATAAAAATCATATATTGAGTGTTTTAATGAGACTAATCAATTTAATGTTTTTATAGACATCTTAAATGAGGATGTTAGAAGTATGAGGTACATCAACTACCTTAAAACAAGCACATTGTTGGCATAAAATAATATATATATATAAATGAGAGCGCATGAATGGGATACACATACACAAGAATATGTGAGTAGATGCAATAGAAGACCTATGCGAGCAACATACATAAAGGACAAACACACAATGAACTCTTAATTACAACCTTTTGTGAACTAGATGAATTTTGTCTATCAAAGTTCCATCATATCTGTAGTATTCAATAGAGCCTATGGAGAAGAACATTTCACCCTACTAGAAGGAAGAACACAGTGTTGTGCGACACTCTATTTTCAATGTCTGCTTCCAAAATAGGACACCAAATTCATCTTTGATACACCAAATAGTCCACAGCTGAACTGCATAACACACAAAAACTTATAAACTCAATCTCATACTTATTTCTCAGATATGTACCATTTTATTAAATTTTCAAGCAGTGTGTGTGTAACGTCCTGACCCCAGTTACCCAGATCTGGTGCATTATTTTAATACATTGGCATGATTACAATGAATCATGTCCCAAAGGACCGATCAGTTTAGTAGTCTTGGAAAATATATTACATACAAGAACATTACCTTTAACATTTAAACATTGAAAAAAACATAAATAATCCTTTGATAACGCCATTATTATCCTATCTTAACCCTACATATAAATAATAATACACTTCTTGGAATCCTGGGAAAACAAAACCTAAGAAAGGGGTGAGATTAGATTCTCTGTAATGGTTAATAACTTAGCTGAAGCTCTAAACATTTACGGAATGATGTGTAATAAAGACAACATTGTTTTAAACATAAAAATGAACATAACATGGAAAAAATAAATCAAACATTATCATATAAACATGAACATGGATATTCCACAAGTCGAATAATGACATGTAATAACTAATTTCGTAATAAGGGAATGCATAATGTCATACATCATAACCACATAGTCAAGGCCTCATGCCAAGACTACAAATAAAAATTTTCTTAAGGCATTGTGCCAAGACACTAGTTTGTATCATGAGACCTACTAATGAATTGATGGGCTATAGTAGGACCCATCCATCACTTATTAATTCCAATGCATTCCTCATATGAAAATGTTGAAACATAACATAAATATTCGTATTAAAACTAGCATATGAAATTTCAATACTTTAACAATAAACCATGAATGGTATAAAAATAGCACATCCATAGTCAAACATATCACTAAACCATCAATAAAACATTTGAAGATGATATCATAATAAATCAACTTCAAACAAGCATAAAATCCAACAAAGGATGTCGAAATAGATGAAATTAATCCAAAAACTATTTTAGAGAAATATATATTTCCACTTTGAAAACATAAAAAGTAAAAAAAAGAATTTATTTTGAAAATATTCTTATAAAATTTTAAAGGAATATTTTAAGGTGATATAATGGCAGAAAATAGCCGTACCCATCGTATAAATTAAAAAAAAATTCTTCCCTTAATTTGTCAAAAAGGTAATAAAGTACCTTGTTTGGAAAATGACGGAAAGATTCCTTTCAAAGCATTTTATAAAAATTAAAACAAAGGTATGATTGAAGTTAACCCATATTCTAGTAAATAGTAAATATGTTTTGAATTAAATTTTTATGAAACATTGATTTGGATGATAAAGAAGGCCTAGTAAATACATATGTATAAGCAACCTTGGATAATAATGAGACTGAGGAAATAACCCTTACCTTGTACTTTCCTTTGGTCAAGGATATTTTTAACCTCATGTATAATGACCATAGTATGATATTACATTATACGAGAACCATATTCATATTTATGATATCATACTTGATTCATTTATGTCTTTATACTACCCATTTAATAATAATTTCTATGTTAAAATAACATTTTGTGTAATAATCTCTTTCTTTATCGTACGTGTTTTAACTTTTTATTCTTGATCGTGACACATATATCATGATTTGATTGCTTCCAGAATATAAAAAATTATTTATGTGTCATATATATTTAGAATATAAAAATTTATAATATATAAATATATGAAATTTAAAACACTGTTTATGGAGATTGTAGGTTGTACGTACGCACAAATGATGTTTCAATTTTCATATTATATTGAACAGTAGTGAATGATATATATATATATATATATCCAGTAGCATTATTATGTCATATATTACATAATTATTAATAATATATATTTTTATAATCATTTTTGAATGGTGAATGTGGAAATGAATCTCATCAAGTCGTGGAGACGTTAATCTGTACATACTTACGAGCGACGATATCATTCTGTTTATAGTTAAATATTTTATAATTGGATGGTACCTTATATATAAAAATAATTAACTTGTTATATATATTATTTACATCAATTATACTCATTATTATACCTATCCAAATAATAATGTGTTGAATAAAAAACTACACCACGACGTGGAGGCGATAAGTCGTACGTACGCATGTATTTTGACTTTGTCATTCATAGGATGGATAGAGTAATAAATATGGTTGTACTATATTTATAATAAAATTACAATATGTAGAGGTTAGTAGAGTTATTATTTTGGTATGGAGACAACAAAGAAAGAGGAAGTGGCAGAATAAAATAACTTTGAAAGTGGTGATGAAATAATTACCTCTTCTCCGGGTGCTTCCATTTGTTTGATCAAAAGGGCCATATAGGTTGGATTTCTGATAAAATTAAGTACTCTAGGTTGAATTTAGAGTATTTGGGAGGATATTTTATCATTTTTTGGTGAATAAAAATGTATTGTGAGATGTTAATTTAAGATAAGAGGAAGTACCCTTTTATAAGAGAGGTGAGGGGTACTTTAGGAAAATCTTGAAATATTATTTTATTGTAAAATAATTTTCAGGTTCTAATGTCTCAAAATGGATTTATTTCAAGGATAAGGTGCGTATGGGTATAAATAATCTCAACGAATAGGTTTTATAGATGTTTAGGTCACCATATTAACCTTATCTTTTACATTTAACCCTTTGTTAAATAGTTTAACTCTTACAATGTCTTCTTGTATTCTTACACTATATGGTTAATAAACTTACTATAAAATTAGAAGAGACCCTAAAGTGGTTAATTAATTAAATATATATAATTATATAAGTCCTTTGGATGAATCTTACATTTTTATGACTATTATATAATTTAATAAAATAGTATTTGTTTTAAAAACTCATTTATGTCAATTTTGACACTATTTAGTACTTTATTTTTGTGAAAGTCAAAAAAACTATATTACTTTGAAAAAAATACATTAAATAAACCATAACATGTCATATTCAGTTATAAAATTCATGTATGTCATCAAAAGGCTCAATTTACATTTATTTTGATATTTATAATATCGATTTATTTAATCTTTCATTAATAATGTAATTAATGCATCATAATTATGTCATGGAGAAATTTAATTATTTAATCTCCAAAAATTATTAATTAAATACCATGATGTAGTAAATAGTTTTTTATTTATAATTAATATTTTTAGTAGAATTTATCTTATGTACAACTCTATATTAAAAATTGTTTTGTTAATAAAATTTGAATTTAACACTTTTAACACATATTTAAATAAAATATAATAAATATACTACTCTAATAAAAGTGGATAAAAAAGGATCTTATTTTTTTCCTTAGGTTTATTTTTGTCAAAAAACACTTATCCAATAGAATTAGGTTATGTGTTAGGGTAATTATAATATCTTTTTTACATTTAATTACCCTATTCACTTTTAACCGTGGTAAATAAAATTCAAAAGTTACTATTCACCAAAAATCATTTTCATCCTATTGAACCAAATTTTACTTATTGATGTCAACCATGTCTCTTGTATTTTTTAAATTAAATTCAAATAAGTGGGGAAATTATATTTTATGCAAATTTATAAATGTTCCTAGAAGGTGGGTAAAAGACGTTAAAAAGTTCAATAAAATTTTATATGTCTGATCTTATTATAAAATTAATCCAAGTAATTAAGTTGTAATAATATATTTATAAGGTATTTATTTTGAATTTAAGATAAATTTTTAATTAAAAATAAATGTTTAAATGAAAAGTCAGTTTTTAGCTACACCGTTGTGTTTTTCACTATTCATAAAAAATTGAATGTTTTCATAAAAATAAAAAAAAAAATTTACCCAAACATATTTTTGATATCCCAAATTCAAAATTGATTTCTATTTTACCAAATTAGAAACATTGAATTTTCATTAATTAATTTAAAATTAATTCCCATTGTTAAAAAAAGAATGCTGGTTTTTAAGAAGTAACAATTATCAAAATATTGACGTGTGTTTATGTACAATTTAAATGTGAAATTACATCCAATGACATAAATTATATTAAACAAAAAATATAATATAATGATACATTAAAAACACTCAAATTTATAATTTAACACTATAAATTTTTTTGATTAAAAAAGTTTTTTATAAATAAATTTAGTATTTTTCACTATTCATTAAAATATGAAAGTTATCAGAAAAGTACCAAAAATTTATTCAAACTAAATTTTTATGTCTCACTTCTAAATAAGAATTTAATTTCATTAAATGGAATATATAAAAGTGTCAAATATTGGATTTAAAAAGGATTCTCCCTTAAAAGGCGGAAAAACTACATTTTTTTAAAAATACTTCTTTTTTCTGAAAAATGAATTTGTTCTTATATTATGTTTAATAAATAAAAGATATGATTTTTAAAATTATATAGGATATATATAAAATTCAAAATTTGGTTAATACTATTCATAACCTCTTTTTAAACGGCTAGTTTGATAGGTCATGATGCGCTTGATCTCAGTGTTGCATGTAGCACAAGATATTGAATTACTTTAAAGAAATAACATACTATGAAAAATTGGAGTGTTAGATTCCCCCCTATTTAAATAAATTGTGTCCTCGCAGTTTAAAATTGTTCTTAGAAAATAAAAGGTTGAAAATAGAAAATAACTTTGTGGAAAACCCACATCAGAAATAGGGTTAATAAAAGTTAGTCTTAATAAGAGGGAAATGGAAGAGAAACATTAACCAACAAATTATGATTTAGAATAAGAGAACGTTGGTGGGAATTAGAGACACATAATTGGAGGAAAAATTAAATATTTATATTGAGTGATTTAGGTCATCAATCACAAACAAGTAAACAATAAATGGAAAATTGAGGGCCTCAAAGCCTAAAATCTATGATAATGATTTAAAATATCATCAATTTAACAAAACATAAGGTATTAGGATAACACATTTTTTTCAGATCATTTACCTAAAGTATAAGGAAAAAATAAAATAAAAATAATACATGAAAAGTAGAGTTCCATCCTTTAACTAATTTCTACCACAAAATCATCTTTCACTCCAAAAGATAATAGAACTCAAAGATATTCTATTTATCCTAAGTGTATAGGGTTAAAAATATAAATTTATATGTTATCTTTCAAACAATTTAATAAAAAAATTATTATATAAACCAGTACATCACATAGGCTAGTGGTAGGTGATGCACCCTTGACGCCCTTCAGTCACGGGTTCATGTCCCACGGCCTAGCCGGACGCGATGGGTCGTCACCCGACCTCCGGGTTGTCCTTTTTATAACAATCAAAAAATAATATTAAGAAATTTTTTAAACTTAAAAAGTAGTATCCAATGTACAAATTAATTTATTCCAACCTTTATAGTTATCCAAAATACTCTGGTCTAAACTCACAGTCCAAAATTTATAAGGAAGGTAAACATATTGATGATCTCTTTTTCCACATAATAACATGTGAATGCCTTCAGCATGTATACTCTTAAAACATAGTAATTCCATTAATTACCATAAAACCTTATTGATTACATTAATTCTCCATTATTCCTTATAGAATAACGGATATAATCTTCATATCCAAAAATCATGTAAACTCCAAGAATTATGGAATAAAAAACAATTAATTAGTTTCAAGGTAGTCAAGAATATCCAATATAATTTTTCTAAATCAATAATATCTTATTATAAAATCATTATCTCAGTTTCGGAAACATATTAAGTGTTATATTTTACCAAACTGTTAGTTACCAAAATTTTTAACTTCAAACTGTGTCATTTTACTTGGTAACATAATATCTCAAATCCTTAATGAAAATTCACTGCTATACAATCATTATATACTATATGAATTTATAACTATTAAATCATTTATACAATACTCAAATTAAACTATTCTTTAATAAAAACTTAATAACACTAATAATTCCTCTTCATCAGTGGTAGTATCATAACTTAATTATTATCTAATAGCATCATTTGGGGTAAACTCTGAAGATTGGGACATTAATTCGTCTAATGTCCCAACTCCTTGTAGATGAAACATTATACATTTGAAACCTTTTTCTTATACTTAAAATAATGAACATGGTTTCCCTTTTTCGACAGTTATAACAAACTCCCTTTCCCTTCAAACATTTACCAAGGTGATTCTTTCCACAATTATCACAAGTGGGGAAATCTTTCCTTCCCTTCTTCCTATTATCCATCTTTTTCTCTGCCATCCTTTTCTTCTCTTTCTTCCCCTCAATTCCATAGGACTCATAGAATTGATTACTTATCTCATTAACACATGATAATATTTCTTCTTATGATGAGAATATGTGGGAGACTATTTCCCATCAAAATTTGGGCTTAAGACTAGGAATGATATGATCCCTCTTACTCTTTGGATCATGTGTATTTATAGAGTTCTCATTCCTTATACTGGGTGTAATTTCTAAATGACGACATACACTAGGTTATATCATATCATAATTTATAATCCAAAAAATAGAAAAATTCTGAACATTAATTGAATATTTTCACACATCTAGTATCAAAATCATAAAAGTGGTTTTTTTCTAACATATTTACTCATAAATCCCTAATAATGGTTTGTAATGAAAATGTGAATTATCCTACGCATATCCCCTAGGTGTGTCAAATCAAGTGCACAGTAAGGCCCATTGTCATGTATCAGGATACCCCAGGTCAAGCCCGAAACTCCTTTTCAGAGTTTTAACTCCTAGGTGCATATTTTCTAGAACCATGTCCACTTGTAATATCTTGATAGGGATGTATTTCTTGGAATACCCGCATAATATCAACATTACCAAAATTTCTTGTTTTTCTTCTATACTAATTATCAATGTCTATCTTAGGGTAATGTTTCATAATTATAGTTTATCTAAATATATTTCCAAGGTTATTGATAATCTTTCTCTGATACCAATTGTAACACCCCGACCCCAACTACCTAGAGTTGATGCTTTATTTTAATACATTGGCATGATTAGAAGGAATCAAGTCCCTATGGACCAATCGGTTTAGCATCCTTGTAAAATAGATTACATACATGAACGTTACATTAAACATTAAAACATAAAACACAAAATAAAAAACCTTTTAAAATGCCATTATTTCCCTTGCCTGACCCTGCATATCAATCCTAATACACTTCTTGGAATCCTTGGAAAACAAAACATAAGAAAGTGGTGAGCTCAGATTCTCAGTAAGTGTAAATAATTTAACGGAAGCTATAAACTTTTAATGAAGGATGTGTAATAAATAAAATATCCTTTTAAACATTAAATTAAATATAATATGAAAAAAATAAATAAAAAATTACCATATAAACATGACCATGGATATTCTACTAGTCGAATAATCACATGTAATAAATAATTTCATAACAAGGGGATGCATAATGTCGGACATCATAACCACGTAGTCAAGGATTCATGAAAAGAATAGAAATAAAAAAATTCAAGACCTTGTTCCAAGACACAATTTTGTCTAATGAGACCTACCGATGCATCGAGAGGCTATAGTGGGCCTCACCTGTCAGTTACTAAGTCCAATTCATTCCTCATATGAAAATTTTGAAACATAACTTAAACATTTGTATTAAAACTAGCATATGAAATGTCAATACTTTAACCATAAACCATGAATGGTATAAAATAACACATCCGTAGTCAAAAATACCACAAAACCTTTGAAAAAACATGGAAGATTGTATCATAATAAATTAACTTCAAATAAGAATAAAATCCAACAAAGGATGTTGATATAGAAAAAATCAATCCAAAAACTATTTGATAGAAATATCTCTTTCTACTTTTAAATCATTTAAAAATAAAGAAAACATTTGTTTTGAAAATATAATTATAAGATTGATAGAGAATATTCAATGGTGATATAACGGTGGAAAATATCTACACCCATCGAATAAGTTAAAAAACATTCTTTCTTTAATTTGTCGGAAAGGTCATAAAGTACCTTGTTTGGAAAATAAAGGAAAGATTCCTCTCAAATAATTTTATAAAAAGTCAAAATAGGGTATAAATGACTTTAACCCATAGTCTATGAAATATTAAAAATGTTTTGAAATACATTTTTAAGAACCATAGATGTGGATGATAAAGAAGTCCTAATAGATACTTACATATAAACAACCTCAGATAATAATGAGATTAAGGAAATATCCCTTAACTTGTACTTTACTTTGGTCGAGGGTACGTTTAACCTCCTGTATAATGACCATAGTATGTTATTAAATTATACCTAAACCATATTCATATTTATGGTATCATACATGATTCATTTATAGATTTATACTTTCCATTTAATATTAATTTCTATGTTAAAATAACATTTTGGGTAATAATCACTTTCTTTATCGTACGTATTTTAACTTTTTATTATTTATCATATCACTTATATCATGATTTATTGATTTCATAATATAAAAAATTATTTATTTATAATATATATTCATAATATAAATAAGTATAATATACAGATATATGAAATGGAAAACCCATTTATGGAGATGGTAGGCTATATGTACGCATAAACACCGTTTCCATTTTTATATTGTATTGAACGAAAGTAAGTGAATGAGTTATATATAACTATATATATATCCAGTAGCATTATTATGTCATATATTACATACTTATTAATAGTATATATTTTTATAATCATCATTGAATGGTAAACATGGAAATGAATCTCATCGTGTGGTGGAGACGGTAAGTTGTACGTATGCACGAGAGACGATATCATTATATTAATGGTGAAATCATATGTAATTGGATGTTATATTATATATATAGAATCATTAAAGTTTTATATTCATTATTTACATCAATTATAATCATTATTATTCCCATCCAAATAATGAAGTGTTGAATAACAAACTACACCACGACGTGGAGACGGTAAGTCGTACATACGCACGTATGGTGACTTTGTAATTAATTGGATGGATAAAATAATGAATATGTTCATACCATATTTATAATAACATAAAATCATGTATAGGGTACTGTATTTATTATTTTGGTATGGAAACAACATAGAAAGAGGAAGTGGAAGATGAAAAGAACTTTGAAAGAGGTGATGAAATAATTTCCTCTTCTTCGACTGATTCCTTTTGATTTGAACAAAACTGCTCCTTATGTTGTATTTAAGATCAAATTATGGCCTCTAAATTTATGTGAGGGTATTTGGGAGGATATTTGAATAGGTTTTGGCCAATAAAAATGGCTTTGGAGGTAGAAATTTAAGAGAAGGCTATGAACCCTTTTATAAGAGGGGTGAGGCCACATTCGGAAAAGCTTGAAATATTATTTTATAATAAAATAATTTTGGGTTTATAATGGATCAAAATGGATTTATTTTGAGTATAAGGTGGGTATGGGTCTGAGTTCTCTGAAATAATAGGTTTTATAAATGTTTAGGTCGCCATATTAACCTCATCTTTTAGATTTAACCCTTAGTTAAATGGTTTAACTATTTCCATGTCCTCTTGCATTCTTACACTATATGGTTAATAAAATTATTATAAAATGTCAAGAGAAACTCAAGTGATTAATTAATGAAATATCTATCATTATATAAGTCCTTAGGCCTAACCATATATTTTTAGGACTATTATATAATTTAATAAAATGTTATTTTTTTTAAAAACTCATTTATATCAATTTTGACACTATTTAGTATTTGGTTTCTGTGAAAATCAAAAAAAGTTGATTACTTCTAAAAAAATACATTAAATCAACCCTAAAATGTCTTATTCACCTATAAAATTCTGTTATGACATAAAAATTGTCAATTTACATTTATTTGAAAATTTTTAATTTTAATTATTTCAATCTTTCATTAATAATGTAATTATTACATCATCATTATGTCATAAATAAATTTAATTATTTAAGATCCAAAAAATATATATAATATAACATGATGTAGTAAATATTTTTATATTTCTAATGAATATTTATAGTCTAATTTATATTGTTCCAACTATATATTAAAAATGACTTAGTTAATAAAATTTGAATTTAACACTTTTAACACTTATTTAAATAAAATAAAATAAATGTCATAATATAATAAAATTGGATAAAAATGGATCTTAGTTTTTTCCTAAGGTTTATTTTGGTCACAAAACACTTATCCAATAGAATTAGGAAATGTTTTATCATAATTATAATATCATTTTTACCAATAATTACCCTATTTACTTTTAACCGTGTTAAATAAAAATCAAAAGTTATTATTCAACAAAAAATATTTTCATTTTATTGAACCAAACTTTACTTAATGATTTCAACCATGTTACTAGTATTTTTTAAATTCAATCCATGGAAATGGTAAAATTATGTTTTCTAAAAATATGCAAATGTGCCTAGAAGTTGGGTAAAAGATGTTAAAAAAGTTCAATAAAATATTATATGTCTTATATTATTATAAAATGACTCTAATGAATTACATTGGACTAATATATGTATTATGTATCTATTTTGACTTTAAGATAATTTTTTAATTAAAATAATTATTTATATGAAAAATTCGGTTTTTATCTACAATGTAGTGTTTTTCACTATTCATCAAAAATTGAATATTTTTAGAAAAATACCACAAATTCACCCAAAGAAAATTTTTATATTCCAAATTCAAAAATTATGTCTATTTTACAAAATTAAAAACATATAATTTTCATTAATTAATTTAAAATTAATTCACATTGACAAAACCAGAAAGTGGGTTGCTAATAAGTAAAAAAGTATCAAAAGATTGACATGTGTTCATGAACAATTTAAACGTGAAATTACATCCAATGACATAAATTATATTAAATGATAAAAATATAATCTAATTATTCTTTAAAACCACTCAAATTTATAATTTAACACTATAAATCATTTCTATTAAAAAAGTTATTTTTAATTAAAATTTAGTATTTTCCACTATTCATCAAAATATGAAAGTTATCAGAAAAGTACCAAAAATTTATCCAAACAAAATTTTTATGTCCATATTATAAATAAGAATTTAATTTCATTAAATTGATTATTTAAAAGTGTCAAATGTTGTATTTAAAAAGGGTTCTCCATTAAAAGGGGGAAAAACTGCATTTTTTTGGAAAAATACTTCTTTTATCTAAAAAATTGAATTCTTCATTACATTATGTCTAATAAAAAAAAAGATAAATGTTAAAATTATATAGGATATATATAAAATTCAAAATGTTGTTAATACTATTCATCGCTGCTTTTAAACAGCTAGTTTGTTATGTCGTGATGCGCTTGAACTCGTTGTTGTGTGTAGCGCAAGCTATTAAATTACATTAAAGAGATAACGTACTATGAAATCTTGTGGTGTTAAAGTGTGCATTTGTCTGTAAAACTGTCACGAACCGACCCTACCTAGGCTCGAGCCGCAACTACCCCAAGCCCGCCTCCATAGGCCAGGGGCTGGCAACCAGCGCCGAAAGCACAACTCGGGGAGGCCTTTGCCTAAGTACCTGTACACACACACGCAGCACACCCAATGCAACAGTGCAGAGTAAAAGAAAAGACAAGTAAAGAAAAGGGAAACTGCTATATATATACCACAAATGTGCATCGACCTCTAATCAGTACAAGAAAAGTGCTGGAGAGGAAAAAGGGGCAAAACACGCGCCCAACCAGAAAAGGTGCCACAACCCGGCAACAGGTAAACAAAAGAAATAGCTGACGGGTCTCCCACCTAGAACCCGGCTATGACCACCGCACGCGGTCCAAGCTACCATGCTCTTATGCTCCACTGAATTCACGCTCCACCTGTCCGTCGTCTGAAAGGGCACACCAAGTGAGGGCAAAGCCCAAGCAGGGGTGAGTATAAGAATACTCAGTAGGATACCCCGAAGGCTCGAGGGAGAAATAAAGGAGGTACCGAAGGGTGAGCAGTAGAGCGAACATGGAAAAGTAAAGGAGTACAACCGAAAGTGAAGTAAAGAGTACAGTGAAGAGTCCAGCTCAACCCAATAAGAGGAAATAAGGTAGACTCGTCCAGACACAAGGATTTGGAAATGGTGAGAAGATAGACTTCACGTCGAGTCTTCGATACCTATAACAGGAGAGTAGAATCGTCCAACCATGAGAAACTAGACACGGAAAGCACGTGGCATACCCCGCGTGTCTTCACCTCTCCTGGAAGGAGAGTAACCGAACCCAAGAAGTGGGTACCAGAACATGGTATATACA
The DNA here is from genome assembly GCA_963277665.1 of Viscum album. Lineage (NCBI taxonomy): Eukaryota > Viridiplantae > Streptophyta > Magnoliopsida > Santalales > Viscaceae > Viscum > Viscum album. The sequence continues at coordinate 68,726,299 of OY728126.1, forward strand.
AATCCAAATGCTCTGTCAAGAATCCCGAACAAGACCGTAAGGGGATCTCCATCCCGTAGCTCAGCCCAAGAAAATGAGTAGCCAACAATCCCAGAAGTAAAATCCATCGATGCCCAGCATCCCGCACGTTTTCCCCGAACCGCAAGCCAAGGGGCTCAATCACCGCACTTCCACACTATCCGCTTTGGGTGGCACTGACTCGCCTGCACGGTTTTAGATCGGGTCACAAGAACGCGTCTCGGTGGGGAAATCACCCCTCATACTTGAGAGTTCTAGGGAAAGTCAAACCACGCCTCATCACTGCCCCGCAGACGAGAGGTCTCCTCAAAGTCAAGGTCGTCACAAAACTGACCCGTAACCAGGGGTCCCGCTCTAGTAATCACGGAGGAAAGCCATAGACTAGCCTAGTAGAAAGGACTGAGTCTGAAATACCAACGGGTGACCCACTGCCCAGCCCTACTAGAGGGTAATTCATAATAAGATATCGGGTGACCCACTGCCCAGCCCTGATGGAGGGTAAACCATAATACATCATCAGGAGACCCACTGCCCAGCCCCGCTGGAGGGTAAACCCTAATACATCATCAGGCGACCCACTGCCCAGCCCCGCTGGAGGGTAGACCTGGAATAAGTCGACTGGCGACCCACTGCCTAGCTTTGCTGGAGGGTAGACCTGGAACTAGACGAAAGGCGACCCACTTCCCAGCCCTGCTAGAGGGTAGACCCTAAGAGCGTCGGGTGACCCACTGCCCAGTCTCTGCTGGAGGGTAGACCCTAAGAGCGTCGGGTGACCCACTGCCCAGTCTCTGCTGGAGGGTAGACCCTAGATGTTAGTGAGCAACCCACTGCCCAGCCTTGCTGGAGGGTAAACCTGAAGAAGTCGATGAGTAACCCACTGCCCAGCCCTGCTGGAGGGTAAACCTCAGAACTGCTCTAGCCATCTCTACTGGAGGGTACACTATAGGCCAACCGAACACGTAGTGGGTATCGTGCAACCACCCAACTCAAGAACAACTCACCCAAAAGAGGTTTTGCGCCTGTTCCATCACTGGGTGTCACTAGCACCGCTACCGGCCGATCCATCGAGAACGAAACCCGGGGGAGACCACTCAACCCTGCTGGTCAAACAAATGAGCATAGAGGGACCCTCTGCGTCACGAGAGGTCAAAGTATGCAAAGCAGAACACGACACGCACATGGGGCCCACACGACATGTGGCCCCAAGTCAAACCCAACCAGGCGCACAAACGTCCTTAGGTACAAACAACCATATGTACCTCCAAGGGTTCCCGTATATTCCTAGAGTATACCACGTTCCAGCCCAAAGGGTATCATGCACATGGCACCCAGCGTCAACGCGAAGGCGTGACGTAATAACTCCACCTCAAAGGCCCAGGCACGGCCAACCAAATCTGGTGAATCATTTATATCACTCTCCCAAGAGTGCGCGATCACACGCCAAGGGTCTGCTACAAACAAGGTAGGACGAACCACCACTGGAGCACCTTTCATGCTCCATATTTAATAAGATCGCGCAAGAGGCTCCGCACAACCAAACAGATCACACCATTGTAATCCTCGTGGAAAAACATGCGTGATAGACTACTTACTCGCCCGAAACGGTCAACCGGTGAAAAAGGTACTATTCACCATAACCAAACCCATGTGGGGCCCACCCCAAGATCCTAAAACTGAACAAACGGATCACGCCACTATGATCCCCTCGAAAAAACACACGGGATTGAGTACTCAATCGCCCAAAATGGACACCCGGTGAAAAAGGTATTATTCACTGTAGCCAGGTTAGGTGGGTCCCACACCACATCCCCGAAAAAGGTTGGGCGAACTACGCCATCACAATGCTCTCAGAAAATCACGTCAAATTGACTGATTACTTGTGTGGAACGGGTATCCGGAGAAAAAGATGCATTCCGGTGCACCGCACACGAGCGGTGCCACGTGGGACCCGCACCCCGGTCCCGAATCGCTGCCAACGGGTCGCACCGTTGCGATCCTCTTAAAAAAGTACACAAGATGGACTATTCATTGGTCCAAAACGGTCACCCAGTGATAAAGATGGAAAATCATCGTCGACGCCCAAACGACCCTCTTGGGCCCTACACCATCGTGCCGAATTAGAGCGGGTGGATTGCACCATTGCAATCCCCTCAGAAAAACACCAAAAAATGACTGCTCACTCGCCCCGAACGGACGTCCGAAGAAAAAGTCGCTAAAAGTTGCACACAGCTCAAAAGACGGGTCGTGGGGCCCGCGCCACAACTTCGGCCTCAATGCCTAAAACCACCCTGGAAAGCTCCGCCTCGGTGCCAGGGTCCCAACGCCACTGACAGCGCTTAAAATGGACGTCAGACGCGTCCGCGCCGTCCAAAAAAAGTTCCTCCGAAAAAATGACAACTCACTTAAAGACGCGTCGCGCCTCCGAGGCCCCTCATTTCGGGAATTAAAAATTCTTGAAACAATCTCAAAAAGTTTGTCTCAATTTAAGGGATGCGTCGCCACTGACGGCACACGAGACTGACGCCCGGTCTATAATTTATATAAAAATAATAATAATAATAATAATAATATTATTATTATTATTTTAAACTTATATTCTATTTTAATTTCTTTTTTTTCCAAACCCGCGGCCCCTTTTTTTCATTATTTCTCTTTTTTTCTTCCTTTGTCGCCTGCTTTTGCCGGTCGCCCCGGCAGAGACCCGCTGTTGCGGGTCTCTTCCTCTTCTTCACCAGGGTCGCGCGACCCTAGTGTTCCGGCAACCCCAGCACCGGCCGACCACCCGGCCGGCCGCTCCTCCGCAGCACGCCCCTCAGACACCCGCCAGCCGCCTTGCTCGCCCGCTCGCCGCCGCGCGCCTGCCGCGCACTCGCCTCAGCCGATCGGCGCCTCCTGCTTGGACTGGCTGACGACCACCCGACCGACCGCCCTGCTGATCTGTCGCGCCGCCGCCAAAGCCCGACCGCCGCCGCTCGCCGGCCTGCGCCGATGCGGACCGCCCGCCGTTGGACCGCTGCCTTGTCGTAGACTGCCGGACCCGCCTGAACCGGCAGGGCACCCGAAAAAAACTCCAACTCTCGTTGATCTTCTGCGCAGGATTGCGAACACCCCGAAGCTCGGTTTTTCAAATCAAAATAGGCGATGGGAAGCTCACAAAATGTGCTACGCGATCATGGGATTTTCTCGAATTTTAACCATCATTTCAATATCACAAAATTTGAGCGAAAGGGTGCGGGAAATCAAAAACGAACAAGATCCTACCTCGCGGGGCTTCGCCCGAAGCTTCGCGACGATCCGCTGGCCACCACGCCTTGCCGGAGGGGAGGAGGAGAGGAGGGGATTATCCTTCTTGTTTGAGCTCCTCTTCCAGGGGGGAGGGGAAATGGGGAAGAAGAGGGGTGGGGTTAGGGATTAAATAAAGAAGAAATTAATTAAATTTTTATTTAATTTAACCCCCAATTTATCCCGCACCCGAAACACTCGACAGGGTCAAGGTTAAGCCTCCCCTAGGGTAAACACCACCTCTGGAGCACAACAGTGGTCTCAGAATTTGATTCCGAGCTTCCGTTTGAAGGTTAAAAAGCTGAACGCCCAAAGTTATCAAATTACGAAAACACCCCTGGGGCCATTTTTCACATACAGGTCGCGCCTGTGAAACTTACACCCCTTCTAGGGTAAACGGTATGCTCTGAACTCAATGGTGCCCTTGGTTTTCCAATCCGAGCCACCGTTTACGAGATACTAGCGTTTCACCATTAAACAAATTAATTAATTAATTAATTTATCCATTTAACATTCCAAAAGCGAGCGAGGGGTCCAAACATCCCGCGCCGACATACTTTATGTTGTTCATTGGGTAAACACCTCATTCCGGACCCATCCGTACACTCGGATCTCTGATCTGGATCACCGTTTTGGAGTCGTCGCATTTATTTAGCGTTTCTAGTGTGTACGCACTGAAAATTCAATTCCGGCTACTCTGGGGCTCGGAATCGCACGCCGTCTGAAGGCGCTGCTCTGGAATATCATCAAGAATATTCAAAAGTATTCCAAAACAAAAACCGGGTTCTTACATCATTCCATCATTCAACATTTTCATCCCCAAAAAGCAAAACTAGGGAGTAACACAGGGTACTAAGCCCACACCTGGCTTTACCATACCCAGAAGAACCCATGCACAGCTCTGCGTCACCGCACACAGACCAAAGGATCGATCCGTTCATGTGAGGTTGTCCCTTTCCGATGTCGTACACCCACTCCAGAATTTGGGGTAGGGCAAGGTGGTAGGGTACCTCATCATCCCTTTCCACGGTCTCAAACGACCTGAAGGCTCTCGGGGGTAGCTCACCTCCCCGACCGAACCCTTACGTCGCACGCCGCGACTGGAATCACCACCCGCACCTAGAACAAGGCCTGGTGATTCCCTTCTTCAGAATATCCATATGGTGGAACACCCAAGGATATTTGGTCACGCAAGATTCCACAACCGAGGCTCTCTTACACGCTCGAAAGGCAAAGGAGTCGACACCATCGACTAAAGGAAAAAGGTCCCACGACTTTTACCTTACCAACACAAGGTTACACCCGACGCCCCGCGTCACCCTGGTAACAACCCAAGCAAGGAGTAGGGAGAAAAAAAAGCATTTTACACGCAGAGTCTAACAATTCTACTGCAAAAAGTAGAAGATCTGTAGAGTGTACCTCTTATCACCTCATGCTCTGTAGGATCGTGGACATCCAAAGCTTGCGGCTATTCGCGGTCCCAACTGTCGGCTCCCGGAGCCTGACATGGACCGCCTAGTGGTGATAGGAAGACCTCGTAAGGTTGTCCTCCACTTCCAGCTCCTCTCGCTCCTCTGCTAGCATAACCTACTTGGCCGATACTCCGATCACGGCGCTGCCTCTGCCGTGGTGGTGCGCCTGCTGCCTGCCTGAAGCTCTCAGCAACTCGGGTCGGGCAGTCTCGTGCCACATAATCTTGCTCGTCACAAGAATAACACCGGCGCTCTCCAGGATACCCTGGTGCCCTCTGACACTACTTTAGTGTCCGACCACAACTCGGGATCTACTCACGGAAGGGCATCCTCGGCTGAGGCCCTGCGCCTTTTCTCCACAGTGGTATACGATCACGTCTCTGAAACCGGCAGTGGGAAGGCCACCTGCATCGAGGTTCTGTCATCCGGCGCCTGCTAGCTATGGAATACGTCTCGACTCCATCACGCCCACTGCCACTACTAACTGCAAAACATGACAGGAATCTCTCTGTCACCAATGCCTGCTCTGGCACCCCGACATATGTGGAAATTCCCAAGGGTTCTATGACAGCACAAATCTCTCGGCAGAGACCCTGCTCAAACTTCCATGCTTGGATGTTGTCGTCATGGAACAAGTCCGGGTAAAAGTGTGCACGGTCTGCAAAATTAGACACGTACTCGGCCACCGTCATCCCTCCCTGCTGAAACTGTTGGAGCTCATGAATCCGAACGGAGCACAGGCGGGAGGGGAAAAACTCCTCACGGAACAACAACTGGAAGTCTCCCCACGAAAGCGACGACTCGTCAAGAAGATGAGTCACCAGACTCCACCAACGCCAAGCTGCTCCATGAAAAAAGGTGGCTGCCAAAGCCACTCTCTGATCTATTGGCGTCTGCCCAAGCCTGAAAAGGCGAACCACTGCCTCGAGCCAAACCTCTGCTGCCTGAGGGTCTGGCTCACCACTGAACCTCAGCGGTCTCTGCCGCTAGAACTCACGGAGCACGCTCAACCTACGCTCAAGCTCAGCCTACTCTACTGAAGCAATCTGCTGCTCAACAGGTGGGGGTGCTGCTACCGGCCCACCCGGAGAAAGGGCTCGCATGATGGGTCCTGAACTGTGGCCTCGTAGCTCACAGGGTCGTCGTCACAAACCAAAGCTGGTATCCTGGATGGCTGTCTTCACGGAGAAATCCTAAATATTATCAAGGAGTACCGCGGTAAGATGAGCATATATGTATATACCGATAACAACTATGGGGAGCTGACTCAATAAGGACAGTCAAAGACTCAATCCTATGTGATGCACAAACAAATTCTTCCCTGCAACAATCATCTCAGCATTCTGAGTCAACAAATGGGTTATCAAGGTCCTGGTGAATGGATACGTCGGCCGCCGCACCATCACTGGACTCCCTGGCCTGAGAGCTGCTCTCGAGACACATTAACATTGTTGCCCTATATCCCAACCAATTCCTCTTTTAGGGACTTCCGCACAACGTCCCAAGGAACGAACTACCTCTGATACCACTTCGTCTGGACCCGACCCTACCCGGGCTCGAGCCGCAACTACCCCAAGACCGCCTCCATAGGCTAGGGGCTGGCGACCAGTGTCGAAGGCACAACAACTTGGGGAGGCCTTTGCCTAAGTTCCTGTACACACACACGCATCACACCCAATGCAACAGTGCAGAGTAAAATAAAAGACAAGTAAAGAAAAGGGAAACTACTATATATATATATACCACAAATGTGCATCGACCTCTAATCCATATAAGAAAAGTGATGGAAAGGAAAAAGGGGCAAAACACGCGCCAAACCAGAAAAGGTGCCACAACCCGGCAATAGGTAAATAAAAGAAATAGCTGACGGGTCTCCCACCCGGAACTCGGCTACGACCACCACACGCGGTCCAAGCTCCCAAGCTCCTATGCTCAACTGAAGTCACGCTCCACCTGTTCGTCGTCTGGAAGGGCACACCAAGTGCGGGCAAAGCCCAAGCAAGGGTGAGTATAAAAATACTCAATAGGATACCCCGAAGGCTCGAGGGAGCAACAAAGGAGGTACCAAAGGGTGAGTAGTAGAGCAAACAGGGAAAAGTAAAGGAGTACAACTGAAAGTGAAGTAAAGAGTACAGTGAAGAGTCCAGCTCAACCCAACAAGATAAAAGAAGGTAGACTCGTCCAGACACAAGGAGATGGAAACAGTGAGAAGATGGACTTCCCGTCGAGTCTTCGCTACCTATAGAAGGAGAGTAGACTCATCCAACCACGAGAAACTAGACACGGAAAGCACGTGGCATACCCCGCACGTCTTCACCTCTCCTGGAAGGAGAGTAACCGAACCCAAGAAGTGGGTACCAGAACATGGTATATACAAATACAAATGCTCTGTTAAGAAGCCCAAACAAGACCATAAGGGGATCTCCATCTCGTAGCTCAGCCCAAGAAAATGAGTATCCAATAATCCCAGAAGTAAACTCCATCGATGCCCAGCATCCCACACGTTTTCCCCAAACCGCAAGCCAAGGGGCCCAATCACCGCACTTCGACACTATCCTCTTTGGGCGGCACTGACTCACCCACACGATTTTAGATCGCATTACAAGAACGCGTCTCGGTGGGGAAAGCACCCCTCGTACTTGAGAGTTATAGGGAAAGTCAAACCACGCCTCATCACTGCCCCGCAGTCGAGAGGTCTCCTCAAAGTCAAGGTCGTCACAACACTGACCCGTAACCAGGGGTCTCGCTTCGGTAATCATGGAGGAAAGCCACAGACTAGCCTAGTAGAAAGGACTGAGTCTAAAATACCAATGGGTGACCCACTGCCCAGCCCTGGTGGAGGGTAATTCATAATAAGATATCGGGTGACCCACTACCCAGCCCTGCTGGAGGGTAAACCATAATACATCATCAGGCGACCCACTGCCCAGCCCCGCTGGAGGGTAAACCCTAATACATCATCAGACGACCCACTGCCCAGCCCCGCTGGAGGGTAGACCTGGAATAAGTCGGCAGGTGACCCACTGCCCAGCCTTGCTGGAGGGTAGACCTGGAACTAGATGACGGGCGACCCACTTCCCAGCCCTGCTGGAGGGTAGACCCTAAGATGTCGTCGGGTGACCCACTGCCCAGTCTCTACTGGAGGGTAGACCCTAAGAGCATCGGGTGACCCACTGCCCAGTCTCTGCTGGAGGGTTGACTCTAGAAGTCAGTGAGCAGCCCACTACCCAGCCCTGCTGGAGGGTAAACCCGAAGAAGTCGATGAGTAACCCACTGCCCAACCCTGCTGGAGGGTAAAACTGAGAACTGCTCTAGCCATCTCTACTGAAGGGTACACCACAGGACAACCGAACATGTAGTGGGTATCACGCAACCACCCAACTCTAGAACAACTCACCCAAAAGAGGTTTTGCGCCTGTTCCATCACTGGGTGTCACTAGCACCGCTACCGACCGATCCATCGAGAACGAAACTAGGGGGAGACCACTCAACCCTGCTGGTCAAACAAACGAGCACAAAGGGACCCTCTACGTCGCCAGAGGTCAAAGTACATAAAGCAGAACATGGCACGCACATGGGGCCCACACGACGTGTGGCCCCAATTCAACCCCAACCAAGCGCACAAACGTTCTCAGGTATAAACAACCATATGTACCTCCAAGGGTTCCCGTATACTCCCAGAGTATACCACGTTCCAGCCCAAAGGCTACCATGCACACGACACCCTGCATCAACGCGAAGGCGTGACATAACAACTCCACCTCAAAGGCCCAGGCATGGCCAACCAAATCTTGTGAATCATTTATATCACTCTCCCAAGAGTGCGCGATCACACGCCAAGGGTCCGCTACAAACAAGGTAGGACGAACCACCACCGGAGCACCTTTCATGCTCCACATTTAATAAGATCGCGCAAGAGGCCCCGCACAACCAAACAAATCACACCATTGTAATCGTCGTGAAAAAACATGTGAGATAGACTACTTACTCGCCCGAAACGGTCAACCGGTGAAAAAGGTACTATTCACCGTAACCAAACCCGTGTGGGGCCCACCCCAAGATCCCGAAACTGAACAAACGGATCACGCCACTGCGATCCCCTCGGAAAAACACACGGGATTGGGTACTCAATCGCCCAACATGGACACCTGGTGAAAAAGGTACTATTCACCGTAGCCAGGTCGGGTTGGTCCCACACCACGTCCCCGAAAAAGGTCGGGCGAACTGCGCTATCGCAATGCTCTCGGAAAAGCATGTCAAATTGACTGATTACTTGCATGGAACGGGTATCCGGAGAAAAAGATTCATTCCGGCGCACCGCACACGAGCAGTGCCACGTGGGACCCGCACCCCGGTCCCGAAGCACTACCAACGGGTCGCACCGTTGCAATCCTCTCGAAAAAGTACACAAGATGGACTATTAATTGGTCCAAAACGGTCGCCCGGTGATAAAGATGGAAAATCACCGTCGACGCCCAAAAGACCCTCGTGGGCCCCGCACCATCGTGCCAAATTAGAGCGGGCGGATTGCACCATTGCAATCCCCTCGGAAAAACACCCAAAAACGACTGCTCACTCGCCCTGAACGGACGTCCGGGGAAAAAGTCGCTAAAAGCTGCACGCGACTCAAAAGACGGGTCGTGGGGTCCGCGCCTCAACTTCGGCCTGAATGCCTGAAACCTCCCTGGAAAGCTCCGCCTCAGTGCCAGGGTCCCAACGCCACTGACGGCGCTTAAAACGGACGTTAGATGCGTCCGCGCCGTCCAAAACAAGTTCCTCCGGAAAAACAACAACTCACTTAAAGACGCGTCACGCCTCCGAGGACCCTCGTTTCGTCAATTAAAAATTCCTGAAACCATCTCAAAAAGTTTGTCTCAATTTAAGGGATGCGTCGCCGCTGACGGCATATGAGACTGACGCCCGATCTATAATTTATATAAAAATAAAAATAAAAATAAAAATAAATATATTATTATTTTAAACTTATATTCTATTTTAATTTCCGTTTTTTTCAAAACCTGCGGCCCCTGTTTTTTCATTATTTCTCTTTTTTTTTCTTCCTTTGTCGCCTGCTTTTGCAGGTCACCCCGGCAGAGACCCGCTGTTGCGGGTCTCTTCTTCTTCTTCACCAGGGTTGCGCGAACCTGGTGTTCCGGCGACCCCAGCACCAGCCGGCCACCCGGCTGGCCGCTCCTCCGCAGCACACCCCTCAGACGCCCGCCAGCCGCCTTGCTCGCCCGCTCGCCGCCGAGCACCTGCCGCGCACTCGCCTCAGTCGGCCGGCGCCTCCTGCCCGGACTGGCCGACGACCACCCGACCGACCGCCCTGCTGAGCTGTCGCGCCGCCGCCGAAGCCCGACCAACGCCGCATGCCGGCCTGCGCCGATGCAGACCGCCCGCCGCTGGACCGCTGCCCTGTCGTCGACCGCCGGACCCGCCTGAACCGTCCAGGGCACCTGAAAAAAACTCCAACTCCCGCTGAACTTCGGCGCAGGATTGCGAACACCCCAAAGCTCGGTTTTTCAAATCAAAATAGGCGATGGGAAGCTCACAAAATGTGCTACGCGATCATGGGATTTGCTCGAATTTTAACCAGCATTTCAATATCACAAAATTTGAGCGAAAGGGTGTGGGAAATCAAAAACGAACAAGATCCGACCTCACGGGGCTTCGCCCGAAGCTTCGCGACGATCCGCCGGCCACCACGCCTTGCCGGAGGGGAGGAGGAGAGGAGGGGCTTCTCCTCCTTGTTTAAGATCCTCTGCCAGGGGGGAGGGGAAATGGGGAAGAAGAGGGGTGGGGTTAGGGATTAAATAAATAAGAAATTAATTAAATTTTTAATTAATTTAACCCCCAATTTATCCCGCGCCCGAAACACTCGACGGGGTTGAGGTTAAGCCCCCCCCCCCTTGGGTGAACACCACCTCTCAAGCACAACAGTGGTCTCAGAATTTGATTCCGAGCTTCCGTTTGAAAGTTACAAAGCTGAACGCCCAAAGCTGTCAAATTACAAAAACACCCCTGGGGCCATTTTTCACATACGGGTCGCGCCCGCGAAACTTACACCTCTCCTAGGGTAAACGGTACACTCTGAACTCAACGGTGCCCTCAGTTTTCCAATCCAAGCCACCGTTTAAGAGATGCTATCATTTCACCATTAAACAAACAAATAAATTAATTAATTTATCCGTTTAACGTTCCGAAAGCGAGTGAGGGGTCTAAACATCCCGCAATGACATACTTTATGTCGTTCCTTGGGTAAAAACCCCATTCCGGACCCATATGTACACTCGGATCTCTGATCCGGATCACCGTTTAGGAGTTGTTGCATTTATTTAGCGTTTCCAGTGTGAACACACTGAAAATTCAATTTTGGCCACTCTAGGGCTTGGAATCGCACGCCGTCTGAAGGCGCTGCTCTGGAATATCATCAAGAATATTCCAAAGTCTTCCACAGCAAAAACTGGGTTCTTAAAAAAACCCACACTATCTCCTACACTAAACTGGAGGATACTAGATATCCTCAAAAAGATGTCTTTTTACACTTTTTTAACCCACGAAGAACTTTGGAAGAGGCCCTGTGTGACCTGGATGTATTTTGGTTCCCATGTGGAACTTTGGTAGAGGTCCTGTGACCTAGAAAGTTTTTTTACTTTTGTGTAAACCCTAATATAGTGCGTGGATAAAAACCTTTATCTATATAGATTGATTGGTGCCAGGTGATCACTAAGTAGAGAGGACCAAGTCTTGGCTTGATACTGATCCTCTTATTTTGTATCTGTTGTGTTTTCAAATTTAGTTTTCTCTATTTTTACCTATATTTCAGAAAACTTAATTTCACTTTGATAGTTAGTCTTGGATAGTTTTTATAACTATTTTGGACTATTATATTATTTTCAATAGTTGTATCAATAACTCATATTGTTACAACTAAGAAATAATCAATCTTCTGAGTAAATAGTTGAATAATCATGCTATTATTAATTTGCTACAATGATTAGTTGTCCTATTTTGTTTTAAATTGGGGCAATATTTTAAATTAAATTTTTAAAAGAAATTTTCATAGGAACACAATTAACCCCCCCCCCCCCTTGGGTGTCCAACTACGGCCAACCTTTGGTATCATATGTTTCAAAACTTTTTCAAATATTTTCTACTGTGATTAGGTTGTGCTTTAAAGATCTATAAATTTATTTTATTTAAATTTTTTTAGATCATTAAAAATCATTTCTTTAGTATGGATAATAGATTGGAAGGTTTTTCTGAAAAAATACCTCCCTACTTTAGTAGAAAAAACTATTACTAGTGGAATATTAAGATGAAAATGAACTTAGAATGTATGGGGATTTCTATTTGGACAGTAATAGAAGTCAAATATAAAATACAAGAAACTCCAAGAGATACATGGATTGAAGCTAATAAATTTACTTATAATAACAATTTTAAAGTTATGAATTCTCTGTTTTGTGCACTAGGGGATGAGGGATTTAATAGAATATCTACTTGTAAATCTACCTATGAAATTTGGAGTACCTTATCTTTCTGACATGAATGAACTTCTAATGTTAAAAAATGTTACTTAAAACTTATAATATTAAGTATGATAATTTTATGATGAATCCTAATGAGTCTATTTCTAACCTGTATCTTAGGTTTAATTAAATCATGAACACCATGATATCTTTTGGAAGAGCTGTTACAACCATGTAAAAAATCATGAGAATACTTAGATGCTTACCAAATAGATGGAGAGGGACTTCTGTATCAATTGGAGAATATTGTGACATCATAAAGTATCAAGTAAAGGAGATGATAGGAATGTTGATGATGTATGAGGAAGAAATAAAAGTAAAAAAAATTAAGAGGATGATGAACCCAAAGTAAAATCTGTTGCTTTCAAATATACCACCTCCAAGCATAAAGAAAAAGATCAAGAAGAAACGAAAAGTTTAAGTGATGGACAATCTTCAACATACAGTGATGAAGAGATGGCTTAAATAGCCAGAGGGCATGTGAAATTTTATAGAACTAAGGAATTCATTATGAATCCCAACTAAAAAAGTAAATATGATCATAAGTTCAATTGGAAAAAAGATTAGAAAAGAGGTGATACTTCAAATTAAACCATCTTCTATGAGTGAAAAATAACGGGACAAGTAAAGGATGAATTTTCCAATATAAAGTACAAGAAGTAGTATGATGATAAGGATAGAAATAATAAATAAACTTCAAGGAAATGTGGAGTTCTTTTGAGGAAAATTAAAGTGACTCAAAATCCTCTCATGATGAAAAGGTTAATAAGGAAAATATTTTTTTATGATAAACACATCTAAGGTAACACTACAGTCTCTTGAACATAATTATTACTACTATGAAGATGAAATTGATTATGAAAACATGACTAATGAGGAAATGTTTGAATATTTTAAAATGATAGAATACACTTGAAATTAATTAAAAGATAAATACAAATATTTACATAAATATCATTCTTTGATTACCACTGTTAAATATGAACATACTGTAAAAAAAGAAAAAACCTCTCAACTACTTAAGGAAAACAATGAGCTTAAATTGTCAAATGAGAAATTGAAAAATGATCTAGAAAGATTTACCAATAGTAAAGAGGTTTTAGTTCAAATTATTGGTAAATAATTAGCACCTAAGTATACTAAAAGAATAGGATACCCACCAAGAAAGAGGAATATGTCTAAAATTCATTTTGTATCAAAATCTAGAAAATCGAGTTTTGTGCTCAGTTCTGGAAAATTTACAATAAGTTCCATCTAGGAAACATCTTTTACTATTCATGTTTTTCTAGACCAAATAATGTCTATTCTTAATTACTTTACAAAATATTCATAGGAATCCCATGAATAAAATGTGGGTTCTCAAATCTCTTATTACTAGTGTTACTGGACCCAAACAAATTTGGGTACCAAAATCTTATCTTGTATAATTTTATTTATAGGAAAACTATTTGAAGATTTCCTAAAAAATCTTATAGTACATGGAAAATGTATGTCCAATACAAATTATATTATATTACTCATGCTTCAAGAATTTGATAATGATTTGTGGTTGGAATGTCACTTTTGGAGACAATTATAAGCGAAAAACAATTGTCCTTGTCCATATTGGTAACTCTAACTCAGTTTTAATTTCTAAAGTATATTTTATTGATGGATTAAAATACAACCTACTTAGTATCTCTCAGTTATGTGATGATGGTTTTAATGTTAAATTTTAAAAAGATTCATTCCATGTATTTTATTATAAAAATGAGTTGGTATTTTATACTCTAAGAAATGATAATGTTTATGTTGTTAACTTATATTCTTTAATTTCTCAAAATGTTTCTTGTTTGAGTTCTCTTTGTAAAGATTCTTGGATTTGGCATAGGATATTAGGAAACTGAAATATACACTCACATAGAATGATTACTATAAAATTCTTTGTCAAGGATGCACCTAAACAAGAGTTTCCAAATGAAAAATTCTATAATCCTTGTCAAAAGGTAAACAATACCAAATCTCAATCAAACCAAATAAAGAAGTTTTAACTCCTCAACCTCTCAAGTTGGATCACATGGACTTGTTTGGACCTTCTAGTGTTTCATGTATAAGTAGGAAGCACTATGTATATTTTATTATAGATAACTACTCTTGAAATACTTGGACCTTTTCTCGGCTCATACAAGTGAAGTTTTTTCTCATTTCACAAAGTATTCTAGCACTGTAGAAAATCGCAGTGGTCTTAAAATTCAACCCATTAGAAGTGACCATGTTCGTGAGTTTGAGAACCAAGAGTTTGAATCATTTTTCTCACATAATGGATATAGTCATAACTTCTCTACTCATATGAATCCCCATCAAAATGGAGTTTTATAAAGAAGAAATAGAACCCTGCAAAAAAATCTAGAACCATGATTAGTGAGTATAACCTACCTATATACTTTTGGGAAGAAACGGTCAATACAACATGATATATTATTAATAGAGTCTTGACAATACCTATTATTAAAATAACTCTTTATGAGTTGTGGAACAATAGAAAACCCAAGGTTAACTAATTCAAGGTTTTTGGTTGCAAAGTCTATATTCATAACACTAAGGATAATCAAGAGAATTTTTCTTCCAAGAGTGATGAAGTAATTTTCATAGGTTATTAAATTTATTGTAAATCCTATAGAGCCATAAATAAGAGAACCAAATATGTGGAATAATATATACATGACATGCTTGATGAGATAGATTCACATAAGACAAATACATATCTATAAAATCTTGAGGATGATATGTCAAATATGGAAAACAATACTAAATATTCTAATAATCCTGGGAAGAAATATGTTAAAACTTCTAGTTATGGAAATTCTCAAGATTCTAGTCATGATGAACCTAAACCTATTCCAGAACCTGAAGTGACTAGCCCTTCTTTTCCTAGACCACTTAGAACCTCATGAACCATCCTTTAGATGATATAGTTGGAGATTTAGAAAAAGGAACTCCGACTAGAGATTCTCTTAGAAATCATGTTGAACATCAAGCTTTTGAATCATAGATTAAACCTAAGAACTTCAATGATGCTCTCAATGATGAACATTGGGTGATGGATATGCAAGAAGAATTAAATAGTTTGAAAGAAAAAAATTTGGGAAACTTGTATATAGGCCCAAATACACCATAAATATAGGAACTAAATGGGTGTTTAGGAATAAAGTATATGAAGATTGTAACATAGTTAGAAACAAAGCTATATTGGTTAAACAAGATTATTGTCAAGAAGAAGTAATTGACTATGAGGAGACCTTTTCACTAGTAGCAAGACATGATGCCATTAGATTCTTGGTTTCCTATACAACACATCTAGATGTCAAACCTTATCAAATGGATGTCAATAGTTCATTCTTAAATGGTTAAATAATTGTGGATGTTTCTGTTTAACAACCCCCTAATTTTCCAAATTCCCACTTTCCAAACAAATTATTTATATTATGAAAAGATTTATATAGTTTAACACATGCTCCAAGAGATTGGTATGATAGGATTGAAACTTTTCTTATTTATAAAAGTTTTAAAAAAGGTATTGTTAATCCTACCCATTTTATAAAACTAATTTCAAAATATATTTTAGTATTAAAAATTTGGGTAGATGATATTATTTTTGTATCCTGTAAAAATTATTTATGTGTTCATTTTTCAAAGATAATGAAAAGATAATTTTTAATGAGTTTAATGGGAGAACTCAAATTATTTCTTGGGTTTCAAATATTTCAAAATAATGAATGTATTGTTCTGAATCAATGTAAATATACTAAGGATGTTTTCAAAATATTTGGATTTGAAAGCACTAAGAGTAGTAAAACTCCAATGAGTACCACATGTATGTTAGACCTTGATGAATATGGTAAATATGTTGATCAAACCACTTACAGAGGAATGATTTGGAGTTTACTCCACATAACTTCTATTAGGCCAGATATTATGTTTAGTGTGTTCTTGTGGGCACATTTTCATGAAAATCCAAAAGAATCTCATTTAAATTCTATCAAAAGGGTTTTCAAATACCTCAAATATACAACTAATTTTGGAGTATTCTATCCTAGAGGACAAACTTTTGATTTGGGGAGTTATTCAGATGCTGACTTTGGTGGTTGTAAGTAGGACAGAGAGAGAACCTCTTTCACATGTCACTTTTTGGGAAAGTCTATAGTTTCATGGTGTAGTAAGAAAAAAAATTCTATTGAATTATATACTTAAAATACGAATAAATAGTTGTAAGTAGTTTTGTGCACAAATTTTTTAGATGAAACACACATTACACAGTTATAGATATCAATTAAAACATGTCTCTATAAATTGTGAAAATACCAGTGCTATTAGTATTTATAAGAATCAGGTTTCATGTTCTATGAAGAAACACATTGATGTAAGACATCATTTTTTGAGATACTATTATCAAAAAAGTTATATAATTTTAGAATTCATTGGCATTGAACATCATCTTACTGACATTTTCACTAAACCATAGAACTCTGAAAGAATTAACTACATCATACATGAGTTATGAATGATTAATCTACAGGACCTTATCTTCATATTCCTCTGATTATTTATTAGGTGATGTTTTCATACCAATACTGGAAAATTCAAATAGATAATGTCATATTGGAACTTACTATATAAAGCTGAAAATGTCATGAAAACACTGATAACTTTGTCATGACGATGATATGTCATGCTGAAACAGTTGTCATGAAGACAAAGTTTTCATGCTGACACCAATTATTTTTCATGATGTTACCATTTCATGTTGACACCAATACCTTTTCATGCTAACACTGTTAGTGTTATTAAAAATTAATCAGGTTGACACTTATGACACACTGTTTTAATCCATTTTATGTATTTATCTAAAAAGCATTGTTTCAGTAATTTTTTTTTGAATTGGGTTCATGATTTCACAATTTTTTGATTTCACATTCCCTAAATGATATAAATTTTAATCTATCCACTCTACTCCTTTACCCATACACTCACTCACTTGTTTATCTCTCTACCCCCAACCTTTCACCTTCATACCTTCCAACCGAACTATTTGAAGGGTGTGTGTAAAGTGAGATCTTAATGGTGGTGAGTCTCATGCAGCTAAGAAATAGAGAGTGGAATTAATAAAATCTTATATACCTATGAATCCTGCTCTGGAGAACCGTGTAACAACTCCCGAAACAGATATTCTTGCAGAATGGTTTTTGGAGAGAATGTCCTTACTATTCAGGGTGTTATTAGATTAGGTATGGCTTGAGTGGTTCTCAGATAATGAAAGACCTTTCTACCCAAATCTAGTTCATTAGTTTTACATGAATATGGAGTTGGTTTTAGAAGGAATTAGCGTTTTTTGGATTAATTCCATAGTGAAAGGAAATGGAATCTATTTTTCATCATGAAAATGTGATGAATGTATTAAGGTACCACATGAGGGTGTGTATGATGATTATAAAGGTACCGCTCCACCTAAGAGAAATATTTTCTGCTTTGAGACAACTCTATCGGAGCTTACTGATAATTATGGTCACAAGAGACCCATTTCTATAGAGTTAGATGGAGAGTGTGAAATTTTTTCCATGTTTGTTCAGAATTATATATGTCTAAGTAAAGGGTAATTTGTATCTCTAAAGTATCAATATTCCTATTTGATTTATCTTCTGAGAAAATCGATTATGGTAAATCTTTGTCGATAACTTGATATGCACATAAATGAAATGATCAAGACTTATTGGAAAAACAAATACCAGTTTTTTCTAAATTTTATCTCAGCTATGATGAAAGATAAAGGATGTTTTAGTGAAGGATATGAATTTTATTCTGAGTACATTGGGATCTTCATAAGTAAAGAGATCTGTAAAAGGATGTAGATCAATTAGAACACACAGAATAAATAATGGGTTGGGGATGAAGATAAGATTTATAATAAGTTCAATATCGTGGACCATCCAACAAGGCCTAAGAATATGGATGATCCTGGTTTGGGACAAGACGAGGAAGTTTTTTACTCCTTAGAATAAGAAGAAGAGTTGACCACACCATTCAGAGATCAAGCGTCGTCTATCGATGATTGGATAGATCCTGACACCACTGAAGCTCATAAAGGTTTTTCATTTGGACCTGATAGTCCTCCACTTAATTTACCCTATGATGAGACCACACTTGAATAAAATATTGTTGAGGAGACTGAAGTATCATGTAGTGTGGAATATGTAAGTGGATTCAGTGGCTCTGAATAAGAAGAAGAAGAAGGAAGTGAAGACGATGAGAGCGGTAGTGGTAGTGAAGAGGATGATGGTGATGAAAATGCTGAAAGAAGTTGAAATTAAGATCATGTATCTGTAAATGATGAAGGTAGTGATAAATGAACTAAAATTGGTGGTGAAAATCATGAGAATGATCAAGGTGGATATGTAGATATGGTTCAAGTTGTGGTTTAGGAGCGGTTGAAAGAACCTCCTGAAGTAGTTTTTGAAGAAAGAGAAAATGTTGACGTTCATTATGAAGTGTAAGATCATGAAATTCCTTCACCTCATTTAGTATATGAATGGAGGATACCTCATGCTGAAGATGATCAACCAATGAGGAGATCATAGATTGATGGGGATCCTCAAGAATTGATAGATCAAGCTGATAAGGATCATCAACCTAGAAGAGTAACACTTGACACTCCCAATCCTCTAGATTATGATGTTATGATTGAATGGGTAAGGAATAAGTTGTATGTAGATTTGGGTTTGGATTATGAAGACTCAGATGATGAGGTATTTGTACCTATTGAAAAAGAATCAGTGGTTGAGACCCTTCCAAATGACTCTATCAGTAAAACATATTTTGAAATGTTTAAGGACAAAATTTGTTCAACTGTAAATGTATCAGTTCAATATCAGATGGTCCATGAGATTCAAAAATATAAAAGGGAAAACAATGATTTGAGTGATGAATTAAATGCTCTTAAATCATCAATATAAAAACTAAAGTATTTTGGGAACTCTGTTTTTATTCCAAGTTAGAAAGTCGGTGTGAATGAAGCTAATGAAGCTATTGTTTCAAAGAATGTGATAGAAGATATTCAACCCAAATTAATCAAAGCTATAGAGAAAATTGTTGCAAATGCTACCAAGTTGAGAAAAAAATAATTGGGCTTTTCTCTGCAATAAATAATTTAACCTATGATTATAAAGTCTGTGTGGATACTATTCTTAAAGATTTGAAGACTCATACCTCAGCTCCTACTAATGTTCCTTCTACCACTGATCAGTCATCTCAAGCCATGGAAATTGAGGCAGTGAGAAATTTTTTTATGGTAGAGCTTCAATATATATTTGATGATTCTATTTTTTCTAGCCTTGAAAATATTAAAAGGAATAGTCAACGTGTTCATGATATGGTTAAACTCTATTCCAAGAGTGTTGATAATATAAATGCTCATATCATGGAAAAGGTGGACTACTATTTCAATAAGATCATTACCAAACATTAATTGAACAGTATTTTATGTATTTGACATAGAACATGTGATTTCCTCAAGTGACCTGAGCTTTCAAAGACCAAGTATAGAAGTTGAAGGACTTCACCCCTATTTTGGAAAAATTCACGGAGAATAAAAATGGCTTTGAGAAATCAATTAAGTCTGGTGGTGAAATCATTGAGGACCTTCATGTGAAAAGTGGAGAGATTGTGGTGCCTGTAGTTACACCTATTAGACCTGTTAGATCGGTTCCTCTACCATAGATGATAGTTTCTCAAGCTTTTAGTCAGATCAGACAAGTGATTCAAGAGAAGATTCAACCCCTTGTGTTATCACAACACAAACCCAGCCTTGCACCTACTATTCCAGAATGAGTGATCCTGCATCATTTGAAAATTTTTTCAAACCCTCTATATTCTTTTCCACCACCTATTGGACCTTCTATAGATCTCTCTGATAAAGGGATGGAACCTCATAATCCTTAGAAGTACTGTGGATACATCTCTAATAAGTATATTTTGTTGTCTTTTTTTGTCTTCCCATAAAGATTTGTAATCCATTATACGTCATTGATTAATGAAATTTTCTTATTCTTGACTTTAATCTATTTATCTTCTTTCTATTATTCTCAGATACTTTTTATTCCATTAATACAAGTGTCCTTTTATATTAGAATCAAAAGGGGGAGAATAGTTTTTTCTCTCCTTTCACTTTTTGATAATCCCAAATGGGGTAGAATAGTCTGGTATTATCCTTATTTTACCTTGATATCACTATTATAAATTTTATTTTTTTTACCTCTTTTTACTAATGGGAATATAAATCATTAGTCATTGATATTATTCTTTTTATTTTCACTTTGATACCATTAATATTTATTTTACCTCCTATTACTTATCTATATGTTGATAAAATTCATCAATAATTAGAGATGATATTTAGAATGATTATATTAGACATTAAATGAGAGTACATTATAATTCCATGATTTGTGATCATCAAAAGGGGGAGATTGTTAGTAAATGGGAGACTATTGGACACCCTCTCAAGTATGAATGGTTTTAGTAATCACAAATCTTTTAAAATTTTATTAATTATGTCTATTCATTTCCATCATGTATATTTAAGTTTCAATATTTGTAACTGTGATTATCTATTATCACATATAAGTTTAACACATTTTGTTAATATTTATGTTGTAAGAAAACCAAGAAGACATATTTTCTAATCATGAAAGATAGACACCAACAGTAGAGATGAGACACCGATTGTTCAAATGAGTCACTGACATCTCAATTGACTTACCGACGCATGGTGCTATTGATGCAAGGAGCTACAGAAGCAAGGAGCTACCGATATAAGGAGATACCAACCAAGGACTCACCAATAGAATGATTAAATTTATTTTATTTAATATTACTAATAATATTCATATTTGGAGTGTTTTAATGAAACTGAATAATTTAATGCTTTTTGAATACTTATTAAATAAGGATTTCCGAAGTATGAGGTATATCATCTACCTTAAAACATGCACATCGTCAGGATGTAGGAATATATATATATATATATATATAAAAGGAATAGAAAATGAAAGAGATATTCATACACATGAAGCTATGAATAGACACAGTAATAGAACTATTTAAGCAACATACATAATGGAAGAACAAATAAAGAACTCTTCATTACTCCTTGTTGTAAACTAGATGAATGTTGTCAATAAAAGTTATATCACCTCTACAACATTCAACTAAACCTGAGGAGAAGAAAATCTCACCATCTTGGAAGGAAGAACACAGTGATCCACAAAACTTTTTTTCAGTTTATGCTTCTAAAAGAGGAGTCCAACTTCAACTATGATACACCATAGTCGAGAGATGAACTTCATAAAACACAGAGCCTTCTAAATTCTATATAATACTTATTTATTTATTGTGTACCTTTTTATTACATTTTATAGTAGCGTGTGTAACCATCTATAAAACACACATTGGATCCTGCACCAAACTGAAGGATACTATATATCCTTAAGCAATTATATTTTTAAACATGTTTATCCCACAAAGAACTATGGATGAGGTCATTTGTGAACTAGTTCTGTTTTTATTTCCATGTAGAACTGTGGTAGAGGTCTTGTGACCTGGACAGTCTGTGTACTGTTGTGTAAACCCCAATCTAGGGTGTGGATCAAATAAATTATCTATATATATGTCTTGGTGGTAGGTGATCACCTAATTGAGAGGACCAAGTATTGGCATGAGACTAAACCTCTTGTTTTATATCTGTTGTGTTTTCAAATTTAGTTTTCTTTTTTTACCAATATTGTAGATAACTAAATTTCACATTGATAATTAGTGTTGGATTGTGTTTATAATTTTTTTTTACTATTATATTATCTTCAAAAGTTGAATCAATATCTCATATTTTTACAAGTGAGAAATAATAAATCTTCTGATAAACTAGTTAACCAATCATACTATTATAAATTCACTACTTTGATTAGCTGGCCTGTTTTGTTTTAATTTAAGGAAATATTTTAAGAAACCTTTATTATAGAAATTTTTATAGGAACTAAATTCTCCCCCTCCTATTGAGTTTTCTACTCCATACAAAAACTACTATATAATCATAATAGTAAATTAAATGAAACTGGTTCATAGTGTTCGAAAAAACCCACCGAAATAAACTAAATGTTTATTATTAACAAATTATCTAATAAATTATCCTCATGTAAGAAATTAAAATAATATATGGGACCATTTATAATTATTTAATTACATTAATACTATTTTATTCCAATTCTTTAATTTCAATCTCATTTTTTAATAACATCCATAATTTTACACAAATCAATCGATCATGAAACTATGAAAACAAACCCACCTAAAACCATGAAAATTACAAAATATTATAATGTAATGGGTCATAAGATGTTATAGAATAATAATATAAGGAACTATAAATATGAATACGGTTCTATAATGTGTTAATAACCTTGTTTAAATAATTATACATGAGGTTTTAACATATTTTAAGGAAGTCAAACATGAGGTAACTAAATTTCATATCACTTTTTATTTTCATGAGATACATTCCTTATTCACCACTCATTTCTTTTGTGTGGTGTACATACTTCACATGAATTTACTCTATGAATTTTACAATTTAATTTATGGGTATTTAAATATCTATTTTATGATCTTTATTTCATAGGGTTTTATTGTTAAAAAGTTACCAAATGAGTAAGGTAGTTTGTATCAATTTTCCGTCATTGAGACACATATTTTTCAATGCACCTATGTTATTTTACAAGGTGTATATACTACAATTTGAAATGTTATATCATAAATATATGACACTTCATGATATTTTAAGCATCGTTTAATGTTATTATTTAATGGGGATTATAAATAAAATATTTTAAAGTGGTACAGGTTAATTTGAAATGATTGATGATTATTCTCCTAATTTTTTTAAAAGATCTATTAAGATCATTTTCAAGAAAAATGGTTTAAAATAAAAGTTTTAATGTTGAAAGTGTTTTTAAAATATTCATTTATATGTTTTCAAATTTATTTCCAATTAAAATTATTTTCAAAAAAAATTAAGTTCTGAAAAAAAAATTAATGAAAAAGGTGTAATTTCACAATCTCATTACCTTTCAAAAATTTTATATGTAAGTATTTACTAGGGAATATTTATCATATATGTCCATGTTTCTTAAAAATTTTTTCCAAAATATTTTTACTATTCTTCTAAAATTATTTAAATTCATTTTTACCAATGTTTTATTTTTTATTAAATGGTTTGAAAGGAATATTTTGTCATTTTACTAATGATTTACTATTTTAATTTTTTTGAGAAAGTATGAGAAGAATGTTTTTTAACTTATACAGCATGAATGGATTTTTTTTTGTTTTCATGACGCCTTAATGAATTGAATCTTCACTTAAAATCTTATAAGTTTATTTTAAAATAAAATGTTTTCTTTTAATGTTTCACAACATTTCATGTAAAGAAAATGTTTTTAAAGAAGAAAGGATATTTTCCTCAAGAATAGTTTCAAAAGTTATCTAAAAAATATTTTCTATCTAATACCATGTTATTTGATGTTACTTATTCCTTAATATGGATATACACCAACAATACCATTCTTATTCTTTATTTTAATGGTGTATGTTTATGATGGATTAGTACATACAATTTTGTTTCTTTTCCATGAGTTTTGATAGGATAAAGTATTTAATGAAACCCATTTCATTTAATGGATTATGAATGATTTATGTTCTTTTGGAACACATATGTATGGATTTATTATGATATTTATGGGACCTATATCTACCTATAATGCATTGGGTAAATATTTATATCTCATGATATATACATAAAGCACATTATCCACCAAGATGGTTATTAGAGCGAACCATGAAAACAAAGATGGTAATGAAAGTGAACCATGACTACCAAAATGGTTGTGGGAGTGAACCATAACTACCAAGATGGTTATGGTAGTAAACCATAACTAATAATATGGTTATTATAGTGAACCATGATTACCAAGATGGTAAAGGGATCTAACCATGACTACCAAGATGTTATGGGGAGTGAAAACATGCAACTAAGATAGTGTTGGCAGTGATGCCTTGAATACTATGGAAATAAATATTAAATTCTTATATGTCTGCCACAAATCCATGTTTTATTCCTATGTTATTATTTCATGGATTGTGTTTTTTTATTTCTTTATGATTCATGTATTTTGAAATTCCAAACATTGTGTTATGGTTTATGCATATTATATTTTGATATGCAGGGTATGATCTTCAAATGTTATGATTATTTTATCATACCCTTATGTTCTTATTATGATAACATATCTTCCTTGTTTACCCTTATCGAGCATATGATCTCAACTTTTTTTTGTTTCCTTTCCTTATGTTATAAATAAATGTTTTAAGTAGGAGTGCTAAAGGGAATAATCTTGGGGGAAAACATTTAAGATATTCCATGAGACTAGATGTTTGTGTTCCATGATTCCATATGAACTAAACTAATATGGTATTTGGGTGTTTTTTTATGTAATGTGTTATGTTATCCACAAAATTAATTTAATATCCACGTATGAAAAACATGGGTCGTTATAGTTGGTATCAGAGTGAAGTTTTAGTTAACCTTTGGAAACTATAATGAGAAAACATAATAAGATCCCTAGTGATATTTATAATGATATTTTGAGGGATGTCACTAAAGATAAGCCTAAGGATTCATATATCTAAAATTATGTATCATTATTTATACTTACATTAAGTTATTTTTCATGCATTATTCATTTTCAACTATGATATTTTTTTCTTACCCAATTATTTATGGTTTTAGTCAATGGTGAGAACCAGAAGAAACTTGGTTAACTTTGAATTTTATGCACATTTTTCTGATGAGAAGTCAAATGGGATGATTAAGGGAGTAAATGATGTCATGATCATGCCTAGCTAGTTTTCACGGAACATGATTTAAAAGTGTACCTCAACCAACTTCAAGACTCACCAAAGAAGAGAATGATGGATTTTGCTAAGAGTTTAGGTAATAGAGGCCATGGAAGATAGATTATTCAGTTTACATTGTGTCAAGAATGTGGATATAATCACTTAAGTTGATGTATTAGAGGAATAAAAAGATGTTTTAATTGTAGAAAAGAAGGGTAGAATTTAAGTAAATACAAAGTAAAAAATTAAGGGTTCAATTTATGAAATGGATATAAATATTTCCCTTGCTAAGGTACTATCAATTGATGATTTCTTCAAATGTAGAAAGTATGGGCATTATTCAAATTGATGTCCAATGTGGAAAGTTCATCAAGATAATTAGCAAGGTGGTACAAGTAATGGTTACATTGCTACTGAGGATGAGACTACAAATGGAATGTGAAAGGAAAGAGGTATTATGTAATGAGTTGGCCTTTTATTTTTAATTTATTAAGGATGAATTGAAATAATTGATGTGTTCATGTATTTGGATTCAATAATTTTGTTATATGAATGGTCAAACATACAACTATTTTTTAGTTTTTGTTCTTCTATGAGAATTTATAAGTTTATATAGAATGTTTCTGATATATTGAAAAAGTTATTTAATGATAAGGTGAAATTTTGAATAATGGAAGGTAAACCATAATTTTTCCTTTTATTGAGATAATGTTGGTTGGATAATGATATTTTATATATGAATAAGTAAATTGGACGGTACTAATTTATTTGGTACTAATTGAGGATTTGTTGACAAGTGGGTTATGCTATCTTGCATGAAGTATACTACTTTTTGGGTCTTAAGAAATATATCCGATAAACATTGGGATAAGGAAATATGCATGTTTTCAATTATGATGTATGGTAATTTAGGTTATTAAAATGTCCTAAGAGAATAAATGATGAATTTATTCCCAAGTTTGGAATGTAAAAACTAATAGCTACTAAATAATATATGGGAGATAAATAATAAGTTGGTTTAATACTATTTTGGATTTTTCATATTTTGGAATGATTGTATGTTTAACAATTTGTGGAATGGTTTATGTTAAACATCAAATGAAGTTATAAATATTAATGTATTATTTTTGAATTGAAGGATTTTTCCATATTTTAAAATTTTTTCTAACCTTTTTGTTGTGAAAATGATATATATAATGACCTGTCATTCTATTTATAGATCTCATGATCTGCTAATGCTTTAAGAATGAAAAATTCAACTTCATTTCATGGAATAAAATATAAAGTAGAAATTAATCAAGGAATAAAAAAGGGTGAGGTTATCCTAAAACTAAGTAAGTATATATTCTCATGAAATTTTTTCATCAATAAGAAAATTAATAGTGATATAAAAGATTGTCCTATTGTCATCATTTTTTATGATATCAATAACCCCTTTCATACTTCTTTAGTTTATAATTTTATGATTCCTAACAGTATATGGAATAATAAATTTTTATGATTGGTGATATATATCAATATCTAAGATTATTTACACTTTTCCTCTATTACTAAATCTTCACATATGTTCTCATATGTAGAAACTTAGTTATTATTTACTTTGGGTAACCATTATTTTCCAAATTTTTCTTTTTAAAAAAATATTTTAGTATGAGTTCTTATGATGTGTGTTTCTACATAAATGAAATGTCAATTATTAATATGTTAATAACCAATATGATTTTTTAGGGTGAAATTCATTTTACGGGGGTATAATGTATCACCCTAAGATTTTTTTAAATATCTTTTCTGAATTAATATAATATTTTTGATATTTTTTGTTTTTCACAATACTGAATATGGATTTTTTTTTGTACGAATATAATTAAATTAGTAGTATATTTTTAAAATATTATTATTTAATATACAGTAAGATATAACCAATAAATTAAATTAGTAGTATTGAATATTATTATCTAACTTATTAAAATATAAGGGTTCTAATATGAATTCATTGATTACCAATTAATTAGAAATGAAAATATATACTCATTGATTTTAAAGGAAATAGTTTTTTTGATGCTCACAAAGTCATTTTGTCTTAATAAATTAAATTAATTACAATTATTGAATTATATTTATGAAATATATATGTTATATGTTCAATAAAATATTTTTGATATTCATCTAATAGATTTTAAAGGCATAATATAATAATAAACCCAATTTTACGCATAAAACCCTATATTTTTCAAAAGGGTAATTTTACCACCTTTTAATGAAGAATCCATTTTAAATCTAAATTTTTACAATCTTAGAATTTTTTATATGAAAAAATAAACTTCTTATTTAATAGTAGGATATACAAATTTTATTTTGATGAATTTTTAGTGTTTTTCTGAGAAAATTTATTTTTGGATTAATGGTGAAAATTATGTATTTTAGTTCAAAACTGCATTTCCATCAACTATACTTATATAGTTAAATTATATTTTTTAAGAACCCAGTTATTCCATTGAGGCATGGACCTTTCCTTTCAGGTTTTACATATGAAAATGGGGGGAATGAGGTCAAGGGATGGATTCAGGCCAATTACACTACATTACTGGAAGTTTCACACCATGTATTTCTAGGTACACATTTTGTAATTAGAGTTAAACACTATATAATCATAGTACACGTCTAGGTAATTAACTATATAGGATATTTATGGACATGTCTTGAAGTCTCAAATACACGCCATGTACTTTTTTTAATGATTAAGTTGGGAAGTAGCGTCGTTTTTCTAGACAGATAGAAACAAATACCCTCCCTTCAATAAGTAGTGTGACTAGGTAATCTGAATGGGAATATGCCTCTCATTTAGACGTATGATCTTTTACTCAAACACTGTCAGATACATTGGATTCCCTTCTGTGAGGTCTCGATTCCACTTGATCGTTTCATTCTAATTTATTCTCTCGAACCAGTTATATAGGGCTGAGTGTTTTTACTTATTTGTAGATCTACTATTATTTAGGGTGAATTAAAGATTGACATTGTATGGGGATATTTGTACTAACATGAGGTATGTTGTCTTGTAAATTTCATGAATTGTCATTATGTTTATATATGTCGGAGTGTCGCACACCAATTTTTGGGGTGTCGCTTGATTTATAATATAACATTATTATTTCGTATTGGTTTTCAGGTAATTAAATAAGTGTTTTAATGTTTGGATTGGGTTGTTTACCTTGATTAATGTCTACCCCATGGATAAGTTTCCCTTGGAATGACCATTTATAGCCATTTGGATGAGGTTTCCTGTGAGGCATGCCTTGTTTCCCTTATTTGGATTTTTGTAAGAATTATATTTATAATGGAATTGAAATTATTATAAATTGTTATTGAATTGATTAAGGGTTTGGAATTAGTGATTTCCCCTTGGACCCATGTTATGCCTACGCATGTTTAATCATGGTTGGAATTTTTTTCTCAAACTATGAACCTTCCCATGAGAGTTAGGTTATGCTACGGCCTTGTAATGGTTTAGATTACTTAATAGGTTTGTTATGTAAATTGTGCCCATGTGAGTGATTTATGATTAAATCCATGTGGTAGTTTAATTCCCATGTATTGTTTTTTATATTAATTGTACCCATGTGAGTAATTGATGTTAAACGATGTGATAGTTTAATTAACATGCATTGCTTGTTATATGATGTGTTCCCACATGAGTTAATTTGTTAAATCCATGTAATAGTTTAATTATCCTGTGGTTGCTTGTATTAAATGATTAAGAAGGGGAAATTAGGAATGGACAAGCCAAAGTCTCAGTTAAAAGACAATGTCAGGATCATGTGAAAAATTACATCTTATATAACTAGGGTGAACCACTGTCTTGGTTAAAAGATAATTGATAGACTCAAGAGTTTAATGATGTGAATTCCATGAGTGAGCCATGGATAGGGTTTTTGAGGTCATTGAGTCTTATTTAAAATTCTGAGAAAACCTATGATCTATTGATGGATAGCTAGGCTGAGTTCTATTGGAAAATGATTAAATGATTATTATGTCATGAGTTGATGTTTACTTTTATACGGGGAGTTGTTATCCCTATATCAGACCTCGATACTTTTATATAATCTAATGGAATTGAATAATTTAATGGAATTACTAATGATGTGTCTACCAAGACAAAGAAAAATCTTGGATTCAGTCTTTACTTCTACTTGGTAACATTGTCTTCTAAGACATCTATTGGGCTTAGTATTGAGTACCATCTGGTTTACTACTTTAACTTATGTACACTACTAGATGCATATATTCACTGATATATTGGCACAAATCATGGTTGGTTTCTTACTAGTATTTAGTCTCACACCATGTTTGGGTTATGTTTTTGGGTCCAAACATATTATATTGTTGTAACTGTCGATAAGGGTAATAACCCTTATATATGTGCTTAATATGTTGTTTATGATCAGAATAGCATGGGACCAAGACGAGGCTTGCAATGATTCTGAGTTTTCTTTTTTTTACCTTGGTATTGTATCTTGCACTTGACTGTAGTGTATCCTGTTTGGCTAATTTCATAGAAAATGTGACTTGCTACATCATCTTTGCATGGAATGATGTTTAGTTATTTTTCTTATCAGTTTAATGCTACTTATTTTAGTTAAATGTTGATTACTATTTCTTATATTGTATTTTTATTATATTTTATGTGTTACACTCTTACAGTGAGGGAAGCGTTTCTTAACTATCACACCCTAGGCTCTCACTGCTAGTTGGCATCCTCTGGCATTTGGGGAAATATGTTAGAGTACATGTGGCCAACTGGGTATGGGGCACCTGTTTAGTGGAATCAGGATATGGGATGTTATAAAGTGGTATCAAAGGGTTTATTTTTTGGTTTAATTTATCATTTTGTGGTGATAAATGAGATATAAATTCAATGGGATATTGTGTTAATCTGTTCTCAGAAGTAGCTACCTCATGTATAGAGAAAATCTAAATTACCTCGAATTGAATTGTGATTTTTGGATTTTGAGCTATTACAGTTTATTTGATTTCACTATTGGGTGACACAATTGTATTGTGCTATTATTTTTTATATCATTTTGGTTCTATATTGTTGAAACCCAATGATATGAGGGTACTCAAACTCATGTATCATATAGTAATTTCTTAGAAATCACATTCCATGCCTTCTTGCCTTCCCATTTTGAGAGCATTACCAATTGCATGTTGTTGTGATATATTTCATGGTAGATATGCATGTTATTGTGATAGGTAACGTGATAGATATGTCTTATGTTGTGATAGGTTTATTGGTATGTGTTATGGTTGATTTGGATGGATACAAAACTTTGGTCCCTAAGGAGTGTGAGCCCTCTTGGATCAGAATTTTAGGATCATGTTTTGGCCATAGGATAGAGATTGTGTTATTATGTGCTATATGTGGATGGAAATATTTGATTTATAGGGAGTATGGGCCCCCACAAATTGAAATTTGGCACACCATTTCATTATTTTTCAAAAATAGGGATTTCAAGGAAGTTTATGAGGCTTACTATCTAGAAACCTCGAAAACACGACTTGTGTCCCTATGAACACATTCCATGTGTTCTTCTGTTCAGGAAGAAATAACTTTTTTCATGTACATGATGTGTACCCTATGTACATGTTGTGTGGTATCAGACTGTGTAACTAGACATGTGAGAAACAACAATGGTTTATTGGTTTATGGGTTTAACACGCCGTGTACCATAAGTACACCCTGTGTAGTTTAACCTAGGCAGACATTGTGTGACTCTAGACATGTGAAAGTAAATGGCTTGGTGGTAGAACTTGATTACATATTATATTTCATAATGAAACTCTATGTACCTAATATGTTTACATGCCAAGGAAGTTGGGGGTACACAACCATGTGAGAGTTTAAAGGGACACACCATTTGTGGTTTCTACACATCATGTACACAACTTTTGTAAACCTTTGAGGTTTTTATTCTCTAATTATATCTCACTTTGTCAATTTTGGACACATTAGTAGTCTTTTCTAAGTAGTTTTCCACATATATCTTTATGGTGAATCATGTGGAGCATTCTGAGGACTCCTAATGGGTGTTTTAGTGATTCTATATAAATGGAAATTTTCTTCATCTAGTTATTTTTTCTAGTTTCCACTTGAAAGTGAAACATAGCATGAATGATCAATTGGGTGTTCATACTAACCAAGTTTAGAACTTTGATCTAAGATTATCTATGAGATATCTTTTGTGGACTATGTTTTGAGGACTTCTCCCTTTCAATATGTCCCCTTCAAGCCTATGAGGTCATGATACCATATGTTATCGAGGAGTATGTGTATAATTCCTATACTTATGTTTCAAACAATAAGATCCCTATGGTATGATTCCTATGTTGGTTATAATTTTAGGATCCTGTGTAGGATTCCACTTTTTTCATTCAGCTAAGGATACCAAGAATGATTCCTTCACTCGTGTTTACCTAGAGGATCCCAAGTAGGGTTCCTCTCAGGGTTTGACTGGACCAGACCCAACCTTAGTAGTGGGATTTTCATAGTATCTCTCATTGTTTGACACATAGACCTGACCCATGGGGCATGAAGAGAGGTGAGTGCTTAGAGGAATGTGTTGACCTACCATTTTGATATCTTCAAGTTTGATTTGTGATTTTTTTTTCTGTATCAAGAGACCCTCATTGGTTTCCTTATTTATTAAAATGGAACTTACTTGATTTTTTGTCATTGTCCCTCAAAGGATGTTTGGTTTCTTTAGATGAAACCCTTTTTCATATGGTTTATCATTGTACCACGACCATGGATATGGGAATGAGCATTGTGGAATGCTCGATTCAATAAGTTAGACATGCCTTGGGCATGGTCAGCTGCTTAGGAGGTCATGTGAACCTCTCTTTCTTTAAGTGATGGGTGACTTAGTACATCATCATCCATGCAAATGGTTATGTAGATAATGTGATTTGGAGTAAATTCTTACATAATCCATCTAGTACTAGGATTCATTGGGTGGACAACCTTTTAATTGTACAAAAAAAGTGCCATCTATTCTTGAAAACTCAGGGTAGAATATGTAGATCTACATGGTACCCGTTGAGTGTTAAATGTCAAAGACGATCCATTGAGTTAGGTTTATTCATTGAGATTTGAGATATTATGTATTTCATTGGGTTATCCCTAGAGTATATTTATCTAAACATTTTGGAACCAAGTTCATCCCCCTGCTTGGGAGGATATTCTGTGATACAGGTGTTTTGACATGCTGGTCAGTTTAAGTTTCAGCTTTCATGCCAAGTGATATGACGAAATGATCATAGTTCATGGAATTACACTAATTCATTTTAGTTGGTTCTAGACTATCATATCTGAGAGTGGTTGTTCCTTCTTCTAAACATATAGAAAACTCCTAGGTATAAAGCATCACGCCAACTCTATTTAAATTTTTTCATCCAACTAGAAGGATCACAAACATAAACCATTTAGAAATAGTTGTTCTACTTGAATTCATTTGAGGTTTTCTTGTCTTGTTTCATGTTTATTTCTTTATGGAAACATGAAGTTGTTTCATTTTGGTTGTGTTTGAAGTGTTTGTCAGGCACAGGTTATCATGGGTGGAACTCAGTGTTTAAGTGTGATATTTTATGGAAATGCCATGGGATAAATGTACTGTGATCAGTTAAATAACGATGTGTTGGAAGGTGAAGTAGATTTTTCTTTTAGGTGGTCAACATGTAGTTGTTATAATGTCCTTCTATGGTAATACTTATGTTTATATTAGTGTTCTATTTCTTAAGATATGAGCATATCCCCTATCTTGACATCGTCCTGGATGCAGTAAGAGAGCATCGGTTATACGTTGTGCTATAGTAGAGAGTTGTTGGGCTAGTTCATGGTATTTTATGTGTTGTGTGTTGGATGTGTGGATTTGGTGAGGCATTGTTAATTTTGAGTGGTACTTGGGTTTATATGTAGGAATTCCTTGGAAGGACTCTGGATGCCTGCCACTTTTTTTGACATAAACACCAGGTGGATGCCGCTCCGGGTTCAGTAAGTGTTTTTATGGGGACTTTTGGCCTCGTACCAAAGTATCACTTGTAACGGGGTGTATGGACCACCTTGGTGAGTTCCTTAGAGTCTGGGTTGATGGATTTTAGGTTATTGTGGCATTGATGTAGGGGTCAGATGCAATTGTTTTGAAAAGAGGTGATGATTCCAGTGGGATGGATCTAAGTTACACTTTTACAAATGTTGGGCCATGAACATTTAAATGATCAAGGGATGTCCTTACAAAGGAGAATCACTGAGGGATATGTATGAGCTTCAGTGAATGGGATTTTTTTGGTTGTATGGTGTCATGGGAGCAGGTGGTTTTGTTTTGGTGTAATACATTGGCCTTCTAAGCTGGTCATTTTTGAGATAAATCATTTAGGGATGGTTCAACTTGTTACCCTTATTATTCTTCATGTATAACTCAAGTGAACTAGTTTAAACACTCCTCTAGTTTAATTTGGGTGTGGTGTAAAAATATTCAATGTATTTTGAGGAAATATTTCATGACTACTTTTAATGAGGTTGATCAGGGTTTGACCATTCTTTTCTATGAGGCCACTGTTATGATCTCATATGTGTTTGGGATCTCCCTATTAAAGGATAATCACATTTGTAGCATCACTAAAATGGTAAGGGGATTGTTTTTTGGAATTTTAAAAAGGTGGAGGTGTTGTGGTAATGATTCCATTTGCGTTGTTCTTAACAAACTCACAAAGGTTTCACTCTTCCTACTGATCAAGGAAACCTTCAATGATGATGATCATAGAAGGTTGTATATCTGTGATATTGTATGACTTCACAGTGTTCAATATTTTATCATTTTAGATAGGGATTCCTAGTTTACTTCTCATTTCTGTAAAAGGGTATAAAGGAAGCTGATTTTATAGGTGCCTCTAAGCATAGCTTACCAACACAAGATAGAGTGTCAGTCAGACCGCACAATTCAGGTGATGGAGGAAATGCTTTGGGAATTTGTCCTGAATGTCAAGGTTTCTTGGGAAAACACATACCCTTGGATGAGTTTTCCTATAACGATATATTTCAGGATACTTTTTAGATGCCTCCATATGATTCTTTGTACAGTAGTCCATGTTGATCACCCCTATGTTGGATGTAGTTAGGAAAGGCGGTTATGATGAGACCTTATCTTGCATAGGAGACCACTAAGTAGGTTTAGTAGATTCCGAAGTGGGTGGCTATTTCTCAATCTCATCAGAAATCATATGCTGATTATCATGGAATACATTTGAAGTTCAAGGTCAGGGATTGCGTTTTCTTGCATGTAACACCAAGGTTGGGAAACAAGAGGATCAAGAGATAGGGTAATCTTTTCTGAGATACGTCGTGCCATTTGAGAATCTAGAAAGGGTCGGTTCAGTTACCTATCGGTTGTAGTTACCTCATAGGTACATGGATATGCATGGAGTCTTCCATGTTTATCAATTGTGACATTTCATTTTAGACCCATATCACTCTTTTCATCCTGATGAGGTTGAGTTATAGGAAGATGAATCCTTTGTACAGAATCCTACACAAATTGAGGATCGTAGCATGAAGTTCATCCATGGTCGGTATGTCCCCTTAGTACAGGTGCTATGGAAGCATGGTTGAGTGCATGACGAGACTTGGGAGAGGAAGCCCGATGTAAGATCGTAGTGACTGAATTTTTTCTTAGATATTTCTTCATCACCTTTAAAAGGAAAATTCAAGGATGAATTAATTTAAGGGGGGAGTTTTTAAGAACCAAGTTATTCCCTCGAGGTATGCATCTTTCCTTTCAGGTTATACTTATGAAAATGGTGGAAAGTAAGTCAAGGGTTGGATGTCGGACTATTACACGACGTGACTGGAAGTTACATACCGTTTATTTCTAGATACACACCATGTAATTAGATTTACACGCCATATAATCCCAGTACATAGCCAGGTAATTTTTAGGACAAGATTTTTATGGACACGACATGTAGTCTCAAATACATTCAGTGTACTTTTTTTATTGATTAATTCGGGTAGTAGAATCATTTTTTCAAATGGATAGAAACGAACCCCCTCCCTTTGACAAGAAGCGCACTCAAGCAATCCGAATGAGAATTTTCCACTCATTATGTCATCTGATATCCGATTAAAACACCATCATATGCATTGGATTCCCCTTAGTGTGCTCTTGATTCCTCTTGATAATTTATTTCTGATTTCTTCTCTTGTACTAGTTATCTAGGGTTGAGCATTTTTACTTGTTTTTTAGATCTACTCTGATTTTGGTAGAATTGAAGATCTACACTGGACGATGAGAGTCATACTAACACAACATAGGTGTTCTTGTACCTTTGGTGAATTATCATGATGTTTATATATGCCATAGTGTTTTGTGCCCGTTTTTTGGGGTGTTGCTTGATTTTTAATTTTCCCTTATGGTTTCCTATTGGTTTTTAGGTAATCGAATAAGTGTTTTAAATTATGAATTAGGTTGTTTTCCTTGATTAACCCATTGGTGTATTTCCTTTGGAATGACCATTTATGTCTGTTTGGCTATGGATGCCTATGAGGCATGACTTGTTTCCATTATTGGGTTGTCATGAATGAATTAAATTTATAATCGAATTTCAATAGGGATAAATTGTGAATGAATGGATTAAGGGTTTGGGATTATTGATTTCCCCTTTGCCCCATGTTATAAATATGCCTATTTAAGCATGGTTGGAATATTTTTCTCCAACTCTAAACCTACCCACATGATTTAGGTTATGCTAAGGCCTTGTAATGGTTGAAATTACATAGATGTATTGTTTTGTAAGTATTTCCATTGTGAGTGATTTATGATTAATGTCATGTGATTATTTAATTCCCATGTGGTTCATTTTATATGATTTTTTTCCATGTGAGTTATTAATTTTAAACCATGTGATATTTTAATTCACATGTGTTTCTTATTTTATGATATGTGCCCATATGAGTTTATATATAAAATCCATGTAATAGTTTAATTCACATGTGGATTTTTCTATGAAATGATTAATAAGGGGTAATTAGCCATGGGCAAGCCTTATTCTCAGTTAAAAGACAAGGTCAGGATCATGTGACTAATTTCACCCTATATACCTTGGATGAACCATTGTCTCTGTTAAAAGATAATGGATGGGCTCAAGAGGTTAATGATGTAAAGGACATGAGTGAGGCATGTATATGGTGGTTGGGCTTATTGAGGATCATTTAAAATGCTGAGTGAGTCTAGGATCCATTGAGGGGTACCTAAGCCGAGATCTATTGGAAAATAATTAAATGATTATTATGTCACAAGTTTATAGTTACTATTATATGGGGGGCATCGGGCCTTGGTCGTACCTCAAGACTTTTATATAATCTAATATAATTGAATAATAAAATGTAATAACTAATGATTTTTCTTCCAAGAAAAATCAGAATCTTGGAATCAGTCTTCACTTGTACTTAGTTATATTGTCTTCTAAGACATCTATTGTGATTACTTTTGAGTACCTTCTGGTTTATTGATTTCACTTTTGTACACTATTTGTTTCATATATTCACTGACCGACTAGCACAAATCATGGGTGGTTTCCTACTGAGATTTAGTCTCATGCCTTTTTTGGGTCATTTCTTTGGGATCAAACATATTATATTGTTGTGGGTGTATATAAGGGTAAGAATCCTTCTACAGGTACTAGAAATGATGTTTATGAGGAGAGTAGGGGACCAAGACGAGGCTTTATATGCCTCTAAGTTTTATTTTTTATTTATGTACCTTGGTATTATATCTTATACTTGACTACAGTGTGCCCTGTTTGGCCACATTCCTTGAAAATCTGTCATGGTGCATCATCTTTGTATGGAATAATGCTTTGTTATTTTTCTTAAGAATATTATTCTATTTATTTCAATTATACATTGTTTTATAGTTCTTATATTGTAATTTTATTGGTTCCACTATGTAAAAATTTTCCAATGAGGTCATATTTTCCCCACTATCACACCCTAGGCCCTCGCTTCTAGTCACCAACCTCTAGTGTTTGGGGAAAAGCGCACGAGGCCATGTGGCCAACCGGGCATGGGACACCAGTTCAATGGCATCCAGATCCAGGATGTTACATATTTAAAATATGTTTT
The DNA here is from genome assembly GCA_963277665.1 of Viscum album. Classification (NCBI taxonomy): domain Eukaryota; kingdom Viridiplantae; phylum Streptophyta; class Magnoliopsida; order Santalales; family Viscaceae; genus Viscum; species Viscum album. The sequence goes on from OY728126.1 coordinate 68,763,750, forward strand.
AAAGTATAACTAGTTAAATTATACATCAATAAACTAATTTATATCATTTTAATCAATTTCAAAATGAATTATTTATAAAAACATTTTGAACTTTTGAACATTTCACTTTAAAAACCCGCTTTTTTATTGTGTTGGCATGATTAATTTTAAATCTACATTTTCTAATTACATGAGTTGAATTAGGTGAAATAGATTCCATATTTTTAATCATAAGGTATAAATTAGGTTTTATGGTCAATTTCATTTTTAGGTATAAAAAATTTACCATGGTATAAGTAAAAAATAAAACATGTTAAAGTTAAAAGGGTAAAGGATGAAAATACCTAAAAACTACAACATTTTATTATTGTTTCAGTTCTGGCTCTAGAAAACCTCAATAATATAAATTTAAATCCAAATTATTTTAATTTAATTCAACCTCAAAATGTTTGTCTTTAAATATAAAATTTTCATTATTTAATCACATAAGTCCACCTCTCTTGGAGTATAAATATGACCCCTCATCACCCCATTCCAACCCACTAAGCCTTGTAGCTCCTCAAATATCTACCCAAACCTATCCTCCTCACTCTATCAACATCTGAGTTCTTATTTTCTCACCAAAATACCAAATTCAAGATCCTAAAGGATCTCTTAAGGATGTGATATTCAAGAGGTAATTTCCCCAAAGTACCTCTCTTAATTTTTTGCCTCTTTCTACTTTCTACTCACCGCCTTTATCCAAAAAATCATGATAACTCAACAAAAATATATATAATATATTTTCATGTTTTTAATGTAATATCTCATATCTATTCCATTTCTTATCTCCTCTTGTTTAAATAAATTAAATTATTCTCAAAGTTAGGCCATTTAATCCCCTCACGGAAAAATGTTTTCGTACTTTTTTCATTTCCACCATCGTGGAGGGAATTAAAACTATTTTTATGTTTAAATAAGATTTTAATATGTATATTATAACCCATTTCATATTTTTGTAACAAATATGAACTCATAGTACTAGAAAAATGAATCTATTTCATGGTGTTCAAAAAAACCCAACAAAATAAACTAAACATTTATCATTAACATTTTATCTAATGAATTATCCACATGTAAGAAATTAAAATGATATATGAGAACATTTATAATTAATGAAGTAAATTAATATTATTTAATTCGAATTTTGGAGTTATAATATCATTTCACAATAACATCCATAATTTTATACTAATGAATCGATCATGAAATTATGAAACAAACGCACCCAAAACAATTAAAATAATGAAATATTATTAATGAATTGGTTATAAGATGTTATAGAATCATCATATATAGTACTATAAATATGAATATGGTTATTTAATGTGTTAATAACGTTATTTATAAAATTATACCGGATTTTGGATCATTTTTTATGATGCTGAATGTGAGGTAATGGAATTTTCACTCAGTTTTTATTTTTGTGAGATATAATCCTTATTCACCATTCATTTCTTTTCTATGAACCTATTTTCTTTTAAGAGGTGTATATACTATCATTTTACATTCTATATAGTGGATATACTTATTTTCATTATATTTTAGTCTTAATTTAATGTTATTTTTTCATGTGTATTATGATTCAAATGTTTCAAATTGGTATGGGAATCTTTGAAATGTTTGAAGTGTATTATACTCAAGAAATGTTTTTATAAGATCTCTTATGACCATTTTCATTGAAAGGGGTTATAAATAATTTTTTTATGATTTAAAGTTTTTTAAAAATATTCCATTAAATGTTTTAAAGTATATTTTCAACAAAAAGTGGTCTTAGAAATGATTTATGTTCTAAAAAACGATTTTCAAAGAAAAAGTGATAATTTCACAATCTCATTAATTTTTGAGATTCTTTATATGTACCTATTTACTAGATTATATTTATCATCCTTGACCATGTTTCTTAAGAATGTTTTAAAAAATATTTTTACTATTATTCTACAATTTTTTAAAGTCATTTTTACTAATGTCTATGTTTTTATTAAACAGTTTGAAAAAAATTCTTTTTTCATTTTCCTAACGAGTTACTTTCTAAATTTTTCATTAAAAGTACAAGAATAATATTTTTTAACTTATATGGAATGAATGCAAATTTATTCTTTCATGAAACCTTAATTTCATGAAGGATACCTTACAATATTACCTGTTTATTTTCAAATAAAATATATTCATTTAAAATTGCACTATATTTCAAGTAAAGAATATTTTCTCGTAGTAGAAAGGATATTTTCATCAAGAATGGTTTCCAAGAGTTCTCTAAAAATTATTTTCCTTATAAAACCATGTTATTTGATGTTACATATGTTTTAATAGGGATATGAAACAATTAAACCATTCTTATTCATTCTTTTAATGTTTTACGTTTATTATTGATCGATACTTATGAATTTTGTTTCTTTTCAATGAGTTATTCTATAATGAGCTATTTTAATAAACCCATTTCTTTTCCTGAGTTATGAATTATTTATGTTCTTGTGTAACACATATTTATGTTTTCATTATGATATGGTTGGCACCTATATATCACTCTAATGCATTAGGTAAATATTTAAACCTCATGATATAGATATAAATGACCTCATCTTCTAAAATGGTTATAGGAGTGAACCATGACTACCCAGATGGTTATGGGTGGGGACCATGACTACCAATATTGTTATGATGATGAACCATGACTACAAATATGGTTATGGGAGTAATCCATGACTACCAAGATAGTTATTGGAGTGAACCATGACTACTAATATGGTTATGATAGTGAACCATGACTACCAATATAGTAATGGGTGAAAACCATGACTAACAAGATGGTTATAGGAGAAAATAATGACTACATAGATGGTATGGGGAGTGAAATTATACTAATAAGAAGTCCATGGAAGTGATTCCTTGACTACTATGGAAATAATTATAATATTCTTATGTGTCTATAACATTTCTCGGTTTGATTCCTATGTTTTTCTTTCATAGCTAATGTTTTTTTATTTCCTTAGGATTCATGTTATATGAACTTCCAATATTTGTGTCATGGTTCTTGCATATGATATTTTAATATACATAGTATGATCTTAAAATGTTTTTCTTGTGTTATCATACCCTTATGTTTTTATTATGCTTAAATATATTCCTTGTTTACCCTTATCGATCATCTGATCTCACATTTTTTTACATTTTCTTTCCCCATGTTATAAGAAAAGGTTTTAAGTAGGAGTACTAATGGGAATGATCTTTGAGGTAAAAATTGAATATAATCCACTAGACTAGATGTTTATATTCAAAGTTTCAAAAGGCACTAAACTAATATAGCCTTTGTGTGTGTTTTTGAAATGTATTATGTTTTCTACAAAAGTAATGTAATATCCATGTATGAAAAGCATGGGACCTTATACCTTGACTTTACAAGTGTCCTGAAAAACAAAATCTATATACACCCAAAGAAATATGTATGGTGTGAGGCATAAGCCCAGTAGGCTAACACCATGAATCGATTTAAATATTTTTCAATGAAGACCAAAAAATTAGTTTGAAAACACTTTTCAAAATTAAAACACTTTTAAATCATTTAATTTTATATAAGACCTTGAAATCCATTTGGTTTTCCCTTTTAAATAAAACATGTTTTCTAAAAAAATTCACAACATGGATCAAATAGTTAAATAGGTAAATACATGATAGATATACCCAACACAACAAGGGAAAGTATAACATCATAATTATATGATAAATAAACAAAAAATGGGCATAACATATCTCATCAAATGGAATATGACACTAATAAAATGAAATAATCATATAAACCAATTTGGAATGAGTATGTGTACCTAGGGATCTAAACATAAGGGAATAATGTGAGTGAGTCTAAAAAAAGGATGTTATCCAGCTAATAAAAATAGAATCTCTCACAATATTTCCTATGCCTAACTCTAAGAGCTCCCATTGTATCTCAACAACTAAATTGAAGCTATTATGATCTCCCTACCACAAGTCTCTCATGGTGCCTTGGAAACCAAAATGGAAGAAAACATGGTATTCTTTCCCTAATGCTCCCATAGTCCCTCAAAAAAATATTGCTCACACCCCAATTAACTAATGTGTCCCTCTATGCCAAAAAAATCCCAAACAAGTTCCATATAACCAAAAATTTATTTCCCAAACAAAATTCACAAAAAAATGTGCCCATTTTATGAAACACATTACCACAAGGTAGAAAAAATTATAAAATCATTTTTGAAATCCATTTAAATTCACAAAACCATTCTGATCCATTTTATTAATCATTTGGGGTGCACTCAAGAAACTCCCATTTGGAAAACCCATTGTCAATGCCCATTTTCCTACCCAAACCATGAATCACATCTAACATGGTATAAACATCATTCAAAAATCACTTAATTAAAATTTAATAAAAATAAACTAATGGAAATTTACAATTTAGAGGTAATCCATGATAAATGACCTTAAATAGAGTCACCTACCATATATTTCCTTCCAAACTCATCGCCATTGATGAAAACCACCCAGAAAAAAGAAGACATAGGACTAAAAAACCTAATCCCAAAGGAAACCAACCATTAAGCCCATTACACACCCATGATTTGTCCAAAACCCTTTCTAGGGTTACACATATCCATGAAAATAGAATAATAAGGGTAATAAGGGGGAAAAGAAGGAGAACCCAAGAAGAAACTAACATACATCAAGCCATAACTCTACGATCCCATATAGAATCCACCACCAAAGGAGAGAGAAATATCCACCACTAAGGACAAGGGACCGCACAATATGGGGGGAAGAAATTATGGAAAAAAGAGTATCAAATCAATGGGGGTAGGGTATGGTAAAATACCAATTTTAATTGATCTGGATAGGCCACACAGTTCGGAAAACCATACACCAACCATGAGGGGCTACCGTATCCCCAAGATCCAAACAACATAGTCACCATAGGTGTTCGGACCATGGAAAACCCCAATATCACCTTCTAAAACACCCTCGCACGGTTATCCACACAGTTAGAAAAATTGTGCACTAATCACGTGCCTTAGTCTATCTTCCCAAAAATCCCAATTTTTGACTCCTAGAACACAAAAACTCTATGATCCAACCAAAAAACAAATAAAAATCAAAATTTGATGTACCAGTGACCTTTCACATGTCACAAACTCCCCACTATTCCACTTTTTAGCCCTATAAATTCCTTAATAATCCATGAAAGAATAAAGGTCATTCCACTACTCCATCACCCAAGATTCATGCTCCCATGTCTCGTGGATATCACCACCATGTTGAAAAATAACACATAACAATGATATTTAATTACCATAGATCACCTTATTCTGATAATCCAAAATATAAAATGGATGCTTCACAATGGGGGTATTAGGTTCTAGTTCCAAATATTCATACTCTAAAAAATGTGATGTGTCTATATGGAATCTATTCAATAGTAATACATGAAAGAATTCCTGGATTGAGGCCATATATATTTGAAGTTTCAAAAAATATTCCCAATATAGTCCATAACATGAAATGTCCTGACATAAAATGTCTCCAATTTCTCATGATTTCCCTAAGTGATGATTTCTTACCTGAATTGATACCTGAAGAAACACCTGATCTCTATCCTAAAACTCTAAAAATGATGATAATGACCAAAATATTACTTCTAGAGCCTATACAAAATCACTGAACTTTTCTAAATCATAAGAACCATCACAAATATATATTTGATGATGCTCGGTCCAACCATGAAATCATTACACACCTCAACCCAACACAATAGGGATTAACACAATCTTCCATATAATGCCTCAAACAAGGCCATCCTAATCGAGGCATGATAACTATTACAACATGTAAACTCATATTTTGATAGGTACCTCTCCCATGAACCTCTGTAATCAAGAAAAACACTCATAACATATCCTCAAGAGTGTGGATGGTTTGCTCAGACTGACTATATTTATGTTGATGATACGTAGTACTTATCTTAATCTTGGTTTCCAATGGATCTTAGAGTCCCTTCTGGAATTGGGAAGTGAAATGGGCATCCCAATATGAAACTATCTTTGAGGTCAATCCATGAATCTGAACAACCACTTGAACATATAGGAATCTAATGTTATCTACCTTTGTTGACTCCCTGATTTGAATAAAATGTGATGATTTCTTTAGACGATAAAAAATAACCCATATGGAATGATTCCCACTCAAAGTATGAGATAGACTGATCAAAAATATATATATAGATCTCATCCCACTTCCACACTAGAATCTAAATTGGCTGAAATAACCTATGCAGTCTCTGTTGATCATCTTTGTTCCTCTAGCATGTCAAGCATCTTGAAACAAATTATTCCACTGCATAGCTCTTCTCAGGCCACCAATAGAAACCTCTCAAAGTATAGAACATCTAGTTCACCCAAGGGTGAAAGAAAAAAATTGAATAATTCACCACAAATGTTACGTATCATCTTAGGATCAATGAAACAACCAACTACTTCTTAAAGAGGAGAGAACCATTAAGATACCTAGAAAAATCACCTCAGGTCACCCACCATTCAAATCACTACTAATCTACTAGAACTCAGGGTCATATACCTGCTCACTATTAACCCAATCAGTGAGAGGGGTGTAACCTAAACACTGGCCAAAGTCATCTTTTTTCCATATTCTTTCACCTTCAGATTTAGATTAAAAAAATTATCATATCCCACTCATCTATCGATTCCCAAATGGCCTACACTATATTTTTCTTTATCAATGTATCATTATGCACATTCCCCTTCCCAGGTGTATAAGAAATATCAAAATCCCACATTTAAAGGTACAACACCTAGTATCATAGTCTGAGGATCATATACCACTAGTTGAAAATTTAATTCAATGTTTTACGATCTTATTACACAATAAAAAGTTCCCCAAAGAGGTAATGTAACTTTGTCTTTAACACTTTCATAAGTAATTATAATTCTAGGTCATGGGTGGGATAATTACACTCATGTGAGAATAACTAACATGATCCATAGGCTACTATATGGTCATACATTATTAGCAAAAATCTCAAACCCAAATCTAAGGCCTCACAGCACACTACATAAGCTCTACTAGGTTCTAGAAGAATTATAACTAGTGTGAATGTAAAACGGGTCTAAAACTACACAAAATAATATCAAAACTTCTCATCCCACTCAAACATCACACCTTTTATTATCTGATTTGTCATAGGAGAAGATATCCAGAGAATTTCTTGAATGAAACATCTATAATAATTGGTCAATCCTAGAAATCTATGGATCTAAAACACATTCTTGGGATGATACTAGGACATGAATACTAAAATTTTCTATGGATCCACTGAAACTCCTACCTTAGAAATCACATGGCCTAAAAACATTACTTCTTGAATCCAAAAATGGAACTTAGAAGGCTTTTCATATAGAATATTCTCTCTCAAGAAACCAAAAAACCCATATAGAGAGTATGATCTTCCTTCATCATGGAATACAGTAAGACGTATTGCACAAATATGTCCATAAAAGTTTCTAGAAAATGGTGGAAGATTTGTTTCATCAATTCCAAATATATTTTTGGGGGATTGGTAATCCCAAATGGAACAACCAAATACTCAAAATGTATATACTGAATTTGAAAGGTATTATTTGGAACATCCTCTTATAGGAACCTAAACTGGTGGTACCCAAATCTCAGGTATATATTTTAAAACCATCAAGATCCCCAAGCTAATTGAAATGTTCATTAATCCTTGGAAACTAATATTTATTCATCACGATCACTCTGTTAATATTTTCATAATTTATGCAATGTTAGAGGCTTCCATCTGAATTTTTTTCAATAATCATTAGATAATCCCATGGCGACACACTAGTATGGATAAATACATTTCCCTCAAGATCCTCTAGATAAACATTCAACTCTTTTAGCTCATCTAGATCCATGTGGTAAATCATAAAGTAAATTTTTCTAATCCAGCGTAGTTTATTGATAGAAAACTCAAAATATTTCTAGAGAATAAATCATAAAACATCATCTAGAAACACATATTGGTACCTAATAATGATCGTTATAAGTTCACCCACAAAACACTACTCAATAGCATTGAGAAAAACATGGAAAACTAGCATGAGATAAACCCCAACTCTGATTCAACTGGTCATTCCCTCCTAGATCAAAGATCCCACTCACCCTAAAATAAATGAGTGATACCATCATGAGTAAGGAACTAGACCCTATGAATATAATAGTAAACTAGTCACTTAAAATCGATCAACCAATCCATGCTAATGATAAGGTCAAAAAACATCAGGTTTAAAACAAGAATGTCCCAGATGACTTCTATGTTAGCTAAAAAAACATGAAACTCAGGTATATTGAATCCTTTCTCCTTCCTATGACCCAATGGGGTTAGAAAATACATAACACATGGCATAAATTCCACTCACATACTCAAATAATCAATTAGTTTCAGAAAACTAATGGAATGGGATGCACCAATGTCAAAAAAAAATAGATTCCATGGAAGAGGAAATAAACATCATACCTCTCATGATGGTTGGACTAGAATATGAGTCCTCTGGAACAACCTCTGTACATGGAGACACCCTGGATCATACCCTCCCTATGTCTTCTTTCCCTAGTGAGAAAATCCCCTATGATGAGGTTGAGATCCTATCCCCTTGGAAGCCTATGACTACACCTGAGATCCCTTTGAAAAAGTGGAGTCCCACTGATCCCCCATGAAGCTAACTGATAGAAGAGATGAAGATACCCAAATTTCCACACTAGTGGAACACCCTTAGAGAAACCATAGGAGCTGAACCCAATGACTGTTGGACACTCTTTCCACTATCCCAATGAGGCTCATCCTACTTCATATTATTTTTTAATAAAGAAATCTAGATTATACCCACTAAAAGACTAAAAATTAGGCATATATTACCAATATTATCTACCTTTTTCATATGCGCCTTATCAACCACCTCTAAATATGTTGGTAGATAGAGAAGAATAAGCATAAACCTAATATTTATCCTCAAACCCATATAAAAATTCTGAGCCTTATGGTAGTCTTTCATGATGAGATCCAAACGGACATGAAAAAATTCGATAAAATGGGTGGTATACTCCATCACTAAATGATCACCTTTCTCCAACTTCATAGACACATGGTAATTTTCTTCCCTTAAGGTCTCAGGGTTTAAATTTCAAGTAAAATCTACCTTTAAAGTGGTCCATTTTTTATCATCATTCCTCCTATAAAGCTTCATCAACTCCCACCATTTTCAACCTGATCCTTTCAGCACGTATGTGGAGAATCCCACTTTAGAGGTGTCAAGAGTCCTCAATAACTGAAATATCCACTTGATACAATCCAAAAACTCCTCATTCTCATTAGGTCCTTTATAGACATAGAACACTGATGAATTTTTCCTTGAAAATTTATGGGCATGGTCTATTATCTGTTTCCTCTATCAACCACCCACTTGACCAAAGTATTGGATCATATAAGTCTCCAACTCCACCAAATACAGATCAAGATAAGGGTTCACCTATGGGGTATTCTTCGATACACCCTCTCTATTACTAGATGAGGTTCTTACAGGAGGAATTTTCTAAAAGATAAAAAAACACAATCTTTATCAAAAAATATTTCTTCCCAAACCACATTAATGAAACCAAATAAACCATCATCATGGGTATCAACTAGAAGCACTAGAATCACAAGAAACATCAAATGAAAAAGGATCCAAAATACCAAAATCCTAACTATTTCACACTATACATAGTTTGGTCACATGGTTAGAAAATGAATCATATATTCCATTTATTGTTCTTGGATGTTATATAGGATATTTTTTAGACCAAGAACCAAGATGATGTGTGATTCTGAGGCTTGTTTTTCCCAAAATAAATGTTTGAAATATATTCCATAACACATGTACACATTTTTCCTAAAAAGTAGAATAAATCCTAAACAATGGATTTGATCAGAAATCTAAGGGTTCCATTGAGTTTAGAACATGTGTTTTACCATAGGTGTTTTATAACCTTTTTCGGTGTGAGGAATTTATGAAAAATTCATCACAAGTGTGAAATTAATAATATAAATTTATTGTATTTAGTTTAATTATTTTATTTGATGTAGTACCCAGATTACTCATTAAATACAAGGATATATATTTTGTCTCAGGGTTGATATCTAAACCCTAGAGACCTAGAGATTATTGGAGGAGAGAGTTCATGAAGAACGATGATGGATCCGGACCATATCATGGATTGTTTCCCTAATAGAGTTTATGAATTTCATCAATGAAGGTATAATAAAACCATTCTTCATCAGCAATCAATCCATAATCTAGGTAGGATATTGATTTCTATTTTCATCCCATTAATTAATCCTGGATGAATGAAGATAAATTCCACAAATAGAATTGATACGTGCAACATTGGTATAATTAAATTGACAGATTATTATTTTTGGTTTATTCATCTCTATTCGTTTGTGAATTCTATGACAACAGATCATGGCTGAATAAACAAATGCTCTGTTTTTTCTCACATCTTATGGATTATGGTTTTCTTTATTTTTTTGTTGCACAATCACCATGAGAATTTACTTTGAATTATGGTTTGATTAAATACGTATAATTTGATCATTTATTGAATGTTATTCGATGCAACAGATCAATACCGAATGTTCAGTTCACGATCAAGGGTGAGATTGAGGTGTGGCGATGGTATAGGATGATCAGAGGCAGATTGGATGGATCTACAGGTTCCATTCTTCCTAGTTTTTGATGATTGGTGACAGATGGTTTGAATTGGGGTTTTTAGAGTAGATTCAAATTCAGATCATAGAAATTGATGATGGAAAGAGAACACCGACATAGATTAATAGGTTTCGACACGGGCAGTGGATTCGGTGATACACATGATGATGTAGAGTAAGATACTGATGGATCTAGAAACTTTCTCTATACATGAAATGTATTTTGGGACTACATGCCATGTGGGACCCCCTAGTTGTAGCACAAGGGTTTCAGTTGGGGTTAAATATCATACACCCTGTGACCCATCCATGATGGATCAACATGTACCTTGGAGGGTACATGGAAAAGGGTATGATTACATGAGCATGGTCATGCCATCTACTCAAACACAGGCACAACCAGGTGTACACAACATGACCATATATATACAGGCATGATCGGGTGACACAAGAGAGTTCCAAGTGACCATTATATGTCATTTGAGTCACTCACACACTATTTATATTGAGGTTTACATGCCATGTGGGATAACACCAGACAGTTAGGTCCATGTTTAGTGATACATGCCATGAACCTTATTTATATTCTATATACTCCCTTGGAGAAAACTTAGAGCTCTTTATCTCTTCAGTTCAGACCTATGTTTGTTTTGTGGATTTATCTGTGGTCCTTTCCCTTGAGGGTACAATGCAGTATTATGTCAAAATCTTAGTATTGTGATCCCATATAGAGGGAAATCCCAGATAGTGTTCGTGACGTCCCTCTATGAGGATGGAGTTAGATCCTCTACTATCTTTATACCCTAGGTAGGGTTTGTGGAATTGGTATGACCTCCTTGATTGGTGTATTGATCCTCCATCAATCATTCTATATTGGTAGTATTTGTGGTATCATAGTTGTAGCATCCACTATGGAGTGGGATGATCTAGATTGGGTTCATGGTGTCCACCAATAGTTCTGGGCGTGACCCCAATCTAAGTTTCAAGGTCTTATGATACTATTTAGCTTTCTCAAATGGGGCCTATTGATCTTGAACTCTAGATTGAGTGTCTCTGGTGATAGCATGGATCATGGAGTGGATTCTCCCAGAATGAGGATTACTTCAAGTATAATTTTGGGGATGACAGTGGGTTGTGACCACCTGGTGGTGTGGTGTCCTTACTGGGTATATCTAGATGTTTTCTATTATACATTGACTGTTATATTCTTGTATTGATCTTTCTATACTTTTTGTTTCATGTTTTTTATTTTTTGGGTTTTCTATTAGGTATTGTTATACTCACCTATGCATGGGATCTGCCTACATGTGTCATGTCATATGTAGATGATGACCCTTTTGAATGTGTAACAAAGGATGGAGAGTAGGTGGAGAATAGTTTGAGCTTGAATGACTGAGGTGTTTTATAGGATCATTCATTTGATCTTAGTAATCACCCTTAGAGAATATTGTACTCTTTAAATATTTTATTTGTGATTGTATTTTACCCCTTTTCCTTATTCAGTACTTTACTATCATTCTCTAGTAGTGGGATTATAGATGCATGCATGCATTAGTTTAGTTGTTTTATATTTCAAAATTTTATGGTCTTGGAGATGTGTTCATGTATATAGGTACCTTAAGTCAATGCCTCTCATTATTGGGATATTAAAACTCAGTGCTAGTCTCCAGCCCCTGACCGTTGTGAGGTTGGATAAGGGTAGTCACGAGTCAGACCCTGATTGGTCAGGTCATGATAGAGTGGTATGAAAGGATTTTGTTATATAGATCATGTCTTTTCTTACATTACTATTACATCATTATAAAGATAAACAATAGAATAGTATTACACATATAGGATCCAAAGGTTTAGTGTCTTGGGAAATCTTGGACCATACATAACAATTACAACATCAAGCATAATCATTTATTTAATTTCTTCTTCTCTAGATTCTTATTGGCACTTTTCCTCTCCTTAGTACATATATCCACCTGAGGATATACATCCAAAGGGGTGAGATGGAATCTCAATAATAGGATAGATAAGAACAATATAGCATGGGGTGATCAAAATCATAACATGGGAAAAAGATCATGAACATGAGAGGAAGCATAAATATAAGACTTGAAATGTGGCAATGCATAAAAATGAAACATCATATCTTAGTGTTTAAATACCACACATACTTGTGAACTAAGATAGAATATTTTTCACACATCATTTCACATTTACTCACGAGATTCATCACTTCACACAATGCATTGGAGCGCTGTATAATTCCGGGCGCACCCATCACATTCAAACATTCATATTACACTATTTAATTTTGGGTGCACCCGTCACATCATAATATTATCATTATCATGCATGAAACATAGAACATAAATCAATTAATAACATAACTAAACCATGGTAAGGAATTAGTTTCATCTCATAATAACACATTCATAAACTTTGGGTTCCTAAAACAACGAGGGAATGACATACTTGATACAAGAACCATCAACCTTGAATGAGAAGTAAAAGGTGAGTTCTTAGAAGATGAGTTCTTTTGGAAAAGATTTTGTTTGACATAAACAATAGTGGTGAACATTTATATCCTATAAATGGAAATAAAATGATTAAAAAATGATTTTTAAGGAGTAAACATATAAAAAATTGAGTGAAAGAGGGAGAACTCGAAGAAAGAAAATTGGGTTTGAGAATTTCCCCTTACCTTGTATCTGAATGATTCCTTCTCTTTAATGTCTTGTATAATGAAATTATATTCATTAATTAGATATACATAACCTTGTGTAAATTAATATGGTTCATTGTGGTTTAATTAATTGATTTTATGTGCCTTTGTATTAGTTATAGAGTTTAAAAACATTATTCGGGAATTTTGTTTTTATGGTTTTCTTGAGTGGTTCACTTGTATTCTTAAATTGAAGTTTTGGTAGAACATGGGTAAACAACCAGAACTTATATTACATGTTATTAATTATATTACAGGATATTTAATGATAATATAATGAATCATATTATATCCATGTGGATGAATCATTAGATAATAATTAAATGATGATTATTTGGGTTAATTTGGGAGGTTTTTTTATCACAACGAACTTGTTTTAATTTATCACTTAGTAATATGGACATAAGTTATTTGCATGACTTTAAATAGGAAATAATACATATTAAAATTTCTGGTTCAACTATAAAAATGGTTTCATGACCATATCTGAAGGTATAAATGGAAGAAGAAAGCATGTCATTTTTTAAGGTGATGAATTAACCCCTCACGAACAACGTTATCTTTAATAAAAAAAAGGAAGAGGGAAAGGGGGTTGGATGATATAATATCCCATTAGCATCATAACATTCCATTAGATGTATAATAATATATTTAAAAAACCATTTGGATGAATATAGGTGGACAGAGATCAAGAAATGAACTTGAACATTAACGGAAATTAAAGGAGAAGAGGGAGAGAAATTAACTCTTAAATCCTCTTCTTTACATTCTCCTTATAAAATCTGGGCTTGGTCTTTTGATGAGACCAGCAGCTCTTGAACGTTGGAGAGGGGATAGGGAATATTTTTGGGTAGATTTCAGAGAAGGATTAGAGCTTAATAGGTTTGAGGAAATGAGGGTGTCAAGGGTGGTTTTTATAGTTTAGGGGAGAGGGGTTTCTTTAATATAAAATTCATTAGTTTATTAATTTCCACTAAGATAAGGAATAGTGATTCTTGAATGACCAAGAATAGTAATTTTATCATGTGATACTGAACCAAGTGGGATTACATCAGCAGAACATCAAACATGACTCTATAATTAGCTTATTTAGCTTATTTTTGTAAATTACGGTATTTCACTATTCATCAAAAATTCAAGTATTTCAGAAAAATCCCAAAAGTTTACCCCAAACATTTTTCGACATGTAGAATCTCAAAATGAAGTCCATTTTTCAAAAATAATTTTTTAAATATGATTAATTTAATATTTAATTAAAATCATGGCTTATTACTAAAAAACAGTTTTAAAACATTCATTTACTTATTTTAAAATATAGGTACATCATACTTTCACTTGAATATTATTTTTATACTATCATAGTTAAGGTTAATATTAATTAGGGTATATCACTATTCATAAGGGTATGTTACTAATCGTAAGGGTAGGTTACTATTCACCAAAAATTATTTTTGTTTTATTAGACTCCAAAAATCATCTGGAACACAACCGTGCATGTCAGATTCTCAAAACTCCTAATACAGAAGTGACAAACATATGTTTTAGAGGTAACTTAGAACATAGTAGTTCAATATTTTGTGTTTCAAAGTGATTTTATGACATATTTATAAGAAGGTAGTTTCCATTGAAAAACATTGGGTCGTTACATTCTTCCCCCCTTATGAAATTTTGCCCTCGAAATTTCAATTTACACAAAAAAGTGAGGGTACTTATCCTTTATTACCTCTTCTAATTCCCAAATTGCTTCCTCAAACTTATGGTTTCTTCACAACACTTTTACAGGATGGGTTTTCTTGTTGCGTATAACCATATCTCTTAGATCCATAATCTTTACTGGCTTCTCCTCATAGGAGAGATCATCTTCCAGCTGCACCGCCTCTGAGTTTAGTACCTATGAGGGATCTGGTATGTACTTCCTCATTAGTGATACATGAAACACATCATGAACTTGATCCATATTCGGTGGAAGTTCAAGATGATAGGCCATGTCTCTTATGCGGTCATGGATCTCAAAGGGGCCAATGTACATTGGTATTATATTCCCTTTCTTCCCAAATCGCATGACTCTCTTCCCTGAAGATATTCATAGGAAGACTTTATCTCCAATGTCGAACTCCAAGTCCCTTCGATGGTTGTCAGCATATCTCTTTTACTGACTTTGAGCAGCTTTGATGCATTTCTGGATGACTTGAACCTTCCATGTCATCTCTTGAACAAGATCGGGTTCAAGTATCTTTCTTTCTCCAACTTCACCCCAACAGGTTAGAGTTCTACATCGATTTCGATACAGAGCTTCATATGGATCCATATAAATACTCAAGTGGAATTTATTGTTTTATGAGAACTAAACCAATGGGATATGTTGATCCCACCCACATTTGAATACTAGAGGGCATGCTCTTAGAGTATCTTCAAGCATCTAAATAGTTATTTTAGATTGGCCATCAGTTTGGGGGTGATAGGTCGTGATGAAATTAAATTCAGTACTCAAAGAATGTTGAAGACTTCTCCAGAATTTAGATGTGAACCTTGGATCACGATCAGAGACCATCGAGAGTGGAACTCTATGCAGTCTCACCACTTCCTTCAAATATATCTTTTCAATTTGTTCAAGCGAGAGATCTTCATGAATAGCGATAAAATGGGAAGTCTTGGTGACTCAGTCAACCACAACCCATATCACATTATTTCTCTTTGACGTCTTTGGGAGACCCGTGACAAATTCCATACTAACATTTTCCCATTTCCACAAGGGTATAGGCAATGGATACATCATACCTTTGGACTTTTGTCACTCAACATTAACTTTCTGACATACCAACAACCTTGATATATATTCCTCAATCTCCTTCTTCATGTTATCCCACCAGAAGTGTCCTCAGAGATCACAATACATTTTGGTACTCCCAAGATGGATAGAGAATCTTGAGATATGTGCATTGTCCAATAGCTCCTTCTTTATCCCGGGTGATGAAGGCACACAAATCCACATTACAAACCGAATCACACCATAATCATCGATGTGTAAATCCTACAACTTACCTTCCTTTACTGCATTCACCCTCTTTTGTATCTCCACATCATCCCTTTGTGCTTCCTTAATCCTATCCTGGATGGATCATTGCGCAATCATTTGGGAAAGGTAGGATGTATCCCCTGCCCTTATGATTTCCAAATTCATTCTTTTTATATCCAAGAAGATAGGGTGTTTCTCAATCTGCATCATGGATAGAGTAGCAGGTTATTTTCTGCTTAGAGCATCAACTACCTTGTTCGTCTTTCCAGGATGATAGTGAATAAGGAAATAGTAATTCTTGATTAGCTCTAACCATCTCCTTTGACTCATGTTGAGCTCCTTTTGTGTGAATATATACTTTAGGCTCTTGTGGTCAGTGTATATGTCACACTTCTCACCATAAAGGTAGTGTCGTTAGATTTTCAAGGCGAAAATCATGGCCGCCAGCTCTAGATCATGTGTCGGGTAGTTCTGCTCATGGATCTTCAACTATCGTGAGGCGTTTTCTATCACATTATCATTTTGCATGAGTACACAACCCAATAATTTCTTTGAGGTATCACTGTATATCATAAAAATTTCTCCAATTTTTAGTAGTGTGAGTACAGGTGCAGTGATCAGCCTTCTCTTTAGCTCCTTGAAGCTACCCTCACATTCTTCTATCCATACATACTTTACCCCTTTCCTTGTTATCTTAGTTAGCGGGCTTGACAATCGTGAGAAGTTTCTCACTAAACGTCCATAGTACTCAGCTAATACAAGAAAACTATGGATTTCTGTGACACTATAGGGTCTGGTTCATTCCTCAACCGCCTTTGTCTTTGAAGGATCCACAGAAGTTCCCTCACTTGTGATCAAATGTCCCAAGAATGTGACTTGCATTATCCAAAAGTCACACTTTCTGAACATGGCTTACAAATTAACCTTTCTTAATGTTTCCAAAACTAGTCTTAGATGCTATTCATGTTCCTACTTGATCTTAGAATATATGAGAATATCATCAATAAACACTTCCACAAATTTGTCGAGGTAATGTCTAAAGACACTATTCATCAAATCTGTGAAGATTGCAGGGGAATTAGTATGTCCGAAGGGCATCACCATAAACTCATAGTGCCCATACCTTGTACGGAAAGCAATATTCTGAATATCTTCCTTCCTCACCTTTACCTGATGATATCTAGAATGAAGATCCACCTTTGAGAATTATTGAGCTCCTCTTAACTAATCGAACAAGTCATCAATCCAAGGGAGATGATACTTGTTCTGTATGGTGATCTTGTTGAGTTCCCAATAATCGATACACAACTGCATTGTTCCATATTTCTTCTTCACAAAGAGCACTGGCACATCCCAAGGTGATGCACTAGGGTGTATGAACCCTTTGTCCAGATGTTCTTACAGCTGCTTCTTTAACTCCTCCAGTTTGGTAGGAGACATCCTATATAGACACTTCGAGATAAGAGTTTCTCCAGGTATGAGTTCAATTGAGAACTCTAATTGATGATCCGGGGGAATTCCAGGTAACTCTTTGGGAAACACATCATTGTATTCCCTCACGATGGGAATTTCCTCAAGTTTGGCACTTTCCTTCAACTCAACCATTTGGTCGAGGTATGATTCTTCATTGGTAATCAACACCCAAACCATTGATTGATTTTTCAAAGGAGATTCTTGATCTTCCTTTCATTTGTAGAGCAGCATGGGATGGTTCAGAATATGAAAAGATATTTCCTTTTCCCAACAGTTGATATGTGTTCTATATAATGAGAGCCAATCCATTCCCATTATAGCATCGAATTCCACCAAAGGAAGTATTACAAGATTCACTGGAAGAATCATCCCACATATGCCAATAGTAGAGGAGTCAAACACCTGGGTTGAAATGTTTTCACCACTTGGTGTTTTTACATATATCTCTACTTCAAGGTTTTGGGGCTTTGATTCTAGAGTTCTAACAAACTTGCAAGATATAAAGGAATGCGTAAAACCATAATAAAATAAGACTTTTTCTATTCTTGAGTGAATAGGAAGTGTACCTTGTATGACTTTATTATCATGCTCCACCTCCGCAAGTAGTGATGGAATAATCCTTCTCTTGTTCCTTTGGTTTTGGTGGCTGCTGACACTGATTACCCTTGAGAACTAGAGGTTTAGTGCACTGGTTTGCATAGTGCCCTAGATCCCTACAGTTATAGCATTGAACCATGAGTGGTTCTCTCCTTTCATCGGCTACATTCTTCATTCTTTTCATGTCATTTTGACACTCTTGAGAATGGTGTCCTTCTTTCCCACATTTGAATCATTTCCCTATCCCTTTGAGTCATTTACCATGGTGCAACTTTCCATATTTTTGGCATGTGGGTCATTGAGTTTTTTCCCACCTTTATCATTAGATCCACCGGCTTGAAACTCCATATTTCGTTTCTTATCACCATTGTCATGAGACTATTATCAAAACTCCATCTCCACTTTGATATAACATAAAACAACTTATTTATAACTCCCAAAATCTCAAATTGCAAGAGGCTTTTGAAGGTGTGGTTTTAATCCACTAAAGAATCTATCAATTTTTCTATCATTGTTGATAAAAAACCCCAAGCGTACCTTGAAAGCCTTTTGAAATTCGTTTCATAGGTTATGATAGATTGTACTTCTTTTTTCTTGAGCTCTATGAATTATCTCTCCATCTTCATGTGAAGAGTTCTTGGGAAATACATGTTAAGAAACATTATCATAAAGTCTTCCCATTCTATCTCTTCAATTTCCTACCTTGTCTTGGTGTTATTAATCAAATCCCACCATTGATAAGCTTCTCCATCTAGGAGATAAACGGCTAAGGTCACCTTCTCTATCTCAGAACAGTGAAGACCAGAAAAGATCTTCTCTAAAGAGTTGACCCACTATTCCACAGCTAGTGGTTTAGAAGATCCATTAAAAGTCGGTGGTCATTGCCACATAAAACATTTGATAGCCAGTTGCTCCCTCTTTGGTGAAGGAGGATGTTCCCCATTATTATGGTTATTGTTCATAACCTGAGATAATTGGGTAAGAATCACCATGAAGTTCTGAACTCCACCTCTCAAATCATTGGATATGTCTTTTGGGAAATCGTTGCATTGGCCCTCGCACGAGTTGTTGGCCTGATTTCTCTGGGTTCCCACCATTTTCTAAAATAGAAAAGGTTAGAAAAAAAATAAGTAAACAAGTCATGAATACATAACTTATTTATTTGAACAATTCATACTAAAATAATAACATATGGGATCCATGTGTAAGTATTATTCTGTGCATATTTGTACTTATTCTCATGTTATAGGTTTCACTACTACAAATATGGCTTATAATAGCGCTAAAAACTACCTTTAATAGCGCTAAAAAAGTGCTGTTAATCTTGGTGAAGATAAAGTGGGGTCCCCTTTATCAGTGCTAAACATATCACTGATAAACGTTCCCCTTTATCAGTGCTAAAAAAGCACTGATAAAGGTAGTCTTTATCAGTGCTATTTGCAGTGCTGATAATCACTACCTTTATCAGCGCTATTTTGAGCGCTGATAAACACTACCTTTATCAACGGTCAAAATAGTGCTGATATATTATCCATTTATCAGCACTTAACTAGCGCTGATAAAGGCCAAAGATCCTGTGCAAAAACAGAACCTGCACAGAACCTACCCAGCACCTACACACATTACAACACCTGCACAGAGCACAAACAACACCTGCACATAGCACAAACAACACCCACACACAAAGCACAAAAGAACAAAAATGATACATACATTTACTTGAAATCATGAATACAAAACAACACAGTGCTATATATATTTCAAACAATGTTTAATTTTGTTAAAATTACATTTATCCAACAAATAGTTAAAAAACAATGATATTCCATTCTTTTTTTCATCCATCCGCTCTAAAAAATTTTCGTCCATGGTGGTGGTTTCCAAAAAAATCATTCGAATTGAGGAAAAAGATTTCACCTACGTAATAAAACAAATATTATGTTAGTAATACAATAATGAAATAAAAAATAGGTTTGCTAAATGGAATTATACTAGTGAGTCACAAAACATAAAATAACCAATTAACGAAGAGACAAAATAAAAAAAATATTGATTCATGAATGAGTTTTCAAAGATGGATTATCAAACTATGTTTGAAAAAAAGAAGGAGAATTATGATATTACCAACAAACAAACTCAAGTCCAAATGATTTTTTTTTCTAATCACATTTATTTACCATTTCATTTTAGTATAAGTTTAAATTTCTATTCTATATGCCCCTTAATTATTTAGAAAATAAAATAAACGCAAATTCATTAGTTTTTCATAAAATAATAAAAAAAAAAAATTATGTGAATTATATTATGTAAATACACAAGCTGAGAATCTACTCAAGTGATATGTCCTCGGTCAACCTCTTTGCTACATTAGGGGAAAACATATTTTTCCATGACCTACGATAGGTGTGAATCATGTATTTTGATACTATAAAACAAAAAGAACATTTTTAATCCCTTGGAACATAGGAAAATGGATGGGATAAATCATGTCTTCAAATTCCTCAATCAGAGAATGGAGACTCACTAGAATAGAATGACCATTTGTAATGGTGGAAAACTAATTCCCTACTCATTCAATGAATACTGATGGGAGTAGGATTTCTGTTACCACACTCATTTCAGGGATAACACATGGGGTATAGGTGGACATTTCTTCAAGGGACAAAACATACTTTAGGGATTAATCCATAGTCTTAGTGGAAAAATATTCAATTCACCATCAAATCCTAAATGGTTTATTCCGATCAGTAAATAACTGCCAATAATTTTCATGTCTAAGATAGAACTAAGAGCATTAATCAACACACGGTTGAAGGGATCTAAGAGGAGTATCCCGAATCAAGGAATTGGTTCATTCAGAAATAAAAAGGCATGGAGTAGGTTGAGTGGAAGAAGGGTGTTCAAAATATTTTGTAAAATTCCATAACTATATCATCATGTGTCACACATTCTATTTGGGTAGGAGGAGTAAACCCTAAATGGAAGGAAGTTTCATTTTAAACTCACAAGGAATGGGTTTTTAACTCAAGATATAAAAGGGGAATCTTGATTATTGATTATGATCATCTGTGAGTGACCTATCTGATAAGTTTATGGTTATGAAGGCTATAATATGAACCACATAGTTTAATGGTCATGTGTTTATGACCAAATGTTACATAGTTAAATGTTATGCATTAAGGACTTAATCCTTGACCTATACCATGAAATTTAATGTCATACTGTGGGATGTTAGAATATTTAGTTTGGATTCATGTAGTCAGAACATTTATGTCTTGAATATTAGGGTCATATGACTAGGACCAATGGTGAGAGAGGGATATATTCTCCATATATTAATAAAATATCAATGTGAATAGAGATCTTAGGGGTCAAATTCTAGCAAATTCAGTCTCAACGAAGAGGAATAAATTTTTATTGTACCTAAGATAGAGGGTATAAGATTCACTATATATCCCATTAAATTTTGAATTAAGCTATAAATAGTGCTTAAAGGGGTACGGTTAGAGATCGATGCCCAAAATAGGTCCTCTTAGGTGAGGGACAGATCATCATGTAGTTTTTTATCATGTGATAGGGTCATGAACTGTGTAATTTAATATATTATGGAAATGATTTTTGATATACAATTTAAGGTATTACGGTAAATATGGGGCACCACACAATTTAACATCTTGTGAAAAATATTTCTTTCTATAGTTTAATATCATGAAACTTGGACAAGTGCTCAGTAGCATAAATTCATGCATATCAAACTATGGTGTCATTCAGGTTTGGGTAGTATAACTAAGACCTTGGTGTCTTGAAGTTTAGGGTCATATAATTAGAACTAGTGGAAACATAACTCATCTATCTTGGTGATCATTTAGTGAAGTGATAACGAGTCATATGCATGTGGCATGTATATGAGGATTCTATAACTCAATTAGTCTATCCATAATTTACTCTCTTCCGGAGCCAATATTTGAAGATGTTTAATTCCTTAATTATATGTCCCATAATTCTATGGTAGGAAAAATAATTTGGATTATCATTCATTATTTACTCCTTGGGTCTCTGGATCTCCGGAATATTAAGAATGTGACACTCAAATGAATAAGTGAAGTATGTGGAAACAAGATCACTCTAAAAGGAATATACCTTTTTATGCCTTTCATTGAGTAAGGGATAGTCCAAGAATTTTGATATACTATATGTGTTCTTGTAAGGGTGTCCACGTGGATGAACCATAAGAATATGTATCATTGGATTCAATATACCATCATCTATCTATTTATGAATCCAATCCTTGAATACAAATCACCTCTCAATTTAATGTCCTAAAAATTGAGGGTAGCAGTAGTATTTTAGATGTTGTCACATATTTTTATCTCTTGGAAACTTAATCTATGAGAGATCACTCAATTAATTTTTTGTGATATTAGAAAAATACTCGGGAAATTTATTTGGTTGGAGGAAATACACTTTCCTTTTCCCATATTCAAGAGATGTACAACAAAATTGTTTCTTTGTTCTATCAAAACATGACTATGTTGGTATGAACATGTTTCTGAATTTGAGATTTGGTAGGAAATAACCGGATCTTAATCATTTTAGGGGTAGAAGCTAAAGAATTAGAGGCTCCATATGTGGATGTGGTCACCCCTATATTGGGGAATGTTGACTTTCCTAGAAGATCTTTGGCAACTACTAAGTCTGAATAACATATAGAATTCACCTGATGATGAGGTGGAAAATGTATAAATTCCCCCATCATAGTAGGTTGGGAGAATTTAAAATATAAAAATCCCACCATTCCTGTGGGAAGGGGTGAGGTGGAACTAGGTTTATAATTCACCAGATGAGGGGGGTGAAAATTTTGATGATATCCCCAGCCCTATGGAATGGGGTACTTTAATGCAAGGAGTACCATTTTAAGAGGATGCCAATATTACTTAAAGAAAATGTCCATTATGAATATTTATAATTACTTCATGAAAATCCTAATTTTCATTCTTTAACTGAGTGATATATTATTTATAAAATATGTATCTATTTTCCTCAAAGAGAAAAAATACAACAGAATTTTCTACACACCGTTTTCAATGGTAGGATGGGTGGATGATGATGGGAATCACAATCCAGAACATGAATATTGGATCTTATATTTATATTGGGAATATATTCCATCAACCTTGCACTCAAAATCATAAAAATGGTTAATAAAACCTTCTATATTGGTATAAATGCTATCATTGATCCCTTCTATAATAATTCTTAGAGTAGAGGGTGAGAAAAACCTATTAGGGATTATAATATTTAAGGAATTTATAATCATACTTGTCTCTAGAGTGCTCATCAGAACTAGTGGGAACATCTTTAGACCCATATGATACCATGTTTATAGATATGTGGGTGAACTAGTGCTCTTATTTAGTAGAATATCCTATTTTTAAGGATGTTTTCTATAAGATTTCCTGTTGGGATTGGGTATGTTGGACCATTTTGTGGGGCATCTCCCATGATACCATTTTGTGGGATGGTTCTCATGATACTGTTATGGTGGGATAGTTCCCCTAACCATTCTTTTTCCTCATTGGGTAGAATGGATAAAACAAATTATACATATTACATGGAATTTTTCATTGTAATTTGACCCCTAACCATTCTGTAGATTGTGTTATAGCTAAAAAATCTCAAAAATCACCAGGGTACTTCAATGGAAACCCATGTTTAACTTGGTCACATGTATTCATTACCTTCAAATGGATTCTCAAAAAAATGGAAACCCATGTTTAACTTGTGGTATTCCATGACTTTAACATCCCACAAGGATAAGGGGTCATGATTTAATGTATTAAAAAGATGTAAGGGGTGGATAAAAACACTTATAAAGGTGGATCAGGTAGGTACATCTCTAGGAGGGATAACTTGGAATGTTTACCTGATAGATGGATCAAAACGCCCAATGAGGTCTGACCCAAGTGTGGTCTATCCCGTAAAGGTAAGGTTTCTCATTTTGAAGACTTATTCAGACGCCACTAAGGGAAAAATAGGAGGTAAAATAATCTAAGGTGTACCCTAGTGAGGGGGTCACTATGGTTTACTATTGGTTGGGAGTTAACCTCATGGAGGCTTCCTACGTACCCTATTTAGAATATAAGGATCAAAACCCATATATTTAAAAGAGGTATGGTGTGGGTATTGCCCATGGTTATCCTCCCTTCACACTAGGAATACTCTTGGTTGGATGAGTATTGGTTTTGTGGGGCTTATGCATTGTCAGATTCCCAGGTTCTTCAAGGAGTAGCAATGGGATGAATGGGACATACGTGCTAAGATGGACCATGTGAATGGAGTGATCCTTATAAAGAGGCATGAGGCACAAAAAACATGTGGATATGTCTGTAAACATTATTTATGGTGTCCATGGGGCTTATCAGACTCCCCATACCTTCCATACGCACTGCACACCATCATGCCTTACTTCAATATTGAGTTGTTCAAAGATCAATAATATGAATCTGGGGATAGAAAACATTGAGTAATAAATTAAGATTTCAATACATCAGAGCATTCTCAATTCACCAAATATGGTTGGAGGATAATCAATGATCATATATAGATAACATATGTAGTAGGAATTCACCTTTATCCTATTTGTGTATAATCATCCATCAGGTATGTTGCCCATTCGTTTCTAAATACATTTATATCATCTTCTGAATATGAGTTCTTGCGACAATAATGGTAGTATTGAAAAAATATAAATACACAAAGGATTAATAAATATTTTAAATGAAATCGTAATTATTTTTGAAAATACCTCATCAGGGATGCTAGTTTGTTGATGAAATACGATCTCTTTCATAAATTTACAAACATAATAACTACAGTGCTTTCCGTTTGTTTGTTTTGGACACTACTGAAACATCGACAACAATAAGTAATTTGTTTTGATATATGTTTGGATAGTGAAATATTATTATATATACCCGGATACTTTTCCAGTTGTAGATCTTGTAGGCTTGCTCATCCTTATGCCCTGGATTCATTCCATGCATTAGACGATATTGATGCACCGCCCTATCATAACAGAATCCTCATTAAAAGATAACATAAATTATATAAATAGATGTTTCGTTTTAAAATGTTGGATCTAGTGTATTACAAATTAACAAACACCATCATGCATGGTCAGTTTGTTGGATATCCATGCATTGAATCCAGAAAATAAATCTTTAGAGTATCCAAATTGACTGCAATCAGTATCCAATGATCCCTAAAAATACAAAAATGAATAAGTAAAGAAAGAAATGAAAATATAGTTGATATGATTAAATTGTAGAGTTTTACCCCTGCATCGTTGGTATTAAAAGGAGTCTGTCATCCGTAATTTTGTTTTCAAACGATTTGAGCAGGGATGACATTATTGCAACCTCTTTATCAGAATCTATTTCATCTTTTGAAGAGGTGGTGTGAGGACTAACGAGTCCAAATTTTTGTTCATGGGGAAATACCTTCAATTTTTTTCCATATATATGTCTGAGACAAATATAAAATGTATTTAGTCATAATTATCAGAGTATATCACCTTTTGTAAAATCAAATCAAGAAAACTTACCTCATGTATACATTTACAACTGAGGCGCCTAGCCATTCATACTTGAGGATTTCATTTACATTTTCAGCACTAATGAAATCTAATGTTTCCTCTACATATCTTTTTTGAAATCAACTGTGTGAGTATTTCCGTCTTTCAACTTTGTATCCCCATGAACCTGCAATGATATTAACTGTGGATATAGAACGGGCGGGGTGAAGGTGCTCTAAGTAGACCATTTCAATCGATTGGTTGATCCTTGAGATAGTTTTGAGCTGATATTTCGTTTCACCCCACAATCTTTGTCATTCTGTAATAAAATTCATCAGTCCATACCTTTTTTCATTAAATGTTAAATTTCCAACTTGAAAAATAAATTGGAAATGGATACCTTTTTGTCGACATGTTTTTTTACAAGAACTGTTGGCCAAACGATGAATGTTCTAACAACTTTTTCAACCATAGGAATGTCATCATCGTCATTTGGAATAGGTATCTCGGCACTCGGCTCATTAACTACGTTAATTGACACTCTAAAATGATCATGTGGAAGCTGTATGTTGTGTAGCATGTCATTTTGCGTATTGAACACCGTAGCCCTCACTACAAGGTGATAGGTGGGAGATGATAAATATAAATCACAGTCATTTTCACCTTGTGTAATATTAGTACAGCAAAGGTATCAGTGTCTATGTAAATCAAATTTCATAGAAAAAATTATTAAAACATTGATTACCTCATCTAAGTCAGGTTTTTTAGGGGAATGGCTCGCCTCAAAGCTTGTGGGGGTGGGGCGGGATCATCATGCATGAGTTGTTGTTGAGTTGTTTCTTCTATTTTCCTCTCCCCCGTCAATTTTGATATCATCTATCTCTGGTATTGTAATTATTCTTGAAAAATAGATAATTGTTCTTGCAGATTTTCCATTTTTTCATTTTGATCCTCCGCTTGTTTTTGTTTTTGAAAATATGTTCAGGGTGTCACCCCAAAACCCACACCTCTGACGCAGCCATACATTTTTGGCTGCTTCAAATCTACTGAAAGTATGTCTGCATCTGGTGTGGTTGTTGTTGATTCTTGTGACTATGTCCGATAGAAAATATAGAAAAATAAGTAGTTATTGTAATGTAATAGCAATTTAAATCAAATCAAATTTATATTATGTCATACTTACACATGTTTCCCATACTTTTTGTGTGTTTTCATCTATCAGTATCCCCTCTTTATTTACATGAGCCTCCTTCCATAGCACATGGTGTGGGATGGATATGGCGTTCGATTTCGATTCATCAATCTACATATAAACAGAGAAACATGGTTATGGTGTTGTTTTATGTCACATACTAGTAGTAGGGTATATTTAAAAGACGTACCAATTTTTTCTCAAGTTCAGCATACCCCATCCTTGCTTTACGGTAAGGGTACGCTGGTTCTGTTGCACGTTTTTTATTTTCAACACTCATTAGTTGTTTCATAAATAAAAAATTGGCAATCAGAGTGATGAATACAAGCAAACATCAAACAATGTATTACCCTACACAATTTACCTGAAATGTCTGCTCCCTACGACGGTTGCTAAACGCATCCCACACTCCTTGGGATATCAAGTGTGCGTAAAGAGGAGGTGGGTGTGGCTTTATTTTCCCTTCTACATCTTTAGGATGATATTTTGTTAAAATTGTGTAGAAACCTCTATGAATCATTCCTGAAACACTTAATACATATTACTCGTGCGAGGCATATACTATAAATGCACTATGCAATGGATGATGAAGAGTAAGTCAATGTTTTGATATTTTATTTTATTTTAATAAATTAAAAAAATGATATCATAATGTTACCATAATCTCTTCTCACATTAGTGTCTCTAGCCCAATGACAACATGGTTCCACGACTGTACATCAATCGGCACGCGTTGCTGAGTGATGATTCCAATGTAGCTACTAAAGATGGCTCTTTCGGGGTTAACATGTTGGCCTTGATTATTCCATCCCACCTCAAATTTGATGCCTTTTGCTTTTTCCTTAAGGATTTTGGCTAACACTGTCAAACTACAATGCTCTTGTTTTTTTTTTGCGCTTTCAGGCTTTTATTTCCTACCATTTCCTCAAAAGTAGCATCAATATCTTCCCCCAGAGCACTAGAATCGACAATGGGACAAACAGCAATAGGTTGAGAAACCTGTTGTACCTCAACACTGGGACCAGCAATAACAGGTTGAGAAACCTATTGTTGCTCTGCAGTGGGACCACCAGCTGCTGGTTGAGAGACCTTTTGTGCCTTGGGATTGGGCGCATCAGCAGGTACAGAAGTCATTATCTATAGAAGTGGTTAAATATTTAATTTAGATTATATAAAAATAGCAGTGAATAGATAATAACATAACGTAACACAATGTATGTTACAATAAACAAATAACCTGATTATTGTACTCTCTTTTTTTTCTTTAAAGGCTGAAGAGATTTGACTCCTCTATCGACTATGTAAATCCTTTCATTGTGGTCTCCTTTGACATACAAAACGCCTTCTACATTGGGACCGCTGTGAAATGATTGTGAAGTTCCTATAAAAGGGTCAACCTCCATTGAACTTTCATCTGACCCTTCAGTTGTTTTTGTCGATAACAGAACAATTGACCAATTTCGGTTTGTGGGGTTAGGAATATAAAATACTTGTACTGCCCGTGATGCCATTATAAATTGTTCATCTTTCTCCCCTTCCTTACTGAAATCAACTTTCATGAATCCTAATTCATCTATTTTAATATCACTTTTGTTATCAACCCACTTGCATTTAAAAATCGGCACTTTGAATTTTGTATAATCCAACTCCCATATTCGTTTGATAATGCCAAAGTATGACATTTTCGCATAAATTGGATTTTTGTCCTTAGCACTGGAAACATGCATCACCTCAGCCACAAGTGTAACCCCACTATTCTACATGGTACTGTCTTCATCATTTTCATTATTATAGAATGTATAAACATTAACTGCATAAGCATTATAAAATGATACGTACACACTTGCTCCTCCGGCTAGCCATCGAAGTCGTTCTGAAATTGAGTCTGGATTTTCATCTAACTGCTTGAAAAGATGGTCTCGAAACCATCCTATAAACTGTCGATTATGTGTATCCGATATCCATTTTTTATCCCTAGAAGGATTCAAATGCCTAATAATTTATTTGTGGGTTTGAACATATGGGTCAACGTCGAAAATGTTATGAAAAATGTAAAGGTGGGACTGATTCTGATCTGTAATATCGAATGTGACAACCTCTCTTCCAGAAATTTATTCACCCTCAAGCCGCTCAGTGTGACGAGATTTCGATAGGCAAACGATTTCCACACCATACAGGTATTCGGTACAAAATTCAACAGCTTCCTCAACAATATATTGCTCCGCAATACAACCCTCTGGTCGACTTCAGTTTTTAACATACCCTTTCAAAATCTTCATATACCATTCAATGGGGTACATCCATCTATAATGTACAAGACCACATAGTCGAATTTCTCTCACCAAATGAACCATCAAATGAACCATCATATTGAAAAATTTCAGCGGGAAGAATATTTCCAATTCACATAATATGACAGCTGTTTCTCTTTCCATAGTTGGAAATTTTTCTGGCTCTATAAATTTTCTACATATATATTTGAAGAAGAAACAGAGCTTCGTTAATGTATGGCTGACATTCTTGGGAAAAATGCAACGTAAAGCTATAGGAATTTGATCTTGCATCAAAACATGGCAGTCATGTGATTTCAGACCCTTTAATTTTAAATCTCCTAATTGAAACGATTTTCTTGATATTGGAGTAATACCCCTATGGAACCTTTATGTCATTCAAGAAGTTTCAAAACTGATATCTGTCCTTCTTGGAAAGAGTGTAAGCAGTAGGAGGAAGAAACGTTCGTTTTTCACCCTTCACTGGTGCCAACTCTTTGTTTATTTTCATCTCAACCATATCCAATCTAGCCTTAATTCCATCCTTTGTTTTGCTGGGTGCATTTAGCAACTTGTCGATGACACTATCACATACATTTCTTTCAACATGCATAACAAAAAAAAAATTCTGACATACAGAAAATTCCAGTATGGTAATTCAAAAAAAACTGATCTCTTTTTCCAACCAGTTTTCGTAAGGTTTTTCAAAAATGGTTTACCAAAAGTAGTGTCCAAATCTTTTACATTCTCAAAAAATTGATCACCTGCTAGTGGAGATGGTGTTGTACGTTCTTCTGAACTTCTGTCGAATAATGTCGTCCAAGATCGGTACTTATGTCATCAGGGTAGAAATCTACGATGTCCTAGAAACACGGTTTTCAATGAATGTTTCAACCTAATTGACTGTGTACCTTGTTCGCAAATGGGACACCCTTGAGTTCCTTTAATGATATATCCTGACAAATTTCTATAAGTAGGAAAGTCATTTATCATCCCGTACAACATGGATTTCAAAGTGAAATGTTCATTTTTGTAAGCATCATACAGAGTAACACCTGAATCCCGCAATATTTTCAAATCCTCGATCAATGGGGACAAATAAACATCAATATCATTACCCAGTTGTTTTCGTCCTGATATAAGCATAGATAACATGATGTATTTTCATTTCATGCATAACCACGGTGGTAAGTTATAGTTTACCAACATAACCAGCCATGTACTGTGACTGCTTCTTTGAAAACCAAAAGGATTCACCCCATTTGTAGATAATGTCAGACGAAGGTTTCACGGCTTGTTCCAAAATTCCGGATACTCGTGGTCAATTCTCTTCCACTGAGGAGAGTCTGTCTGGTGACGTAGTTTCCCATCTTTAATTCTTGTATCTATATGCCATGTTAATTTTCTTGCAGTCTCCCCACTTCTATATAGGCTTCTAAACCTAGGAATGATTGGAAAGTACCATACAACTTTCGTAGGACTATAATCATCTTTCTTGTATTGGGAATCACCACACTTTGGGTATTCTTTATGTCCTTTTGGTCCTTGAGAAACAATATACAGTCATTCGGGAAAGCATGTATTCTTTTAGAGATCATACCCATCGATCGTAGCATTCGTTTGGCATCGTATGTTTGGCTTGGGAGTTCATTATCTTCTGGGAGCATGTCATTAAGGAGAGAAAGTAGTTCCACAAAACTGGTGTCACTACACCCATTTCCTTCTTTCAAATTATACAGCTTCAATACGGCTGACAATGCTGTATATTTAGTGCAACCAATATATAATGGAATTTTTGCACAACTCTTTAACTTTTCAAACAATTTTGGGCAATCACGAAGTTCATCTTCAACTTTCCTTGTCATTTCCTCAATATAATCTTCATCATCATTCACATCTATAATCACACCCTCCATATGATCATATTCACTATTCACGCTTCTAATCACATCATATGATCTATAAAATGTCATGTTCTCTGAGTCACTACCTACATTCATTTTTTCCCTGTGTTTATTCCAACATGTATAACTTCGATCTATTCCGTGACAGATCAGGTGTTCTTCCAACTCCTCTGGACTGATTTGTCTTGAATAACAACAGTGTAAACACGTAAAAAGGATTTGAGAAGGGTCACATGCATGATCTTCTTCAAACTTGATAAACTCTTTCATGCCATCTTCATACTCTTTTGTCAACCGATTGGAATTCATCCATTCCTTATTCATATTCATCGTCTTTATTGGTTCGATATCGAACTTGCCTAATATTATATTTTAATTAATCAGGTAACATTTTTTTGGTTTTATAAAAACAAATCATGGTAAAAATTCCTTTAAACACATGTGAAATCCATATACATGGTGTGTCCAGTAGGGTGAACATCGTGTATGTATAAGATACCTGATTTAATCTGACATATATCAAATTTATTCCAAGTTAGTCTTACAAAGACTGAATGATTCCTTTGAAAATACATGACATTTAGAACAACTTGAGCTAAAGGCGTGTACTTTAGATACATATTAAGTCACCTCACCAGTTATGCATCACATTTTTGTGGAATACACGGTCGGTAGTCCTTACATGACCACTAGGGGTGTATAGTCTATACACATCAAGTCTCTATGGTATCTATATATGGTTTGAGTGAGGTAAAACACATGTCATATGGTTTTACCATTATTTCATGGCATGTACATGGTTTCATGCTAAAGTATATGTCTTGGAGATACATTGTGTGTGACCTAGGTTCACATGACATGTAACATTTAAAATGAAACTTATTCCAAGTTTGAGTTAGAAGGTTAGTCATGTGGTGTAAATTTTGGAGATAAATGTTGTGTGACATTAAAATCTATATGAAATCCATGTATGGTGAATCATGTTCTGTGTATTTGAAAGTGTCTCATAGAGCCCTCTAGAAGTGGTTTTCTAGGATTTAGTGGAATTTCACTAGTAACAAAGTGGTGGTTCCATTAAAATGGGTAAAGTTTGAATTGATATTTAATGGTGGAAAAACTACAACATGGAAAACAAATGGCATATCAATCATGCCAACAACCACAACACCAAACAAAAACACAATCGTGATCACAATCGCAACACCATACAAACCAAACAATCAAAATTTTAGATTTTACAAAGCATCCATTATTCAATTTTGTTTTTTAATTAAGGGGTTATCACAGAAGTTTTATCATCATAGGGTGTTCATTCATAAGTCAAGTATATGTAAATTACCAATTTATATATTCCAATGTTCAACAAGAACCAAGAAACATTCATTTCATTTAGTGCGCAAACAAGGACCACCAACAACCATGATTTTCAGCGGGGCGTTTAGCCCGTACATTTCACATTATAACCATCAATATCAAATAGTAATAACATGAGAACAAGAGGAAACCAATGAGTAACAGGAGAAAACTCACTGTGAAGGTGTCGTTAAGCACACGGTAGAGGTGCGTACGTGGCAGAGGAGAGGTTCACAACAAAGGATATTTCCAACTGAAAAGAAAACATAAAATAGGGGAAACCCCTGAGAATAAAATAATCTCAAACTGACTACACCATTTACCACATCCCACAAACCCCAAAAGACAATGCTTGAAAATAAATTCAAATTTATTGATAGAAATCACTATCTAATCACTAATTTTTATCCAAACCATAGGTGTAAAAAAATCCAAATAGGAATCAGAAGGATCACATACCTCGAGAAAAGAAATCCAACCATAATAGTGATCAAGCATAGAACAATGTGAACTAGATGGAACTCAGGATGGGGAGTAAACCATCCTGTAATAACTCTAAGAAATTGGTGTGGTGTAAAAAGACCAACATCCTATTAGTATTTGTGGTGCAATATGTTATACTCAACACCCAATGTAAGGGAGTGTGATTTTCCTATATTCTCAATAATTACCTTACCATCTTATGTTATCCTCTATAAAGGTGTATTTTAATTTTAACTAGAATGGGGAATTACCTCCCATCCATCAATTTAATTAGGACCATTTGTATAAGTAAGGCATTATTCATATTCATATTTATATTACAAAACATGAATTAAAACATCTCATATGTCCCATTATCCACATACAATTTCATTAAACGAAATGAAATACACAATTATCATTCTATATAACATGCAGTAGATGGTGTTCCCTTTCAACCCATTATAGATCATTTCAATTCATTTAATTGATTCATTAAATTAAAATAAATCCATCATGTAAAATTCATTCCTCATGATTATTACACATTCAATTTTACCAAGAATGGAAAATTCACTAATAAGGCTCAAAGGGTCTTCAAAATGGGCCATAATCAACATGGAAATTTCCTACATGGTAAATTCCATTAAGAATCTAGTCCAAACACCTATAACGTGTCATCAATTCCATTTATATACCCTTGTATTAAGGGAAACCTCATTTAAAAGCTTTGACATAAGCTAAATATGTGTTCAGTGCAATTAATAATTTGAAATTAAAGGGATAATTTTACTTGGCACACTCAAGGGGTGTCCATAAAAGAGTTCAAGAACATCTAACCCATGAAACAAGATTCAATAGGTGTTTATTGAGGTGCAAGGATTAAATAAAGAACTCAATAATATCAATAATCCATTGACTCTTGCAATAACACCTTAAATCAGGATTTCACACGTTAAAATCAAGTGGTAGAAAAAAAGTTTACCTAAATATGAGTAAAAATAATTGCAGCAGGGGCGACGGAGGCAGCACCGGAGGCAGAGGCGGTGGTGGCGGAAAATGCGGCAGCGGCGGCAGAGGCGGCGGCGGTCGCGGTAGCAGGGGTGGAGGCGATAGAGGGAGCAGGGGTCACGGTAGCGGGGCCAGGGGTGGAGGCGGTGGATGCAGTGGGGAAAGAGGAGGACGAGGAGGAGGAAGGACGAGGACGAGGAGGAGGACGAAGATGTAGCAACGAGGGGCCTGGTTCAGCCTTCACGAGAGCTTGACCGCGTGTGAGGGAGGATGGCCTATTAGGGTTATTAAATAAAAACTGACAGAACATTTATTAGTTCTAGTTAAAAGCGCTGATAAAGGTATGTTTTATCAGTGCTAAAATAAAATCTTTGATAAAACATCCATTTATCAGAGATTTTTTTAGTGCTGATATAGAGATACATTTATCAGCGCTAAAAAAATCACTGATAAACGTTACCTTTTATCAGCGCTAAAAAAAGTGATGATAAAGGTGTACCCTTAATCAATGCTTATTTTAGTGCTGATAAAGGCATACCCCTTTATCAGTGCTTTCTGTTTAGCGCTAATAAAGGGCAGTGCTTCCCTTGCCCTGTTTTGTGGTAGTGTTTTCTTTAGGGTTCACTAATCCTAATTCCCAAATTAACTAAAAATTTCCTCAGATACCAACTATAGTGATCCTGAATTTTCTTAAATTACTATTAAATCATTTTAAAGATAAACAATATAATATTATTACACATATAGGATCCAAAGATTTAGTGTCTTGGAAAAACTAGGACCATACATAACAATTACAACATCAAGCATAAACATTTATTTAATTTCTTCTTCTTTGGCTTCTTATTGGCACTTGTCCTCTCTTTAGTACATGTAGCCACCTGAGGATATACATCAAAAGTGTTGATCTAGAAGTCCAGTAAGAGGATATATAAGAACAATATAGCATGGGGTGATCAAAATCAAAACATGGGAAAAAGATCATGAACATGAGAGGAAGCATAAATATAAGACTTGAAATGTGAAAATGCATAAGAATGAAACATCATGTATTAGTGGTTAACTACCACACATTTTTTTTGAACCAATCTAGAATCTTGTTCATACATCATTTCAAATTTACTCATGAGATTAATCACTTTACCCAATTCATTGGAGCACTGTATAATTATGGGTGCACTCGTCACATTCAAACATTCATATTGCGCTATATAATTCCGGGCGCACCTATCACATCATAATATTATCATTATCATGCATGCCACATAGAACATAAATCAATTATGAACATAAATAAACCATGGTAAGGAATGGGTTTCATATCATTAGAACACATTCATAAACTTTGGGTTCCCCAAACAAATAGGGAATAACATATTTGATACAAGAACCATCAACCTTGAATGAGAAGTAAAAGGTGAGTTCTTAGAAGATGAGTTCTTTTGGAAAAAATTTTGATTGACATAAACAATAGTGATAAACATGTATATAGTAGAAAAGGAATTAAAATTATGAACAAATGATTTTTAAGGAGTAACCATATAAAAAATGGAGTGAAAGAGGGAGAACATGAAGAAATAAAATTGGGTTTGAGAATTTCCCCTTACCTTGTATCAGAATGCTTCCTTATCTTTAATGTCCTGTATAATGACATTATATTCATTAATTAGAAATAAAAAACCTTGTTTAAATTAATATGGTTCATTATGGTTTCATTAAGTAATTTTATATGCCTTTGGATGAGTTATATAGTTTAAAAACATTATTCAGGAATGTTTGTTTTTATGGTTTTCTTGAGGGGTTCACTTATATTCTTAAATTGAAGTTTGGGTAGAACATGGGTAAACATCCAGAACTGATATTACATGTTATTAATGATATTGAAGGATATTGAATTATATTATAATTAATCATATTATATCCATGTGGATGAATCATTAGATAATAATTAAATGATGATTATTTGGGCTAATTTGGGCAGTTTTCGATCACAACAAACTTGTTCTAATTTATCACTTAGTAATATGGCCATAAGTTATTTCCAGAACATTAAATAGGAAATAATACATATAAAAAATTCTGGTTCAACCATAAAAATGGTTTCATGACTAGATCTGAAGGTATAAATGGAAGAAGAAAGCATGTCGTTCTTGAAGGTGATAAATTAACACCTCACGAACAACGTTCTCTTTAATAAAATAAAAGGAAGAGGGAAAGGGGATTGGATGATATAATATCCCATTAGCATCATAACATTCTAGTAGATGTGTAATACTAGAGTTAAAATAAAATTTGTATAAATATAGGTGGGGAGAGATCAAGAAATGAACAAGAACTTGAAAGGAAATTAAAGGAGAAGAGGGAGATAATTTTTTTCTTAAATCCTCCTCTTGAGATTCTTCTTAACGAAGATAGGCTTGGTATTTGGATGAGACCAGAAGCTCTTGAAAGTGAGATAGGGGCTAGGGAAGATGTTTGGGAAGAGTTTAGTGAAGGCTTGGATCTTGAAAGGTGTGAGGAAATGATGGTGTGAAGGGTGGTTTTTATAGTGGTGGGGAGAGTGGTTTGTTTAATATAAAATTCATTAGTTTATTAATTTCCCCTAAGACAATGAATAGTGAGTCTTGAATGACTAAGAATAGTAATTTTATCATTTCATCCTGAACCAAGTGGGCTTACATCAGCATAACATCACACATGACTCTATAATTATCTTATTTATCTTATTTTTGTAATTTACGGTATTTCACTATTCATAAAAAATTCAAGTATTTCAGAAAAATCCAAAAAATTTAACCCAACCATTTTTCAATGTGTAGAATCCAAAAATGAAGTCCATTTTTCAAAAAAAAAATTCTAAATATTATTAATTTAATATTTAATTAAAATCATGCTTTATTACTAAAAAACAGTTTTAAAACATTCATTTACTTATTCTAAAATATAGGTACATCATACTTTCAATTGAATATTATTTTTATACTATCATAGGAAAGGTTACTATTAATTAGGGTATATTATTATTCATAAGGGTATGTTACTATTCACAAGGATAGGTTACTATTCACAAAAAAAATTATTTTTGTTTTATTGGACTCCAAAAATCATCTTGAACACAACTGTGCAAGTCAGATTCTCAAAATTCGTAATATAGAAGTGAAAAAAATTATGTTTTAGAGGTCACTTAGTACTTAGTAGTTCATTATGTTGTGTTATCATGTGATTTTATGACATGTTTATAAGAAGGGAATTTCCATTGAAAAACATTGGGTCGTTACATTTGTTCTACCTTATGACTATATACTTTGAGATTAGTTTAGGGAAATAGTGTTAACTGTTTCATGTTTGGATTTTAGGATAGGGACTCCAGTGTTGGTGTAGCCACTGATGTATCCATACACACTACTAAAAATAGCCCTATTCCCATGGTTTAAGAAAACTGTGGGTATATGTATAGTGTGGGAACCTATACCCATGGTTCTGGAAAATCGTGGGTCTAGGTCACCTATACCCACAGTTTTCCACAAAACTGTGGGTATAGTTGTTTATTTCAAGGATTATCCCCATGGTTTTGTCCAAACCTTGGGGATAGAGTTTTTTCGAAGGCTTATACCCACGTTTTTGTAAAACCATTGTTATAGGTGTTTATTTCAAGGCCTATCCCCATGGTTTTGGAAAAACTATGGAGATAAATATTTTTTTCAAAGGCATATATCCACTATTTTTTAAAACCATGGGGATAGCTTCCCCACATTTTGGTAGCAAGAAAAATGCACAGGAAACCAAAACAATTAGGTGGGAAAACCTATACCCACGGTTTGAACTAATATATTTAGGTTGATAGAAATTTATAAAAAAATTAATTATACAGCTTGGTTGGTTAGGAGTTGCATATTTGTTGCAGCGGTTGAGGTATCGAATCCCGCTGGATTCTTTTTTTGAATATAGATATGGAGATTAGTATATTACTATAAATGCAGACATATATTGGTGTAGTCGAGCCAGCTTGGTTTGTTAAGCGCTGGAATCTTGCTGCCTCAGATGCGGGTTCGAAACCCGCTGTATTCATTTTTTCGTAATATGATCATAGATTAATATATATTTACAAATATAGATATATATTAATATAAATGGAATAGAGGAAGTGTTGAGGTCCATTGAAATACTCTTTCAGGTCCCAGGAAGTAGCAGGTTCAACACCTATGAGATCCTTGTTTTCAATATTTTTACCCATGGTCCTTGTTTTCAATATTTTTACCCACAGTTTTTAAACCGTGGGTATAAGACTTTGACAGCGTGGATGAGGCTTTGGCACGGTGGAAAAAAAATATTCCCACGGTTTTTCAAACCGTGGGTATATGTTAAGACCCCTATAACGATGCCTCTTAGCCCCATGGTTCCCAAAACTG
This sequence comes from Viscum album, assembly GCA_963277665.1. NCBI lineage: Eukaryota > Viridiplantae > Streptophyta > Magnoliopsida > Santalales > Viscaceae > Viscum > Viscum album. The sequence goes on from OY728126.1 coordinate 68,802,533, forward strand.
TGGGTATAGGCTATACCCACGGTTTTGAGGCCTATACCCACAGTTTTGAACCATGGGAATAGGTAGTTTTTTCAGTAGTAACACCAAGACTCTGATCACCTTCCTTTCTACTCGTTACCTGTAGACATTGGTTGTTGGGAAAAAATTTGTACATAAATCATATAGGAATGAGTTTTGGTTTCAATTTATTTATGGATTCATCTCCCTATATATACTATTTGACTATGGTATATCATCTGGTTTATTTAACAGTTCCAGCACAAGGATAACCATCTTGGATTCTATTACAGGATCATTAGGATGATATATCGAGTAGAAGGGAATTAGTACATGGACCTATATCAGAGATTGAACCTCTATGTGGTTTACCATATCTACCACCAACCATTGATTATTAGCTAGAAGTGGTAGTTCCAATGGAGGATGTACATAGGTTTAGTGTTCTGCATGAGTATCAGAGGCAACAACCTTCTATATTTTGGGGTGAGCCAGACCGCAAGCATCTGAGAACTATCTAGAGGTAGTTACTTGATTTTTCCTCCTTGTGATGACGTATGTAGATCATATGGTGGTCCTCATGATGAGTATTCCTCAGAGATCTACTGAATGATGGTAAAGATTAGTGACCCAGTCCCACAATGTGGAAGCTCTCTCCTTGTCAGACATTGAGAATCTCTTCAAGAAGAATTTTTATTAGAAATGTTACGATTAGTGCACAAAAAAGAGCTTCTATATCTGAATCAAGGAATTTTGACCAGTGCAGAGTACTTAGTGAGGTTTATTGATCTCTCATGATACTCCATGGATATGGTTTAGGACATGTTCTTTATAGTGTGTACCTTTGATTATGGTTCTTGTCAAGTAATAATAAGTTCAATCGTATCCCTTTTCATTCTCACCTATGATAGGGTGCTTGAGTAAGCTTTGGTGGTGGGGAGATTCCTAGAAGAGAAGGCACCAATAGTGGGTGTGTGTAGTGGGAACCTAATAGCTAAGACCTCAGCAGAAGGTAGCTGACAACAGTTGAAAGGATCCAAGAATGTTAAATTCTTCCAGAGATGATCCCATGGAATAAGATTAGTAGTGATGGTTTCTTAGGATGGCTTGAATCATCCAAGGGAGAGGTGGTGTTTCTTCAAGGGTATTTAGGGAAATCTAGCTTGGGATTGTCTGACTTATCATAAATCTGATCTAGATATGGTCAAGATACCATTAAGACAGAAGCATGGGAAGGATCATGCTGGTCTGTAGGTAATATTATGTGGATAAGGGGCTTGAAGAGTAGTGGGAGGTGGTCGGTGGTTTGACCTATTACCACCACCCTGACCAAGTGGTCCATGCTAGGCTCAACGAGATCGTGGTCAGAGATGAGGCCAGCTTTGGGATATGTAGGCCTATAACCCCAAGGAACTAGGGTTGATATGAGATACAATATGTTTCTTTTATACCTTAGCTGTAGTATTAATAAACATGGGTACAAGTAATTCCCTTATTTCCACATCCTTGGTTCAAGACACAAAGATTCTAGTTGAGCTATTAGCTTGGCCCTTGTGGTTGGAGACTCCGACAAAAGGTGAATTTTCAATTTCCCACTTATACCAACAATGTGACCTAATTCTTGTAGTTGACAGTTTTATATGGGATCTCTTTGTAACTACAATTAGGCCTTATGACTTCATCATAGGTTTGAACTGGTTATCCACAGTTCATGCCCATATTAGCAATTTTAGGTTGAGGATGAGGTGTGTCCACAGTGATGGGACATATTTTTCTTTTATTGGTGAAAAGGAATATTTTTTAGATTAATAAAAGATCTGGCATAGAAAAGTGCATCCAATTAATATGTTTTTTTCTATCATGACTCTTGGAGTAGTGGATGTTATGGGATACTAGTTCCCCATAGCGGGGGAAGAGTATAAGGATGTATTTCTTGAGGATGTTCTAGACTTACCTCCCAACCAAGATCTACACTTCTTTTTTAAATTAAACCCTATGGTGTCCCTGATATCTATGCCAACATATTGGATGGATCTCAAAGAGATTTATGAGATGAGGGTGCAGTTTGAGGACTTTGAAGATAATAGATTTTTGAGACCCAATGTTTCCTCGTATATATCCCCAATGTTTTTTCCAAGGAGGATGGGTGCTTGAGGTTATTTGTGGTTTACTACTGCTTGAATCAAGTGAGCGTGAAGAATAAGTATCCACTACTAAGTATCAAAGACCTATTTCATATATTGATAGGATCTCGATGGTTCTCAGAGATTGACCTCAGATCAGGCTATCACCAGCTGCGAGTACAAGATGTGGATATACTGAAGATGACATTCATATGTCACTACAGTCACTATGAGTACATAGTGATGATGTTCTTCATGACGAACACCCTAGTGGTGTTTATGGGCCTCATGAATTGTTTCTTTCATCCTTTCTTAGATAGATTCATGGTCTTCTTCATCAATGTTATCCTATTTTACTTGACATCTAAGGAGGATAATGTGAGACACCTGAGGATGGTCCTGGACACACTCTTGTGTTCCAGTCAAGAGTGTTACCAAGGTGAAAAATTTTCTTAGGACATGATTTATACCTAGTTTCTCCAGAGTGGCAGAACCCTTGAAATATTTTACCTGGAAGGGGAAGGCTTTCGCGTGGACAGAATGGTGCCAATAGTTCTTTTAGGAGATTATTTAAAGGTTGAAAAGAACTCTTATCATGGGATTTTTAGTTGTGGGTGTCGATAATTTAGTGTTCTGTGATACATCAGGGACTAGACTTGGATGTTTTCTAAATTATAGGTAGGTAGTGATTTCCTATGGTTCATGCCATTTGATAACACATGAACAAAACAACATGAACCATGATCTTGAGTAAGCAGTGGTAGTCCTCACACTAAGATTGTGGAAACACTAACTAATGGGTGAGAGGATTATTTTTTACTAGGAACATAAGAGTCAAAAATATATATTCCCTCAGAAGGATATTATCTTGAGATAGAGATGATGGAAATAGATCCTCCAAGACTATGAATTTTATATTTTCTATACTCCTGAGAAGGGGAACATGGTGGTAGACACCCTCAATGGGATATCTTGTTCATATTTTTTGTTTGAGTCATCATAGTAGTTATCCTCATTGTAGTTTTCCTTGGTGGAAAAGTACGGTGCTTCATATCTTTAATCAATGGTTGTTACCCCCACTTCTTTTACAATGTACGTCCAGAGGACATGATTCCCTCTAGGTGATCATAGACCAACTCACCCAATTGACCCACTTCCCAGCTATTTGAGATCTATGTTCAATAGAGAGTTTGGGATGCCTCTATGTAAAGGATATAGTCCAACTCCATGGAGTTACCTCAATGATTGTTTTATAACATTACACTCACTTCACATAATGATTATGGAGTGGATTATAGTAAATCTTTAGGACTCAGTTACACTTGAGCACAATGTTTCACCCCCAGACTAATGGTCAAACAGAGAAGACCATTCATGTCTTGGAGGTCATGTTTCGGGCTTTCATATTGGACTTTGGATATATTTGGAGAGGTAATATACACATGTCGATGTTTGTGTACAAAAATAGTTTCCATTTCACCATTGTTGTGGTTCTATTTGAGGCCTTTTATGGGCGACCCCATAGGTCGCGAATTTTTTGGACTGATCCAAGAGAGTCCGCACTTGTGGGCACAAAGTTGGTGAAAGCTTCTGCAAAGAAGGTTCATATCATTTAATAGTAGATGAGTACTACACAAAACCACCATAAGTCCTATGTGGACTGATGATGGAGATCTATAGAGTTTAAGGAGGGAGACCATATGTTCTTGAGGATTTAACCTCAACGTGGATTGAAAATATTTGGTCTTATTGTCAATTTATCTAGATATTCATGGGTCCTTTCCATACACTACATAGAGTTGGAAAGGTGGAATACTTCTTAAATCTAATGATGCAGTTTGACTGGGTACATGGAATCTTCCACATGTCACAGCTAAGGAGGTATGTGCATGAACCATCGAATGCTACCAACTGGGGTGAGATGGAAATTGAGGATGAAGCTATATTTTCTAAGTAACTATTAAATATCTGGGATAAAAAATATGGGATCATTCATGGGAGATCAATTCCCCTGGTGCATGTTTGATGAAAACAAGAGAATCTTCAGAATAGGACTTGGGAGTGGGACACCCTGATGAGAGCCTAGTACCCTCATGTTTTGGAGTAGGTTTTTCTCTTTTTGGATAAAAATACCAAAGGCGGGGAGACTCTAATGACTCATATTTTCCATTTATTATTTTTAGATATTATATGAGATATTTTTGAGATTAGTAAATAAGACAGTTTGCGATTCTAAATCCCGTTGTTCCTAGAATAAACGTTTCAATTATATTAAATATATTAAATAGCATGCTCCCACAATTTTCCTGAAAACGTTGAATAACTCCTGAACATGAGTCCAAATGAAATTCAAGGGCACTGTTGAGTTTAGAACTTGATTTTTTCCTTAGGTGCAATATATCCTTTGTCAATGAGATGCGTTTGTGAAAAAATCATCATGGGTCGATAATTAATAAAATAAATAAAATAATTTCATTTTATTCAATGTAGTGACCAACTTCCCCTTCAAATAAACAACTAAAGAGTTTTTATCAGGGTTTTCCACTAAAACCTGGATACCTAGAGACCATTGGAGGAGAACTTTCTTGGAGAACGATGATGAATGAGGAACATTTTGAGGATTTTTGTGCCAACATAGTTTCTAGATCTCATCAACGAAGGAGGCACAAAACCGTTCTTCATTAATGTTCCAACAAACTCTAAGTAGGATGTTGTTTTTGGTTTTCCACACCAGAAAAATTTGGATCAATTCCCTTAATATAATTGATACACGCATCATCATTATATTTAAATTGATGCATTATTGTTCATTGTTTATCTATCCCTCTTCATTTGTAAATTCTATGATAATGGTTTGAGGCTGAACAAACAATGGATGAGGTTCATTCCTCACATATTATGGCTTATGTCTTTCTCCCACATTTCCTTGCATGATCATCATGGGTATTTACTTTGGCCCATGTTTTTATGAAATACAATGAATTTGATTATTCTGTGATTGTTTTTTGGAACAAAAGATATATATCATGGGTGCAGTTCATGATCATGGGTATAATTGAGGTGAAAAGATGGTGGAAGACAATCATAGGAAGATCATACATATTTTTAGGTTTTGTTCTTCCCAAAATTTCTTGCACACTGATAGATGGCTCGACATGGTATTTTCTGAGTCGATTCGAATCTGAATATTGCCTTTTAATGATGGAAAGGGATGACTGACCTTAGATCTTAAGGTTCCAGTGATTTTAGTGGCTGTGATTATTCACAAGATGATGTGGAGGAATATCCTCATAGATCATGAAAATCCCGCTATACACAATGTGTATTTAAGGTCTACATGTCATGTGGGACCCCCTGGGTGTACTGTTAGGGTTACAATTGGTGTTAAATATCACATACCATGTGACATGGTCACATGACATGTGGCACATCAATGATGGTTTGGTGTGTACCTTTGAGGGTACACAAACACGTCCAAGAGTACACAGGAATGGACACACTGAGTACTCAGACACTGAAACTACTAGGTGTACATGACATGACCAGCTATACAAGGGCATGACCATGTAACACATAGAGGGTGCTAGGTGACCTCTACATGTTGTGTACATCACTCAAACTTTGTGTATATTCATTTTTTGTGGGGAAGCACCACATGGTCAGGTCTAGGTTGAGTGATACATGTTGTGTACTCCCTTAGATACAACTTTAAGCTCTTCATCGCTACAGTTCATACCAGTGTCAGTTGAGTGGTTTTCCCCTTGGTCCTTTCCCTCAAGGGTACAATGTGGTATTATGTCCACATATCAGTATTGTGATGCCCTCAAAGGGATAAATCCAAACTCAAGTTTTTGGATTCCCTCCATGAGACTATAGTGAGATCCCCTATCATATTTATACCCTAGATGGGGTTTGTGGAATCAACATGACCTCCTTGATTAGGGAAATGATCTTCCATCTAGAAGGACATATTGGTAGGGTTCACAGTATCATTGGTGTATGATACCCTACATAGCTAGTTGATCTAGATTGGGTTTGTGGTTTCCCACAGTGGTTTTGGGTGTGACCCCATATCTATGTATCAAGGTATTCTAAGACCAGTGATCTTTATTTGGAAGGGAACAATAATATTGACCTCTTGATTGAGTTTCTCCTGCGAAAGCTTGGATTATGGACTGTGTTTTTTCAAAACAACCATTGCTTCAATTCGAATCATGTGGCCGACATTGGTTTTGACCATCTGGAGGGATGGTGTCCTTTTTGAGAATATCTGGGTGTTTTTTATTATAAATTTATTGTTATATCCTTGTATTGAGGTGACTATACTTGATTCGTCATGTTTAGTGTTTATAGGGTGTCCTAATGGGTATTTTTATACTCACCCCAACATGGGATCTTCCCACACCTATCATGTCTTACCTAGATGATGACCCTTTTGACTATGTCTTGGGAGTACATGGAGTAGGTGGAGCATAGCTTTATCTAGAAAGACAAAGGTTTTTTCCAGGAGCTTCCATTTGATCATAGTCCTCTCCCTTGGAGAAGGATGAACTCTATATTTTTTTGGGGTGGTATTTTCCCCATTTTCCCCCTTTTATTACTTTACTATCATACATTGTTTGTGGGATTATAGATGTATTCATGAATTGGTTCGGCTATTTTAAATTTATGCACTGAATGTTTTTGGAGATGTGTGTGTGTACAGGTACATTATGCTATTTCCCCCCATTTGTGGTATATTCCTACTCGGCACTGGTTGCTAGCCCCTAGCCTTTTGGAGGCGGGCTTGGGGTAGTCATGAGTCGAACCCTAATGGGTTGACTCATGAAAGGTTAGACTAACCATGTTCTTGTCATGAAAGTTCCATTGGATTCATAAGTGAAGGCCTCATGGGATGTTCAAGGTTATTAATAACCATGCACACTAATAGTGTGCCTCCTAGAGACCTCCCCATTACACCACCAAAACTCAAAATGACCCCTAATCATAGCCCAAAGATTCACCACTGATAAGGAAATACCACAAAATATCATCACAAAACCCATAACGAGGCTCAAATCATAGCCAAAATCACCAAACACCCATGTAAACTTGAGATTTGGCATAATGAAAAGCTGACAGACACTCCCCCACTCCTACCTCTTGAGTTCTAATAGTCTTAGTTCCATTCAACCACAGACTCCAAAATAGAAACCTTCTCTGATGCAATTTTTTAATGAACCGACTTGGATTGACCCCACCCATCAACCATGTCGGCCCATCACATGACCTAAATCGTGTTCCAAATCACCACGGGCTGGAGACAAGCATCAACCATAACCAATAATCTCTTGGGAATAGTTTATCCCATGATAAAATGGCACGAATTTTCCATTAAATAAGACAACCACACCAACATCAATAGAGTATGAAATAAATAAAATAATATACCTCATGAAAAAATATATAACATAAGCATAACATTCTATAATAGGATATATATATATATATACTTGTTATCTCATGTCAAAACCCAATACTAAAAACTATAAAAAATGCCAAGTAAGTCATATACATACATCCCAATAGATAAAAATCCAAAAATGACTCGAATTGATCACACTCCACGAAACTCCATCTCCTCCATAAATCATAGACGATGGTAATCAAGAAGAGCCACCTAGGTACATGCTGTCCTTGCCTTTACCTATGCCCTAAAAATGAAATCTATATACTCCAAAAGGAATATGTAGGGTGTGAGGCATAATACATGTAGGAAACCACCATGAATTAATATAAATCATTTACCCATGAAAACCAATAAACTAGTTTGAAAACACTTTTCAAAAGTAAACCACTTTGAGAACATTTCATTTTCAAATAAACCTTTGAAATCCATTTGGTTTTCCATTTCAAATAAAATATGTCTTCCAAAACATTTCTCAATATGGATCAAATGATTAAATAGGGAACAACATTCATGTTGTACTGAACACAACAAGGGAAAGCATAACATCATCATCATATGATCAATAAATGAAAATGGGCATAACATATCTCATCACATGAAACATGGAACTAATAAAATAAAATATGTATATAAACCAATTGACAAGCCCAAAGGGATTAGTTATTTACATCAGGTCTAATCAAAAGAATTTAATTTTATCCTAAATAACACTAACTAAAATGGAGTAGTAAAGTGGAAATATGGGGTTGAACCCACAAAGAGAAGGGATATAACATCCCCGACCCGGAAGCCAGTAAACTGGTGCTCTGAGTCGGGTGGTTACATGACTGTAAGTGCGCCTCCTCATACGCCAAAGGTTTCCTACTAGCAAGGGGGTCCAAATAGACAATTGGGGAGACTAGACCCCCATTTATCTGAGTAAGCCACAATAGAAGATAAAAAAATAGAGAAATAATAACCAATAATAACAGAGCATGCATAAACAACCATTCCTCAAATGGGCTACAACCATGTCCAATAGTAAATATGCCATACCATGATGCACATGAAAAAGTGAACAAAACCCAAAATGTAAATAATAACAAATTCCCAAAAATGGTCCTGACACCAAGTCTCGGTCCTCCTCCACACACACCAATGCCAACACAACTACCTAGCAAGGGCATTTTCCCTTGTCTTGACCTGGAAACCTGAAGTCTGCTCAGGTACCCAACGACGGCCTGAGCAAGGTGTGAGTACAACTCAGTAGGCCACCACCAAGGGTGTCTACAAAATATCTAGTATAAACAATTGTGCATGAAAAAGGGAAATGAACAAAAAATGACAAGGAAATGATTAAGTTCCCTTAACCGGTTTAGGTCCATTGCCAACATTTATTACCATTTCCATATCTTACAATTTCACCCCATTTCCCATTATTTACAATTTTCAACACATTTAACATGGATTCATCAAGCACACAACAAGTAACATGGGCTTAAAGTACACAATCACATGCATGAGGAAAACAACTATTATCCTATCTAACTAGGACTAACTTCCTCATGTCAAACACATCCTCGCCTCGAAGCCTCAATCCTGGTGGGTACAACCATTAGGGAAATAGAGCCTCTGTTTAGGTGGATGAAACCATTAGGTGCCCCGTTGCAAAAACTTAGGCGCTAATTAGCACGGTTTTTGTGCCAAACTACATGAAAGGGTATTTGTGTGGGTAGGCACCGCCCGTCACAAATGTCGGGAGGCGGTAAGACCTAGTTGCGATGGGGGATCCCCCATCGCAACTAGTTTAACCCTCGGAGGGTATTTATGATGGGTCTCGTCGCAAATAACCAGCGTCGGTAAAAACCTATTTGTGATGGGATGTTGTCCCATCGCAAATAGTGTGTCAACAAGTTACTTTTTGCAACGGGCCCCGTCCCAAATAACCTTTTAACCGTCGACCATAATTAATGTGGTTGAAGGTATTTGCGACAGGTCCCATCACTTATAATACTTTTTGCGACAGGATTCCCGTCACTAATAGTCTCATCGCAACTAATCTAACCTATATACCCCCACCCTGTTTTTTCTTCTCTCCTCCTAAATTCCTTCTTCCTCTGCTTCTGTAAACTCTAATTTTAGAGTGAAATTTTTTTAGAGTTAGTTTTTTTACGAAGAAGTTGTGAAGCCACCTACAATTATAAGAGGTCAAGTTTAAAGGCATTTATGTTTTATTTAATTTAGTATTTATTTCAATTCATTATATTAATTTTAATTATTGTTGATTAGTTATAATTAAGTTAGATTTAAATTGTTTTGTCATCAGTATTTATTTGTATTAATAAAATTAAATTATTAGTACTAATTCTTAGTAATTAGTAATAATTATTAATTATTAAAGATAATTAGTAATGTATATAAATAATTAGTGATAATTAGTAATTAATAGCAGTATTTTGCACTAATTAATAGCAATTGACACTAATTAGTAATAATTAGAAATAAATGGTAATAATTAGAAAACAATAGTAATAAATATTAACAATTAGTAATAAATAGTATTAATTAGTAATAATTTGCAATAAACACTAATAAATAGTAATAAATACTAATAAATACTAATAAATAGTAATAAATACTAATAAATACTAATAATTAGTAATAAATACTAATAATTAGTAATAAATACTAATTAATAGTTATAAATACTAATAAATACTAATAAATATTAATAAATACTAATAATTAGTAATAAATACTAATAAATAGAAATAATTTTTAATAAATAGTAATAAATTGTAATAATTAGTAATAACTACTAATAAATAGTAATAAATACTCATAAATACTCATAAATAGTAATTAATAGTAATTAAAAGTAATTAATACTAATAAATAAAAATAAATTTTATTAAATTGTAATAAATAGTTGTAAATAGTAATAAATAGAAATTAATAGTAATAAATAGAAATAAATAGTAATAAATAGTAATAAACACTAATAAAAACTAATAAATACTAATAAATTGTAATAAATTGTAATAATTAGTAATAATTAGTAATAATTATTAATAAATATGAATAATTAGTAATAAATAGTAATAATTAGTAATAAGTAGTAATAATTAGTAACAAAAATAAATAGTAGTAAATAGTAATAATTTGTAATAAGTAGTAATAATTAGTAATAATTAGAACTAATTAGTAACAATTAGTAATAATTAGTAATAATTAGTAATAAATAGTAATAAATAGTAATAAATATTAATAAATACTAATAAATACAAATAAATAGAAATAAGAAGTAATAAATAGTTAAAATTAGTAATAATTAGTAATAATTAGTGATAATTTGTAATAATTAGTAATAAATACTAATAAATACCAATAAATACTAATAAATACTAATAAATAGTAATAATTACTAATAAATAGTAATATTAACTAATAATTACTAATAAATAGTAATAAATAGTAATAAATTGTAATAACTTGTAATAAATAGCAATAAATAGTAATAAATAGTAACAAGTACTAATAAATTGAAATAAATACTAATAAATAGAAATAAATACTAATAAATACTAATAAATAGTAATAAATACTAATAAATAGAATTAATTTGAAATAAATACTAATAAATACTAATAAATAAAAATAAATACATATAAATATAAATAAATAGTAGTAATTAGTAATAAATACTAATAATTGGAAATAAATTGTAAAAAATAGAAATAAATTACAATAAATTACAATAAATAGCAATAAATAGCAATAAATAGTAATAAATAGAAATAATTAGCAATAATTAGCAATAATTAGCAATAATTTCCAATAAATAGCAGTAAATAATAATAAAACAGAAATAAATAGAAATAAATAGAAATAAATAGCAATACATAGAAATAATTAGCAACAATTAGTAATAATAACAATAAATAGCAAAATTTTTCAATAAATAGCAATAAATTGCAATAAATAGCCATAAATAGCCATAATTAGCCATAATTAGCAATAAATATAAATAATTATCAATGAAATAAATTATAATAACTTGGCACAATTTTCAGTGGATTTACGACACTCCTTTTGCTCGATGACTCTTCTCCTTTCAACTCTCACTAACACAAAACATTATGAAAAGAATGATCTATATATGTATATCAAATCTCACACGCACGATTTTGAATATGAATTTATAGGACCACATTTTTCATAATGTTTTCAGGCGGTGACAGTTGCAAGAAGAAGAATCATCGATGAAAAGGGGGTGATTTTGTCCGACGTCTCATTTACTTGCATCTTTTTCACACTGAAATCACAAAGAAGAATTTGCTCAGAGGTACACATATGCATTATCATATGCACAAGAATGAATAAGAGTACCTCCAAGAAGATTCGTCGTTGTTATTTTAGTGTGAGAAAGTTGCAAGTAAAGGAGTCATCAGACAAAAGGGTAGCCGTAAATCCTTTAGAAATTGTGTTGCCTGTAATTAATGGTAATTATTAAGAAGTAGTTGTAATTATTTATCTTCTTTTTTGGATAGTGTTTTTCTAATTTAAAATTATTCAAAAATAGTAATGATTTTATATTATTTGAAAAAATATGGAACAAGAAATTCGAAAACAGTCATTATTATATGATCGTGCTTGGATAAATCAATACAAAAATCTGAACAGTTCTGGATTAAATCCTATATATATTGAGGATGTTGAAGCTTTATTATCATTTGCATCATCAAAACTAGAATTTGTTTTAGAAGGCACAATTAAGTGTCCTTGTAAAAAATTTGCTCTGAGAATGTTTGACACATTAGACAAGGTTGGGGGACATCTATTGCGGTTTGGTTTTCAACCAGATTATATTTTTTGGTATCAACATGGTGAACACAGTTCTAGAGAAGATACTAATAACATTAATCAAGATCTATCACGGTTTCAAAATATAGTACACGAAGATGAAGGTCCATCTGTTCAATAAACTGAAACACAGGATGCCATTGATTTAACTCCTGAGTTGGCACCATCTGTATTTTATGAGTTGTTGATGTCTAATTAAAATGCATTATATTCTGGTTACAAGATTAGAAAATTAGAATTGGTTGTAAAATTTATTACTATTAAATCAGATAATGCAATGTCAAATAACTGTTTTGATCAAATATTTTGTTTGTTTAAAACACTGTTACCTGAAGGAAATGTGTTGAATTCAAATTACTATGAGAGAAAGAGGTCGGTTCGTAATATTTTCCTTAGTTATCGGAGGATTCATGCATGTTCAAATGATTGCATCTTATATTCTGTTGAAAATGAGTCATTGGATAGTTGGACCACATATGGAAAATCGAGGTATAATGAAGCTCAATCGGGGAAGTCTGGATCGATTCATGTGAAACAGTTGAGATATTTTCCCCTTACACCAAGGTTACAGCATTTGATTATGACTCAGAACATGGCGTCAGTGATTTCATGGCCCAAAACCAATATTTCAGTTGATAAAAGCCTGAATCATCCATATGATGGTGATTCAGGGAAACATTTTGACCGAATGTATCCGTCTTTTGCTTTAGAAGCCCAAAATGTGTGATTGGGTCTTTCTACTGATGGTTTTTGTCTGTTTGGTTCTTATGGTAGTCAGTATTCATATTTTCTTGTCTTTATAACTCCGTACAATTTAACTCCATGGATGTTGATGAAGGAGCCCTATATCTTTTTGACCTTATTAATCCTAGGACATCCAAAAAAGAATGTTGATTTTTATTTAAACCGTTGATTAGTGAGTTAAATTCACTCTGGAGTAATGGTATCAGTACATATGATGTTGCTACAAAAAATAAATTCACATTAAAAGATGCATTGATGTGGAAAATTAGTGACTTTCCGACATATGGCATGTTATCTGGCTGGAATGTACATGGTCTAAAATCATGTCTTTACTGTATGAAAGAAAACAAAGCCTTTATGCTCATCAATGGAAAAACCATGCTATTTTTACTGTCATCACAGATTTCTTCCAACCGATCATCCTTTTCGGAGGAAAAAATCTCATTTCAGAAAAGGAAAAATTGAAAGGAATGAACCTACAAAAATGATCTCAGGTACAAAGTTAAAATCAGTTGTATTTTCATTACCTCCCATCACATTTTGTCCAACATTAAACCAACAAAAAATTCATGGCTTTGGGAAAGAGCACAATTGGATAAAACAGAGAATTTTTTGGGATCTTCCATATTGGTCTAATTTATTAGTCCACCACATGTTGGATGTCATGCATATTGAGAAGAACTGTTTTGATAATTTATTTAATACAGTTTTGGATACACCAAGTAAGGCCCAAGAAAATGTAAAGGCATGATTAGATCTTTCCCAAATTTACAGACATCCAAAACATGAACTATTTCAAAATTTTAGATCACAGAGGTTAATGAATCCAAAAGCATCTTATACACTATCCAAAGAGTCGCTTATTATTTTTTTAGTGGATTGTAGATTTGATACTTCCTGATGGCTATGCTTCCAATTTTGGTAGATGTGTTAAGAATGGTCATTTTACCAGATTAAATGGTCATGATTGTCATGTTATAATGGTAATAATTATGCTGATTGGAATCAGATGTTTTTTTTATTTCCATGATTTGGGATTTCATAACAAACATATCATATTTTTTTCGAGACATTTGGGTGGAAAAAACAGACTATGATGCACTATGTAAACTGGAAGAAGATGTTATTTTCATTATATATAAACTGAAGAAAATCATCCTTACAAATTTCTTTGACTCAATGGAACATCTGATATTGCATTTTCCACATGAAGCTAAATGTGGAGGTCTGATACACATTCGATGCATGTACCCATTCAAGTGATACATACAGAAATTGAAGAAAAAAGTACGTAACAAAGCATCAGTTGAATGCTCAATTGATGAAACTTATTTGCAAGAAGAAATTGATTTCTCTCTCTCATTATTTTGAATTTTAATATCCCTCAAAACAAAAATGCATAGAATGGAATGATGGGAATGATGATGATGAAATGAACAATCAATTATCAGTTTTTAATTAGCTAGATCTTGGCTTCGGTGGAGTTCATGAACGATAGCTTTTAGATGATGAACATCACAGAGCTCGTACATATGTTCTACTCAACTGTTTAGAAATGACATCATTTGTACTGTGAGTGCTTCTATCATTTATTCTATAATTTATGTTGCAGTAAATAAACTTATTTTTTTCTAGGTTATATGATAATCATATCATGAAACAGCTTCCACAAATTACAATAGCTACTCTTGAGGAACACAAATAGAAAATTTTTTATCAATGGTTTCAAAAACTGGTAACATAAATTATTGTTTGTTTAACATATCAATTTAGTTTATTATTTTTTATATTGATAATTTTTTTACAAATTTTTTGGTGTCTCAACATGCTGATAAAATTGATAAGATAATGTGTATACTGAGTAACCCACCTTCCAAAATGGTTAGATCTTACAATGAATATATGGTGAATGGTTTTCAATTTCATACACGTGCATATAGGGAATCAAAAAAACCATGAAAAATGGATTTTTCTTAAGATTATCACATCATAGAGAAACTGAAGTTGAATTTTACGGCATGATGGATGAAATTATTAAATTGTGTTATCTAGGGAAAAATTATATAACAATGTTTAAATGTCGATGTTTATATCCTAAGAGAGGCTTGTAAAAGCATGCGGTTGATTGTCTCCTATCGACTAGTCAAGGTTTTGATGCTCTGCTAATGTGTATAGAAGCACTCTGGTCAAATCCTCAGTGATAATACTTTTTAATAGTCGAATGTTTTTAGTTGATTGTATTTTTATTGGGGGGTTTATTGTAGAGATTAATTGAAATGATTGATTTATTAATATGTAATTAACAATTTTATAAATATTGGGATGAGTTCATCATTAGGTAGTTAATTTTTTGATATCCTTGAGCTTTTCTTTATATTACATTAAATTGACACCCATGTCACAAGTTGACGTTGATTAGAATTCCTAAGTGTTAAGGCTTTAATCCAAGCCTTAACTAAAATAGGATCCTAATCTCAATCAGTAGTTGATTATGGTATTTTATTTATGGTTCCAATAATCCATGGAATCCATATGTTAAACAAAACAAGTCCTTAATCCATGACATGTTAAGTCCAATATACACAATGTTAATTTAAAGAATATTCATCGAGGAAAAGCTCTAAATCACTTAACATACCTAAATTAAAAATCAACCCAATGAGAGATTTAATCAACCATATAAATTATTAGTAATCTGGTTATAATGATTGTCATTATAAAATAATAATATAAGAAAAATAAATGGATAAGAAAAGAGTGGTGCGTCAAACACACACACATATGATGATGATAATTAAAAACATACTTTAGATTGACTGATAAAGAAAAAGAAAATAAGGGGATTAAAATGTATTTAAACTACTTTAAGAACATTAATATTAAACTACAAAAAGTGGATGATAATAAGAGATATTGATGAAGAAACATGTATTAAAAATAGAATTACAAAAAAAGGACTTGTAAGATTACAATAATGAAGATCACAAAAATAAATGGAAACAAAGAGAGGAGGAAAGATTTTTCATATCAAAAATTAAGTATGGAAGGTCCTCCCATGCCCTTGTAAAGTCTTTGGTTGTGCCAATATGTTCTCATCTCTTCTGAAATTCAAACTCCTTTGAAGGAGAGGAGGGGGATGTATCTACAGCCCAAGGAAGTGGATTGTTTGAATTCCCAATCTGTCCCTCCAATTGGCTTGGTGATTTCAAAATAAAAAAAGCCAAATATTGAGATATAACCTTCTTCAAAGTTGTTGAAAATAAAGTTGTACGACTACTCTAACAATTTGGATGAATTTTGACTTATGGAGCCAATGTTATGGCGGTTTAAATAAACAATATTAAACTGTCCATTTCAATCCATGCTTTTTCAATGGCCAAAATTTGAATGGATTTAGGAATAGTAATATACCTTCAAATCAAAATAATTTATTCAACAAAGTCAGCCACATATATATCCTCTTTCTCATTGAAAATTCCAAGCTTTATTTGATTACTAGATAAGGAGATATGTCATGAATACTGTACTGATTTTAATTCCCAGACAGAATGGTGGTATGAGTTTAAATGAATCATTTGGGCCCCATTTATTTAGATTTGGCCCTTGAAATGTTTATCAAAGACTTCTTACATTGTCCCCCAAACTTTGGAGGAGAATAAAGGAATTTGGACTTCCTGATTGAGCCCATAAATTAAATCTTCATGGCTGGTCCAGTTTTTTCACAGATTATGTATGTCTTATTGTGTGGTCCATATGGGCCTTCAAATGAAAAAATTAGCCCATTATCCTTTACAATGAAATGTTGGATATTGAATTATGAAATATAAAAAATAATTAACACAAAATATTTGTCAGTATGGTGATATTTATAAATTAAATAGTAAATTAACTCAGTTGGACTACTTCTAAAAATGCTCAAAAATTATACTTAGTATTAAAACTTTAATATTTCAAAAAAATTAGGCACATTTCATATAAAATAAGTAAAGGGGGTATATAATGAGTCATGAATATATTAATAACATCAAATCCCCCACACATAGTCTTGTGCATGTCCTCAGGTTCAAAAAATATAAAAACATGACAAAAATCATTTTTACTCACCATCAAATATTAAAAATTTTGTTTTCCCCAATCAGGGAGGTTTAGACAATATCACCCATCCATATTGAATTCCACCACAAGTTGTTATAGAAACAGTGTTCCAAAAACAATTCATTTTTTTCATGCTCAAATTTAGAAATGGAAAATGGTGTCACAGAAAACTCACTCATCTCAAGATGATAAAATTAATTTTTGGGACTTCACTCATTCAACAACCAAAAGTGAAAATCATAGAGATTGAAAGATCTATAAGCTTCCACATAATATATAATGTTCACAACAATCAATACGTATTTTGAAGGGGTTTTTCTATGGAAATGGTATGGAAGGAATATAATGTTAAAGAGAGAGAAGAAGAGTGGTAAAACACCAACATGGAAAAAGCAATGCACATTTTTTTTGAAATGAGACATGGAAGGAAATGGAAACACATATTTATTAGGGAATGAAAATGTGAAATAAGCCACAAAAGTGGAAGGAAATATGAAGGGAATTAGAATATGGAATATTTACAAAACCCAAAACTTTTCCCAATGACATAAGAATGAAATGCAAGAGTTCTTTTTTTTTCTTCTTCTTTCTCTTTTTTTCGAAAGTTGAACTTGAAATAGATCTCACACTCAAATACCAACCCATGATTGATCTCTTTACGACACTAATTGTAATAGTTATAACAAGATAAATGGCTGAAAATTAGTGATTTTTGACCTACCCAAGACACAACCATTTTTTTTATTTTTTTCATTTTTTTTATTTTTTTTTTATTTTTTTTGGAACACTTGTCAATAATATTTGAACAATATTTCATAAGAATATATATATTCCCAAACCCCACTGAAGTAAAACCTCTCCCCCACACTAAAATTGATGCTTTCCCTCAAGCATATGATGAATCATTTAAAATCAATAAAAGGGCACCCAAACAATGATATCCATTACCCACACACTTAAATTTCAAAAAAAAAATTATGTAATGAAAATCCATGTGGATATTGGGTGGGATAAGGTATTGGGATTATAATTTGGCTATCAAAGAAAAGGTTTTCATAGGCTCGAAGGGGCTTTCAAAAGGAGTATTAATGTATTGTTAATGGGAGGATATTTGGCTATTATAATTCTCGTGTGGTTCAAAAAATGCATTTATCGTATTAATGAACACTAAAGTAAAAAAATTCAGCTCGAAGGTCCACAAACTCAAGATTCCCAAATGGGGGTGAAAAAAACACTCATTTTGAAAATATGTCCATAGGTGGCCTTGTCATGAAAGATAATTTTGTTCCTCATGGTTTGGGAAAATCATTTTACAAATCCAAAATTGAGCATTCAAAGTTTGTTGGTTTTGATACAATATTCTTTATACAAATTTATAAATAAACCACAAAATATTTGAGATTAAACCATGTATTTTGACTCCCAAAATGGTTGGACAAAATTTTAAAATTGGAAGGTGACAAAGTATGACTCTTGTTTTCATTTTTTTTGTTTTTTTTGTGTTTTTAAATTACACACCCACAAAAAAGAAAAAGAGTAATTAAAAATGTGATGAGGAAATTGGTAAAAAAACAAAATTAGAATGAGGGAGAAGAATAAGAAATAGAGGGAGAGAGAGATAGAAGAGGAGTTAAAGGGAATGAGGTTCCCCCTGGTTTAGATTTGGTGGGTTTCCATCTCTATCCAGTGGTGGGTCAATTCTAGAAGTTGGGGATCCGATGGAAGTTGATGTTGTTATAGGATTATGGGATGTTACATGAAAAAGAAAAATCATTATTCCTCTAATGAAAAACTAAAAAGAAATTGAAATTTCATAAAAATGAAATAAAGAATGGGGTGCCGCCCAAGAAGCGTTGCATTTATTTGTCTATAGATGGATAGTTGCAATGGACAACCCATATTATGATGGTGGCCATCATATTTTTTCAACTCTAGTGTGCATCTAGAAAAACATCTCTTTTGAGATGCATGATGATTCATTGGATAATTTCATCCCTTCCTTTTTTTAGTTCTTGCAATTCAATGGGGGTGGAAGGATAATATAAGTATCCTCCCTTTGGTCTTCAACTTGAGGTATTATGCAGCCTACTGAGTGTTGGTTTTATATGCTTGGATGTTTAGGAAGATGTTTCAATTCTGATGGTATGTTTATGTAAGGATCATATAACACAAAATGAGAGTATGATATCCCAATTGTTTTTGACTCATTTATTTCGTCACTTACCGATGTAGAGTAATGAGGATCAATAGAGTCATAAGACTAAATAATTTTTTCAATATCCTTTATATCAATGTTTTTTTCCAAAGAATGGTAAATTTCAACCACACCAGTGATCAATTTATTAATTAGGGAACAAATATCACAAACATCACAACCATTAGGACAATATAAACACATTGGTTCAGGGTTCAACTCATAAATAATATAATTTTCATAATCATGGATGGGAAATTATGAATGTTGGATAATCATATTGGAATCAAAAAATGAACAAGGTTCTTCATTTTCCCCATTACCATCCAAGTTGGAGTAGTGGAGGCCATAGGTTAGTTGGGATTCTAAAGAGTTATCAAGATCCTTTAGATCAATGGAGTTTTCAATTGTAATGCCAACATCAACTTCTCCATTTATGACTTGGTTAATGAGGATGCAATATTCAAAAACATGATTTATTGGGATTCAACACACTCTCAGAGAGACTTTCAGAAGCATGGATAGAGAATACAGGTTTATTCTCTGATGGGTGTCGCATGGATGGAAAAATATTGAACTTAACCAGTTGGTCACCAAATTCAACAAATAATATTCCAGCATAGACATAAATTTAGGTTCTCAATATCATTAAGAATGGTCTTCCTAGAATTAAGGGAGATCGAGAAGTGTTCATCTCACCTTCCATGTCAAGGACATAGAAATCACTAGGGGAGATAAGATAATTCACACGAATAAGGACACCCTTGATTATACCCTTAGAACTAGCAGTTCTTCGATTAGCCAATTGAATGAAAACACCCATTGGATGTAAGGGACCTATACCAAGTTTGTAGAATATGGATTTAGGCATGACATCAATTGAAGCTCTTAGGTCTATGAGTGCATCATCAAAGTTGGAACTTCTTATTTGGCATGGAACTGTAAAGGTCCCAGGATCTTTTCACTGAATGGGTATGGACTCTTTGTTTGAAACATTTTTAAAGGTACTAAGTTTCCTATTATGGGTACACAACTCCTAAAAAAACTTGACATAATTAGGAATTTTTTTTAATGAAATCTTAGAGGGGAATATTTACTTCAACACGTCTAAACATGTCGAGCATTTCAGGATTGGGTTAAAAGGACTTATTTGGCTTAGAAATAGATTGATAAAAATGTTTTGGGATCCTAATTGGAATGGAAGGAGGTGAGTGAATGGATTCATGTTCCTTTTCATGTTTCTTTTTATTTTCATTTTCTATGTCAACATTTAAAGGGGGTTGTAGGACTTATCTTGAGGCATAACAATTTGCTTCCCTAATCTAAGTGAAATTGCACTTACATTACCCTTGGGGTTGGGTAATGGTTGAGATGTATTTTGTGAAGAATTTGATTGTTGTTGATGTCTTAGGTGGGATGAAAGTTTACCAATTTGTGTTTCAATATTTTTGAGGCTAGAATGGGTGAATAAGGATAGATCTTTCATTACACTTTTCTATGTTTGTTTGGAATAAGTGGCTTGTACCAGATTGGGATTACCATGATTTTGGTTCTTGGGAAAGTGATTATATTGGTTTTGGAATTAGGATGTCTCACTAGGATAATGGAATCTAGGATGAGGGTTGTTCCTTTGTTATTGAGGAATAAAAGGATAAGGTTGTTGTAAGTTACCAACACCCTAAACATATTGAAACTGGTTCAGGTTTTGAGGATGGAATTGAGGGGGATGAGAGACAGGATTACCATACCGCATGCCTTGATTATACAAAGAAGAGAAGGGCTCAGAGTGAGGTTGTTGAAGTTTCTAAAAAACTGACCTGATAGTTGAGGGTTAGTGTTTCACTGAGAATATGCTGCATTGATCTCCATTAGTTCAGATGAATCAGATGGTTCATCTTGAAGTTGTGGAAAGGTGTCTATTGGATGAGGTGGTGATTTGAAAATTCCATAGTTTTTGACAGGTCTAGGGAATAGATATTGTGGAGAAGATGATGTTGGGGTTTGGACGCCACAACTAGTTGTCGCACAATACCTGTAAGTTAACTCATCCACTCGGTCATCTTGTTTGGATCTATTTATTGATTGTCTTGGACTTGTTTTACTTGAGAATGTTCTCGAGTATGGAATTTTTGTTTGTTTTCAGTCATGTTTCTTATGAGATATCTTGTAGCTATAAGTGTTTTATCAACAAGAGCACCACTACTTGCGACATCAACGAGAGTTCTCTCCATAGCCAATAACCCCTCATAAAAGTATTGGATCAAGAGTTGGTCAGGGATTTGGTGATGTGGGTAGGTTGAAATAAGCTTTTTGAACCTCTCTCACTATTCATGGAGTGATTCATTTGGAAATTGATGAATACCACTTATTTCCTTTCAGATAGAAGCAGTATGAGAAGTAGGAAAGAATTTCTCTAAGAAGAGTTTCTTCATGTCATTACATTTGGTTATGGAAATAGGAAGAAGGTAGTAGAACCATGACATAGCAGTATCATCTAGGGAGAAAGGGAATGCTTGGAGTTTGATTTGTTCCTTAGAAACCCATTGAGGATTCATGGTAAATCACACTACTTGGAACTCTTTAAGGTGAAGATATGGATCCTCATCGGCTAACTCATGGAAATGAGGGAGAAGATGAATGAAAACCGATTTGAGTTCAAAGTCAGCTTCTATGTTTGGATATTGAATACTAAGAGGTTGATAATTCATATCAGGGGCAGAAAGTTATTTAAGTGTTTGTTCACTATGATTGGTCATATCTAATTCAATTGGTTGGACAAGGACAAGTTCTTTAATGAGTTGATTATCTCTTATATTCTTCTAAATTTTGTGATGTGTTCTTTCATTTTAAAATGCAAACAAATATGAGGGATTTTTTGGGATGCTTCTAGGAATTTAGAGAGATTTTGAAAGAAAGGGGAAATGGATTTTTCTTTGTGTGTTTTCCATTTAAGATTTTTATGAGAAGGTGGATTTTTATTAATGTTTTTTTCAATTTTTTTTTGATTTTTTTACAATAATAAGAAACTAATGACTACATAAAGCACTATCCCCAGAAACAAAACCATTGGAAAGTGCATGGATGATTGTCGCCTATCGATCAGTCAAGGTTCCGATGCTCTGTTAATGTGTATAGCAGTACTCGGGTCGAATCCTTGGTGATGATACTTTTTAATAGTAGAATATTTTTAGTTGATTGTGTTTTGATTGGGGGGTTTGTTATAGATATTAATTGAAATTATTGAGTAATTAAGATTGATTTAAAAAATTTGATAAATAGTATGAGTATTTCATCATTTGGTAGTAAAGTTTCTTATATCCTTGAGCTTTGCTTTATATTACATTAAATTAACATCCATGTCACAAGTTGACATTTATTGGAATTCCTAAGTGTTAAGGCTTTAATCCAAGCCTTAACTTAAATAGGATTCTAATATAAATAAGTACTTGATTATGGTAGTGTATTTATGGTTCCAATAATACATGGAATCCATATGTTAAACAAAACAAGTCATTAATACATGGCATGTTATGTCCAACATAAACAATATTAATTTAAAGAATATCCATCGAGCAAAAGCTCTCAATCGCTTAACATCCTTTAATTATAAATCATCCCAATAAGAGATTTACTCTACCATTTAAATGATTAGTAATCTGGTTATAATTATTATGATGATAAATTAAGAATATAAGAAAATAAATGGATAAGAAAAGAGTGGTGCGTCGAACAGATACAAAAACGATGATGATAATTAAAAAAGAACTTTAGATTGATTGATAAATAAAAATAAAATAAGGGGATTCAATTGTATTTAAACTATTTTAAGAAAATTAATATTAAACTATAGAATTTGGATGAGAATAAGAGATATTTAAGAAGAAACTTTCATTATAATAGAATTACAAAAAAAAGACTTACAAGATTACAATAAGAAAGAAGACAAAAGTAAAAGGAAACACTAAGAGGAGTAAAGATCTATCAAGTGAAAACTTGAGTATGGAAGGTCCTCCCAAGACCTTTTAAAGGCTTTTTTCATTCCAATATTTGATCCTCTCTTCTGAAATTCCAAATCCTTCAAAGGAGAGAAGGGGGGTGTATTTATAGGCCAAGGAAGTAGACTGTTTGCATTCCCAATCTGTCCCTCCACTTGGCTCGATGATTTGGACATCCAGACAGGCAAATCATGATATATATCCATCTCCAAAGTTGTAGATAATAAATTTGGATGAATACTCTCAACATATTTATGAATTTGGACTTATGGAGCCAATGTTATGGCGGTTTCAATAAAAAATGTTAAACTGTCACATTTTATCCATGCTTTTTTGATGGCCAAAATGTGAATGGATTTAGAAATGGGAATATTCCTTAAAATACAAATTATTTCATAAATAAAGTCTACCACCTATATATCCTATCTCACAAAGAAAATTCTCAGCTTGATTTGATGAATATATATGGAGATATGTCATGAATACTGTACTAATTTTAATTCCTGGCCAGAATGGTGGGATGAGTTTAAATGAACTAGTTAGGAACTTGTATTTGGATATGGGCTTTGAATTTTTTATACAAGACTCCTTATATTGTACCAAAAGATTTGGAGGATAATAAAAGAATTTGGACTTCCTGATTGATCCCATAAATTAAATCTTCCTGGCTGGTCCAGTTTCTTCACAGATTTTGTAGGCCATTTTGTGTGGTCCATATGGGCCTTAAAATGGAAAAATTGGCCAAGGATTCTTTATAATGAAATGTTGGAAATTGATTTAGGAATCCTAAAAAATAAAAACCAAACAATTTTTATTTTTAGGGTTATATTTATAAATAAAATATTAAACTTACTCAATTGGACTACTTCTAAAAATGCTCAAAAATTATACTTAGTATTAAAACATTAATATTTCACATAAATTATGCAAATTTCATATAAAATCAGTAAAGGGGGTATATAATAAGTCATAAAAATAATAATAAGATCATCTTGTGTGTTCATCCGATTCATGGATTCTTCTAAATTAAATATAAAAGTCTTCTTACAGTAAATGAACCATTTTTACTGGCTCAACAAGAACATCAAATATAATACGCAAAGTACAGTGCTACATCAAGAGACCTGAGTGATTTATGGAGTGTAATAAAATTGAAATCTAGGTAAATAAGTTTACTCAAACAGAATGTGGTTCCAATTAAGTACAAGTAATTGAATTTTTTCAAGAGACTACTCAAAATCCATCCTTTTCACAAAGGGACAGGAATATCGATGATAACACCCCACAATTAATGGTCGATTGTGACGATGATGTTAATGATGTTACAAATGAATTTGAAATGGCAAGAGATGTTGAAACTGAAACTCATATGGATATTTAAGATTCCGATGATGAATATGAAGACATTGACATCGTCAAATATTAAGATGACGATGAAGGTGAACATTGACATTGTTAAATTCTGGTTATAATCATAATTAATATATTTCTATATGTAATAGTTCTTTTAAAATATCTATTAACAACAATCATTTTGTGTTTTAGTTGGACCCTAATCTATTTCGTGAGTTGGAAGAGGCTGAGCTACCTTTTTATGAGGAGGATTTTGGATCATATGTCCATCAGGCCACTGGTGGTTCTGGGGGTATACGGAGGGGGGCGATCTTGCATGATTGATGATTCCTAACCCCATCCTTGATCGGTGTCCACATCTTGGTTTTGATCCATGCACATGGAGGTATGATAACTTGTGTATTTTAGTTAGATTTCATTAATTTATTTATATACTAATTGTTTGATTATTTTTTATTTTTTCATAGTTTTTTGCATTTAGATATTGGACAAAGGAGCACTATCTTGCACAATTATTTTTCACAACCATGGATCTCATGGGAACAGACTCTCGTTGATGTGCATCTTGGAATGTTCAATCATTGGTTGTTAAGTAAATAAATAATATATATTTAAAATTTATTTCATCAATAACTTGATATTATAAATTATTTGTAGGGTTTATGGTATCCCGTCGATGATATCATGCATGGTGCTATCCACAAGGCTTGGGAAGTGTCTATGCATGAGCATTTTCGTCAGTTTTTTCACAATTTGAGAAGAAAAACTATTAATAAAGCAAGAGAGATAGTATTTGATGAGTAATGTAGAGCCCACTGACCAGAGTACATTTCATCTCACATCTGGGATGGATTATGTTCACACTGGTTGAGTGGTGGATTTCATGGGAGATCTTCATTGGGCCAACAGAACTGGGGGACACAGGAGGGGACACATCGAGCTAGTAGTCGTACATTCAGTACGCATAGAGAGTATCTAGTAAGTATCTTTTTTAAATATTTTATATAATAGTACCTATAAATAGATTATTTTATATTCATATATGCAGTCGAGCATCCCAATATTACGGAGTATGATGTTTATCAGAGGATATACAATGATCCAGCCACTAGAGAGATTAGAGGTGATAACCAGTGTCAGATTATGGTCAGTATTATTTATTTTTCAGTTTGAAAATTAACTACATATAATATTTTCACTATTTTAATTTCAACTTGAAACTGAAGAAGTTATATGAAGTCGCGACCTCTTAGACACGGGATGAGATTCAGGATGAGATGACTGATCAGACGATGCATGAACTCCACTTTGGTGGCATATCCAGGTGTGGAAATGATATGTTAGGACCTTTGATGTTAGTTTTCATTTCTAGGAATGAAGAACCACTAAAAAATATTTCACTTTTTCCAATGGAGACATAACTATTGGTAAAAGTGAATTTTATGTTGGTAAAACGTTTTACCAACATATATGTCCTTGTCACTAAACTGTTGGTAAAAACTCTATCGCTAAATGTTTTTGCAACAGATAAAATAGATCTGTTGCAACTATAATTATACTAATAGATATTATATATGTTGGTTAAAGTGTTTAGTAACAGGTTATAGTGACAAATTTTTCTATCGGTAATAATATTACCAACATATAATATATATTTGTTTATAAATTACAATTGAGTAAAAATTATAAATTTTTATTTCTAGTAAAATTCCATTTTATAAAATTCCTTATTATATTTATTTTTTAACATAAATAATCCATCGATTTTAATTATTAAACTGAATACAATTTTAAACGATGTTAAAAATTAGAAAAAAAATAATTATATTAAAAATGAAATTTCATACAAAACATTGGATCCCCAATTCCTAGCCACCACATCACGTTGGAAAATCCCCCCCTCCCTACATCACCTCACCACGTTGGGCAATCCACCCCCCCCACTAAATCCCGCAATAGGATCCACCCCCAAATGACTCATCCATGTCATCGAGTGAACTCCATCTCTAGCACCCCATCCATGATATAAGAGGTTTTGGTATAGTCTCATTCACATCTTGATCCACCATCTCTAGTGCCCCATCCATGCCATAAGGGGTTTTGGTATAGTAGCATGCACATCCTGATCCACCACCATTCTGGAAGTCCCAATCTTCTTCTCATATTCTTCTGGCATCCATCCACCATCTTCCAACATCAACCTACTTCAGTAATAAATCTGCAAAAAAGTAGTAATTCACCAAATTATAATCAAAACACATACAAAAAAAACAAAAACTCAAGAATAACATCAGGATGCAAATTCAAAACAATAACTCAACCTATAAAAAAAATAGAAACCCAAGCTTCATCTCATACTCTATCACAATCCATGATCACCCAAAAACATCAGCCTAATTCAATCATCAATAATGTCATAAATCTGCAGAAAATTAGTATTTAACCAACTTATAATCAAAATAACAAAAAAAAATAGAAACTCAAGTAATTCAAACTTTACATTCCAAACAGGAACTCAAGCTATACATTTCAAACAGAAACTCAAAATGTGAAAAAACAAAAACAAAAAATAGAAACCATAGATGCTCTTCATACTCCTCATGATTCTCATACTCCTCTAACATCCATCGGATGCTTGATAATATCTGGGATATCATTTCATTCCATGTAATCTGAAGCAATCCTAAGTCAACTTTAGTATTTCTTTTAAATGAAGTTGATCTTTCAAATTTCATGCCATGGTATAAGAATGAGATGATGGGAATAAAGAGGTCAGGGTGATACAATCCATCACCAACTAATGAAATAAAACTGTGCATTCACAATTCAATAAATAGTATGATAATGGGATGAGATTAGTGTGAACACTCAACTAGTAAATAAGCCTCAATATGTTACTATTAACATGCAAGTCTTGACTTTTCTGCGCACTCCATGAACAGATACAGATGAACCTAAAACTTTTTCCTCTTCATGATAGGAATTATTATGGATTAAATGTAATATTGCATGTCTATGTCAAAATCTTTGTAAAGACCCGTAAAATTCAAGGGAAATTTTTTCTTAATTTTCTTTGGAATTTTACAAGAGCGCGGTTTTTGACGGCACTTGATTCCGAGACCCGAAGTGCCCGGAATCAATTTCCGAAGTTTGGCTCGGGTACGTTCAGTGAACGAACGAGCGGGAATTTCTAACTTTTGATCCGGTGCTCGGAATTGAAATCTGAGGGCACCGATGAACTCGCAGCGCCGATATTCGCTTAAGGGGACCTTTTCCGAAGTTGCGTTTGCCTAGGAGGAGATGTTTAATTTTCTGGATGAAATGAACAGTAAAATAAATTTGTTATACAATATTTATTTTATATCTTAAAAGTGGTTATAATCTTTTGTTGGAAGTTGGGTGGTTTAACCACCTAAGAGAGGATTAAGGTGAGGAGGGGCCCACCCGAGCCCCACCTTTTCAAATTCCCTAAATCCCCTCTCTCCCTCTTAAAGGCTTGTCAACTTAACATTTATTTAATTATACAACTCATGTATAATAAATAAGTGAGTTTAATTTTGAGTTTTTTTGAAATTCAAACTCTTGAATTTCAAAGGTTGGGTTGTGTTAATAAATTAAGTGTAAGCTTAATTTATTTTTGGGTTAGTTCCTTTGTTACTTGAGAGGATTGGGAGAATCGTTGAGAGACTTGAAGATCTTCTTCGTCTTCGACGAAGAACGTGAAGAACGGTTCTTCTCCGTCAAGGAACATCGATCCCACGACCTTCGAGACTCGGCATCCTGGATTCTTCCGTCTTCATCTTCCTCCTCGACAAGGGAGAAGTCGCCGACCGTGGTGATCATCGCCGATGACAACGTACCTCTCTTCTTCGTCTTAGCGACAAGTGAAGAGACGTCGTTTCCTCCTCGGACGCACCCCGTCCACGGAATCTACGTCTGACGCCGCGACGCCTTTCTCCGCGATAACCGACGTGCGACGTCATTTTTTCAAGGTAGGGGTTGTTGTTATTGTTTATTTATTTATCCTTGTTCGTGGTTCTAGCATGACTAACGTGAGGTTTATAATTTTGTGTTATTGTTTAACGTGAGGGGGCCGGACCGCATGAACACGGCTGAACCCCCTCCATCGTTCTTTTTGATTTATCTTGCGGGTGGAAACAAGGTGGCGTGGTTCCGTCGCACCACGCGGATAATCATACGATTATATTGCACGGTGCCGTCGCGCCGCGCCGTGGAAGAATCATCAAGAACGCGACGCCGTCGCGCCGCGTCAAGGGGAATCGAAGGCGCGGAGGAGGGGCGCGGTGCCGTCGCACCGTGCCGGACGACGAACACCGCGGCCGGTTCCGGGCCGCGGCGGGACGAGAAGACCGGAGGCCGGGCCGCCGGCGTCGGAAGCCGGAAAAAGGGGACCGGTTTACCGGTCCCGTTGGAGAAAAACCGGCCGGCCAGGTGGCCGGCCGGATGGTCAAAATCCGGGGGAAATTAATCCCCCGGCCAGCACTAAAGCCCCCCCCCCATTTAATTGGGGGGCGGTTTCCTTGAGGGGGGCAGGCGGCCCCCCCGGTTTCTTCAAGCAGGCCCCCACGAGGGGGGCCGGTTTCCAAAAGGGCGCGACATAATGCCGCACCGTCATCCCAATCAAGCGGGGGCTTAGCCCCCCGCGCGCTGCCTCCGGGCGGCGCCAGGCCGCCGCGCCGCCGCGCCGCTGGCCGGCCGGACGGGCCGGTTCGGACCCGGGTCGGGTCGACCCGGTTCGGCCCGACCCAGGGGGGGTCGGGCTGGGTCGGCCCGGACCCGGACCCCCCGTTTCGAATCAGTTTCGGTCTTTTGGCCATAACTTGAGCCACGGACCTCCGATCGACGAACTGTCTGCGGAAACACGATCCTTGGATCGAGACGGTCATTTCAGTATATCGCACTCAAGGTTTCGGAACACTTTGAGTTCGGCCGGGTTGGTTCGTTCACGAAACCAACCGGGCCTTCGGAGCGGAAACGCTCATATCTTGAGCTACGGACGTCCGATTGACGTACCGTCAGCTTTGTTGTGTTCCTCTTAGTGAGACGGTTCTTTTGGCATGCTCCGCCCGAGGTTTAGACGCAGGTGGAGTACGGTCGGGTTGGTTTTTCCTTAAAAACCAACCTGGCCCCGGGGACGAAAATGCCAATAACTCTCAGACCGGGCGTCCGATCGACGCGCCGTCTGTTGCGTTGAGTTCCTGTTAACGATACGGAACTTTTGGATACATCAAATCTGGACTTTGTGACAGTTGATGTATCAGCCTCTCGGCTCGTGGAGCGGATCCTCCTGTACGAGCTTGCTGTGTGCGGGAACCCTAGTGCTGGTTGCGACTGTTACTGTGACTGCTACTGCTACTGGTACTGTGACTGCGACGATGACAGTACAGAGATCCTGTGTGGATTCGACGACGACGACTTCAGCACTCAGCGATCCTACGTGGATCAGTGCTACTGGTCATGTGTGGGCTCGATCCTGTGTGGGTCCGATCCTGTGTGGGTCTTTGCGCTCAGCGGTCCTGTGTGAACCAGCGCCTACAGGTCCTACGTGGGCCCGATCCTGTGTGGGTCTTTTGCGGGGGTTAGTTACCTATCGATCCTTCGTGGGTCCGACGACTTAGATGGATCAGAGATCATATTTATCATCTTTCGAAGAAGTATACCTGTGTGAGCTGAATCCTATTGCTTTCCTATGTGGATTGTGTTGTGCAATCCTGTGTGGATTACGTTTTGCTTTCCTGTGTGTAATACGTTTACTTTCCTGTGTGGACTGAGTTGTACTTGGGCTCGGAGGTTGGTGCGTATTTGAAATTGATGACTTAGGTATATGTATGGGCATATACCTAAGCAGTGTCGGTTGTTACTTCGTGATTGTACCTTTTTTCGTGGTTTATCCTTTGTGGATTTGAGAGACCTTCAGGGGTCTCGGGGTCCCTACTGAGTAGCTTATACTCACCCCTGCACGGGATTTTCCCGCACTACGTTGTGTTGGTTGCAGACGACGGACAACGTTGATCTTAGCTGAGGCTTGCAGAGCAGGACGGTACCTGGAGGTGGACCACTGGGCGGGACGTGCTCGGAGCGGACGGCGGGACCCGTGGAGCAGTGGAGCTATCTGTACCCACCCTTCAGGTGGGTTTTCCAGTGGACAGCTCGGTGTAGCGGCTTTTACTTTTCAGTTTCTGTTTTCCCTTTTGAGTTGTACTTTACTTTCAGTTTGGGTTTGTATACTGGCCCATTTACTTTTCCGCACTTTCAGTTGTACTCTGCTTTTGCTTAGTGTTTACTTTCCGCTTGCTTACTCTGAGGTGTTTGTTTACTTTAAAAAGGCAATGCCTTCCCTTTTTACCGGGATTTACGCCTTGGTGCTAGTCGCCAGCCCCTGGCCTATGGAAGGCGGGCTTGGGGTAGTCACGGCACGGACCCCGAGGGCGGGTCGTGACAAATTGGTATCAAAGGAGAGTTCGGTTATACCGCGAACTCTGATCTTTTCTATGTGAAGCAATAATGTTTAGCGTATTGAGTGTGGTTATCAGTCCAGGGAGTCCAGTGTTGGTGCGGCGGCCGACGTATCCGTACACTAGGACCCTGAATTCTGATTTCCGACTTAATGCACGAAAACATTGATTGCGTGTGTGTTTCAAAGTTTTCTTTGTGATTACTTATATCATCTCACCAGGTATACTGTTCTGACCGTGGCGCACCTGTTTCCTTTTCAGGATGGCCCCACGACGGCAGCCAGCTAGGGTTCCGAGAGTCGAGCGTGACGACAGCCCATCGAGCGACAAGGCCTCGGTGCATGGCCCTTTGTCAGCAGTGGCACCAGCGGTAGCTCTACCCGCCGAGCCCCCGATGCTTCCAGCACCAGCCGCTGACGATGCACGTCACCTCAGCGCACTGCATGAGTTTCAGAGCCAGCGACCGCCCAGGTTTCGTGGGGAGACGGATCCCCAGGCAGCAGAGGACTGGCTGGAGGCAGTGGTACGAGTGTTTAGGCTAGTGAGGACACCAGCAGACCTCATGGTGATCCTCGCTACGAGCCTACTACACGCAGCAGAAGGACGATGGTGGATCTTGATGCTCCAGGTGCACGATGAGGCATCTCTACTTTGGACGGACTTTGAGAGCCTTTTCCGCTCGGAGTTCGTCCCAGCCACCCTTCGTGCGGTGCGTATCCAGGAGCTTCTTCAGCTGCGGCATGGCAGCATGACAGTCGCTCAGTACTCGGCGAGATTTACCGATCTCTCGCGCTACTCGACCGACATGGTACGTGACCCATTCTTCCGGGCCCGGACCTTCGAGCAGGGTTTGAGACACGAGATCAGGGCATCGCTGATCTCCCTCAGCATACCGACTCAGACAGGAGTACTGGATCGGGCCCTTCTGATCGAGAGCTTCCTTGCTGAGTCTACACCAGCGTAGCGACCCACCGCAGGGCGGCACGTGGTAGAGTCATCTGCAGCAGCCAGTCGACGGATGACTCAGGGGTCCAGACAGACCAGACCTTCGGGTAGACGACCTCAGGGCACTGGCTCAGCAGTGCAGGGCACACAGCGAGGAGCCAGTCTTTCGAGAGGCAGACAATGCTACTCGTGCGGCGGGCAGGGCCACATGGCTCGTGACTGCCTGACCCGCCGTGCCGAGGAGCAGCAGTCGGTTGAGGGACCACCGAGGCAGAGGCAGAGGGTCGACCGTGGCGGTCCGCAGGGAGGAGGCGGACGAGGCAGAGGAGATGGACGAGCAGCCGGTGGTGGGCGACGCTTTGAGGCTCTGCCACCACCACCACCAGGAGGTCCACCCCGACCACAGGGAGCTGGCGGGCAGAGATAGGCACAGCTCCAGGCAGCAGAGGCCTACGACCACGGCACACCCGAGATGATTCGAGGTATTATCTGTGTCTATTCCACCCTTGCTGCAGTTCTTATAGACACAGGAGCGAGTCACTCTTTCATAGCCGCTGCCCTTGTTCGGAGCTCAGAGATTCCGACAGAGCCGTTGGCTCGATCCTTACGGCTAGAGACTCCTACGGGAGCAGACTCGATGATTACGCACTGGTTCCGGCAGTGTGAGCTTACTCTAGGAGGCGAGAGCTTCGGCTGGGATCTTCTTTGTAGCAGCGTCGAGGCCTTACGACGTCATCTTGGGCATGGATTGGCTATCTACGGTCCATGCACAGATTGACTGTTTTAGGCGCAAGGTGCGATGTGTACGCACCGACGGGAGTAGGTTCACCTTCACCGGCGAGAAGGGAGCCTTAGCAGCACAGGATGGACTTTCGCGGAGGAGAGGAAAGCCCATTACTCATCAGTTAGATAGCCTCATCCTTGGAGCAGTTGACGTGCAGAGTCCTGGTTTTCCTGCAGTGGTGGATCAGTTTGCGGACGTTTTTCCCGACGACGTTCCAGGGATACCTCCTCGCAGAGAGGTAGACTTTTATATTGACTTGTATCCTCGGGACAGGCACCTGATGGTTTCTCCCTTGGAGCAGAGCACGACATCCTTTTCAGAGGACATACCATGGTACCAGTCGCTTTGCGAGAGGAAGTGCTGAGA
Organism: Viscum album; assembly: GCA_963277665.1. Lineage (NCBI taxonomy): Eukaryota > Viridiplantae > Streptophyta > Magnoliopsida > Santalales > Viscaceae > Viscum > Viscum album. The sequence continues at coordinate 68,835,896 of OY728126.1, forward strand.
GAGTTTCACATTTCTCCTTTGGCGGTACATCCTGGAGTGGCAAAGATGTACCAGGACCTCAGACGACAGCACTGGTGGCCGGGCATGAAGAAGACAGTAGCAGAGTTCGTTTCTCGATGCCTCACCTGCCAGCAGGTGAAGGCAGAGCATCAGGTACCAGCAGGCTTGGTACATCCCTTGGAGGTTCCGGAGTGGAAGTGGGACGACATATCCATGGACTTCGTGACTGGACTTCCACGCACTTCCAGAGGTCACGAATCCATCTGGGTGATTGTTGACCGACTCACTAAGTAGGCACACTTCTTACCCATCAGAGAGCAGGGCTCAGTGGAGAGCTTGGGACGTCTCTACGTTCAGGAGATTGTGCGGCTCCACGATGTGCCATCATCTATTGTCTCCGATCGAGATGCTCGCTTTACTTCCCGGCTTTGGAAGGGGTTACAGGAGGCGTTCGGGATGCAGCTACGTCTGAGCACAGCCTTTCACCCTCAGACGGATGGTCAGACGGAGAGGACCATTCAGACTCTCGAGCACATGCTCCGCGCATGTGTCCTCGACTTTGGTCGTAGCTGGGAGGACCACCTACCATTGGTGGAGTTTGCGTAAAACAACAGCTACCACTCCACCATCGGGATGGCACCGTACGAGGCGTTGTACGGTCGACCTTATAGATCTCCTTTGTGCTGGACAGACCCTGGGGAGTCAGCACTTGTGGGACCGGAGATGGTCCAGGCCGCGACAGAGAAGGTCCAGGTCATCCAGGAGCGGATGAGGACAGCACAGAGCCGGCAGAAGTCATACACTGACAGGAGGCGGAGGCCACTGGAGTTCGAGGATGGCGACCACGTCTTCTTGCGGGTCTCACCTCGACGTGGTATTCAGAGATTTGGCCGAGGCGGAAAGTTATCTCCGCGCTTCATCGGACCCTTCCAGGTCCTCAGCAGGATTGGTGAGGTGGCTTATCGCCTGGCTCTACCACCTCAGTTGCACCGGGTGCACGACGTCTTCCACGTGTCTCAACTGAGGAGATACGTGCACGACCTGACGCACATCATTGACCATGGGGATCTTGACGTTGACGATGGGGCGACTTTTACGGAGGTCCCGGTGGAGATAGAGGATCGACAAGAGCGGGTCCTGTGTGGGCGATCGATTCCTCTTGTGCGCATCAGATGGAAGCACGGGAATCTCCAGGAGAGCACATGGGAGCGGGAGGCTCAGATGCGTGCTCAGTACCCTCATTTGTTTCCCTAGTTTTTGATGTATCTTTACGGGGACGTAAAGCCCTGAGGTGGGAGTAATGTAAAGACCCGTAAAATTCAAGGGAAATTTTTTCTTAATTTTCTTTGGAATTTTACAAGAGCGCGGTTTCTGACGGCACCTGATTCCGAGGCCCGGAGTGCCCGAAATCAATTTCCGAAGTTTGGCTCGGGTACGTTCAGTGAACGAACGAGCGGGAATTTCTAACTTTTGATCCGGTGCTCGGAATTGAAATCTGAGGGCACCGATGAACTCGCAGCGCTGATATTCGCTTAAGGGGACCTTTTCCGAAGTTGCGTTTGCCTAGGAGGAGATGTTTAATTTTCTGGATGAAATGAAGAGTAAAATAAATTTGTTATACAATATTTATTTTATATCTTAAAAGTTGTTTTAATCTTTTGTTGGAAGTTGGGTGGTTTAACCACCTAAGAGAGGATTAAGGTGAGGAGGGGCCCACCCGAGCCCCACCTTTTCAAATTCCCTAACTCCCCTCTCTCCCTCTTAAAGGCTTGTCAACTTAACATTTATTTAATTATACAACTCATGTATAATAAATAAGTGAGTTTAATTTTGAGTTTTTTTTTGAAATTCAAACTCTTGAATTTCAAAGGTTGGGTTGTGTTAATAAATTAAGTGTAAGATTAATTTATTTTTGGGTTAGTTCCTTTGTTACTTGAGAGGATTGGGAGAATCGTTGAGAGACTTGAAGATCTTCTTCGTCTTCAACGAAGAACGTGAAGAACAGTTCTTCTCCGTCAAGGAACATCGATCCCACGACCTTCGAGACTCGGCTTCCCGGATTCTTCCGTCTTCATCTTCCTCTTCGACAAGGGAGAAGTCGCCGACCGTGGTGATCATCACCGACGACTACGTACCTCTCTTCTTCGTCTCAGCGACAAGTGAAGAGACGTCGTTTCCTCCTCGGACGCACCCCGACGTCCACGGAATCTACGTCCGACGCCGCGACGCCTTTCTCCGCGATAACCGATGTGCGACGTCATTTTTTCAAGGTAGGGTTTGTTGTTATTGTTTATTTATTTATCCTTGTTTGTGGTTCTAGCATGACTAACGTGAGGTTTATAATTTTGTGTTATTGTTTAACGTGAGGGGGCCGGACCGCATGAACACGACCGAACGCCCTCCATCGTTCTTGTTGATTTATCTTGCGGGTGGAAACAAGGTGGCGTGGTGCCGTCGCACCACGCAGATAATGGTACGATTATATTGCGCGGCGCCGTCGCACCGCGCCGTGGAAGAATCATCAAGAACGCGACGCCGTCGCACCGCATCAAGGGGAATCGAAGGCGCGGCAGAGGGGCGTGGTGCCGTCGCACCGTGCCGGATGACGAACACCGTTGCCGGTTCCGGGCCGCGGCGGGACGAGAAGACCGGCGGCCGGGCCGCCGGTGTCGGAAGCTGGAAAAAGGGGACCGGTTTACCGGTCCCGTTGGAGAAAAACCGGCCGGCCAGGTGGCCGGCCGGATGGTCAAAATCCGGGGGAAATTAATCCCCCGGCCTGTACTAAAGCCCCCCCCCCCCCCATTTAATTGGGGGGCGGTTTCCTTGAGGGGGGCAGGCGGCCCCCCCGGTTTCTTCAAGAAGCCCCCCACGAGGGGGGCCGGTTTCCAAAAGGGCGCGACATAATGCCGCGCCGCCATCCCAATCAAGCGGGGGCTTAGCCCCCCGCGCGCTGCCTCCGTGCGGCGCCAGGCCGCCGCGCCGCCACGCCGGTTCGGACCCGGGTCAGGTCGACCCAGTTCGGGCCAACCCAGGGGGGGTCGGGCCCGGTCGGCCCGGACCCGGACCCCCCGTTTCGAATCGGTTTCGGTCTTTTGGCCATAACTTGAGACACGGACCTCCGATCGACGAACCGTCTACGGAAACGCGATCCTTGGATCGAGACGGTCGTTTCGGTATATCGCACTCAAGGTTTCAGAACACTTTGAGTTCGGCCGGGTTGGTTCGTTCACGAAACCAACCGGGCCTTCGGAGCGGAAACGCTCATATCTTGAGCTACGGACGTCCGATTGACGTACCGTCAGCTTTTTTGTGTTCCTCTTAGTGAGACGGTTCTTTTGGCATGCTTCGCCCGAGGTTTGGACGTAGGTGGAGTACGGTCGGGTTGGTTTTGCCTTAAAAACCAACCGGGCCCCGGGGACGAAAATGCCAATAACTCTCAGACCGGGCGTCCGATCGACGCGCCGTCTGTTGCATTGAGTTCCTGTTAACGATACGGAACTTTTGGATACATCAACTCTGGACTTTGTGACAGTTGATGTATCAGCCTCTCGGCTCGTGGAGCGGATCCTCCTGTACGAGCTTGCTGTGTGCGGGAACCCTAGTGCTGGTTGCGACTGTTACTGTGACTGCTACTGCTACTGCTACTGTGACTGCGACGACGACAGTACAGAGATCCTGTGTGGATTCGACGACGACGACTTCAGCACTCAGCGATCCTACGTGGATCAGTGCTACTGGTCCTGTGTGGGCCTGATCCTGTGTGGGTCTGATCCTGTGTGGGTCTTTGCGCTCAGCGGTCCTGTGTGAATCAGCGCCTACAGGTCCTACGTGGGCCCGATCCTGTGTGGGTCTTTTGCGGGGGTTAGTTACCTATCGATCCTTCGTGGGTCCGACGACTTAGATGGATCAGAGATCATCTTTATCGTCTTTCAAAGAAGTATACCTGTGTGAATATATACTTTGAACACCCTAATAATGATGAAAAAAAATAATTTTCACTAGGATTGTGGTTATTCAATGAAGTTTTATGTGGTAGTCCAAACCTCCAAATAGATAATATTAAGAATATCCTAGGTTTGAGTATCCATATATTATTAACCATACTATTAGAGTATCAACTAAAGATAAAATAAGGTAAACCTTGGATTTTTTTCCTCATGTTAATGATGATCCATGCTGCTGAAATAAAGCTTGAGGACCGCACCTCTTCCTCTAATAAAGCTATTGATGAAAAAATATATGAGGGATGGAGAAGAACAAAGGGATAAAATAGGAATAAAAATCTACCAATGTTGGTCTGTAATTATGTTTCTATACCCAAAACAACACAATAAATTACAAAAAAAATAATTGAGGGGGTGATTATTCGAACCATTAACCAAACATCATCTTTGTGCACCTAGATCTTTACTGTACTTATAATATTCATGAGTGATTGTGAATTGAATCCAAAGAAGCTGTTAAGAGATCAGGTGCATTGGGAGTCAGTGATCGATTAGGGAAGGATTTAGGATGGAGGAAGGGGTAGATTTAGGATGGCAGCAATGGTGGATTTAGGATGGCCATGACTCAGAACGGAGAAGGCGGAAGAGAGGAGGCAGAACAGAGGTAGTGGAATGGCATAGGCAGAACAGAGGAGGAAGAAAAATAGGGAGGGAGGAGGTGGAATGGCGGAGGTAGAGTGATGCAGAGGCAGAGTGATGGGGAGGCGGAACATCAGATTTAGGATGGCGGAAGTGGTGGATTTCAGATGGCCATGACTCGGAATAGAAGAGGTGGAATGGAGGAGGCATAACAATAGGGAGTGAGGAGGAGGAATGACAAAGGAGTAATGGAGGAGGCAGAGCAATGGAGAGGCATATCGATGGGGAGGCAGAACAGCAGAGGCGGAACAATAGGGAGGTGGGGAGGCGGAATGGTGGAGGCGGAATGGTGGAGGTGGAACGATTTGGGGTTGGGGATTCAGCCTCATCACTAGGGTTAACACCCTATTTGAATTTTCTAACTATTTCTATTATTATTGAGAATATATTTTAAAATCATTCTAAATGATAATATTTTTAAATTTAATTTTATTTATTTGTTTCATATATTTTTTAAAAATGTTTTTAAAAATTATTTAGAATGGATTCGAAACTAGCTTGTATATGTTCTTTTTTAAGATGAATAATAATATTTAAAGTATATTTATAATGGGTACTTTGTACTAACAGTAATACCCTTCATTTTTTCCACCATTAGTAATTAGAGTGTTAATCTGGTGTGATGTCCAAAAAAATCAGGTAACATGTTAATAGATACACATAAAATATATATATATATATATATATATTATGTTTGTATGTATGTATGTATTCATTCAAAAAAGTATCTTTCATTTAATAGTTACATTAATTCGATGTATAAATATATATTTGTATTAAAAAATGATTTTTTATATACATATATATATTTAGTTGTTTGTGTAACATTTTATTATAAAACAAATTTTATTGGAACAAATTTTTCTAATGGTAAAATATCTATTAGTAATAATAATTATTAATAACAGATTTATGTGTTGGTAAAAATATGTTGGTATTAAAATTAAAAATTTGACAGATTTAAGTGTTGGTAAAAGATGTGTTGGTATTAAACAGTTAATACCAACAGATATACATGTCAGTAAAAACAAATGTTGGTAATTGAAATTAATACCGACAAAACCAAATATCTGTTGGAATCAATCATTTTTACCAACACATATATTATTTGTCACTAATTTCCTATTGGTAAAAGACACTTTTTTTGTAGTGAACAGAGTTGTAGAGTTTATCTATTGATGCCTTATTTTTCAGAAAGTGAAAGATGGGCACCAGTTTCTAGTGTCTTTAACTAAAACCCTTAAGGTTATATAGTGGACGTGTTATGGGATATCGATGGACTTAATTATATGGTTACCATGTACATTCAGAGGACATGATTCCCTCTAGGTGATCATAGAACAACTCACCAAATTGGCCCACTTCCTAGCTATTTGATATTTGAGTTCAATAATGAGTTTGGGATGCCTCTATGTAAAGGATATATTCCAACTCCATGGAGTTACCTCAATGATTGTTTCATAACATGACACTCACTTCACATCATGATTACGGAGAGGGTTGCATGAATTCTTCAGGACTCAGTTACTCTTGAGGACAATGTTTCACCCCCTGACTGATGGTCAAACTGAGTGGACCATTCAAGTCTTGGAGGTTATGTTGTAGGATTTCATATTAGACTTTGGCTATAGTTGGGGGGATTATCTATGCTTGTCGGTGTTTGCATACAAAAATTGTTTCCATGTAACCATTGTTGTGGTTCTATTTGAGGCCTTTTATGGGCGACCCTATAGATCTCCAAATTTTTGGACTGATCCAGGATAGTCTGCACATGTGGACCCAAAGTTGGTGCAGGCTACTACAGAGAAGGTGCATATCATTCAGTAGTAGATGAGTACTGCACAAATCCATCATAAGTCTTGTGTGGATTGATGATGGAGATCTATTGATTTTAAGGAGGGAGGCCATATGTTCTTGAGGGTTTCACCTCAACATGGATTGTGAATATTTGGTCATAGTGGAAAGTTATCCAGAGATTCATGGGTCCTTTCAAAACACTACATAGATTTGGAAAAGTGGCATATCGCTTAAATCTACCTATGCAATTGGACTGGGTACATGACGTCTTCCACATGTCACAGCTAAGGAGGTATGTGCATGAACCGTCACATGTTATCAACCGGGGTGAGATGGACATCGAGGATAAGGTTACCTTTTTTGAGTAACTAGTAATGATCGAGGATCATAAAGAGGGGATCATTCCTGAGAGATCAATTCTCGTAGTGCATGTCTGATGAAAGCATGAGAATCTTCAGGAGAGACTTGGGGGTGGGAGACCCAGATGCGAGCCTAGTACCCTCATATTTTGGAGTATGTTTTTATCTTCTAAGGATAAAATTACCTATGGTGGGGAGACTATAATGACTCATATTTTCAATTTATTATTTTTAGATATTATATGGGATATTTTTGAGACTAGGAACTGATACGGTGTGTGATTCTAAATCCAATTTTTCCTGGAATAAACAATTCAATTATATTAAATATATTAAATATAAAGTTCCCAAAATTTTCCTAAAAAAGTTGAATAACTCTTGAACATTAGTCCAAATGAAATTCAAGGGAACCATTGAGTTTTGAACGTGATTTTTACCTTAGGTGAAATATATCCTTTGTCGGTGAGATTCTTTTGTGAAAAAATCATCACACGTGCATAATTAAAAACATAAATAAAATAATTTCATTTTATTCAATGTAGAGACCATATTCCTATTTAAATAAACAACTACATAGTTTGTATCAGGTTTTCCCACAAATACATGGATACCTTGAGACCATTTTAGGAGAGTGTTCTTGGAGAACGATGATGAATTGAGACCATATCATGGATTTTGGTGCCAACAGAGTTTATGGATCTCAACAATGAAGGAGGCACAAAACCATTCTTCATTTATAATCCATCCAAACTATAAGAAGGATGTTGTTTTTTTCCATAACATAAAAATGTGGATCAATTCCATGGATAGAATTGATACACACAACATTTTTAGATTTAAATTGATGTATTATTGTTCATTGTTTATCTATCCCTCTTTATTTGTCAATTCTTTGATAATGGATTGAGGCAGAACAAACAAAAAATGAGGTTCATTCCTCACATGTTATGGATTATGTTTTTATCCCACATTTCCTTGCGTGATCATCATGGGTATTTCCTTTGGCCCATGTTTTGATGAAATACCATGTATTTGATCATTCTGTGATCGTTCTTTGGAACAAAAGATAAATATTGTTGGTATAGTTCATGATCACGTGTATGATTGAGGTGTGAAGATGGCGAAAGACAATCATAGGAAGGTCATACATATTTTTAGGATCTGTTCTTCCCAATTTTTGATGCACAATGACAGATGGCTCGACATGGTGTTTTCTGAGTGGATTCAAATCTGAATCTTTTCATTTAATGATGGAAAGGGCTAACTGACCTCAGATCTTAATGTTCCAGTGAGTTCAGTGGGTATGACGATTCACAAGATGATGTGGAGAAAGATCCTAAAATATATTGAAAATACCGCTATACATGGAATTTATTTAAGGACTACATGTGGTGTGGGACCCCCTAGTTATATTGTTAGGGTTTCAGTTGGTGTTAAATATCGCATACCATGTGACATGGTCACATGACATGTGACATGTTCACATGACATGTGACATGTTCACATGACATGTGACCCATCAATGATGGTTTGGTGTGTACCTTGGAGGGTACACAAACACATCCAAGAGTACAAAGGCATGGACACACTATGTACTCAGACACTCACAGGGCTAGGTGTTCACGACATGACCAAATATACAAGGGTGTGACTATGTAACCCATACAGGGTTCCAAGTGACCTCTACATGTTGTGTACATCACTCACACTTTGTGTATACTCATTTTGTTTGGGGAATCACCACACGGGTAGGTCGAGATTGAGTGATACATGTTGTGTACTCACATAGATGAAATTTTGATCTCTTAATCACTTTAGTTCATACCAGTTTCAGTTGAGTGGTTTTCCCCTTGGTCCTTTCTATCAAGGGTACAATGCAGTATTATGTCCACATCTCTATATTGTGATTCCCTCAAAGGGATAAATCCAAAGTATAGTTTCTGTTTTCCCTCTATGAGACTACAGCGAGACACCCTGTCATATTTATACCCTAGATGAGGTTTGTGGAATCGACATGACCTCCTCGAGTAGGGAATTGATCTTCCATCTAGAAGGACATATTGGTATGGTTCACAGTATCATTGGTGTATGATACCCTACATAGGAGTTTCATCCAGATTGGGTTCATGGTGTCCCCCAACAGTTTTGGGTGTGACCCCCTATTTATGTATCATGGTCTTATAAGACCAGTGATCTTTATTTGGAAGGGAACACTAATATTGACCTCTTGATTAACTTTCTCCAATTATATCTTGGATTATGGACTATGTTTTTCCAGAATGAGCATTGATTCAAGTATAATCTTATGGCTTGCATTGGTTATGACCAACTGGTTAGACGATGTCCTTTTCTAGAATATCTTGGTGTTTTTAATAATAAATTGATTGTTATATCCTTGTATTGATCTAACTATACTTGATTCTTCTTGTTTATTGTTTAGAGGGTGTCCTAATGGGTATTGTTATACTCACCCCAACATGTGATCAGCCCACACCTATTGTGTCTTATGTAGATGATGACCCTTTTGACGATGTCCTAGGAGAACATGGAGTAGGTGGAGCATAGCTTTATCTAGATAGACCGAGGTGTTTTCCAGGAGCAACCATTTGATCGTATTCCTCTCCCATGGAGTAGGTTGGACTCTATATTTTTTTTGAGTTCGTATTTTCCCCATTTTCCCAGTTTTAGTACTTTACTATCATACATTGGTTGTGGGATTATAGATGTATTCATGAATTTGTTTTGTTGTTTATATTTAAGAAGTGAATGGGTTTGGAGATGTGTGTGTGTATAGGTAAATTATGCTATTTCCCCCCATTTGTGGGATATTACTACTCGACACTGGTTTCCAACCCCTAGAATTTTAGAGGTAGGCTTGGGGTAGTCATGGGTCGAACCTTAATGGGTCAGTTCATGAAATGTTAGATTAACCATGTTCCCATCATGTAAGTTTCATTGGATTTGGAGGTGAAGGCCTCATGGGTTTTTCACGGTTACTACTAACCATTCACACTAATAGTGCACCTCCTCGAGACCTCCCCATTAAACCCCCAAAAATCAAAATGACCCCTAATCCCACCCCCAAGATTCGCCACTAACAAGGAAATACCACAAAATATCATCAAAAAACCCATAACTGGTCTCAAATCATAGCCAAAATCACCAAAAACCGATGTAAACTCGAGATTTGGCACAATGAAAAGCTAACAAACACTCCCCCACTCATACCTCTTGAGTTTTGATGGTCCTAGTTCCATTCAACCACTGACTCTCAAATAGAAACCTGCTCTGATGTAATTGTTTAATGAACTGACTTGGTTTGACCCCACCCATCAACCAAGTCGTCCCATCACATTACCTAAAGTATGTTCCCAATCACCACGGGATGGAGACAAGCATAGACCATAACCAATAATCTCTTGGGAATAGTTTCTCCCATGATAAACATGTCCATTAAATGGGACAACCACAACAACATCAATAGAGTGTGAAATAAGGAAAAGAATATACCACATGCAATAATATATAACATAATCAAAACATTCCATAATAGGACATATATATATATACATGTTATCACAAGTAAAAACCCAAAACTCAAAAGTGTAAAAAATGCCAAGTAAGTCCTATACATACATCCCAATAGATACAAAATCAAAAAATGACTCCAATTTATCCCACTCCATGAAACTTTATATCCTCTATAAAACATAGATGATGGTAATCAAGAATAGACACCCAGGTACATGTTTCCCTTACCTTTACCTATACCCTAAAAACGAAATCTACATACTCCCAAAGGAATATGTAGGGTGTGCGGTATAATACATGTAGGATACCACCATGAATTAATATAAATATTTTACCCATGAAAACCAATAAACTAGTTTGAATACACTTTTCAAAAGTAAACCACTTTGAGAACATTTAATTTTAAATAAGCCTTTGAAATAAATTTGGTTTTCCATTTCAAATAAAACGTGTCTTCCAAAACATTTATCAATATGGATAAAATGATTAAGTGGGGAAAAACATTCGTTTTATACCCAAAACAACAAGGGAAAGCATAACATCATCATCATATGATCAATAAATAAAAATGGGCATAACATTTCTCATCACATGAAACATGGAACTAATAAAATAAAATATGTATATAAACAAATTTGTATGCCCAAATGGAATAGTTATTTACATCAGGTCTAATAAAAATAATTTTATTTTATCCTAAATATAACTAACAAAAATGGAATAGTAATGTGGAAATATGGGGTTAAACCCAAAAAGTTCAGGGTTGTAACATCCCCAATACGGAATCCACTAAATTGGTGCTCCGATTCGGGTGCTTATATGACCTTAAGAACGCCTCCTTGTATGCAAAAGGTTGCCTACTAGTAGTGGGGGTCCAAATAGCCAATTGGGGAGAGTATACCCCCTTTTATCAGAGTAATCCACAACAGAAGATAAATAAAATAGAGGAATAATAACCAATAAAACTAAAGAATTCATAAACAACCATTCCTCAAATGGTGTACAACCATGTCCAATAGTAAATATGTCATGCCATGATGCAAGTGAAAAAGTGAACAAAACCCAAAATGTAGACAACTGCAAAATCCCAAAAATGGTCCTGACACCAAGTCTGGGTCCTTCACCACACACGCCCATGCCAACCCAACTACCTAGCAAGGGAATTTTCCCATCTCTTGACTTGAAAACATGAAGTCTGATTGGGTACCCAACGATGGCGCGAGTAGGGTGTGAGTACAACTCTGTAGGCCACCACCAATGGTGTCTGCAAAATATCATGTCTAAACAATTGTGCATGAAAAATGGAAATGAATAATAATTTACAAGGAAAAGATTAAGTTCCCTTAGCCGGTTAAGGTCTATTACCAACATTTATTACCATTTCCATATCTTACCATGTCACCCCATTTCCCATTATTTACAATTTCAAACACAATTAACATGGATTAATCAAGTACACAACAAGTTACATGGGATTAAAGTACACAATCACATGCATGAGGAAAACACACCGTTATCCTATCTCACTTGGACTAAATTACTCAATTCAACCATATCCTCACCTCGAAGCCTTAGTCCAGGTGGATGAAACTATTAGGGAAACAGAGCCTCAGTCATCTCCCCTAACCTGTTCATTAAGGTGGAGTTTGGATCCTTAGTCCAACTCGACCCGTGGGCGTAGAACCTCAAGTCAATACCCCACTCTACCAAGCCATGTTCAAATTCTATACATATATGTATCCATTAACCATTCACATGACATCACAACCATTACCCAAAGAAAAAAATAAATCATAACAATAATATATGGGTTAATACTATGCCTTAACCCATTAACCCATTTACCACATTTCACATCATTTAGCCATTTTTCCCAATTCCCTTTTATTACTCTTATCACACTAAGTATTCAATCATTTTTACTATCTCACTAGGATTTGTTCATCATACCTAACTCACTAGGCTTCATTATCAGGATCATTATCCCTTTCATTATGGTCTTTAACCATTTCCATGTTAACCCAATATCCTTTAGGTTATAACTAATCCTAGGTTCATAACCTAGCTTCTACTTAAATATAATCAAACACATCAACATGTTTATCAAGGAACTATATAACTACACAACAATCTCACTTGTACTTTATAAATCCCTAGGTCTGGGAGAGTCGGAAAACCCCTTGGGTGGCCATAGATTAGTCTCATCATCCTCGACGCATCCCATGGGGATTGTGAGGGTTTCCATTTACCTTATTAATAACCATTAAACCTAAATATTCCAAGGGAGATCAAAACATACCAAGAGATACCAAAAAACAAAACTACACATGAAAAAATCCCCAAATAAACATTGGGATATAACTTGTAGACCACCTACCTCAATTCCATGGGTGAGTGCGCTCTTAATCAAGACCTTAGATTCCTCTTCAACAAACCATTAATGCTTCAACCTAAATATCTCCCAAGGAGTTGGGTTTTATAGATTTGAAATGAGAGGAGCGGGAGATACAAAGCCAAAACTCAAAATAGAAGAAAGGATGGGGTTAGCCTTACCTGTAGCTTTGATCCACAATCAAAGACCCCAAAAATGCCTTAGAAATGGGGGAGATTGATCTCTTATAGCCCTTGGGAGATTTGGTTCATTCCTAGGGTTAATAGGGGAGAATGGGGTAGAAATACCAAGTTGGGTATTAAAATCCTGAAGTGGAAATTTTGTAGTTTTTTAAAAGTTTTTGGGCTACACGGTTTACCCACACATTTTGACAAAATGTTCACAAATCATTTGGAGGCCACTGTCCAAAATCCCACCTCCTGTACGGTTTCCTGGGATGTCTTCACAGTTATCACTAACTGTGCGAAGACCATGAGGCCTACACAGAAAACCACATTTTTATCTATTTTTCATGTCTTGAACCCTTGGAACACCCCCAAGCCACATTAAAGACTGGGGTAAGCACTTAATTAACCAAAAAAATGGATTCAAAAAAACCACAATTGAGAATATAACTTTCCAAGATCTTGGATCTTACAACCTCACCACCTTATAATGTCTTGTCCTCGAGCCGAGATCCCAAACAACATTGCACTTAGAAGGAAAATAGATCGAACCACTGAGCCCACATACCTGGTTCTCGATCCCAAGTTTTTTCCTGAACATTCCCATGCTTATAACCTTTCCCCACAAGACTTTCTCACTGCGATCCATGACACAAACTGGATGCTCTTGAAAGGATGCATCAGCCTCAAGATCTACATTCTCAATATCCACCACATGATTTGGGTCAGGGTGACACCACCAAAGCTGCAACACATAAAAGACATTATGTATCCCTCTAAACCATTGTGGAATATCCAATCGATATACCGCCAACCCGATCCTCTCCAAAATCTCAAACAGCCCCACATACCTTGGTGCCAAATTTCCCTACCACTAAATCCTTCAGTGACCCAACCTTGGAAACAACCGAAGGAACACACTATCACCCACCTTGAACTCAAGAGGTCTATGCATCTGATCTGCATAAAAATTCTGCATACTTTGATCCATTTCCATCCACTTTTAAATCAACTCAACTATATCTGAAGTCTTATACATGAGACTCTGTCCCAACAGATTAGATTTACCAGCCTCAAACCAGCACAACAGATATCTACACAGCCTCACATAGAGAGCCTCAAATAGTTCCATCTGAACCGTATCATAGATTCTACTGTTGTAGGAAAATTAAATAAGTGATAGGTAATTCTCCTAGGAACCATAAAAATACAACACAAAATACCTCAACATATCTTCCAACACATGGATTGTACACTCTGATTGCCCAACCATCTATGGGTGGAAATCCATACTCAAAACCACATCTTTACGCAACACCTTTTTTAACCCTTTCAAGAAGCGTGATGTGAAACGAGGATCACGATCTAAAACTATAGTCTGCAATACACCATGGAATTGTACTATTTCCCAAACATACAACTCACCCAACTCATTAACTATGTAAGTCTCCTGAATCTGTAATAAATGATCCACATTCATTACCCGATCCACAACCACCCAGATTTCATCATTCTTTTGAGGCCTCCTCCAAAGACCCTCCACAAAATCCTTCATCTCATCATCCCACTTCTATTCCAGAATGATAAATGGATGTAACAAACCACCTAGGCGTTGATTCATAGCCTTCACCTTCTGACAGGTAAGGCATCACTCCACAAAGCTCACAACATCCTTTTTCATTCCTGACCACCAAAACTACCTACGGAGATCACGATAAATCTTGGTCAAACTAGGATGCACTACCCATTTTGATGCTTGGAACTCCTACATCAAATCTTCCTACATGAATACCAGCACAACCACATGACCATGAATGAAAAAAAACCCTTATACACCAATGGACCAACCAGAAGGTGGATCCCCACCAAGTATTTCCTTATGGAAAAACATTCAGGATCATTGAGTTGAATTTCCCTAACTTGACCCAAAATTATCGATTCAACCACCACAGGAGAAAGGGTCACCTAACCGTTTTCATACCACACCTCCAGGTGCATTTCCATGAAAAAATCCATCCATTCCACTCGATATTGGATTATTGAACCACCTGGCCTTGTGCCTTCCTTCTCAAAGCATCAGTAACATTGTTCCCTTTTACTGATGTATATACATTCTCAAAGTTGCAAGACTAGAGATACTAAACCCATATTCACTGCCGAAGATTCAAATCCCACTGCAAAAAGATATACGTTAGACTCTTATGATCAGTATACACCGTGAACCATTCCCCCAACATGTAGTGCCTCCAGAACTATAAGAAATACACTACTATAGCCAACTCAAGATCATGAGTGGGATAATTCCACTCACGGGTTCTCAATTTCCTTGACCCATAAGCCATAACCTGCTCATCATGCATCAACACAACCCAAAGCCCGATACCGGATACATCACAAAATATCACATACTTCCTACATGACTAATGTAAGATCATGATAGGTGTATTAGTTAATCAATTTTTTAACTCTTGAAAGGAATTATCACAATCCTTAGATCACTCAATCCGGATTCACTTCTTTTTCAAACTCGATAGTTTTTCTACCAAGTGAGATAAATCCTAGATGAACCTCCGGTAATACCCCTCCAAAGCCAAAAAACTCTGAACATCTGAAACACTCTTGACCTACTCCCAAGAAACAATAGCCTGCACTTTATTTGGATCCACCATCACACCTTCCTTAGAGATTATGTGACCCAGAAAATACACTTCTCTTATCTAGAATTTACACTTTAACAGCATGGCGTATAACTAATTCTCTCTTGGTGTACTCAGAACATTGTCAAGATATTGGTCATAATCGTCATGAGTTTTCAAGTACACCAACATGCTGTTAACAAACAAAATAAAAAACTAATATAGATCAGGATAAAAGATTCGGTTCATCAAATCCATGAACACTGAGGGTGCATTGGTCAAGCTAAAAGGCATCACCACAAACTCAAACAAGACGTACCGACTCCTGAAAGATATAAGTGGTGTATCAGAAGGACTCACACTCAACTAGTGATAACTCAATATAAGATCAACCTTATAAAACACCGATGAACCCCTCAACTAGTAAAAAATATCATAAATTCTAGAAATAGGGTACTAGTTTTTCACAGTCATCTGATTTAACTTCTGATAATCAGCACACAACCTTAACTACTTTTCAAAATTATTCACAAAAAGCACAAAATATTTATAAGGAGACGTACTAGGATTTATTAACCCCTTAAGTTCAAAATTCTCAATATGAACCTTCAACTCCTAGAGTTATGCTGGTGCCATTCGGTATAGTGGAATAGAAACTAGCTCTACCCCGAGAAGAAACTCAATCATGAACTCAACATCCCTCTCAGAAAGAAACCCTAAAAAATACCTAGGAAACACATCCTAAAACTAATCTATTATGGGAGGGAAGACTGAATATTACCCTATTTCATCATCAAGCATAAGACAAGCTACTTGAGCCGTGAGCCTAGATAATTTCCAATATAACGCTTCTGCACGACCTGCTAAAACATCCCAGTCTCCACAATGGAAATAAGCATCACCCTAAAGTGACATAAACGATACCCTATGATGGTAACATTCTATGTGTGCCAGATACAACACCAACCAGTTAATACCCAAGATCATGTCAATTACTGACATCTCGAGAATGAACAAGTCCCACAAAAAACGATACCCACCAACTTCCAGAGCACATCCCATAAACTTCCTGATATCTTCCATTTTCAACCCCAAAAGTGTGTCAATCGACATAACCCCACACACACTCTCCACAGAAAAAACCAATTCTACAACAAACTGAGAAAAAATAAAATATTATTTGGCACCAGTTTCAAAAAAACACACTAGAAAGCGTATAATCTACATAAATAATACCTAGAACAGTCGATGTCTTAACCTTTATATCACTAGGTGCCAACTAAACTGCATGAGGCAGACCTACCCCTCTACCCTATGATCCAACTTGTGTGCCCTGCACAGCACTACCCTCCTGACATGGGTGATCCTACCTAGTATTTCCACATCCTCCTCCCCTGCTAATATGACCTGTAGAGCTCCAACTACCTGTCTGATATGGAGAAACTAATCCCTTATCTCCACTTGGCATCATCCTATCATCAAAATTCATGCTCACCTATTGATAGTTGCTACATAACCTATGCATGTGTCCCGATATTCTGCACGGCCGACACTCAATTGAAGGTCGGGGACATTGTCCACACATGTTCCCAAACCCACCACACTGATAGAAGAATGCCTGATCATCACCATGTGAGTATGACCCTCTTTTCTGACCACCTTGCACACTTCTTCCCTACTAAAAACATCCAAAACAATGATTTTGGTCCTCAGAAACTGCACCACTTGTTCGCCCAGCTGGCATGAAAAGTCCACTACTTGAAACTCCCTTTAGATTCCCTTCTGATATCAGTGCTTGATCCACTACCTCTCTAAATCTATTCAAGCGAATGATATTCACCTGAGACTTAGTCTCGTGTCTTAGCCCATCATAGAAACACCCCGTAACAGGTGACTCATCCCCTGCCAATGTTGGAACAAAGCGTCGCAAGTCAGTGAAGAAAACAACATACTACATCACCAACATAGATCCATGAGTCAGGATCATGAACTCTGCAGCCCGCTCATGCCTCAAACTCTCGGGGTAAAAATTCTCCAAAAACTTTTCCTGGAAATCTTTCGACAACGTCCCCTCTTCCTGCTCAATCTAAGCTAGGATGTACCACCAAAACTTTTCCTGGCCCAGTAATAAATAAGCTACCAACTTAACTTTCTTCCCAAAAGGAGTCTCTAGATGATCATGTATCATTTGTAAAGACTCATTCTAGAACTTTGTTTCCTCAGCTACACCCTCTCTGGTAACGGTCAGGGGGTGCTCTAGTGGAAACTCCTTGGCCAACTCAAACATAATCAGTGCAACCCTCCCTAGGTTCTGATCCATCATTTGTATAAAATGATCCATGTCCTGTCAAAACTGATCTTCCCTACTTTCCTAGATCACGACATTCTCTTGATCTTCTACTAGAGGAGTAATATGAGAAACATCCTCTTTCTTACCAACTGGAGCTTGACGTCGTGGTGGAATTTCACTACATTTCCAAACATGAGGTTTCGAACACATACTATAAAACTTTCACAACATCATAATAAGAAGGATATTCACAATCCAAAACAACCAGCCACACATACACCATCCCAAAAAACCTTAACATTTCAAAAACATCACCCTGACCATCTCAATCGTGGGCCATGGTCCAAAGGGGTTAAACAACCATACACCACCACAAGGCTCACACAACTTGTTACAAACAACATTTCAAATTCATTACAAGCCTTTAATTACACATATTTCAGTAATCACCACGTATCATTCTTTTATCTTCACCCACTTTCATTGTTTTTCTTGCATTTTGTTTCATTTTTAATTACAAAGATGTTAGGTGCATTCTATATTTCAGGCCTCACACTCCCAACACATGTGTGCCTATAATGATGCATTTCACCTATCTCTCTATGTGCCTAAAATGATGTATTAATGAACCAACTCATGCCATTGAGGCCACAAGCCAAATATCATAAAACCATCACATCACACAACATGTGCATCACTCAATGTTTAAATATCATCAACTGTAACATCACACAATCCAGAACAACAATTCCAACCCTGGGTGACTTGGGGTTTCCCCCGTACATGGGTTAGCTACTCCTAAGCATGATCTCATTATGAAGGCCTGGCACTTTCCTAACCACATATCTACCATCCCCAAATAGTAAGAAAGAAAAAGGAACTCCTCTAATACCACTTTGTAGCATCCCCAACCCAGAGGCCACTAAACTGGTGCTCTGAGCTTGGTAGTTACATGACCTTAAGTGTGAATCCCCATACGCAAAATGTTTCCAACTAGTAGTGGGGTTCCAAATAGTTAATTGGGGAGAATATACCCCCTTTTTATCATAGTAAGCCACAATAGAAGATAAACAAAATAGCAGAATAATGACCAATAATACCATAACATGCATAAACAACCATTACCCAAATGAGGTGCAACCATGTCAAATAGTAAATATGCCAGGCCATGCTACAAGTAAAAAAGTGAAAAAAACCCAAAATGTAGACAACTGAAAAATCCCCAAAATGGTCTCGACACCAAGTATGGGTCCTCCTCCATGCACTCCCTTACAAACCCCATTTCCTAGAAAGGGCCTTTTCCCTTCTCCTGACCTGCAAACATGAAGTCTTTGTGGGTACCCAACAACATCCCGAGCAGGGTGTGCGTACAATTCAGTTGGCAACTACCAACAGTGTCTACAAAATATCTGGTATAAACAAGTGTGCATGAAAAAGGGAAATGAATAATAAATGACAAGGAAAAGATTAAGTTCCCTTAGCTGGTTTAGGTCCATTATGAACATTTATTAACATTTCCATATCTTACCATTTCACCCCATTTCCCATTACTTACCACTTCCAACACATTTAACAGGGTTTCATCAAGCACACAAAAAGTTACACCGGCTTAAAGTACACAATCACATGCATGGGGAAAACAAACTTTTATCCTATCTCACTAGGACTAACTTCCTTATATCAACCATATCCTCACCTCAATGCCTTAGTCTGGGTGGATGCAACTATTAGGGAAACATAGCCTCAGTCCTCTTCCCTAACTCATGAATTAAGGGTGGATTCTAGAGCCTCAGTCCAACTCAACCTGTGGGAATAGAACCTTAATTCAATACCCCACTCTACCAAGCCATGTGCACATTCTATACATATATGTATCCATTAACCATTCATACAACATCCCAACCATTTCCCAAGGAAAACATAAATCATAAAAATAACATAAGAGTTAATACCATGCCTTATCACCCTCAACACATCCCATGGGGATCATGATGGTTTCCATTTACCTTATTAATAACCAATTTACCCAAAAATTCTAAGGGTGATCAAAACATACCAAGATACACCCAAGAACAAAACCACACATGAAAAAATCCACAAATAAACCATGGGATATAACTTATAGATCACCTACCTCAATCTGTGGGTGAGGATTCTCTTAATAGAGCCCTTAGATTCCACTTCAAAAAAACATTGAATCTTCAACCTTAATCCCACCCAAGGAGTACTGTTTTATAGCTTTGGAAGGAGAGGATAATGAGATACAAAACCTAAACTAAAAAGAGAAGCAAGTATGGGATTAGCCTTACCCAGAGCTTTGATCTAAAACCAACTATACCAAAAATGCCTTATAAATGAGGGAGATCGATCTCTTAGAGCCATTGGGTGATTTGTTTCGTTCTTAGGGTGAAGAGGGGAGATTAGGGGGGAATACCTAGTTGGGTATTAAAATCTTAGAGTGGAATAATTGTAATTTTTTAAAAGTTTCTAGGCCATGCGGTTTACCCGCACTGTTTTCCAAACCGTGTACAAACCGTATAGAGGACACTGTCTAAAATCCCATCTCTTGCATGGTTTCCTGGGATGTCCACATGGTTAGCACATACCGCGTGCAGACTGTACGACCTTCCCAGAAAACCCTATTTTCACCATTTTTTTATATCCCAAACCCTAAGAACACCCATGATCCTCCTTATGGACTTCAGTAGGAACTTAATTAACTAAAACAAGTTATTAAAACCAAAACATGAGAAAAAACCATTCTAAGATTCGAGATCTTACAAGGGAACACGATAGAAAATTCTTAACCAAATTTCAGGTCTCCCCATTTTATGTTTGATTTTATTAAACAAATTAAATGACCCAAATCAAATAAATAAAATGTTAGAAGAAATATAATAATGTCTTAGGGTTAATTTAATGGTATAGGAAAAAGATAATCCTAAATATTGTTTGGAATATACCTATGAATAATGTTGTGAAGTAGTGTGAGGGTTGCCAATTGGTTTTGGTAAAACTAATTGAATCTACCTATGGTGTAACTATCTCATATTCAGGTTATTCCTAAAAGCGTAGGCACATTATGCTTAGCTTCTATGAAAAAGTGACAGGGGATAATGGTCATAGTCTTACTCAACTCAAATTAGGATAGGCTCATTCCATTTCACTTCCCATGGTCATGGATGTAAAAAATAATGCAATGAACATTTTTTTAACCTAATTACTAGCCCTAGGATGAACATGGATTGATTTATAGATTTATCATGATTAAGTTCACATGTACTCTTGACACCTAACCCGTTGAAGATTATCCAAACATGTCATAATTGATTAAAATCATGTAATTGAATTGAATTCTAAACATAATGCTTAGATGATTCAAAATAAGTCAATCCATAATAGAAATAATGAGAAATCAGTTAAAAACCAACTTGATCAAAAAAATAACATGGAAAAAATGAATGAATGATAAGTATAATGAATAAAATAGGGATATTGGAATTGAAATGGAAAAAATCAACATTACATTAAGGAAAAGAAAAGAAAAAAAGAATCATATATTTGAATAATGGTTGGTCAGAACCCAACGACAGCCTTCTGGTGGTTTCTCCTTAGAATTGGAATGGAATTCCCCTTTCTCATGGTCAGAATACATATTTATAATATCTTCATTTGTAAATAGGGTATAATTGGTCAAAAAATTATTATAATGGCTATTTGGCTCAAGAGAGGAAAATCCCCATTAAAATATATGTTTGAATCAACATTTTGTAAGTCTGCAAGAGGGATTCCAAAATGTGTAATTTCATTACCTGATGTGTAATGTCTGAGCCGAATTTATTATTCTGTATATTCTATAAATGGATTACAACTTGAAAACATTTATGACATGTAATAACTACATGATCAGAACTATTAAATTCATGCACTGGAATCCTCATTTTACTCTGCTTCTTCGGTTTCGAGCCTCCAGAACCTCATCTGATCATATAAAAACATGGGAAACCATCATTTAATGTATGTATTGGTCTCTTTGGATTCAATCATCAATCTCAACTCCATCATATTTCTGTTGTCACATGGATTCACTTTGCTGCTCGGTGTGAAGTGCCTTTTTGTTCCTCAATGGTCATGTTTTCTTTCATATGTCTCTAAATGTCGGTCCTACATAAGAATACACAATACATAAATTTCTTCCAGGAAACTCACCTTTAATCAAATAATATTCAATGAATTTACATATAAAAACCTATCAATATATAGATATAAAAAATATTTATCAAATACCCCAACACTCAAATTTTTTATCATACTCAAGAAAATCCTCAACATTAAAACACCAAGTATCTATACACGAACAAGTGGATTTTCAAATTATTATGATCATAAAAGTAATTTATAACTAAATATTGTAAAATAAAAACACAAAAAAAATAAGTAATCCAAAAATAATCCTTCATTTATAAATAGTAATTCAATATATTTATTCCTTTTCACACATAGTTTTAAGCCTTTAATCAACACCCATACGATTAATGATCTACCTCACCATTTTATCACTCATTACTCAAGGTAAAAATTTAATTGGATTTATTACCATACCACAAGTACATTCTCATAAGCATAGGATTACATTGAATCGACATTCTACACCTCATGAAGAAAAATATCACAATTAATTTTAAGGGATTTTCAATTTGAATCAAATGACTCTGAGGCTGTGGGTGGGTAGGTAAAAATTCTGAAAATCAATTAAGGATCAAGGAGAAGGCTAAACTCTAATTTAAAATACATGATATTCCCAATACAATATATATTAAATGATCGTCATAAAAATATAATGTCATATCGCAAACCCCCAAAATCTCAAAGTATAGTCTCACATGTAATTTAATCATAATGAAAAATAACCCCCTCTTATTATTTATTTTTTTTCAAAATTCAGGATTTGTAATGAGCCTCACATCCACAACCTAACCACATATGTAAAAAATCACCAGTTCAGTAATGGATATTTTTTATTATCCCAGTTCACAATCCATTTTTTTTATTTTCTTAGAAGTGGCTCAAGTACAAGTCTTACATCCACCACCAAACCACAAATGATTATGAGTTCATTGGTATGACAATTGTGATTTTTGATCAACCTGAGAAACAACTCATTTTTTTTTAATTTTTTTAATTTTTTAAGAAAAAGTGTGATATAAAATGAGATATAATGAATGTAAATATGAACCACCCCCAAAATACAATGTAAAAACCCTAAAGTATCCCCTCAAAAAATATATCCCATATCCACCATGAACAACCCCTCCCCCTCACTCATTCAATTTTATATCATGAAAAATACAAAGAGATTGGTAGGAAAGGAAATAATGGCTTGTAAGATGGATCAATAAAAACAAGTGCATCCATGGATTCAATGGGATAATAAGGATAAATGTATAGGTGGGTCTTGGTATAAATGGATCATCAAAAAATCCACAATCAATTCAAAAGTGAATTTGTTTCTTCATAGTTTTGACAGATAACAATGAAAGTTATAGTAGGTTTACATTCCCCAAGTTTCACTCAAGAAATATGCTTAGAAAAATAAAAAAATGTTCCAGAACCCTATAAGGAATGGGAAAAACATATAAGTCTATCAGATCATGTCATGAACATCAGTAATTAGTTTATTAAAATAATGATTCTAGGAATCAATGTCAATAAATCCAATCATATCCGAAATAATTTTCAATAAATTTCAAATTGAAGTAAGAAATTGAAAATTAAAGTGTATATTTCTATATTTTTCATTAATGGGAATTATATTTATAATTTTACAACATGTTAACATAATTCTCATAAGTGATGATGTCTTCATGATCAGAGAGTACAAGAAACAAACAAAGAATTTTTGTGGGTGAATCTAATTCACTTCAGTTCAAGAAAAAATTCACTCCTTTTTTTTTATTTTTTTAAATAATGTGGTGAAAAAACAAGGGGTGAAAAAATATAAACAAGTAAAATATTGTACCACCACACCTTTTATTGATTATTTAGAATGAGTTACTCGGGTTCATTATGACCCTAGTTCATGACGTGAGTTGGTTATACAACTTCTTCTCATACTACCTACTTCTGGCGTACAAGGGATTGCTAAATGAATGTTAATTGTAAAATTATAGTCCCTATATAATATTTGGATTTAAAAATAAATAGATTAACCATATAAAGTGTTATTAAAATAAAAAAAAAATAAACTGAAGTCGTAACAATCAATTTTAAAATTATATGTGTCCCCCAACAGCACCCATATAAGGTCTTTAGTTATAACTTTTACATCCATTATATAATTGGAACATGATATAGAGATAACCATATTGGATTTAACAACTTCTAAATTTTTTGTACATTTGGGTTAGTCTTTCTAATTCTCCTCCATTTATTTCTCTTGAAAAGTGGTTGTGGTGGGCTGTATTTTAAGGATAATTTTGTAACAATACATAGAAATCAAAATCTGACCAGATTTTATAGTTCTCCTCCACAACCACAATATATTCCTTATTTTCCATAGTCTGAGCTTCTAGAATAACTTCTTGAATTGGAACCTCAGTTTTCTCCTCTTATTCTTTAAATTGAATGAGGGAGTCCCATTCTCCTTCCTTCAATTCTATGACATGTACCACATAAACCTCAATTAGTTCATCTTCCATTACCTTTTCTTCTTCCTCTGATTCTATGGGTTGTACTACTTCAACATACTTATCTTACTCCTATTAAACTATAAAATTAAATATTTCCATTATATTTCATTCCACTTATTCTTAAAGTTGAAAAATATATTCTCATTGTTATTCTTGGTCTTTTTGAATGTGTGGAAGTGATGCCTCAGGTTCTGATTCTTCCTCTTCCTAAGCCAAACTGTTATCACACTTCCTCTTCATTATCTTCATCTTCAAACCATTCAGTCCCTATAAAATAAATCAATGGTAGAATATTCATAAGGGAATTAAAATTTGACATAATTTGAGAAAGTTTGTCTATCATTTCTCCTTATTAACTGAGTTGTGTTTCATGATCATCCATTTTCTTATCCAATATTGGAATGTAATTTTTCATCAAGGTGGTAATCTTATCTTATTAATTCTTCTCCTATGGTTGTTGGAAGGAATTTTATTCTTGAATGTACTACTCTAGAGGTTGTTTTGTATCAATATATTGGACTTCGTACACCTATTGACATTTTTAATATTCAAAACAACTGAGATTAGCATCATTTTAATCCATTATATTTTCCATAACATCAATGTACTTTGTCAGCATCTGGGTCAGTCTGTCTTCTTAGTACCACTATTGATATTGTTGGAAGTATGTGTCTTCATGGTTGCAATGATTTTCCCAGGATTCACCTTGGTAGTCATGAAAATTTGTGAATCCTCCACATGGTTGATAGTATGTGTCACTCACCTCATGATTTTGTAATTTATTATATTCAAAAGAATATTAATTATCCCAAATTGCTGCTTAAGATGACCACCCTCATGAATTCATTACTTCCCATGTGATCAAATATTTCTTGAAGTTAAATGTACTCTAACTATGGTGAGACATAATATTAATGAGGCATGTATTCCATATTATAAAAAATAGAAAACTAACACAAGTGTAATATAATAATAATAAAAATTACTGAAAATAATGAAGAACTAAATAAAATCAGTAAACAAAAATAGGATATGAAAAGTTTTTGACCTATGAAATCAGTATTGAGTGGTCATAAATTCTCCACTACTCCTTGACAATGATACCAGTTTTGAAAAGACCAAAGGGAATCATTATTTTCCTTGCGTATAATAAAAAAATTATTTTTTCCCAAATAATACTAACTAAAAAGGCACAGTAATGTGGAATTATGGGGTTGAACCCCCATAGAGCGGGGAACATGGTAGAAAATTCTTAACCAAAGGTCAGATCGCTCAAATTTCAGAATGATTTTATTAAAATAATTAAATGAAAAAGAATTAAATAAATAAAATTTAGTAAGAAATACAAGAAGGTGATTAGGTTCAATTTTAGGGTATAAGAAAAATATAATCTTAAATATAGTTTGGAATAGTCATATGGCTTAGGCTGTGAAGCAGTGCAAGGGTCACCAAATGGTTTTGGTCAAACTAATTGGATCTTCCTATGCTACAACTATTCCATGGTCAGGGTATAGATAACAACCTAGGTTCATTATTTTAATATTCTATCTATAAAGTGTCACATTCCAATGGTCATAGTCCTGGTAAACTCTAATTTGGTTAT
This sequence comes from Viscum album, assembly GCA_963277665.1. Taxonomy (NCBI): domain Eukaryota; kingdom Viridiplantae; phylum Streptophyta; class Magnoliopsida; order Santalales; family Viscaceae; genus Viscum; species Viscum album. The sequence continues at coordinate 68,862,000 of OY728126.1, forward strand.
GTATATTCAATTGCACATCCCATGGCCAAGATTGTGCAAAAGAATGTGATGAACAAATTTTTTAACCTAATTACTAGCCCTGAAGTTATAAAGGTTTAATTTATACATTAATCACGATTAAGCACTATCCTACTCTTTACCACAAATCCAAAGTGGATTAACATTTCATGAAAAAATTGAATGAATATAGGGAAATTAATTTCATGCTAAACATAACAATTAAATGATTCAAAACAAGGAAATCTATAATTGAAATATTGAAAAATCGATTAAAAACTAACTTGATAAAAGAAACAATGGAGAGTTATGAAATGGATGAAAGAATGAGAAGTATAATGAATAAAATAGGGATATTGGAATTAAAATAGAAAGTATTTAACATTACATTAAGGAAATTAAAAGAAAAACATAAACCTATCTACGATGAATGGTGGGTCATTACAAAATAACAACCTCTCGATGGTGATACCTCCTGATTGGAATGGAATTCCTCTCTCTCATGGATAAAACACATATTTATAATGTTTTCAATTATCAATAGGGTTTAATTGGTTTAAAATGGATTTTAATAGACGTTTGGGTCAAATGTGGAAAGTCCCCATCGAAAGATGTGTAGATATCAATCTTTTTAAGACTGCTTGAGGGTTTTCACAATGTACAATGTCCTTACATGAAATATATTGTGTGGAACAAATTTCTTCCCATTTAAATCCTATAAATGGTCTACTAATTTTAATGTTTCATGATGTTTTATAACTACACAATGTGTAATGTAAAATTCCAGTGTCAGAATCCTAACTTCAGTCTGATTCTTTGGTTTCGAGTCTCTAGACCCTCCTATTAACATCTAAAAAAATGGGAAACCTTCATTAAGTAGATTTATTATTTTCTTTGGGTTCAATATTCAATCTAAATTTTTTTATATTTCCATTATTGTGATGAGACACTCTGTGGCTTAGAGAAAATTTCCTTTTTGTTCTATAATTTCCACGTTTTCCTTAATATTTCTTTAAATGTTATCCCTATAGAAGGATACACAATACATTAATATATGACATGAAACTAAAATATAATCAATTAATATTAAATTAATTAACATTAAAAACCTATTAATATATAGATATAAAACACTATTATCACTAATCTGGCATGAGAAAGTGCACCAAGTGATCTAACTATAAGGGTCTAATGTGAGTGAGTCTAAATAAAGGAGCTAGATAAGAAAATTGGAATCTCTCATCATATTTCTTGGACCCAACTCAAACATATCCCATGGTCTCTTGAAAACCAAATGGAATCTCTCATAGTATTCCTACCCAAAGGATCTCATGGTCCCTTGGAAACCAAAATGGGAATAGCCTTCCTTCCCAAAGGCTCACATGGTCCCTCAAACAACCTCTCGCCCACACCCTGGTTTACCCATATACTACTCGATGCCAACACAATCACAAACAAGTATAATATAACCCAAAATCCATTTCTCAAATAATCATCATAAAAAATTCCCATTTTAATAAAAAAACATCAATCAAGGTAAAACCTTTTCAATAATAATTTTATAAATCCATTTAAATTCCTAAAACATATCTGATCCATTTTATTAAACATTTGGGGTGTACTCAGGACACTCCAATTTTGAAAAACCATTTTCAACACCCATTTTACAATTAAAACCATGAATTACATAAAAAATGGTATAAAAATCATTTAAAGATCATGTGAATAAAAGTTAAATAGATACAACCCAATAAATATTCACAATTTAAAGGTAATACACAAAAAAAATCCATTAAATAGTGACACTTCACTCAGATTTTCTTCTAACCTAATCTTCAATAATTTAAACCACACGAAATAAGATTATCATGGCCTTATACACTTAATACATAATAAAAATAAAAATTCCCACCATTACACACCCAAGATTCATCCGATACTCATTCTAGGGTTACACATCTCCCTGAAAATTGATGAAAAAAGATAAGAATGTGGACAATAAGGAGAAACCAAGAATAAATTGACATACCTCAAGCCAAAAATCTAAGATCCAAAATAGAATCCACCACCCAAAGGGAGGGGAATCTCCCCCACCATGGATAATGGGTTGTTCATAGTGGTAGGAATAAATAGGGGCTAAAGGAGTATAAAATCGATAGGGGAAATGGTAAAATACCATATTTAAGTGACCTGGATAGGCCTCATGATTAGTAAAACCTTGTGCCAATCACATGGGGCTACTGTATCCCCAAAATAAAAGATGTATGATTACCCTTCGGTGACATACAATTTGATAAACCTTGCTCAAACCATGCAAAACCCCATTGTCACCTCCTACAACACACTCACACTATTAGAAAAACTATGTAATAATTGTGCACCCTAGTTTTTCGTCCAAAAAATCCTTATTTATAACCCCCATCACATAAAAACTCCATGGTCAGACCAAATGATAAATAAAACTCAAAATTTGACATACCAGTTACCCAATGAGTGTCACATGGATGGTTAGCACTAACCGTGAACCTATCCTATTTTCCCCAAAATAACAAATTTTCATCCCCCAACTCTAGAAAGCCTGTATAACCTAACAATAGATAAAATAAGCTCAAATTTAATTTTACATGTGACTTAGAGGGTAATTCAGATCATTTATCCCTTAGGTTACTAATGAATAATGAATATTAAAAGGTATGTTTGGTGAGATTTATGTTATGATTATAGAAGTTTGATTTAAAAATAAAATTCCAGAAACTAGTTAAAAAACATGTGATAGATCACATGAGTAATATTATCCACATAGTATAGGTAGAAATTATTTGCAAAGAGTCACATAATGCATCTATTCTAGGGGTTTAACTTTATTTTTTTTGAGAGATTTAAAATAGTATGTCGATATGGTAAATTTTATTGAAACATCTCAAGTTACATAAAAAATAAAATAAAAAGAACTTTTAAGACTATAAATGAATAAAAACGTTATGTTTAAGATGATCCATATCTTTAAAAAACTAAAGTGACCAACTGATTATGAGATGTCTTCCTAAAAGTGAAGTAAAATCTCTACTAACCTTGAGTCACACCTTATCTTTTATAAGACACATTGGATCTCAAATAACTACTGACAAGTTCTTGGAATCTATAGTATACAATCCCATTCTGTAAAAGGATTCAAATGAGTTTTTTAAAAAATGTGAGAAAGGTCAATTCAATTAAAATATATCAAAAAGAAAAGAAGCACCACAATGACCAATGAATTTATATAAAATATTTAAAGTATGGGGAATATTTTTTATGGTACCCTTTTCCATGTCTTTTTTATAATCTTACATCCTCTGAGCTATGGATTATGTTTCAAAATGGGTGGAATCCTGGGCCACAAAAATTAATGATTCATTTGTTGTTTGTTCTTTGTCCTAGTTAATAAATTTATTATATTTGGAATCTAAAGAGAAATCATCTGTGACTAGGGGACCCACTTCTACAAGAGAATCATAGAAACATTTATAATAAGATATAGAATTACTCATAAATCATTATACCCTTAAAATTTATAGAAAGAAGAACAAGATGAATTTTCTAATGGTGAAATATTGGCATCTGCCTATAAAGCTATATTATAAATATTTTTGGGTATTCCAAGAGACGAATATGGGACTAGAAAGATCTATAAAACAAAGGTGACTTAATATTCAAGTGTTTAGTGAAACAAGGATAAAATATTTTAAAAAATCTAGAATTTATAAGGAAAGAAAAAGAGTGTCACATGACTGTCAGATTCAATAAAAATAAATCCATCAAGGAGGAAAAGTGTTCTTTTACCACTCTAGACTGAAGAGGATTCCATGTAAACATAATTTCATTTAAGAAGGAAAATTTCCTAACTAGTATTTTTCCCTTTGGTGCTATAAACATAAATAAAGAAGAAGATCATAAACTATTCATTGTAAATGGATAAAGGTTAAAGGAATACTTTGGACATTTGTTAAATAGTCCAATGGAGGTGGTCACACTTCTCCAACCATTATAATAATTTAAACCACCAAGATGTACCTTTACTAAATATTTTTTATTATTTTAATGATATCATATCTACATAATGTATCCATACATGTTAGAATTAATTAAATACATTACATGATTCAATTATGGGGTGGGAAACCTGTATATTTTTAGTTTTTTGTGTTTCTATTTTTCATTTGTATATGTTTTGGTATCCATTTTATGTGATTTTGATACTTGTTGAGCTCAAAATTGAATGACCTTGTGATTTTGAAACCTATTCCAATTATTAGGAATTTTTTTACCTCATGGTAACTTAATATAGATTAATGATGAAATGAACTTAGTTATAGATTCAATGTTTAGGAAATTCATGAAAGGATCACTAATGTTTTAATCCCATGATTCAACACCCTAATTTTTAGGTAATTTTTCCTTGTAATGTGTATTTTGAAATTTTAAAATTATCAGGTTATGTTTCAAGAGTTTGAAAAATATTTTTGAGTTTTTTAGAAGTGTTTTTGGAGGTGTATGTTTTAGCACAATTAGTAAAAACTTTTCACTATATCTAGGAAACCATGAAAGGTGAGTTTGGGAGTCATTATATAGGAACATGGTTAATTCATGGTTTTCCATACCATATGCATGTTAGGAGGAAGTGAGAGTATGGAGACGGTGGGAGAATCAAGGTTGGCACATGGGTTTTCAAACCGTAAAATCCAATCATGAGAGGGTGTGGTATTGGGATAGAAACACTACATTATTACTATATATTTTTTCAAACCATGTGGAATAAATCATGTGACTCTTTAGATCTTTTCCAGTAGCATGCAAACGGTAGGCACATAATTTAAAAAACCATGTGACTTAACCATGAACAAAACAGTTGACGCTCTGAGAATTTAGTTTTAATTATGATTAAGGACCTAGATTCAATGACCCATTACTTTGTTGGTTTTGGGTGTTGTAGTTTCTTTTGAGAAACCTTGAGGAGGTTCTATGGTGGTTGGATGTGTAATAGATTTATAGTGGGAAATTCACATCATGAAAGGTGTACAAGATGTGAATTGGTGGTTCTTGGCTTGGGTAGCTTTTGAGTTTCATGAATTGTATACGGATGAGGGGAACTCATTTAAAGGATTCACGCCAGGAAAGAAATTCACAATGTTTAATTAAATAAAGTATGAGATGATGTGAATTTTAGTAGAAGTTGGATTTTTTGGAAAACCCAGGAATTTCATGTCATGAATAGAATAAACGATGTGAAACTAGTAGGATCTAGATTATTTTATAACCCTTTTAGAAGATTTATTTTTATTAATTTGTACCTATATTATCTCTCATTCCAGATGAACCATAGGTGCCCCGAGAAGAAATCTTATCCATATTCCTCCTACTTCGATCTATTGGTTCCAGTAGATACCCATTGGAAATCTATGGTGAGTTACCCTCTCTTTCCCATGGGTTTTGTACCATTTTTCAGGGATGATACACTAAGGTGGTATTGTTTTGTTTTGGAGTGTGTATGGGTTTCATTTTTTGAGAAACCTTTGGTGCATTGTAGGTTGATCCTTGGGTTTTTCATGTGGTTGTGGTTTAAGGTAATTTTTTCTTCTCTATGTGGTGCACAATGAGTTAAAAAAGATTCTTTGAGGTAGGGAATACCTTGATTCTCACTTCTTTATATCATGAAGGAGACATTTACTCTTGTTTATCTATGGGGACTGGTTTTAACTAACCCAATCATGATAAATTAATTGGTTGATTGAAATTAAAGGGTAAAGGGGAATGATTCACATTATTTTACAACTTCGATATTATTGTGGTGTCGTGTTTTTACGGGTTGAGTTCCCTACTAAATATTATGGTTGTTGGGATACTTTGCTTATGTTTTAGTTATTGTGATATGGAAAAATTGTTGGATGTATTTCTATATCACCTAAAAATTAAAATTGGATATCCACTTATATCTTTATAATGAAATGGTTTCCCATAGATTTATGTATTTGGTATTAATTCCCCTAAAATAAAGTGAAATGTGGTAAAAAAACCTTTATTAAATCTATAAAATGGCCTTTTATATGATGTGATATGTGTTAGTACTTGTGGGGAGATGATGGGTGGTTTTAATGCAGTGTGGGAGATGTATGGTTTGTTTGGCCATACTTTTGAAGTGGTGAGGTGATGCTTCAATTGGTCTTGATTTGGGGGTGGGGTGAGGTGATGGTTTGTTTATCCATGTTTTTAGGTTGATGATGTGATGGTTCATTTGGTCGTTCGTTTGGGGTGGTGAGGTGATGGTTTGTTTGGCCCTGATTTTAGGGTGGTGAGGTGATGGTTCTTTTTTCTATTCTTTTATGGTGGTGAGCTGATGGTTTTTTTTTCATTATTTTGGGGATGTGAGATGATGGATAATTTGGATGTGATTTTTGGTGTTGAGGTGATGGTTTTTTTGTCTATTATTTTGGTGTGGTGAGGTGATGTTTTGTTTGGACATTCTTTTTGGTAGCGAGGTGATGGTTTCTCTGGCCGTTATTCTGGGGTAGTGAGTCGATAGTTCAATGAACATGTGAGCTTCTTTTGAGGTTTGGTTGCATTGTGATATATGTATGTGTAGTGATAGAATAATTGTATAATAATGTGCATAATGGATAGGTTTTATGTTGGGTAATAGGATACAAATGATTAATGAAAAAATAAATAATGGGTTGTGTATTGAAATGCAGTTTTTGTAAAATAATGAAACGAATGGGATCAATAATGGAATTGGTTGATGGTTTGAGATGTGGGTTGTGGTTTGTGTGGTTTTATGAATTTATAGGTGGAAGTGAATGTGGGGATTTTTTGGGTTTTTTAGTGTTTTATTGAACACATAGGCTGATATTGTGTTTGGTTATTTGTATATATATTTGTATATTCCTTGTGATTTCTCAATGCACCCCACCTGTGTTGAGCACTAGGTGTCGACAACCATATTTTCACATGTGGTTGATTTTCCCAACATCCTAAGGATTAGGATGTATTGATGGATACCTGTTCTTTCCCATTCTCTCTTCTAGGAGATTAGATATGAACGTGTTGTGATGGTCAGATGTCTGTTAGTATACGAGGGGATGTACTGGGTGTTTTCCGGTGAGTTGTAAAAGGTATGTGGTGTGGAGAAGCTTATAGTGGGGTTCATGCATGGTTAGAGGAGGGAATGAGGTTGATGTATTTCATGTTCATGATACCATTCCACTCTAGTTATAGTTGTGATGTGATGGTAAAGGTTTTTTTAGGTGTCATTTGATGTGACTATGTTGCGGAGTGGTGGTATAAGTTATTCAAAATAGATGGGAGTTTTATGGCATGTGATGTTGGGGTGTGAGAGAAACAATTTAGTGGGAAAGTGATTCACAGATCCCCTTATAGAAAAGATTATTATTATGTTATTGTACTTGGATTTTATTATTTGGTGAGCATGACTTAGTGATCTATAGATGGGTAATTGAACTATTTAGGTTATGTTGATTCTATTGTTTTCTCGCTGGTGAATTAGTATGGTTATTTCACATTTTAATGGGAGAATTTGTTTTTTCTAATGAGTATTATTTTATTATCACCCTATGCATAAAAACTGATTTTCTGGTTTCTTGGAGGATTATGTAGATTGTTCTAGACAGTACTATCATGAACCATTTTGGACAGTTTTTGTGTTTCAGATTCAGCTTTACTGTTAGGTATTTACTTTTTTAGACTTTTATTTGTAGCTACATTATTTATACATGTATTATGCGATTGATTTGGTTTCATTTATATTATTTCATGGAGTTTCTTGTGGATGATTCATCTTATCTCATGGTTCAATATTATTATAGAGGGTAATACTTCCCATTTCATGATATTTTTATACCGTCAAAGGTAGTTTCTAACAAGGGGTCTACTGAAGGTGGGACTCAAGGGTCATTATCTCTCTCTCCTCATTGAAATATATTTGGCAGGATTGGGACATGATAGAATGGTATAAGATACTAATGGTTGACAGATAGGATGTAGTTTGGAGTTATAAACTATGAGGATTTTATGGGTTGGTAGGAAAACAGTGCTGGTTGACCATGGTGCATGATACAGGCTAGGGATACCAGCTAGGAAATGATATTCCACCCTTGTGATCTAGTGCATGAACTCTAAGCTTATTGAATGACCAAGTGAGGTGGAACTATTTTTAGGGTGGTGACCTTGAATTGGTACATGCGTCATGATGACTTATGTTCCTATTTGAGTTGGGCTATTTTATCAAGGATAAAATGAATAAAGTGAATTAAAATGAATCTAAATAAGATTCCGTACTACCAACCATGGATAATTATTCTTTTATTTTTAGTTATGGATCTCAGACATCATTCACATGTAGCTCAGGTATTTGAGGTCCAATGGTATGATACAGTTGATTACCATAGGGTTGATCTGGCAAAGGAGGATGAGGCTTGGAAGTGGGCATTGCATTCTTTTCATTGGAAAGATTTGGGAAATTAAGGGGGAAGTGTTTTAGATGTGGAGACAGAGAGCTAGCTAGAGGGTATTGATATTTATTTCAATTTTATTTAGGCCTCTACAGAGTGCTAGGTCCTTTTGGTGGATATTTGGATGTAGGGAGCTGCACATCAATGGTTTTAACATCCTGACCTGGGTTCTACACACTGGTAACCCAAGTCGGTTGGTCACATGACCTCAAGCCCACCACCCAATACTCCAGAGGTTGTCGACTAGTAGCAAGGGTCTGATATCAGTCATGGAGAGACTATACCCTCTTTAATAGAATAATACACCAATAAAAACATATGCAATAATAGAAGAATGATTGAACATAACCTGAAGAAATCTAGTATCACATGATGACCAAAACTTGAAATACAATATCAAAACTGAAAATTAGTTATTTCATGCTAATGTATGTGCCATGTGTCAAAATGAAACTCAAAAGTGAAAACACTAACAACTCCCAAGAGGGCCCCGGACCACATCTGGTTCCCTCATCCATGATCTATCCCCACTGAGCTATCTAACACATGTCCATTGGCCTTGTCCTATCTTGAAACCATAATATATATTCAAGTACCGATCAGGTAGCCCGAGTAGGGTGTGATTACAACTCATTAGGCCACAACCAACGACATCTAAAATAATATCAAGTAAATAAAAAGTGTATTCAATTGTATAAATAATGAATACCAGTAAAGAAAGTAAATATTTTGAATTTATTAAATTAATCTTTATTTTACCACATAAACATTGGGTTCATGAGGACACCCTATCCTCAATACGTGCTTCGGCCCGTGTCAGAGTATGAACTACCCCAAGGGATATCACATGTCTGAATTTCAATGTTACCATTCATCATCACTATTCATATTCAAATGTCCATGTCACCATTCATCGTCATAATTCACATTTGAATTATAATGTTACCATCCATTATTGTAATTTACATTTGAATTTTTATGTTACCATTCATTATTACAATTCACATTTGAATATCCATGTTAGCATTCATTATAAAAATTTAAATTTGAATGTCCTTGTTACCATTCATTATCACAATTCACATTTGAATGTATGTATTACCATTCATTATCACAATTCACATTTAAATGTCCATGTTACCATTCGTTATCACAATTAAAATTTTAATGTCCATGTTACCATTCATTTTCACAATTCACATTCATTATTTTAATTAATTCAAAATTAATTAATCACATCATATCCATTAATCAATTCAATAATGAATTAATAATTTCACATTCTCATTATTAATTAAATAATTAGTTTATTATCCCAATTCCATTAACTAATTCCAAAATTAATTAATCTCACCAATCCCATTAATTAATTACCCAATTGATTAATCCATATTCATAAATGCAATATCCCATAATTAATTTGATGATTAATTATTAAAGTCATAGTCTAATTATCCCGTAATTAAGGTAAAAATTAATTATCCTCAATAAAAAACTCAATATCTCTTAATTTACTAAAAAATTAATTATCCTAATCAATAATATCAATATCTCATAATTAACTTAATAATTAATTAACCATAATCTTTAATTCCAATATCCCCAATTTGATACTTTCCTTAATTAATTAATCTACCTAATTAATTAATTCAATGTAGGAAAAATAAATTTCTAACAAAAAAATAGAAAATATACAATTACATACACATAATTGGAATCAAGACTTTAGGTTTTGAATTATAAACCATTTACCACAATTCTCGTATGATCGATTGACCAATGGAATTCCCCATTTTGATTGGAATAACGATGTAACACGAGATTCAGATCTACAACCTAAATCCAAGATTGAAAAAATCCCGATCCATAAATTCTAGTAATAGAACCAAAATTCCTTGATCTGGATCCCACGATTGGTCTGAATCTAACCATAAATAGGGAAAAAAACCTTAAATGAATGGAATAATGAGGGGAAAGAGTAATGAACTACACGAGATGAGATCCTATTACTGGTAAAGGTGAAGATCTTCAATTAGGGTTTCGTACAATGAATAATAAAGGGTATAATGGATTGGAATATATCTTGAGGGATACAAAAAAATTAAAGAAACATTTTGGTAGATATATGGTTGAATTGAGATTAATATGGTGGTTTGGGAATTTTTAAAACTACTTTTCAGGTTAATTTAATTCCCACACATGGTTTGTTGGGTAGGGGTGCATGATTTACCCTAACCATGTGGTTTAACTATGAACCTATTCTAGGGGGTTCACAGTTTCTAATTTTAGGGTTCAAGATATAAAAAACCATGTGTCATTTGTGCAATTCCCCACTATCCAGGGTTGCATAGTTTATAGGGTCATGGAACATGGTTAGGGAAAACTCTGTGCCAATAGTGAAATGCCATATTTCTTCCTTTTTTCTAAAATTTTTACCCAAAAACATCCCAAAGTAAAACCCAAATTAAATTCACTAAAAATAAGAAAAAAGAGTGCCTTTAAACAAGCCTGAGACATCCCCATAAAACACTGGGGTTTTACAATCTCCCCACCTTATAATAGCTCATCCTCAGGTTTTTCCACCAAACATCTCTAAGATTCCAAGTTAACAAAATCAGAACACTGGGATCTCATATCTAATTCCATCTCCCATGTTTCCCCTACATGCGTCTATGTTTCCACAATACAAAAAATATCAACATGGTCATCCCCTATAACACTTTATCATTATGATCCAGCATGCGTATTAGATGATCCTAAAAATGCATCTAACTCAGTCTCAACATCATCCACATTGATCACATGAGATGTTTTGGGTGATACCACCAATGTTTTGACACATGGAAAACATCATGCATATTAATGTATCTCTATGGAAGATCTAATTGACATGCCACTAACCAATTTATCTCAATTACCTTAAACAGTACAAGGAACCTAGACACCAACTTTCTATGTCTCAATATCCTGTGGGGACCCAATCTAGGAAACAACCAATGGAATACAAAATCAGCCTCTTTAAACAATGCGGGTTGTCTATGTATATTTCCATAAAACTTTTTTCTAATATGATCCATATATATACATTTCCAAATCAGTTGTACCTGGTCAGAAGTCTTCTATATGAGACTCAGTCTCAACAACTCAAACTCACCTACCTTCATCCAGTATAGAGGTGATATGAATGAACTACCATAATGAACCTTGTATGGTACCATATTTATAGTTACTTGATAACTATTTTTATATGAAAACTCCCCTAAAGTGATGTGATTCTCTCAAGACCCACTAAAATCAAGAACATAAGATCACAACATATCTTTTAGCACATGTACTATATGCTATGACAGACCATCTATTTGTGGGTGGAAATTCATACTCAATAGAACCTGTGTACTAAGTGACTTCTATTAGCACTAGTAGAAGTGTGAAGTAAAATGTGAATCATTGTCTGAAACTATATTTTGTGATTCTCCATGTAGATGGTATATCTCTTGAACATACAATTCTCCATACTACTCTAATGATAAAGTCTCTTGTATATGCATGAAATGTGCTACCTTAGTCAGAAGGTCCATAATCACCCAAATAACATCATTCTTCTTAGGCATCCTTGGGAGACTCTCCATAAAATCCATAGTCACATCGGCCTACTTCCATTCTGGAATTCGCAATGACTATAGAAAACCTCCATGTCGATGATGATCGACCTTCACCTACTGATAGGTGTAGCATCATGTCATGAACCCTGCTATCTCCAGTTTCATACCCAGCCATCAGAACTGTCATCATAAGTCATAGTAGATTTTGGTCACACTAGGATGTACTTACCACTTCAAGGAATGAAACTCATTCATCATATCCTATTGCATGCTTGTTGGAACAACAACCTGATTCCTAACATAGATGATCTAATCCTCATTTATGCTCCAATCGAAAGTTGAATTCCCACCTTCAAGGCTTTCTCTTAAGGACAAAAATTCTATATCCTCATATTTTTTGTCTCTAATCTATCTCAAAATTATATACTCCACTAAAATTTATACCAGATTCATCTTCTCCTCACTCCCCTAAACAACAATGAGCATCTTATTCATTAAATCTATCATCTTGTATTCAGTACTAGACTCCTGAATAGCCTCAGGCTAAGTTTTCCTTCACAAAAAATCAACAACATTGTTTCCCTCTCCAGGAATATATGATATCTTATAATTGAATGATTTCATATACTCAACCCACCTTCACTACCAAAGATTCAAATCTCTATGGGAAAATATTTACTTCAAACTCTTATGGTTGGTATACACTCTAAAACTTTCACCCATTTGATAATTCCACCAACACAATAAATCATAAAAAACTATTTCTAACTCTAAGTCATGAATAGAGTATTTATGTTCATGTAGCCCCATCTACTGAGACCCATATACCACAACTCGATCTCTTTGCATCAACACTACTCAATGTCCTATCCCAGAAAAATCACAATACACCTTATGATCCTCACCTGGACAGGTAGGATCAAATTTGGTGCTGATGTCAAGAACTTCTTCAACTCCTAGAAGGAATTATTGTATGCTTACAACCATTAAAAATTTATCACTTTCTTGGTAAAAACCAAAACTGGCACTAAAAATAGGAAATGTCCTTAATAATATCTGATAATATCCATCTAATCAAAGAAATCTACGGATATGAAACACATTATTGGGATTCTCCAAAGAAACCACTAGCTGAACCTTCTCCAGGTCCACTAACACACATTCCCCTGAGATGATGTGAAATAATATGTTTACCTAATCAATCCAAAACTAATACATATATGGTTTGGCATATAGTCGATGCTCTCTTAGTGTACTTGGGATGACATCAAGATATTGGGTATGATTGTCATGAGTATTTTAGTATTGATAGAGATAATATTTTCAATTATTTTATTCTGAATATTAGTGTTTTAATTTTTACAAATTTTTTATTTTATGGGTAGAAGTCACATTTTTTTAGTTCTATTTTGAGCTTAATTGCAAAATTGGCTTATTTTGGATTTTAATTGTTTTAATTTATTTAGGTGTTTCATCCATAACATTTTCTATACTAACCCAAATTGAAAAATTCATTTTGTTGGGGTCTCTATACATGTTGGGATTCATTTTATCCTTCTGGACCCAAATCTTAATCCACTATTTGGAGGCCCAGATTCATCTCACAAGTCCAGCCATGAAAGCTATGTACTGATCTAGATAATTTTATTATTGAGACAATATATCCTAACATGTCGAATCAAAGGATCTTAAATTTAGCATTGATAAAGAATAAATCCATATTAATAACTTTTATTAATATTTTTATTCCTTAATCATTAATTTAAAATTCCATTAATTCATAGTAACTTTCTATATTGGAATATGAATAGTCATCCTGGGAAGAATAAATTTTCAAAGTAATTTGGCTATATCTGTCACCACATGTGTTCAATGAAGTTGAAATTTTCTATTTTGAAATTATATATGTAGAATAAAAACTTTAATTAATGAAACCTATTCAAATTTTTTCATTAATGTGAGATTCCATGTTCATACTTTTGGAAGATGATTTTGGAGCCAAATATTTCACTCCCTTTGCATATAAAATAATGTTTTTTCTTTATTTCAAGTTGTTGGAAACTTGGGTGTAGCCTTTGTTGTCTATTTTATGTAGTTATGTACTTTAATTTCTATTGTAATTGTATTCTTCATTTTTATTGTATGTTATTATTATTATTCATCTCATTCCCTTATATTTTTTCCTTTGGCGTTTCCACCTCGATTTTTTCTTCATTGTGATCTCTTATACTCATGATCATGAGTAACTAACCCAAGGAAGTTATTGAGGGATCAATCTGGGGTTGAACCCAAGTCTTTGAGATATCATTTTTTATGTTTCTTATTCAATTAAAGTTAGAATGAGGGGGATTATAGTGGTCAAGACACCTTGGTGTGTCCACTTTCTACATGATGTTTAACTTATGCTTCTAAAATATTTTCCCTCGATCGAGGAGGTGGATGTGAAGTCTCTCAGTGATCACTGAGAGAACCATATATTAAAAACTTATTCATAAGAGAATTTTCATTAATATTATGGAGCATGTTAAATATGTTTATTTGTAACTAAAAAAAAGATAAGATGAAGGTTCACTCTAGATGATCTCCTCAGAGGATCACTTTTTTTCTAACATCATTTTATCTGCATTTATTATGTTTTCATTATACATTTCATGTTTACTTTTATTTATCTATAATTGATTATTTTTCATTATAATGTTTTATATATTTTTATTTCATAATTAAAAAAATATATAAAAAGTGAATTAAAAGTAGTGAGTGATTGACTACAACAGCTCCTCATGAGAACAACCTAGGTCAACCATTGTGCCTCACTTGGTAATAAATATTTTTGAGATTTTTCATGACAACACTTCATCAATTACAAAAATATTTCATCCAAAAATACTAATAAAAACTAATCTAGGAAAAGAAGGAATATTTTATTCATCAAGGCCATAAACATTGCTGGTGGGTTCCTCAACCCAAACGACATTACGAAGAACCCATATAGGCCATAATAGTTTCTGAATTAAATTCTCAATATATCAAATTATATAACTCTCAAATAATTATACCTTTATCTCAATTTAATCTTTGAGAAAACAAAATATCCCCTCAGCTGGTCAAAAATGTGATCAATGCGCAGAGGAGGATACCGGTTCCTTGCAGTCATCTGGTCCAACTTCAATTAATCCACACACAAGCACAGATTCCCATCAGCCTACTTAGAAAACAACACTGGAGAACCCCCAATGAGATGTATCACTTACCCTTCAACTCCTCCTCCTTATTCTTGATCTCTTAATGTTTTATCGGCTCCATTTTGTTTGGGGGATTTGAAATTGGCCCATCCCCCAACATGAGATCAATAGTAAATTCCACATCTCTTTAAGGTGGTATCCATGATACGTATTTAGGAAAAACATTCATAAACAAGTCAAATATAGGTGGAAACACATAATGTTTCATACCCCCATCATCCAGAAAAAAACTAGCAACCTGGGTTGTGTGCTCTCCTATTTTCTGAGTAGTTTACCATGCTTGGCCCTCCTGGATATACCACTCTCCATGTTGAATATACTTGTCACCCTAAGGAGATGTAAAAGTCACCCTCCTCCTATACAAATATACGTGGGATCAATATGATACAAAATATTCTATACCAATAGTTAGGTCGAATATTTTCATGTCAAGGACGTAAATAGCCAATAGAAATTATGCTCCCCACCCTCGAGTGAACATCTCGTGACAAACAAATGTCTCTTGAACAAATTCTCAACGCTGTACCTATCATTAACACCCCACTCACGAAATCAACTTCCAGGATCTAACCATACACAAGTTGTGCATAAATAAAGGAATGAGATTCACCAATATCAAATAAGGCACTGATTAATGTAGAATCTTTAAGAATAGTACCTATCACTGTTGATGGTCCTACCTCACTATCCACAAGTGTAGGTTGTATATCATGTAAATATCTTTCCCCTATTCCTTGGGATTCAATCTGAGTCCCCTATGCTAAACCACCCTACTAATATGTGCACTCTTTCTAAGAATCTTCACATCCACTACATCTTCTTACATGGCTATTATAACTCTAACTGCCAGCCAGATATGGTATAGAAGATCCATGTATACACTGTGATTCTGCATAGTCGTACCCTCACTACCCGTATATCATTGGGTCCTGCAAAACATCTATAGATTTCCCATATTACCCCAAGACCGGTAATACACTGGTGGTTTGGAATAGTTTCTATGATAATGGACCGACCCACCGCACTGATGGTTGATCACTCTAATAAGGTTTTGTTCAACCGACCCTCCTGTCTGGCCACTCATCTTTCCACTGCCCTGAATAAAAATCTCAAAATGATGTTTCCTACTCTCAGAAGTTGTATCTCTTTAACATCTATTTGGAAAAAAATTTCCTACACTGGAAGCCTCATTCATGTTCCCCCACATCTTTGAGATCCTGATCTACCACCTCAGCAAACATTCCTAATTGAAATATGTTAACCTGGAACTTAATCTCACATTTAAGTCCATCCTGCAAACACATCACTGTAACTATCTCATCCCTTGTAAATTCTGGATCGAAGAAATAAAATATATAAAGTTTCATGTATATTCAATCACGAACATGATCCTCTAAGTCAACTATATGAACTTAGCAGATCTCTACTTCCTCAGTGTCTCTGAAAAAAAGTGCTCTAAGAACTTCTCCAATAAGTCCTTAGATAGCATGCCATCAGTATGTCCAATCCATGCCTGAATTTCAAACCAACACTTCACTGATCAATGTATCATATAACTATCAAACATGACCCTCTTCTAAATAAGAGTCTCCAAATGGTCAAGTATCATCTGGATGGACTCAATCTATAACTCAGCTCCCTCAGGTCCACCCTCTCCAATAAAAGTCAGAGGGTGTTGTAACTGAAACTCCCTTGTCACATCAGACATAATCCTATAAACCCACTATAGGTATCCTTCCATTAATTTAATGAAGGGAGCAATGTTTTCCCTTAACTTCTCCCTTACTTCCTCACCTGAAACTATTGGTGCCTCTCATTACACTATTGGAAGATCATCTCTGGACATATCATCTTATCGTCCTCTCAAAAAGTGTTTTTATTCAGGCATATCTCTATAATTCCAAAAAACATTCTTTAGGACACATAACACTAGTTAACACATTAATGGTAAACACAAAATGTTACAACAATCCATTTCCCCAAACCCCACCACACAGTCAAAACTGATGCTCTATCAATACCCTTACCATCCTACACTAAGTTCTTAGTTAAAAATGGTAAACACATTTTCATATTCAAATTTTTCATTACACACTCATTATTATCATCTTGTATCATTTTAAAACCTTTTTAAATTTCATGTTAGGCATAATATAATTTCAATTTCATAAGAAAGGAAAAATATTTTGAGTTTAACAAATTACCCATAACCTATTTTTTTGTGCTTTCCCAAAATGATGCATGTCCTGATAATTCTGAGTGCCAAGAATGATTCATGTGACTCAAATATTGTGACTTACCAGGACATGAGTAAAATGCAAAAAAATGATCACATCAAAAAACAAGTGCATCACCTAAGGTGAAATAACATCCAACTATAACAAAAAATGCCAATAAAAATCATACCAATATGGGTACTTGGGTTTTCCCCCGTACATGGGGTAGATACTCACATGAAAAAGATCAAAACCAAAACTCGAATATTTCTAGTCTTCCATACAACATTCCAAAATTGTAATAAAAAAGAAAATAAAAAAATTGTACTCTGATACCACTCTATAATATCCCAACCTCAGTTCCACACATTGATGCCCCGATTAGGTCAGTCATATGACCTCCTGCATGACTCCCCGTGTTCTAGAGGATACCGACTAGCAATGAGGGTCTAATATCAGTCAAGGTGAGAGTATACCTTCTTTATTATAATAATACACTAGTGTAAAATAAATAAATAAATAAAATAATGATATAACATAACCTGAACAAATATAGTATCACAAGATGAGCAAGACTGAAAATACAATATCAAAACTACACAATAGTTATTCCATGATAAATTATGTTCCAAGTGTCAAAATGAAACTCAAAATTAAAAACACTGACAAATACCAAGAGGGTCCCAAACCACATCAAGTTCCCTAATCCATACTCTATCCCACCTTATCTATTTAACACATGACCTTTTCTCTTATCATGCCCAGAAATCAAGAAATCTATTCAGGTACCGATCAGACATCTAGACTAGAGTGTGAGTACAACTCAGTAGGCCACCACTATTGGTGTATAAAACAATATCTAGTAAATAAAAAATGTATTCATTTTTATAAAGAATAAATACTAGTAATAAAGTAAATATTTTACATTTATTCAATTACTTCTTATTTAGCAATATAAACACTAGGTTCCCAAGGACACATGGACCTCAATACCTGCTTCAGCCCATGCTAGAGTTTGAACTATCTCCAGAGGATATCACATGTCTAAATGTCCATGTTACCATTCACTATCACTATTCATATTCTAATGTCCATGTTACCATTCATCATTGTCATTCATATTTCAATGTCTATGTTACCATTCATTATCACAATTCACATTTGAATGTCCATGTTACCATTCATTACCACAATTCAAATTTGAATGTCCATGTTACCATTCATTATCACAATTCACATTTGAATGTCCATGTTACCATTCATTATCACAGTTCACATTCATTCTGTTAGTTAATTCATAATTAACTAATCACATCAATTCCATTAATAAATTAAACAATTAATTAATCATTACACATTCTCATTACTAATTCAGTAATTAGTTTATCATATCAATTACCATAATTAATTCCCTAATTAATTAATCACATAAATACCATTAATTTATTTTCTAATTAATTAATCCATATCCACAAACTATATATCTCATAATTAATTTTATAATTAATTTTTCAATTCATAATCCAATTATACAATAATTAATGTAACAATTAATTATCCCAAAAAGCACAATATCTCGTAATTAACACAGAAATTAGTTATCCAAATCAATAATATAAATATATAATAATTAACTCTACAATTAATTAACCATAATCTATAATTCCAATATCCCCAATTTGACATTTTCCTCAATTAATTAATCTACCCACTTAATTAATTAAATACATGAAAAATCAATTTCTAATCAATCAATAGAATTTATACAATTACATAGACATAATTTAAATAAAATATTTTGGATTTGAATTATATACCACCTAACTTAATTCACTGATGAGCGATCGCCTAACGAAAATCACCAATTTGAAAGGAATAATGACATAGCGTGAGATCTGGAACTAAAACCTAAATCCAAGATTGAAAAAATCGCGTTACTTTAATTATAGATTTGGATATACAATTCCTAGTTATATATCCAACAATATATCAAAATACAATAAAAAAATATGGAATAAAAACCTATAATGGATGGAAGAAGAATGGGAAAGAGAAAGGAAACAACACGGGATGAGATCCTCTTAATGGGAGGGGTGAAGATAATTAATCCGAGCTTCGATCAATAACAAACAGAGGATAGAATGTCTTGGAATCTATCAGGAGGGATCTAAAACCATGAATGAAACATTAGGGTCGGTCTCGGGTTGAATTGGGATTAAAATGGGGGTTTATGAATTTTTAAAACTGATTTTTGGGTTAATTTAATTCCTGAACATAGTTTTCTGGGTAGGGGCGCATAGTTTCCCATAACCGTACTCCTTAACCATACACCTATTCTAGGGGGTTCATAGTTTATTATTTTAGGGTGAATATTTTAACAAAATCTAGGATATCCATTCAATTAACCACTTTATAGGGTTGGATGGTTTTCAGGGCCAAGGTGCACGGTTTGGGAAAACTGTGCACCAACCATGCACCACCCACTTTCTTTCATTATTCTAAAATTTTCACCCAAACACACCCCAAAGTAAAAACCAGATGAAAATTACTCAACATAAGGAAAAATAATACCTATAAACGAGCATGAGAAATTCCTAAAAAAAATTGGGGTTTTATAATGGTTGATTATGTATTTGGGTGAGCAGGATGAGGAAGATGTATCATGGGCCGAATTTCAGAATGAGTTCCAAGCATGGTTCCTCTCATCAGCCAATAAGGTAGTGAAAAGGGTGGAGATTATTTCTATAAAATAGGGTAGTATGTTAGTGTGAGAGTTGGGAATCAAGTTCAAGTACCTTCTACATTTCCCTCCATATCATTTCTAGATGAGGATTTTCATACGAGATGTATTGAGGAGGAACTATGTCCTTCTATTCGGTATATTGTTACCCCTTTTACGTTGACAACATATTTAAAGGCATAAAATAAGGTATAGTTGATTGAGTGAATTCCCTCACAAATAGTTTTACCACAAAAGGGGGATTAGTAGGGTTCATGGGGGATCATGGTTGTCAGTGTCACGTATCAAGCACCAAGGCCTTCGAGGTTTCAACCTGCGGGGATTCGACCTCACCAGCTTCCCTTTCAGCCTTATGGGTCCAGTAGCTTTAGTTATTTTCCTAGGTATACCAGGTCAGTTTGTTTTGTCTATTGTTTCTTCCATCTCTAGAATCAGTTCCTGACAATTTTTGGTTACTTGAAGGGAAATTTGGCCAGTTTCTAGTGCTTTTGTTTCCTAAGGAGTGTGTGATGTTTGAGGTGTTTTTTCATTACTCTCATCTGGTCATGAGATTCATATTGTATAATCAAATGGAAGAGGTCTCTTATAGGTCTATGAAGTTATGTCCTCATGAGAATAACTAAGTCACCCATGATATGAATCTAGTATTAATTGTGTTTTCATTTAAGTTAAGGAATCATTACCTCATTGGGGATCTCTTTGTGTTCATCAAGGAACACCATAGCTTAAGGTATATATTTTCTCATCTTGATCTAAATTTTATACAATGTAGGTGTATGTATTTTCTTCAAGATTATGATTTTTATATCTCTTACACCCCAAGGAATGGTAAGGTAGTTCTTTATGTGTTTATTTTAAAGTCCGAAGTGAATGTGGCATGGGAGTCTGTGGATGAATAGAAAGGAATGGAGGAGCATGCAGAGATGCATCATGACACCAAGGAGATATGTGGAAGAGGTTGTATTCATCATATGGTGGTGTAGTATTCTATGATTTGGTAGGTGGATGATTCTTTTTGGGGATACTTCGAGTCATAGGTGTACGTGATCATGTTGTCCATGGCGATGCATCAGAGGGATGGATGAAACCAAATGTTATTTCATGGTAGGTTGTTTGTTCTAAAAGTGATGTTTCAAACATTCCTTCTTCAATTTCATATATCACATTTATTATTATCGTCAGGATTATCCAAGATGTATCATGTATTGAGGATTTATTTTTGGTGGCTCGGGATGAAATAGACGGTGGAGGAGTTTTTGGCGAGGTGTTTGGTTTACCAATTGGTAAAGGATGAGAATCATGTTCCTGGTGGTTTATTGCAGCCTTCAGATATTCTTGAGTATAAATGGGATGAAATATTGTTGGATTTCATCATAGGGTTACCCAAATATCAGGGAGGTTTTGATGTTATCTAGTGGATCATGGATCAATTAGAAAAATCATCCCACTTCAGGCGATCAGTGAGTCAGACCAAGTGGATGATTTAGATAATAGGTTTATGAACGAGGTGGTGTGGGTTCATGAATTTATGAGGTCCATTCTCTCAAATTAGGATGAACTTTTTACCTCACAAGTCTGTAGAGGATTAGAACATAATTTTGGTACTCAATTATGCCTCAACACTTCTTTCACCCATAGATAGACGAGCATATAGAGTGGACTATCCATATGTTGGAAGATATGTTGTAGGGTTTCATCTTATACTTTGGTGGATCATAGGAACAATACCTACCTTTTTTGAGTTTGAGTACTATAATAGATAAGAAACTTACATTAGTATGAATTAATTTTAGGCATTGTATGAGTGACTGTGTCATTCTCCATTGTGCTATAAATAGGTTGGGGATCCAATAGTTCTTGGTCTCGATGTGGTGCATAACATGATGAGAAATATCTAGTTGGTTAGTGAGTGGATAAGGGATGTTTAGGATCAATCAGAAGGAATTTTATGATCTTCGGTGGAGTAACCTAGAGTTCTAGGTTGGGGGCCATGTGTTCTTCAAGGTTTCCCCTTGATGTGGGTAGTGGAAGTTTGGCGGGGGAGTAAGATTTCTCCTTGGTTTTTTAGGACCTTGGAGGTACTGGGGAAAATTTTCAAGGTTTTATATTGTTTGGTTTTTCTACCATGACTAGATAGGAACCATGAAATATTTCATGTCTCTAAGATTCATTGGTATATATATAATAACTCTCATATTATGGATTGGGGAGAGTTTTATATTGAGGATGAAATAACATTCATAGAGTAGCCAATACGGATCTAGGATCATGAGAATAAATTTCTACAAGAATGAACTATCCCTTTGGTTCATATGTTGTGGAGGCATAGTGTCATAGCGGAGAGTACTTGGGAACATAAGGCATAGATGTGTTCCTAGTACGTAAATCTATTTTTAGTTTTTCCTTACTCTATTTTTCTAGTGATTTCATGTTTTGATCATGTTGTATTATGATATATTTTGTTTTCTTGATGTATGATATGTGATAAATTTCTGACACATGAAAAGGGGAGGACCCGATTAATAATGGATACACATTATACTACGATGCGATCAAAACTAAGAGGGTGAGTTAGTACCCCCCTGGAGTGGATAATATCTTGGCATGGAGGATGAAATTCCATGATTCATATATTTATGGAGGTGCATTTCATTGGTTACAGTGTTTGTCGGTTTGGGCTACGTGGAGGTTGAGATGGTTGCATAGTGATTTTGTGGTAGTATGGTTATGTTAAAGGAGGTGTTTTATGTTTTTAAAATGTGTTTTATCGGTATTTTAGAGGGAATTTTTAGATGGTGGTAGTATTGAGGAGTAACAAGATCCTTGGGAGGTATCTTGTAGGGTGGTTGTTCAGACCCATTTTTCCATCTAGGATTGGTTTTGGATTCTTAAGGGCGAGAATCGTTTGAGTGGTATATGATGTAATGGACCATGCCTTCCTGACCCATTAATTTATTGTCTTTGGGTGTTGTAGGTGTTTTAGTGGAGGATTGATGAGGTTCCATGGTGGTTGTATGTTCAACAAAGCTATAGAGGGAAATTCACATCATGAAAGGCTTGTGCAACCTGGAATCTTCACGGGTTGCATGTGGCTGAGGAGGAATGCATGAAATGGATTCACATTATGAATGTAATTCATGATTTGTAATTAAATAAAGGGTTGGATGTTTTAATTGTTGTTAAACCCATGGATTTCACATCATGAATAGAATACACGACATGAAACCAGTATGATCTAGGTTATTTTGTAACATTTTTAGATGATTTCTTTTCATTTTTCCATACCTCTTTTCTCTCTTATTCCAGAAAACCCTAGGAAACATGAGGAGATCATCTTTTAATTTTCCTCTTTCTTCAATCCATTGGTTTTGGTGGATTATTTTTGGAAATTCATGGTGAGTTTTCCTCTCTTTCCCATGGGTTTTCTACTGTTCTTATTTAGACATATGTTTTGGTGGTTTTATTTTCATTTGTGTTGTGTATGGGTTGCGTTTTTTATAACCCTTTCGTGTTTTGTAGGTTAATCCTTGGTCATTTCAGGTGGTTTTGGTTTGTGGGTGTTTCTTCTTTTCCCTATGAAGCACAACGAGTTATCAAAGCTTCTTTAAGGTAGGGAATCTCTCATTTCTCACTTTTTTGTATCATGTGTGAGGGGTTTACACTTTTTTATCTATGGGGTGGTTTAGTATAGACTAATAAATATAAATTAATCATTTAATTTAAATTTAAGGGGAAATTGTAATGATTAGAATCCTTTTATTGCCTTAATATTGTTTTGATGTTGTGTTTTTACAGGCTGAATGCCCTTCAAAAAATCATAGTTTTTGGGAGCCTTTCTTTACACTATAGTTTTTGTGATATGTAAGACTTGTTGAATGTTTTTAGGATATCGACCAAAATTGAAATTGGCTAACCAATTATATTTGGATAATTAAATGGGTTCTCTTGAATTTATAGCTACTATGATAACGCCTCTAAAATTGATTGAAATGTGATAAAATCCACTTGGTTAAAATTATAAAATGGTCTTTGATGTGTTGTAATGTGTGGTGATTCTTTTGGGGTGGTGATGTGTGATTTTGATGTAGTGTGGGGTGATTTATGGTTTATTTGGATATAGTTTTGGGGAAACAAGGTGATCGTTCATTTGGTCATACGTTTGGGGTGGTGTGGTGATGGTTTGTTTTGTCATTATTTTATGGAATTGTGGTGATGATTTATTTGGACATAATTTTTGGGTGGTGAGGTGATTATTTTTTTGGTCATGATTTTGGGGCGGTGAGGTGATGGTTCATTTGGCCATGATTTTGGGGTGGCAAGGTGATGGTTTGTTTAGTTACGATTTTGGGGTTACAAGGTGTTGGATCATTTTGCTATGCTTTTAGGGCGGTGAGTTTATTGTTTGGTTGGCCATGATTTTGGGTTTTTGAGGTGAGGGTTCATTTGGCCATCCTTTAGGGGTGATAAGGTGATGGTTTATTTGGTCGTGGTTTTGGGGAAGTGAGGTGATGGTTTAATGGGGGTGATGAGCTACTTGTAAGGTATCATTGGGTTGTGATATATACTCAAGAAGGGATGGAATAATTGGTTAATAATGATTAAAATATATTGGGTATGGTTTGGATAATGGGAAGAAATTTATTAATGAACAAATAAGTTATGGGTTTTGGGTTTAAATGTAGTTATTGTAAAATAATAAAACGAATGGTATGGATAATGGAATTGATTGGTGGAGTGAGATGTGACTTGTATTTTGTGTGGTGTTAGGTATTTAGAGGTGGTCGGGAAAGTGGGGATGTTGTGAGTTGGTTAGTGTTTGTTGTGAACCCATAGACTGGGCTTGTGTGTGGTTATATGTATATACATGTGTATTCCATATGATTTTTATAAAAACCCCCACCTATGTCGAGAACTATGTGATGAAACCCATATTTTCACACTGTGGTATTTTTCCAAACATCCCAATGATGAGGATGGATGAATGACTACCTGATCATTCCTAATATCTCTTCCATGAGAGTATATATGCACAGGTTGTGATGGTTGGAGGTCTTTTAGGGTGCTAAGTGATGACCCATTTGTTTTCAGGTGATATATGATATGTTTCCATATTATGGGGCAGCTTATGGTGGGGTCACTCATTGGAGGAGAAAGGAAACATGTTGATTTACTTTACATTCATGATACCCTACCACTATATTTATGGGTGTGATGTGATTGACCAATTAACTATTAGCATTATGTGATGTGATCGTGATGTGGGGTGGTTGTATTTATTATTTTGAAGATATGGGTGCGCTAGGATATATGATTTTGGTGTGTGAGAGCAGAAAATCAGTGGGAAAGTGGTACTGGGTACCCTTTATCGACATGCTACTTATTATGTTATTATAATTAGATTTTATTTTTTAGTGATCTTGCCTCGGTGAGGAAAGGATAGATTGTTAACCTATTTAGGCGTTGTTATTTCTGTAATTTTCTCACTGGTGCATTAGTATGTTTCTTTCACAAGTGCACGAGAGACTTTGGTTTTCCTACTGAGTATAATTATATGATTACACTAGGTATATAAACTTGTTTTTAGGTTTCTATGTGGATTACATGGATCATGTTGGATAGTACTAGCTCATACCTTTTTGGATAGTTGTTGTGTCACTGCTTTAGCTTTGGTTTTGGGTATTTACATTCATATACTTTTATTTATACCTATATTATTTATACATGCATTAGGGGATGGTTTTGGTTTCATTTATATTATGTGATGGAGTTTCTTGTGGATGATTCATTTTATATCATTATATTATATTATTTAAGAGGGTAATTCCACCCATTTCATGAGATTATTATACACTCAGTGCTAGTCTCCAACTTGGGGCCTATTGGAGGTGGGACTCAAGGGTTATTATCTCTATCCCCTCATTGCAATATCCTTGGTGGGAGGCGGTATTGACCCAATAAACCTCATTATTCTTCTATTAGTTTGTGGTCTTGAACACCTTTCCTCCCCTAGGATCCCAATATAATCCCCTTTGATCTAGAAGTATCTTTTGGAATATACAAAGTGTGTTGGAGATCCGAAATCACCAATAATTCATTGTTCTTCCTCATTCCACTAAGATCTACTCTTATTATCACTCTCAAAGCCATAAATCTAGTTTTTATGGATTAATCTATGCGTTATGATTTGAAACTCGATGAGAACCTATTGGATCTATTGAAGGGAAGGTTCTATGAGCCATAATCTAGAAGTTCTTAGTGTTGTTCTTTTTTTCATCAATCGCTGAGAGGTAGGTAGATTTTATCTCATATTTACTATTCTAAAACTTTAAGGATTAATTTAATTAAATTGGTTTTATTTGATTTTTTATGGTTTCATTGTGTTATTGTTTTTAAAGGAAATAGTTTTCATTTTCATTTTAAAATCATGGAAAACTAGATTCCATTTGGAAACTCCCCTTTGCTTATAAATTTAAAATGATGGTTTTAAAATTATGAAATGGTTTTGATGAATCAAAAATGTGTGATGAGACACTTTTAAAGGGATATTTGTTTTATGATAATTAATTGGAATAAATTTGGCCTAATTAGGTTGTTGTATGTTCAAAGTGGATGGAGTTGGTTGGGAAGCACTGTAAAAAACTGTAATTTAGCGACATTTTTTGATATGTTTCCCTAAAAAGATGCTAATTAGAGACGTTTAGTTAAAAACCTTCACTAAATTAGGGATGTTTTCAGGAAAGTTTTCTAATTTAGCGATGTTTTTAAAGAAATGTTGCTAATTTATCAATTTTTTAAAGAAAACGTCACTAAATTAGCTACATTTTTTAGGAAACATTGCTATATATATATATCATTTACCCACATCAATTTAAATATATATATATATATTAATAATATATTAATATATAAATACATAAATACATATATATAATCATATATATAATAATATATATATATTTATATATATATAAAGACACACACAAATATATAAATATATAAATATATATATACATATTTATATAAAAAAGAGACATATATATATATATTAAATTTATTCTCATTTTTATGAAAATGTGGCTATTTTAGTGACATTTTTACCAGTGTTTTAAAATGTGGCTAATTATATATATATATATATAATTATATATATGTATATATTCACATATATATTTATAAACACACACCCATATATATATAAACACACACATATATATAAACATATATGTGTATCTCTATAATATAAACATATATATATATTAATATAAACATATGATATATATAAAAAATATATATATAGACATAATATATAAACATATATATATACCTAAAATATAAAATATAAACATATATATACATAAAATATAAAATATAAACATATACTTATATAGTATAAAATATAAAAATTTATATATATAATATAAAACACACACACACACAGATATATATATATATAATATAAACATATGTGTAAAATATAAACACACACAGATATATATATATATATATAATATTGATTTTTTAAATACTAACACATATATATAAACATATATAAATAGAGACACACACACAAATATATGTATTAATATATATAAACACAAAAACATATATATATATATATACATATATTAATAAATAAATATATATATATATATAGAAAGACACACACACATATATATAAATACATATACACACACATACATATACATTTATATATAAAAACTAATATATTATATAAATTTAGTCGCATTTTAATGAAAACTTGTCTATTTTAATGACATTTTTATCAGAGTTTTAAAACGTATCTATTATATATATATATATATTTGTAATTATAATTATATATATGTATACATACACAAATATATTTACACACACACACACACACATATATATATATATATATAATATAAACACATATATATTTATAAAATATAAAAATAAAAATAAAAATAATACATAAACATATAAATAAACATAAAAGATAAAAATTTAAATATATAATATAATATAATACACACGCACATATATATAAAATATATAATATTAAACATATATATATGTATATGTATGATATAAAATACACACATATATGCATAATATAATATAATCATAAAACATAAAATATCAAATATAAACATATATATATACATATTAATATGTATACAATGTTAATTTTTTAAATACTAAAATGTATATATATATATATATAATAAAATATAATAAATACTCAAAGTTAATGTGGATGAGTTAGTTTGGTCTACGGGCCGATAGGTAGGCGTCCGCATTCGATTCCTAGGAGATGGTATATTTACGCGTGAGAATGGGTGGGTTTAGTTATGGCTACGTCGCGTGTGGGTTTAGTGGGGAACTAGACTGGTGATGAACTGGGATGAAGGAAAAGATTGTAAATGGATTAATGTGTGTGAATGGGGAGAGATTTTGGTGGGGAACTAGATGAGTGATGAATTGGGATAATGGACGGGGTGGTAAATGGATTTTACATGCGTGAATGGGTTGTGGGTTTGGTAGGGGATTGGACAGGGTTATAAATGGGTAGGGAATGAGACAGAATTAGACTTGAGAAGGGGGTTATGGTAGAGGATTGAGACCGACCTATATAGTAGGTGATAGTTTTTCATTTTAAAAATAAAATATTAAAAAATAATAATAAATTTAACAAAAATAAAAATCACCAATTTCATGAAAAAAAAGAAAAATTATCAATTTCAAAAAAAAAATCACCGATGTTTTTTAGAAATGTTGGTAATTGAGGTGTCATTTACTGATTTTTATTTACCAATATTTACAAAAAATCATAAACAATGTGTGGCTAAATAGAGACATTTATAAATATTGCTAATTTAGTGATGTTTATTAACCAATGTTCTTAAAAAACGTCAACAAATGAAGTGTCCTTAAATAATTATTTTTACAAACATTATTAATTTAGCTACACTAATAAATGTCAGTATTTATTGATGCTTATAAACATCACTAAATTAATGACATTTATAAACATCGATAAATTAGCGACACCTCATTTAGTGACGTTTTTCAGAAACATCAGTAACTGCATTAGTGACGATTAAAAATGTTTCTAATGAAAAAAAATTCAAATTAACATTTTTATGTATTGAATTTCCATCGTCAAGATAGGATAGATTATAGTCATGGAGTACCATCGTCAGTGATAACACCAAGATTGAGTGTATGGATGAATGTGTGTGTGCGTGTGAACATGAGAATTATTATTGAAATTATGAATGAATGGTAACAATCGTTTTATTGTTTTATTATGTGGATTTATTTTTTGGCCTTGTATAATCTATTTAACTACATTCAAAATGTTTTATATGAAATGTACTAACCAATTTATTACCTAGTGGTATATGTTGTGGAGTCTCTTGTGATTTAATACTAAGTTTATACTCACCCACTGCTTGGGAACTTTAGTGAATTTATAGATTTCATATTCCTAGGTACAAGGAAGGGAAAGGTATCTTATTTATGTAGTGATTCTAATTAATACCATGGGCTTGACAGGTGGTGTTGAATGTTTAATATTTTTTGGGTGGTGCTGGGGATCATGTCACCAGATGTATTTGAGTCATGTAGTCTTTTGGTTTTGTAGTTGATGTTTATTGTTTCAGAGTCACTATTGTTTTTTTTATTTTATTGACTATACATTTGGGATGTATTACTTATACTCATGCATCATATAGATAGTTTGGATGTTTGTTTTTTCTATTTACAGGTTTTTTTACTTTAAAGGGAAAATCATCCACCAACATTCCTCTAATCTCTTGGAAATTATTATCAAAATTTGTTGTCTTGGGGATGTCACATAAGGTTAGTGGAACATCATCTTTTCTTAAGATAATGACTCGGGGTGAGATGTTACAAATGGTATAAATCCAGGTTGAGAAGATACAGAGTGCCACTAACCTTAAGTGGCATATCCAAGACACGAAAGTCAGTATGTTAGAGATGGTAGTAATTATATTTTAATGTTATGACATAAAATGTATAACTTAAAAATACATATCTAACCTTTTTATGTCTAAATTTTTGTTACCAAGGTGGTTCAAGTACAAAAGTGTTCTAATAAACTTCTAAGTGTATTATTATCTCATCATCATGGGTTTAGCTGATGAGTGTTTCATATCATGCATTGATAGTGATACTTTCCACTAGGACTGCATTTTCCATTTTTATATTTGATGATTTATGGAATGAGTTAAAATGGTTACCGTGTTTGGATTTTTAAAATAATGATTATTTCTTATTACTTGTGTTGATTTGGAATTTTCTAAGCCATCATTTTATAGTGAGTGTTGACTAAATGTAATTTTGTTCTCATTATAGAGAATGGAATTGGGTATACGTTGTAAAAATCAATAAGAAGGGGTTGATGAAAATGTATTTTCACCGAAGACAAAGGTGAACCAACAAATTTTACAAAGCATCATTCATTATTTTCAAGATGTTGATTGAGGAAATCATAATGATGAACCTTGAAAAGTAGATCATTCCCTTCAATATCATAAATATAATCCACCCATCATTAAGGCGGTTTCCAAGCCTAAAAATGTAGAGGTGGGGCTGAATAGAATTAATCGAATTTTTGAATTCTTTTATACACTAGCTAAGATGAAAGTTAAATTGTAAACTTTTATGATGGAGGATCTTACACACAAATGGTGGGATTTATCTATTTATTCTAAATTCAACTAAGGAAATAAATGGGGAAATTTGAATATTTTTTTTTAAAAAAAAATCCACCCTCACACATTCAATATCACAAGAACAGTTGATTTCTTTAGCCTAAAGAAAGTGGATTTATCCATAACAGAGTACAAAACTATGTTTATGAACTTAGTCAACTTTTTTAGGAAGTTGGTACTAGTGAATCCTTGAAGGAACACATCTTTGGGTATAGACTATAATCATATATTTTTCCTATGATAGTATTTCCTTGTATTACAGATTATATAGAGATGGTAAATAGAGAAATGTTGGTTGAAAGATATATTTCAAGAAATATGGCTAGATGGAGTATGTTTATAACTATAGAAATAGGTGGGAACTAAAACACTAGGAAAAAATAGAAGATGGAAATCTACTTCCAAGGTGGTGGAGCTTCTAAGAAACAGACCACGAGATTAGTTAGCTTTACTTCATGACCCAATGTAAAGCTTGAATGATTCCAATGTGGTTTTTATTTTTCATAAGAAGTGAGACTATATAAAATCACATATAGAATGTCACAATTGTAATAATATGAGAAACCTGAAATGTTATTATCATAGTGATCCGAAGTCTAGTACTAGAGATTCATATCATGTTTCATAGTCATCCTATACTTTGATTGGGTGATTTAGTCAAAATAACTATCATCCATGGAACTGAGTGAGCCAAGGTGATTCTATGA
Organism: Viscum album; assembly: GCA_963277665.1. Classification (NCBI taxonomy): domain Eukaryota; kingdom Viridiplantae; phylum Streptophyta; class Magnoliopsida; order Santalales; family Viscaceae; genus Viscum; species Viscum album. The sequence continues at coordinate 68,893,732 of OY728126.1, forward strand.
AGACCAAAAAAAAAATTAGGTTATGCAATCCCAATAAGGAAGAAAGGATTAGGGAGGAGCAAGTAAGTAGATTTTTGGTTCCTAGAAGATGATCATGGATAATTTATATGGTCCTTTAATAGTGTGAGGTATGATTATCTTGAATTATACTCACATTAATGCCTTTATTAATATGGGTGGATCCCACTCTTATTTTTTCTCATGTTATTGATCATATCTGTTTACATATTGAGGTGATTCCTGTTATATTGAAGCATAAAAAAACATTAGGACAATGGGAGTGTCAAGAATGTAAGTGTAAAATGTGTTCTGTAACTATAGATAGGGATGCATTGATTTGGGATTTATTTTTTCATAAGCTTGATGTCTATGACCTGATTTTGGGAACGGATTGTTTGACATCATCTAAATGTCACATTTATTTTTTGCCTGAAAAGGGAGTTTCACATTGTCTAATGGTGTTAAATACATCATTAAAGGAGACTATGATGTAAATGAAATTAGAGAAGTATCCATGGTATCGATGGACGAAACTACCTCTTATCAATATTTTGTGGTAGCTTTATCATCCATAGATGAAATTGGACATAGATATTTTACAACCATCATTATAAAATTTATTAATTTCTTTACTAGAAATTTTTATTGGTTTCCAAATGAAATATATGTGGAATTTATGATTGATCTCCTACTAGGGACCACTCTTATTTCACCTCCAAATTATAGGATGGAACCCAAATAATTTAGTAAATCGACAATCCAACTAGAAAAGTTGGAATGAAAAGGGTTCATTCAACCAAGAACATCTCTGTGGTCATCATAGATGTATTTTCTAAAGAAGAAAGATGGATATCTTTGCCTTTTGTGGATTATCAAAATCTAAACAAAGTTATGATAAATAATAAGTATATGATACCATGAATTGATGACATATTTGATCAATTGATGTGATCCTCATTGTTCTCTAAAATTTATTGACGATTTGGTTGTCACCAACTATTAGTTCAGAAGGAGTATATTCCTGAAATATCCTTCAATAGAAATTATAACTGATATGAAGACATCATTATTTACTTTGGTATTACAAATTCACTGGAGATTTTTATGGAATTGATGAATAAGATATTAGATAGGTATACTGGTTCCTTTGTAGTGGTATTTTTTTTATGATATTCTATTGTATTCTTAGATTGAGGTTGATCATGAGTAACACTTAACTATAGTTTTTTCTATATTGTGAGAGTTTTTACTTTATGAAAATCACTAAAAGTGTGATTTCTAGGTATTATAAGTACATTTCCTAAGTAACATCATTTTTGAAAGAGCATTTTCCATATACCCTAAAAAGGTAAAGGTTGTTATCTATTGGAAACCATCAAAGAATGTTTTTGAGATATGTTGTTTTATTGTCTTGACATGATATTATTAATGATTTTTTAATGATTTTTCATTTATTTCCTCACTGATTATTGGATTATAAGGAAGGGTGTCCATTTAAAATGGAGTTTCTAATGCCAGAAATCTTTCCAATAGCATAACGTTTACCTTAAATCGGTACATATCCTTACATTGTGTGATTCATGAAAGGGGTATGTGGTTTATTATGATGTATTTGGATTTGGGATGGTTTGTGTTCTTATAAATAGAGATTATGTTGTTTCTTATGGCTCAAGATAGTTATAGGTGCATGAGAGAAACTACCCAACACATGATTAAGAATTGGTTGTTATTGTAAAATCCTTAAATAATTTGTGTCATTATATTTTTGGTGGGAAATTTATAGTATTAATAGATTATAAGAGCTTGAAACACATCTTCTCACAAAATTATTTAAACCTAAGGTAATGTGGATGGAAAAATTATCTGAAAATGTTTGAATTAAACTTTATGTACACATTTGGAAAAGGAAATTATGTTACAGCTTATTTTTAGAATAAAATTATATAATTATTTAACTAAATAGGATTCAGATCAATGTTAGATATCATCAATCATAACTGATATGGATTTTAAATGTGTATAGAAAGGTGTTGTTGTATTCTTCATTCCAGTTTCCTTTATTCCTGATTCTATTGAGTAGGTTAGATAGTCTCATACATCTAACCACAAATGATTAACCATGATTCCAAAACTCAATGGTTGGGAGACCATTGAGGGATGTAATCTAGATGAGAGATTTTTACTATGTTTTAGAGATCAGAGGGTGGTTCCTCCAACATATCAGGAAAAAAAATTATTTTTTGGTTACCACCATTCAAGATGTATTGTTTATCCTAGAATAACTAATATTAATAATACACTAATAGAATTGTTTTCTTATTGGAATGAATAGTAAACTAAAAGAGTTTATTTCTAGATTCCTAACCCATTAGTAGGCCATGTAACAACCTGTGTTTTGAGGAAATGTGGAATTACGATGGAAATTGAATTTTTGGTGTTTGGTGGATGGGCTATTCTTTAAACTCTGCTTCATAACATAATTCTAAGATTTGTAATGCATAATTGTGTTTAAAATATTTGTTTAAAGGACTGAGAGGTGACTTGGGTGATTTATTGAGTTTCAAGACCATCATCCCCCAGAAAACTCATGTTTGGGTGGACTGGCAAGGGCGCTCGGTTTGTCGGAAACTATATGTCCCACCAATGAAAACTATGTGACTTCTTTAGGTAAGAATAAGTGATCCGCATGAGCCATGAATGGTTTACCAAATCATATTCATATCCCACATTCTTATATCTATATAGGAAGTGTATGTCCATTGTTTAGTATATGGTTGGTACACGGTTAGGGAAAACCATGTGGGATATTTGTGCGGGGTTAGGGTTCCTAAGCAGTGGGAGACGCACGATTGGCGTACAGTTTGGCCAACCATGCATCCAAATCACGCGACCCAGTTTTTGAGGGAGAAATTACCCTTTTTTAGATTAATGAACCTTTTAAAACACTTCCTTCTTTCTTCCTTCTTCTCCAACTATGTGAGGCTCCTACCTTGCATAGTGGGTTCATCCTCCTTCCTCTACTAGGGATCATGATATCTCCCACATCTGAAGTCCATTTTGAGTATCGTAGGTCATCTTGGATCCACATTAGTAATCTCTACATTAATATTGATCTATTATCTATTTAATTTTCTCTCAACCAAGTTACTGTGGTGCGATCTCATTTTCCCTATTTTCAGGGTAAATTTTTGTCTCTTCTATTTCTTCCAAACTGAATTGAATCAATCCTTAATATTGGATGACTAGAGTTTCCTAATAAAGAGTTAGGTGGTATATATAATTTTCCAATAGTTTCCATTGTTTATAGATATTTCCATTGTGTTGCGCAACGACCTTTGTCTTGAGTCGCCTTAAAATTATTTCTTCATTTCTAAATTCTTATATGCACCTAGGTTTACTCCTGAGGATCAATTTTTAGTAATTCAAGGATGCAAACCGTAATCCAAAACACCCCATGGGTGTGATAAATTAAATTATCCCTTTATAATAAAATAATTAAAAGCCCAAAATTCCTTTTAAGTGTTCGTCTTGGTGTATAAACAATGTCTCCCTTGTTGGAAATCTCCCAATTGATACCTTTTAAGTGTCATGTTAAACCTTGTAAGGTGGATTCCTAAAATACTTCATTTTGGTGAATTGATTTATGGATATTGAATTTGAAGCTTGTTTATGATAAATGAATTATTTGATAAACAATGCTATGTTTTTTAATAAAACCCCTTAGATGAGTTTCCTTGTCTTATAAATTACAAACAAGTGATTGGTTGTTGAAATAATACTTGGTGTTATGGATTTGGATATTTATTATCACTTTTTTATTTTAAGATTTAGGGAAGGTTTAGGACATGGAATTTATTGATGTTCTTAAATATAGTTTTACTCCATCTCTATAAATGTTTATTGATCCCAAGGCACCTCCTAAGTGCTTGGTCTAACTTATAAATGGAATTTCCCATGTAGGTAATTGCCTAAATGATAATGGAACTTTATAAGTGCCTATTTGAGACTTTTAAAATGAATTTCCATGTTTAGATAGATTAAAAGACATGTTTTAAATGGAATGCCTTGTTCATGATGGTTTTCCAACATTAAATGAATTAAAGTTTTTAGTTGAAATGAATTGTAAAGGGTGGCAAGGCCACATCGATCATTTCATGCTTTATGAATTGTTTTAATTGAATTGTGATAAATTTACACCTTTAGTTATATTGGGCTTGGATAATAAAAATTATTATAGGTACTGCCTCTTGGATATTATTATAAATATGATTATGACCTATACATATGTTGTGGAATGATATTAAGGGTTCTGTTGAGCATGAAAGATTCATGATCCCTTACATTGGGTGTTGAGCATGTTGTCTAACACCATTGAAACTATTTGGACAGTGGGAATGATGCACCATGTCCCCAATATTGAGTGTTTGAATGACATATCACTCACTATTATTGAGTTTTAGAATGATGGATAACTCACTATCTTGTGTGATGAGCATGACGTCTCCCGCTAATTATGAGGTGTAGGGCATGTACAATTTTTATTGATCTTATAAGATCATTTAGACTGGTTATGGTTGTTTTAGTTACACCCTGATCCATCCAGGACCTAATATTCTAGGTATATAGACACTTATGCATGTATGTACTTGGTCCATATAGGTGGATGCAATATATAATTATACAATATATATATATTATTACTATATATAGTTACAGATTAGACACTCATTCGGCCATGAGTAGAAGTAGGTAGAGCTAGCCTAGTGTCCTATTGGAACCTAATCCAACTGATATTTATTTATTTATCATTTTTTATAATTATTTATACATGCACATTTCTTTACCTTATATTCACTCACTGGATTTAGTTGTAGAAACCGTGGGAGGTGTCCTACTAGGATTTTATCTCACACCCTTCTCGAGCTGCCATTACACTAGGGTACCCAAGTAGATATCATGTTGGAAGGACCATGGATTATTGATTTTTATGACTTTCTTTTTCTTAGGAGAAAGGTACTGAGATGGATCTCAGGATGCTCGTGTAGTTCTCCCTTAGGGATTTTCCTTTCTTTCCATTATTTTTCTATTAAATTATACCATGTTACCTACTATATATCTACTATTTTAGATTTTGTATCATCATATAGACATGCATTCATTGTTTTATATTATCATTGGAAATTTATTTTTTGTTGATATTATTCTTCGGATTCTCTATCTTTCAATTATTACATCTTTCGTTGTTGTCAATTATTTATTATCAGATATACTATTGTGTTACTCTGATCATGAGGGCATAGTCTCCCCAATATAACCTCCTTAGTCCCACGATGTTATTCTGTTACCTCCGGTGTATGGAGAGGCATGCTTGAGGCTATGTGGCGGCTAGACCAGGTATTGGTTTAGTGGTCAGTTGGGTCAGGATGTTACAAAGTGGTATCATAGTTTTATTTTTTTTACTTTATCCTATTGTTTGGGGCTAGTATATATAAGACTATGAATGTGTCGGTGCGTAGTGAATAGACTTACCTGGTAATGATCAAACCATGTGTAGGGAAAAGTCTAAATGTCTTGTGATGGGACTATTGTTCATGTTGTTTGATATTACAATTGATTTTTATTTTACCTTGACTGAGTGTTTTACTTTTTACTAATAATCGAGTTACGAAATTTATGTTATTTCTCCCTTGACCTGGTATGGAAAGAAAGTTCCATTAAATGGATCATTATAGGCACATATAAATTCATATGTCATGCGTATTTCATTCCAGGTAGTTGCATTTGTATGATTCCTAATTATCTAGCATGGTTTGACTATGTATCATGCTTATGTTCTTATTATCATTATTCTATGTATTTATTACTTATAATAACATGCATAGTTATTATTTTGATATATAATTGGTTACAAGGGATAAAAATATGGGTTGTGGTTAAATGGGATCTAGTATTCAGTTGTAAGGTGTATGTGAACCTTATAATTAGGGAAAGGTAATCGGTATATTCAAACCATATTTCATGCGTTGTAAATATATCTAGAAACCATTGTAATAATATAAAATATGATAAAGTTCCGATTTTATGTTGAATTGGTAACGATTAATGGGATCCAAATTCCAATCCGTTATGTATATGGGATCTTTACAGATTGGGAGAGGTAAACCCATATAATCGAACCATTATATAAAACCATAATATATTTTGAAATGGTTGTAAATGTAAAAGCTATTTAATTTTCACTTTAAATGAATTGTCTTCTTATAGACCACTTATGGGACTCAACCATAGTAGGTCGGTTATGATATTAATATTATTAGATAAAACACATTAAGGGTAGTTTAAAATTCAAAACTGATGATGGTTTCCTTTATAATGTATTGTGACTCTATCACATGGGGGTAATGATCCATGTGATTAAGTGTTAAAATGCACAAATGGACCCAGGTAGATTAGTTGGGGCATGTTTCTTAAGAGATAACCCACTATGTGTGTTTTCAAACTTTTATAATTAAACAATTACTATTGGGTTTCATTCTGGTTAACCGAGGTTGGCTAAATAGGACCCTTGTAGGTCGCCTTATCTTTTACCTGGCACTTTTCTCTTATTATTGTTACCTGATGTTATATTTTAAATCTTTTAGATGTTTATAGATTGAATGAAAATCAATTAATTGAACTTAAAATGGAACCATGCATGGTATTGTTAGTTTAAACCCTCATTTAAGGGGAACTTATGTTTCACATTGAGTTTCCTTAAAATGGAAATATAAGAATTTTTGTAGGCCTTTTTCCTTTTTTGTAAGGGGTTAAATGATTGGTGTAGGGCCTGGTCAAATATCATTGGCGTGTCCTAGTGATAGGGTAGATTTTTATGCTTTTATGTTGATATAATAAGGCAGGTAGCACCCTCAGAGCTTAAATTCCATGCTAAATGTTGTGAGATATATGGAATATGGTGTCTTTCAAGTGTCATTGTCCCAAGTAGGGATCTTAGCTTGTAAATTTCACCCATGTATGGAGAGGTGGTCATTGTATCTTTGAATATTTTATTTGTGTGAGCAATAAGTAATACTTGGTTTTAGCATATTATACATCCTTGGGGCATGGTTAGCCACATAATATGTTGTGTTACCCTCTATTCTTCCTCATTAATGGAAGAATTGGTAAGTTGTCATCCAGGTTAATGGACATATGGGATAATACAAATTTGGGTTTAATCTCTTGTATGAACTACATGATACATAGATTCATAGGGAATATAGCCTATGGATAGTATCTAGGATGTTTCATTTTCTTAGGTAATATTGGGGTATTTTGCTTTTATATACATGGTACACATTGAGTTTCTAAATGATATAATGAACCAGTTGAGTTCAGTGTAATCGTTGAGCCTAGTATCGTTGAGATTGTTCTTGGGCCATCTCTGGAGTATAGTGACATGTGCGTTAAAGGAATCAAATTATTCCTAATGATCAGGATGGTGATCTAATAGGATCATGTGTTTTTACATGCCAATCCAGTTGGTTTTGGTTTTCATGAAAAATGATATAATGTTTGTAATTGTGACTTCGTGAAGTTTCATGTGTGTGTTTAAGGTAAATCTAATATAGAATGCTTATGAGTGGCTAGTTTATCACTCTTTTAAATTACTAGAACACCCCTAAGAAGTGGATCATCATATAAATTTTGGAAAACATGTCCTTCTAGGTAGAAATAACACATCTGGGGAATTCCATATGAAAATGTTCAATGTGGGATTCAAATGTCTGTGATGTTGATGAGTCTCGTAACATGTCAATTATTGCTCAACAACACAATATTGATGTGGTTTCCTATATATTAATCCTTTGAGAAACACCATTGGACATGGATGGAATTTGGTGGTAAATACATCATGGTTGGGATGGTGATGTGTCTTCAGGTGAAGCTGGGCTTCTTTCAAGAAGTCAACCAGAAGTGGTTCAAATTAACTTCTTTCGGTTTTATCGATACCCTCTTAGTGTATTCATGCTTAGTGACAAGAATATTACCTATCTTAATTTCTCCTTTTTTTTCAATAAGATATAATTGGTTGTACACTGATAAAAAATTTTCAAATATCCTTCTATTCTAATAAATAGTCCTTGTTAGAATTGTGAACTAGATGCATTTTTTATCGAGGCATGGTTAGTCTCGAGTGATACCTAGGTTCCCGTGTAGGAAATACATGGATGAATTCTTGTACACAATCCATTTTACTAGGATTTTACCTCTAGTTGGATTCCTATATAGGCTCTGATAATGATTTTATGTGGATTCATTGTCCTTGTACTAACATGTCACTTGAAAACACAGGGTGTGGACTAGCTGGGGTTACTACCTTGGGCTCTAGTTTAATGAATCCTAGGTTACCGCATACTTGTTTTCCGGATAAGAGGTGATGTTTAAATGCTGGTGATTTCAATGGGATAGAATTGGGTTACACAATTTTTTTGTGATGAAGTGCGACAAATTAAATAGTCAAGTGATGGTTTGATCAGAGAACGCCACTAGAATTCAAGTATGGGATTCGGTGAACGTGCTCATGCTAAATGAGAGATGTATTGGAAGAAGTAATTGTAGTTCAATTTATAATACACTGGTTGCCTATGACGAGTGTTTTTGAAATAATTCTGATAGATTGGCTTGACTTTTTATCCTTCTTGTTTGATTTATACAATCAAAATGAACCATTCTAAGCACATAACCGTGTTAAAGAGGGTGTGGTGTAAATGTTGGCAATGTCTTTTGGGGAAATCCTACATGACCAGTTTCAATTATGTCAATTGGGATTCTACCATTTCTTTATAGTGAGATCCAAGATATTACCATTGATGTAATCATGTTCTCCCAGTTAAAGGAAACATGTCATAAGAGTCATTAGAATTCTTAGGGACATGCTTTATAGGAAATTCTAATAGTGGGGAATACCATGGTTTAGAATTGTCCGTTAAATGCTAAAACCCATGGTGGGGAGAACCATCGGTTATATATTTAAAGAGATAGTGAATTGATCATTTATCCTGCTAAAAAGACTTGGTTTAGCACCATTTTAGTGTCTCAGTTGGTGTAATCTTTGACTACTTAAGTGTCACACACTTAAGTAATGATTGGAGATGAGTTGGGCATTTGGGAATGCAATGTGATAGTTTGAATGAGACTTCATGACCATCATAGTTTGGGTGATGTTTTCATTATTTCCCCTAGGCTTATCAAGGATGAGGATTTTTATGGTGGGGATTTTTTAATGACTTGTGTTTTGATATAATGTGGAATTTTAAGGGAATTTTAATTATTTTTATTTTTTGGATGGTTCATTCTATGAATCAATCTTCAGAATGTAATTTTGAGAGTTGAAACACTTAAATGGATTTTTTATTTGGTTAAAGTCCTGAGAGGTTCCACAGGTGCTTCATTGAGTTTTGGGAGTGTTGGTCCATGTAAAACTCATGTTTGGGTGGACTTGTAAGGGCGCATAGTTTTTTTGAAACCGTTTGGACCACCAGTGAAAACTGTGCGACTTTGGTGGGTGACTAGAAGTGATCCGTGCAGTCCACACATGGTTTCCCAAACTACGTACCCATACTTCATGCTTAGTGCCATATAGGAAGTGTTTGTACATTGTTCGACACACAGTTGATACATAATCAGGGAAAGCCATACGGGAAAATCATGCGGTTTTATAGTTCCTATGGAGTGGGACTCACATCATTCATGCATGGTTTGGTCAACTATGTAGCCAAACCATGCGACCTAGTTTTTGAGGGTGAAATTATCCATTTCTCCATAATGAAACTTTTAATCATTTTATTTATTTTTTCATTCTTCTCCAGCCATGTGAGGCTCCTCCCTTGCATCATGGGTTCCTCTTCCTCCCTCTACAAGGGATCCTGATATCTCCCTCATCTGAAGTCAGTTTTGAGCGTTGTCAGTCATGTTGGATCTACATCAATAAGATCTACATTCCTCTTGATCCTTTATCTATTTAATTTTATCTCAACCATGTTATTTTTTTGTGACATAATTTTACCTATTTTCAGAGTGGATGTTTGTTTCCTCGATTTCTTACAAATTGGACCGAATCAAACCTTGATGTTGGATGAGCAATTCATCCTAAGCAGGAGGTAGGTGGTGCATAACTTTTTTTTCCAAATTTTTCATTGATTTATACATATTTTCATTGTTTGGTGTTTCGATATTTGCTATGTGTTCTTCATTTATAAATTTTTATACGCACCTTGGTTTACTCTCTATGATCGTTATTTAGTAATACAAGGATTTAAACCTCAATCATGGACACCCTATGGGTGTTTCGGCTTAAATTTACCCTTTATAATTAAAATATTAAAAGCCCAAAATTCCTTCTAAGCATTTTACATGGTGTATAAATGAAACTTCCCTCATTTGAAATTTTCCAATTGATGGTAGAACCTCCTAAGTACTATGTTATTCATTTTATTTTAATTTTTAGGGATGATGGATTCCTAAAATAATTATTTTTTGTGAATTGAGTTATGTCTCATGATTTTTATTCTTGGTTATTCTAAATGATTTTTTTGATACACAATGTCATGATTTATAATAAAACAACTCAAATGAGGTAAAATATCTTCTAAATTAAAAAGAGTTGATTAGTGTTTTAAATCATTCTTAGACTTATAGACTTGGTGGTTTCCTATTAATTTTTTTATTTTTATATTTATGCAATATTTAGAACATGACCTATATTTATGTTCTTAAATGGAGTTTCCCCCCATTTATATAAATTTTTATTCAACCCAAGTTACCTCCTAATTGCTTTTTCCCATCTTATAAATATAATTTCCCATGTAGTTAATTGCCTAAATAATAATGGAACCTTCTAAGTGCATCTTTGATACATTTAAAATGAATTTCAATGTTTAGATATATTAAATAACTTTTTTTAAATGTAATTAATTGTTCATGATGGGTTTCCTACCTTAAATTAGTTAAATGATTTAATTTAAAAGAATTGTAAAGGGTGGAAAGGCCACACCGATCATTGAATGCTTTATGATATGTTTTAAATTAATTGTGATAAATGTACAACCTTGATTATATTGGGATTGGATAAAAAAAGAAATAGAGGTAATGTCTCATGGATATCATTATAAATATGATTATGCCTTATACATAGGATTTGGAACGATGGTAAGGGTTCTGTAGAGCATGATGGATTCATGTTCCCTTACATAGGGTGTTGATTAGGACATCTCATTCCATTGACACTATTATGATGGTGGGAAGGACACACAACATCCCTTTCTTTGAGGGTTGGTATGACAACACACTCACTATTATCGAGTGTTCGCATGATGAAAAACTCACCATATCGAGTGATGAGCATGGATTTTCCCACTAATTATGAGGTGTAGGTCATGTACCCTTTTTCTTAGGTTTATATGATTGTTTAGACTAGTTATGGATGTCTGAGTTACACCTTGGTCTCTCCAACACCTAGTATTATGGGTATATGGCCACTTACATCTGTACATATTTGGTCTATATAGGTGGATTAAATATATACCTATACTATATATATATTATTACTATATATATATATATAATTACTGATTAGAAAGTCATCTAGATATGAGCCGAAGTAGGTAGAGTCTGCCTGAAGTCTTATTGGAACCCAAACCAACCAGTATTTATTTATTCAAAATTGTTTATAATTCATTATACCAGCACACTACATTATCATATATTCATATATTGGATTTAGCTATAGAAACCATGGGTGGTGGATTTCTGGGATTTTATCTCACACTCTGCTCAGGCCTGTATTTCAATGGGGAACCCAATCAGATCACATGTTCCAAGTACCATAGATTATTGCTTATGCTGACTTTCTTGTACCTAGGAGTTAGGAGTAAGGGACTATTCTAGAGCTCAGGATGCTTATGGATTTCACCCTTGGTGATTTTATTTTCTTTCCATTATTTTTGTATTTCACTATATCATGTTTCTTTTTTTATGTATATTTTTTATATTATGTTTCATCAAACAGACAAGCATGAATTGTTTTATATTAGAAATGATAATTTATATTCAGTTGATATTATTATTCTAGTGCTATATATTTATTTTATTCCTTCTTATTCTATTTTTTGTTATTTATTATCTGATATACAGTTGTACTAGTCTGATCATGAGGGCATAGTCTCCCCACTATAACCTTCTTAGACCCTCACTACTAGTCAGAAACCTCTGGAATATGTGGAGGCGTACTTGAGGCCATGTGGAAACTATCTCGACTACTGGTTTAGTGGTCAGTCGGGTTGGGATATTACTGGTCAAGTAGAGCACTAATGGCCTACAAGTATGTTGCATTCTTTATCTATTCCCTTGGGGAAACCAGATCATATATCCATGGATTTTGTGATAATTCTACCAAGAATGATTTATAAACATGGTGTCATATAGGTTAGTGTGGATCAAATCATGAAGTCAACCCAATTAATCCCAATTCACTAATCTAATATGGTAGAGGACTTTTTAAAAATATAAATTAAAAAAGTTTTAAAGATAAATGGTGTTCTAGTTTAAATTGTGTCTAATCCGGACCTCAGGTTTACATCTAGGTTTGGGAAGTCCTTACAGTAGGACCTTAGAATCCAACTAACTATGAGAATCGCTTATCATCCAAAAAATGAATGGTCAGTCCAAGCTCACGGTCCAAATGTTGTAAGAAATATTTATAGATTTCATACTATATTTTGGAGGCTCATGGGAGGAGCATTTATAGTTAGTGGATTTCTCATACAATAGCTGTTATCAGGCCTCTATACACATGGATCCTTTTGAAGTGTTGTATGGTCATCCTTTTCATTCACTACTTTCTGGGTTAGAAACATGTGATACTTTACTTATTAGACCTTTTATGGTTTATGATACAACAAAGAAGATTCATATAATTAGAAAGTGTATATCAATGGATTAGAGTCAGCAGAAATTGTATGAAGATCATCAATGATGACCGTTGTCATTTTATGTGGATGATCATGTTTTCTTGATAATTTCTCCAAGGACAAGACATCATTATTTTTCGTTAGAAAGGAAAGTTATCTTCTTGGTTCATTATACCTTTTAAGATACTTTAATGAGTTGGAAATGTAGATTATCGGTTGTCTTCATCACCAAGTTTCAGTTTCATTCATAATGTATTTAATATATATCAATTGAAGAAGTGATAGCCTGATCCTAACCATATAATTCAATGGGAACAGGTTGTTTTTGAACGAGATTCTATATTAATTCATGTGCTGATATATATTATAGATTAGAAAGATAATATCTTTGGTGGGAAAAGAATAAATCTTATATGGGTTTTATAAAAGCATGGTCATATTTAAGAAGAGACAGGAGATCCTGAAAAATAAATGTTGGAGTGGGGGCCTCAGTTATTCTAAAGAAACAACAGTACTATACTTTTCAAGGATATAATGACCAATTTTGGGGATAATGAACCTCCAATTTTTTCAATTACTTTACCCTTATATTGTGTGTTTTGAACTTATATTACCCAAGTTAGGTTTTGAGATTTTATGTAATGTTTTGGAGTGTTTTGGAAGAGTTTATAGAGGTTCTTGATTTGATAATGGTTAGGAGAAACCATGCTCTATCTCTAGGAAATTGTGCAAGGTTGGGTGAAGAGTCATTGGTCAGATTCATGGTTAAAGTAGAGATTTTCCAAATAGTGAGCATGCCAGGGAAGTCATGCAAATCGATATTGTGGGAGAATTACAGTTGGTACATGATTTTTTAAATCATGTGAGCCAACCATGCGAGGGTGTGTCCTGGGGATAATAGCACTTTGTGGTTGGTGCATTATTTTCCAAACCATAATACACAAAACATATTGATCTTTTGATATTGTCTTGTAGCATTCACACAATTGGTGAAAGGGTTTAAAAATATTTTGACCTAACTATAAGATGTGGAATTAATGCTTCAATTTTTTTTTCTTAATTTGGATTAAGGCCTCAGAACCCTCATTAGTCTCCTATTCTTCCAGACACTCAAACTCCATTCCTCCCCTAGTATCCTAATATAATTTCCTTCAATCCTAAATAAACTTTTTGATGATTAAAAGTGCATTGGAAATCTGGATTCATCAGTAAGTATTTATTCTTCATTGTTATACTTAGATATATTCTTTTTTTTTCTATCTCAGAGATATATATTGATTCTATTATATATATATATATAAAATGACATGAATCTTGATGAGATCTTATTGGTTCACTTGAAGGGAAGGTGTTTTGATCCAAAATATAGAAGTTCTTAGTTTAGTTATTCATTTTTTATCATATCTTGAGAGGTAGGTGGCTTCTCAATCATCTCCACTATTCTAGAACATAAGGGATTGAATTTATTAAATGAGTTTTATTAGATTTTCTATGGATTCATTTTGTGATTTCATAAAGGAAACTGTTTTGGTGTGTGTTTTGAAACCATGGAAAATTGGATGGATTTTGGAAAACCCGCTTTTCTTATAATTTTAAAATATTGGTTTTAAAATTATCAAATGGTTTTGGGGTATGAAAAATGTTTAATTAAATTAATTTAAATTGATAGTTTTTTATAACAATGAATTGGGATGGAAATTGACATAATTATATTGTCATGTCTTAAAATTGGATAGATTTGGTCAGGAAGTGCCATTGTAAAGATCGGATGGATCATGGTCATGGAGTACCACCATTAATGGTAACAACAAGCTTGAGGGTATGGATAGATATGTGTGTGTGTTTGTGAACATGGAAATATTTATACCAATATAAATTAATGTTAATATTATTTTTATTGTTTTCTTACATGGATTTATCTTGGGGACCTATATAACCGATTTACTGCTTTCCAATTGTTTTATATGAAATGTGAGAATGGTTTCTTATCCATGTGTCATGTGTTAGGATGCCTATTGGGATTTCCTAAAAAGTTTACACTCACCTTATGCTTGGATACTTTAGTTATTTTTAGATTTAATATACCAAATATAGGGATAGTAAAGATATCATATTTTTCTATAGATGATACTTGATACCATTTTCTTGATAGGTGGTGTTGGAGCTTGGATATTGTTCAGGTGGTGGTGGGGAACATGTACTTGATGTCTTTGAGTCATCCCATCTTTTGGTTTTGTATTTTATGTCTCTTATTCTGCTGTCAGTATGATTTTATTATTCCATTGACTGTACCTTTGGGTCGTATTAATTATTCTCCTGTGTCTTGTAAATAGTTTGGATGTTTGTTTTTTTGTTGCAGGGTTGTTTTACTTCAAATGGAAAATCATCCCCAATATTTCTCTAAGACCTTGGCATTCATTTTTGGTCATTGGTGTCTTGGGGATGTCACCTAAGGATAGTGGAACTCTGTCTCTTCTTAAGCCAATGATATGGGGTAAGATGTTACACATTCCATGACATACATACCAATATAACCCACATGAGAAGCTTATAAAATATTTTTAAATCTTCTTTATAATGTCGTCGTTTATTAAGATAACCAAACCATGCTTTAATAACCATAATTTTTTGTTAATTGGAGTCAATACTAAAGATTATTAATGAAATTTGGTCTAATATGATTTAGTCATTATTTTGGTTTGAAATCCACTTTTTTATAATAACATTATTTTGAAACCAACCTTGACATATGACCCTTGATTAAGCCCCTTGAATCTGTAAACAACCATATTATCCACAAAATTACAATTCTAAAATCCCTAACCAACCAACCCTAGAAAAAAATTAAAGATCATAGTTGAACTCAAGTGTGGGGTGTAAGAAGTTTTTTGAGTAGATCCAAGGAGAAAAATCATGTCTACATAGAGTCTTGTCACGTAGAACTATATCTTGGTATAAGATTATCAATTGTAAAATACCATTAATAGCCCTAATATGTTTTGTGCATCGTTGCCTATCTATTGTAGATTATAATAAGGTTATATCATTTAATATAATAAAAAATTATTCCACTTATGTTTTTATTATGAATTGATTTAAATCACTTATAAAATATTTAAAAATCATATAAAATGGTATTTCATGATATTTATTTTATTTATGAATATTGTTATAAGTTAATTAATAATAAGTTATTTATAAATAAATAATTAATTTTTTGGGAAATAGTTATTAAATTCGAATTCCATAATACTAATTATTAATATTAAAATACCATTTTAAACTTATATGGCATGACATATAATTTGGATATAAATTTTTTATATAGAAATTATAAGTGTAATTTATAAAGTGTTTATAAAATACCAAATAATAATTAATATAAGTGTTTATATTTAAAATTATGAATTTTTCAAATTAAAATACTATATTTGAGGATATAATTTAAACGATATCAAATGAAGTTTTGATGATATTTGATCTAGGTTTAAATAAATAGTTAATATGTGATATTTAGGTAATGTAAATTGTTTAAATAATAAATTTGGAATATAAAAATGTTTATATTTAATTTCAAATAATATAATTATGTAAAATTTCATATAAATGAATAATTTTAAGGAGTTCACATTGAGAATAAATATAAAGTGTGTATATTTATCTATTTATGGAATGTACATAGTACATAGATTATACACCTTATGAAAAAATAAGCATCACATTAAAGGATTCAAAAAAATAAATGGTAAAAACATTTACAACAATGAGACCACCTTATTAGGGATTGAAAAAACCTTTATCAATAAATAATATCAATTCAAGGTGATTAAATCATTATTTCCTCCAAATTCACCATTAATTTTTATCATCCATTGGGTCTCAAAATCACCACCTTCTATTATATCGTAGTCTCTATGGAATTTCCACTACAATAGAAACTCAAATTGATCTTTAAGACATGTTGTAGGGTATAAAAGTATCCACTCCCTCCATTTTCATATTCTACTTCTCCAAATAACATAAATTAAACATCATGTAAGTTACTGTTTAGTCCCCCATCTCGGTGAATTAATGGTTACACCAAGGATATGTCTTTAAGGATACTAGGGACCATAATTGAGGAAACACCAAAAAATTATATAACCTAGGAGTTGTAGAATCACACAAGGAAAAACAAAAAATCCTAGGTACATGGATGGGTGATATCCATGGAATCAATCTATAAGTGAGTCGACTAGTGACCTAAGTGGACACCCAACATCACAACATAGACAAGTAGTAAGGGGTGCATATCCACCCTTAAATCCATACATGAAAGAAACAAAAAATAGGAGAAAGAAAACCATGAGATAAGGGTTAATCAATGAGACATGATAAATCAAAATAAGTGAACAAGATAAACTGAATCAAGGACCATGGGGAAGGACCAATGGAATTTCACTAGGTGGAGTGAGCCTAGCTGTAAATAATAAATACCATTTAATAAAATCAAAAGCAGGATTTAAATTTTAAAAAATAACATTCAAAAAATAATACTTTCTAATCTTGAATAAAAATTCAACTAATTTAATTTTCATATAATTAAAATAAAGGAATATTTAATAGTAATTTAATTTACTGCAAAACATGAATACTAAAGTATCACTTTACTTGAAAAACTCAAGTGAATAAGATAGAGAAGTTATTCCAATGGTGATGATATCCTTTATTATTAACTAAGTGTTTATCTCAAAAATTAGCTTTTGGAATTCAAGTAGGTTTTATTTTTTTAGCATTTTTATATTATAATTTTTTTAGTTTTTTATTACCATGTTATGTATTTTCACATTGCATGCCAATGAATTTCAGTTTACAATTATTATTTCCATGGTTCGACTGTGGGCCTCTCTCCATAGATCATGTACTAGAAATGGTACTAACCCTTACATATTTAGGAAAATTTCACTATGGCACATTCTTATTGTATTGTTTTAACAAAGTGACCTTTTTTATGACTTTTTGTTGTGGGATGACCCTCAGGCATGCCTTTGTGATGCGGGTGACTCATATGTGGGGCTTTGTTCCATGGAATGATCTATACAAATGTCTTTTTTTTTGAATCCAACCCTTACATATCACTACTGGAAAGTAGACTTTTCCCAACACTTGTATACCAATGGCTCAAAGAACCGTTGGTATATGTTATCTTTACCAACAGTTTTCATAAACCGTTGGTAAAGATCTTGAACAAGTGAATTTTCCCAATAGTTTTATTAAACCGTTAGGAAAAGTGAGGAAAATAACTTTTCCAAATGGTTTGATGAAACCGTTGGAAACTATGGGGAAAATTTTAGTTTATCAAACGGTTTTTAAAAACCGTTGAAAAAAAAGCCCCAAATTCTCCCAATACAGGCAGCGGCCTCCCCACAATTCCAGAACCCTTCCGATGGTCTCCAGAAGAGATTTCTTCGCAGAAGAACTTCAGAATCCCCACCTCTTCCATCAGATCAGCAGCTACCAGTTTAGACTCCTTCCATATTTTATCAATGATATAGTTCCACCTATTATCAAGAATATCCTTCTATTCTCAACTATTTTGTTATTCCCAATTTTTAGGGTTTTTGTAAAATTTTATGATTGTTCCACGAATTGTGTACTCAAATCCCTATATCGGTGTATGTCCAATTAATGTTTTCATTACACATTTACATTTATAGGGGAATGGTGTCTCTTTATTGTGTTCTAATTTTGAAGGTCCATAGTTTTTTTTAATCTGAGTGTTTCAAATATTATAGATTCATGTATATGAACTAATCAGAAATTGTTTGTAATATTTACTGATATTATTTCATGAAAATCACTCCTTTCATTAAGATCATGCCAAAAATGAAGATCTTGTTCATCTTTATTTTTTTATACTATGTGTATTAAATAACAAGTATGTATCATGTTTCTATCAAAATCTATATATATATATATAATGACACACTTTTCACTTATCCTTTGCACAATAGAACATATGGAGTATCTTCTTGAAATTTTCCAAATAGTATGTGGTCCCTAATTAGTACTTCTTCCTTCTTCATGAAACTAATTCACAGAATGTCAAATTTGCAATATTAGTTAATATTAGTTTTTCTAATATAACCATTAATCATTCTACCTTCGACATCATACATGTGTTATTCAATCACCTTTTAAAAACACAATGACCATTTTCACTGATTTGGGGTTCCTCAAAATGATTGGGAAAATCATAAAAATACATGTATTGAATTGTGTTTCTCATATAGATTCATGGATACAAGTTCATCTCGAAAATCATGACTTCATGGTTCAAATATCATGAGGACCATGAGATTATTATTCTTCACACAAATGAAGTTGTTTTCTACAACTATGTGTTTTTTTCACTTTTGATTTGGACGAAAGGGGAGCTTTTTTGTCATTAATCATGGTTGTGGGTGGTCATTTAGGATGTAAGATAGTATGACTTCATTTTACTTGATATATCTAATATTATTATTGATTTATGTTCAATTTTATTATCTTTAACAAGTGATGTTATTTAATAAGTTGTTATTAATGGTTGTAATAATGACGATATGGTATAAGGGTTCATATGGTGTGTAAAAGGGTTCACATGGTGTGTATAATGGTTGACATGGTATTAGTGAACTCAAGTCATTAATTTAAGCCTTAATTCTCACTATAATATATGAAATTGAATGATGTAAACCCATACTCACATGATTTCTTACATTAGATAGTGTCCAACATATGGAATACAAGCTTTTGAATTCATCAGTTAACCATGATCATATATTCCATTTCCCCCAAGATGACTGTACTAATTTAAATTTAGAGTCAACTAAATATGGTTCTCATTTTATGTTGTATATTATGTGTCCTTCTTGGCCAATACTCACTTTTACGAGGGTGGGGTACTTTTCACTACCCATTCTGGCATGTGTAGACAACCATAAAAATGTTAGATAAGTCACAAGTTTAATTCAGTAATGTTGTTATCATTGACATACTTTATTAAGAATTTCAAATTTAAAAATAAATGTTTTTGTCTATACGTAATGAAATTAAATCTTTTTACAAGCCATGAATAACCTATTAGTGTAGAAGCCTAAAATTTATTCACCCATGGGGTGCGCTTGACTTGGGGAAGTAATTGGGTAATGAATGGTATGGCCATAGAGGTGTCAATAATGAGTTATTGAACATGAGTGAATGATTTGGGATGCCTATAACACATGATGGGACCTGAGGAATGTGCCTCTTATAGACCTAATGAAAATGAATATAAATAAATTTTAATTTAATTTATGAGTACTTGTTCTTTACATTATTTTAATAGTTTACAACATCAACTAGAAAATTCTTCCTTTATCATTTACTTAAATGTATTTTCTATTAAATTTCAATCATATTGAATTGTTTATGAAAAAATGACTTATATAAATTCTTTTTATATAATGGACAGAAGTTGGATGAATGAAACTGATCGGATCTCAAGCGATTTTCAAAACAATTTGGAGATCTTTATAGATTTTGAATTTCACAATGATTCAGATAGTGGTCGCATACACTTCCCATGTTTCAATTGTGTTGGTAGAACTTGGTTGAGCCGTGAAGAAATAATCTACCACATAACCAAAAATGGGTTTCAAGCAAACTACTTTGTGTGGTATCACAATGGGGAGAAAATGAAATCTCAAATTCGTGATTATCAAAATGAAAGGACTGGAATGGAGAATTTGTTAGATGATCGGTTTCCGTTTATTCGTCATCATGAAAAAGAAAGGATTTCGACTCAAGAAGACTTTGATATGAGCACAGCTGATGCATCTATTGAAAATGATGATATTGATAGGGTGAAAAAATTGAATGATGTTTCCATGACTCCAGTATATCGACAATGCGATAAAATGAAAAAGCTGGAATTTTTAATCCGATTGTTTCATGGGAAAACTATGTATGGGATTTCTAATACAGCAATCAATTACATTCTTACCCTCTTGAAGGATTTACTTTTAGATGATGCAGATATTCCCTCAAACCACTATATGGCATGGAATTTAGTTGAGAAACATGGATTTTCAAGAAACAAAATTCATTATTGTCTGAAAGGTTTCAGTTTATTCTGGGAGGAAACCGCTGAATGAAATGATTTTATAAAATGTGGCACATCCCACTGGAAGTCAAAATATGTTGGAACACCATCCTGTGTTCCACAAAAAGTAATGTGGCACTTTCCATTGATCCCCAGACTGCAGAATATTTTTATTTCTGATGACATATCAATAAAAATGAGATGGAATGATACTGAGAGAAATAAGACTAATGATGAGTTGGTTCATCCTGCAGATGGATTTTCATGGAAGAGATTTGATGCTCTACATCCTGATTTTGCAGCTGACGTGCGTAATGTGAGTTTGGGTCTTTCATGTGACAGTTTTAATCCGTTTGTGTAGATGATTACTTCACACAGTACTTGGATAGTTTTTATACACATTTATAATCTTCCCCCATGTTTTTCTATGAAAAAACCTTTCACTTACATGACTATACTCATATCTGGTCCTTCTAATCCCGACATTGATATTGATGTATACAAGCAACCTTTAATAAAAGAGTTGAAACTTGTTTGGGATGTGGGTGTGCGCACATACGATGCATGTTTGAAAGACATATTTCAGATGCGTGCTGCGCTTATGTAGACGATCAATGATTTTCCAGCTTATGCAATGATGTCTGGATAGAGCATGAAGGGAAAACTTTCATGTCTAGTTTGTATGAAGAATACACGATCCAGAAGACTAAAACTTCATTGTAGTTTCAGTTTTATGGGACATCGACAATTCTTTCCAAAGGATCATCCATATAGAATGAATCATCGAAGATTTGATAATACCATAGAGTCCGATGATCCACCTCAGCATATTTATGGAACTGATGTGCTTAATGAATTGAAAGATTTCAGTTTTTCGTTCGGGACGGGTCAAATGAAATCTGGAAAGAGAAAGAATGTTTCTGCTGAAACCTATTACAATTGGAGGAAGAGGAGTATCTTTTTTTATTTTCCTTATTAGTCAACCAATTTTTTACGTCATTACTTAGACATAATGCATATTGAAAAGAATATATGCGAAATGTTGCTTTCGGTTCTTCTAAATGTCAAGGGGAAGACAAAAGATGATTTATGATCTCGGCGTGACTTGGTGGATTGTGGAATCAGACCAGAATTGCATCCTGTGCGTATCAGTGAAAACAAATGGAAGCTTCCATGTGCTTCTTATGTGATGAAACCTACAAAAAAAAACAATTTCTGGAAGTATTAGAGACTATTAGAGTTCCTGATGGCTATTCAAGCAACATATCTAAACAGGTCAACAAAAGAGAGTTGAAGCTAAAATCTTTGAAGACTCATGATTATCACGTTCTACTACATGAGTTGCTTCCAATAGCAATCTGTCATCTTCTATCCAATAATGTAAGTGTGGTTGTTATTCAGTTGTGCCATTTGTTTAGAGATATTTGTGCTATGAAGTTTTCTAAGTCTTTCTTGCAAAAAATGTTGACATATTCCCCATTAATTTTGTGTCAGTTAGAGAAAATATTTCCTCCATAATTTTTCACATGCATGCTGCATCTGACTGTCCATATTCCCACTAAAATACTTCTCAGATGACATGTTTATTTTCATTGGATGTATCCAACTAAAGGAAATAGGCTCACATTAAAGTCTTATATCCAAAACAGAAATCATCCTGAAGGTTCAATCATGAACGATCACCTGGCTCAAGAATGTATGGATTTCTGCTCGATGTATTTGTCTGATCTTACTACAAGATTGAACAGACCAATGAGAAATGAAGAAGAACAATATGAGAAAATTGAACCCAGTTTTTCATCACTACCTCAAATAGGAGGAATTCATGGATTGTATACATTGAAGACATTAAGCCATGAAGAGTGGGAGATGGCACATCGCACAGTTTTGTTCAACTGTGATTTGTTCGATGACTATATTAGGTAACTAAATTGATTATGCATATATTACATATATATCTATTAAACTATTCATATTTTTTTATCTACAGGGAACATAAAACAATGATAAATAGGAAGCATCGTTCTTTATCTTTGATAAGGATAGAGACTTTTCATAGCAAAGGGTTTTCTAGTTAGTTAAAATTGAAGGTAAAAATATTAATGTTTAAAATAATTATATCAATATTTAATTAATTTTAATAGTCATTTATATTGCAGGTATTGAGTTTTCCTGCTGACTCTGTCTCTGAGGAAATAAGAGCTTTGGATTTTGGTCCTAATATCATGGTTTGTAACTGTAAATCAATTGTTATCGATGGGTACAAATTTATTGTCACTGAACGAGAAAAGAACATGAGAACACAACATGATGGTATTATGGTTACTGCCACAACAGATTATTATTCCAGTGCATCAGATAGTAGACCGTGATTTGAAAATGTGGGTTATTATGGAGTTGTTGAGAAAATAATAATATTGGATTATTACTCTCATGGACGAGTCACAATGATGAAATGCCATTGGCTTTATTTGATGACGAGACATGGCACATTTATTGATGATTGTGGATTTAGATTAATTAATATGACTTGAACTCTTACTACTGAAGAACCATATGTGTTGGCATCAATGGATAAACATGTTTTTTATGTCAAAGACCAACTTCGACCTGAATTTGGTGTCATAGTTGAAGTAATTCCAAGACATATTTTTGATGATCGTGATGATGGAATTGACACTATCCCTAGTGCCATTGGAACCAATCCATTTATTTCTTTTGATGACTCCAATAGCTCAATTGTCAGAGTTGATTGTGAACCTGAAGTTGTGGTTGAAAATATATAGAATCATTCATCAATGTTCTTAATTCTTTTGGTTTACCTCAAGTTGGGTTGTTAAGGATGGTAATATTCAAATTGATTTAGTATTGATCACAAATATGTTTTAGCTGACTTGACCGTTATGTGAATTTTCAATGTTTATTGGTTGCTGTTTTATTTGAATTGCATTTTATAATTTGGAATTGAACTGTATTCAAACCCAGTCAAACAATATTTCTAACTTGGTGAACATTACAACTTGTATGATTTATTAAATCCATTCAATCTCTTCTAAAACAATTGATATATAAATTTCCAATAAATCCCCCTATTCCCTCATATATTTAGTTTTTTGGGTTACACATTAGTTTACTTTTTCTAATTAATTACATATTTGTTTTCAAAAGCAGGAAATGAAGCCAATTGAAGAGAGGCGAAGGAAAAAAATAATTCAGAAAAATCGTCGAATGACGGATTTGGGAATTCCATCATTACTGCCTATAGTGAGTACATTATTTCAAATTGATATATTTAAAAATATATAATGTCATGTGATTAATTTTTGTGTTAACATTTTTGTAGGATCCACCTATACGTCGATAGTTATTCAACGAGGAGCCTAGTACTAGTCCTAGTACTTAGGCCGGTGGTACGAGGAGGGTTCGTACCAGAGGTGGATGAGAAGTTGCGCGTACCCAACTAGACCCTTCCCCTCCCACTGACATTTCATCCTTCCCACATTCTAATCCCGGTGTGTCGTTAGGGAAGCATGGGATATTTAGGCCTCCCATGTTTTCGCTACCTTCTGCATATTCTAGCCCATCATTTTCACATCCCATTATGATTCCCACTCCCCAGTCAGAATCCGGTCAGACAGTTATCCCATCTTCTTTTCCTTCTACTTCTGCCTCTCCGAGCTTCTATATTCCATCATCTTCGACTCCTATTCCACCACAGGGTGTTCCTTCAGATTCTATGGATCCAGCGATGCTCAGTGATCAGACCACCACAAGTATATTTATAGAACCTTAACAAATTTTTATAGCAATATTTATTTTCATTATAACATGTTTTGATAAAATATTTGTTTTTATTTCATGACAGATACATCTACTGACAAGAGGCATGGGCAGGGGCATACACGCATGAATTCTATGTGGAACCGCCACACATAGGTTATGGTGTATTATAATAAAGACAACCAAATGGTTGAGAAAACAGGGCAGCAATGTCGGCATTTTTTGGCGACGCTTGCCAATTAATTCGACATCATTCGCGTCAGCCCGCTATCGTGGAGTCATTTTCCACATGAGGTCAAGGATAGAGCTTGGGTAGAGATATGGGTAAAAAAATCTGTTCTATTTAATTCCATGAATTGTTTTTGTATTTATATTAATTAATATTTTGATGTCATCTTCGATTTAATTTTCCCGATGGTGAGGGTGCATGACCGGAACGTCCAAAGGATTTAGGCGAGATTTGGAGATCCTACAAGCATGTGTTGTATATTGGATGGGTTGCTAGAGTTGGCACTGAGTTAGAGGTAGTACCAGTGCTGGATGATTGTCCTATAGAGAAGTATCGTCATATGATTACTCATTGGACGAGTACCCAGTTTAAGGTATTAATTACATTTGAGGTATTTAAATAATAAATTTCATGTTTTGCATTAATACTATCTGTTGCATTTTCTAATTTTATTTAGGAATCATCTGGAATAAATAAAAAGAACATTGATGCAAAAAAATACCTCCACACACTGGGACACACTACGATGCCTGATCATGAGAGGAAACAGGTATGAAAATTGTTTATAAGTTTTCTTTACGACTTACACTTTCTTTTCTGTCCTCAATTATTAAATAGTTTGCTAAAGTTTTCATATAAATTTAGTTTTCAATGTCATTGTAGAGGAAAATAAAAAATATTGAAGGATGTGTGCCTCAAGAAAAACTGTTTTGCTCGAGTAGACGGAAATAGGATGGAAGTACCATCAACGAAGCGACTCAGCAGCAGATTGTAAGTTTTAATCTCTTGAATTTATATTTTAGTATCTATTTTTTAACTTAATGATATATTTATATTGGTAACAGGCTACTTTAGAGGACCTCGATGCCTAAGAACCAGTAAATTTTGGGCCAATATATCACTTACATCATGTGTTGGGAGAGGAGCATCCGGGCTCAATCCGAGTCGCGGTGTGGCTGAGATCAGTCTAAGTGTCTCTCTTTTGTTTAAAATGGACAACATTTTAAGTACATACGGAAAACCAACCAAACTCAATCGGTTTCTGTTGAAAATTTTGGAGAACGATCCATGGGTCATATGTGACGTGTATGAATCAACCCCGCCTCAATCTGAGATGCGGTGTGGCTGACACCACTCAAAGTGTCTGTCTTTTATTTCAAAAGGACGTCATTTTAAATAAAAAACATCAACTGGCATACGGAAAACAGATCAAACAGTTTTGGAATATGTTGATACTTTAGCACAATGATCCATGGGTCATATATGACATGTACGAGTCAACCCCGCCTCAATCCGAGGTGCGGTGTGGTGGGATCACTCCTTGTGTATGTATTTTGTTTAAAATGGACAGGATTATAAGTGAAAAGAACAACTGACATAGGAAAAACAGACCAACCACATTCTAAATGTGTTGATTCTTTAGGAAAACGATCCATGGGTCATATTTGACGTGTACAAGTCAACCCCACCTTAATCTGAGGCACAGTGTGGCTGGAATCACTTTAAGTGGCTCTCTTTTGTTTAAAATAGACAATATTTTAAATACAAACGGAAAACTGACCAAACGGATTTTGATTGTGTTTATACTTTATCAAAATGATCCATGGGTCATATGTGATGTGTACGAGTCAACCCCACCTCAATCCGAGGCACGGTGTGACCGACACTATTCATAGTGTCTCTCTTTTGTTTAAACTGGACATGATTATAAGTGAAAAGATCAACTGGCATACAAAAAACCGACCAAACACATTTTAAATGTGTTGATGCTTTAGGAAAATGATCCATGGGTCATATGTGACGTGTACAATTCAACCCCGCCTCAATCCAAAGCACGGTGTGGCCAACACCATTCACAGTGTCTCTCTTTTGTTTAAAATGGAAAGGATTATAAGTGAAAAGAACAACTGACATATGAAAAACTGACCAAAGGCATTCGAAATGAGTTGATGATTTAGGTCAATGATCCATGGGTCATATGTGATGTGTAAGAGACAAACTGGGCTCAATTTGAGTTACAGTGTGCCCGGGATCACTCTAAGTGGCTCCCTTTTGTTTAAAATGGACAACATTATAAGTACATATAGAAAACCAACCAAACGCATTCGGTTTCCCTTGAAACTTTAAGAGAATTATCCATGGGTCATATGTGATATGTAAGAATCAACCCTGCCTCAATCTGAGATGCGGTGTGGCCGACACCACTCAATGTGTCTGTCTTTTATTTCAAAAGGACGTCATTTTAAGTGAAAAACATCAATTGGCATACGGAAAGCTGACCAAACGCATTTGTATTATGTCGATACTTTATAACAACGATACATGGGTCATATGTGATTTTTACAAGTCAACCCTGACTCAATCTGAGGCGCGGTGTGGCCGAAACCACTCTAACTGTGTCACTTTTGTTTAAAATGGATAGGATTATAAGTGAAAAGAACAACTGGCATACGGAAAACCAACCAAACTCATTAAGAATCTATTGATAATTTATCACAATGATCTATGGGTCATATGTGACCTGTAAGATCTAACTCGGGCTCAATCTGAGTTGTGGTGTGGCCGGGATCAGTCTAAGTGTCTCTATTTTGTTTAAAATGGACAACATTTTAAGTACATACGGAAAACCGACCAAATGCATTCGTTTTCTATTGAAAAATTAAGAGAATGATCCATGGGTCATATGTAACGTGTAAGAATAAACCCCGCCTCAATATTAGATGTGGTGTGGCCGAAAACACTCAAAGTATCTCTCTTTTGTTTCAAAAGGACATCATTTTAAGTGAAAAACATAAACTGGAATATGGAAAACCGAGAAAATGCTTTCGGAATATGTTGATACTTTAGTACAATGATCGATGGGTCATTTTTGATGTGTACGAGTTAACCTCGCCTCAATAAAAGTCATGGTGTGTCCAATATCACTACAGTTGTATGTATTTTGTTTAAAATGGACATCATTTCAGGTAAAAATATATGGTATACAAAAAACCGATCAAATTATGAATTGAATTCCTGATTCCACATATAATTATCATCTAAATTTTAAATTTAATTATAAATGAATTATGTATGTTTATAATTATGTTATGAATTTCAATTTAATTATGGATGTGTATAGTTCCGGGATGCATTATATGTTAAATGTGTATGAATTTGTTCTCTATATGTATGTGTTACTTGGTTATTGTAGGTACAATAATTATATATATGTGTGTTAGTTTATTGAAGGTATAATAATTGGATTGAAAATGGGAGGGATTGCACAAAATGAGGCCTGCTGTGAAAATTGCAGACCTACTGTGCAAATTGCAGGCTGCTGTACAATTTGCACAGCATAGGCTATGCCAACAGTTTCAAACCATTGGCATATCATCTCTGTTTATTTTTTTACCAACGGTTCAATGAACCGTTGGTAAATATCATTTCCCAACGGTTCAGAAACCATTGGGAAAGAGGATAATCCTTGGGATTTCCCAATAGTTCAAGCCAAACCATTGGGAAAAACTATCCCAATGGTTTGGCACAACTGTTGGGATAGGTTAGGCTTTCCCCACCCTATCCCAATGGTTCACAGTAAACCGTTGGGAAAACCTTTCCCAACGGCTTACTTCCCTACTATTTGCAGAACCATTGGTATAATATATACCAATGGTTCTACAGCCTTTCCTAATGGTTCAGAACCGTTGGGAAAGACTGTATTTCTAGTAGTGTATCCCTCAGTGATTCTGATGAGACTCTTACATATTAACTCATGACCCTTAAATGGTTTTTGAGTTTTCATTAACATAGTATGAAGTTAGTTCATAAGTTTGGACAATTTTATATATTATATTATAACATTTGTTTCATCTCTCATACTCATGTTTCATCATGTTCTCCATATATTTTTATAGGTAATTTATAAATCCAGTTTATCATTTCACAATTCTCATCTTCATTGGGAGGAATGATACTAAGAAATTTTCAAAATCTGGTAAATAGAAATTAATAGATGAAGGGGATGGTTCTAGAGAGGGGAGACTTTCTTCATGGCTTTGTTGGCAGTGTCACTCATGCTATATTCTTGGTTATTTTGAGATATTGCAAGCTTAGATTAGGACTCATCGACGACTGTGATGAGTAGTTGGGTTTTGAAGTTTTTGACCGAGCCACGATAAGGGGTCTCAATCTTGTTCTCTTCTTTCCTATCAATTATTTTCCCTCTGTTTATGTTTTGGTTTCCTGTTCATTGTTTGGGTGAGTGTATTTGGGTAGATTCTTATGTTTGGTCTATTTAGGCATGTTCTTTCTCATTTTCTAATTATACCTACCATTTTTTTGCATAATAAATGTTTTGAGATGTTGTTCTTACCATTCATATTGAACCAATGTGGTTCTAAGAACTTTAATTTTTTACATTCTTTCATTATTTAGTTTTCTTTTTTGGTTTGTATCTTTTCATTTTATTGTTGCCTTTTTCTATTCCTTATAGGTTCCAAACTTAAACTTTTCCTTTTAAAATTTTAAACATAAAAATAACCTTTTATATACCTATATTTATAGATTTTTTGGTGTTATGCTGCCAATTCCCCCCTAAAAATTCGTAATAGAACATTGATAAATATTTTATATATGTATTCAACTTAACTTAAAATTGATAAGTTTTATAGAGGTAATTAATTAAATATATGGATTGTAAAGATGCATTATCTTTTTGTACAAATTGGACATGAATGTGATTTATGTATATCATATAAAAATATCATCTGCATCTCTACCATTGAGAAAACATCAAACTCTTTATGCAGATGTTGATCCTGAGGTTTTGAAGAAATCATGCTCCATATTAATGTTCATCCTAGGTGAAAAAAATATTAAAATAAGTGTTCTATGAAATGTCTACTAGTTCTATTGGGTTCAATCTTGAGCATGTTTACTTAACCAAATCTATTCTTTGTTGGTTACAAAAGAAAATACATCTCTATAATTTTAAAACTATCTCACTCTCTCTTGTTTGAGTAGATTTAGATGATTTTAATAAGATAGTTTTAGACTTATCCAATGTAGATGTAAAAAAATAAAATGAGTATAGGGACTATTTGTTTTTGAATTCATTGTAAGATGTATCTGAACCAATTAAGGATTTGATGATGTATTCTAGGTATTCCCATAATTTAAGTGAGGTAAAGTGTGTGGTCTTTTCTAGGGACCTTTAGTTGCATGGTCTTAAGATGGAGGGTATTTGGGAAAATTCTAAGCCTGAGTTGCCTAGTGTAAATGGTCAACTAAATAAAAGTGGAAAATAAAAAAGGAATGATTATTGGTTTAGTAATTTTAGGTGCAATTACTATGGAAAAACCAACCACATTGAGAAATACTACCATGATAATGCATTCTGGGATAGTATGACCCAAAATAATGTGGTATATGCCAGTCATAAAAGTGCTCACGTTCTTTGAGTTTTATTATAAATGATTGGAGTGGAGTTAGGTATTGATCTAGGTTTTCTTTCTTTTACTATCTTAGTATTGGATTGGTATAAGATTTTCAAAGGCTCCTAGTTAGAAGGAAGGGTGTGAGTAAGGATATTTTCTTGTTATTTTTAGATCTTGATGAAACATTTGACTCATATAAACTTAATTTGATTGTTTGATGTGATTTTTGTACTACTTTGTTAAATTTTTTTAGATTTAATGTATCTATGATTTTATTTTATTTTCAACCAAGTAAATGTCAACATCTTCCAGTTTATTGTTTTTTTCAAGTACTGGTGAAGTGTTTTGAAGGAAATATGCTGTTATTTGGTTCATAATAACATAATATCTACTAATTTAGATTCATAAAATTATACATAATTTACCATATAGATCTTCCTACTCAAATACTATGCATCTAAATCAGGTGCATCCAAATATTGACCGTAAATTCATAATGCACTTGATTATAAATACATGATCATAAATGTTTGATCTATATTTGGATATACTAAGTGTGATGATAAATGAATGAAATAGAGAACCCTTAATAGATATTTGAACCATTGGTATTTTGTAAATTCATTTAATGGATCAAATTTTACAAAATGGGGAACCCTTGGTTGTGTACCCCAGATAGAAAATAACACCATCATTTACCATAATGGAGTGAGTTGAGTAACCATAGATCAACCAAATAATAGGGACTACTTAAAATGGAATTTTTTGATTATCCTAGTGGTAGTATCATGTGTGTAATGAAAAGTTATTACATTTTCATTTCATTCTTGGTTGATGGATCTAGGGCTTACATGGATACTTTTCATGCAAGGTAAAGTTATGGTTCATGGGATGATTACTTAATGTGGACCCTCGAGAATGTGATGGGTGTAGATTGTTTGGTTTTGGGAAATCATAATGAATTGGTATAGTGTGGATGGTGATGACCATTATCATTGGTGGCGATTTTGGTTTTTTAATTGATTTTTGGCCATTAGAGTTTAGTTATGCCGATGAACAAGGGGTCGAGGCTGTTGGAGTCAGATGTACTCATGGTAGGGACCAGGAGGTGGTATTGATCATTGGATGTTTTTTTGTATCCATCATATGTGAGTGGCCAAGGGTGATTGTGTTAAATAACAAACTGGGGGTGATATACACCATAGGTTTCCATAGAAACTGAGGGGTGACTGTGATCACTAATTGGGAGTGGAATGCTAATATGTTGGGGCAAATCAATCATGTTAGGTTTAGTATGTGTACTCACTTGGTTGTTTATGTGTCCCTTATGTATGGGTTTATTTGAATTTAAAAATTGTTGAAGTGTGGGGATATGGTTGGTTGATCATGCTTTAGTGACACTTCATTCACCAGGGGTCATGGATATGGTGATGACTTATTTCTCAATTATGATGCATTGTTCTTCCTCAGGGTGTGTATAGACCATGGGTGCATCACCCCACTCTAGTATTGGCTGAAGTAAATATGGTGGTCACTTATGGAAGATTTAGCATAGAATGAAGAAATTTGAGTTAACTAGGTTCATTTTTATATATTGAACTTTCCATACACTCATATACATATTGATTTTATCTAGGGAAATCATTAGTGGTGTCTTAGTGAGTTCATAATCACACCCTACATGAGACCTCATGATGTTTGTAGGTTTTATGATTCATTATATATATAGGGAAAATTTCCCCGTCACTAGAGAATACCTGGATGTTGGTGCAGTGGATAGACAATTGGTCATTTATAGATTTTAGAGAAGGACTGGATGGATCATCTGTGTTGAGTGAGAGTTGTATTCTATTATATTTAGACATTAATTTGTGTTATTGGCCTATGGGAAGTCTGAGTTTTCCTGTATGACTAGTTTGGAACTATTAATAATTATTTTTCATACCATGTGATATATCTCCAGTTTTATTCTTGAGGTTATGTTGGGATTTTTACTTATGTATTTTCATTATTGGCGTAGTTTTATATACATAGGGTATAGTCTCAACACTATCGCCACTTAGATCCTTACTACTAGTTATTATCCTCTTGTATACAAGGATGTGGACCTAGGGCCAATTGATCACAATCTCAAGTGACCTTTTGTGATTTGGGTTGAGGATATTATAAAGTGGTATCAGAGCAAAGTTTTTACAATATGGTACCGAGTAGCTGTGTTTGTAAAAGTGTGTGTAATTTCAAACATTGTATGGATACTGTATACATATATATGTAAGTAATATGAAACATTATATGCAAAATATATTCATACTTTATGTATACTATATTAATACTTTATCCATACTATATATATACCTATACACGTACAATATACAATGTATACATACAGTATATATACTGTAATTGGAGACAATATGAATATGAAAGATGCATGGGAGGCATGGGAGTATAGAATTGAATACTTCATATAAAATATTATATATATATAGGTGTATATAATTTTATATAATGTATTCATATTATATAAAGATAGTTGTATGTAATTACAAACATTTCATGATATTTTACACATATTGTACACATATAGGTGTTTGGGTATAGTTGTTTTTTAAATTTTGATTATAAAAATACATGTATCTGCACACATATGTTTTTTAGTAATGTTCATGTACTTGATTAACACTCGAGACAACAATCCACCATGGGTGGACTAATTGGATTATAATAAATAATTGTGAACCATAAATATAGAAAATGAGGGAGAAGAAGAATAAGAAATAGAATAGGAAGAAGAAATGTAAGAGTGAGAGAAAAACACGAGACACCCCCTAGTTATCTCACCCAACCTCAAAGTAGATACTATAAAAAAACTGATTCTCCCCTCTATCTATCACTTCCCCTTTTAATATCCTATTTTATGTTATAAGCGCAGTGGAAATATGGAATGGACGGTGCCCAATTTTTCTTTTTCCCATAATCGATGATCAATCTGAGATCTATGAGATGATGAATTCCATGATCAATAGAATGTAATAAAATAAGTAATACAAGGGTAATCACGCCCAAACCAAAGAGAGGATATTAGTACATATTGTTTATAATTAATTTAATTAAATAAAAAATTACCTCTAAGGAATTCTTTCTTCATTGATGAATCTGGAGACAGAACTGTGGTGCACCATCGTTGAATTATAAAAACCAAATGTAGATTTCCTCTAGAGGTGATCCACATGTGTTCCAGGAATCTCCAAACATTACCAAAGGAGTCTTCAGGCACTAGCAAGGAAGATCCTAATGCTTGCATTGTTTGTCTTGATCACCTTGAGAATCACATCCAAAGCGTTCTCCTAGATCTGGTGGAGGAGGACTTCCCACTATTCTTGGGAGCATTCTTAGAGAAGGGAGCTCTCTAGGCATGAGATAATTATCAAAGACTCATTGTGCACAACTGAATTGAATTATGAGAAAGTAAAATAATTGGGTATTTATATTGCTAGGGGTAAAATAAAATTATTTCACAAGTTCCCATATTATTTATTTAATAATATAATTATCCCATGTCAAATAATAATAGTAATATTATTATTTCTCGGCCTGCACTTAACTTGAAATTTTAAAATACATATTTTTTAATTGAATAATATTCAATATTATCATTTTTCATCAGACCATTAAGCCCGATCCTCCATTCCTCCACAATATTTATGAGGCCTTAAATAATTTATATTTATTTATTATATAAATATCACTGTATTATTCTCCAATAAATAAATAAATATTACATTCAATAAATAGAAAATAAACATTTATTAAATATTCCGCACAAAATATATTCTCTCAAATAACTAGTGACAGAATAAATACGATAAGAAATACATGAATAATTTTTATAACATGCATGGGAATAATATTTATTAGACATGTTAAATAATAAATAATAATATATTATTTAACTGAAATCCTGGATAAACTTAGTGTGTGACCCTCAATGCCACTTTCTCAGTGGCGTTAGGTGGAGAAACCAAAAGTTCATGGTTATCATCTATAGATATTCCAAGGAACCCATATAGAAATAACTTAATGCCAAAATGAAATGTCACCTCATACAGATTTTTATCGTGTAATAAATCCCTTTATCATAATATCTATAATCGATAAGGTTTCATGCTAGTTCCATCAACCTACATGCCTTATATCACTTTCCCTGACTTTCTGGAAATAGAACATTCCTATAAAACACCATGACCATGGATTTATTTGAGATATATAATTTCTATTAAAAGATCTGTGATATTATCCTTTGTTAATGAACTAAAGAGATAAATCCTTTCACTCATTATTCATTAATGCAATATTACTCATGACATACCCAACGTATCATACCTCACCACGAACATTTTTCATCATAGTTTTCATCAATATATCAAAGAAAGTGGCTCGTAATATCAATTAATAATAATATTAAAGTCTAATGACCAATGCACACGTCTGAAGATAAGAATATCCAATGACACATATAAATGTGGATTTCATACTGGTAGGTCCAATTCTCTTAATATCCTACTTGATATTACCAATGGTAGAAACCATGAGAAGGTTCCTCAAAGCCCTATGAGTCTCCACCCCTGATAGTACGTATCATTTGCATCCCTCAAATGATATCATCTGGATATAAAACTTATATTCAATAGTAGTGTCATACCACTTCTAGGTTCTCATCATTGTGGGGAACTATTATAACCTTTTATTGCGACAACTAATCCTAGGACATTATCATGTACTATGTCACACAGAAGAATAATCATGATGTGATGAGTAGTTTATTAGTATTTAAAACAATGAATACATATTTATCATAAAATACATAAAAGTTGGTTCTAGGGAACTAACTCCAACACCTATGTCTCCCCATAATTTTTCATGTAGGACCCCCTAACAAATAGTTGGGTCTCACCTACTTACTTGGTTTTATTTCCCTTCTAGAATATGATTTTTTAGGGTGTGTTGATGTTTCATGTTCTCTATCACTCACCCCACCTTGAAAATATGTTTTGTCCTAAAAAATGATGAAATTAAACTGATTACCATTCATGAATTAATTTTACCATGTAGTTGAATCTCTTGTAATTTGGGAAAAATACCAAAAACTTCTACATCGGTATTCTATAATTATAAAAAATAAGGCTTTAGAAAACAAAAAAACCCTCTCAAAACATTTACTTGATGTAAATAGTGTTTCATCGGTAATTAGTACATGGATGTAAAAATAATGAAATGACGATTTATATCCACCAATAGTGATTTCAATCACGCTCCCAAAAGATGTTATGATACTCCCTGAGAGGATGAAATTCTCCTTACATTCATCCTTTGAAATCATTACCTTGAATGAAAAAAGTTATTGGACAACCAGAAGTAGACCTAACTATATTCCATATTCATTATTTGTTCAGTTGATTGAAAATATACTTTAAATGGATCAATACATTTCCTGAAAGGATAATTCATGTGTTAGGGCCTCTTTGGAGAGGCATCAAGCTTCCATAACGTATCCTTGTCAGTGATACCACCACCATGATAAAAAATATACGAGGGGATTAGATGAGATAATTTCTTGTTAGCCAATCCAGATCCACAAAATAAAGGATAAAAAATAATTTCTTGGACCTTTCACTACCACAGAATAGGTTTCCACAGAGTCATCCTTTAAAAGTGCCAAAAAAAGCACTGATAAAGGATACTTTTAACAGTGCTAAAAAAGAACTATTAAATTGATGCCTTTATCATCACCTTTTTAGCCTTGATAAATGTACCTCCTTTACCAGTGATTTATTTCAGTGATGTTATAGGGACCCATTTTATCAGCGCTTTTTTAGTAGTGCTGATAAAGAGGTAGTCTTTATTAGCACATTTTTTAAAAGTGATGATAAATATTATATTGCAATATATATATATATATATATATTACTATATTAATATATATTATATTTATATTGATATAAATATAATATAAAATTTTCAAATATGTTTTAGATAAGTATAAATAAATATTTACACTTAATATATAAGATAATTATTGAAAATTTCATATAAAATATTTTTAAAAAATATTATTAATTCATAATTTTCTAATTATTATCAAGTAATAATCATTTAAAAACAATTTTGAGACACAAAAAAATCAAAAAAAATAATAAATGATCTAAAACAAGATAAAAACATAACTTAAACTTCAAATGACCTTAACTTTTGATCTACCTGCCTGTTTGAGCTCTACCACATATAAAATCAAAGCCTGTGACAATCTCTAAGCACTAATGGCACAAGGGAACCTTCTGTCACATTTTTTGTCCTAAAAAAGGCCCATATGGCCTCTAAGATTGAGTTTTTAGTCAGGATACCCAAATTGTTTAACATTCAAAGGAATTTCAGCCTCGTTCAAGGGGGTCTTTTTTCCCTTTTCAGTTGGGACTGAGTTTATTCCCACGAATTACATTATTATTGATATTATGACATTGAAATTTTGTTTATTTTCATAATTAAATATTATTTATAATCAAATATATAATAATATGTACGTATTTTTTATATATTCACACATAAAAAATTAATTTTATAAATAAATAATTAGACATATTTAAATATAAAGTATATTTCTCAATATATATTCCTTATAAAAATAAAAACTTGTATCCATTTTATGTAATATATATATATATATATATGAATATGAATATTTATATACCTATATAATATTTGTGTGTGTGTGTTAGTGTGTGTCTGTATTAACAATCTTATATATATTATTTATATATTATAACATATGTATATACATATTAATATATAATATATGTAAATAAATATAAATAAATATAAATATGTATAATAATACTAATAGATACATATAATATATATATATATGTATGCATGTATGTATGTTGTATATATGTATTTATTTATTTATAGACACACAAAAACATATTGTATAAATGTATTTAAAAATAATCTTATAAATATATATTATTATATGAATAAATATATGGATAAATAAATATAACTAAATATATATAAATAAATTGATATAAATATCTTTTAATATACGAATAAATACATAAATATATAAATGTAACTAACTATATATATATATTAATATAAATATATATTAATATAAAAATAAATATGAATATATATATATATATAAATAGATATATCATTAAATGGAGAAAAAATATGATGGTCGAGTGGTAGAGGTGTAAGCGCACATGAGAGAGGTCTCGGGTTCAAATCCAAGTGGAGGCAAGTGTATCGTCCTAGTTCTAGGTGCTTCCCAGAGGTTCCCTATACACGGTTGGTCACATGGCCTCAAGTGCATTTCCCTGAATGCCAGAGGCTACTGACTAGTAGCGAGGGCCTTGGTGTGATAGTGGGGAAACGGTGCCCTCATTAA
The DNA here is from genome assembly GCA_963277665.1 of Viscum album. Taxonomy (NCBI): domain Eukaryota; kingdom Viridiplantae; phylum Streptophyta; class Magnoliopsida; order Santalales; family Viscaceae; genus Viscum; species Viscum album. Next base: position 68,931,659 of record OY728126.1, read on the forward strand.
CAGAGTAACACATTTGAAATAACGGATCACACTAGTAGAAGTAATAATAACATGCAACAGAGAACATAAGAAGAGTAAGAGTAGTTAAAAAACTGAAGCACATATATAAATTATAAATGTCACAAATTCCTAGGAATGAATCCAAACAAGTCACAATGCTGGAATATAGTACAAAACCAAAGTACAAAGGGAAAAAAGTAAATAACTCTCACAGTATCACAAGCCTCAGCTTGGTCCCATGCTCTCCAGATTCACATCAATCAATTACCTGAAGTTGAAGGACACTTTTCCTTATCTATCCCTATAACAATATAATCTTTTTGGGCCCAAAATCATGACCCAAACAGGGTGTGAGACGAATCCTAGTAGGAAATCACCCAAAGATATGTGCCTAACTGTTAGTGAATATATATGGAAGGTAATATGAAAAATGAAGTAATAAACATGGAAGTTCACAAAAGTAAATAATCATACAGTTTCTACTACATTCATTTACCTTTATTAAAAAAACCAAACAATCACAAGAAATACTCTAGGAAGTTCTCACAATCTAACCCCTCTAGTTCTGATTTATAAAGACTCTCTAAGGAAGCACTCACAATCAATTCCCCCCGTGCTCTTTAATCGGTAACCTACAGACACTCTGGGGAAGCACTCAATGTCTAATTCCCCCTCGTGGTCTAGCAACAAGAAAAGTATAACAGGCACTCTGGGGAAGCCCCCAACATTGATTCCCCCTATGTTCTAACTACACCAGGTTCCTATATCCATGTGTAAGAAATAATGCACAAACAATATTTAGTAGCCAAAGTAAACCAATAAGTACTACTTGGCTAAATAGCTACAAATAATTTCACAACACATCAGATAATATCACTCCATCATAATAATAATAGACATGAAATGAAAGCATCCTAACAGGAAAAGCTAGACCAAATGGTCATGATCAAATAAAACATGGGAAAACACATCCATAGCATGGAAAAATAACCCTATTTACAAGAAATAGTCCTAACTTAAGAAAACAACCATAACATGCAACAACATGGTTAAAATCCCTAAACACGCAATACCTAAAATTAGGGTATTGGGAAATTTTGCACATATAACTCAAAGAAAAACTAAAAATGGAATAAACCACCTACCTCAGCGTTGTACGATTGATATAGTTGAATCTCAGCATTTGATTCAACCTAGAATTTCATAGATCTATAAAAATATCTAGAACACTCAACCAAGGATATCTCATGAAAGAGGAGAAATCAAGAGATGAGGTTCTAGAAGATGTAGGAACTCACTGTGTTGAATCCAATGCAATTGAAGGTGGTTGATTCGAAGAACAGATTATCAATCAAGGGCTTAGAGAAGAATCGTTGCTCTTTATTTCTCCTAGATGAGACAGAGCTGGAAGACTTTTTTTTATTAGACATGACCCCGGTCCGTTTAATCAATTATAAATAAAAGTACATGACATGTACATAAAAAGTAAATGGAGTGTATATTCCTTTATCGGGACCCACTTTAGGCGGTCCTACCACATCATCACATGGTCTTGTATGAATCCATGAAACAGCCTGGACTCAGTGCCAGAGTATAGGGTGTGTACAAGGATGTACACGATGTGTACTTCTAAAAAATTCCTTCTTCCCATTTTCTTCAAAAACAACTTGAAAAGAAAACTCATTCCTGAAAAAAAAATAAGGTTCTTAAGAACATTCCCCATTAAATAAATTTGTCTCTAAATTTACACAACAAGGTGGGGATGATAAAGAATCCTCAAACAACTCTGGCCACTATGATCATACAGGTCTCATCTTATACTCACTCATTCTACCATAGCACTCATAGCAGAGGAACTGACCGGCCATGGAGAACCTTCACACTGCGATCAATGATCCAAATAGGATTCTCTTAGAACGAGGCATCCACCTCCAACTCAACCTCATCTGGTAAAAATACATGAGACATGTCTACGAAGTAACGTCGGAGCTGAGAAACATGGAAGACATTGTTCATAGCTTGGTACCTCTGAGGTAAATACAACTGATAGGAAATCAGTTCAACTCACTCCAAAACCTAAAACGACCCGACGTATCTCAGTGAAATATTTACCTGTCTCCGAATTCTTTTGTGTACCAAACTCAGTGTGACGCGTAGGAAAACCTGATCTCTGACCTTGAACTCCATAGGTCGTCTCTATTGATCAACATAATACTTCTACCGTGACTTTGCAGTCTAAATCCTCTTCTGAATCAACTCTATCTGTTATGGTCTAATGGACAAGATGAGGTCCCATCATAGCTGCCTCTCCTACTTCCATCCAATATAGGGGTGATCAACATGGCCTACCATACAAAGACTCATAAGGTTCCATCTAAATAGCTTCTTGAAAACTATTATTGTATCCAAACTCCACCAGAGGTGTGTTCTTTTCCAATGAACCTACAAAATCTAGGACGCATGCTAAAAGTGTGTCCTCTAGAACCTATATCGTTCACTCAGACTGGCCATCTATCTGGGGATGATAAGATATACTTTGAAGTACCTATGCACCCAATACCTTTGTAGTTCCTACTGGACCCTAAATGTAAAACATGAGTCCCTATTTGAAACAAAGGAGTGTGGAACCCCATGTAAACATACAATCTCTCAGATGTACAACCTTACCATCTCATCAACACTAAAGGTTTCCATGATTGGTATGAAGTGTGAAACTGTTTTGAGTCTTTCAACGACAACACAAACTACTTCATTCCCTCAAGGAGACCTCAGTAATCCGGTCACGAAGTCCATCACGACATCATTCAACTTCAACTCAAGAATAGGTAACTACTACAAAAATACATTCTAGTCACTGATGCTCTGCCTTCACCTACTGATAGGTAGAACACCTAATCACAAAACCATCAACTTCTCTCTTAATACCATTACACTAATACTAATAGCGTATATCTTGATACATCTTGGTGACACCATGATGAACATCCCAAAAAAAGAATGAAAATAATGCATAATATCCTCACGTATGTCTGCCAATACCCATACATGCACATAAAAATATAATATATCATCCTCAGCTATAATCCATCCATGAATAGGGCCCTCTCATTACACACTCTCTCATAGAACTAGGCGTTCAAAATCAGATAGCTACCTCATTCACAGTCTATCAAGAAGAGTATAGGTAATGGCTACATAAGAAAGAAATACATGCCCCTGTCTATCGCGCACCTCCAAATTCTTCTCAGATAACAAAGCCATAAGCTTTCACTCACTATTAGACTACTGAACTTCCTATATTTGATTCCTCCTACTCAAATCACCAGCCACTGCATTTCCTTTCCCAGGTGTGTAGGTATGCTAAAAATCAAAGGTCTAAAGGTATTCAACCCACCTTTTCTATCTCAAATTCAGGTCACGCAGAGTTAAGATATACTTGATACTTTTGCGGTCGGTGAAAACCACAAAATTATCTCCCAAAAGATAATGTCTCCAATAGTGTAAAGCATGAACAACTATAGAAAACTGAAGATCATGTGTTAGGTAATTTCTTTGGGGTGGCTTCAACTACCGAGACTCGTACGCAATGACTCCTTCCCCTGCATAAGTAATGATCCCATCCTGATACCCGAATCATCAGAGTAAAAAATTATAGATCAGGCCCTTCTCTGAAAAAACTAGTATCAGTGCTGAAGTCAACCTCCCTTTCAGCTCTTGAAAGGCTGAATCACAATAATCTATCAACATGTACTTCATAGACTTCTTAGTTAGGCCTGTCAATGGAAATGTTAAGCGTGAAATGTCATGTATGAAACATTTTTAGTAACCAGACATCCATATAAAACTCCTCACCACAAAGAAATTATTCGGATACTCCTAGGAAAATATAGATCTCACTTTCTCTGGGTCAATTGATAATCTTGACTTTGAGATAACATGACCCAAGAAGTAGATCTAGTCTGTCCAAAAGTGGAATTTTTAGGGATTAACATATAACATGTGCTCTCTCAGTATACTTAAAATGATCTCAATATGGGTAGGATGGTCATGACGAGTGTGAGAGTACACTAAGATATCTTCCACAAAAACCACCATGAAGGAATCCAAATATGGATGGAACACTCAGTTCATCAGTTCCATAAAAACTTCAGGTATGTTCGTGAGACCGAATGGCATAACCACATACTCGTATAGACTATACCTACCCCAAAAGGATGTATGTGGTATATATTATGGTCTAATGGTTAACTGATGATAAGTGGATCATAATTCAGTCTTCTATAACACTTGGGCTCCTCAAAGATGATCAAATAGATCATCAATCCTCAACAAAGGATATCGGTTATTGATTTTCAACTGGTTCAGCTTCTGATAATCCACACAAATTCTGAGAGTACCGTCCACCTTCTTCACAAATAGGACAAGTGAACCCCAAGGAGAAGTACTAGGTTGGATGAAACCCATTTCCTGTAACTCCTCTAACTACTTCTTGAGCTCATGTAACTCTGGAGTAGCCATCATATAAGGATTAATGGACAACAGTGCCACTTTGGGCACAAGCTCAATAGAAAATTCCACCTTTTTCTCTAGAGGCTAACCTGAAAGTTATATGGGAAGGCATACCTGAAATGATCCACCACTGGAGGAAAGTCCCTTTGTGAAGTCCTCTGGTCATTCAAATATAGACTAGAAATATAGGTTGTAACTCCTCCCAACCCATGATGCTCAGGTCCCACTCTTCTCTCCTGGACATCCCATTCTCACTAATGTAGAAACAAACTGCCCTCTAGTGATGTGAAACTATCCCTACAATGATAGAATTCGACAACAGCCTAGTAGGGAACCAACAAGCCCATTCTAAGAATGACAACATATCATTTCATCTCTAAGACATAGAGGTCCCATAAGATGTGACACCCACCAACCTCAAGAGATAACTCCTTGTACTAACATAGTCTAGCCATTCTAGTCCACAACAGAGTTTCTAGTGTCAATACATCAGAAGAAGTAAAGATACATAGTCCAAGGCTCTTCATAATAGAAACAGATATGAAACTATGAGAATCCCCTGTATCAAAAATTACAGAAGCTAAAACTGGGGTAACTATAATCGTGTCTCTAACTATAGAGGTTCTGGGATCATACTCTTGTTGGGTCTACTTCACTTCAAAAGTTTGACCTGTACTATGGCCCTGTGACCTTGCTTGACCACCCTAATCTAATCCACATTGTTGTCCTTAAAAACCTAGTGAATGGCTACCAAGGCCATGACCTCCCCCTTGGCATGAATGGCTGAACGAACTGTAGTTCCCAAACTGATAAGAAATTGGTGGTCCTGATTCTGTACGAGGAGTCATATAAGAACCTTTTCCACCCACTTATGGTTAGAAGATATGACATAAATGCTAAAGATGACCCATATTTCCGCTAGATCATCACTCCACCAGGTACCTCAGGCAATGTGGACTTGTATGCCCACTCTTCCCACATAGGTATCACACCACCTGGCCACTAGAAGAAGTATTTCACCTACTCGGATCTACATGTGTAGACTCCCTACTATGCTTCTTACTGTCAGTGGGAGGGGTACCAACTCTAGATGTCGAGCCGCCCTGGCTCACAGCTCTAGAATCCCTTAGTTTGTGCTCTATGATTTATGCCTGGTTAACTATATAAGTGATGGAAGTCAACCTGAAGATGTTCACCTGAGATCAGATGTCATGCCTGAGACCCTCCTCAAACTTCCTCTCCAGGAATAACTCATCACCCCAGAGAATGGGTGTGAAGAGATACATCTCTATGAAGTAAGAAGAATAATCAATGATTGATAGATTACCCTACTCCAAACTCATTAAGTCTCAGGCTCAGTCGGCCCTCAAAGTCTTGGGGTAGAAGTAATTGTATAAGGTATTCTTGAACTCTTCCCATGCCATAACCTGCTGGCTTCCCACCTAAGATGTCACATCCCACCATATCTTGGAGGAATTCTGAATCATATACATTGCGACCTTCAACCTCCTCTATTGAGTCATCTCCAGATAATCAAAAATCGATAGCATGGATTTTAACCATGACTCTGTCCTGAGTTCTTCCATCCCCTGAGAAAGTGGGAGGATGATGCTACGGAAAGACCCTCTTCAAATCTTCCATAGACGGGGCAGGATGTGGCACTCACTTAAAGGTCTGCATAAACCTGACGAATCAACCTCAAAACTGTGTGTCAGCACCTGTGTCTGGAATAATGGTTGGTGCCAAGGTAGGCACAATGGGTGGATCTGCTGGTAGTCTCTGACCATCCATCTTCAGTGTCTAATCATTTCCCTATATCTAGCAAACAATCATAGGACATCTCAGTGGCATGACTTTGCAAGGTCAAGAGCTCACATCAGTTCAAGATTATCAGGAACTAAAACATAAAAGTTAAGGAAAAGAATATGATAATAAAAAAATCAAGTTTTACAAAATAGGAATACACATTGTGTATGCATCCTACATGGTGTGTTACCTTAAGCCTTTACATGGGTGTGTACTTCTTCCAAAACTGTTCATGTAACACCCCAACCCACGGTGTGTTCCTTTAAAGGACACGACGTGTACTTGAATCGATTCTTCCTTCTCAAGTTCCTCTACATGTCTATGCCACAAGATTCACCTAGAACAACACTACACGACATTTTCATGCGAGACCCAGTGTTTACTAGAAACATTTAAATAGATTGTGTCATTAGTCATGCGGTTGGGGTCATAGTTGACTCTACATGGCATGTTCGAGCTAGACACAGTGTGTACTATCTATGTTTCAGCCATCAATGTCATTAGTCACACAGCTGGATACATGGTCTATACAACATAGTGTGTACATCTAGTACATGTCGTGTGCCACCAAATATTTCCCAATCTCATGTCTCTGCCCACACATCCTGTCACACGATTTAAGGATTACATGGCATGTAAATATAGTACAATTCATGTACTTCTAAAAAGTTGTTCCCTCCCAAATAGAAGGTTACATGGCTTGTATTCTTCACTACACATCGTGTATTCTAGGTTTTTTCGGATAGTAAGCCTCAGATACTACTCTAAAACCCCATAAAAAACACTGAAACAAGTATAAAAATGCAAAATTCCCACCCATGTGGGCCCATAATCCCCGTGAATCAAATATTAACATCTTATTCATCTATATTACAAGTTATAATAGTGCATTCAACCACATGATTCACCAAATTCCAATCCATGAGGTCCCATAACACCTCATGGACCAAAGTTTATAATTTATTCAAATAAAACATTAAACATTAGCAATACGATATCAAACAATAGATATTATATCAAGGAATCTATCACAGCAACATGCGTATCTAGCACAACATCTATCAAAACAACATGTAATTGATAATTCACCCTAAATGACATGACCATAATGCACGACATGTGATATCTAGCGAATTCCTATATGATGCATGAGATGGAATACCCTTATCACATCGAGTTGCAACAGAAATAGAACCTTAATAATATCATCAGTAACAACACAAAACATTTGAATCACCCAACAGTGAAATCAAATCAACTGTAATAGTTGAAAAACCATAAAAATTTAAATAATTGAGGTAAATTAGCTTTTACCTATACACGAGTTAGCTACTCCCAGGCACAAATTATTACAAACTAACCATTCCTTCATATCACTATATATAGGCTCTAAACGGTATGTCAAAGAAGAAAAGAATCTCTATGGTACCACTTTGTAACGTCCTGGTTCCGGGTGCCACCCTGAGGTGCCCCATACCTGGTTGGTCACATGGCCTTAAGTGCATTTCCCAAAACTCCATAGCCTACTAACAAGAAGTGAGGGCCTTGGGTGTGATAGTGAGAAAATTATCCCCTCATTGATAGATTAACACAACAGAAATAATAGATAATAGTAGCAGAAGTAATTATAATAACATGAAATAGTGAACAGTAGAAGACTTCAAGTAGATAAACAATTAGATCACATATATAAATGATGCATGTCACTAATGTCTATGAAACCATCCAAAAAAGTCACAATTCTGGAATACAGTACAAAACCAAAGTACAAAGGAAAACAAGTAAATAACTCCAGTAGCATCGCTAGCCTCATCTTGGTCTCGTGCTCTCTAGCTGCACAGAAATCAATTACCTAAAGTAGAAGGGTACTTGAACTTATCTATCCCTACAACAATATAATCATTTTGGTCCCAAAAGCATGACCCAAATAGGGTGTGAGATGAATCCCATAAGGCAACCGCCCAAAGATCTGTACCTAACTGTTAGTGAATATATATGGAAGGAAATATGAAAAATGAAGTAATAAACAAAGTAGTACTCAAAAGTAAAAAATCCTATAGTTTCAACTACATTCATTTAACTTTTTTTTAAATAACCAAATAATATCAAGAAACCCTCTGGGAAGTTCTCATTGTACAACCCCTCTGGTTTAGATTTACAAAGACTATATGAGGAAGAACTCGCTGTTAATTCCCATTGAGGTCTTTTATCAGTAACCTACAGACACTCTGAGGAAGTACTCAACTTCCAATTCCCCATGTGGTCTCGTAATGGGTAACTACAGACACTTTGAGGGAGAACACATGTCCATACCCCCTATGGTCTCGCAATGATAAAAGTATAACGGACATTCTGGGGAATCCCTCAGCATCCATTCCCCCTATGGTCTAACTACACCAGGTTCCCACAGCCCTGTGTAAGCAATCATGCACAAACGATATTTAGTGGCCAAGGTAAACCTAAAATTACTACTTGGCTAAACATCTACAAGGCATATCACAACATCTCAGATAATTTCACTCGATCCTAACAACACTTGGCATGGAAAGGAAGTAACCTAATAGGAAAAGCTAGAATAAATGGTCAAGATCAAATCAAACATGGGATAACACCTCCATAGCATGGAAAAATAACCCTATTTACAAAAAAAATTCCTAACTCAAGAAAATAAGCATAGAAGGCATCAACAGGGTTAAAATACCTAAACATGTAATGCCCTGAACTAGGGTATTGGGCAATTTTGCACATCTAACTCAAAGAAAAACTACAAAAAGGTACAAACCAACTACTTCAACACTCTACGATAAATATAGTTTAATCTCGGCCTTTGATTTAACCTAGAACATTGTAGATCTAAAAAAAATTCTAAAAAGATCAACCAAGGATATCTCATGAAAGAGTAAAAATCAACAGATGAGTCTCTAGAAGAAGGAGGAACTCACTGTTGCGATTCCAACATAATCTATGGAGGTTGATTCAGAGAACAGATGATCGATCGAGGGCTCAGAGAAGAATCCTCACTCCTAGTCACTTCTAGATAAGATGGAGCCAAAAGAAGATGTTTTTGTCTATTATACGCGACCCTGGTCTATTTAATCAATTAAAAAGAAAAGTACATGAAATGTCCTTTAAAATTATACATCATGTATATGCCTTTATCAGGCCTCTCTTTAAGTAGTCCTTCCACATTATCATATGTTCATGTAAGTGTTCATGACATGGCCATACACGACCTCGACATGGTGCTAGAGTACACGACATGTACAATGAAGTACACAGTGTGTACTCCTAAAACATTCCTTCTTCCCATTTTCCTCAAAAACCACTTGAAAAGAAAAATCATACCTAAAAAAAATTCAGGTTCTTATAGCAGGGGTGCTCTAGCAGGTGTGTGGTGGGCTAGTGCTGTTAAAGGGGTGGTAGGGCCATATGCGAATGGGGATCCTTAGCACTATTGAAATGAGGTTCAAGTTCATTTAAATGGGAGTGTGTGTACCCTCTTATTTAAAGAATTTTTTAAAAATATTTTTTATATTTTTTTGAATTTTATCAACATGTTTAAAAAAATTTCTAATAAAAGAGGTCTTTATCATTGTATTTTTTTGCGCTGATATAAGGGACCCCTTTTAATAGTGCCTCGATTATCAACACTTTATTAGCATTGATAAAGGATCTTTTCAGCTCTAATAAAACCCAGTTTTTTGGTTGTGTTTGTGTATAATGGGTATTTTAGTCTTAATCTTAGGAAGTATCCATGAAGGATTTCTACATTTGAATCCTTGAAGAGTATAGAAGTCTCATCCAAATGTTTAATCCAGTCCTTATTTAAATTTCATGCTATAATGTTTCCCTTTCTCCATATAAGTACAACAAGGTGTGCAATTTTGTTTCCTAGAGTAGCACATGCATCAATGCCCTTCCAACTGGTTTTGGGACCCAAATCTTTTTTGACCACATAATTTTCCTTGTCCTAAATGAAAATACATCCATTCATGACATGTGGATGCTCATATAAATTAGTATATTGGGGGAGGACCAAAAAGTCAAGAATCATGTCATATTTTCCAACACTAATATTTTTTTCTAATTCACATAATGCCTACCCAAGATCAAATTTTATTTTATTTTCTCATACATAAATTGGACCTGAAACATCTGATCAGCTATAACTATAATATTATTGTAGATGAAGTGGAATCTGATCTAAAATGGTTAGATTGAGCATTGGATATAAAGATTATCCCATACCACATTCATTAATTTGAGTAGAATAATATAACAATAAATATTTAGGATAGTGTTGTTGTGGTTCTTCCTAAAGTTCCCTTTATATACAATCATACCAAGAAACCTTCCAAATTCTCCTCCCAACTTCATGGACCAACTTCAAAGATAATAACTTGTGGGTTTCTCTTCTCGTAGAACTTCTCAACCATATATATTACAAGGACCTTGACTGCTACTATGAATTGTGTTGGGATTAGCAAGCCATGGTTTTATGGTCCCTATATAGATCCACATCCTCCTAATTCCCCAGAAAAATAGAATAAAAAAATATATTGAGTTCTTTCTTCACCAGACAACTCAACTGGTGATATTTTCTTACCTTACCTTTCCAACATTGCTAAAAATTATTCTAAACATGTTTGTGTAATTTTCTTGAGTTTCTTCTTTAGTTTATTATGTGTCACAACTTCATATAGGAAAGGTAATTCCATCTTCCATCATGTCAAAAAAAAATCTTATATTCCCATCCAGTAATATTTTCTCATAACCCATGGAAGAAATATATCCCTGCAGTACAACTCAAATTATTTCGGGAGTGACGATCCTAGATATATTAACTTCTCTGAGGACTCTTAGATTATTCCCTTATATTACAGGGTAGCATCCTTTACACATAGATTCTAAACATTCAATACACAAGACTCCATAGAGCCATACATTGCATATGGCTCCTTATATAGTTTGGTCAACAAAGATGGGGGTTTCAACTCCTCTTGTGACATCTTCCCCAGGTGATACGCTAGGAGTGTGGGATTTTTTCAAAATTTTGATTGTTCTTGTCATTTTTTATCCTTCTCCTACCATAATTCCTGACCTTGATCCTATTTTTATTCCTGATCCCACTCTTGCTACAGAATCTTATCTAGAAGATGCATCACTCCAGTGAAGTACTCTTATAATTCTGTCTTATCTTTTCACTCTTTTTCCAACCATTGTGTGATGGTTTTTGTTATTGATACTAGTTTGTACAGAGTCGTCTCTATCATTATTCCAATCTTCATTTGGTTGATAAGTATTTGAAAGGTTGAACCAAATAATAAATACCTAATCCACTTATCCATTGTGGGTTAACTTCTAGTATTATATTGAATTAGTGAAAACCAGAAATAGAATAGAGACCATGCATACAATTGGGGACCCCCTTTATTTTCTATAAGGTACCCCCACCCCCTAACAAACAACACCCTAACAAATAGTTGTGGCTAGCTTTGAGCAGTTGTGGCTCTCCTACTTCCTAGGACATATCCCCTTATTAGAATATGCTTTTCTAGGATATGATAATGTGTTATGTTCTATCAGTATATCACTAAAATATCTAACAATGTGAATGTATGAATACTGTATCTATACATGTGTTTTATATAATTTGAATTTTATTTCGAGAGTTTTTAAAAAAATGTATGAATACAATTAAACAAAGTGAATATATGTATATTGAGTGAGGTATAATTCCTATGATATATTTCTAAAGGTAATCAATTTGAGATTCATTGCAATATTTTATTGTTTATTATGAATAGATACCATGCATATAACTAGTATGGTTTTTATTTGTATAGTATATCATAGGTTTTAGTAGGTTCAAAATTGGAATGTATGTAGTGTGCTAAGACTCAAAATTCAATAACAATATAATTGAAAATGAAATATAAAATAGAAAAAATGGCAGCCACAACAAATAAAATATCCCTGACCTTAGTATAAAAATAAAAATGAAAATGAAGACAACACACTACCACTGATCTGGGCACAGGATGTGATGACTTTTATTTGTGCTAACTAGAATGCACAGATAAAAGGGCCTTTATCAGTTCTACCTAAAAGCGCTGATAAATGTTTTTAATAAAAAATAATATTAATTTATATAAAATTATTACATTTATATTCAATTCATTAAACAAAGAACACATTTTTATAATTAATATATATTTTTTAATAATTCAAATATATATATAATTTTTTTATAAAAAGTACTTATAAGAGTATAATTAAATAAATATATATTTCAATAATTATAATATTATAATATATTTCATTAAATAATAAATATATTTATTATATTTATTATATTAATAATTATACTTTTATAATTATTTATAAATACTTTAAAATATATATTTTTATATATAATTATAAATATATATATATAATTATTTAAATAAATATAAGTTTTAAATGAATTTGGTTAACAAATATATTGATGCATAAATAAAATTGAAGCTCATATGTTATGTATTCATCATGAATGTTTATTTACACATTACACTCACATTAGTATTCATGTTGTCCATATATATGTGATGACTCAATTCTTATGGTCTATAATTTACATTGTATATATCTATATATATTTATAATTATATACAAATATTTATAAAGATATTTATAATTATAAATATATATATGTGTGTGTGTGTAATTATAAAATTATAAGAAATATATTTCTTATACATATAAAGTTATAAATATATAATTAAATAAATATATTTATAAACATATGTTTTTTTCTTACTTTCATTAAATCAAGTGTCCTTATTTCATGTTTCAAAAGTGTTTAATCACTAATTGTACTTTTTAATGTTTTTTTCTAAAAAATTTTAAAGGTAAAGGGGGAAAGCCCCCATTTATTGAAAGAAAGAAACTCCTTTTGAAGGGAAGAAGGAGGAACCCATTACAGAGACAGATGTAGAACATATAAAAAAACATGACACATGGATATACAGAGATCCAAAAGTCAAAAGGAAACAAAAATCATAGCAGTATCAAGCCAGAAAGTCTCATCACCCCCCTAATCAAAAATGCCACGGCAAAGTCAGGCAAGATGTTGTGTCACCCCCTCTGTGATGAAATGTGTCGTGATGGAAACACTTCCAAGGATGAGAAATCCTCCAACTCAAATTGAAATATGAGAGTAGGATTGGAAGATAGGTGCTAGCACACCTATCTCTCTTTCGAGCCACCCCCCCCCCCCCCGATGGTGCAAATGAGAGACTCACTACACCATCAACCTGATGGGCCACAACAACCACCAGAGAACACTATGAAAAAATCAATCAGGGTACCCATCCATCCAAAAGAACAAACCGATGAATGATGGGTGCTAAGACACCCATCCATCCTTCGAGGTCGCCCACCCGACGCAATCTGCAAGACAGAACACGCCAACCAAATGCAAAGAGACAAGCAACAATCTCCCACCAAAACATATGTTTTCCATTGTCAATCAAATCCAGAAAAAGCAGTAATGGAAAATTAAGATAGAAACATCAGTGCATCAACATTCCAAAGATGCCAAGACAACGCCCGCAACCACCCCAGGCCACGCCACCACAATCAATCCAGGGCAGACCTCTGCATGATCCAACAGAAGATCGACACACGATCTTGGACGACGAACACCCGAAGACGCCACTGTCTGAGATCCCAACTCCCGGCAAACCCAACGCGAACCACCCTCAAAGAAGCCGGTGATGAAGGGAATGCCATCCCCAACCGACGAAGATCAAATAAACAACAGCAAAGAGAGGGGAAGCTAGATCGAGAGAGATATGGAGAAAAGGGGAGTGTTGCAGAAGATCCGCTGGCTGAAAGTGAAGTGAAGAACTAGAGGCAGAGTAAAACCAGGCACGAAAACCCTACCCCAAACCGAAGCCATGAGATGGGAAGAAGAAAATATATTGACTATATATAAAGATATTAACTATATATATTTATAAATATAATAAATATATTTATTATAAATTTATAATTATAAATAAACATATATTTAATATATATATATATATATGTATATATAAATAGAAATATATATATATATATATTTATAATATTATAATAAATATTTTTATTATACTTATAAATTTATAAAAATATATAATTAAATAAATATAATTATAAATATATAAAAATATTTATAAATAAATACAACTATTTATAATTAAAATTCTAAATAATACAGATATATTTAAAAAATTATGAAATTATGATAAATATATTAATTATAGATATTTATAAAATTTTAAATGTAATAAATATATTTGTTATAATTTTATAATATTTAAATAAATAAATAAATATTTAATTATAATTATTACTATAAATATATATATATATATATATAATTATTATAACTATAAATAAATATAAATAAATTTATAGTTATTAAATAATTACAAAATTATAATAAATATATACAAATATTTAAAATTATAATTCTAAATAAATATAAATATATTTAAATAATTATAAATTATAATAAAGATATTAATTATATATAATTATAAATATAATAAATATATTTATTATAAATTTATAATTATAAATAAATATATATTTATTGTATATATAAATATAAATAACTATAAATTTATGTATAGTTAGTATTATAAATAAATAAATATTTATTTATTTTATATATAATTTTATAAATATATATATAAATATAAATAATTTATTATCATTGAAGTTGTATTAGTGTTTTTTAGAGCTGATAAAAGCCTATCATTATCATCACTAAAAAGGAACTGATAACGGAATTTTTTATCAGTGCTTTCTATTTTAGTGTTGATAAAACATACCCTTATCAGCGCTTTTTAGCTAGCACTGATAAAAGTTTTACCATCTTTTATAAATAAACCCTAAAAATCTGCTCCTTCTCTTGCACGCATCAAGCTCTCACGGAAGTCGAACCCTACCGCCAACTCCTCCTCCTTTGTTGTCGCCAACTCCTCCTCCACCTCCATCACCAGGAATCCATCCTCCACTGCAGTGAAGCCCTCCTCCGTCGTTGTGAATCTATCCTTCTCCGTGAACATCACATTTTCCGCCAAACCCCATCTATTACAAACCTCCCCTCCACCACGCATTAAACCCCACCGCCACCCTAAACCCTTCCTTTATCACAAACCCACCTCCTCGATGTACCCCACCTCTACTACCGAACCACACCTCTGCTGTGAAATGGGTCTTGGGGCATTATATATATATTTCCACCAATGAGATAATAATCAATGGATATTCAAGATAAGAACTTGATACCTTGCAATAGGTATATAGTCAGTGGTGTTTTGGGTGTTGATCTAGGATACCTAGGATCAAATCTATAGATCCACTAAATAAATTGGGTAAAAAACATGTTCATTTGATTGAAATTAGATTGGTAATAAATATGTTTTTAGAATCTTGAGGATTCTCAGTATTGACTTCTTAATTTTTTTAAATTGCTTATTTATTTTCACAGTTTTAGTATTTCTATCAGATAGTGCATCTCATTTGATTGATTTTTCTTTCCATTTAAAATGAAATACATAATAAAATTTTAGATTTATTTCCTTTTATTAATAAAAAATTATAATAACTGATAAATAATAAATTTTAGTGACATGAAAATTGTTAGTCTAGTTTGTGACTACAATTAAAACCCCCAATGTAGTGATGTGTCTACTATATCAATTGTTTTCATCGATGGGTGGAATTATACTATTGGAGTGTGATGATTATGTCTATATTCGAGATTCAGATATAATAACTAGTTATGTAGTGCCTATATTTCTTTAGATGGGTAGAATCATAGCCCATATTTCTGGGGTAAATTTTCATGATATAGAGAAACAACGGTCAGTATGTCCTATTGTCATTGACAAGATCCTAGATGAATTTCCCAAGTACTTCTTTAGGTTACCACTGAAGTGATAGGTTGATTTTATGATTTTGTTCTTACCAGGTGTGGATCATATATCTATTCTTCCATATAAGATGGATCATATAGAACTATAAGAGAAGAAGGATCAATTGAATGACTTAGAGGTAAATGGGTTCATATGAAATATTATGTCCCCTTGGGGTGCCTTAGTTTTTTCAATAAAAATTCAAATGGATCATTGAGAATATGTGTGTACTATTGGAGGTTATGATAAGTGATAAAAATGAACTTATATCCACTTATATGTAGTGATGGACTATTTGATCAACTTAGAGGTGCTAAAGTGTTCTCTAATATCTATTTGATATCAAGTTATCATTAGATTATGGTGAGTTATTTTGATATACCACATACTATATTTAAGAGAATGTATGTATAATATGGGTATCTAGTGATGTCATTCAGTTTGAAAAATACAATGGTAGTGTAATGCCCCAACCTGAGAATCCCGAAGTTGGTTCCCAAAACATGGTGTTTAATTTTTGTTATAAAAATACGATCATAAAATTACACATCACATCTCATCGTAGAGGATATTTCTGGTCTAGGTTCTATAAAACCAAATACAACTAATAATTTTCTTCAAAACTATATGTGATAAATTCTATAGTGCTACCCCCACATAGAATAACTCAATGCTAACAAATCCACTAATCCTGTAAAAATAAATTAAAACTTAGGGTGGGAATTTAAAACACTCAGTAAGGGTATTTAAAAATAATTAATAAAATCCTTTTTAGAAATATCCCTTTAAAATAATTATACACACCTAAAACATTAACATAAAAGAAAACAACATTTCTTGTAGTACGTCATAATCATTTTTTAAAGGTTACTAGGTTTAATATTTAGGGAAATCTCATACACATGAATTTATGTATTTATTTAAAGGCTATAAAAACATTTCCAAATATGCATACTTGTAAAAAAACCATGGAATGCTTTATATATGTTATGGGTGGATCAAAATAAATTATGGGAGATATGTAAGGGTTCATGTACAATTCATCACATGAAATAATATAATAAATCACTTATCACATAAAATGTAATTCATGAAATGACAAATGAATTTCTAACTTTGGTATTAAAGTTTTGAAAATAGATTCTAAACATACTTTATAAATGTTTTCTATGTCCTTACACCATTATGATATGCGCATTTATTAACATAATCATGAGTAAAAGCTTTATTAACCAAGTATATTCTACTAGTCAAATAATCATATAGAATTTCTCTAACTAGAATCAATATGAGGGAATGCATAATGTATGAAATCATAAACATTATGTCAAGGCCTCATGCCAAAACCATGCATAATAATTTTTTCATGGCCTCATTTCAAGACCTATTTTGGATTGTGAGACCTATCAAAGCATCAAGAGCCTATAGCGAGCCTCACGCATCACATAATAAGTCCTATGAATTCCTCATATGTCTAATAGAAATATGTATTTAAATCAAAGTTTCTCTTACCACATTACTTTATTTTAATCTTTATCATAGGTGAAATAAATTCATTAAACAAACCAAATTGTCCCATGCTACTTTGATTCATTTAAATATTATTCACATATGAAATAAATTCATTAAACAATACAAAGTGTAACATAACCCCTTGGAAATTTTAGTTCTTAATATATATATTATCATAAAAGTTATATCCCAAACTTGAAATAATTTTCTAATTTCATAAATAAAGTGAATCATGAAACAAATGTAAACATTAATCTAAAAATTCCATGGTTTTTTAGTTATATTTTAGTCTATTACTATATCAAATTTATCAATGGCATGCATGGACAAATAGAAATGCTTAGGAACATGTGATGATAACTAGTGCACATAAAATAATATATTGGTTATTTTTTTCACATGAAATAATAACAATTAAATTCAAAAACCCATATTTCCTAAAGGTAAACATTTTATAGACAAAAATACAATTTTTTGAATTTAAGATACATATCATTCATGTTTAAACCTTACAATGATTAATGCGAGTATCAATCAAATTAAATAATAAACATTAGTAATTAATAGTATTCATTGTCAAAGATTCATCATGAGTTAAAATGTAATATTTATTAATTTAAAACATTCACTTAATGTGAGATATTGACTGAAAATTAATTTTTTTATTATCAAAACACTTTTGAGGAAGAAAGTGAGAAACCACAAAAACAGTCTGAGGAAACTCAAAACAACACAAGAAGATAAAAACCAAAGCAAACAACCTGACCTACCCCACCCCAGCAATTGAGTCTTGTCAACAAGTCTTCACCAACACAGGACCCTTTGGAAAACAGTCCCATGCATAAGTGCACACACATGGTATCGATGGAATAGCCTTACCCTCTCAAGCATCCCAATAAAAAAGGCCTACAGTGGTGAAGACTTTGCACTCTGGTCCCCTTCCAACACAGGTCAATAAGAGAGATGGAAAAAAATAACCAAACACCCAAACAAAGACAAAAAGCAGAGAAACAGAGGGCAGGACATCAAACAACCTTCTAAAAACAACCTTCAACTTAACAAGGATCATTAATAAAAAACATAATATTACCCTAATACCTCTCCCTAAAATGTTTCCACGATAGATATGAAACCTGTAAGTTAGCAACCTCCAATATCCTCTTCTCTAACTCAAAAGAAAGTTGGTCCCATGTTTGAATGTACTCCCCAATGCTGATTTCCCCTCTATTGAAACCCCATACCAGAATTGAGTCTTGTATATCAATCCCTGAGAGTTGTTCCTCATTAAGAGACACCTCTAGTGATCTCCCCATCATCCTTGATGCCTCCTTTTTAGTTGCATTGAGCATCAAGACCTACTCCATCACTTCTTCTTCAGAGATTAAAAGTAGAAGTAGGTCTTGATTACTCTATTACCTTTGCCTCTAGAGGTGTAGAGAATCCTTTTCCATCTTCTTGTAATTCATATTTTAAGTAGAGAGGGTCTCTAAATGGGGAGGTAATGTTGAGTAGTCCTTCCTCCCCTTCCTCTTCTTGTTCCTGAAACCCCTATTACTCATTGGAGTTAAATCCTCATCTGTTGGTTAGTCATGTTCACTCCCTTTGGAAACCTTCACATTGGCCCCATCTCCCTCACCTGGAGTAATAATATCAGAATTCACATCATCCTCTAGGAGGACTTCAAACCTATTCCACAAGTAAACTGAGGTCTGAGTCGGGTCCAGACCCCCTCCCTCATTCACCATTTGAAATTACCTTCTAGTTCTATATCCACTACCACCCAAAGGGGTATTCTCTATACCCAAACCACCCTCTCCATCTAATAATATCTGGCATATAATATCAGCCATACTGGGCTGTATGAATCCAAGCCCCATGAACTGAGGTTGTTTGCAAAAGTCCTCTAAAACCCCACCCTACATTGCAAAAGTTGATTGCACCATAGGACACCCCTTGTGGATTTTAGATTGAGAATCACTAGAAATCCTAGATTGACCCTTCCTAGACACTATATTACCATTAGGCACTGTGACTAGCCTGCTGACACAACTGAGATCACCTATCAGTCTACTAAAGACATATTGTACTTTCGGATTGGGAGGCAAACCCAGTGGCTGCTCCTACCCCACCTGGATGGCCACACAAGAATTAAAAGGACCTGTGAAAACTTGATTTATTCTATCCCCCTTGTCATCTTGGATCAGACCTTCAATCTAGCCAACCGAACCAGTGACCAGCCGACCACTGCCCTCAACTGATCTATTGTATTTCCCCCTGGTCATTCCTTCAACTGATGCACCCTCCACCACACTATTTTCAGTATTTCCACGAGCACCATTGAACACATTGTTCTGAAATCTATAATTCATATCCCCACCCCCCCCCACCTATATTTCTCCAGTGAATGACCCAATTATTTGAAAATAGGGAAAAAGTGGAACCATGACTCATAGACAACATGTTGTTTACAACGGAACTCTTTGCCCACAATGATCCAAACGAAGTCCAATAACACCCTTGATGTGTCCACCTCCACACATACTCGAGGGTTGACCAGATAAAAGAAAGCATTGGTTAAGATATCTTAACACAGGTATATTCTCATTAGGTTTCAATGCATTTTAACAATTGATGGATTTTGAAATGGAAGAGGGAGATTTGGAAAACATTCCCAGACTACCACTGAGGGTGAATCATGCTTCATGTGAAAATCATACAACCATCGATACAGGTAGAATAGTGAACCATTGTAGTTGTGGGGAACCCTTGACCATGCCTTTATCAGGTCTTCCTCTGAATCAAATCATATTAAAATAATCATGTTATCCAGTAAACCTACAGTTTCCCTTTCTTGCAAATCCTAGGAACCAAACACAAATCTGTCAAAAAGATCGTCTAAGGGTCTTCTCTTCAAAAATTGAGTGAATAAAGATAGAATATGGAGGACCGAAGCTTTGCTAAAATTAAAAACTGAAATCAGAAGGTTGGGGTGACCATCATGTAAATATGGAACCTTATGGATGAGAAAACTTTTGGAGAATGGGGGGAAAACTCTGGGTTCGAGAACGGGAGAAATAAGGATTCCTCTCTTGCGATAGACGGTGGAGGTCCCTCCCCTGGAGGGGGAGTAACCTACTCAGAGGCCACTGTGATCACTGGTTAAGAGCCAAAATCATAACAAAGGTCTCTCGTCTCTTTCAATATAGTGTTCCTCATGTGAGATATTGATGCATAAGAAAATAATGAAACACACTTCACTATATAAGTTTATGCATGTATATATGTGTGTGTGTGTGTTTATTAAAAAAAAGATAATTCCCACATTTTATCTTAAAATTATAAATTGGGATGTATGCATGTAATTATAACAAGGTAATGATCCCTTTTAAATTTTGGGCACACAATAACAAAACAAGGTTTTGTTATTGTTTTTCATTATAAATTAGTATTCGGGATCAAACATACAATTAGGCCATGTAATCAAAAATATTAAATTTATTAATTGACTTAAAAATATAAAACATGTAAAAAATATGAGTATAAATAAGTTTATATATATATATATATACCTAAACATAAATTTTATTTTGATATAATCAATTGTACAACTTTCAAGACATAAAATCCTGGCAAAAATAATACCATTAAAATCTTCTTTTAATGAAAAAAAGATTTACATATATTTATGAAATTGTACATACTTATATATATATATATTGGTTTTTCGTAAATAAATAGATAATAAAAATAATCCTTATGTAAAATATACGGGTTGGGAAACACCTTTTTTTTAATGTAATAGTTCATTCTTTAAAATGAATTTTAAAATAGGTTGAGTATGCCATTGGTATAATACCGTATATACAATTATAAATATATGAGTTTAGAAAACTCCAAAAAAATAACATATAAAACATTTTAATGTGTTATACACATCATAAACATTAATTCTATATTGGTAATAAAAATTTAGAAAACCTAAAGTAGATTATGATTGAAAGTTGTATAAAACTGTATATAAAAAAAGTGTATATATGTAATTTTCATAACTAAAACAATGTCTAATAAATCCTTACAAGTATTATATACTTAAAAATAATCATTTAATCATTAATATCAATCATATGTAAACCCAAATCATATTAGGATTAAAATATATATATATATATAACCGTATATACACAAAAATATATTTAATGGTTTGCATAATGAAAACGAAGAAAAACAAACCCTTACAATGAAAATGGTTTAGAAAATAGATCCTTTGAATCAAGAAGAACATTTCATGTATGATAAGTAGATTAGAAATATATGATTTTACATGTTTATTTATATATATATATATATACATACATATATATATATATATACATACACATATATATATATATATTGAAAATAATTTAATCCCTTACCAGTTTTAAATTAGGGAAGGCTGAGTGTTGATGGAGCTGAGAGATAGAGGTAGAACTTGACAAAATAATTTTTTGAGGGGTCTTAGTGTGTGAAAAATGAGGATATTTAAAAAAATATTGAAAATTATTGATATGATAAAACTAAAAAAATGTTAATTAGTGAAAATACAACGTGTAAAGGGTTAATTGACACTCTAAAATTATAAAAAGAGAGGAGGAGGAGGAGGATCCGAGTCATGGATCATGATGTTTCGTTTAAAATAACTACACCATTGGAAAAAAATGAAGATTCCAAACTAAAGAGGCCATGGATTGGTTGGAAAGTTTCATAATGAGAAATAGGGGATGGAGAGGGTTCGACGGCTACAAGCTTGGATGAGACTGGTGTGGCTCCATGAGGAGGAAGAAGGGAGAAAGGATTAGCTGGTTCAGATCAAATCTGGTTTGATCTGATGGTTGAGGTTAACCTTAGTTTTTTAAGGGAAACATGTGGCTCAGATTTGGATGGTCTGGATTGATCCACGGATCTGATCAGATGTCGGTAAATGATCTGATGCGTTTTTAAAATGGTGAATGGTCATGATGAGATTGGGGTTGATCAGACAGATACGTAAGATCCTCAATTTTTAAAAAATATAAACGGTTTAGATCTAATGCGTCTGGATTGGACGGTTCGGGAAATCTAAGGAAAAATATGTGGTGGTGGGGGTTTGATATAAAAATAGAGTGGATGGATAAGATCTCATGAAAAAAGATCTGGCGATTAAGATCACTTGCCCTATGAAAATTCCCATCCCACATCAAAACATGGGCAAATATGCAGATTCCCTATAAGTCTTGACGTTTCTGCCATCTACTGATAACATAAGCACACACGCTGAGTCTTTAACCACGAGACCCCATCCTCGGGCCTTGGTCCAAACCCTACTTTGTGCTCCTAAGGGCCTTATACATGGGGCCTTATGTTCACTTAGCCCACACCATGCATAGATTATGCACAACTCAGCATGCTCCATGCATGCTCTCATCCTGACTTGGCCTGGCTTTGGTTGCCTTTGTGAGATGCCCACTGACCTTGAGGACTTGACCTTTATGGATTCTCTCAATCATATGGGGTACTCACCATATTTTTATCAAAAAAAAATTAACCACAAATAGTTAAGAAAAACAAAACACATATATTAATTTCTTTATTTATAAAAACATTATTTCTCATAGTTAAAAAAAAAATCAAAATGTCATCATTTTCATAATTTTTTATTCATTTTGAGTTTTTAAACATTATAATTTCAAAATCATAATATAAATTACAACTTCAATTAAAACCCTATCATTATTTAACCAAATATATAACTTTATAATTTTTAAAGCATTTTAAAAATTTTGAAATACTTATTGACATTATAATGTTTTTATAACAATACCAATGATCAAATGTTTCTGAACTCCAACAGCTAGTGGGAGAAAATAATGGTCATGTTGATCTTCAACAGTTAAAATGGACTTATAAATAAATGTCTAATGTATTTCAAAACATCAAACCATTTTGGCTTATAAGGATGGTTCTCTATATTCCCTTGATACTTAGTACTTTTTCCATAGTGCTTTCCATAATTTTTTTCATTAAGACCGACTTGAGGGATGTTCACTAATTACATGGTCTAGTTTTTATGCTTGCACTACTATAATTCTTAATAATTGTGATGGCCTATTTTCGACGGGATACCGTCTCAAATAGGCTTTAGCGACGGGGCCCCGTCACAAATAGCTCGTTGCAGAAAGCGATGTCGCAAATACAAGTATTTGTGATGGGCCCGTAGAAAAAAATATTATTTGTGATGGGAAACATAGTCATCGCAAATAATCTTCTGATTATATGTATTATATATATATATATAATGTTTTAGAGATGGGCTCGTCGCAAAAACTATATGCGACGGGCTCTCATCCCGTCGCAAAAAATATATATATATAACAGTTTCTACGACGAGCCCGTCGCAACAAATTATTTGCGACGGTCAAGTAGTACCATCACAAATATGGTTTTAGAAATATTTAGTTATACTATTTGTGATGGGAACCCCTCACAAAAGGTCCCGTCACAAATAATAAATGAATTTAAAAAAATAAAATTTAATAAAATTATGATTAATGAAAAAATTATATTACTATTATTAAAACAATAAAGAAATAAAAAATATTAAAATTCACAATATTCACAAAAAAATAAAAAAATTATTAAAATCTTAAAAATTAAATTATGTAATATTTTCACTGATATAAAAGACAGAAAATGTAAATAATTTATATTATAATGTTAAATTCAAATGTTTGTAACATAAAAATATAACCGGGGGGTCATCTTCTAGAGGGAGTGAAGGAGCTAGTGGAGGAAACTTCATCCCCAAAATACGAGTTAGACAGCGCATGTACTTCCTCTACTCATGATGCTGGTGCTGCCATCGAAGCATCTCCTCCTTGTGCTGCTATTGCTGTTGCTGCTACCGCTGACACATCTCTTCTTACTGCTTCTGCAAAATCTCTATATACTTAGCCTGAGCTCGCAACTGCTCCTGATACTGTGAGCCAGAAGATGATGTCGCTCCACGAGCTCCTCTTGAGTTGGATGCCGACATCACAGTAGTACCATAATAAGTACCAAGAGTCAAATGAGAGTTGATTCCAACTACTCTTCCCTTCTCAAAGCCATACTGAGTCACCTGTATCCATGTCGCCTCATAGAAATGGTGAGCACTGGTCTGTTTAGTCGTCTCGTCCAGACCCTCAGCCTGTGTCTGAGAGGTCGTAGCCTCATATGATTCCTTAAATTCCAATTTAAAATTAAAATTGTCAAAATATTATATCCAGTTAATTGTTAAACTGAAAAAATAATACTAACCACAATCTGACGCTGGCGATCACATCTAATCTCTCCAGTGGCTGGAACACTGTACATCCTCCGATAAACGTCGAACTACATAATATCGGGATGCTCGACTGCCTACAGAAATATAAAATAAACTGTTTATATTTAAAGTTATAAAATATATTTAAAAAATATACTTACCAGATGTTGTCTATGCGAATTGAATGTACGGCTACCAGCTCGATGCGTCACCTCATGTCTCCCCCGGTTCTGTCGTCCCACTGAAGATCTCCTCTGAAATCCACCACCCAACTAGTGTAAACATAATCCATCCCAAATGTGAGATGAAATGTACTCTGGTCGGTGGACTCTACATGACTCATCAAATTTGGTCACCCCTACTTTCTTAATGGTTGTCCTTCTCAAATTGTGAAAAAACTGGCGAAAACGGACACGCATAGAAACCTGTCATGCCGTGCGGATTGCATCGCGCATGCTATCATCGATAAGATGCCATAAACCCTAAAAAAATTAATATCAAGTTGTTAATAAAATAAATTTCAAAATAAATATTATTTATTTACGTACCAGCCAATGTTGGAACATTCCGCATCGCACATCAATGGGAATTTGTTCCCATGTGATCCATGGCTGAGAAAAATAATTGCGTAATATAGTGCTACCCTTTCCAATAGCTACATGCTGAAAACTGTGAAAAAAGAATAAATAATAAAACAATTAGTATATATATAAATAAATTAATGAAATCTAACTAAAATATACAGGTTACCATACCTCCGTGTGCATGGATCGAAACCAAGATGTGGACATCGCTCGGGGATAGGGTCAGGAATCATCAGTCACGCATGCCCGCACCCCCTCTGCGTACCTCCTGAACCACAAGTAGGTTGAGGGTCAGCTGATCCCATATCCTCATCATCCAAAGGTAGCTCAGCCTCCTCCAACTCACGTAATAGATCAGAATCCATCTGAAACACAAAATGATTGTTGTTAGTAGATAGTTGAAAATAACTATTATATGTAGATATATATTAGTTATGATTATCACCAGCATTTAACTGTGTCAATGTTCATCTTCATCCTCTTCTCCATAACTGTCAATTTCAATGTCTTCATCTTCCTCCTCAACATCATCAATATCCATATGAGTTTCAGTTTCAACATCTCTTGTCATTTAAAATTCATTTGTAACATCATTAACATCTTCATCACCATCGATCCTTAATTGTGGGGTGTCATCATTGATATTCACATCTCTTTGTGAATCAAATGGATTTCGAGTAGTATCTTAAAAAATTTCAATTCCTTCCACTTCAGCGGAACCACATTCAGTTTGAGTAAACTGATTTTCCCGAGATTTCATTTTTATTATGCTCCACTAATCGCTCAAGTCTCTTGAAGTAGCATAGTACTTTGCATAATAAATTTGATGTTCCTGTTGATCCTATAAAAATGGTTCATTTACTGCAAGAAGACTTTTATATTTAATATCAAAGATTCCATGAGTCGGATGAACATGAAAACCTCTCTCAGTATCCAACCACTGACATTTAAACATTGTTATTTAATTCTTTCCTATATAACACATCTCAATAATTTCATCCAAAATTACATAAAAGTCAACTTCAGTTTCTTTGTGATGTGATTCTCTCAAGCAAACTCCACTGTTCATTGTTTTTTTTGATTCCTCGTATGCATGTGTATGAAATCGAAAACCATTCACCACATATGCATTATAAGATTTAACCATTTTGGATGGTGGGTTAATAAATATACACAGTCGCTTATCAATTTTATCATCATATTGAGACACCTGGAAATTTGTAAAACAATTATCAATATAATAAATAATAAATGGAATTGATATTAAACCATCAATAATTTATGTTACCAGTATTTGAAACCATTGAGAAAAAAAATTTGTCTACATTATTCAAGAGCTGATGCTGTAATTTGTGGATGTTGTTTCTTGATATGATTATCATATAACCTACAAATAATTTAAGTTTAAATATTGTAACATAAATTATAGAATAAGTGATAGAATCACTCACATGACAAATGATTTCATTTCTTCACAGTTGAGAAGAACATACGTATGAGCTCTGTGATGGTCATCATCTGAAATCCATCGTTCATAAACTCCACCGAAACCAAGATTTGGATGATTAAAAACTGTTAATTTATTGTTCATTTCGTCATTAACATTCCCCTCATTTCAACCCATGAGATTATATTTTGAGAGATATTGAGATTCAAAATAATGTGAGCAGAAAAAAGCAATTTACTCTTGCAAATAAGCTTCAGCAATTGATCCTTCAACTGATGCTTTCTTACATATTTTTTCTTCTATTTCTGCATGCATCCCTCAAATGGGTACATCCATCAAAACTTTACTAGACCTCAACATTTATCTTCATGTGGAAAATTTAATATTAGATATTCCATTGAGTCAAAGAAAGCCGACAGAAATATTTTTTCTAGTTTACATATAATTACAACAACATTTTCTGCCAGTTTTCTTAGCGCATCGTAGTCTGTTTTCACTGCACAAATGTCTTGAAAAAAATATTATATGTCTGTTATAGAATCCCAAATCATAGAATTGAAGAAACCTCTGAATCCAATCGGCATAAGTCTTTCCATTATAACATTGCGATCATGAATTTTTAATCTAGTAATATAACCATTCTTAACACATCTATCCAAATTGGAAGCATAGCCATGTAGAAGTCTCAAATCTGCAATCCACTGACAAAATAATAAGCGACTCTCTTTGGATAGTGTATAAGCTGCTTTTGGCTTCATTAACCTCTGTGATCTGACATTTTCAAATAATTCAAGTTCTGGTCGCCTCCAAATTTGGGAAAGATATAATCGTGCCTTTACAGTATCTTTTGTCTTACCTGGTGTATCCAAAATTGTATGAAATAAATTGTCAAAATAGTTCTTCTCAATATGCATAACATCCAACATGTGGTATACCAACAAATCATACCGATACGGAAGATCCCAAAAAATGTTCCGTTTTATCCAATTATGTTCTTTCCCAAAGCCATGAATTTTTTTTTTATTGTTGGTCCAAATGTGATGGGGGTAATGAAAATACAACTAATTTTAACTCTGTATCTGAGATCATCTTTGGAGGTTCATCCCTTTCAATTGTACATTTTATGAAATGAGATTTGTTCCTCTGAAAAGGATGATTTGTTGGAAGAAATTTACGGTGACAATCAAAATAGCAAGGTTTTTCTTCCATTGATCAGAATAAAGGCTTTGTTTTCTTTCATATAGTAAGGACATGATTTCGGACCATGTGTACTCTAACCAGATAACATGCCAAATGTCAGAAAGTCACTAATCATCCACATCAATGCAGCTTTTAATATGAAATTTTGTTTAGAAGCAACATCATATGTATTAACACCATCACTCCACAATACATTTAACTCATCAATCAATGGTTTAAAATAAACATCAATATTCTTTTTTGGATTTCCTGGGATTAATAGAGTCTAAAATATATAAGGCTTCTTCATCAACATCCATGGAAGAAAATTGTACGGAGTTATAAATATTGGACAACATGAATACTGACTACCATAAGAACCAAACGGACAAAAACCATCAGTAGTGTAAGAACCCGGGTTTTTGGAACGGGTCAAAATCCCGACCCTGTTTAAATTTTTGACAGGTTTTCGAGGAAACTGGATTTCATGGGAAGTTTCTAGAAATTTCCAGACTACACGCTGTGTACTTTAAGTACACGCCGTGTATGTGTCGGCGAGTGACCGACCGTGTGCTCACTGAGTACATGCCTTGTGATGACTGTGTAGGAGTTTCTTACTACACGGCGTGTAGTTTTGAACACGCCGTGTAGACCCCCGACCGTGTGAGGCCATACATGGCGTGTAGGCCATTGGCCAGGTAAGAACCAGGGACACATTGTGTTTCCTTTGGACACGCCGTGTAGTCTAGCTGTGTATGAGAGATATACATGGCGTGTGGGTATGCCGGTGAGGAAGAGAAGAGGAACCCAGTACACGTCCTGTACCTAGAGGTACACACCGTGTACTCATGTCGGCAGGTTCGAAAAGTAAGTCGGCGGAATCAGCTGTCTTATGAACAGTTAAATGAAACATACATGACGTGTAGTCCCAAAGTACACGCTGTGTACTTTATTTTTTTCACTTAAAATGGGCAGTAGCCTCGTATTGAGGCAGAACATCATCTTCTCCACCCGGATACGCGAACCAGGATGGCCGAACCCCTTTCCTCTTCCCGATCGTCCGTCCGAGACCCGTTCTGAGCTCTGATTAGTGCGTTGGAACCCCCTCAGTAAGGCCTCGATTAATCTTTGTCCATTTTGTTTGATTTTCATTATAGAATGAGTTATATCCCTTTGAGAGGTTTTGAATCTTTTGTAGATTTACCGCGTTTTAGACCGAATTGGCGGATGTTACCAGAGGAGTAGCATCGTGCGAGTCTCATGTAGGTGGTACATACCTCATTTTGTGTTTTCGTAGTTGTTTGGGGGATACGGCCTTCGGCGCATTTTTGGGTATTTTGAGCGGGACCCGTTTTATTTTCGTTTTCATACTGTAATGCTTATGGGACCTCTGGGATGCTTTTTTGTATGCCCGGTTACCAGTTTGCGTGAGTAGGGCCGGGTGAGGGGCCGTTGCTCATCGGGGCATTTTGGCCGGGGAACGCCAAAATAGATTTTAATTGAAATGTTATTGTTATAAACTGTTTAGTTTAATTTGTTAAAGCCTGTTAAATTGTTAGAGGCATTTAATACCCTTGTGCTTGTATGGGACAGCACCGGTATAGTGCAATTCGACTATTTAGTTGGTTTTTCCTGGTAATGTTTTCTGTTTACATATGTTATGTATGAGATTGCTGAATTGCATCTTCTGGACCCTTTGGGTTGTGTTGGGCATGGCCCGGTTATGCTTGAGTGATGTTGATCACAGGTTGGGGCTTTTCACGGGTTACTTTGGGTGGTTTTGACCACGGGATTGGGCGTCATGGATGTCGGATTGAGGCAGTGTGACTGTCAAGTTGGGCATGGCCCGGGTTACTTGGATAGTGAGGCCATCGGACTTGAGCGACATGGTCACAGGGACACAAGGTGTCAGATGTTTTGGTGGCTTAGGACTATTTTGGGTGATTACCGCTCACCGGGACTTTGAGTAGTGTGCACACAAAGATACTCTGTGATGAGGTGGTTTTGACCACTCGTGTGGGTAGAGGCCCCCGTAGTTGCGGTTAGGTTTTTCTGGTTGGGGGTGCTTGCCATAGAAATCCACGGGGAAGGTGAGGAGCCTTCAGGAAATGGGCGTTCCTTCGGGATGTCGGTACTTAAGACACGAGGTGTCAGGAGGCACATGGTGCTAGGTTACTATTTTGGGCGTGCCTTCGGGACATCGGTACTTGAGACACGAGGTGTCAGGAGGCATGTGGTGCCAGGTTACTATTTTGGGCATGCCTTTGGGACGTCGGTACTTGAGACATGAGGTTTCAGGAAGCACATGGTGCCGGGTTACTATTTTGGGCGTGCCTTCGGAACGTCGGTACTTGAGACACGAGGTGTCAGGTGGCACGTGGTGTCGGGTTACACGACAGAGATTTCAGCGTTGGCCGAAGCAGGTGACACTCCTTGGTGGCTGTTGAGTACCAGTGGAGTTTGTGTTTACTTGTGCACTGTACTGTTTACTACTTTCTTTGTAAATGCATGACTGCTTAAACACATATATTTGGTACGCACCGTTGGGAGGTATCCTACTGAGATTTTTCTCACACCCTACACGGGCCCTTCGGGGTGCGTGTAGAATTTATGAATTTACATGCAGGAAAGAGGACAGCTTCAGGAACTGGGATGTGTTAGTTGTTGCATGGAGATGGGATGGACCTTGAGGTCATGACTAGCTGGGTTTAATTTGTTTTGTTTACTTTCTGTATTGGCATGCTTATTGTAGCTACTGTTGGTTAGCCTTTGGAACCCTATTTATATTCAGTTGTGTATGACCTGCTTTGGATGCATGTTTTACTGTTCAGTAGTAGTTACATGTTATCAACATGCTATTGTGTTTATTTCCGCTGCTGTTGTTTCATTAACTGCTTCTGCTGTTTATCTATATTGATTATGCTTCCGCTCTACGGGTCTGGTTCGAGTCTGTTGAGTCTTTATTTCCACTGCATCTTTACTGTTATACTTGGACCAGTACCCTTATTATGATCCTCCGAGAGGGTATAGCATCCCCACTATACCTAAAAGACCCTCGCTGCTAGTCGGCAACCTTTGGCGTTCGGGGAGGTGCGCCTAAGGTAGTAACACCCGACCCGTTCGGCACTGTTCGGGTGGATGGCTGGGTCCGGGACGTTACAAAGTGGTATCAGAGGAGTTC
The DNA here is from genome assembly GCA_963277665.1 of Viscum album. NCBI lineage: Eukaryota > Viridiplantae > Streptophyta > Magnoliopsida > Santalales > Viscaceae > Viscum > Viscum album. Next base: position 68,963,151 of record OY728126.1, read on the forward strand.
TTGACAGGGATTTATTAGCAGTATTTTACTGGCTACTAATGAGTTTGAGGCTTCGCTTTTCATTCTGCTATTTTTACTATTTGGGATATGGTAGACTGGAGATAAGTTGTTGTAACTGGAATTGGGTTTCTAACTTGTGCTTGGGTGCCTGCAACCCAGGTACGAGGGATGGACCTAGTTGTTGTGGGTGGGAACTGTTGTTTTCTTTTGCTCAGATTACAGTTGATATTATTTCCACCTCGGTGGCTCACTTGATGTGTAATGTTGTTGATTTTGATATGTGACCCTTGACCTAGTATGGTAAGGGAGAATTGGACCTTGGCCTGGTATGGCAAGGCTAGTTGTTGGCTTTTTATAGGCACATTTTTAGGGTATTTCAATTTCATAATTGCATGTATGCTTTGTGAAGTGATAATTCCATGTGAATGAAAAATCAAATTCCATGCTTTATATTTGTAGAATTGCATGTTGCAGGATAATTGGGTCTGGCTATCAGGATTGGGTGACTAGGTCATCGGTTTGAGGCAACGTGAGTTGTCGGGACGGTCATGGCCCGAGGTACTTGTGATACTTGGCTCTGTTGAGGGTGGGTAAGGAGGCCGTGAGGCCGGGATGCCCTGGGGAATGGGTTGCGGTGAGGGGGAGTAAGGGTAGTTGTTATGCACTGCCTTTTACTACTTTCCTTATCTGCATAGAATATATTGTTATATATATATGGGTTGTCTGACCATTTATGGTATTCAACATGTTACTTGAGGTGCCGTGGGCATCGGGGCATTGTGGATGCGGGTTACATGAGGTGTCGTGGGCATCTGGGCATCGTGGATGTGGGTTACTTGAGGTGATCGGCACCAGGACCTCGTGGAGGCGGACACCGATGCGGTGCGGGTTACGTTGGGTGTCGGTAGCGATACAGGAGCACCAACGAGGTGCAGGGGTGACGATGCATCACGAGAGGACTATGCGTCCGGGAAACAGGTTAATAAACCTTGTTTGCTTTAAATTTTTTTGGTTGAGACCGAGTAGGCAATTATTAAGGTGGAGAGCCCCTTTAGGAATTTAACCAGAACCTTGGGACCGGGGTAGTCCAGGTTGTTTAACTGGGATGGGTGTGTTCGGTGCCATCTCCTGGTTTTGTTTGGTAGCTCGGGGACGAGCTACATTAAGGTGGGTAGTTTGTAATAACATGGGTTTTTGGAACGGGTCAAAATCCTGACCCTGTTTAAATTTTTGACAGGTTTTCGAGGAAACTGGATTTAATGGGAAGTTTTTGGAAATTTCCAGACTACATGCCGTGTACTTTAAGTACACGCCGTGTTTGTGTAGGCGAGTGACCGGTCATGTGCTCGCCGAGTACATGCCTTGTGATGACCATGTAGTAGTTTCTTACTACATGGCGTGTTGTTTTGAACACGCCGTGTAGACCCCCGACCGTGTGAGGCCATACATGGCGTGTAGGCCGTTGGCCAGGTAAGAACCAGGGACACACCGTGTTCCCTTTGGACACGCCATGTAGTCTATCTGTGTATGAGAGTTATACATGGCATGTGGGTATGCCGGCAAGGAAGAGAAGAGGAACCCAGTACACGCCGTGTACCCCGAGGTACACACCGTGTACTCATGTCGGCAGGTTCGGAAAGTAAGTTGGCGGAATCAGCCGTCTTATGAATAGTTAAATGAAACATACACGGCGTGTAGTCCCAAAGTACATGTCGTGTACTTTCTTTTTTTTCACTTAAAATGGGCAGTAGCCTCGTATTGAGGCAGAACCTCATCTCCTCGGCCCAGATACGCAAAACAGGCCAGCCGAACCCCTTTCCTCTTCCCGATCGTCTGTCTGAGACCCGTTCCGAGCTCTGATTAGTGCGTTGGAACCCCCTTGGTAAGGCCTCGATTCCTCTTTGGCCATTTTGTTTGATTTTTGTTATAGAATGAGTTATAGCCCTTTGAGAGGTTTTGAATCTTTTGTAGATTTACCGCGTTTTAGACCGAATTGGTGGGTGTTACCATAGGAGTAGCATCGTGCGAGTCTCAGGTAGGTGGTACATACCTCATTTTGTGTTTTCGTAGTTGTTTGGGTGACGCGACCTTCAGCACGTTTTCGGGTATTTTGAGAGGGACCCGTTTTATCTGCTTTTTAATACGGTAATGCTTATGGTACCTCTATGATGCTTTTTGGTATGCCCGGTTACCAGTTTGCGTGACCAGGGCCGGGTGAGGGGTCGTTGCTCATCTGGGCATTTTGGCCGGGGAACGCCAAAATGGTTTTTAATTGAAAGGTTATTGTTATAAACTATTTAGTTTAATTTTTTAATGCCTGTTAAATTGTTAGAGGCATTTAAGACCTCTGTGCTGGTATGGGACATCACAGGTATAGTGCAATTTGACTGTTTAGTTGGTTTTTCCTGGAAATGTTTTCTGTTTACATATGTTATGTATGCGATTGTTGAATTGCATCTGTTGGACCATTTGGGTTGTGTTGGGCTTGGCCAGGTTACGCTTGAGTGATGCTGATCACAGGTTGGGGCTTTTCCCGGGTTACTTTGGGTGGTTTTGACCATAGGATTGGGCGTCATGGATGTCGGATTGAGGCAGTGTGACTGTCAGGTTGGGCATGGCTCGGGTTACTTGGATAGAAAGGCCATCGGACTTGAGAGACATGGTCGCAGGGACACGAGGTGGCAGATGTTTTGGTGGCTTAGGACTATTTTGGGTGATTACCGGTCACCGGGACTTTGAGTAGTGTGCACACAGAGATACTCCGCGATGAGGTGGTTTTGACCACTCGTGTGGGTAGAGTCCCCCGTAGTTGAGGTTAGGTTTTTTTGGTTGGGGGTGCTTGCCGCAGAAAGCCACGGGGAAGGTGAGGAGCCTTCAGGAAATGGGCATGCCTTTGGGACGTCGGTACTTGAGACACGAGGTGTTAGGAGGCACATGGTGCCAAGTTGCTATTTTGGGCGTGCTTTCGGGACGTCGGTACTTGAGACACGAGGTTTTAGGAGGCACATGGTGCCAGGTTACTATTTTGGGCGTGCCTTCGGGAATTCGGTACTTGAGACACGAGGTGTCAGGAGGCACATGGTGTCGGGTTACTATTTTGGGCGTGCCTTCGGGAAGTCGGTACTTGAGACACGAGGTGTCAGGTGGCACGTGGTGCCGGGTTACACGACAGAGATTCCGGCATTGGCCGAAGCAGGTGACGCTCCTTGGTGGCTGTTGAGCACCAGTGTAGTTTGTGTTTACTTGTGCACTATACTGTTTACTGCTTTCTTTGTAAATGCATGACTGCTTAAACACATATATTTGGTACGCACCGTTGGGTGGTATCCTACTGAGATTTTCTCACACCCTACACGGGCCCTTCGGGATGCGTGTATAATTTACTGATTTACGTGCATGAAAGAGGCCAGCTTCAGGAGCTGGGCTGCGTTAGTTGTTGTATAGAGATGGTATGGACCTTGAGGTCATGCCTAGCTAGGTTTACTTTGTTTTGTTTACTTTCTGTATTGGAAAGCTTATTGTAGCTACTGTTGGTTAGCCATTGGCACCCTGTTTATATTCAGTTGTGTATGACCTGCTTTGGATGCATGTTTTACTATTCAATAGTAGTTACATGTTATCAGCATGATGTTTTGTTTATTTCCGCTGCTGTTGTTTCATTTACTGCTTCCGCTGTTTATCTATATTGATTATGCTTCCGCTCTACGGGTCTGGTTTGAGTCGGGTTAGTCTTTCTTTTTGCTGCATCTTTATTGTTATACTTGGACCAGTACCCTTATTATGATCCTTCGAGAGGTTATAGCCTCCCCACTATACCTAACAGACCCTCACTGCTATTCGTCAGCCTTTGGCGTTCGGGGATGTGGGCCTAAGGTAGTAACACCCGACCCGTTCGGCGTTGTTCGGGTGGCTGGCCGGGTCCGGGACATTACAAGTAGAAAGACCCAATCGCACATTTCAGACTTCTATAGAAAAAGATAGATGTAGACGGTTAAAATGTTTCCAAGAATCACCATCAAATGGATGATTCAAGATTTTATCAGTTGAAATATTGGTTTTGTGCCATGACATCATTGACGCTGTGTTCTGAGACATAAATAAATGCTTCATCCTGGGTGTAATGGGGAAATATCTCAACTGTTTTACTGGAATCAATCTAGACTTCCCTGGTTGAGCTTCTTTATACCTAGATTGTCCACATGTGGGAAAAATATCCAATGACTCATTTTCGCCAGAATATAAGATGCAATCATTTGGACATGCATGAATCTTCCGATAACTAAGGCCCAAATTACGAATCAGACTCTTTCTCTCATAGTAATTTTCAGGTAACACATTTCTTTCAGGTAACAGTGTTTTAACCAAAGAAAATATTTGATCAAAACAGTTGTTTGACATTGCATTATCTGATTTAATAGCCATAAATTTTTCAACCGCTTCTAATTTTCTTATCTTGCAACCAGGATATAATGCATCCTCAATAGACCTCAACAACTCATAAAATTTGGATGGTGCCAACTCAGGAGTTAAATCAATATCATCGTGAGTTTCAGTTTGTTGCACAGATGGACCTGCAACATCATATACTAAAATTTGAAATCGTGATGGATCCAGAATCAAGTTATTAGGATCTTCTCTTGAACTGTGTTCATTGTGTTAATACCAAAAAACATAATCTAGTTGAAAACCAAACCACAAGAGATATCCCCCAACCTTGTCAAATGTGTTAAACGTTCTCAGAGAACATTTTTTACAAGGACACTTAATTGTGCCTTCTGAAACATATTCCGGTTTTGATGATGCAAATTCTAAGAAAGCTTCAACACCCTCAATATATACAGGACTTAAACCAAAACCATTTGGATTTCGGTGATGATTTATCCAAGCGTGATCATTTAATAATGAATGATGTTGACTTCCTTGTTCCATATTTTTCTATATAAAATATAAAATCATCACTGTTTTTGAATAGGTTGAAATTATAAAAACACTATCTGAAAAAGAAGATAAATAATTACAATGACTTAATAATTATCATTAATTAAGGGTGACACAATTTCTAGTGGATTGACGACTACTCTTTTTTTCGACAACTCATTTAATTGCATGTTTCTCGCACTTATTATTACCAATTATTGCTAATTATTCCTAATTATTCCTAATTATTACAAATTATTACTAATTGTTATAATTTTTTACTAATTATTACAATTTATTACTAATTATTACAATTTATTACTAATTATTACTAATTATTACTATTTATTTCTAATTTAGCAATACATAGCTATACTTAGCAAAATGAAAACTGCTTGAATAATGAATGGAGAATTTGGTAATCATCTTTGTGGAGATGATTACAAATTTTCCCTTCATTATCCAAGCAGATTTCGTTTACTAATTATTAGTAATAAAAAAAGTATATTATCAATATTTACGAAAAAAACAATATTAATATTATTAAAATAATAAAAAATTTATAAAATATTAAAATTATCAATATTCACAACAGACTTTGCTCTATTCTTAACATGTTCAAATCTCAAAGGGTCATCAATTGTCAAGTCATGCGCAATAAAAAGTTTGTGTTAGTCATGTCCAATGTAAACTCTATAATTGTACTTTAATGGTTGATCACCTCGCAAGTAGTGTTGCAATAGGACGACCAAAGTAATGACGTTCTCATCTCAGAGAATCATCTCACATGACACTTTACATAGATCTTTCTTCCTTAAAAATTTGAGGGGATATCATTATTTTTCCCTTTAATTTTCAAGGAAGAATGGTCTATGTAAAGGTTCATGAGAGATAATTCTTATAGATAAGAAGGGTATGACTTGGTTTGTCCAATTGCAACACTACTTGCGAGGTGATCAACCATGCAAGGACAATTATGGAGTTTACATTGGACATGGCTGACAGAAACTTTTTATTGCCCATGACCTGACAATTGGTGACCTTTTGAGATTTAAATATGTTAAGAATAGAGCAAAGCCTGTTGCGAATATTGATAATTTTAATATTTTATAAATTTTTTATTATTTTAATAATATTAATATTGCTTTTTGTAAGTATTGATAATATAATTTTTTATTGCTAATTATTTGCTAATTATTCTTAATTATTGCTAATTGTTCCTAAATATTGCTAATTATTCCTAATTATTGTTAATTATTCCTAATTATTCTGAATTATTTCTAATTATTCCAAATTATTGCTAATTATTCTGAATTATTGCTAATTATTCTGAATTATTGCTAATTATTCCGAATTATTGCTAATTATTCTGAATTATTCCTAATTATTGCTAACTATTCCGAATTATTCCTAATTATTCCGAATTATTCCTAATTATTCCTAATTATTCCCAATTATTCTAAATTATTCCAAATTATTGCTAATTATTCCTATTTACTCCTATTTACTCCTATTTATTCCTTTGTATTCCTATTTATTCTGATCTATTCCTATCTAATCTTCATTATTCCTATTTATTCCTATTGATTCCTAATTATTCCTAATTATTCCTAATTATTCCTATTTATTCCTATATATTCCCATTTATTCCTATTTATTCCTATTTATTCTTATTTATTCTTATTTATTCCTATTTATTCTTATTTATCCCTATTTATTCCTATTTATTCCTATTTATTCCTATTTATTCCTATTTATTCCTAACTATTCCTAACTATTCCTAACTATTCCTAATTATTCCTAATAATTCCTAATAATTCCTAATTATAACTAATTATTACTAATTATTACTAATTACTACTATTTATTACTAATTATTACTAATTGTTACTAATTGTTACTAATTATTACTAATTATTACTAACTATTAGTAATTATTACTAATTATTACTAATTATTACTAATTATTACTAATTATTCATAATTATTCCTAATTATTCCTAATTATTCCTAATTATTCCTAATTATTCCTAATTATTCCTAATTATTCCTAATTATTCTTAATTATTCCTAATTATTCCTAATTATTACTAATTATAGCTAATTATTACTAATTATAGCTAATTATTACTAATTATAGATAATTATTACTAATTATAGCTAATTATTACTAATTATAGCTAATTATTACTAATTATAGATAATTATTATAATTATAGCTAATCATTTCTAATTATAGCTAATTATTCCTAATTATAGCTAATTATAGTTAATTATAGCTAATTATAGCTAATTATTCCTAATTATAGCTAATTATTCCTAATTATAGCTAATTATTCCTAATTATAGCTAATTATTTTTAATTATGGCTAATTATTCCTAATTATACGTAATTATTCCTAATTATAGCTAATTATTCCTAATTATAACTAATTATAGCTAATTATTCCTAATTATAGCTAATTATTCCTAATTATAGCTAATTATAAGTTAATTATAGCTAATTATAAGCTAATTATTCTTAATTATAGCTAATTATTACTAATTATAGCTAATTATTCCTAATTATTCCTAATTATTCCTAATTTATTCCTAATTTATTCGTAATTATTACTAATTATTACTAATTATTACTAATTATTCCTAATTATAGCTAAATATTACTAATTATAGCTAATTATTACTAATTATAGCTAATTATTACTAATTATAGCTAATTATTCCTAATTATATCTAATTATTCATAATTATAGCTAATTATTCCTAATTATTCCTAATTATAGCTAATTATTCCTAATTATAGCTAATTATTCCTAATTATAGCTAATTGTTCCTAATTATAGCTGATTATAGCTAATTATAGCTAATTATTCCTAATTATAGCTAATTATTAGCTAATTATAGCTCATTATAGCGAATTATTCCTAATTATTACTAATTATTCCTAATTATTACTAATTATTTCTAATTATTACTAATTATTACTAATTATTCCTAATTATTCCTAATTATTCCTAATTATTACTAATTATTCCTAATTATTCCTGATTATTACTAATTATTCATAATTATATCTATTGATTCCTAATTATATCTATAGATTCCTAATTATATCTATTTATTCCTAATTATATCTATTTATTTCTAATTATATCTATTTGTTGCTAATTATATCTATTTATTGCTAATTATATCTATTTATTGCTAATTATATCTATTTATTGCTAATTATATCTATTTATTGCTAATTATATCTATTTATTGCTAATTATATCTATCTATTCCTAATTATATTTAATTAATATTAATTATAACTAATTATTTATAATTATAACTAACAATATCAATTTCTTAAGTAAAACTAAATATAAATAAAAATCAATTGAAATATAATTAAATTAGAACTAATAAACAACAATTAAAATTAACATAAAAAAATTTAAATAAATATAAAAAAATAAAATATAAATACCTTACACTTTGATATTATGAAGATATTGACACCATCCGATTTCTCTCGTATAAAAAACTTCAACTAAAAAAAATTCTTTTGGAAACTGAAGACTGAAGAGAGAGAGAGAGAGAGAGAGCAAGATCTTAATGATTTGTGAAAAAAACGGATGGGGGTATATATAGGTTAGATTAGTTGCGACGAGACTATTTGCGACGGGGCCCGTCGCAAAAAACTCTCGCCCGCATTAATTACAATCGGCGATTAAAAGGTTATTTACGACGGGATCTGTCGCAAATAGTACCTGCCGACAATCTTTTTGCGACAGGACAACATCCTGTCACAAAAAGGTATTGACCACCGTCGGGCATTTGCGACGGGGCCCGTCGCAAATGCCCCTGCACGGTTGGGCGCGCAAGCCGTGCGTTTTGGCGCGCAAGCCGTGCGTTTTGGCGCGCAAGGCGCGCCAAACTATTTGCGGCGGGAGACATCTCCCCGTCGCAAATACTATTCACATGGTTTGGAGCGCAAGTCGCACCAAAGTATTTGCGACGAGAGACAAAATCCCATCGCAAATAATTAGTTATTTGCGACGGGCTACTTTCCCCGTCGCAAATAGCTTCCTGGACAGGTTATTTGCAATGGTAAAAAATCCCGTCGCAAATAACCCGTCACAAATAGTGATTTTTCCCATAGTGTTGGTGGTTTTAATTTGATCCCGATAGGCCTTGTAATAGGTATTTTAGGATAGTTATGGTCTTTCTGCCTTATTGCAATGTAATGTTTCGGTGATTCTATTGAATAAAAGGTGTCTTATCTCATTCTACAAGCATTTGTTTTGGATTGCACCAAAATTGAACAAAAAAACAATAATAATACTAATAACCATAATAACGAAAAAAATATTATTATTACAAATATAAATAGGTACGGGGCATCACATTATCCCCCATTAATGGAATTGCGCCCTCACAATTCTATTATACTCATACGCTTCCACAGTACCATCCTTTTGTCATTATTCTCGATATCCCTATAAGATATGTTTTAATTACTATTAATTAATTAAAAAATTAATTGAAAAATATTTAATTTGTACCTCCACCAGGTCCACCACCATGGATAATCCACTGATGACCTCAGGTGGATTCCCAGAGTAGTTGTCAGTTCATCAATTTCCTTGGACCAGATGCACCTCGAGCAGTTAGAGTCAAACCTATACATAAAACACTCAAGTTTCCATAGGGAGGCATGTGAGGTATGGAGCTCAGAGATTTTGGCATGGACTCATTCCTTATAGATCTATCAAACTATCTCATTCCTGAGAGTCTGATGTCATAAAGTCTCTCATACATACTAAAACTTAGAACATAGAATAGATAAGTTGCTCAAAGGTCTCCCTCTATTACAGCTTCCTGAAATGTTCTTAAGGCTATGTAATTCTTAGAAAGAGTGAAACATAGGAATAGACCTTCATGATACATTTCCCTACGACTATATTATGAAAATTGTGAATTTTCCATATGGTGATAGATATAACTATCTCCTTGGTAGAACCGAAGGATATTTTGGCTGATTGACAAATCATAGAGGTGTTTGCAGGTTAGTTCTGGGTTTGCAAAAGGTTGGTATGCTTATGAAGATAACATGAAAATTATGTTCTAAAGTAATTCAGCAGGGATAGACAAAGGGCTTTTGCTGAACTCTTTCCTTCCATATGAAAATTTTAAGAAAAATTTATACTCTTCAAAGCATAGCTATTTTTTAGTTTTGTTCTAATTTTTCAGAATTGTCTAGACTGTTCCTCTGATACCAACTGTAACACCCCGACACCATAATCATGGAGATGGTTTCTAAAACATGGTGTGTAATTTTTTTAGAAAAATATGTTGATAAAGTTACACATCACATATCATCATAGAGGATTTTTCTAGTCTATGTTCTGGAAAACCATATACAACTGATACATTTATTCAAAACTGTATGAGATAAACTCCAGAGTGTTTCCACCATATATAATAACTCAAAGCTGACAAATCCACTAATACTGTAAAAATAAATTAAAAATGTAGGGTTATAATTTAAAACGCTCAGTAATGGGATTTAAAAATAACTAATAAATAATTTTTAAAAACATCCCTCTAAAATAATTATACATTCATCGAACATTTTCTTAAAAGAAAAAAACATTTCTTGTAGAACATCATCAACATTTTTCAAAGGTTACTAGGAATCAGTTTTAGGGAAATCTCATACACAATAATTTATGTAGTTATTTAAAGGCTACAAATAAAACAAATTTCAAAATATGCATACTTGTATAAAAATGCATGGAATGTTGTATATAATTCAGGAGTTGATCAAACTAAATTAAGGGTGACATTCATGGGTATAGGTTGAAATTAGAACATGAAATAACATCATTAATCACATATCACATAAATTTCAATTAATGAAATGACAGATGAATTTCTAACTTTTGTATTAAATTTCTTAAAATAGATGTTATACTTTCTTTATAAATTATTTTCAAAGTCCTTACACCATTATGCTTCATGCATTTATTACCATAATCTTGAGTAAAATATTTCTTAACCAATGATATTCTACTAATGGAATACTCACAAGGAATTTCTCTTACTGGAATCACTATGGTGGAATGCATAATGCAAGACATCAGAAACATTATATCAAGGCCTTGTACCAAGACCATACATAATCATTTTTTCACGGCCTCATATCAAGACATAGTTTGTCTCATGAGACCTACCGATGCATTTAGAGGCTATAGCGGGCCTCACCCATCAAATAATAAGTCCTATGCATTCCTCATATTTCTAATAAAAATATGTCATTAAATCAAAGTGTCCCATAACACTTTGATTTATTTTAATATTTATCAAAGGTGAAATAAATTCATTAAACAAACCAAAAGTGTCCCATACAACCTTGATTCAATTAAATCTTATTCGAAAATGAAATAAATTCATTATATAATCCAAAGTTTCCAATACCACCTTGTAAATTTTAGTTCTTAATCCATATATTATCATAAAAGTTATATCCCAAACTTTCAATAACTGTCTATATTCATATATAAAGTGAACAATGAAATAAATATAAACTTTAATATAAAAGTTGCATGGTTTGTTAGTTTTATTTTAGGCTATGGATATATTAAATTTATCAATGACATGCATGGAAAAACAGACACGCTTTTGAACATGTGATGATAATTGGTGCACATAAAATAATAGATTTGTTAGGTTGGTCACATAAAATAATAACTCTTAAATTCAAAAACCTAGTTTCATGAAAGTAAACATTTTATATAGAAAAATACAAGTTTTTGAATTTAAGATACTTATCATATATGTCTAAACCATACACTAATAAATGGTAGTGTCAATAAAATTAAATCCTAAACGTTAATAATTAATAGTATTACTTGTGAATGATTCATCATGAGTTAAAATGTAATATTTATTAATGTAAAACATTCACTTCATGTGATATATTTATGCCTAAGAAAATAATTAAACACACTTCACTATATGTGTTTATGCATGTATATATATATATGAATTAAACAAACTATAATTCCAACCTTTTATCCTAAAATTATAAATTGTGATGTATGCATGTCGTAATAACAAGGTAGTGATCCCTTTTAAAATTTTGGGCCCATAATAACAAAATAAGGTTTTTTTTTGTTTTTTTCCAGTATAAATTATCATTCATAATCACACATACAATTAGGCCATGTAATCGAAAACATTAAATTCATGAATTAACTTACAGATGTAAAACATGTAAACATGGTGATTATAAATATGTTTATACAAATATATTTATGCCTAAACATAAATTTTATTTTGATCTAATTGATTGTACAACTTTCAAAACATAAAATCATAGAAAATCTAATAACATAAAAACTTCTTTAAATTAAAAAAATTTTGACATATATTTATGAAATTGTAAATACTTATATATATATATATATTGATTTTGAAAAAAATATATATATATAATCCAACGAATCCTTATGTAAAATATATGGGTAGGGAAACACCTTTTTTTTAAATAATTTTTCATACTTTAAAAAATAATTTAAAATAGGTTGAGTATGTCATTTGTACAAAAATGTATATATAAATATAAATATATGAGTTTAGAAAACTCCAAAACATACCATAGAAAAACTTTTCAAGCATTATAAGCATCATAATCATCAATTAACTACTGGTAATCAACATTTAAAAAACCAAAAGTAGTTTAGTATTTAAAGTTGTATGAAACCGTATATACACAAAGTTTATATATGGGATTTACATAACTAAAACGAAGTTTCATAAGTCCTTAAAAGTATTATATACTTCTAAAAAATTGTTTAGTAATTAATATCAATCATATGAAAAACTAAATCATGTTAGAATTAAAATATATATATAAAACCGTATATACAAAAAAATTTATATAAGGGTTTTCATAATGAAAACAAAGAAAAACAAACCCTTACAACAAAAAAGGTTTAGAAAACAAATCCTTTGAACTAAGAAGAACATTTCATGTATGCAAAGTAGATTAAAATGATAAAATTTTACATGTTTATGTATATATATACATATATATATTAAATGAAAATAATTCAATCCCTTACCGGATTCAAATCAGGGAAGGATGAGAGTAGATGGAGCTGAGAGAGAGAGGGAGAGTTTGAAAAAATAATTTTCCAAGGGGTGTTAGTTTGTGTAAAATGATTTTTTTAAAAAATAAATGTTGAAAATTATTTATCTGATTAAACTAAACTAAACAAATAAAAATTTTATTTAGAAAAAAATTCAACATGTAATAAGGTTATTTGACACCCTGAAATTATTCAAAAAGAGAGGAGGAGGAGGATCTGATCCATGGATCGTGATGTTTCATTTAAAATAACACCACTCTTGGAAAAACAAACAAATATGCAAAACTAAAGAGGTTATGACGAGGGTTACAAGTTCCATCACAATAAATAGGGGAGGGAGAGGGTTCGGCGGAAACAAGCTCGGATGGGATGGGTGTGGCTCCATGAAGAAGAAGAAGGGAGAAAGGATTGGGTGTTCAAGATAAAATTTGGTCTGATTTTAGGGTTGAGGTTAACACTAGTTTTTTTAAGGGAGACTTGCAGCAGGGATTTGGACAGTTCGGATCAATCCATAGATCCAATCGAACAACATGAAATGATCCTATGAGTTTTTAAAATAGTGAATGATGATTATTATATCAAGGTTGATTGGATGGCTATAGAGGATTTGTTGTTTTAAAAACATATGGACGGTTTAGATCTAATGCATCTTGATTAGACAGTTGAGAAGATTTGTGGCAAAAAGATGTTGTGGTGGGGGTTCAATTAGAAACAAGCACAGAAGTCTGAGATCTCTCATGGCAGTATCGGCGGATGAGATCGCATGCCCCTTGAAAATTCCCATCCCACATCAAAACAGGGGAGCATCTGTGACTTCCTTAAAAGTCTCGACACCACTACCATATACCGATAACAAAATCACACACGTCGGGCTCCATATACACAGGACCCCATCTGCAAACCTTGGCCCAAACACTACACCATGCTCCTATGGGCCTTATACATGGGCCCGTGTGTTCACTTATCCCACACCATGCATGGATTTTGTGTGACTCAGCATACACCATGCATAAACTCAGCCGAACTTGGCCTGACTTCGGTTGCCTTTGTGAGATTCCCACTGACCTTGAGAACTTTTCCTTCAAGGCTGTTCTCATTCATATAAGGTACTCACCATATTTTTATCAAAAATATATTAAACATAACTAGTTATAAAAAACAAAACCCATGTATTAATTTTCTTATATATAAAAACATTCTATATCATAGTTAAATAAAATTCTAAATGTCGTTATTTTCATAAGTTTATATTCATTTTTAGTTTTTAAACATTATAATTTCAAAATATAAATATAAAATACAACTTCAATTTAAACCATGTCATTATTTAACAAAATATATAACTTTAAAATATTTAAATCATTTTAAAACATATGAAATACTTAATGACATTATAAAGGTTTTATAACAATACCAATAGTCACATGTTTCTAAACTCCAATGACTATTAGGAGAAAATAATAGTCATATTGATCTTCAATGGTTACAAAGGCCTTATAAATAAATATTTAGTGTATTTCAAAACTTGAACCCATTTTGTATTATAAGGATGGTTCCCTACATTCCTTTTATGTTTAGTACTTTTTCTATAGTACTTGACATAATTTTTTTCATTATGACAGACTTGAGTGATGTTCGCTACTTACTTTCTCTAGTTTTTATGCTTGGTGGTCTTCTAGTGATCTGGATAGGCCTTTCAATAGGTATTTTAGGATAGTTATGGTATTTCGGCCTTATTGCAATGTAATGTTTCATTGTTTCTATTGAATAAAATGTTTATTATCTCATTCTGCAAGCATTTGTTTTGGATCGAATCATTATTAAAAAAACATTAATAATACTAATAACCATGATAATTAACAAAATATTATTATTAAAAATATAAATATGTCCAAGGCATCAAAGGTAGTGTTCATGGATGAGATGAATTTGGTCTTCCATCCTTATTTAGATAATTTTGTAGCCATATTTTTCAACCACATCATCTTGTATTCCCAGTTGAGGGAGGAACATGCTCGATATCTAGAGATCATTTTGAAAATACTTAGGGACCATCAACTATATTCCATGATATTAGAGTGTATGATTTGGATTCATAATGTACAGTTCATGGAGAAAATGATATTAGTGGATAGAGAATTTTTAGAACCTGAAAAGTTTACTTCATGGGGAAACTGATATTAGTGGATATCATATTTTTAGAACCTTATAAGTTTTATGTTATAATTTATTTAGAGTGTCCAAATAATGTTTTTGAGATTAGAACATTTTTTTCAAATTTTTAGTTATTACTAGAGGTTCAACCTAGATTATTCCTGATTGGAAGTACTAATATGGCCTTAACCAAGATTGTCGTATGTCTCCTTTGTTTAGTTTTTCATGAGTTATCCTTCTAATATCTTAATGATAGATTGATGAAAACACCAATATTAACCATAAATGAGTTGGGTAATGATTATGGCTTATATTGTGATGTATCATGAGTCGGTATTTGAACAGTTCTGGTCCATGATGATTATGTGGTTTCTTATGGGTATAGGCAGTTAAGGACACTAAAGAGAAACTTCCCAAATCCTTTCCTAGATTTAGAAATACTGGTGCTTTTTATAAGGTGTTTTTGGTATTATATTTATGGTGATATATTTTTGGAATACACTAAAAAAATTTATTTATGCTATATTTAATCTTAATGTGAAATAAGCTATTGATGACAGAGAAGGTTTGAGTACCAGTTTTCATTTAACATTGACCTAATGTATACCCTCAAGAAGGGGAAATTTTTTTCTAATTTACCCTATTAGAAAGATCAATATTAGGTCATACATGATTAAAGCATCAAGTGGAAGATGGTTTCCCACTTTTAAGAGATGTAACTTTATGTTCAAAAGTATCAAGGCCAAGTGACACTCATGTCTTTATCTATAAGTTATTCACTCCTCAGTAGTATTATGGGAGTAAACTATAGGATTCATACTATTTATTCATGAGATACATAATAAAAATTTTATAAATTTATATTTTATAAAATTTTATATATTTTATTATTCATGTATCCTTTATATAGTTCATCTCTTGGGATTTTTGTCTTTGTGAAAATGCATAAGTGTCTCTTTGAAAATGATTTAAGTATTTTGAAATGTTTATTAAAAAATTATATGTGTTAATCCTACCATTTTTTGGTTTTAAATAGATTTCAAATTATTGAAACACTTGGATTGGAATTAGGTTTCATGGTTAGTGTTTTTTAACACACCTGATTGGATTTCCTGAAGGGATGTGAATGTTTTGAAAGCATATGTAATGCTAGTTTCATTTTAACAAGTGGTGTGTGATGTTTTGAAGGAAGTTTTTTAAAATAAAGAGTGATGTCTCTAATTTTAAATTATTATGATTTTTGGATCATGAAGTGCCCTTAAATGATTTAAAAAAAGTAATTGGGGCTTTGTGAAAAAGTGTATGGAATTGATTGGTTTATTTTAAAAAAAAGTGTGTTATTTTAAAGTGGAATTTGGTTAAATTTTAGGTTTTTTAATGGGATTTCAACACTGATTTTATAAATAGTTTTCAAATTATATATGAAATTTAGTTTTTCCATAATCTTTTAAGTTTAAATTTTTATAGAATCAGAAAACCATTACATTATATAGGGAAGAAAAGTAAATCAATAAAAACTCCATAGAAAGGGTAAATTTATTTCAATAATTAGAAGGATTAGATTTCATAAGGAGGGTTAAAAAGATGAAGCATTTAAAATGGAATCATGAGAATTTCAAGTATATTATGTTCCAAATCCCACAAACCAAAAGTGATCAATTATTCTATTATAAACCTGAACCACTGAAGGTTTAGATGAGAATTCAACGGAGGATGGCCCTTTCATTGTGATGTGGAAATAATTTCGAAAATGACCCAACATAGATGGAATTTTTTATGTTAGAGGATACCAAAATGAAAGGATTTGGATCATAGATAGAGGGGTTAAATCCCTTTATCCTTTAAAAAATTAAAAGAGAGTTCAATAATCAGGTTACAGTATTTTTGTAATATACAACTTGTTACGTCATGTTATTATATTGTTTTTTATGCCTTCATGAATGGCTCGAAGGCCTTATTTTTTATTGATATTTGATAATCGCCCTTTAAAGGGGTGAGGGGGAACCCTTAAAAGGCATGTAGGATTAGAGGTTACATTTCTCATAGTCTTGGAGACATTACAGGACTCGTAGGTCTTAATGAAATCATACAGATTATAACTACTTGAGACTGCCCCTCCCCAGCATCTACATTGTGATCAGATCTCCACCATTACATGATTTTTCAGCTAGATGTCATGTGCAGTGATGCATAGGCCTGGTACAGATGGAAATGTAATACCCTCCCATTATTCCAAATCTATTTTCCATACACTAGTGAATGCACCCTACTTGTGAATGCACCCTACTGTTGAATCCTCCTCTAGAGCTTATTCCTTGTAGAATCTGTCTAGGCATCTAAATATCAGGTGGCCCTGAAGGCCTTAAGGGGGACCGAAGGCCTGGAAGGTGGCCTGAAAGCCTTACTAACCCAAATTCCAGGGTGTCCTGAAGTCCTTATGGACTCCAATCCCAAACCAGTGGCCTAAGGTGAATAGTTCTGGCTGCTACATTAATGAATAGTACCTTCTACAGTAACTGATCTAGTACCTGATATAGTACCCTCACAGTACTACTACAACACCTGCTATAGTACTTCTACAGTACCTAGAATTATTCCTTTGCCAAGCTTTGAACCTGGGTCTCGTGGATGCACATAGAGAGACCTCACCATCTGGGCTGAGGCTCATGTGCTCTGTTTGATGATGCATTTACTCTAAATTAAATGTTAAACCACTTATATAGATAATGAATTCCACATGCTTTGGATCTCCCAATCCTGAGGAAAAACATGTCTCTCAACCTACTACTACTCTTAGTGTTGAGGAATGACCTTCTGCACGTGACGGTGCTCCCATTAATGAGGAACAATAGGTTTCTCAACCTGCTGCGACTCCCAGTGCATAGGAACAATGACCATCAATACATGCCTATACTACCACTTCAGAGAAACTTATTGACATTATTGATTCCAAGGAAATGGTACGTGAAAAAGGACTGATGACTCAAAAAATATGAGTGTCATAGTTTAACAGTGTTAGAAAAAATCATTAAGTTGAAATTCAAGGCATCAAATTTGAGGTTGGATGGAATGTGTGGGGCCAACATGTTAACCCCAATAAGGCCATGTTCAGTAGTTGAATTGGAATCATCACTCAACAATGCATTCTGATTGATGTAGATTTGTGGAACCATATTGTGCCCAGGCTTAAGACACTGACGTGAGACAAAATTATGGTAACATTATGATATCATTTATTTATTTTCCTAAAAAATAAAATAATGAAACATTTACTTACTCTTAATCATCTATTACAATGTGCATTTATATTAGATGAATCCCACAAGAAATAAATACTAATGCTTGATGGAAGGATTCATAGTGGATTTCACACAATCCTAATAAGACATCATCTTAAAGATGCTGAAGGGAAAATAAACTCACTCCCAACACTAATCTATAAACACATGATAACCCAAGAAGCGTGGTATGTGTTTATTGGCTATCATGTAGATTTGTATTTTCAGGTATATTGTCCTTGTAATATGTTATTTTATGATATGTGTATTAATTACTTTGAATGAAAATTTTTTATTTATGAAACAACAAATGAGTGATGGAAATAAGGAACGACCAACAAAACCAGCGTACCCCTACTGTAAATAAGGGATGGGGTATGATTCACTTGAAAAAATGGTACGTATTTTAAATACACCGTAATACTTTTATGTGACATGAAACAACACAATAATTATGTTCCTCTATTTATATGAAAATTGATGACTCTAAATCCAATTCCACTTCCATCCCATGCCATGATCTATGGAAGGAGGAACGTGTAAATAAAGATGATATACTAATAGATGAAAACACACAAAAAAATTGGGAAACATGTCAAAGTATTACATAATAAAAATGGTTTTTTCTTTAAATCTCCATTACATTAAAACGATAACTTATTTTCATATTTTTTCTATCCTACATAGTCACAGGAATCAACAACACCTATACTAGATGAACACATACTATCGGTGTCCTTAAAGTTTCCAGAACAGTATGGCTGCATTAGAGGTGTGGATTTTGGGGTGACACCACAAAGATACTTTGAGAAAAAAACAATAGGATCAATATAAATTACTAAAACAAATGAGAGAAATAATATATACCCTTGATGAAGAATTCCAATGGGAGTGATAAATTATGAAAACTATTATAGGGGGAGGAAAAGAGAATAAGAAAATCAATAATAGCCACCATATGGAGGTACCTCCCCACCAATAACCATCTATGAGGCAAGCCATTCCCCTCAAAGAGATATCTTAGCCGAGGTAATCAATGTTATAGTAAATGTTTCTGTGATATGGGAATATGATATACATTGATACCTTTCCTGTACTAATATTCTACAATGTAATAATGACTGTGATTTATATCTTTCAACACCCACCCATCACCTTGTAGCGAGGGATATAGTGTTCAAAATGAAAAATTACATGATACATAGTTGACTACTTCTAACAAGGTATGTACGAGTATCTATTAGCATATCCCAAGATCCGAGTAGTGAGCTACCTGTTCCAATTCATGAGGAAGATATTCATATGGTTGAAAATGTAGTTTGAACATTCATTGCATGTCCATCACATCTTGTAAAAAACATGTTAACAAGGAGGTATTCATTTACAATTTATTTCTCAAGCTAAACCTCTAAAAATTAATGAAAAATGGTCTAAACTGATGAATTTTATTATATATGGACAAAGGTAAGGGGATGAAACCAAATAGTGAATTAAAATCATTTAAAGGATTGACCAACTGATCCAAAATATATACAGAAGCCACTTTTACCCCACCCGTTCTATATCCACATTTACTATCATTAAAGGTTCATATGGATACAAAGTTACAAGATAGTCATAATCACATATTTTATTTTGAAGAAAATATGTATGGAGAGAAATACTAAAAATTCTTTGGTGTTGAGAGTGTAAGTGAAATCCTCAACTATGATTGGATCGGTGGCTCAGTTTTAAATGTATACATGATGTATGTCTTCATGATTTGATTTTCCAAAGGATGATATACTGTGTTAATTATGAATAAATACATTTCATATTTTTCGTAGGAATATATATGAAAAATAGTTTATGGTATTTTCCTAGGAAAGAAAATTTAGACTTGTTAGTCCTCACATATCCTCTATAGAACAAGTGAAAATAAATACGAATAAAAAGGATGAAATAGTGGCATGTATGATCAAATCATTTGAAAGAAAAATTTTAGATGATAGACTCTATTTAATACCAATGATGTAGGGTTAAAAATATAAAATTTAATAATATCAAGTATATTTTCATCTATTTCATTACTTATTCCTTTTTATGTTTTTAGGATGCATTGGATGCTCATTTCAGTAAATTTAGATACTCCAAATTTTTATTTACTGGATTGAATGCATGGATATCCAATCAACCATCCAGACATGATGGACTTTTTCAATTTTTAAAACACTACATAAAATTTTTTAGAACTAAACATCAAGTTATATAATTTAGATTATCTTTTAATGAGGATTCTCTTGTGATAGGGAGGTGCATCAATATAATGAAAAATAAGAAATGTGTCCAAGGGCTAAGAATGAGGATCAAGAAAAGTACTATGAATGGAAAAGTATAAGGGTATATATAATAATATTTCACCATACAAACACATATCAAAACAAATTACATCTTCTTCTCAATTATTCTATAGTGTTCGAAACAGACCAAAGGAAAATATTATGGTTATTGTGTTTATAAATTTATGAGAGCGATCTTATTCCATGAAAAAAATATCATCCCTAAAGAGGTATTTTTTAAGATAACTACTATTTAATTTAAAATATTTATTAATCTTTTGTGTATTTATATTTTTCAGTTCTACTATGTCTATCAAAAAGGCTCATATTTACAAGAGGATATAAATGTGCTCAGAAGTGAGTGGGCAGTATACTTGATAGAAGAATGTTACACAAATAGCATGAGTATGTGACTTTTATTGATTTAGTGGATTGATTTATATGTATGTTTAATTTACTTCTTTTTAGTATTACTCACATAATAATTTCTTTCTTATACATGTGGATTCCTTTGTTCAAGTTGTGGTGGTTTTTTCGAAAATGATCATGCTCATGAGAGATAGGACATCAAAGAAGAAACTAAGATAATGACAACAAGGAGATGAGTCAATAATTTATAAAGGTGAATTCCTACTAGTTATGTAATTAATTAATTTTTTAATCATTTTACCTACTCAAAACTGATCAAAATGAACAAGTGACTGGTATCACTCAAAGTGTCTCTTTTTTTTAAAATTGATATTATTTTTAGTAAAAAGAACAAGTGACATACTAAAAAAAGAGAAAATGAATTAATATTGTTTTCATACATTAGTAAAATGATCCATACATCATTTTTTATTTGTAGGAATCAACCACACCTCGATCTAGTGCACGATATGGCTGATATGACTCAAAGTGTTTCTTTTTTATTTAAAATTGACATTAATTTATGTAAAAAGAACAAGTAACATACTAAAAACCTAGAATAAACATTTGTATTGTTTTGAAAATTGATAAAAATTATTCATGAGTCGTTTTGATGTGTATGATTCGACCGCACCACAATCTGATGCATGGTGTGACTGATATGACTAAATGTGTCTGTTATCAGTTTAAAATTGACATTTTTAGTTCAAAATATGTCCCTCACTAAAAACCAAGAAAACTCACTCCAGTTGTATTTATAACATAGTAAAAAAATTCTTAAGTCATTTGTGACATGTATGAAGTAGTCTCAAATCAAACTGATGCACAATGAGATCGATATGACTAAAAATACATGTTTCCTGTTTTAAATGATAGTTTAGTAAAAAAATACAACTGGCATATTGAAAACTGATAAAACCCATTTGGATTGTTTTAATATTTTCTAAAAATGATATATTTTTCATTTGTGACATGTAGGAATCAGCTTCACCTAAATAAGACACGCGATGTGGCTGGTATAACTCAAAGTGTCACTTTTTATTTAAAATTCACATTAATTTAAGTAAAAACAACAAGTGACAAACTGAAAACCGAGAAAAAAATTCGTATTGTTTTGATATTTTTGGAAAATGATATATTAGTAATTTTTGATGTGTAAGAATCATCCACACCTCAATCCATTGCATAGTGTGGCCGGTATAACTCAAAGTGTCTCTTTTTATTTAAAATTGACATTAATTTAAGTAAAAACATTAAGTGACATACTGAAAACCAAGAAAAACATTTGGATTGTTTTTATATTTTATGAAAATGATATATTAGTCATTTTTAATGTGTTGGAATCAGCATAAACTCAATATGACACACGATGTGTCCGATATAACTCAAAGTGTATCTTTTTATTAATTTAAGTAAAAACAACAATTGACATACTAAAACCCAAGAAAACACATTCAAATTGTTTTTATAAATTAGTAGAATGATCCATGATTCATTTTTTGACATCTAAGAGTCAACATCACCTCAATCAGATGTATGTCATGTTCAGTATGACTAAAAGTGTATGTGATCATGTTAAAATTAGCATTTTAGTTCAAAACATGTCACTCAATGAAAACCAAAAAAACACACTATGATTTTCTTGATAATTTGGTAAAATTATTCATAAGTCATTTTTGATGTGTATAAAGTAGTATCACATCAAACCAATGTACGATGCATCTGGTATGACTCGTAATGCGTTTTTTTAGTTTGAAATGAAATTTTGGTAAAAAACACAACTGGTGTACTGAAATCTGAGAAAACACATTTATAAAATTTTGATATATTAGAAAAATGATAAATTAGTAATTTTTGATAGGTATGAATAATCCAAACCTCAATAAAATGAATAGTGTGTCCAGTATAACTCGAAATGTGTCATTATTTAAATTTGATATTAATTTCAGTAAAAGAACAAGTGGCATACTAAAGTTGAAGAAAACACATTCCGATTGTTTTGATATTTTAGGAAAATGATCTATTGTTTATTTATGATTTTAGGGAATCATTTTCACCTCAATACGATGTATGGTGTTCATGTTATAGCACAAAGTGTCTCTTTTTATTTAAAATTGACATTAATTTAAGTAAAAACAATAGGTGATATGCTGAAAACTGAGCAAACGAAAGAGGATTGTTGTGATATTCTAAGACACTGATATATTAGTTATTTTTTATGTGTAAGAATAAAAATAACCTCAATATAATTCATAGTGTATCCGTTATAACTCAAAGTGTCTATTTTTATTTAAAATTGACATTAATTAAAGTAAAAACAAATAGTGACTTACTGAAAACTGAGAAAACACATTCGTATTGTTTTTATATTTTAGTAAAATGATCTATTAGTCATTTGTGATGTGTAGGAATCATTCGAACCTCAATATGATGCATGGTGTGGCTGCTATAATTCAAAGTGTCTCTTTTTATTTAAAATTGCATTAAATTAATTAAAAACGACAAGTGACATACTAAAAACCAAGAAAACACATTCATATTTCTTTGATACGTAGTATAAAGATCTATGAGTCATTTTTGACATGTAGGAGTCAACCACACCTCAATCTGATTCATGGTGTGACTGATATGAATAGTCATGTTTGTTATCAATTTAAAATTAACATATTAGTTCAAAACGTGTCACTCACTGAAAACAAAGAAAATGAATTTTGATTGTCTTGATAAATCATGAAAATGATTAATAAGTAATTTGTGATTTGTATGAAGTATTCTCACATCAAAATGATACATTATGTGGCTTTTATGACTCATAATGTGTTTTTCCAATTTGAAATGAAATTTTAGTAAAAAACCACAAGTGACATACTGAAAACCAAGAAAATTCATTCAGATTGTTTTGATACTTTAGGAAAATGATCCATCGGTAATTTTTGAAATGTAGGAATTAGCCACACCTTAATTCAACACACAGTGTGATTGGTATAACTCTAAATGTTTCATTATTTAAAATTGACATTAATTTTAGTTAAAGTACAAGTGACTTAAACAAAACCAAAAAAACACATTCAGATTGTTTTAATATTTTAGAAAAATGATCCATAACTCATTTTTGATGTGTAGGAATCAACCTCACCTCAAAAGGATGCACGATGTGACTAGTAAAACTCTAAATGTGTCCTTTTTATTAAATATTGACATTTTATTAATGTATTCTTTCAAGTTAGTGTTTAAATTACTTTTTTATAGTATTACTAAATAATATTTATTTCTTATATAGGCAGAATATTTTTCCCTGGATGAGATGATTTGTTTGAAAACTAATACCAAGGGCGTACATTTTTGAGAGGGGATCACTGGCGTCAAAATATGAAATATAAATTTTTTAGAATTTTTTTTGGATAATTATAAATGTAATTATAGAAAACATTTTTTTGAAATGTAAATTGCATTTTTTTGTATATACCATGGGTGGAAATTTCTTTATTCATGATTTCAATTAAATATATATAACATTTTTTGAAATTATAGAATTTTTTGAAATTACAGGTTGTATATAGCATTCAAAATTATTGGATTTTTCTTCTAGGTGTGCAGTTGTATTAACAACACATTGCAGGTGGCTATGCCTTTATCAAATCATAAAAAAGAACTGATAAAGGGCTCATTTATCAGCATTTTTTTAACACTATTAAAATACGATTTTCACGCTGTTAAAAGAATATTTTCACACTGTTAATGGGAATATGTGTTGTAGTGACAAGTATGTAACGTGACATTTGAAAAATTGGTTTTATTCCCCTTAACAATAGAGGTGGTGCATATGCAGTTTCAAATTTTTTTGATGAGTTTAGATTAATATTTTTAAATAACTAAATAATTTTCAACTTAAAACTAAACATTATTAAATAATTGGTAGGTGGAAATTGATTGTATAATATATGTCATTATAAAAAATTCATGGAATATAAAAAATATTTTTTTGAAACATGTGAATTTATATTATATAATGAAACTTTTCGAGAATTAGCTGAAAATAATACATATTTTTAAATAAAAAATTCTACAGTTGAGAAAAAAAATGAAAAAAAATTATTGCATTTTTATATAGTCATTAAAAATAAAACATGAAAAAAGGTTTGTTTTATTTTATATAAAAATGAAAGGAATAAACATAATTGTAATTAATGAGAATGGTTTGATTAAATAATAGTTATTTTCAAGAATATATGAAGTAGATAAAATGAAACAATTGTATTATAGTTATAGTATTTTCTTTCCAGTGTATTGGATATTATATATCTATATTTTGTAATGAGTTTCAAAAAAATATTTTATTTAACATTTTATTTATTAATCAATTATTATCATAACAAATATTTGTGGAACAACCAGAGATCAAACATCAAGTGGACAGTAATTCACATTACTGTAATGTTACTCATGCAAAAAAATATGTTTTGTAAAATCTATTAATCTAAATAATCAAATAATATGATCACAAAATCTATAAAATATTAAGAATAATCTTAAATTTTTAGAAATCATAGAAATATAAATTTTTATTTTAATAAATCAAGGCCACAAAAGTTATACAGTCATCTATCTCGATAAAATTGATGTTTTTCATAAAAACCTTACAATATTTTTATATCAAATTAGAATTAACATTTGTGATATTTCAGATTTAAATTTAAACCTATTTTTCTTGTCAAACAAATTAATTTACATTTAAAGAGAAAATTACATGCTTTAATTGGATTTTAGGACATTACTTTTCTTAGACAAATAGAAAAATAATTTTAGTGCATAAATAGTTCCTAGGAATTCCTAGAGAATGTTATCCACATATCTTGTAAAGGAACATTGACTAGTTTTTCATCATCTTGATGGTATTTCCCTTATATGTGAGTTACACCATGTCATTTTGAAGTTATTCAATTTCAAATTAATGATTTGTAGTGATGAATGAGTTATTTTTTATGATAGATTGTGTTCTAAACTATGAACCAGTAAAGACTTCATATCTAGAAAGTAATTGGACTCTTTGACTGTGAAAGACACCACTTTTTGATTGATGGGGTAGAATAACCAATCTATATAACATCACAGTTGATATATCAATATATGTGACAAACAAAGAATAATGTAGAAAAAAATCCCACTATACTAATCATGATAAAAAAAATATAGAAAATGTAAGCAATGTAGTTGAAGAATGAAAATATTTTCATGAAACCCAACATCTCAGATCATGACTAGTAGTAATATAAGTGGTAGCCATCATTTAACAGAACTATTGTTTCTCCATAAAACAAATTCTTAAGCTCCATTACAAAACCACATACAATCACTGAAAATTATTTTATAGAAGTTTAAGTGAAAAATACTAAAAAATTATTCATCTATATCACCACCAGCATTCATCATATGAACATAGGTTTCAGAGAGAAAAAATATAGAACAATGTCTTGGATTTTTATTATAACTAGATATTCAATTGAAATGGAAGAGAACAAACTAGAATATATAGAAGAATAAAAGGTATAAATAGGAATGAAATAAAATAATAAGTTTCCCCAGAAGATGCCTCTCTATAAGGCCAAGCCGCTACCTCTTTTAGTAAAGCTAAAAGTAATTCCAAAACAATATTTATCCCCCCAACTACTCCCATCTACCCACATTTAATATCCTGAATCTACCACCTAATTATTGAAGTTTTTTTCCAAGAAATGTTTTTTTAGTACTTCATTACATGTTTTATATTATCAATGAAGTTTCTTATCACATCATGGTAATTTATATGCCTGACAAATGTATGTGATATTGTCCTAACAATGCATGTCAAAATAAAAGGTCATGGTAGTTCCCCACTATGATGAAAACATGGAGGTTCTATGAAAATGTTCTTGAATATAGTTATATGGATGGATGATATTGTTGTATGGGACACAGACAATACAGGTTATTATGGGTTGGAGGCTCATACGACATTTAGACGCCTTCTCATGGTGACTACCCTTGGTCATCGCTAAGAGAGGAGGTAATGAGAATTAACCCGACAATAGGAAATCCACATTTCCATGTGTCATTGTATTTTCTTATTGGCAGATGTATGTATTGATCCTTAGACATTAAGATTATCATTAATGGATACCAAGACTCACATAAATTGATGTATTGATGAAAAACATGATGAAATATTCTTGTGGTGATGTAGTATTCATTGGGTACATCACAAGTGATATTTCATTATTGGATAATGTGACAAAGGATTTATCTATTATGTCCATTGAAAGATGTTGATATCTCAAACTCTTTGATGGGAATGAAACTGCCTAAAAAAATACATGGCCATGGTGTTCAGTGGGTGAGTTCATTTATATAAATACAAATAAATAGACATCAAGTATATAGGTTGATGGCACCAACATGTAACATTCATGATTTGTGATAGTGTGATAAAGGAATTACATTATATGGTAAGCGTTCGTAATAAGTTTCATGTCATTACGACATTAAATTATTTCTCTATGGGTTTATTAGTTTGTTTTTAGACACTAACCATGGAAGTTAGTACTTTAAACCTAATTCCATAGATAAAGAGGCATAAAAGGTCACACACTAAGTGTATCCTCAATTTCAATTAAATTCAAGCATTTAATTTAATAAGTTTGAATAGATAATATTTATTCAGTTTGATTGATTTTCATTTTTTGATCACAAGTTATTCGAAAGAATAAATGAGTTAAATAATAATAATAAATATTTATTTTCAGTGTTTTATGAATATAATATTTAGTATATTTATCGATGAGTAATGTAGTGATATTTATTTATCAAATAAATAGTAATTATTAAAATATCGATAAATGTCAACAAGAAAAAGCATACCAAGCTAAATGGTCTGATTGGAAATGATATTAATTTTATTTATATATATTCTTAATGTGTTGTGCATGTAAAATGATTAATAATATTATTATTATTATTATTGTTCAACATGGGGTCAATTAAGAATTATAAATTTGGAAAGGGTTTGTGTGAAATTTTCCAACCCTAAACCCATGATAATAAATTTATAATTTTATCACTTTCCATAATCATTATTGTTGTGTGCGACATATAGAGAGAGACTCTCTCAATAAATATAGAGATATCTAGATATATATATAATGAAATATCTCTTCCTCCTCTCTCAATCCATCAATATAACATCAAGATTTCTTCTTCCTTCAAGAATAATTCTGTTGTGATCAACCATGAACAATGCAAGTGATCAGGATCGATCATGCTAGTACTTGATGATTCTACGATGATGTTCATAGATTATAGTGTATGTGTGGATAATTTCTAGATAGATTCTACAATATTATACTATATTTCAACAATGGTATGATGAAATATAATTAAACAAATAATTAATGAATAAATAATTACAATTTTATGTAATTCTATATCTATTCTGAAATTAATTATAAATTACATGAGAAGACCCTCCTCTTCTGGTTCCAGTGTTTTCACTAGTAAAATAACATGTGGTTTTCATTAGACATGGAATTATTTGTCACGTGCAACAATTATAATTCATATATTAAGACTAAAAATATGCATTGTCCATGAAATAAAGTCAATTATGTTGTGCCTAGAACCTACAAGTTGTATTAGAGAAGTCACATGTTTAATTTATAATTATTTATTATCCATTGATGGTTTTATGAATTTGTGATTTATTTTACTTCAGACTGATTCATTTTAATATCTAAATATAATATTCTATTCACATACCCATTCTCTCTAACATTACCAGAAAATAGTTAATATTAAAAAAAATAAAGAAACATATAAAAAACACCATCTAGTCATGCCATAGATTTTTCCTAGACGACACCAAACAACACAGTGTGTACATCAAAAATATAGATCGTGTATATTTTATCTCATTTGTATCTCATCATATCAGGTTAGATCTAATAAAATCAGATCTAATATCTGACAATATTGGATTGGTGTGTAGATTTAGATTCTTTGGAACATGTTTTGAATACTTAAATGCCATGTCACAACTGTACATAATCTGTTGTCCCCATTTTCTTGAGGTCGAGAAAAAAAGGTTTCCTAGCATTCCATGTATCAGATACACAACATGGGGACCAATGATCTGTTCAAATCTAAGTCTACATGCCTTGTAAGATGAATATATATGTTGTGTACCTTAAACTCATTCGTGAAAAAAAAGCGTAGTCCTTAGGCGCGTGCTACGAACAAAGCTAGAAGAAAGTAAACGCTGTGTATTTTATTGTATACAATGTACTTAATTGAACTTGGGTATAAAAAATTATATATATGATTAATCCTATTTTCATATGTTATGGGTTTCATTCATTTTATATCACATTCCATTTAATAAAATTAATAATTATATGTTGGATTAATTTTTTTGTTAATTTCCAAATCAACAAGACCACATAATTTGGACAAGTATACATCATTTCCTCTAAGTACACTTGTTTACTTCATTAATTTTAAGGGAAATTATTTTTATTTAAAATTATAGATGATGGTGATTTTATGACACTTGAATGGAATTAAGATAAATTGAATTAATTTGATTAATGTGTGGTGCATTATCTTAATTAATGAATGAATCAAAGTAATTGATAACTAGATTACAATTTTATTCTCATCACATGCTGTGTGGATGATCCTAGGATTAGACCAACCATTTGTATGTGATTGGTTTCTTTTAATTTATTATGATTAAATTAAAATTGATTGTCTCCATGTCATATCCTCCTCCTTATTATGTAAGGGCCGATGTTCTCACAATTTCTTTTCAGTAAACCCCCTTATATAATCAATTGGATCCCCTTACCTGTGT
This sequence comes from Viscum album, assembly GCA_963277665.1. NCBI lineage: Eukaryota > Viridiplantae > Streptophyta > Magnoliopsida > Santalales > Viscaceae > Viscum > Viscum album. The sequence continues at coordinate 68,993,248 of OY728126.1, forward strand.
GTGAGTAATTTATTATGTATGTATGGAGTGCCTAGTCATGAGAAGGTGGTTCAAGTCTAGGCGCCTAGGTGAAACTAATTAAAGAAATACTTAGGAACCAAGGTGGAATGCAACAACATGAACCCATCTATGATTCAAGGTGTTTTCTCCTAGGATTTAGGGTATGTTTATCATATGCAAGATAAACTATCCATTAGTGAATCTCATTATCAGAAAACATATATTTTATTTTTTTCACTGAAATGATTAACTATTTATGTTTTCCGAGGTTTCATGGTCACCTAAAAATGAATTAAAAATCTTGAATGATGGAATAAGATATAATCGGACTGTGCATAAATTTTTTATGAGACATAGTTAATAAATTTAGTAAAATCCACTTAATATTGGAAAGTAATGTGATAAGATAAAGAGGGATTTACTCAAAATGATAAAAATACCACAAGTAAAATGTTATGTTAGCTTATCCTTCATCTACATAAGTTATAATCAACCTCATAGTTCAAAGTTCTTGACTAACACAATTTGGGGTGATTTCAATTATCGTGGATGTTTTAGGTTAATATTTTTAGTTGTCTTAACTTAGTTCAAATCATGGGTTGAATGTACAATAAGAAATTGGTTTAACTAAGAGACAAGGTTTTAGAAATTCTTTATTCATGATTTAATGATTAGGGACTTCATGTAATGAATTAGGTAATTGTGAGTTAATGCATATGGAAAGTTATGTCTACCTAAAACCCTTTAAATTGACTGTCACACCCTAGTCTGGGTTATGTGATTGGGAATATAGATCATTGACACTAGAACATATATGTGACAAGATATTTTGAAATTTATAGGTAGGTCTAATAGGTTTATACAAAATAGTGCGATATTAATGGAATTGAATTATGTTTAAATTTATTAATCTATTTTTGTAATAAATCAAGTAATAATTATTTTCTCTTAATTTCTAGAAATGAAAAATATAATTACTTCAACAATGTCACTTCAATCCATACTAGAGAAGTATATCCTTCTAATCAGTGAAAATTTCTAGGAATGGTATACACACTTAAGCATTATACTACACCGTAAATGGAAAATTAGACATGCTAGAAACCCCACTTCCTATGTTTCTTTTCAAAGAGGCTGGTGAGGAAGAAGTATCTCTCTATATAAAACATGTGGAAATGAAATTTATGTACAATTTTTCTTGTTATTATACATTTCTAATAATCCTATAAAATAATATGTGTATATAGATACCCATAGAATCATTTCACACCTTCAGAATCTCTATCAAGAGAAGGAGAGATCAGAAAGATATGAGATCTCAAATGCACTCTTCATAGGAAATCATGGAGAATCAGTACCAACTATTCCACATTTGTTCAAGATGATTGGATACATTGAGTGTATTTACATATTGGGGATTAATATCTCTAATGATCTACAAATAGATCTCATTATTTTCTCACTATCTAAAAAATCTCTAGTTTAATTTTGAATTATAATATAAGCAATCAAAAGAAGACAATTTCAAAACATATTACACTTATTATCCAAATTGATAAAGACACAAGGCATGGAAAACCGACTTCCCTTATAGTAAATAAGAAGAGTAAGAACAAGTAAAAGGGACTAGAGACTCATTCCTAATATAAAGTGTTGGAGCTCCTTCCTTCCAAGAAGAAGAGGATCAAGAGGAAAGGAAAGGAACATGATGCAAAATCTTTTTCATGTGGAAAGAAGGGTCATTGTAAGAGGAATTGAACCCAACTAAAGAAGGTAGGGGAATCATTAGGTGCATTATTTATCAATTGAAAATTTTCCATATCTATAAGTTGGGTATTATATACTACTTGTGGTTTTCACATTTTTATCCAAAAATAATAACCAAGTAGATTTCATATGGTTTCTAAATGCAAGGTGGATCTATGGATTAGAAATTGAGCGAGGTTGACTGCTATTTCCATTGGAGTCTACTATCTCATTTTTTCAACATGATTAATTTTTTTATTAAATTTTTTTTATTATATCCCTAGTTTTACAAAGAAAATCATATATGTTTCTCGTTTGGACATGAATGGATTTATTTTCAATTTTGGAAATAAGAGATTCTAATTTTATAAAGTTAGAATATGATATGGTATGAAAAAGTCCAATAATAGTCTTTATGTATTAAATTATGAAAAATATATTTTCAATTAATAACAAAACAAATATGCAAGAGCCATTTAACACCCAATTATGAAATCACCATCTCGACCATGTAAATGAGAAGCATTTGAGAATGATCTATCAAGATGGTTACTTAGACTCTTTTGAGATTAAACCAATGAAAATATTTCATTCTTGTTTATAAAGAAATGTGACCAAACCAATGTTAAATGGTCAAGGTGAAAGTGCCATAGAGTTTATAGAATTTTCACGCACTTATGTGTATAGACATTTTCTATTAGAAACTAAACATGGATTCTCATACTTTATAACTTTTACTGAAAACTTTAGTCAGTATGGTTATATATACCTGATGGAGAATAAGACAAAATTCTTTGACAACTTAAAAGTGTTCAAGAGTGAAGTTGATAATAATCTTGGTAAGAAGATAATTAAACTTCAATCATATAGATATGGTAAATATCTTAACCAAGACTTCATCTACTTTTTATGAGATTGTGAGATTTTATCTCAACTCACTCCACCTAATACACCACAGTGGAATGGAGTTAGTGAATGGAGGAACCATACACTGTTGGGATATGTATTTTTTTTAAAGGAAAAGATATATTACTGGTCAAGGAAACCAGGATTACAAAGTCAATCAGGGAATGAGTTCACCCAACAATGATCACCCCAACATTTCCCAAAATGGGCCAAATGATTGGATTTTGAGTTCCCATCTCTTTTGATAAAAGAAAATTTTCATACGTCGAATCCATCAACCAAGGGCCAGATCTTCCTCATGATGAGTCTATAAGGTTGGGAATCTTCATCTTTTGTTGAGAGAGCATTTACCACTTCGAGGTAGTTGGATTCCACCAGAATCTTAGGCCATAATTTTGAATGGGAAAAAAGATGCCCCTAGAGTATGGATGAGTCCTCTTCCACCATAGGGCACCATGAGTTAGGCACTGCCCTACACTGAGCTTCCACAATCAGGCCAAAATTGTTATGATCAATGAGCCCAATACCGACCCTTGAATTAGCAGAGACAGCAACATCTTTATTAATCTTGAAGAAACCCTCAGGGGGGGAGACCAAAAAGTAACCACTTGTCAAGTGTGGCCCAAAGAATGCACCGCATCACATTTCTTCCAATCATTCATCCACTCCAAATCTCTATCCACCCATAGGTGATTAGGGGTCACCTTTATTAGGAAAATTCATTCATTCCGTCGAGCCCAAACCAACCAAGAAATTGTGTATATCAGCCCTACCACTCTCAGTTCCAGAGAATACACCCATTTAGAAAGGTTTAGGACCAACCCAATTGAAAGATCAAAGAAAATACCAAAATCCAGCCTCCAAACCTTCCACACCCCTTCCACACACTTATAGGAAAGAATTGCATGCAATGGGGATTCCACATCATGGGGGCACAAAGGAAAAGTGTCGTCCTCCACCAAATGTCGCTGCACCAGGAAGTCATGGGTTGGAAGAACCCTAGCATAGACCTGCCACAAAAAAAAATCCACCTTAGGGGAGCGGTGAGGGACCAGAGGCACTTCCACCGATTATCCGTAAAGACCTGGGCCAAACCTTGAACCCTCATTTTGTAACCCAAACGAATAGAATATCTCCCATGAGGTTCCCCAGCCCACCAAATCTATTCAATACCCATTCCTGGTGTGAGATGGATACTCAGGATGAGCTGATGATCCACCTAGTTAAACCAGTAAAAAATCTTCTCCCGATCCCACTCCTCAAGCGAGTCATCAAGAAGATCATGTACCCATGCATCTTTTAATCTGGAAACAACTGGTGAGGAAACCTTATGATTGACACCATCTTCCATCCATGGATCATTCCAAATTTTAATATTATTCCCATCAGGAATTCTCCACATGCAGCCCAAATCAATGAGAGATTTTTTTCCACAAATGCTCCTCCACATAAAAATTGGTCGTGGCCTTAGCTTGGTATGCAATAAATCCAAGTGAGGGAAGTACTTAGCTTGCATCACCTTTGAGAATAGGGTATTTGGGTGGGAAAGAAGGCACCATCCTTGCTTCACCAAAAGAGCCTCTTTAAACCATTTGAGATTTTAGAAGCCGAGGCCGCCACGGAATTTTGAAACACACAGCTTCTCCCAATACATCCAAAGGTAGTTATGTTTACCCTCATGGGAGCCCCACCAAAAATTGGCCAATCAGGAGTGGGTTTGATCAATGAGAGTTTTTGGGAATTTAAACAGCGACATAGCATAAGAAGCGATTGCTTGGGCCACTGACTTCACGATTAATTCCTTTCCTGCCTTGGAAATCTTCCTACTAGACCAAAGAAAATCAGATTATCTACCCTATACATAATCGCACTAAAAACTTGTTTCTTCAACCTATCCACCAGGGTCGGGAGGCCAAGGTATTAGGATGCTTATCAACCAGAAGAAACCCACACATTCACTGCAAATCCTTTATCTTATCTTGTTCAATGCCTTTAATGAAAGATAACTCTTATTTCGAAGCATTAAAACATTGCCCATAGGCCTTTTCATACAGATTGATGTTATTCAGCACTGCACTGCATTCTTGCAGGGTAGCACGCGTGAAAAAGAGGCTATCATCTGCAAATAAGAGATGACAGATAGGGTCTATTTCTACATAATGTATCACTACGGATAACTCCTTGATCCGCTGCCTTGAGGATGAGATGAGAAAAGACATCTTCCACCAGAATGAAGAGGTAAGGTGACATAGGGTCCCCTTGTCTCAAGCCTCTTGACAGTTTAAAGCTCGTTGAAGGGACCCCATTAATATCGATTCTATAGGAGATAAATGTGACACAATTCATGACATTAGAGATCCATTTCATCCCAAATCCCAACCTGGATATAACAAGTTAGAGAAAAGGCCATTCAACTCTGTCATAAGCTTTCATCATAACAATTTTCATTACCATGGTACCATGCTTGGATGTGGATCGAGTTTTCATAGAGAGGAATAATTCGAAGGAAATGGCAGCATTTTCCGTAATGGATGTCTTTGGAATGAAAGCACTTTGGTTATCTAAGATAAATAGTGGGAGAAAATCCCTAAGTCTGGCCACCATGATTTTGGAGAAAATTTAGTAAATCACATTACATAGGCTGATTGGCCGAAACTCCGAGATTTTCTTAGGGCACTAGGATTTGGGTATAAGATTAATAAGAGTTTCATTCAGGGATTTAAGAGAGGCTCTGCCAGCCCACACCTCCTTCATTAGGGCCACCACATCGGGCCCCACAATATGCCAAAAGCATTTAAAGAACAGAGCATGAAACCCATCAGGACCTGGTGCCTTGGTAGAGTGAATAAGATGCAGGGCCCCAAGAACTTCCTCATCAGACAAATCTCTTTCCAGGTACCGATTCATGTCTTCTATAACCAACTTTGGGATGAATCCAATCAGGCATGAGGGAGTGCTAATACTTTCTGCTAAATAGAGGTTGCTGAAAAGGTTCAGAATAATGGAGTGAATGTCATTTATGTCATCCACAACTCTTCTAGTGGGGTCCTCCAGATGATCAATATGATTATTCCTTCTCCTCCCAGATGCACACTGGTGAAAAAAGTTGGTGTTCTGATCACCATATCTGATATGGGACTCCCATTCACAAAGGTACCAAAAACTCTCTTTCTCCCTCCGAGCTTCATTTAGTTTCTTTTCTACCATGGAGATGTTTCTAAGGACAGAGTCACAACAAGGATAAGAGTGGAGTCACTTTAATTGATTCTCTGCCTTCTTAATATGATGGTAAAAGTTACCAAACCTAGCCGATCTCCACTTATGAAGGAAAGACGCAACAGTGGAGATGTTGGACATGATGCACTGATTTATTCCCTCCCAATCCGCTTGAACCACCTTTTCACAATCACTATTTTGGAGCCACATACATTCAAAGAGAAAGGTTCACCCAGGTCCCCTCTGTTGGCCTTGTGAGACTGTTGACAAAATTATTGGGCAGTGGTCAGAGGAGACGGGGGCAAGTGGATGATAGAGAAGGCATGGAAAAGAGAGGTCCACTCATCATTCCCAACAAATATGTTTAACCTTTCCGCTAGGTGGTTCTCCATTGACCTACCCCGATTCCAGGTAAACGGCGAGCCATAATACCTGAGGTCATGAAGAGAGTTCGACACAAGAGACATCCTAAAATCGTTCATCACAGCACCACTCCTCACACGTCCCCCTTCTTTTTCATGGGGAAACAAAACCTTGTTAACCCCCCCCCCCATCAGAAGAGGGTCAGGGAGGGAGTCTCATAGCCGCTTCAAAAGGGCCCATGATATGTGTTTATCCTACCCACCCTGCCACTTATAGAACCCAACAAACGACCAAGGAGGAGCTCCTGGGCCAGCAACCATCACAACAATGTGATTACTTGAGTAATTAGAGATCTTGACCCCAATTTCCTCCTTCCAAAAGAGGCAAAGTCCACCTGAGTGTCCCTATCTTCCAATGGGAAAGACGTTTTTGAACACAATCTTCTGACCCATAAGGCCCGTATCCTTGCTATCCAACATAGCTTCGGATACAAAAACTATGTCGGGGTGAGAATTGGAACTCTAGTGATGGAGAATGTGAACCGTTCAGGGATTTCCAAGCCCCCTACAGTTCCAGAATTAGATTTTCATTTCCCTAGGTGGGGCTGGGACACTCCCGTCACCGCCTCTGAAACTTTGACTACCCGACCGTCGTCTTCCACCTTCCACCTCTTTGGTAGGCTCTCAGTCATCTGAGATGCCTCCAAGCGTCGTTTATGGTCCTTGGGCTGTGAACTGGGGGGACCCATACCCCTGTCCCCACTAATTATTCTTTTCCACATCTGATGTTGTAAAGTACCTATCAATGTGATCCCACTCATGTCATCTATAGCCTGAGTGGTAGCACTTGGAGTAACATCATCTGAACTAGACACCAGATCTGGTGGGTCGTTACATAGCTGTTGTACCCCTGAGCCTGGATATGGTGGTTCATTGTAGTTTGGCTGCAGCCTAGCATATGGGGGGAAATGGCCTACAAAATAGATTTGGTCTGGCTTGGGGACAGTCGGCCCCTGCCCCTGACTCATGTGTTGTTCCCTCGGCTCGACTGGGATCCGTGGCCAGCCCAGGTTCCTTCCTTCCACCCATTGATCCACCTAACTGTTAGCAGCAATATTTGGCAGCCCAAGCATGATTATATTAGTATGAATTGGTTCAGCCCGCTTAATAAGAGCCTTCGCTAGTTTGTCACGGTCCTGTTGTTTTTCAACTTTGGAAATAAATGTCTTATGAGAGTTTTTTTCACGGAGCCAGGGGCCATATTGAAAAATAAAATTTCCTTTTCCATCCTCCTTCTTCGCCTCACATGCATTTTCTATGTGTCTTAGGCACCCACAAAAGAAATAGAAAATAGGGATCATTTAAAACTCAAAAGAAATCTAGACATCAGAGTCCTCAATTGTCAAAAACATGCCCCTCATAAGAGGATGTGCAACATCCATCGAAGCTCTGATTCGCACAAAAGGTCCCCAGTGAATTGGATCAGACCAGTCCCATTCCATAAATGAACTGATGCATCCTTCAATCTCACGTATAACACATTCAGTTCTACCATGAAAGGGGATTCCTTTAATTCAAATCCAGAAAGGTGAGAAAGACAGATTAACTGACTGAAAATTTTCTTCGCCTTTAAGGTCCTCCATGAGAATGACTTGGTTGTCAAAGGACCATGGTCGACCTTTGAGGACTTTTAATTTATATACTTCATTAAAGAATTCAAATATTAGGAGTCCCGCATCCACTTCTCTTATATCAACACCATCCTCCAATCGCCAGATATTTTGCAGAGTATTTTTCAGCGCTCTTTGATTGAAGGACCTTTTTGCTAGAAATTTTCCAACAATAAGAAAGGACAATCACTGTGAGAGAAACACATCTTCACTCTTCCATGTAGCAATTACAGATTTTTCTTTATTAGTTAAAGAGAGGTTCCTCCAGCGATTCATTAGGTCCAGATCCATTAAACATAAAATGAGAACTTCCCTCGTCACCACAAACCCCTTAGTCCCCAGGTTGTGTAGTCACACTTCTCCACGGGCTCCACTCAAGAGTCGTCGTTATTTGATCTATCGCACGCTTGTACCTTCATAGACAAGTTCCTTCGTGGACTCGTGCCAGAACATGAACCACCTTCGGATTGAAAACCAACACCTTCGGCGAAACAACGCTAAGTTGTGAACCAACTTAACACACACCGTGCTCCCGCCCGAAACTCCTCACAGGCCTTGAAATCCCACTCCCACCATAGATAAAACCCACCGCAGTCCAGGAAAATGGGGAAGAACAGGAAATAGGCTCCAGTTGTCTGTGGCCCTCACCCATCCATGAACCACAGCTGCAGCTGCCGCGCACCGCAGCCTCCACTCACCCTGCGTGGTTCTTCCTTCGTGATCTCACCATGCGCGACCCTTCCTTCGCGCTCACACCTTGCACAGCCCTTCCATCGTGATCCAACCCTGCGCGATCACAGACCAGTTGTGGACAAAATTTACCTGCGCGAACCAAGAGAGACCCCCAAGCACGAATCTAAATAAGCTCCCAGTGCAAACAGAAAACCTTGAGCAAACAAATATCCCCCCCGTGCAAATAACACTCCACTACGAAAACCAAAAATTTCCTTCATGAGAAACACACCCCCATGCGACCAAAACTCTTCGTTCACAAACACAACTCCCCAGCCCAAACCAAAAACTCTTTCACGAACACACCCTTCACGAAAACTCCTTCACAGATCCGTCCTTTGATAATATTGATCCTCTCTCCTAAATTGATAGAATAAAGATCTCAGAGGCTATAAGATGGAAATAATACATGAATTATAAGATGGATTCCATGTATCAAAACCATGTTTGGGTTCTTATTGATCTTCTAGTTGATGTGAAACATATTGGGTGTAAATGGATTTTCATGAAAAAATGGACATAGAAGGAAAATTAAATACCTATAAAGCATGGCTAATGGCCAGAGGATTGAGAAAAAATCAAGGGATTGATTATGAAGAAACATTTTCTCCAGTTTTCATGTATAAATCCATTATAATTTTTCTTTCCATAACAGCTTACCATGACTATGATATTTTGAAAATAGATGTCAAAAAATCTTTCTATAATGGGAATCTTCAAGAGGATGTGTATATGACATAAAGAGAAGCATTTGTGACTATAGTAAATTCCAAAAATGTATTCCAGATGTACAGATCCATTTATCAATTAAATAAAACATATATTTTATGGAACATTCGGTTTGATGAAGCCATACAAGAATATGGTTTCATTAAGAATGAATGTGATCCATGTGTTTACAAGTATTTTGGTGGGAGTATAATTATTTTCATATTAGTATATATTAATGACATATTACTGATTAGAAATGAGATACCAACCTTACAAAAAGTTAAGGCATGGTTAAGAAAGTGCTTATACATGAAATACATAGGTGAAATAGCCTAAAATCTATGGATTAAGATCAAGTGTGATAGATCTAAGAGGTTTTTTTGGACCATGTCTAAGTACATACATTAACCAGATACTAAAGTGGTACAATATAGAATAATCCAAGAGAGGATTGGTTCTAGTATCACATGGTATATATCTTTACAAGAAAATGTATCCTCAAAAAAGAGGAAAGAGAGATAATGAGTAAGATTCTATATGCTTCTACGATAGGATTTATCATGTATGTCATGTTATGTATGAAGCATGATGTTGTATATGCTTTAATCATGGTAAGAAGATATCAAGAAGATATAAGTGAACAACATCATACTGATGTTAAGGTTATCCTTATGTTTCTAAGGATAACTAAGGATATGTTCCTAGTGTATTGAGGAGATGAAGATCTATTCTATAGGGGCTATACAAATTCTATTCTTTAGAGAGATTATAATGACTTGAAGTCATAGTATGGATATATCTTTTTCCTCAATAGAAGAGATGTAATATACATTTTTTAAAGTAGCGAATTTTAATTGATTCTACTGTAGATTTCGTTTATATTATGGCTTCCAATACATCCATGTAGGATGTTTGGATTTGTAGCATTGTCCAAGAACATTATGTAGTGCCAAAAAATCAAGAGCCATCACTATTTACTATGATAACACTGCAGCGATGACCCATTCCAAAGATCAAAGGTCACATCAAATGAAAAAACACATACTTTAGAAGTCTCATAACTTGAGGTATTTTTCTCAATGAGTTGAAGTTACTGTGAAAAGAGTATCCATGGAGGAAAATTTGGGGGACCCCTTAGTAGAGGCATGAGTGTTTTTCAAGAGCTAGTGGACTAATAGTTATTTTCAGTTGGATCTACTGTAAGTGAGAGTATATTGGAGTTTGTTCCATATAATCTACTTTTTTAGTACTTAAATATATGTTATAAATTATTAATGGTGTTTCTTATCACATCATTATTGTTTCTATGCAGGAAATTTTTATGTGATAATATCCTAAGAATGCACGTCGCACTGAAAGGTAATGTCATTTCACCGATATAGTGAGAACCAGGAGTTTCCAAAAAATAATTCATGAATATAGTTTTATGTCTAGATGGTATTTTCTGAAGGGACACATAAAATACAATATATCTAGGGTAGGAGGGTTATAAGACATTGAGACACATTCTTAGGGTGTTTTCCCATGGTAATCTCCTGAAGAGGCGGTTACGAGAATGAACCTTCCCATAGGAAATCCATATTTATATGTGTCATTGAATATTCTTATCTATTGAAGTATTTATTGATCCTTAGACTTTAATATAATTATTAGTGGATATCATGACTCATGTAACCTGACATATTGATGAAAACCATGATGACATATGCTCACGATGAGGTTGGATTCATTGGGAACGACATGAGTGATATTATATTAATGGATAATGTGATAGAGTATTTGTCCCTTATATCCATTAATTGAAGTTTATATCCCAATCCCTTTGATAAGAGTGGAACATCCTATATAAATACATGGACATGGTTTTTGATATGCAATTTCATTTTGGGAAAGTCAAAGAAAGAGACATAGAGTGTATAGGTTGATGAAAACAACATGGAACCATATTGATTTGAGATATATTGGAAAAGTTATTAAATTATATAGTAATAATTCATAAGAGGATGGATATTTTTGTGAGATTAAATTATTTCTCTATGGTTGACTTACTATGTTGTTAGATTCTAACCTTGTACTTTATGTAACGACCCAAACTCTTATCAATGGAGTTTTCCTTTTTAAAATTATTTCATAAAACAAATGCATCACATATAGAACCCAATAAAAACATTATTCTCATAAATGAAGAATAAAATAAGTGATTTTCCTAGAAATTAAGGAACCTATATCAATGGAATAGTAACCTGACCTTTGGAATGGTAATATGAACATTAGGAATAATAATCATGTCATTAGAATAGTAACCTCACATATGAAAGTATAAATAAAATTTTGGTATCTTATAAATGAAAATATGTTATATTTATATCATGGTATAGATAAATAAATGTTTTAAAAATGATAAATAAATTGTTGTTATTTTTTAAAACATAAATGTTGATTTATAATGTTATAATTAATATAATTATTTAAAATAAAATTTATTTTAATAAAATAGAATTGTAAATTATTATTATGATGTATTATAATTATAAGATAATTTATGAGACCATAATTAATTTTTCAAAGGGTGAAAATTTTGATTATAATAATAAAAATAGTATTCTCCTAATAAATGATGATTTTATATAAAAATTAAACTTCTCATATTCAAAAAATAATTTTCATAAAATGGATACCGTTTTTGAAATCTACACGTCAAAAAATGTTTAGGGTGGATTTTTTGGGATTTTTCTAAAATAGTTGAATTTTTGGTGAATAATGTAATACAAAAATTTATGATATAAGCTAACACAACTAGAAAAAAGGCTTATTTCCATGGTTCAAAACTGTCGCAATATGCCCCAAAACCGTGGTCGTAGCCTACGACCACGGTTTTGGCCTACTGTGGCTGCTATTTTTGTTGTAGTAGGTCCCTTATTATTTCCATGGTTTTGAAAACAATGTATATAGGCCTCAAAATTGGCCACCATGGCTATAGGTAGCTATTTCCATGGTTAAAACCATAGCAATAGCATAAATAAAAAATCTCACGGGCATGTTTTGACACCTACACCTCCCCTTTGTGATCCACTGTACTCACCACTACACTACACGACAATTCATGTGTGTGTGTGTGTGTATATATATATATATCAATAAAAATCATGGGAATAGCCTCAAAACCATGGCAGTAGGGCTTCCCACCAAATTTTTTATGACAATTTTTGTTCTTGCGAAATCGCAAGAACCCTATAGCCACAGTTTTGGATAACCATGGATACAGGGCTTCAAAAAAAAATCTTATAGCCATGGTTTTGAAAATCGTGGCTATAGGCCATTGAAAATAGTCATATATCCATAGTTTTAAAATCATTGCTATAACCATGGTTTTAAACCCATGACTATAGGTCGGTGGAAGTAGCTTAATTTTTGTAGTTGTGTAAATACATGCATTTTTGAGCCATGAATGATGTATGGCTGAGGTAAACACCATAATCTAAAACTCTTCTTCCCTAGTTAATGTATTTAGTTCAGGGAATCAACAGTATTGATAGTATTGAGATAATATAATAAACAAATGAATAAAATAATAAAAAAACACCCCTCTCCTCCCCTATAAATACCACCCCTCACCACCACTTCTCCTAACACCATCTAAGACTTGTATATTATGTAAATTATACCCAATTACATCTCCAAGCATATTTCCCACGTCCAGGATCTCCTGGTCTCAATAGAAGGCCAAATCCAAGTTCCTTAAGGAGGTTCTCAAGTAGACAACATTCAAGAGGTAAAATCATCAATCCTTCTCTTTTAATTTATTTTCTTTTATTATCATATCCTCACCTCCCGTTATCCAAAGTGAAATGATAACTCCAGTATCATATATATATTGCAATTTTATTGTATTTTTAGATTATCCATCATCAAATCTCCTCCCTTTTTATTCTTAAAAATGAAAACATCGTCCGTGATGTGTCAATTCACTGGATTCGTGAACGATGAGTTTTCATTTTCCATTACCACCTTTAGGGCTGGTCATAAAACCATTATTATGAATAAAAATGATTTTAAAATTCATATTATAATTTTTAATGTTATGGAACTAATTTATATATATAATATTTAATAAAATGAAATTATTTTATGATAGATGGAAAAACTGCCAAAATAAACTAAACATTTTTCATTAATATTTTATCAAATGAGTCATCCTCACACCATAAAAATGATATAAGAGACCATTTAAACTATTTAAATTTCATTAATTTTAGTTTTGGACAATTATTCTTATTTTACAAGAGATTCCATGACTATATATAAGAAAATTCACCATGAAACCGTTAAAACAAACGCTCCTGAAACGATGGAACTGAACACAATAACTCGTCAAAATGGTCATAAATAAACATAAAAACATTACAATAATTCAAATACATATATAAGTGGTTCTGAATCACGTAATTAATGAATCTAATTTTATTATTCTGGATACTATGTGCAGGTGCAGAAAGCTTTCAAATATAAGGTAAGGGGATTCTCGAACCCAACTTCTTTTGTTTGGGTTATTCCACTTTCATGAAAATTTTCAGTTTGGATGTCCTTTTAATATTCCTCAAACATAATTTCATTGTTCTTACATTTTTTTGGGATATACATGTTTCCAATATGAATTTATGACAACTACAAAAAAAATTCAAAAAAAAACACTTCTTTCAAATTCACATATTGACTCCTCTTGAGTTATTTCTTCTTCACTAAAAAAAGATGATTCTTATACCAAATACGTTTGTTACATTTTCTATTAAGAAACACTATGTTTATTCATTAAATTATGATTGATGAAATCCTTATGAAACTCATTCATTTACATGGTTTACTTCATGACTTTGATTGATATACGTTATATGTGGCATGCATGATTATGTAAATGTTATGATGTGACATGTGGGCCTAGAATTATATAACAATCCAATTCATTGAGAAATGTGATGTATATCATGATATAATGTGTATTATGCTTGAACATGGTGTTGTATTCATTTATAGTGATGATATTATAATTATGAACATATGTTATGTGTAACATGATTTTATCTTTGTTCACAACTATGTGTGGTATTTGACTGTTAAAAAATGATGTTTTATTTATATATATTACCATATTACATGCCTTTATCCAATGTTTCCCTTATTATGTTCATAGTGATCCAATTGTTATGTTATGATGATGATTATTATTCTCACTTATATTATATTGTTTTATGTCCCTTATTCACCCTCTTAACGAGATTTTAGATCACCCCTTTCATTGATGTATATCCTAAGGTGATTACTTATATAAAGGAGAAAGTAAGGGCCAATAAGAAGATATATAATAAGGAATTATATAATTTTTATATTTTATTATATAAAATTTAATTATGAGCCTAATTCTCCCAAGACACTAAACCTTTTAATCCTGGATTTTGTATTTCAATTATGTTGTTTATCTTAAAATGATGTAATAGTATGAAAAAAGAAAGGTCACTATACTGTAGGTCGTTTAGCCTAATATCACTGAGAAAGAGGCATAAAGGGCCCCACATCAAGTGTATATGCAATCTCAGTTAAATTCAAGTATTAAATTTAATAAGTACAAAAAAATAGTATTTATTCAGGTTTGGTTGATTGTTTTGATTTAATCACAAGTTATTCAAAAGAATAAGTGAGTTAAATAATAATAATAAATATTTATTTTCAAGGTTTGAAAAATATAATATTTATTATATTTATCAATGAATAATGAAATGATATTTATTTATTAAATAAATAATCATTATTCAAGGATAAATAAATGTCGATGATGAAATGTGTACTGAGCTAAATGGTCTGATTAGAAATGATATGAATTATATTTATTTATATTCTTAAAGTGTTTTTCATGTAAAATGACTAATATAATAATTACTATTATTGTTTGACACATGGTCAATTAAGAATTATAATGCTGTAAAGGGGTTGTTTTCAATTTTCCTAACCCAAAACATTCCATAATAAATATGTAATTATATCACTTTTCATAATCACTCTTGTTTTGCTCCATTGATAGAGAGAGACTCTATCAAGTCCTAAAGAGTGATATAGAGATTTTTTAATGTGCTCTCTCTTCCTCCTCTCTTAGACCATCAAGAGAACATCAAGAGTTATTCATTCAAGTTGAATTCAGTTGCGATCAACCACAGACAACATAAGCAATCAGGATCATTCGTGCTATCACCTGATGATTCTGCGATGATGTTTAATAATTATGGTCCATGTGTGGATCGCTGCTAGAGATATTATGAACTTATGTTGGATCCTATAACACAATGATGTTACAATGAGATATATTCAACAAAATCATCAATGAAAGATGAATTACAAG
This sequence comes from Viscum album, assembly GCA_963277665.1. Taxonomy (NCBI): domain Eukaryota; kingdom Viridiplantae; phylum Streptophyta; class Magnoliopsida; order Santalales; family Viscaceae; genus Viscum; species Viscum album. The sequence continues at coordinate 69,008,979 of OY728126.1, forward strand.
TTTAGGTAATTCTTTATTTGTCCAAAAATAAATTATAAATTACATGAAAAGATCCGACTCTTAATTATAACATTTTTTCAAGTTAAGTAATATAATATTTTGTTGGAAATTGATTTAAGTTTCATGTGTAGCAATGATTATGCCTAGATTAAGACTAAAATGATGAGTTGGTCATGTCATAATGGTGCTTCCACTGCGCCCATAACCTATAATAACAACCCCAATCAGTTAATAAATAAATAAATTCAATACAAACCCTGAAATAAACTACCCACATGTAATAGTATTATCCTGCCTTCCTATCACTTCCTTGTTGTTAGAAATGTGTTAGCAGAGTGGGAAATGAGGCTAGGGCTGGCTAGAATTGTCCACAAGAGGGAGTGGGAAACTACTAGGGGAAGTTTTTTATTTAATTATATACTAGTTATTGTCAGCAGTAGCTATTTTCCACAGATAGGTGGCCACCCCCCTTGATTGACAAAAGGGAGGGTAGGCGTGGTGGTTGGTAGTGGGTGGCCAACCCCACCAAACCCACCAGTGGGAGAAGGCAGTAAGAGGGCTAGGTAGGTCTGGCAGAAGCCTATAAAAGGCAGAAGCCTCCTCCCACTTTGATCATAACCTTCACTGGCTTTCTCATCATCAGTTATTCCATTTGTGAGCGGTATTTAGTGAGGTAGTTTTCCCCTTTATTCAAGAGAGAATATTACGAGGATTTTCTCCTTGTAATAGTGAGGGAGTGTGTACCCACTTTTACCCCATAGTGATCCTTCTATCTTCCTATGGTTTTTTACCCCTTTCATTTTGGGGGGTTTTCCACGTTACGTCTAGCGTCCCATTTATTTCCACATTTTCACTTTATTTTTATCTTGTGATTATTGCTGCACCGTGGTCCAATCATTTACGGTCCTAACAAGTGGTATCAGAGGCAAGGTTCTGGCCCGGTGATGTTCACGTTTTTGAGTATTAATAATTCTTGTAAAATTTTAGTATGCTCTATGATTGCGACTCCGGTTGATATTTCACATCAAAAAAAATTTATTGAGATTATTAAATACACCATTGTGAAACAGAGGAGGTTCTGGACTGACGGCGTGTCCAGATGGCAGAAAAATTCGAGATCGAAAAATTCAACGGGAATAATTTTTCGTTGTTGAAAATGAAGATGCAGACAGTGCTGTGGAAGGATAATTGCCTACTGGAAATTGACGAAAATCCAACGGGTGTGACAGAGGAGAAATGGAATGATATGGATGGAAATTCTATTGCCAACATCCATTTGGCTTTGGCAGATGGGGTCCTATCGAGCATTGCGGAGAAAAAGACAGCAAAGGAAATATGGGATGCTCTAACGAAGTTATACGAGGCCAAGTCACTACACAAAAAAAATTTCCTAAAGAGAAAAAATTGTACACTCTTAAGATGGTAGAGTCATCATCAGTGACCGACCACATCAAAAACCTCAATACTTTTTTCGTTTAGATCACGGCGTTGGACTATAAAATTGTGGATACTGAACGTGCGGAGATTCTACTCCAGATTTTGCCATATTCGTATGACCAACTCATCATCAACCTCACCAATAATATCCTGATGGATATGCTGCTCTTTAATGATGTTGCAGCCACAGTTCTAGAAGAAGAAAGTCGGCGCATGAATAAGGAGGACAGATAGACAACTTCGCACCAAGCAGATGCTCTGCCAATGGATAGAGGAAGGATGATGGAGCATGGTACCAGTGGTAGCCAAAATCATGGGAGGTCCAAATCAAGGAGTAAGTATAAGAATGTCACATGTTTCAATTGTGACAAGAAGGGTCACATCAAGAAAGATTGTTGGAATAAGAAGAGTGGTTAAAAGATCTCTCAGGGGAATATGGCGAGTACTTCTGGAAAAAGAGATATACTAGTCAGTGAAGCGGCAACAACTACTGGAAGTAGACAGCATCTCAACAATTCATGTATTATCGACTCAGGAGCAACATGGCACATGACGTCTTGACGGGAATGGTTTGACCAATATGAAACCATCCCGGAAGGACTTATGTACATGGGGAACGATCACACTCTGAAGATCGTTGGAGTCGGTACCATTAAACTGAAGATGCATGATGGTATTGTTCGGACCATCCAAGGAGTACGTGATGTGAAGGTCCTAAAGAAGAACATATTGTCTTTGGGAAAATTCAATGATATCGGTTGCAAGACTCGCACCGAGAATGGAGTGATGAGAATTGTGAAGGGCGCGCTTGTGGTAATGAAGGCGGAGAAGATCTCAAAGAACATGTGTGTGCTTATGGGTGAAATGTACAAAGAGGCGGAGATAGTTGTTACATCAACTACCTCGACGGAAGAGTTGACGAAGTTATGGAATCAGAAGCTTGTCCATATGTCAGAACGGGGCCTAAAGATTCTTGCGGATCAGAATTTGTTTCTTGGGCTGAAAAAGGTATCCTTACCATTTTGTGAGCATTGTGTTTTGAGCAAGAAACACAGGTTAAAGTTCAGTACGTCAACAACAAGAAGTCAAGAGATCTTGGAGTTGATCCATTCCGATGTTTTGCAAGCACCAGTTATATCCCTTGGAAGAGCAAGGTACTTTGTATCATTTATTGATGATTATTCTAGGAGATGTTGGGTGTACCCAATCAGGAGGAAGGAAAATGTTTTTGAAGTCTTCGAAACATTAAAAGTGCGGAAGGAGATTGACTCTGGAAATAAGATCAAGTGTCTGAGGACAGACAATGGTGGAGAATATATAAGCGAGGAGTTTGATACTTTTTGTCAATAGGAAGAAATCAAGAGACAGTTCACGGTGGCGTACACTCCTCAGCAAAATGGAGTGGCAGAGCGGATGAACAGAACCCCGTTGGATAGAACAAGGGCGATTCTAAAGACTGCAGGTATTGCCAAAATTTTTTGGGTAAAAACAGTGAATACCGCCTGTTATGTGATCAATCGATCTCCTTCAATGGTGATTGAGTGGAAGACACCGATGGAGATGTGGACTGGTAAACCCACTGACTATTCTTGGTTACATACTTTTGGAAGTCCTGTATATGCAATGTTTAATGACCAAGAAAGATAGAAGTTGGATTCGAGATCTAGGAAATGTATCTTCTTGGGGTACGCTGATGGTGTGAAGGGGTATTGTTTGTGGGACCCCACTGCCCACAAATTTATCATCAGCAGATATGTCATTTTTACAGAAGACAAGGTGCAAATGAAAACCGATCAAGACACAGAGAAGGAGAATACATAAACTACAATAGTCGAAGTAGAGGACAAGTCCAAGGAAGAAACAGTTTCCTCTGAAGCATTACCAGAGCACGATGATCAAGTACCGATTGAGTCTGGACCACGAAGGTCAACTCGAGAGAAAAGAGCACCAGTATAGCACTCAAACTATGTCACTGAGAGCAATATTGCGTACTGCTTATTGACAAAGGATTGAGAGCCATCTTCTTTTGTGGAGGCGACCCAGAGTCCAGATGTATCCTCATGGATGGCGGCGATGCAGGAGGAACTTGAAGCCCTGCACCAGAACAAGACTTGGGATCTTATTCCTTTACCTCATGGAAGGAAGGCTATCGAAAACAAATGGGTCTTTAAGATCAAGCATATGGGAAAGACCAGGTGGAAAGATATCATGCAATATTTGTGGTAAAAGGATTTTCTCAGAAGGAATGTATTGATTTCAATGAAATATTTTCTCCTGTTCTTAGACTGATGACTCTTCGGATAGTTCTAGCGATGTGTGCTACATACAGCTTACATCTAGAGCAGTTTGATGTGAAGACTTCGTTTCTACATGGTGATCTTGATGAAGAGATATATATGCTCCAACTGGAAGGGTTTGTAGAAGAAAGTAAATAGAACATGGTTTTCAGGTTGAACAAATCTCTGTACGGTCTCAAACAGGCGTCGAGGTGTTGGTAAAAGAGATTTGATTCCTATATCATGAGTCTTGGATACAAAAGAATTCATTCATATCCTTGTGCATATTTCAAGGGTTCGAATGGTAATGATTTCATCATTCTTTTGTTGTATGTAGATTATATGTTGATTGCAGGCCCCAACAATGATCAGATCTAGGAGACGAAGGCACAGTTGGCTAGGGAGTTTGATATGAAGGACTTGGGACCAGCAAACAAGATTCTTGGGATGCAGATTTACCGAGACAGAAATACTGGGAAGATTTGGCTATCACAGAAGAGTTACTTACAGAGACTCTTAAAACTCTTAAACATGCAAGACTGTAAGTCAATATCTACCCCTCTTTCCATTAATTTCAAGTTATCCTCCACGATGAGTCCTAGCAGTGAAGCAGAGAGGATGGAAATGTCTCGAGTACCGTATGCATTGGAAGTGGGTAGTCTAATGTTCACTAAGGTTTGTACTAGGCCGGACATTGCACATGTAGTGGGAGCAGTTAGTCGGTACATGGAGAATCCAGGACGGGAGCATTGGAGAACAGTGAAGAGGATCCTAAGATACATCAAGGAGACCTCAGATGCTGCATTATGTTATGGAGGATCAGATTTTACTGTCAGAGGCTATGTTGATTCAGATTTTTCAGGTGATTCTGACCGGAGGAAATCCACTACTGGTTATGTGTTTACTCTTGGAGGAGGAGCTGTGAGCTGGATTTCAAAGTTACAGTCAGTTGTAGCTTTATCCACGATGGAGGCAGAGTACATGGAAGCTACACATGCTTAAAAATATGTGACTTGGATGAGAAGGTTGTTGGAGGAGATTGGGAACAGACAGGAGAAGATTCCATTGTTTTGTGACAGTCAGAGCGCCTTACACATTGCAAGGAATCCATCTTTTTCATTCCAGGACGAAGCACATTGGGGTGCAGTGTCACTTTTTTTGAGAGAAGACAGATATCATTAATGATGAAGATCATCAGACGTACATAAGAAAAGCCACTGAGGGAAATTATCCAGCCAGAGCTGGTTGGCATCGAAGGGGCCCGATGCCGCCAACTGATGGGCCACATTGTTTCCTTATCTTTTAGTAAAGGAGAAGGTGCAGAATGAAAAGCATTGGCGGAGAGAGAGAATTCTTCTAATGATGAGGCTAAAAGACTTGATTTCACCGTCGTTGTGGTTAATGGCATTGATCACGGTGAGGCAGTCAGACTCAATGTTGATATCAAGCCATCCATGATCCCTAGCTAGCATCATACCTGTCAGGATAGCGTTAGCCTTAGCCACGACAGGTTCCCAAAAGACATGATGTGATTCATATTTTGCAGCAATGATTTTCCCAAGATGATTTCGGACCAGGAGACTGAGGGAGACAAGTCCATGCTTGGGGAGAGATGCGTCCACATTGATCTTAAGAGTTCCTGCCGTTGGGGGGTTCCACCGAGGAGGACAGGAGGGAGGAATATCTGGCCTGTGATGTCCGTTGTGGTGGTTCCATCCCTCAATCCATGATGTATCCCATTCAATCCAGAATTCAGGAGGTTTATGAATGTGATGGAAAACAACATCGTTACACCGGACCCAGATGATCCAGGCCAGGGTGTAGAGTGAGCCTGAATTATCCGAAGAGAGGGAGGAGCACCAGCGCAGTAGGAGAGCGGGAAGGTTAGGAACCATGGCCAGAGATGCATCTGGAGCCGGGCTCCATTTGTTCCAAATTTCCTTAGCTCCAGGGAATTGAATGATAGCGTTCAAAGGGGTCTCAGGGATATTAGGACAGAAAGGGCAGGCAACAACACTGGACATATATCGGTAGACGAGAAGGCTCATGGTAGGTAGGGTGGCCGTGTCACATACATAACTTATTTTAAAGTTAAATTCCATTTAATATTCATTCATGCTTTGTTTTGAGGGTTTCCTAAGCATTTATGGAGGAATGAGTGAGTTTTTATGAATTGGGCCAAACCATGAGCCCAATTCCAGATTTAAAATTAAATTTTGATTCCTTTATAACTTCTTCATTTTTCAACATTTTTCATCCATTACAATTCCTAATTGTCTTCCCCTGACATATTAACACCACAATATTTATTTGTTCCATTTATAAATCCATAATCATGGTGGATATGAGTTTTTGTTTAAGGAATTGGGCCTGCCCAAAGGCCCATTTTCTGCATTAAAAAAAAATTATTCTTTAATATCTCCTTCACTATTTGCGTTTTTTTGGTGATTCAAACTCTCACCTGAGAACACTTACCTAAGGCGCGCCCCCATGCCCTCCTCCCACAATTTGAAGCTTGATAGAATCTCGAAAACGGTCAAACCTTCTCTGGATTTCAGAAATCATCCAGATTTGGAGAGGTAAATTGATCCTTTCATAACTCCTTATATTCTTACTCTTTTCCCCCCATCCCAATTCATACATGACCTTCTCATTCTTGTTTGAATATCCATTAAATTTTTATCTGTTTTAAAATTCAGATTATGGTCGATTTTGGGTCGTTTTCTTCAGGATTGTTTTGGGTAAGTGATTCCTTCTTGGTTTCTTCCTTTTCCATTTGGGTTTCCTCTCTCTTTCATTATGTTCTAAAATATATAGAAGTTAGGTTTTGATCCTAGGGTTTCATTTGGTGTATTTGTGGTCAAATATTGTGATATAGGTCTGAATTTATCTTCCTTGTGGTGCGGCGGTTGTGCGGTTGACGTTTCGAACCAAGTTTTGAGGGATTTGACACTTCCGGTAGGTGATTCCGTGTGTGATCATTTCTAGATGAGTTAGTTTTCTTGAACTACTTATTATGCATTTTCATAATATGCTGTGTGTGGTGCAAAAATATTTTATGTTGGATTTGGTTAAGCATTTATTTTTATAGTTTCATTTTAGCTTAAAATTTGGTGTTTTTCATGTGTAACCCTCTGGGTATTGTTTGGGATTGTTTTATAACATATGAATTTGGTTTAATAAATCTTGTTTGGGATGAAAATTATGATTTGGTGGGGTGTTGGTGTTCCACTAGGTCTTAATGAGTTTTTTAAGGGTTTAAGGTGTAAAACTTTATTGTACTTCTTGAAAGTGATTTTGAAAACGTGAGCGTTTCATGTGGATATTTTGTGCTATTGTTTGAGGTGTTTGTATAACACATTGGGGGTTGTTTAATAAATGTTTATGGGGCTTCCAATTCTTTTTTGAATTTGTATTGGTGTGATTTTGTCCTTGAAATATGGTTTTGAAATGGGTTTTATTTGAAAAGCTTTTGTACACTATTTAAAATTGTTTTATGAAAGTTTTGAGTGGTTTAATGATTTATGTAAGAGGTAAAACCATATTGGAAAACTGTTTTGGATTGTTTATACTTTCAAATGAGCCATTTTAAATGTGAATTGTTCTGTTATGTGATGTTTAGAATATTTTTAGGGACTTTATAAAATTTTTATAGGATGTGTTGAATTGTGAAAGTTATGCAAAAAGTATGTGGGACTTTTTTGGTGTGAGTTTATTTCAAAATGCATTTCAATGAAAAGCGGAATTGTGACTTGTGTGATGTGCATGGAGATTTTTGGTTAATGTGTGAGGTGGAAGTGATATTTTTATGTGAAAAATATATTTCTTGGCTTGTTGAACTTGTTTGAGCACAAAGGGAAAACCCGGGTATCTAGGTGGGTGGACGTGTACTAGTATGCTAGTGAATCCGTGGGGTTTGGCCTCAATTTCACTTAGCAAGATTGATTCTTACAACACTAACTAAACTATGATGATGATGATTGGGGACCACTAGGTTATGGGTATGTTCCCTACTAGTGGCTCGTGCACGAGAACATATATTGTGATGGTTACTCTCACCGAGATACGAGGTACCTGGGACCCAGAATGAGCTAGTGCCTAGGGGTTATTTCCTATTTCTTGTGCTCATTATTTACTTTGTACTTACCGTCGGCATACGGTATAGTTGGATGGAAAATTCAGTAGTGTTGACATTATTTTTAAAAGTGTTGATTCTTAATGATAGCCCACTTGAAAACTGTTTTTTTTGTTTCATCTTTTAGAAATTGTAACTAACATTTTCTGTTTATGAAAACTTGAAAACTTTTTGTCTTTGAATGTTTATCACATGGAATCTCTTAGTGGTGGTATCCTACTGGGCATTGTCTCACACCCTACTTACACCCTTGGGTGTAAGTAGATTTGGTTATTTTGTTGTTTCAGGTTTGGATACAGTTTTTAGTTCTAGTGGTTCGGGTTTCTAACATGTCCTTGGGGGTGAAGTTTTGTAGAGATGGATTGAGGGCGGTGCCCCTTGCCATGAGGGTTCTTGGACTGTTTAATTGTGATTTCGTACCTTCTTTATAGTCTTGTTGAGTTGTTTTAAAAGATGTAATTCAGTTCTGAATTTTGTAAAAGATGGTTTTAGTTGAAAAATTCAGATTCTTTTTATTGAGTTTGTTTGTTGTTTAATGTTTATAAACTTGGGTAAATCGTTCCCAAACATCATTTTATGATACCCGGGCACTTGTTACAGCCCGTGGAGATCGGGAACGCCCTTCGGGCCTTGGCACGGGCCAGGTTTGGTTCCGGATTGATGGTGACCAGATCCGGTTCGTGACAGTCCGTGCATAGCTGCCACCAGAAGTGGCGTATTTTTTGGGGGATGTTGAGCTTCCAGAGTGATTTCCATGGACCCTCATTCCAATCGACTGGGTGGTTTCCAAGAGCAAGTCTGTATCCAGATTTCACCATGTACTCGCCCGAAAAATCATTAATCCAGAAGAGATGGTTGGGTCCTACGTCTTGGATCCAGGGGATGCTTAGGATAAGTCTTTGGTCTCTTTCGTTAAACCATTCATGAATTTTATCCAAACACCACCCCGTCCCTTGGTCAGAAAGGAGGCACCTGACAGTGGCGTTTTCAAAGCCTAGTTGGGCGTGTGAAGTGGCCCGCATATCTTTCGAATCGATCAGCCAGGGATCGGTCCAGATATTGACTGATGAGCCATCCCCAATCTTCCAGACCATCCCTTTTTCCAGGAGCTTTCGGGCCCCCCAAATGCTTCTCTAAAGGAAGCTAGGACGTGGACCAAGCGAGGAAACATGGATGTCAGTGTGGGGAAAGTACTTAGCTCGTAGAACCCACGTACAGAGAGATGATGGACGGTTAAAAAGGCGTCATCCTTACTTGGTCAACAATGCGTCATTGAAGAGAAAAAGATTTCGGAATCTCATCCCTCCCTCTGACTTGGGTATACAGAGTTTCTCTTAGGCCATCCAGTGGGGTCTATTCCTTCCATCATTTTTCCCCCACCAGAAGTTGGCCGTACGTGTGTGGATTTGGTTGACAATGGTCACCAGGGGCTTGAACATGGACATAAAATAGCTAGGGATAGACTGGATGACAGCTTTTATGAGGGTCTCTTTGCTTGCTTTTGAAATTCGTTTTGGGGTCCAGCCTTGAATTTTCTTCTCAATCCTGTCCACCAGAGATGCGAATATTTCTTTTTTGGACCGACCTATCTCCATGGGAAGCCCGAGATGCGGTGGAGGAAGGAAGTGTGGATATGCAGAAGATTCATACTAAAGAAAATCTAGAAGATTTCCTGACGAAGGCGATTAACTCTGATAAGTTCAGATGGTGCAGATCCTCGAGCGGTCTCCCAGATACATGAGCAGCATGGTTAGACAGATAGAAAGGATGTGTGGAGATGTGATTGGTTCTCAATCAAATCTCAAAGTGGGAGATGTGTCAGCAACAACTATTTTCCACGGATAGGTGGCCGCCCCCCTTGACTGACAAAAGGAAGGGTAGGCGTGGTGGTGGGCAGTGGGTGGCCAACCCCACCAAACCCACCAGCGGGAGAAGGCAGCAGGAGGGCTGGGCAGGTCTGGCAGAAGCCTATAAAAGGCAGAAGCCTCCTCCCACTTTGATCATAACCTTCACCGGCTTTCTCGTCATCAGTTATTCCATTTGTGAGCGGTATTTAGTGAGGCAGTTTTCTCCTTTATTTAAGAGAGAATATTACGAGGGTTTTCTCCTTGTAATAGTGAGGGAGTGTGTACCCACTTTTACCTCATAGTGATCCTTCTATCTTCCCGTGGTTTTTTACCCCTTTCATTTTGGGGGTTTTTCCACGTTATCTGGTGTCCCATTTATTTCTGAATTTGCACTTTATTTTTATCTCGTGATTATTGCTGCACCGTGGGCCAATCATTTACGGTCTTAACAGTTATTAGGGATGATAGAAGTTGGTCAAGGTTGATAGTTTGTTTGGGGTATTAAATAAGGGATATGATAGCTATGAAGGGATACAAATTCATTTGGATTGGTTTCATCTAGCTGCTTGTGGGAGGATCGAACCTTGGGAGGCTCTGATCTTTAGCCTCGGGAGAGTGGTCATCTAAAGGGGATTTCTCAATGCACGTCTACTTATTTCTTCTCCTTCCTCTTATTCTTCATATACTCTACTATAATTATACTTTGTCTCCTATTGTAAATGGCTAGTACTATTGTGTCAGAGGAGTATACAGTTCATTAATTATCATTACATACTTATTTTTTATCATGCGAACATTGTTAAGATAGAGTACTAACATTTAGTGTTTTTATTGAGAGAGGATTTGGTCGCTTAGAGGATGATCATAGAGCTGAAGTCAGGGGGGGGGGGCGAGAGAGATGGTTGAGAGGAGTTGCATTCAATGTTGGAAAAGCACAAATGTAGTTATGATTTGCGATCATTGGCAAAACACAAGTAATGAAGGACGATCAAAGCTGGATGAATATTTTAAATAAGATCATAGTCTTCTCTATTATAGAATGGAAGTACGAGGTTAGGCGATCATTGTGTGTTTTTTCTTGCTAACTGAATGTGGAGCTGAGTTGAAGTTGTTTGTGGCGATCATTAAACATTAGAAGCGGGATGAATGATGAGTTTAGTTAGAGTTAGGTGATACTCGTGTGTACATATCTATGTGGATTCCAATGAGAATGGAGAAATGACTCTAATGTTTGAGTGACATTGGAATGTTTGATGCAGAGTTTCGAAGAGTAGGTGCGTAATCAGATGATGATGACCGTGTAGGATGAGTTCATAAGTTGGATAGGGGAAAAACTGAGAGCCAACATTCCATTCATGAATAGGTGGAATCCAATTATGTTTCTAGAAAATAGAGTGATTTCTCTATTATGTTTCTATGTGGCAATGGACAGCGGATTTTGGCTATAAAAAAGATGGAAGCCAAAATTCGAATGCTGCTACCCTGGCTATAGGAAAGAGAAGATTTGCGCATCAAGTGGAGCGAACATCTTTCTCTGTGGTAGACCCTAATTATTGGATCACTAAAATGGAAAATTACTTCAAGTATAGACAGATGCACGAAGACATGAAACGTCCTTGGGGATAGTTGTGTATGGAGAACACTGCTATAAGGGGTATGGGAATGATAGGGAGCATCTTGTACTAGATACAGTGGATATAGGAGAGGTGACGGTTCATCCATCTCCTGCTCAAGCGATGCAAGGGTTTCCATCATAGGCCAGACGAACATAACCTTAGGTGACAATAGACCCTATGCTGAAGGAGACCAGTCTGATTGTTCAAAGAAGTGATGATAGAATTGATTCTGCTTCAGAATCTGGAGTATGAATTGACCAGGTAAGGGTTCACATTATGATTGAAGTGAATGGCAGTAGTGAGCCAGTGAAACAGCTTGAATCAAGTCTTGAACTAGTCGTGGGATTGGGGAGAGTTCTGACCACGCATGAAAGGGTCAATTATAGTATGTTTGAGGAGCAAACTAAATCTAGTAGTGTTCGGCTATAAGGGGGGAAATTAAAAGAGATTCATATTGAAGTTATATTTGGTGGTGTTAGTGGGATTGTGGTCCAAGAACCATCATACCAAATAGATCTATATTCTGTATCCTGCTTGGGGATGGCCACAGTTTGTAGTGGGTATGGTCAAATAATTGGGGCTCTTGATGTATTCATCAATTTAGACCATGAAGCTGATGAATATGAAAGCTGTAGATAATGGTGGGTTACCTCCTGGTTTTCCTTTGGGAAGGGCTGGATTAATATTATTCAATTCTCAGTTAGTTTTTGTCAGCACTGGTGGAGATGGTTACTTCCTGGAAGTTTTTATGCGTGACTCTCAATTTTTATAAGTTATACACTTTACACCCAGTAAGCAGTGCTCATATCTTAAACTAGTTTCTAAAGGGTGTGGGACTATGTTTGTTTTGATATATGTTTCTATCCTCACACTTATGCATGCAGTGTCTTCACTGGTTGTAGTTGTAGTGATAAGGAAAGCATTAAATTCCTCGAGCCACCATTCAATATATGGGCACCACACTAATCCATCTGAATGGCATAAGTTACATTGCTTGGAGATAAGTTATAATTGCTGTACAGATGATCATTAGATTTGTGATTGGAATAATTTTTTGAAGGATTGTGTGGTAGCCGTGGCAGCAGGCACTGAACGTTATCCCCAACTTCTCGCTTTCATAGAAAAACCCTTTTAAAGCTCCAAAAGATTGAAGAGGCAGATTATATGTTGTCTAATATTACCTAGTTGGGACCAGCTAGACTTGTTGGAAGATTTCCCCTTAAATTCATTGAAGGACCTAATAGAAGAAACATACGACTGTAGTTCAGTGCTTGTGTTATAATATAAGGTCGAAAATTCTCCCTAAAGATAGATGTTGTCATGCTCGTGGTAGATTTTGCCAACGAATATGATAAATATACCGAGTGGAATACAGAAGTTTGGTTTACCGAGCAGCTGAACTAGGATAGAAGTGATGCTGGAGCTGGAACAGGTATGCCATCATTTTCAGAAGGGGGAACTATTCTAGTGCAAAATAAACCGATTTGTGTTTTTGGTACTCTGATTTGGGGACAAGCTGGATTTTCAAGGGCGAGGTAATATTAGGAATGAGTGGAAAGAGTGAGGTCAATGAGGTTGGGACTGGCCAGGGCTGGCTGGGGCTGTCTGTAGGAGGGAGTGGGTAACTGCTGGGGGGAGTTTTGTATTTTGTTGTATATTAGCTTTTGGGGCTGGTAGAAGTAGGTAGGGGTTGGTTAGTTTGTTTGGGGTATTAAATAAGGCAGAGGACAGCTGGAAAGGGATATGAATTCATTCAGATTAATTTCAGCTGGCAGCTGTAGGGAGGATGGAACCTTGGGTGGCTCCGACCTTTTGCCTCGGGAGAGTAGTCTTCTCTAGGTGAGTTCTTCTTGTACTATACTGTAAATCTTATTCGTTTCTTATTGTAATTACCTATTGCTGCTGTGTCATAGAAATATACCGTTCATTAACCATCTTTCTACTTATTTTTCTACCGTCAAAACATTGTTAGGCTAGAGTCTTAACACCCATGCTTGAAAATCCACCTTGTACTCTGTCAAAATATAAGAAGGCATCCTCGAAATCATGTTTGGCGGCCTCGCTTCTCTGGTCAAGAGGTTGAGTTCCAGGAGATGTTCTGGCAATTCCTTCTGTTGGAAGACAGTGATGTTTTACTTCTTCAATAGATGTAGCAATCTTATGGTTCCCCCTTCTCTAGAATAGGTCATTATTCAACAGCTTCCTGGCTAGATGCTGGGAGTATAATTCATAATCACCCATTGCAGCTTGAAGCTTTGTCGAGAATCACATGAACTATAACATATAATATAGCGGTCTCCAAACATAACTTGACCCAATCAACCCAGCCCAACCCAGCCGGGCCAGGTCGGGTTACAAATGAGATATGGATGGGTTGGTTTAATTTGAGTTGGGTTTGTCGGGTTATAGGTTGGAAAAAAACCGGCCCAACCAACCCAACCAATCCCTAATTTATTTCTTCTAGCTTGGGGGCTCAATGTAGGGATTGTTGGTCTTTTGAATTTGGAATATTTTAAATTTTCTAAAATTGTTTAGTTTTTATTTAATCAATAGTTTTGCAGATTTTTTTATTATTCATTCCTATAATTTTTTTACCAGACCCAACAGATCTGACCTGCAGCGACTCGGGTTTTTCTCTGTCAGACTTTGGAATGTTCCTATGAATAATTCCCAAGTTAGGCGCGAAGACAACATGAGATTCAGAAATCCGGTGTGCTCGAAATAAATTTTATAAAAAAATATTAAGAACTTTTATACTGTGCACGTGGCGGAGATGAGTTATTTCTCAAATGGTAGCTTGTTTCTTCGTTTTCGACGGGACGACATCTAGCAACGATCTGCTCAATTTTATCAGCGATTTCAAGGTGGTGTTCATCATCTACTGTTCCACGGGGATGTTTTGGTGGTCTTATTGTATGTTCCTTAATGTGGTACCCTTGGCCGCTCATACCCAACTCTGGCCTCTCATTCCTCTTCTCCTCTCTAAGTCGGATCTGGAGAATGTGGAAACAAAGAGGTTTTGGGTTTGTGGGTCGGCGGTCGAGGGTTCTTTCCTTGGTGATGCCATTTTCTGCTTGAAGCCTTCGTTCGGTGTCTATTTGGCCGCACTTATCCCAGCCGTGGCTTCGTGTTCCTCTGCACCTATCCCAGTCGGAACTAGTGCGGTGGCACTAAGAAGTTTTGGGAGGTGGGTTGGTGGCCATTGGTATTCTGGATGCGACCGAAATCAGGATGGTTTCTGTTTTTCGACCTCTTCGTCGATGGCGTTCTCGGGTGTTTCCTGCACCGACTCTATCCCTTCTCTATTCTATGGTTGTTGTTTTCGTGGATGTTTGTTCGGATTGTTCACGTTGATGGTTAGATGTGTGGTACTTTTGGTTCTGTCGAGACCGTTGTTGCCGGCGAGTTGATCTCGCCGGCGCTGATGATGTTGATACAGCGACGAATAATCAGTTTTTTCATCTCATGGCTTCTATGGTGCCCGTGATGGTGTTCTGTGATAGTACGACTCCGACGATGATCCGATGATTTTGGTTTGGTGCGACAGTTCCGGCAAAGATGGTGTCAACGTCGACTCGATGAACAGCGGTGTTGATGATGGCTCGAGCGTCGTGCTTCCTTGATTCGCGTAAGGCGTAGAGTTCGAGGGTGTCTATCTGAATTTTGAATTTTGTAATTTGAATTTTGAATGTGATATTTTGGGGTGTTGTGCGGTTTGAGTGCCGTTTGTATGGGTTCCCACTTACCTCAAGTGGACATTTTGAAAATTAAAAAAAAATAGAATTTGGAGGTTGAGTTCAGAACATCATGCTTACTCTATGTGCAACATAATTTTAGTCGGTATCGGGTGTCAGGTTGCAAGAGAGCTGGGACCTGGAGGACGAAGGTTTTAATTTAAATGAAAAAGAAAAAGAAATTACCTCATCCCCTCCCCATTTGGTGTGTGCACGCAAGAGCCCTCCCCTATCCTTCTTCGTCGATGAACCTAAGGCCAAATCGATGAAACGAAGTATCGCCGGACTCGGATTTTGACGGTGGACGCTCCCCGATGGTGCAACGGCAGCAGCTGAGCGCGGATCTATGCTCGAAGCGCTGGTGTTTCACCAGCAAGGTAGGTGGTTTGAGTTTTAAAATCCCGGATCCCGTTTATGATTTTTTTTCTTCAAATAGTCATAAAGGTTGTTTAGTTCGGGCCTGAGCTTTCCGAAACATGTTTCAGATATGAATTTGGAGCACCGGGATGTTCCCGGTGGTCCGCGGATGTTTTCCGACGGCGGGGCCGGATTCCAGCAGCGACAAAGGCTGAATCCGGCGATGGAATGGCAGAACGCAGCTGAGTCCGGCGAGGAGCAAGGTGGCGCGGTGGCTCCGGCAGGGGTGGTGCGGCGGTCAAGCCAGTCGGCAGCGGCGGTTTCCGACGACCTAGCGGCGGTCCGGTCAGATTTTTCCGGGGTTCTTTAAACCCCAGTAACTCACAAACCGAAAACTCAATCTACAAGATGTTTGCGGCGACATGATCCTTGTGTTGAGACAGACCCTTTGAGTTTTTTTAGGGAATTTTATGTGTTGGGTTTGTGGCCTGGGGCCACAAAATGTTGAAATAATAATAATATTTTATTATTATTTAACTTCGGTCTGCCATAACTTCTGCACGGAGTGTCCGATTGACGCGCCGTCGGTGGTGTTGTAACCCTGATGGTAACATGGATGTTTCAAGAAGGATTTTGGGTGTTGGGATCGAGATCAGTCTGTGGGACCCACGAGGCCCTAATTGGGCGTTTGTAGTGAGATGTGACTTTTTCACCGGGTGTCTATTTTGGACCAAAGAGTAGTCATTTCCTTGTGTTTTTCCGAGATGATCGCATTGGCGTGATCTGTTCGATATGTTCCAAGATCAAGGCATGGGCCCCACTTGGGCTTGTTACGTTGAAAAATACCTTTTTTACCGGTAATCCTTTTCGAGCGAGTAAATAGCCTATCATGCGTCTTTTTCTGCGTAGAACGTGATGGTGGTCTCGGTTTGCGCCTAGGAGGTGTGCAGTGTGGTGATGTTGTGGGACACTTGGGCTGACAATGTTTGGATCAGTAGTGGTTGAGTAAACTCCTTGGTTTGTTCTTACAAGGGTTCGTGTGGCATTACAACCCCAGTACAGGTTTGTGATCTCCTCGATAAGATGAGTTCAAATAGAGTTGTGGCATTCCTCCAGTGAGGTCGTCGTAGGATCCTCAAGCTTCGCTTCCCTAGATCGGGTTCTTGGTATTGTTGTGACCAACACTACATGGGCGACGATCCCCTATCTGACAGGACAACCAGGAAGGGTTTGTAGCATCATTGGGAATATGATCCCCTACGCAGTGGGAAATATTAGTAGGGTTGTGGTATTGTCAGGTATACGATTCCCTACTCAACGTGTGGTTTTCTGTAGGGTTGTAGTATTTTCGGTAATGCGATCCCCTACTCAATGCATGGTTTTGGTAGGGTTTGTGGTATCGTCAGTTCGATCCCCTACTTTACAAGTTATACCAGATGGGGTTTTATGCATCGTTGTGACCACCTTTACGTGAGTGATGATCCTCTATCTGAGTGATGTGATCTATGAAATGCCAGATCAGGATGTGGTAACCCCCAGCAGATCCTGGGAGTGATCCCATATATGTGAGATCTTTGTTTTACCAGGGTGGGTTCTGGTATCCCTTAGCGAACCCTAGAAGTTATTCTCTATCCGAGAAGTTTGGTGTTCTGCAGTTTCAGCATGACGTTCTTAGTGACGATATCTGACGAGCGTGTTCTCTCGGATGGGCCATCTAGGATGACGATGTAACCCGATGGAGTGTATCTCTCGGGCGAGTGTCATTTAGGATGATGGAGCTCATGGAGTGTGTTCTTTGATTTTGTGTATGCCTTAAAACCTAAAGTCGAACCTATCACAGGCGATGAGGTCATACCCTCATGAGGCTTGATGCATGAGACGAGTAGATCTGGATGTTCTTTGTATATGTATGGGCATATACCCGTTTGAGCTGTCTAGTTGAGTTTAGCTGAGGACGGTCTCGAGATGGAGTTTCTCATTCAGGTTCCCTCTGGCTGGGATGAGCAGACTGATGCCTTTCAGTTTCTCACTTTTATTTTGGGTTTTTAGGGCGCCTACTGAGTATCTTTATACTCACTCATACATGGGCTTTGCCTGCACATGTTTTGGGTCTTGTGAAGACCACATGCCTTTCGACGGAGTCCTAGGAGAACTTAGAGTAGGCAGAGCTTTGTGAGCTAGACTGACCGGAGTGTTTACCGAAACTGTGCTGGGGAGCTTTTCAGTGGGTGCTTTTGATAGTGATCCCCTCCTTCTAAGCAGGTTGGATGCTTTTGTAGTTTTCTTTTGGTGGGCCATGTATTTGTACTCTTGAACTTTTGTTGTACTCTGGTTGTGGGTTAAATGTATGCATGCATTTCTTTTAAGTTTTTATATATATATTTGCACTGCTGAATGGAGGTGTATGTGAGTGCGTGTGTACATGTACCTTTGGCTAATGCCTACCATGTGTGTGATCTCCTACTCGGTGTTAGTCGCTAGCCCCTGACCTATTGGAGGCGGGCTTGGGGAGGCGTGGCTCGAGCCCCGTTGGGTCGAGTCATGGAAGAGTGTTATCAGAGGCGGTTCCACCTATGGGATCTCAGAGCGTAGTTGGTCTAGCTGTGATCTTAGTTTGGGTTTTATAATGATAGTGTTCGGATGTTTCGAGTTTGGATTTCAAGCCAGAGACTCTAGTGTTGGTGTGGTGGCTGGCGTATCCATTCAATGAGGGAAAGCATACCAAGCTAAATGGTCTTATTGGAAATGATATGAATGATATTTATATATATTCCTAAAGTGTTTTTCATTTAAAGTGATTAATAATATTATTATTATAACTGTTTAACATAGGGTCAATTAAGAATTATAAAATTGGAAAGGGGTTGTGTGCAATTTTCTAACCCTAAACCCACAATAATAAATATCTAATTATATCACTTTCCATAATCAGTCTTGTTGTGCGAAATAGATTGAGAGATATTGTCTCAGTAACTATAGAGATATCTATATATATATAATGAACTCTCTCTTCCTCCTCTCTCAAGCCATCAATATAACATCAATATTTCTTCTTCCTTTAAGAATAATTCTGCTGCGATCAACTATGAACAATGCAAGTGATCAGGACCAGTCGTGCTAGAACTTGATGATTCTACGATGACGTTCATAGATTATAGTGTATGTGTGGATCACCGCTAGAGGGATTCTACAATTGTATCCTATATGTCAAAAACTATACGACAAAATCAAGTTAACCAAATAATTAATGAATGAATAATTACAAGTTGATGTAATTCTATATATATTCATAAATTAATTATAAATTACATGAAAATATCCTATTCTTCGGGTTCGAGTGTTTTCTCTAGTCAAATAATATATGGTTTTCATTAGACATGGTGTTATTTTTCATGTTCAATAATTATTATTCAGATATTAAGACTAAAAATATGGGTTTTCCATGGAATAAAGGAAATTATGTTGTGTCCATAACCTGCAAGTGGTATCAGAGCGGTCACATGATTAAATAATAGTTATTTACTATTCATTGATTGTTTGCATGAATTTCTGATTTCTTTTACTTCAGATAGATTTATTTTAATATCTAAAAATAATCTTCTCTTCCCTTCCCCATTATCTCTTACATAAACAAAAAATAGTTAAGATTAAAAAAATAATGAAACATATGAAAAACACCATCTAGACATGCCAAAGGTTCTGCCTGGACAATACCAAACTACAAAGTGTGTACTTCCAAAATATAGACCGTGTATAGTGTCTTTCATTTGTATCTCACCATATTAGGTTAGATCTAAAAAAATAAAATCTAATATCTGACAATATTGTATCGGTGTGTAAATGCAGACTATTTGGCATATGGTTTGAAGACCAAAATGTCATGTAACAACTGTACACAATCTCTTGTCCCCATTTTCTCATAGTTGAGCAAACAAGGTGTCATAGAATGCCATTTATCGGATGCATGACATGTGAACCGATGAGCCATGAAAATCCAAGGCCACACACATTTTAAGATGGATATATATGTTTTGTACCTTTAACTCATTCGTGATGAGAAACAAGCCAAGTCCTTAGGTGCGTGCTGCAAACATAGGTAGAAGAAAGTACACGTTGTGTAGTCTACTGTAGACAATGTACTTAATTTAACATGGGTATAAAAAATTAAATATATGATTAATCCTATTAACACATGTTATGGGTGTCATTAATTAGATAACACATGCCATGTCATAAGATTAATAATTGGATGTTGGATTATTTTTTGTGTTAAATTCCAAATATACAAGACCACATAATTTGGATAAGTACACATCGTTTCCTCTATGTACACTTGTTTACTTCATTAATTTTAAGTGAAATTATTTTTATTTAAAATTATAGATGTTGGTGAGTTAAGGATACCTGGATAGAATTCAAATAAATTGAATTAATTCAATTAATGTGTGGTGCATTATCTTAAGTAATGAATGAATCAAAGTAATTGATAACTAGATTGAAAATGTATGCTCTTCGCATGTTGTGTGGATGATCATGATATTAGACCAGTCATGTGTATGTGATTGGTTTCTTTTAATTTATTATGATTAAATTAAAATTGATGGTATGTATGTCATACCCTCCTCTTTATTATGTAAGGGCTTATGCACTCAAAATTTATTTCAAGTAAACCCACTTATCAATTCAATTGGATCTCCTTACCTGCATGTGAGTAAATTCTTATGTAAGGATGGAGCTCCCAGGTGTGAGAAGGCAGTTCAAGTCTAGGAGTTGAGGGGAAACCAATTGAGGAAATACTTAGGAACCATGGTGGAATGTTGCAACACAAACCAAGCTAGGATTCAAGGTATTTTATCTTAGGATTGGGTTTTGTTTATGATTTTCTAGATAAACTATCCATTATAGAATCTCATGATCAAAAAACTCATATTTTATTTTTTTCAGTGAAATGGTTAATTATTGATGTTTTATAATGTTGCACGGACACCTAATAAATTAATTACAAAGTCTAAATGATGGAATAAGATATAACCAGACTATGCATGAATGTTTTATGAGACATGTTTAATCACTTAAGTAAAATCCACTTAATATTGGAAAGGAATGTGATAAGATATAGTGGTATTTACTCATAATTATAAAAATACCATAACTAATATATTATGTCTACATATCCTTCAACAACGTATGTTAGAATAAACCTCATAGTTCAAAGTGTTTGGCCAACAAAAATTTGCGTGATTTTAATTATCATGGAAGTTTTAGGTTAATATTTTTGATTTTATTAACTTAGTTCAAACCCATGGTTGAATTTCTAATAAGGACTTGGTGTTACTAAGAGATAAGGGTTTAGGAAATACTTATTTAGTATTTCAGGATTAGCTAGTTCACTCAATGAATTAAGGAAATGTGAGTTAATGCATTTGGAAAGTTACACATACCTAAACCCCTTAAAATAGATTGGTAGACCCAAGTATAGGTTATGAGATCAGGAATATAGATCCTTGACAGTAGAACATCTAAGAGACAAGATATTTTGAAATTGATAGGGAGGGATATTAGGTTTAGACAAAATAGTGTAAGATTAATGAAATTTAATTAAGTTTACATTTATTAATCTATTTTTTAATAAATCAAGTACTAATTATCTTCTTTTAATTTGTAGAAATGAAAAATAAAACGACATGAAAAATTCCACGTAAATCCATACTAGAGAAGGATATCCTTCTAATAGGTGAAAATTTCCGAGAATGGTATAGGCACTTAAGCATTATACTACATCACAAATGGAAATTATACAAGTTGGAAACCCCACTTCCTAAATTTATTTTCGAAGAGGTTGGCGAGGAAGAAGTATCTCTCTATATAAAACATGTGGACATGCAATGGATGTAAAATATTTCATGTTATTCTCCATGTCAAATAATCTTATACAATAATATGAGTATATGGATTCCCATAGAATCATTTATCACCTTCAAGTTCTCTATCAAGAGAAGGTGAGATCCGAGAGATATGAGATCTCAAATGCAATGTTCACATGCAATATTGGAGAATCAGTACCAACTGGGCCACATTTAGTCAAGATGATTGGATACATTGAGTGCATGTACATCTTGGGTATTATGATCCTTGATGATCTTCACACAGATCTCATTATTTCCTCACTATCTAAAAACTGCTCTAGTTTTATTTTGAGTTATAATATAAAACATAACAAGAAGACAATTTCAGAACTTATTACACTTATTATCCAAATTGATAAAGACATGAGGCATGAAAAAACCACTTCCCTTGTAGTAAATAAGAAAATTAAGGACAAGGAAAAGGGACTAAAGACTCATTCCAAATATAAGGTGTTGGAGAACCATCCTTCCAAGAAGAAGAAGATCCAGAGGAAAGGAAAGGAGCATGATTTGATATGTTTTCCATGTGGATGGAAGGGCCACTATAAGAGGAATTGAACCCAACTAAAGAATCTAGGGGAATTTTAATGGCATTATTTATCAAGTGTAATATTTTCATATCACTATGTCAGGTATTATATACTTCTTGCGATTCTCACATTTGTATCCAAATACAGGAACTAAGTAGATTTTAGAAGGTTTCTAAAGGCATGGTGGATTTACGAAATGCCAATTGAGTGACCCTGGCTTCTCTTTCCATTGGAGACTACCATATCATTTTTCAAACATGATTAATTTTGGTTTTAAAAAATTGTTATTATATTCCTTGTGTTACCAAGAACATCTTATATGTTTTTTGTTTATACATGGATGTATTTATTTTTAATTTTGAAAATAAGAGCTACTAATTTTATAATGATAGCATATGTTATGAAATGACATAGTTAAATAAAAATAATTGTGTATTATATTATGAAAACAAAATACTATCAATTGATAATGAAAAAAATATGCAAGACTCATTTAACACCCAGTTATGAAATAACCATCTCGACCACATAAATGGGGAGTGTTTGACAAAGCTCTATCAACATGGTTACTTAGAATCTTTTGAGCTTAAACCACTTAAAATATGTAAATATTGTTTATAAGGAAATATGAAAAAACCACCATTAAATGGTAAATGTGAAAGGGTTGTAGTGTTTCAAGAATTGGCACACACTTATGTGTATAGACCTTTTCAATTAGAAGCTAGACATGTATTTCTGTACTTTATAACTTTTACCAAAAACTTTAGTAGGTATGGTTATATCTACCTGATGAGGTATAAGTCAAAATTCTTTGAAAAATTCACCAAGTTCAAGAATGAAGTTAAGAATCATATTGGTAAGAAGATAAATAAGCTTCAATCAGATTGATATGGTGAAAATATTAACCAAGACTTTATCAATTTTTTTATTAGATTTTGAGATTTTATCTCAACTCACTCCACCATATACATCATAGTAGAATGGTGTTAGTGATAGGAGTAATCGTACACTGTTGGACATGGTAAGGTCTATGATGATCCATAGAAACCTTCCATTATCCTTTTAGGGATATATATTAGGTAAAACATCATTAATACTAAACTGAGTACTAACTAAAGTGGAAAATAGTTTTCCCTTCGAGTTATAGACCAGAATGAAACTCATTTTGTCACATGTTCATGTATGGGGTTTCAAGGAATTTGTTAAGGCTAGCTAAAGAAATAAACTAGCACCCCCAAGGTATAAATTGTATATTTATAGAGTATCATCAAGAAACAAAAGGATAATATTTATACAACCCTTTTGATAAGAAATTAACTATCGCAATAAATGACATCTTTCTTGAGTGATAGAATATCATCAAGGAGGATAATGGGAGAAATATTGAGTTAAATGTAGTTGAAGTTCATGATACACAAGAGATGGTACAAGAATATATTCCAAGGGTCCCCATTGAATAATTTGTTCCTGAAACATAGTTGTTGTGTAGGAGCACTAGAGAGGTAATAGAACCAGAGAGATATGGTTATCTAGTCACCAGTGATAGTGACTCATTATTGGATGATGATAATGATCCTATCTCCTAAAAGAATGGAATAACGAGCTCAAATTCTATAATATGAAAACAATAAATGAATTCTAAAATGGACTCCATGTATGAAAACCATGTTTGGGTTCTTATTGATCTTCCAGTTGATGTAAATCATATTTGCGGTAAATGGGTATTCAAGAAAAAATGGACATGGAAGGAAAAGTGAATACCTATAAAGCATGGCTAGTGACCAAAGGATTGAGAAACAATTCAAGGGATTGACTATGAAGAAACATTTTCTCCAGTTTACATGTATAAATCTATCATAATGTTTCTTTCCCTAACATCTTACCATGACTATGATATATTGAAAATGGATGTCAAAACATATTTTCTTAATGGGAATCTTCCAGAGGATGTGTATATGACATAACTAGAAGAGTTTGTGACTCTAGTAAATTCCAAAATGTTATTCATTTTGTATTGATCCATTTATGTATTAAAAAATCATATAGTTCATGGAACATTCAGTTTTATGTAGCCATACAAGAATTTGGTTACATTAAGAATGAATGTGATCCGTGTGTTTACAAGAAGTTTTGTGGGAGTATAGTTATTTTCATAGTAGTATATATTTATGACATATTACTGATTTGAAATGAGATACCAGCCTTAAAAAATGTTATTGCATGGTTGGGAAAGTTCTTATCCATGAAGGACATAGGTGAAATAGTCTGCATTATATGGATCAAGATCATGTGTGATAGATCCAAGAGGTTTTTTGGACCAAGTTGAAGTACATACATTAACCAAATAATAATGTGGTTCAATATAAGGTAATTCAAGATAGGATTGGTTCTATTTTCACATTGTATATATCATTCCAAGAAAATGTACCCTCAAAAAAGTGGAAAGAGAGAGAATGAGTAAGATCTCATATGCATCTATTATAGGATCCATCATGTATGTTATATTATGTATGAGGCATGATGTTAGATATTATTTAAGAATGGTAAGAAGATATCAAGCCGATCTAGGTGAACAACATCAGACTACTGTTAAGGTTATCCTTATGTTTCTAAGGTGAACTATGGATATTTTCCTAGTGTATGGAGGAGATGAAGATATATTCCTTAGAGGCATTAAAAATTCTATTTTTTACATAAATTACAATGACTTGAAGTCATAGTATGAATATGTATTTTGTCACAATGGAGGAGATGTAAGATACATTTTTTAAGAAGTTGGTTATTATTGATTATACTGCAGATTTTGGGTATATTATGGCTTCAAATTCATCCAAGGAAGAAGTTTATATTTGAAACATTATCTAAGAACTTTATGTAGTTCCTAACAGTTAAGACCCACCACTATTTACTATGATAACTCTATAGTGGTGACCCTTTCCAAAGATATAAGGTCACATCAAATATAAGGCCCCAACCTTAAACATTACTTAATCTTGAGATATTTCAAGAATACACCTTGATGATCTATTCAGGTTTAGAGTTTTAGAGAATTAGATCATAAAACTTGCATTACATTCCACATTTAAACAAAGTGGTTACATAAGGATAGTATTCATTTTTCCCATCAACGAAAACATATTTAAAATAAAACATGGATTCTACCTTGACAAAACCTTGACACTATCATATCATGTACCTTTCCCTTGCCTGTGAAAAACATTTCAAAAACTTGAGATGAGCATAAAAAGATCAGTAAGGGATATAAAAATATGGAAATGAAACATGAGTACATATATACATAAGAATGAAATCATACTTTACCCATAAAACATAATCACTTTAACATACCTCATCAAATCATGAATAAATCATAGAAATCATAAGACATAAAGGTAACTTGAGGCATTCATAACATTCTTACGTAGGGAGTAACCCTCTTGGTTACGTTTGGAATACCCATCACAGTATATTCCCTAAATCGCTTTAGAGAAACCTTAACGTTTCACTCATTCATGTTACCCAATGCATTGGAGAGCTATATCGGGCTCACCCACCCTTAGTTTATCACGGAACCACCCGTCTTCCTAATAATGCCCAAGAACCACAACACAATCGTATCACATAAAATATGCATAAAGGAAACATAACATTTCCACATTTCAATCACAAGATATCAATACAACACATTAATTTAAAAATATTATGAAAACCATTTTCAATACCAAAATAAAATAAAAGTAAAACATGGTATTTATTTTTCTTTAAAAAAAAGGTATGGCTTGTAGAGGAAGCCGAAACTCAAATAATGGTCACGGCGGCGGAGAAGTCGTTGTCGCCGCATACGTACGACAAAAACAGTCCCTTTTTTCGTTTATTAAACACTTAATATAAAAAATATTCCTTTTGAATAAACGTAAAAGTCAAAGGGGTTTATACACCGTATAAAAGAATGTTGTGTATAAAACAAAATATGCCTCAATGAAAGGAGATTGAGATGAAGTCCCATACCTCGGGTCCGACTTGACTCGGTCGTTCTTTAATCTCATGAATAATAAACTTGAGTTAATTTCTACTTGTTTAATAACCTTTTTCAAGTTCATTATTCCTTTTATATCACTTATTGCCATGTCATGAACACTATGTAATTATTTAAGTTAATAACGGTCGTTTTAACGATCATTGGTACTTGAGTAAAAAATAAACCCTTTATAATTACAAGTTGTTCATGTATCCATTATATTCAGAATGGTATTCATGATTTAGATATCATATATATCATATATATACAGTACATGCATGCATTTATAATATTACATAACATTTAGAGGTAAGAAATGAAATGCACCGTTCATGGAGATGGTAAGCCGTTCGTACGCATGAACGCTGCTTCCATTTCTATTTCATATTTTATGAAATGGAATCATAATGATATAAAGTTATATTATAATTCCATTGTAATATCATATATAATATCATAACTCCATCCTTTATATGTCCCACATATGGTATTAACGAATCAAATCACTTTGAGGGGGCGGTAGTCCGCACTTCGTTAAATGAAGATATCACGTTTACCCATAATGGAAACCATAAAGGTATGCTCAAAATGAAAAATACAGAATCTTAAGGAAAACATAAACATATTATATATCATATATAAATATAGTGTCATATTAATGGCCACCTTTGAAGGTGTTAAAATAATGTTGAACAATCATCATTTCGGGAGGCAGAAATTCTCCATCCACGAAAACATTATGTTCTTTAACCATTAGATGTAGGTGTGTGTAAGTGTAGCTCGAATCCTTCTTATAACAACATCCTAGTATATGGAAGATAATGGTGTTGTTAAAAAATAAATGAATAAAAAGAGTTTAGGGGGTTGGAGAAGCAAAATAAAACAAAAGAACACAAGTGAAGACATTACCTTAAAATCGGGTAACTCCCTTTGGTTTGAGATCAAAGGCTTCCTTGGGAAGACTTCTGCCCAAAGTGAGGCTTCAAGGAGTAAGAGAGGGAAGCGGAGAGACAAAATGGGCAGGGGTTGGCCGAGCCAAAGGCTTTGGAAGTGTGGGTAAGGAGGTAGAGGTGGGGGCCTTTTATAAGAGGAGAGGAGGGACACTCTTGGAAAGTAAAGAAATGTTACTTTATTTTAAAATGAGTTTCGGATTAAAAAGGTCCCACATTGATATAATTCAATTATAAGGTGATAAGGGTTCTAAATACACCCATCCAATAGGTTTTGGACATGTTTAGGTCATAGATTTTACATTATCTTTTCATTTTATTTAAATCCTTTATTAATGAGGTAATCACTGCATCATCATGATGTCATAAATAATTTAATTTATTTAATGTCTAAAAATTATAAAAAAATATATCATGATGTAGAAAATCTTTTTATCTTTCTAAATAATATTTATAGTCAAAAATATGACTTGTATAACCCCATTTAAAAATTGTTTTAGTAAAATAACTCATGTTTGTGTCATTTTAATTTTAACATTAAATAAAAAGATATTAGTGTCATTTTCCTACCAAAGTGGCTCCATGGGGTCCCCAAGTTGACCCATGGCTTTACTTTGTCGGCCATGACACATAAAATAAGGGTAGGACATGTGTCTAGGTATTTTCATTTTATTATAATATCATTTTTCCTTAAATTGCACTAATTACCTCTAATCGCAATTAAGAACTTACAAGTTACTATTCACCAAAAAATTATTTTAATCTCATTGAACCAAATTTTACTTCTTAATGACAACTATTTATGTCATATTTTTGAAAATCAAATCACATAATTGGCAAAGTTTCATTTAAACAAAAAATCAGTTTCTTTAACTACCACTTAGTGGTTTCACTATTCATCAAAAATTGAAGTTTTTCAGAAAAATACCAAAACTTCACCCTAAGCTATATTTGATATTCTGAATTCAAAAATGATTTATATTTTACAAAATTAAAATCATATAAGTTACATTAATTAATTTAATAATTAATTCCCGCTGTCATGACAAATAGCGTGTTTTTATGAAATAATAAGTATCAAAAGATTGACACTAGTTTAAGTACAATTTCAAAGTGAAATTGATTACAATGACCACCATTGGATTAAATGGTAAAAATATATTTTAACTTCACTTTAAAAGAAATTAAAAATATAATCTAATCATATAAATAAATTAGATTAAAAAGAGGTTTTGAATTAAAATACAACATTTTTCACTATTCAATAAAAAATGATCTTTATCGGAAAAATACCAAAAATTCACACAAAGTAAATTTTGATGTCCCAATCATAATGAATAAGTTTATTTTGACAGACATAGATTATAAAATTTTCAAAAGATATATTTAAAAATGGTTTTCCATTAAAAGGCAGTAAAACAATCTTTTAAAAATATTAGTGTATTCCATGCTTAAGATTGGATTTATTTTCATTTTAAGCCTCTAAAACACTATCTAATTCATTAATAGAGATAGATAAAAATATCTATTATTCATTACTTACTTTGGATGTTACATCCTTCCCCCCTTTAGAAAATTGCGTCCCCAAAATTTATTTACTTATCGAATAAGTGGGGGTACTTATCCCTCATTGCATTTTCAGATTCCCATGTTGCCTCTTCAATCATGTGGTTTTTCCACAAATGTTTTACCTGATGAATCACCTTATTCCGTAACACTTGCTCCCTATGGTCAAGAATCTGGACCGGTTGTTCCTCATAATATAGGTTCTTTACCAGCTGAACTACCTCTGGACTCAAAACATGAGATGGATCTGGCATGTACTTTCCCAGCATCGAAACATGAAAAACATTGTGTACCTGAGATAAACTCGGAGGTAAAGCCACCCGGTATGCAACTGATCCAACTCTCTCTCAAGAATTTCATATGGTCCAATGAACCTTGGACTCATATTTCCTTTCTTACCAAATCGCATCACACTTTTCCATGGTGAGAATTTGAGAAAAACATGATCACCTACCTCAAAAGATAGATCCTTCCTCCTGTTGTTCGCATAACTCTTCTGCCTGCTCTGAGCTGTTCTCATTTGTTTCTGTATCAGCTGATCTTTTTATGCCATCTCTTCTACCAATTCTCATCCCATCATCTTTCTTTCACCCACTTCATCCCAAAAAGCTGGAGTTCGACACCGCTTCCCATATAACGCCTCAAATGGTGCCATCTGTATACTGGAATGAAAACTTTTATTATATGAAAATTCAACCAAAGAAATATGTTGGTCCCAACTTCCCTGATAATCCATCGAAAAAGAACGTAGCATATCCTCCAATGTCTGAATTGTTCATTATGACTTTGCATCTGACTGAGGATGAAAAGCTATACTAAAATTTAATTCAGTACCCAACGACTTTTGAAGGCCTTTCCAAAAGTTAGAAGTGAACCTGGGATCACGGTCAGATACAATGGAGAGGGGAACTCCATGTAACCTGACCATCTCTTTAAGATACAAACGGAAAAGTTGATCTAGGGAAAAAGTATCTCGTATAGCAAGGAAATGAGCAGATTTAGTCAAGAAATCAACAATAACCCAGATTGCATTATTACCTCGAGGGGTCTTCAACAATCCCACAACGAATTCCATGGATATATTCTCCCATTTCCACTCTGGCACTGGTAAGGGATAAAGCATCCCTTTCGGTAACTGCCGCTCTACTTTAACCTGTTGACATGTCAAACACTTCACTATAAAATCAGAAATATCTCTTTTCATTCCATCCCACCAGTAATACTCCCGTAGATCTCTATACATCTTAGTACTGCCAGGATGATCTGAAAACGGGGAACTATGAGCCTCACATAACAACTCATTCTTCAATTGTGAATCACTAGGCACACATAATCTCTTTCCAAACCTCAAAACACAATCATTATCAATGTTGAATTCATGAAACTTACCTTTTTGAACCAGCTCTACCTTTTTCTGCAACTCACTGTCTTGCTTCTGTGCTTTCTTGATTCTGTCTGATAGAGAAGATTTCACTGATACCTGAAAAAAAACAGAAGAAAATCTTGCACCAACAACTTCTATGCAAAATTTCATCAAATCTGTAACCAAAGGATCACGTTCCAAACACAACATTGCTAATGAAGCATTACTTTTTTCGACTCAAAGCATCATCCACTTTATTTGATTTTCCCGGATGGTAATGAATTGTAAAATCAAAATCCTTGATTAATTCTATCCATCTCCTCTGTATCATGTTAAATTATTTCTGAGTGAATATATACTTTAAACTTTTTTGATCGGTATATATTTCACACTTTACTCTATACAAATGATGCCTCTAAAATTTTAAAGAGAAAACAACAGCAGCTAATTCTAAATCATGTGTAGGGTAATTTACCTCATGAGTTTTCAACTGTCATGAAGCATAAGAAATAACCTGATCATTCTGCATTAAGAGGCAACCAAGTACTTTCAATGAAGCATCACTGTAGATAACAAACTACCCATTTCTGGAAGGTAGTGCCAAAACTGGAGCATTCACCAATCTTCTTTTCAATTCCTGAAAACAATCATCACATTCTTCTGTCCAGATAAACTTAACACCCTTCCGAGTTAGCTTAGTCATTGGACTAGATAACCGTGAAAACTTTCTAACAAACCTTCGGTAATAGCCTGCCAAACCAAGGAAACTACGAATCTATGTTACATTTGTGGGTCTTGGCCATTCTTCAACAACCTTTGTTTTTGCAGGATCAATTGTTATCCCATCTTTAGAAACAATGTGACCATGGAAAGAAATTTGTTGCAACCAAAACTCACACTTGCTGAATTTACCATATAATTTCTTTTCTTTTAAGGTTTGAAAAATAACCCTTAAATGTCTTTCATGCTCCTCTTTACTTTTAGAAAACACCAAAATATCATCAATGAAAACCACCACAAACTTATCCAATAACTCATGGAAAATTCTATTCATTAATTCCCTGAATACAGCAAGTGAATTGGTTATCCCAAAAGGTATTACTACAAATTCATAAGGGCCATATCTTGTACGAAATGCAATCTTCAGAACATATGCTTCCTTTTCCTTCAAATGATGGTACCCCGATCTCAGGTCAATCTTTGAAAACAACTGAGCTCCCTGGAGCTGAACAAACAAATCATCGATATGAGGCAAAGGATATTTGTTCTTAATAGTGATGTTATTCAAGGATCTATAATCAATGCAAAGTCTCATAGAACCATCTTTCTTTTTAACAAATAAAATAGGAGCACCCCATGGTGATTTTCTAGGTCAAATAAAACCTTTATCTAATAAATCTTGCAATTGCTCCTTCAACTCTAAAAGTTCAATTTGAGACATTTGATAAGAGGTTTTTGAAATTGGATTAGCATCAGGAACTAAGTCAACAGTAAATTCAACTTCCCAATCTGGTATTATTCCAGGCAAATCATCAGGAAAAACATCAGGATACTCATTTACCACTCGAACATCATTAATATGAACAGTTCCCTTGTTTTCAATGATGTGTGCAAGGTAACATTCATTTCCATCTTTTACAAGTTTCTCGTCCTCTTGATTAGTTATCAAAAGTAAGGGTTCATTCTTGTACACAAACTGAAAGTATTTCTGAAAAGAAACTTCTTTAGCTATACATTCAATCTTAGCATGGTAAATAGAGAGCCAATCCATACCCAGGATAACATCAAATTCTACTAGAGGTAAAACAATAAGGTTCGCAAGTACGTTCTTTCCACAGATAAGGATAGGAAGATTCTTATAAATTATTTTTGCCTCAAAATTTCCCCCAGGTGTTTTTACCACAAGTTCTGGAGTCATTTCTTGAGATGGTATTCCCATTTTACTAGAAAAGGTTTCAGAGATGAAAGAATGTGTGGATCCCGAATCAAACAACACACTGGAATAATCTGAAAAAACAAAGTACCTGATACAACTTCATTTGATGGCCTGACATCTGCTGAAGTTGTTGCAAAGGATTTCACCACCCCTTTCTGCTTGTAGTATAACTGCTTCCCATCACTCTATCTCTTTGCCGGAGACTCATTTTCATAGTGACCCATCTCATTGCACTTAAAACATTTCACTAACTGTAAATCAAATTTGGTCTTACCCTCACCTTGATCTTTTTCAGTGCAATAACGAGCCTTATGTCCCATCTTACCACATCGGTAGCACTTTCCAAAATTCAGGAGACATTCTCGAGCATGCCTTTTACCACATTTATCACAAACTGGAAACTTAGTTTTCTTACCATCATACTTTTTTTAATAATTCTTCCCTTTCTCCTGCCACCTCGGTCTCTTCTTCTGCTGGTTTTTATAGAACACTTGATCATCGGAAAACTCCATTTCCACCTTCTCAGCACATCGAACAAGATTTTCATAACTTTTAAACTCGCAAGAAGATAATGCCCATTGATATTTTGGTTTTAATCCTGAGTAAAAATGATTGATTTTACTATCAAGGTCTCGGATAAAATTTGGAGCATACCATGCCAATCGAGTGAACCTCTCTTCATAGGCAGCCACTGAGTCTTCCTCTTTCCTCAATTCCAAGAATTTGTTTTCCATCCTAAGTCGAACAGGCTTAGGAAAATACTTTTCAAGAAACATACCTTTGAATTCATCCCAGTCAAGAGCATCAATCTCATCAACATCCCTGATATTTTTAACCATCGACCACCACTGATCTGCCTCACCCTCCAAACAGTAATTATCAAGACTAAACTTTTGATTGTCTAAACACCCTATGACATCGAAAATCTTCTCCAGTGATTTAATCCACCCTTCAGCTAACACAGGGTTAGATGATCCTCTGAATGATGGGGGATGTTGCCTCATGAAATGTTCCACCACTGACTTGTTCCTCTGTGGTTGATCTGGCTGATCTCATGCATGGATACAACCACCATTTATCGCTTGAGTCAACTGCGCCATTACTGCAACAAACTATTCAGTTCCAATTCTGACCATCTCAGGACGTTGATTTGGAAGGTTATTTCCTTCTGTATTCCATCCTAGCACTGCTTCCCTATTTCCTTTGTGGAAAACCATTATGAAAAAACATGTCTTAGATGAAGCAACATGGTAATATTCAAATGCTATATCATTTCAAAAAAAAATATTTTTGGATAATCATTTAATAGAATTCTAACTCATAAAGTTATCTAAACCGACCTCTGATACCAACTATAAGGCCCCAGCCTTAAACATTACTTAATCTTGAAATATTTCAAGAATACAACTTGAGGATCTTTTCAGGTTTAGAGTTTTAGAGAATTAGATCATAAAACTTGCATTACATTCCATATTTAAACAAAGTGGTTACATAAGGATAGTATTCATTTTCCCCATCAATGAAAACATATCTAAAATAAAACATGGATTCTTCATTAACACTTCCTTGACACTATAATATCATGTACCTTTCCCTTGACCTATGAAAAACATTTCAAAAACTTGGGATGAGCATAAAAAGATCAGTAAGGGATATAAAAATATAGAAAGGAAACACGAGTACATGTATGCATAAGAATGAAATAATACGTTACCCATAAAACATAATCACTTTAACATACCTCATCAAATCATTAATAAATCATATAAATCATAAGACATAAAGGTAACTTGAGGCATTCATAACATTCCTACGTATGGAGTAACCCTCTCAGTTATGTTTGGAATACCCATCACAATATATTCCCTAAATCTATTCGGGGAAACCTTAACGTTTCAATCCTTCGCGTTACCCAATGCATTGGAGAGCTATCTCGGGCTCACCCGCCCTTAGTTTATCACGGAACCACCCATCTTCGTAATAATGCCCAAGAACCACAACATAATCGTATCACATAAAATATGAATAAAGGAAACATAACATTTCAACATTTCAATCACAAGATATCAATACAACACATTGATATAAAAACATTATGAAAACCATTTTCAATACCAAAATAAAATAAAAGTAAAACATGGTATTTATTTTTCTTTTAAAAAAAATGTATGGCTTGTAGAGGAATCCGGAACTCAAATAATGGTCATGGCGGCGGAGAAGTCGTTGTCGCCGCATACGTACGACAAAAACATTCCCTTTTTTCATTTAGTAAACGATTCATATAAAAAAGATTTCTTTTGAATAAACGTAAAAGTCAAAGGGGTTTATACACCGTATAAAAGAAGTTTGTGTATAAAAAAAATATGCCTCAATGAAAGGAGATTGAGACGAAGTCCCATACCTCGGGTCCGACTTGACTCGGTCGTTCTTTAATCTCATTAATAATAAACTTGAGTTAATTTCTACTTGTTTAAGAACCATTTTCAAGTTAATTATTCCTTTTATATCACTTATTTACATGTCATGAACACTATGTAATTATTTAAGTTAATAACGGTCGTTTTAACGATCATTGGTACTTGAGTAAAAAATAAACCCTTTATAATTACAAGTTGTTCATGTATCCATTATATCAAGAATGGTATTAATGATGTAGATATCATATATATCATATATATCAAGTACATGCATGCATTTATAATATTACATAACATTTAGAGGTAAGAAATTAAATGCACCGTTCATAGAGACGGTAAGCCGTTCGTACGCATGAACGCTGCTTCCATTTCTATTTTGTATTTTATTAAATGGAATCATAATTATATAAAGGTATATTATAATTCCAGTATAATATAATATATAATATCATAACTCCATCCTTTATATGTCCCACATATGGTATTAACGAATCAAATCACTTTGAGGGGGCGGTAGTCCGCACTTCCTTAAATGAAGATATCGCGTTTACCCATAATGGAAACCATAAAGGTATGCCCAAAATGAAAAATAAATAAGCTTAAAAAAAACATAAAAATATTATATATCTTATATAAATATAGTTTCATCTTAATGGCCACCTTTGATGGTGTTAAAATAATGTTGAACAATCATCATTTCGGGAGGCAGAAATTCGCCATCCACAGAAACAGAATGTTCTTTAACAATTAAATGTAGGTGTGTGAAATTGTAGCTCTAATCCTTCTTATAAAAACATCCTAGTATATGGAAGATACTGGTGTTGTTACAAAATAAATGAATAAAAAGAGTTTAGGGGGTTGGAGAAGCAAAATAAAACAAAAGAACACAAGTGAAGACATTACCTTAAAATCGGGTAACTCCCTTTGGTTTGAGATCAAAGGCTTCCCTGGGAAGACTTCTGCCCAAAGTGAGGCTTCAAGGAGTAAGAGAGGGAAGCGGAGAGACAAAATGGGCAGGGGTTGGCCGAGCCAAAGGCTTTGGAAGTGTGGGTAAGGAGGTAGAGGTGGGGGCCTTTTATAAGAGGAGAGGAGGGACACTCTTGGAAAGTAAAGAAATGTTACTTTATTTTAAAATGAGTTTCGGATTAAAAAGGTCCCACATTGATATAATTCAATTATAAGGTGATAAGGGTTCTAAATACACCCATACAATAGGTTTTGGACATGTTTAGGTCATAGATTTTACATTATCTTTTCATTTTATTTAAATCCTTTATTAATGAGGTAATCACTGCATCATCATGATGTCATAAATAATTTAATTTATTTAATGTCTAAAAATTATAAAAAAATATATCATGATGTAGAAAATCTTTTTATATTTCTAATGAATATTTATAGTCAAAAATCTGACTTGTATAACCCCATTTAAAAATTATTTTAGTAAAACAACTCATGTTTGTGTCATTTTAATTTTAACATTAAATAAAAAGATATTAATGTCATTTTCCTACCAAAGTGGCTCCATGGGGTCCCCAAGTTGACCCATGGCTTTTCGTGGTCGGCCATGACACATCCAATAATGGTAGGACATGTGTCTAGGTATTTTCATTTTATTATAATATCAATTTTTCCTTAAATTTCACTAATTACCTCTAATCACGATTAAGAACATAAAAGTTACTATTCACCAAAAAATTATTTTAATATCATTGAACCACATTTTACTTCTTATTTAAAACCATGTATGTTGGATTTTTGAAAATCAAATCGCATAAGTGGAAATGTTTCATTTAAACAAAAAACCAGTTTCTTTAACTACCACTTAGTGGTTTCACTATTCATCAAAAATTGAAGTTTTTCAGAAAAATACCAAAACTTCACCCTAAGCTATATTTGATATTCTGAATTCAAAAATGATTTCTATTTTACAAAATTCAAATCATATAAGTTACATTAATTAATTTAATAATTAATTCCCGCTCTCATGGCAAATAGCGTGTTTTTATGAAACAACAAGTATCAAAAGATTGACACTAGTTTAAGTACAATTTCAACGTGAAATTGATTCCAATGACCACCATTGGATTAAATGGTAAAAATATATTTTAGAGTCACTTTAAAACCAATTAAAAAGATAATATAATCATATAAATAAATTAGATTAAAAATAGGTTTTGAATTAAAGTACAACATTTTTCAGTATTCATTAAAAAATGAACTTTATCGGAAAAATACCAAAAATTCACACAAAGTAAATTTTGATGTCCCAATCATAAAGAATAAGTTTATTTTGACAATCATAGCTTATGAAATTGTCAAAAGATAGATTTAAAAATTGTTTTCCATTAAAAATAAGTAAAATAATTTTTTAAAAATATTAGTGTATTCCATGCTTAAGATTGGATTTATTTTCATTTTAAGCCTCTAAAACACTATCTAATTCATTAATAGAGATAGATAAAAATATCTATTATTCATTACTTAATTGGGATGTTACATCAAATGAAAAAACACATACTTTAGAAGTCTCATCTGTTGAGGGACTTTTCTCAATGAAATAAAGTTATAGTGAATAGAGTATCCGTGGAGGAAAATGTGGTGGACCCCATAGAAGAGGCATGAGTATCATGTAAGAGCTAGTGGACTGAGAGTTGTTGTATGTCGGATCTAGTTTAAGTGAGAGTCTATTAGAGTTTGTGCCATATAACTAACTTGTTTAGTACTTAATTACATGTTATATATTATTAATGATGTTTCTTATCACATCATTATTGTTACTATGCAGGAAATTTGTATGTGATAATATCCTAAGAATGCATGTCGCACTGAAAGGAAATGGATATTCACCGCTATGATGAGAACCTGGATGTTCCAAAAAATAATTCTTGAATATAGTCCTATGTCCAGATGGTATTATCTAAAGGGAAACATACAATATAATATATCAGGGGTAGGAGGCCAATAAGACATTAAGACACATTCTCATGGTGTTTTCTCGTGGTAATATCCTGGATAGAAGGTTTTGAGAATTAATCTACCAATAAGAAATCCATATTTCCATGTGTTATTGGATGTTACTATCTACGGAAGTATGTATTGATCCTTTGAATTTATTATTATCATTAGTGGATATCATGACTCATGTAATTTGACATATTGACGAAAACTGTGATGACATATGCCCACGGTGATGTAGGATTTATTGGGTATGACATGAGTGAAATTATATTAATGGATAATATGAGAAAGGATTTATACCTTTTATCCCTTAATAGAAGTTTATATCCCAATCCCTTTGATTAGAGTGAAACTGCCTGTATAAATCCATGAACATGGTGTTTGATGGGTACGTTCATTTCGAGAAAGTCAAAGAAAGAGACATCGAGTTTATAGGTTGATGACACCAACATGGAACCTACTTGATTCGAGATATAATGATAAAGGCATTACATTACATAGTAAGTATTCATAAGTGGTTGGATATGTTTTGAGATTAAATAATTTCTTTATGGGTGACTTACTATGTTGCTAGATGCTAACCATGTACTTTATGTAATGACCGAAAAATTTATTAATAGAATTTTACTTCTAATAAATATTCCATAAAACAAATTAATCACATATATAACCAAATAAAAAAATTATTCTCATAAATGAAGAATAAATTAAGTGATTTTTATAGAAATTAAGGAACCTATACCGATGGAATAGTAACACGACCGTTGAAATTGTAATATGATAATCAGAAATAGTAATCTAGTAATTAGAATATTAACCTCACCTATTGAAGTATAAATAAAATTTAGGTATCTTATAAATGAAAATATGATATATTTATATCATGGTATAAGTAAATAAATGTTTTAAAAATGATAAATTAAGTGTTTGTATTTTTGTAAAATGTAAATGTTTATTTATAATATTATAATTAATATAATGATTTAAAAGAAAATTTATTTTCATAAAATATATTCATGAATTTATATTATTTTGTATTATAATTATAAGATAATTTTATGAGACCTTAATTAATTTTTCAAATGGTCAAAAATTTGATTTTTATATTAAAATCTGTATTTTTCGAATAAATGATGACTTTATATAAAAATTAAATTTATCATATTTAGATAATAATTTTCATAAAATGGATTCAATTTTTAAAATCTACACGTCAAAAAATTATTAGGGTGAATTTTTGGGAATATTCTAAAATAGTTGAATTATTTGTGAATACTGAAATAAGAAAATTTACAATATATGCTAAATACATGAATTTTTGAGTCATTAATGATGTATAGATGATGTAAAAACCATTATATAAAACTCTCCTTACATATTTACTTTATTTAGTCATGGTAATCAACACTATTGATAGAGTTGATCCAAAATAAAAAACAAATGAATAAAAAAAATCAAAAAACACCCCTCTCCTCCCTTATACATACCACCCCTCACCACCACTTCTCCCAAAACCTTATAAGCCTTTTATATTAACTAAATTATACCCAATTACATCTCCAATCATCTTTCCCACATCCATGATCTTCTGGTCTCAACAGAAGACCAAATCCAAGTTCCTTAAGGTGGTTCTCAAGGAGACAACATTCAAGAGGTAAAATCCTCAATCCTTCTCTTTTAATTTATTTTATTTTCTTATCCTATCATCACATCCCCTTGTCCAAAGTGGAATGATAAATAAAGTATCATATATATATTTTAATTTTATTTTATTAATGGAATATCCATCATCAAATCTCGTATCTCCTTTTATTCTTAAAAATGAAAATACCGTCCGTGATGTGTTGATTCACTAGCTTCGTGAACAATGAGTTTTCATTTTCCATTACAACCTTCAAGGCTGGTCATAAAACCATTATTATGGATAAAAAAGATTATAATATTCATATTATATCTTTTTTAATGTTCTGCATCTAATTTATAATTATAATATTTAATAAAATGAAATTATTTCGTGATGGACAAACAAATGAAAAAATAAATTAAACATTTGTTACTAATATTTTATCAAATGATTCATCCTAATACAATATAAAAATGATATATGAGACCATTTAAAATTTTTAAATTTAATTAATTTCACTTATGGAAAATTATTATTATTTTACAAGAGCTTCCATGACAATATACAAGTAAACTGACCATGAAACCATGAAAAAGAACGCTTCCAAAATGATGGAATTGAACACTATAACTCATCAAAATGGCCAAGAATAAACTTAATAAAATTATAATAAATCAAATACATAGGTAATAGGTTATGAATTAAGTAATTAATGAATCTAATTTGATTATCCTGGATACTATGTGCAAGTGCAGAACGCTTTCAGATATAAGGTATGGGGATTCTCAAACCCAACTTCATTTCTTTAGGTTATTCCTTTTTATGACAAATTTCAGTGTGGATATCCTTTTAATATTCCTAAAACATAATTTCACTATTCATCCCATTTCTTTTTGGGGATATACATGTTTCTAATCCGATTTTAGGACAACTATAATGTTTTTTCTAAAAGAACTCTTCTTTTTAAAACACATCTTGACTCCTATTGAGTTATTTCTTCTTTACTCAAAAATGATGATTTTTATACCAAATATGTTCATTCATTTTTAAATTTTGAAACACCATGTTTATTAATTAAATTATGATTGATGAAATACTTATGAAACTAATTCATTTACATGGGTTACTTCATGACTTTGATTGATTTACATTCCATGTGGCATGCATGATTATGTAAATGTTATGATGTGACATGTGAGCCTAGAATTATATAACACTACAATTCATTGGGTAATGAGAAGTATGTCATGATATAATGTGTATTATGATTTAACATGATTCAATCTTCATTCATAATTATGATGTTATAATTATGCACATATGTTATGTGTTAACATGGTGCTAGCTTTGTTCACAACTATGGGTGGTATTTGACCGCTAAGACATGATGTATTATTTATATGTATTTCCACATTACATTCCTTTATCCAGTGTTTCCATTATGATGTTGATAATGATCCAATTATTATGTTATGATGATGATGATTATGCTCACTCATGTTATATTGTTACATGTCCTTTTTTCATCCTCTTATTGGGAATTTAGATCTCCTCTTTCATTGATGCATATCCTTAGGTAATTAATTATATTAAGAAGATTATAAGGGCCAATAAGATTATATATAAGAATTAATTAGATAATTTTTATGTTTTATTATATAAAAGTTAATTAGAAGCTTAATTCTCCCAAGACCCTAAATCTTTTGATCCTGGATTTCGTATCTCAATTAAGTTGTTTTTCTTAAAATGATGTAACAGTATGAAAAAAACAAGGTCACTATACTTTATCCATTTGACCTAATACCACTGAGAAAGAGGACTAAAGGTCCCCACATCAAGTGTATCCACAATCTCAGTTAAATTCAAGTATTAAATTTAACAAGTACTAATAAATAATATTTATTTAGGTTTGGTTGATTGCTAGGATTTAATCACAAGTTATTCAAAAGAAAAAGTTTGTTAAATAATAATAATAAATATTTATTTTCAAGGTTTAAAAAATATAATATTTGTTATGTTTATCAATGAAGAATGAAATGATATTTATTTATTAAATAAATAATCATAATTCAAGGATCGATAAATGTCGATGAGGAAATGTGTATTGATCTAAATGATCTGATTAAAAATGACATTAATTACATTTATTTATATTCTTAAAGTGTTTTTTCATGTAAAAT
This sequence comes from Viscum album, assembly GCA_963277665.1. Lineage (NCBI taxonomy): Eukaryota > Viridiplantae > Streptophyta > Magnoliopsida > Santalales > Viscaceae > Viscum > Viscum album. The sequence goes on from OY728126.1 coordinate 69,049,832, forward strand.
GACTAATATAATAATTATTATTACTATTTGAAACATTTTCAATTAAGAATTATAAAGTTAAAAAGGGGTTGTGAGAAATTTTTCTAACTCTAAACCTTCCATAATAAATATATAATTATATCACTTTCCAAAATCACTCTTGTTTTGATCTATAGATAGAGAGAGACTCTCTTAAGCCCTAGAGAGTGATCTAGAGATTTAGAATGTGCTCTCTCTGCCTCCTCTCTCAGACCATCAAGAGAACTTCAATAGTTCTTCTTCATTCATGTTGAACACTTTTACAATCAACCATGAACAACACAAGCAATCAGGATTAGTTATACTAGCACCCGATGATTCTACGATGATGTTTAATAATTATGGTGCATGTGTGGATCACTGCTAGAGTGATTATGTAATTATGTTGGATCCTATAACACAATGATTTTAAAATGAGATATAGTCGACCAAATCATCAACGAAAGACTAATTACAAGTTTAGGTAATTCTATATCTGTTGATAAATAAATTATAAATTTTATGAAAAGATCCTACTATTTTAATTTTGACATTTTTTCTAGTAAATTAATTTACATTTTTTCCTAGAAATGGATTTAATTTTCAGGTGTAGTAATGATTATTCACAGATTAAGACTAAAAAGGTGAGTTGGTCAGGCCATAATGGTGCTTCTGTTGTGTCCATAACCTATAATAACAACCCCAACCAATTAATAAATGAAGAAATTCAATAAAACCCTAGGAAGAAACTACCCATATATAATAGTAGTATCCCTCCTTCCTATGAATTCTTTGTCATTAGAAATGAATTGGAAGAGTGGACTGTCAATGAGGTTAGGGATGACTAGAATTGTCCACCTGAGGGAGTGGGTAACTACCACTGGAATTTTTTTATTTTATTATATACTATTTATTAGGGATGATAAAAGTAGGTCAAGGTTGATAGTTTGTTTGGGGTATTAAATAAGGGATATGATAGCTGGGAAGGGATAAAAATTCCTTTGGATTTGTTTCATATAGATGCTTCTAGGAGGATCGAACCTTGGTAGGATCTGACCTTTATCCTCAGGAGAGTGGTCTTCTCTAGGGGATTTCATAATGCACATCTACTTATTTCTTCTCGTTCCTCTTATTCTTCTTATACACTTATATAATTCTACTCTGTCTCCTATTGTAAATGGCTATTACTATTATGTCAGAGGAATATACAGTTCATTATTTCTCATTAAATACTTATTTTTTAACATGCAAACAATGTTAATATAGAGTCCTAACATTTAGCGTTTTTAGCGAGAGAATATTTGGTTGCTTAGAGGATGATCATAGAGTTGAAGTTAGGGGAGAGAGAGATGGTTGAGAGGATCAACATTCATTGTTGGAAATAAAAATTTTAGCTATAATTTATGATCATTGAAAAACACAAGTACTAAATGACAATCAAAACTGGATGAATATTTTAAATAAGATCATTGTCTTCCCTATTATAGAATGGAAGTACGAGGTTAGGCGATCGTTGTGTGTTTTTTCTTGTTAGATGAATGTGGAGTTGAGTTAAAGTTGTTTGTGTCCATAATTAAAAATTAGAAGCGGGATGAATGATGAGTTTAGTTAGAGTTAGGTGATACTCGTGTGTACATATCTACGTGGATTCCAAAGAGAATGGAGAAATGATTGTCTAATGTTTGAGTGACATTGGAATGTTTAATGCAAATTTTCGAGGATTATGTATGTAATTATATGATGATGATGATGTAGGATGAATTCATAAGTTGGATAGGGAAACAAATGAAGGCCAAATTTCCATTCATGAATATGTGAAATCCGATTATGTTTCCATAGAATAGAGTGATTTCTCTATTATGTTTCTATGTGGTAGTGGAAACTAATCATCATATTTTAGCTATAAAAAAGAGAAGATTTGGGAATAAAGTGGAGCAAACTTCTTTCTCTGTGGTAGACCCTAATTATTAGATCACTAAAATGGAGAATTAATTCAAGTATAGAATGATTCCGGAAGACACAAAACTTTATTGGGGATAGTTGTGTATGGAGAACACTATTTTTTATTGTTTACCAAAATGGAAGTGGAATAATCCTGGTTTGAAGTGAGAGTAGATTAAGTCAATGCCTACAAAGGGGTACGAGAATGGTAGGGAGAATATTGTACTAGATACACTAGATCTAGGAGATGTGGAATTTCATCAAACTCCTGCTCAAGCAATGCAAGGGTATCCATCATAGGCCATAAGAACATAACATTTGGTGACAGTACACCCTATGCTAAAGGAGACTAGTTTGATTGTTCAAAGAAGTGATGATAGACTTGAGTCTCCTTCAGAATCTGGTGTACGAATTGACGAGGTAGGGGTTCACATTATAATGGAAGTGAATGGAAGTAGTGATCCAATGAAACTGCTTGAATCCAGTCTTGAACTAGTCGTAGGATCGAGGAGATTTCTGACCAAGCATGAAAGGGTCAATTATAGTATTTTTGAGGAGAAAACTAAATCTAGTTGTGTTCATCTGTAAGGGGGAAAATTAAAAGAGATTACTATTGAAATTATATTTGGTTCTGTCAGTGGGATCGTGGTCCAAGAACCATCATACCGAATAGATCTATATTCTGTATCATGCTTGGGGATGGCCAAAGTTTGAAGTGGGGAAGGTCGAATAGTTGGTGATCATGATGTATTCATAAATTTAGACCATGAAGATGATGAAAACTAGTTAATTCAACATAACCATGAAAATATTTCATCTCCCCAGTTTGGTCAAACTAACATATAGGAAACAAGGATATGAAAGTTGTAGATAATGGTGGGTTATCTCTTTGTTTTCCTTTGGGAATGGATGGATTAATATTATTTGGTTCTCAGTTAGTTTTTGCCGCATTGGTGGAGCGGTTTACTTCCTTAAAGTTTTTATGAGTGACTCTGAATTTTTATAAGTTATTCACTTTTCATCCAGTAAGCAGTGCTCATATCTTACAGTATTTTTTAAAGGGCGAGGGACTATGTTTGTTTATATATATGTTACTATCTTTACACTTATGAATGACATAAGTTACATCCCTCAGAAATAAGTTACGATGGTTGTACAAATTATCATAAGATCTATGATTGGAATAATTCTTTGAAGGATTGTGTTGTAGCCTTGGTAGTAGGCACTGGACTTTATTCTTAACTTCTTTCTTTCTAAGAAAAACCCTTTTTAAAGCTCCAAAAGATTGAAGAGGAAAATTATATGTTGTCTAATATAACCGTGTTGAAGTTTCATCTACATCTATTCTCACAAGTTAAGATGTTTAGGTTGAATTTTGGGGCCTATGTGTTATATGTCAAATATTGTGTTCCAAACACAAATATGATTGGAGATGATTTTAAAATTTGGCTGGAATAAACCAGTATTGGATAAACCAAAATTTGATGTGCCAAATGTTGTTAGGATTCATTGATACAATGAAGTGGAATGTTCTTTGGCTATGATGGGACCGACTAGAATTGTTGTAAGATTTCCCCTTCAATTCATTGAAGGACACAATAGAAGAAACTTATGAGTGTAGTTCAACGCTTGTGTTCTTGTGTCAGGTCTGAAATTCTCTATAAAGATTGATGTTTTCATATTCGTGGGAGATTTTGACAATGAATAAGATAAATATGGGTAGTGGAATATAGAAGTTCATGTTACCGAGTAGCTGAACTTGGATAGAAGTGATGCTGGAGTTGGAACAAGCTAGATTTTCAAGGGAGAGGTAATATTAGGAATGAATGGAAAGAGTGAGATGTCAATGAGGTTGGGTCTGGCAAGGGATGGCTGGGGATATCTGTAGGAGGGAGTGGGTAACTTCTGGTGGATGTTTTGAATTTTGTTCTATATTAGATGTTGGTGCTGTTAGAAGTAGGTAGGGGATGGTAAGTTTGTTTGTGGAATTAAATAGGGCAGAGGATAGGTGAAAAGGGATATGAATTCATGTGGATTAATTTCAGCTGGCAGCTGCAGGGAGGATGGAACCTTGGGAAGATTCGACATTTGGCCTTAGGAGAGTAGTCTTCTCTAGGTGAGTTCTTCTTCCTCAATTACTTCTTCCTTTCATCTTACTCTTATTCTTATACTACTATACTATAATTCTTATTCGTTTCCTATTGTAAATACCTATTGCTGCTATGTCATAGGAATATACAGTTCATTAACCATCATTCTACTTATTTTTATACCGTCAAAACATTGTTAGGATAGAGTCTTAACACCCATGCTTGAAAATCCACCATGTACTCTATGTCAAAATATAGGAAGGCATCCTCAAAATCGTGCTTGCATTCAGAGCGTGTCGTCTACCCTTGTCAGGGTGTATGTTTTTTGGGCGCGGGCCGACTGTGAAAAAAGTTACCGAGACATTTTCATAAATAAATAAATATATTAATTTATAAACTTTGGCTCGAATAACTTCTAAACAAAGTCTCAAAATGAAATTATGAGACCGCATTTGAGTTTATAACAACTTTCATACCCTAGGTGCACCATAATTTTATTCGGTATCAGGTGTCAGGTTAGAGGCGATCCAGGACCGGGAGGACATGGGTTTTAATTTAACAAGAAAAAGAAAACTAAAATACCTCATCTCCTCCCCATTTGGTGTGCACATGTAGGAGCCCTCCCCTATCCATCTTTATAGAAGAACTGAAGGCTAAATTGATGAAACGAAGTGTTGTTAGACTCAAATTTTGACGGTGGACGCTCCTGGATCGTGTAGCGGTAGTAGCGGAGTGCAGATCTAAGATTGAAGCGTCAGCGTTTCACCCGCGAGGTAGGAAGTTTGAGTTTTAAAATCCCAGATCCCATTTATGCATTATTTATCTTAAAATCTTCATAATGGTTGTGTAGTTTAGGGCCCATGTTTTTCGAAACACGTTTCGTATATAAATTTTGAGCACCGGGATGTTCTCGATGGTCCGCGGTAGTTTACTGGTAGCATGGCCGGATTCTGGCAGTGGCAAAGGCAGAATCCAGTGATGACACGGTGGAGTGAGGAAGAGTCTGGTGGAGAGCGAGGCGGTGCAGCACGGCGGTCTAGTAAGTCGACGGTAGTGGTTTCCGGTGAGCCAGCGGTGGTCCGGTCAGATTTTTCTGGGGGTTCTTTAAACCCCATTAACTCGAAAACCAGAAGTCCAGTCTGCAAGCCATTTGCGTCGATGCGATACTTGTGCCGAGAAGGACCCTTTAGGCATGTTTAGGGAATTTTATGAGTTGGTATTGTGGCTTGGGGCCACAAAACTTTGAAAATAATAATAATATTTTATTATTATTTAACTTCGACCCACCATAAATTTTGCACGGAGCGTTCGATTGACGCGCCGCCAGTGGAGTTGTGACCCTGATGGTAAAGAGGATCTTTCAAAATAGATTTTGGGTGCTGGGATCGAGATTAGGGTGTGGGCCCCATGAGTCCCAAATTGGACGTTTGCGGCGATTTGTGACTTTTTCGCCGGGTGTCCGTTTTAGATGAATGAGTAGTCATTGCTGTGTGTTTTTCTGATAGGATCGCATTGGTGTAATCTGTTCGATGTGTTCCAGGATCGACCCATCGGCCCCACATAGGCTTGTTGTGGTGAATAGTACCTTTTTCACCGGTTATCTGTTTTTGGATAGTAAATAGCATATTATGCGTGTTTTTTCCGCGTAGAACACGATGGTGGTCTTGGTTTAGGCCTAAGAGGTGTGAATTGTGGAAATGTTATGGGACACTTGGGTTGCAAATGTTTGGATCAGTAGCGGTTGGGTGAACTCCTTGGTTTGTTCCAATGAGGGATCATGTGGCATTACAACCCCATTACAGGTTTGTGATCCCCTCGATAGGATGAGTTCAGATAGAGTTGTGGCATCCCTTCGGCGAGGCCGTGAAAAGATCCTCTAACTTTGCTTCTCTAGATTAGGTTCTTGGCATCATTATGGACAACACTACATTGGCGGTGATCCCCTATCTTACAAGAGAACCCTGTAGGGTTTGTGGCATCATTGGGAATATGATCCCCCTACGCAGTGGCCCGTATTAATAGGGGTGTGGTATCGTCTGGTATACGATCGCCTACTCAGCGAGTGGTTTTTCGTAGGGTTGCAGTATCATTGGTAATGCGACCCCCCAACTCAATGCTTGGTTTTAGTAGGGTTTGTGGTATCATCAATTTGATCACCTACTTCACAAGTTATACCATATGGGGTTTTCAGCATCGTCGTGACCACCTTTATGCAGGTGATGATCTTGTATCTGAGTGATCTGATCTATGGAACGTCAAATCAGGTTGTGGTATCCCCCAGTGGATCCTAGGAGTGATCCCCTATCTGTGAGATCTTCATTTTATAAGGGTGGGTTTTGGTATCCCCTAGATAAACCTTGGAGTGATCCCCTATCTGAGGAGTTTGGTGTTCCGCAGTTTCATCGTGACTTTCTTAGTGACGATATCCGATGAGCGTGTTGTCTCGGATGAACCATATGGGATGGTGATGTAAACCGATGGAGTGTATCTCTCGGGCGAGATTCATTTAGGATGAAGGAGCTCATGGGGTGTGTTCTTTGATTTTGTGTATGCCTTAAATCCTTAAGTTGAACCTATCGCTGGTGATGAGGTTGGACCCTCATGAGGCTTAGTGTCTGAGATGAGTATATCTGGATGTTCTTGGTATATGTATGGGAATATACATGTTTGATCTTTCTAGTTGAGTTTATCCAATGATGATCTCTAGATGGAGGTTCTCTCTCATTCAGGTTCCCTCTATCTGGGATGAGTAGACTAATTTATATCAATTTCTCACTTTTCTTTTGGGGTTTTTGTGGTTCCTAATGAGTATCTTTATACTTACCTTTACATGGGATTTGTGCGCACATGTTTTGTGTATTGTGAAAACCACATGCCTTTCGATGGAGTCCCAGGAGAACCCAGAGTAGGCAGAGCTTAGTGAGCTAGACCGACTAGAGTGTTTAATAGAGTAGTGCTGATGAGATTTTCGGTAAGTGCTTTTGACATTGATCCCTTCCTTATGAGAAGGTTGGAAAATTTTGAAGTTTTATTTTGGTTGGACATGTATTTTTCCTTTTGTACTTTTTTTGTACTCTGGTTGTGGGTTAGATGTATATATGTATTTCTTTTAAGTTTTTATATATATCTCTGCACTGTTTCATAGGTGTATATGGGTGTGTGTGTACATGTACCTTTGGCTAATGTCTCCCATGTGTATGATAGCCTACTCGGCGCTAGTCTCCAGCCCTTGGTATATTGGAGGCGGGTTTGGGGAGTTGTGAATCGAGCCCTATTGTGTTGGGTCATGACACAGTGTTATCAAAGGAGATCTACCTATGGGATCTCAGAGCATAGTTGGTCTAGCTATGAGCTTGGTTTGGGTTGCATAATGATAGTGTTAGGATGTTTCGATTTTGGATTTCAGGCCAGCGATTGCAATGTTGGTGCGGCGACCAATGTATCCATTCACCAGGACTCAGATAATCTATCTTTAGACTCATAACATTAGTACACTAGTCATAGGAAAATAAGGGTAGAGGCATCATATAGGACCCAGTTTTGGGTTTTCCTTGTCCTTCTTGAGTCAGCTACCTAGATATACTCTTTGACCATGGGGCATCTTGATTGTATTTCAGGATGCCTCCATGACAACAACCAATGAGGGTTCCGTAGTGGGATTGTGCTAATGATCCAACCCGAGTTCAGGCTTTAGAGCTGGGAACAGGTTCTGAGGATGGACCTCCAGGTGGTCCGCCAGTTGAGCCACCACCTGTCGAGCAGCTAGTTATGCCGGCAGAGTAGGATGAGGATGCACGCAGGTTGAGTTCACCAAAAAAGTGCCAGAGGCATCCGATTCTGAGGTACTGAGTTGATCCAGATCCCCGGGCAGCTGATGACTGGCTCAAAGAAGTCACCTGAGTTTTCCGCCTGGTGAACACACCTTCAGATCAGATGGTGGTCCTAGCAACGAGAAATCTGCATGGTTCAGTTGGGCGATGGTGGAGTCTAGTGACGCAGTCCCATGATGAGTAGAGGCTCACATGGATAGGGTTTGAGAAGATCATTAGGGATGAGTTCTATCTAGTGACACTGAGGTCAGTGCAGATCTAGGAGCTTCTGCAGCTTCGGTAGGAGGGAATGACTATTTCGGAGTACTCAGTGAGGTTTACAGGCTTGTCACACTACTCCCTGTATATAGTTTGAGGACCATTCTCTAGGGCTCAGACCTTTGATCCGGGCCTATACAGAGACATCTGTGTAAGTTTGGTTTCCTTGTGCCTGCCCACCTATGCTAGAGTATTGGGGCGGGCATTGGTGGTAGATAGGTTTTTGGCTAAGTAGATTCTTCCCGTTAATGTTGGGCACATAGGAGTTGAGACCTTGTCATCTGGTTCTATATCTGGTAGCCGACAATAGGCTCAGGGGTCTGAATGTGCCCAAAGTTTTAGGAAGCAACCCCAGGACAGAGGATCTGAGGCTCAGGGCTCTTAGGTCAGTTTTGGTTAGCCGCAAGAGAGGTGGTGTTATGCTTGTGAAAGCTGGGGACATCTTGCTAGAGATTGTACGACCTACCATGTAGCTGAGAGGGAGCCGCTCGATAGACCACCTTGGTAGAGGTAGTATCTCGAGTGTGGAGCTCCGAAAGGTGGAGGACGTGGCGACAGAGCTAGTACAGTAGTGAGAGGTGGCAGGCGGTTTGAGTTGCTGCCTCCACCACCCCCATGAGGTCCATGTCGGGCTTAGGGAGCTAGAGAACGGGGGTGAGGACAACTACATTCCTTAGAGGTTGTTGACCCCGAGGCTCCATGAATGGAATGAGGTATTCTCTATATCTTTTATACTTTCTATAGTAGTTTTTCTAGACACTGTTAGGTGGTACTATTTTTGTTTCACTGCTTTCTTGTGGTCCGTTCAGGGTGTTGGTAAGACCCTGTGATGGTGTTGTTCGACGTACTTCAAATGCACGAGGAAGAGGGATCGTTCCCCTATTGAGACACTTTTTTGTGATGCAATTAAAACCGTGCAGGTGATTCAATGCCGCCCAAAGTGGATTGTATCAAGGTGTGGAGGCGATTCCCTCTAAATTGTGTGTTCAGGGCAGTGTTTTGTGTTAGGGAGTTTGTTAGAAAGGCCTTGTGTTCCTCACATTTTGTGCTAGTTGGCAGCATGGGAACCCTTGGTGGCTTTGTTGTGGTTTTCAGTGAACTCACTAGTGTTAGAAAACAAGTTTAGAGTTCAGTTTAATTCATCATTCTTATGATTTTTCATGGATGAAAAGTCCTAAGGAGGGGAGGATGTAGAGACTCAGGTTTTTCCCAACCAGACATTGGAATATTCTTGTAAAAAATTTCATATCTATGTGCAAAGATGATGTGCGATTCCGAGACCAGGTGTGCCCAAAATAAATTTTATAAATTTTTTTAAGTATTTTTATACTATTGACATGGTGGAGATGAGTTATATCTCAAACAGTAGCTCAGATAAGAAATATGAGGGCACGATTGTGTTCAGAGCATGTTATTTACCATAGGCGGGCTGTATGTTTTGTGTGCGCGAGCCTGATGTGGAAAAAGTTACTGAGGATGTTTTTGTAAATATATAAATTTATTTATTTATGGAATTTGTCTTGGATAACTCCTGAACTAAGTATTTTATTGAAATTTGGAGGCCACGGTTTAGTTCATAACATCGTTTTTACCCTAGGTGTTACATAATTTTATCCAGCATCGAGTGTCAGGTTGGAGGCAAGCCGAGACTGGGAGGATGGAGGTTTTAATTTAGAAAGAAAAAGAAAAAGAAAATACTGGATCCCCTCCCCCTTTGGTGTGATCATGTAAGATCCCTACCCTATCCTTCTCTATATACGAACCTAAGGCCAAATTGATGAAACAAAGCACCGTCGGACTCAGATTTTGATGGTGGATGCTCTTGGATCGTGCAACTATAGCAATGGAGCGCAGATCTATGCTCAAAGAGTCAGTGTTTCTCCCGTGAGATAATAGATTTGAGGTTTAAAATCCAAGATCATATTTATGTGTTTTTTTCTTCAATTTTTTTAAAGGTTGTGTAGTTTGGGTCCCAAGATTTCCGAAACATGTTTCAGATCTGAATTTGGAGCACTAGGGTGCTCCCAGTGGTTCATAGAAGTTTTCCGGCTGCATGGCCAGATTCGGGTGGTGAAAATGCAGGAATCTGGAAATGCTATGGTGGAGTCTAGTGGGGAGTGAGGCAGTGCGATAACTCTGGCAGGGGTGGCACAGTGGTCCAGTTAGGCGGCGATGACGGTTTCCAGTGACCCAGCGGTGGTTCGGCCATATTTTCCAAGGGTTTTTTAGACCCCCGTAATTTGAAAACCAAAAGACCGATTTGCGAGCCATTTGTGGTGATGCAATCCTTAGATTGAGACATAACCTTTGAGCATGTTTAGGGAATTTTATGAGTTTTTTTTGGCCTATGGTGTTGAAATGATGAAAGAATAATAATATTTTATTATTATTTAACTTCACCCAACCATAGCTTCTGCACGGAGTGTCTGATTGATGTTTCTTTAGTGGTGTTGTGACCATGATGGTAAAGAGAAAGTTTCAAGATATGTTTCAGGTGCTGGGAACATGATCAGGTTGTGGGCACCACGATGCTTGAATTGGGAATTTGTGGCGAGATGTGTTTTTTTTGCCGAGTGTCCGTTTGGGACAAATGAGTAGTCATTTCTGCATGTTTTTCTAAGAGGACCACATTGGTGTGATCTTTTTGATGTGTTCCATGATTGAGGTGTGGACCCACTTGGTCTTGTTACGGTGAATAGAAACTTTTTCACCGTTTATCCATTTTAGGCGAGTAAATAGCCTATCAACCCTGTTTTTCCACGTAGAACGCAATGGTGGACTCAATTTGGACCTAAGAGGTGTGCAGTGTGGCGATGTGGCAGGACACTTGGGTTGAAAACATTTGGACTAGAAGTGGTTGAGTGAACTCCATCAGTTCGTTACTATTTGAGTTCATGTGACATTACAACCCCAGTATAGGTTTGTGATCCCCTTGATAGGATGAGTTCAGATAGAGTTGTGGCATCCCTCAGGTTAGGTCGTGGAAGTATCCTATAGCTTCTTTTCCCTATATCAGGTTCTTGGTATTTTTGTGGCTATCAATACATGGGAAACAATCCCCTATCTGACATGATAACCCTGTAGGGTTTGTGGAATCATCAGAAATATGATACCCTACGCAGTAGGCCCTATTATTAGGGTAGTGGTATCATCAGGTATACGATCCCCTACTCAGCGTGTGGTTTTCGGTAGGGTTGTGGTATCATCGGTAATGAAATCCCCTACTCAATGAGTGGTTGCATTAGGGTTTGTGGTATCTTCTGTTCAATCCCCTACTTCGAAAGTTATACCAGATGGGGTTTTTCGAGTCGTTGTGACCACCTTTACGCAGGTGAAGATCCTCTATATGAGTGATGTGATCTATGGAACGTCAGATCGGGTTGCGGTATCCCCCAATGGATCCGGGGAGTGATCCCCTATCTGTGAGATCTTCGTATTACTAGGGTGGATTCTGGTATCCCATAGAGAACCATAGGAGTGATCCTCTATATGAGGATTTTGGTGTTCTGTTTTTTCAATGTGATATTCTTAGTGACGATATACGATGAGCATGTTCTCTCAGATGGGCCATCTGGGATGGCGATGTAACCCGATGGAGTGTATTTCTCGAGCTAGTGTCATTTAGGATGGCAGAGCTCATGGGTCGTGTTCTTCGATTTTTTGTATGCCTTAGAGCCTAGAGTCGAACCTATCACCGGCTATGAGGTTAGACCATCATGAGGTTTGGTGTTTGAGACAAGTATATCTGGATGTTCTTGGTATATGTATGGGAATATACTTGTTTGAGCTGTCTAGTTGAGTTTACCCAAGGACGGTCTTGAGATGGAGTTTCTCTCTTGTTTGGGTTCCCTATGGCTAGGATGAGCCGACTGATGCCTTTCAGTTGCTCACTTTTCTTTTGGGGTTTTGAGGGAACCAAATTAGTATCTTTATACTCACCCCTGTATGGGCTTTCCCTTCACATGTTTTGTGTCTTGTACAGACTACATGCCTTTTGATGGAGTCCTAGGAGGACCCATAGCAGGCGGAGCTTAGTGAGCTAGACCGACCAACGGGTTTACCAGACCTATGTTGAGGATCTTTTTGGTGGGTTCTTTTGATAGGAATCCCCTCATTCGGAGTAGGTTGGAAGCTTCTGCAGTTTTCTTTTTGTGGGACTTGTATTTTCCCTTTTGTAATTTTTCTGTACTATGGTTGTGGGTTAGATGTATGCATGCGTTTTTTTAGTTTTTATATATATCTTTGCACTGTTCCATGGAGGTGTTTGTTGGTGCGTGTGTACAAGTACCTTTTGCTAATTCCTCCCATGTGTGTGATAGCTTACTCGGTGCTAGTCCCCATCCCCTGGCCTATTGGAGGCAGGCTTGGGGAGTCATGACTCGAGCCCTGTCGGGTCGGGGCGTGACACAACACGACCCGACCCGATCCGACCCAACCAAACCCACCTCGAGTCGGGTCATTATAAAAAAATTATATCTGACCTATAACATCACACCCCAACTCATTGGAACGAGGAGAGACAAAGTTATATTAACCATAAGTGACATCCCAAAGTCACCAAAGGTTGGCAATAAATTCCAAGGGATTATGAAAACATCGGGGGACAATTTTTCCATTTATGATAAAGTTACCAATCAATATTGAATAATAAAAATCCAATAATCCTATATGATGCATGAGTAAAATTAATATAACCTAAAGTAAAAACCTAAAAAGCAACCAAATCAGAGTGATAATGAAAACAATGATAACTACTAACAAGGAATAAAAGACAATAAGACCCAAAGACACCCATGTGGTATCCTTACAAGTAAATCTTGTACTAGCTCCAAACATGAACTCTACCTACCTTGCCCATGATATCATGGTAAATCACTAGAAAAGTTTGACACGTTTCACTATCATGTGTCCCAATAGATAACAAATGCAGACGTACTAGAATTTCAACGTAGAGTGTGAGTATGGACTCAATAGGCATTCCCTACAAAATTTGCCACACATGCCACTGGGAAAAAAGTTATGGGCACATTTTATATAAAATAGTTTAGAATAAATTTAGATAGTTTGTATCAAAACCATAAAAAATTTATATGGAAAAAATATCTCAACACAATTTCCCATCATTTAACCTATCCATTCGCACGTTTCCACACACACACACACACACCCATGCATTCCAAGTGATAGTTCCATACTCACTAGCAGTCTCTTCTTGATCCACCAAGTCATTACAAAGTGACCAATATCCAGGTGACCCAATGGAACATTCCCCTTATCTAGGGCCACGTTCAAGAAATTATCTCACACCAACCTTGTATGCCAAACCATTTCACAATAAACAATTATATCTTCGAAACCTTTCATCAAACACTTTTCTTGCATCAAACGAAAAACATAATTTTAAAACTATCAATTTAAAACTATAAAAAAGGGGTTTCTAAAAGAAATCCATTTTTTCAATTTTATAAATCATAAAGAAAAAATGGTATTATTTCAAGAATCACAGTATGTTTCTACAAAAAAAAATCAAGTAATTTTTTTAACCCAACTACGCTTTCAAGTTCTAGAATAATAGAGATGAAAGAGATGCCACCTATCTCTCAACGGATGGAAAAAACCATGAACAATACAATGATATTCTAGATCCAGACTCAAAACTTATTTAATTTAAAAGTTATAACAATATCTCATCAACATCTTCAAAAATGAAATTAGATCTATCCATGGAAGACTAGATCTAGTAATCCGAGTGAGAGAAAATGAAATGATCTAAGGAGAGAGAGAGAAAATGATAACATATCAAAAAATACTAATCTTCAATGCACTTTTATTTTTCAAAAGATGACTTTGGATCAAAGGGAATAACCATAGGAACCTTGAAATTAAGGGGACTTTGAGATCCTGGAAGAATGGGTGGAAATAAGGGTTTCAAGGACTTAAACCAGATTAAAAAGTAATTTTCTGATTAATTAATACTCATCGCATAGTTAGGCCATGTAGTTTGTCAAACCATGTTCCAGCTATTCACATGCCACTAAGTAAGCTATGTAGCTTCATGGTTCGGATTGAATAGTTTGGGAAACATGTGTTAACCATGCAGTGCTACTGTCTCAGGCCAACACCCTGCATAGTTGGCTCACATGGTTAGACAAAACGTGCACCAATCATTCTTTTCCCTTTTCTCCCTTTACACGGTTTCCCCTAGGATCTTGCATAGTTTGGTCAAACTATTCACCAATAGTGAGCCTTCCCAGTTACTCCCAACAACACTTTCACAACTTCTTAGAGTTCTTTCATGGTTTCTGCTAACCGTGCTCAAACCGTGCACCCTTCAAAACATGCCTAAAAAACTCCAATATCTCCCTGAAACCTCCCTAAACATAATCTAAATGTCATATACGCTCAAAAGTACATAATAAAAGAGAAAATTACCTAAAAATAGGGTTGATATAGTGAACTGACCATGAAATTTCCCTATTACTCCAAAAATCACTTGCATGGTTTCCTAGAGGCACAACACAGTTACTTCTAACCATGATCAAACTATGCACTCTTTAAAACATGCCAAAAACAATCTAAAACCTCCTGAAACTTATCACAACTATTATATAAGCTCAAAAATAAATAATAAAATGGTAAAGTACCTTATATAGGAAGTTCTACATTCTACCCACCATTGGTCATTCCATCCTCAGAAAGTAAAAGACCAGTGGTGCTTTAGAAGATTTCAGCCCAAAGCTCTAAAATCTCCATTTTATCCTTCCACATATCTTCCTAAATCGGACCATAATACCATAAAATCCATAAAAAACTAATGATTTTGCATTAAATATCTTTTATTGCTTATCCAAAATCCATATAATCACATTAACCAATATATTATCCGATTCAAGATCAACATAGTGTCATCAAATCACATGGTTAGGATAAGGTTTTAACTTCTTCAATTAAGACACATGAAACACATTATACACACAAATGAACCTTGGAGGTAGAGCCAACTGATAAGACACCTCACCCACACATTCAAATATCTCAAAAAGGTCTAATGTACTAAGGAAAAAACTTTCCTTGCTTACCAAAATGATGATGCCCAAGCCTTGGAGAGATTCTCAAGAAAACTTGATTACTCACCACATAGGATAATGTTTGAATATATGGCCATCCACATATAATTTCTTATGAATCAGAGTCATCAAATTTCTCTTACTTATCAACTGAATCTTCTTCATTATCTCTTTCACAAGGCTAGGTTTGATAAGTGAAGCCTTGCCTCTTTCCAACCAAAAACCTGGGTAAAGACAAGGATGAAAACATACCAGATAGTCATTGATGATAAGTTGTGTTCATGGTCAACTGGGTTCCAAGGGATTACTGAAATGAATTCAAAAATTGAGATGTAAACCTAGGGTCTTAGCAAAATACAATTGATATTGGTATGTCATGAAAATTTATAATTTCTTGAACATAGAGTCTATAAATGCTTTCCACCATATTGGAAACACAAGGATATGTGATGATGTAAGACAAACATTAATTTATGGAATGGATTTATAGAACTCGTCATTCTATTAAAAAGGAATGAATTTCCTCCTCAAATATTTCATCATTGAGTATAGACATGAGAAATCATGAAAAAACCATCTGTACTATTCTCTTAATCCATGGAATTAACGTATCTCAAAAACATTCTTCAGTGGTTGCCAATAGAAAACAACTTATATCTTTTCAGGATCTACAAAAATACTTTTTCAGTGATGATGTGGCTATGTAACTGTACCTATCATATCCGAAAATTTCACATTTAAATCTTAACATAAAATTGATGTTTCTAAATGATATTCAACACAATATCCAAGTGTTGTTTTTGGTCAATACTAGTCCTATAATAAACTAGAATATCGTTGAAGAAAACCAATAAAAAGGGGTCAATATATCTTTTAATGATATGATTCATCAATTTTATAATCAATGTTATTGAACTCATAAGACCAAAGCAAAAAACCACATACTCTTGATGTCTATAACGACTCCTAAGAGATATTTTCATAAAATCTTTGATCCGAACATGAAGTTTATGATACCATTGAGCACTCCTTTATTGATTAAACAGTTCCTCGATTCATGGAAGAGGGTATCAGTTATTTATTATAAGTTTTTTATTATTATTATAATATACACAAATCCAAAGAGTTTTATCTTCTTTCTTTTAGAAAGAACTGGTTCGGCCCAAGGAAATGTACTAGGTCAGATTAAACCATTAATTTCCAAATCTTCCAGTTGGTTTTTAAGTTTAATTAATTTTAATAGGGACATTCTATAATACATAAGTGATATTGGATTAGTACCTAGAATGATATCAATCATAAATTTCACTTTTCTTCCTCATGGTAACCTAAAGAAATTATTGGGGGAAACATCAGGAAACTGGCCAATCATAGTTGGAAGAACTCTATGCTAAAATGCATCATTAGATGCAAAGGTAAATACTACAAAATGATAATAGATGATACTCACAATTGATACTAATGATCCTTCACTAGTGGCATTTGTATCCCAATCTCCCTTAAAGATATTTTTAACACCATTAGATGATGTTTAACTAACTTGAAAAGCATAACATTCGATGTGGTCTTTGAATGATTTTAACTAATCCATTTCAAAAATAATTTAATAGATTTACTTCTTAAGAAAAGAGAAGTCCCAAACCAATTTAGCCCCATCGATAGTCATTACACATGGTACACACTTAAAAGTTTTAAACTCCCAGTAGCCAAGAGGAGTTTGTAGTTTCCAAATAGAATTCATCATATCAACATGAAAACCCATAAGATAAAAAAAAGAGAATCAATAAGAGTGGGACATGCCTATATCAAACAAGGACAATATAAGGGTATAATCTGCAATAATATTACCTCGAACCATTAAAGGACCAGATTAACCATCCATGATCACCAGCACAACACCATACAATTGTTTACTCGCTATCCATTTCTCTTTGTTGACCTACTGAGATTGCATACCTAAGGAGTAATGGTGTTTCTAGAATCACCTTGACTCACTCAGTTTTGAGTATCATAGTTATTCTAATGAGATATTATATTCAAAGTATAAGATGTATGAGAGACATAAGATGTATATCCAGTACTAGGCTTTGGAGCTCTATGACAACAACACATGATATGTCTCATATGGTTATATTTGTTAAATGATCTAGGTGGTTTCTTGAAATATCACTTTATATTTTCAAAGGAAACACATTTGAAACATCCCTAATAATTTTTAGGTTAAGTAGGGAAGTTAAATGATCCCATGGTCTCCAAATCATTTTTTTTTCATTTTAAATAAACCATTTTTTTGGTTAGTGGGAACCTCAAAAAATACTGGACACAACCAATATACAAATTCAAATTTCACAATGAAACTAGAGACACCATACCATGGACTTCAAA
Organism: Viscum album; assembly: GCA_963277665.1. Taxonomy (NCBI): domain Eukaryota; kingdom Viridiplantae; phylum Streptophyta; class Magnoliopsida; order Santalales; family Viscaceae; genus Viscum; species Viscum album. The sequence continues at coordinate 69,067,400 of OY728126.1, forward strand.
TCCCATCATTGGAATCACTGTACAGATTCATGAGAACACAAAAAAATTGAATTCTTCAATGAACCACTTCAATTAGAAACCACTATCGCCATCATGGTGAAATAAACCAGCTTCCAAGATCCCATCCAACAAGAATAACCATCGACAGGATCGACAAAGAAAAGAGTAATCGACTGAAATGTTGAGGGTAAACACTAAATCCAACAATATAGGACCAACATGACCACCGACTCAAGGATGCACCTCTTAGAACGCCAATTTACAATCAACTAGCACCATCCCAAAGCCTTCATAAGAACCATATCACCAGAAGGACCTGTCTTGGGATGAAAGACCATGAAGCAAGGGCAGAGTTTGAAGTAGAGAATGCCTACCAGTGAGTTGCAACCATTGACTCATCTCCATAAACAGAATCATAAAAAATTGTCCGTGTTGAATAAACACAGAGAAAGGCAATGAACCATATGAAATCATTGTTGAAGAGGAAACACTCGCGAGCCGCGACAAAGATAGAAGAACCTGAGTAAGACTCCTATGTCACAAACCCAAGCCACCGAAGTCCCGTTGAGTTCAGCCAAGATGTGACCTTTCATGATGGGGACGACAAAAAGAGCGGTAGAGGAGGGGTAATGGGACTCAAATCACCAAAAAAGAAGAGGAAAGGGGAATGATGAATAAGAGATCCTAGATTCACGAGTAGAGAAGGCTGATGTAGTGGCATCGATAAAGAGGTAGGGGTGAAGGGGAGTGTCACCGTGCAGAGGAAGGTGAGGGTAAAAGGAGAAACCCAAATTGTTGAGAGAGAGAACACATCGGGATATACAAGGCCAAGAGGAGAGTAAGGGAATGAGAATAAGAGAAGATGATGAACTATAGAGAAGAACCATCACCGTATGGGAAGAAAAGAGAGGGAGGGAGTGGTGGTGACATTGGAAAAAATCCCTAGCACGAGAGGAGAGCGCATACCTGAAGAGTGGGGGGATATCTCCTCAGAATGATTCTACGGTCTGATTTTGAGGCATACCACAACTTTAGAAGTAGGTGTACCTCTTCTTCTTATTCCCAATATTGGAGTTCTAATTATTCCAATGGAGATAAACAGGCTCCATCCAAATGTATTTCTAGAGATATCCCTTTATACCATAGTCACTCAATTTACCATCTTTGTATAGTCCATAATACAAAGGCGAAAAATATTTGTGTGAATTTTTTATCATATCCCCAACTTAAAAATGCATGCCTTTAAGGACACACTTATAGTTACTTCAAATTTAAAGAAAACTAAGTTTAAAAAATTAGCCGTATAATCTTTAATCAAGATATTATCATTCTTTAAGATGAATACATCCATTGTTCTAGTGATCTGAATGGTTTGAAGATATAATTTCTTGTTGAACAATTCTTCAATGTCCTCCCATATAATGCCTTAGTCAAATTTAGCATAAAAAGATAAATCCCACAATTATCATGATAGATCCATGATAATATATGTTTTCCACTTGATTTTGAATTTGGTTGGTTTTCTAAGGAAATAAAAGATTCAATTCACCATATTACACCACACCTCCACTTTTTGAGGATCTGAATACCCCTGAAATATGGGTGGATTATATTTATGAAACTGGACAGAGTGATCCACTTATCAAGGATCATCATTATAGTTTCCATTATAAGTGGTTTTAAAAGCATGAACTATACTATGGATAAGTTATTAGTTCACCTATGGCTTAGGTTCAACCATATTTTCAACATCTTCTTCATGTAGATTCTTATGACGTCAAACTAGCACCATTATCTATAATCCGAACAAAACTCCATTTAGTATCACTCATTAGAAACTAATGGATTAGAAATTACAAATTACTAAATAAAAAAATAATAGAATTATTCCTTTCAAAATTCAACCATTCTAAGAATTCTAAACATTTTCCATAAATCATAAAACCAAAGATGATCAATGTTGTCTTAAAGGGAATTTGCACTACCATTGCATGACATGAAATCCTTATTATATAAACCCATGACAATGAGATAAAAATTAACCTAGAAGTGTATTACAACATTTGTGTACCCAAACCACCCTAGTAACTTGATGTTAAATATAAAAAGGTTACCTATGTATTTTTAAGATATACATTTCAAGTTTCAACATTCCTATCTCCTTGTTACAATCCCCCAAAGTTAGATAGTCCGACCAAGACTGATACCATTTTTAACATCCCAACCCAACTCATTTGTTTCATGAGAGATGAAGTTCCACTAACCTTAGGTGACATCCCCATGACACCAAATTTTGACAATAAATACAAAGGGCTTAGGAAATATTTGGGGGATGATTTTCTCTTTTATGGTAAAGCAACATGTCAACATTGAATAATAAACATCTAATCCCCCTTTATGAATCATGAGTAAAAGTAATATAACCCAAAGTAAAGACCAACAAAACAACAATATCTAATGGACAATTAAATAAATATAAATTTCTTAAAAGGAATAAAAGAAAATAAGACCCAAAGATACCCTTGTTGTATCTTTAAAAGTAAATCCTGAACTAGCTCCAAGCTCCTACTCTACCTGCCCTGCCCATAGTATCAAGGTGAATAAATAGAGAAGTTTGATGCCTTTCACCTTCCTGTGTCCTGATAGATAACATCTTTAAACACACAATATTTTCCAAGCATGGGGTAAGTATAAACTCAGTTATAATTCCCCAAAGACTTCACAACACTCGTCACCAGGATAAAACTTGTTATCATATTTTTATATAAAATAGTTTAGAATAGGTTTATATAGTTTATATCAAAACCATAACCAACTTACATGTAAAAAAAAAGTCTTTAAAATATTTCTCATAATTTGGCATACCCATTCCCACGTGTCCACACACTCACACACACACCCATGCATGCCAAGTGACAATTCCATACTCATGAGCGATCTCTTATCGATACACTAAGTTGTCACAAGGTGACCAATATCCAAGTTACCCAATGGAACCTTCCCCTTATTTAGGGTCACATCCAAGCAATGAACTCATGAAAACCTTATATGCCAAATTCAATGCCAAACGATTCCACAACAAACCATTATTTCTTTATTTTTTTTACCAAACACTTTGCTTGCATCAAAATGGAACAATAATTTTAAAATTTTCATTTTTAAATTATAAAAAAGTGTTTTCCCAAAAGATATCCCTTTTTTCACAATTTCCAAAGCATAAAAAAGGTTTTCTATAAAAAAATCAAACTATGTTTCCAAAAAAACCAAACAATTTTTTTTACAAAACTAATAATTCATGTTCTAAAGCATTAGAGATAAGAGAGAAGTCACCTACCTATCAAAATATAGTGGAAACAAAGAATGGTAATAAGATATTATAAATATGGCCTTGGACCTTATTTCCTTAAAAATATACAATAATATCTCATCAATATCTTTAACAAGAAAAATAAATATATCCATGGAGGAATAGATCTAATAATTTGGGTGAGATAAAACAACAGGATTTAATGAGGGAGAGAGAGAGAGAAAATGATAACCTACTAGTGAATTTATATCCCCAACACAATTTTTTTTAAAAGATGAATATGGGTTTAAGGGAATCACCAAAGGAGCCTTGGGAGGATAGTGAGGTCAATATCCTTGATGAATGGGGGAAAACGAGTGTTTTAGGGCCTAAAACCGAGTTAAAACTAATTTTTGGGTTAATTAATACCCATTGAACGGTTAGGTTGCATGGTTTGTAAAACCATGTGATAAATGTTCACATGCCACTAGACAAGCCAAGAAGACACATAGTTTGGGTTGCATGATTTGGTAAACCATGTGGTGCAACATTCTCAAGCCAATACCCCACAAGGTTAGACAAATTGTTCACCAATGGTTCTTTTAACTATATTTTCCTTTTCACAGTTTCCCCTATCCAATTGTTTAGTTTTTCCCAATCATGTTCCAATCGTGCACCTACCCAATTAATCCCAACATCACTTGTACAGTTTCTTGGTGGCACTTCATGGTTTCTACCAACTGTGCTCAAACAATAAACCCTTCAAAACACACCCAAATCATTAAAAATCCTCTAAAATCCTTTCAAAACTTAACCTAAGTATTATATAAGCTCAAAAATACATAATAAAAGGGTAAAATAACCAGAACTTGGGGTGATTAATGACCCAACAAAACCCAACAACCTTTTATTGGGCTATGTGATTTTTTCCCAAAACTGACTAAACCTAAACCATGGACACCCCTAACATAATGTCATAAGAAACATACAATGATGATATCTAGAGGAACTAACTAGACAGGCCCTAACATATGATCTTTGAATTCATTAGATAAAACTATGTATCCTTTTTCCATATCCATGATTTCATTAGCATGCTCACAAGTTGACCATATTATTCCTGAAGGACATAGCATAGATAATCTATCTTTTTCATTTGAGTAAGCATATATTTTAATGTATGAAGAAAGTGTCCTTTGAAAGAATTCTGGGACAAGATAGGATTGGAACATGTGAATAATGTATTACCATTTATTATAACCAATGGAATCTAATATTACATCGAACTTTGTGGCATGGTTTATATCCACCTCAATGGGAAGATATTCTGAAAGCCTATCTTACCCAAGGCCCTCTATACATTCATCATGAAACTACATCCAAACATTTCAATATAGGAACAATAAAACAACTTCTATATTTATCACACATGTGGAAAAGTCTTCATTACATCATAAATTCATCCACCATTCCATAGTAATGATATTTATGAACCATTGGTGTTCCAATTCCTGGAAAACCATAGTTATAACCCTATGCATATTAGTAGATACTAAATACTGTTTCTATAGATCCAAGATGTTACATGATATGTAACTAGTTCATAATTCTCCATAGAAATAATTGAAAATTTAGGTATTACTACCATATCTAATTTTGGAAGAACATATTCAAGATCAAAATATTCTTTATATAAGTTTATCATCTTGACAGAAACATTTAAAGTAAATTTTTCTTGATTTACCTTAACAATTTTATAATACAACCTTATCTTGATTCCGTCATATAAACGACTTTATTTTGGTGTTTTGTGGCTTCATAAAAAATTATTTAATGGGAAAGTTCAACCCCAGTGAACAACATCATTCATTGTAATGACATTGAAGGCTGCAATGCATGAAGTTTTTTAGATTCAAAGGTTAAACCATCGGAATGAATTTTCCTTTGAGAGAAAAGTGGATCCATTATCTTGAAAACATTCTTTAAATCCTATTTTTTCAATATTAGTACTAGATGATTAACCATAATTTTTCTCATAGTTTTTTTAATTCTTGTTTCCTCGCCCAATCAAGAATTAGGTAGTTGAATGTCACAAATGAACTACAATAGTTTATAAGTTCCTTTATATCAAAAAATTTGTTCCTAAAAGCACTTAATTACACCTCCATGAGATATAGGAGAATGATTTTGTTTTCAACCTCATTTCACACTCCATCCACTACCTTGTATGGTATATCGGTTGGTCGCCAGATATAATCCAGTGATCTCACTGATACAAACCCCAAGAACACCATCGCCTTTGTTACTCGCCCCCCGAGTAGTGACACCAACAACACATATTTATTTTAGATAAACACTAGCGCCTCCAATGGTGACCTAGGTAATATTTTTTTTCTATAAACACATGGATATCCAAGAGTGAGATTAGTATATGAAATTCTAACATATTCATGTCTAGCTTCATACAAAGCATGAAAGAACATCCCCTTCATCATCATACTTCCCAAGTAACCATGTAATCTAACTATATTATCTGAAAAAATTGTTATGTGGAAACACATATAAATTCTTGAATCTTCCCCTTTCATGGTTAGTGTAGTATTATGGCTAACTCCCAACATAGCTATGACATGGTTTCTCTTCCATGGGTTCAAATCATTCTCAGAGTGTGAAGATTTATTAGACTTAAAATTAGTTCAGGAAAACATTTCTACCATGTATTAAGAAACAGTAAATATACTGAACATGTTACACACCAATCTAGTAAGTAATTCATACATCATTAGTAACCCGATTGCATCATCACCCTTGCTGAAGCCTTACTTACCTATTATAGTAACCAAGAGCTACTCATCCAGTGTTCAGTTGGCCTATTTTAGAATACCTTGTACTACTTGAGAAAGATTTTACTACACTTCCACCTCACCAGGTTCCAATGTATTCACAAAAACTTGATGATTTTTGTTCTCCAAATTTCCTTTGCATGCAATATATGCTAGAGTTATGGTTCAAATCAACTTAACTCACGAATTACCTTTTAAAATAGGTTTTAATGCCCCTGATCACAGAGTGGAGCTCAATATTGAGTATGAAAAAAGCCACCCTTTTGTGAAGTTTGAAAACTGGTTGGGCACAACTTTACTAATTGTAGGGTATCTAGGAAACAAATGGACCCTCCAATTAATAATGATTAGAAAGAGGTTAAACATGCTAAAGAAGGAAAGAATGTCACAGATAAACCTGATCCCCCTATAAAAAGGATGATATATGGGTCAAAAAATCCAGTGTCCCTTCATCCTTAGAAGGAAAATCATGGGCTGTCTTGGTTGAGGAAGAAGAAAACTTAAAAAATAATGAAAATCCCAATGGTTTAGAAAGATCAGTGGATGGATGTAACAGAGGTAGTTCAAACAAGAACAACCCTATTACTATTTCCAATGTTGCTAATAATGACTCTTCCTCTGGCACATCAATTTTAAATGAGACTCACTATAGGGACATGGAGGCCTCTGTACATTCTCCCAAGGAGAATACTATTGATTCTAACAAGTCACTTGGTGAGTATGAAAACACTACAGATCCAGGTAACTCTGTGCATTTCAATTCTATTGTTAAATGTGTTACTACTGCTTCTGATGTTCCAATAATAAAGTCTCAATCTTCTAATCTTGACTCTCCTGGAATTATTGCTACTCGCATTTCAACACACACTTCGGATTCTCCCTTCATATTGAAAGTGGAATCTCCCTCTGTCAACAAGGAGGTGACTAATACCCATTCTGACATGCAGATTTCTGCTCTTATGTAGAATAAGTTTGATAATTCTACACTTGTATTTGTTGAAAATGCTGTTAGTCCTACTATTAATTCTACCATACATGCTGCTAATGCTGATCTGTCTTTCATTAATTTGGAACATAGTATTTCACACACCCCAATACCTATTTCTAAAGCTATTACTGAAACTGTCCAAACATCTGCTTCTTGTTTGGTTAGTAGGATGGTTCCCATCTCTCCTGCTGAAAAACAAGGCACTTTTCATAACTCTCACTCTGTAACTGATCTCTCAAAACCTGCAAAATTTGAAATTGTCCAGACTATGACTGAGTCTCATTCTCATCCTAAGCATCCTCCTGCTCATGATGCTATTATACAGATCACTCAGACCAGTCCTTGTTTGCCTCCTATCTCTTCAAAAATTTCCTCTTCCGATCTTCCTAACCCACCTCATTCCTCAACAAGAAATATGCTTACTCTAGTTAGAGATGTGAAACAGCTCCCATTAGAACAGGCCTCTGCTCATGGTACTGAAATTATTTTCACACTGGACAGTACTTATTCAGTGAGTACTTCAGTTCCTGTTCCTAATCCAAATTCAGATCTGAACTCTGGTACCTCTCATAGTTCTGAAACTGATGAGAGTCAACAAAAATCTGCTTCTTTCTCAATAGTTACGAGATCCCAAAAGAAGAAGGGTTATGGTAAATAAAAAAAAATAAGGGTTCTAACCGAAATCGCAATCTAAAATGAATATTCTCTATTGGAACTGTCAAGGTGTGGGTAACAATGACACCTCCACTACACTTTGGAGGTTCTTAAACACTCACAAACCTCTTCTCTTTTCCATTGCTGAACCTAAAGTTGATTTTAAAATGAACTTCATGATAATTGGATCTCTTAATTATAGTTTTCTAGTTTTTTTTAAAAACGGTTCTCAAGTTGACTCATTGTGGGTCTTTTTCCATAATACTTTAAAAAATATAAACATTTTTAGAATTTCTGATCATCATGTTACATGTGATTGCTTATGGAATGGCCAGAAAATCTTTTGCACTATGGTTTATGCCAAGAATAGATATCAGGATAGGAGATCTTTATTGCTTGAACTCCTTGATATGGCTAAACTTATTCAAGATTCCTGGGTTGTTTTGGGAGATTTCAATTCCATTCTTACCCCTTCTAAAAAAATTTGGCCCTCACACCTCTCTATATCATCCAAATAATTTAAATATACTATTGAAGATTGTAACCTCTTTGAAATCACTCTTATTGGTTCAAAATACACCTGGTATAGAAAATATCACAATAAAAATGTTTCTAGTAAACTTGACAGGGATTTTGTCAACATGAAGGCTCTTGATATATGGGACAAAATATCTCATGTAACTCTTCCTAGACTCAACTATGATCATCATCCGATCCTTGTTTGCATCCTTATGAATGATCGAAAGCCTGTCATTCCTTTCAAATTTATTAATGCTTGGTCTTCGAATCCTGACTGTGTCACTTTTATTTATAACACCTGGAACTCTATGAAACATCATAAAGATTCTTTTTCTTGTTTACACAAATTGAAAGTTCTTAAGAAATCTCTAAAAGGCTGGTGCAAAAATACAAATTACCAAATAGATCAGGATATATCCTATCTCGAAGATGAACTCATTCGCTTCCAAACTCAAAACACTAATTATGATTTTATTATGGATCCTCAATTGGAAGCTAATATATCTTCTAAACTTAATTCATTTCTCACAATTAAGGACAATATTCGTAAACAAATGTTTAGGAAAAAATGGCTTACTGATGGTGATCGAAATACTAAATTTTATAATTGTCTACAAATAATTAAAAAGGCCAGTCGTCCTCCTACTATGCTCATTCATAATGACTTGATCATTGATTCTGAAGAAGCCATTACAGATCATGTTACCTCATACTTTTATAACATTTTTAATGGTCCGGATATAAATATTGATCTTAAACTTGATATTATTTCTTTAATGGTAGATGAAGTAGAAAACAAGTCTCTTTTAAGCACTCATCTTGATCATGAAATTAAAGACACTGTCTTCGGTCTATACTCAGATAGTGCTCCGGGTCCGGATGGATTCAGTAATGGTTTTTACCGAAATCATTGGGATATAATTCAAAATGATGTTTGTAACCTTGTAATGATATTTTTCACTCATGGATCTCTTCCTCATGGAATCGATGCTCAATTTTTAACCTTAATTCCTAAGGTTTAGAATTCTTCTGAGATCCATCAATTCAGACCTATTTCTCTGATTAACACTATCTACAAAATCATCACTAAAATCATTGCCAATAGACTTGCTTCTATCTGTAATAGAATCGTCTCCTGTAATCAATTTTGTTTTATCAAAGGAAGGTCTATTCAAGACTGTATTTGTCTTACTTCTTAATGTGCTAATAGTTTAAATAAAAACACTAGAGGAGGTTGTGGGGCCATCAAACTGGATATCAGAAAGGCTTTTGACACTATTGACTGGAATTTCATTTTCAAAGTGCTAAAAAACTTTGGCTTTAGTGATTCTTTCATTGGTATAATTAAGTCTCTTTTTCACTCTGCTTATATCTCTATCATGATTAATGGTACCCTTAGAGGATTTTTTAATTGATCAAAAGGTGTCAGGAAGGGCGATCCGCTTTCTGCCATACTCTTTGTTATTGCTGAGGATTACCTTAACAGACTCCTTAACAATCTAGTTGATGAAAATATGATTAAGCCTATTCAAGTTTCTAGGAATTTAAATGTCCCCACCCATATTTTATATGCTAATGATATTATTTTATCCACAAAAGGGGATCAGAAAAATCTTCATGTTCTCAAGCAAGCCATATCTCACTATGAGGATATCTCTGGTCAAGCTATCTCCTGGAACAAATTGTATATCTATTTTGGTAAGAATTTTCCTATAAGAAGGAAATCTAGTATCATCACTTATCTGGGTATTAAAGAGGGTATTTTACCTTTCTCTTACTTGGGTGTTCCAATATTTTGGGGTCGGCCCAAAGCTACCTATTTTTCTAATATCATTTCTCAAATCACAAATCAACTCTCCAGTTGGAAAGGAAAATCCCTCTCCATGGATGGGAGAATTTGCTTGGTTAAATCGACCATTGTTTCTAAAATGGTCTATTACCTTATAGTCTACAAATGGCCTATCAACATATTCAAAAAAATTAATACTTATATTAAAAACTTCATTTGTTCTGGAAGCATTTTTGAAAAGAATCATGTTACTATACCTTGGAAATCATGCTGCAAACCCATTGCTAATGGTGGAATTGGTATAAAATATTTAAATCTTTTCAATGATACTCTTCAGGCTCATCTTACTTGGTGCATTATTAACTCCACTTCTAAATTTTCTGAGTTTTTGAAACATAGATTCTTCTCTAAGATTTTAAAAGGTAATTTTAATTTCATTAAATCTTCCATCTGGCCTTAGATCTGGGACTCTTACCACAAAATCATGTAAAATTCCAAATGGATTGTCAGTGCTGATTATTCCATTAATTTTTATTGTGACAAATGGTGTGGTAACCCTATGATATCTTTGTTACCCTCTAATAATCTTCTTGAAGATACTAATCAGACTGTAAAGGAGGTCTTACAATCTCATCAATGTGATCTCCCTAATAATATTTTGCAAATTATTGATAATCATCCTTTTACTTCTGATGGTGAATTCCTTGTTTGGGAACCCTCTTCTAATGGAATTCTAGACTCCAAAAACTATTATAAGAATAATTTCTCTAAAAATGAATCTAGTTTTCTTTGTGTGAATCATTTTAACAAACCCTGGATTAAACCTTCTAGGCTCACCCTTATTTGGTGCATTGCCCATAATAGATTACCTACAGAAACTAGTCTGAAAATAATGGGCATTCAACTCTGTTCTAAGTTTTGCCTATGTAATCAGAACAGGGAAGATGCCAATCATCTTTTTCTATCATGTGCGATGGCCTCTGCCCTTTGGAATTATATTTTTGATTTATTCAATTGCAGAAAGCTCTTTATTGACTCAATCTCCTTGTTTTTAAAAAACTGCACTAGACATGAAGCTTCTCTGCAGATTAAGAATTTGTTTCTTGCGGAAGTGGTGGAACTTCTGCATGAGCTCTGGTATGTTAGAAATGATCTCATTCACAATAATCGCTCTCTCAATCTTAATGCAAGGAAATCTCAGATTCTTTTTGCGATTCATGAAGCTGCGTCAATTCAAAAAGACTGTTGCGACAACTCGGTTGGTGACTTTGAGATCCTTCGTCATCTCCATATTCTTGGCATCTTCCCAAAGCCTAAACGATCCTTTTAAGTGTTCTATCAATCACCAATGCTTGGATGGATCAAAGTGAACGTTGATGGCGCTTCCAAAGGCAACCCAGGCCCTGCCAGTTGTGGTGTTATCTTCAGAGACTTAGCTGGCCAGAGTTAGGGATGTTTCTATGTTGGATGTGGATACTCTTCATCTCAGGAGGAGAAAATGCTTAGGTTCATTCACACTATTGATTTTTCACTTCAAAGAGGTTGGGGAAAGCTATGGATTGAAAGTGATTCAACCACAATCATCCATGCCATCTGGAATGGCAACATCCATCTAGCCTGGACTCTTACCGCTCGTTGGATGAACTATCTGAACTTGCTTCATGGGATCGATTATATAGCTACTCATACCCACCGTGAAGCGAATGCCATTGCTAATTCTCTTTCCAACAAAGGGGGTTATCAGACCATGACTTGGATGGACTCTATTCCTTCTGATTTATTATTTCTTTTTGATAGAGATTGTAAAAAAATCACATACTTTCGCCTCTTGTAATACTTTTTTGACTATCAATAAATTGTTCTTTGGTCTTTAACCAAAGCATTACCTTTAAAAAATATCTTTTCAAGAACCTGCACTAGTACTAGCATAAATTTCAACATCTCATGCTCTACCTTCTCAACATATGTCAACAATATAGTATTTTATAATTTTATAAAAAAATTATCATATTAGGTAGTCTAAACCATGTTATCTTCCCCAACCACACTTCCATAATTACTGAGAAATTATTCCTTGAGTTTCACACAAATTAGACTATCCTTGACTGTACTAAATGAAATGATCCAATATCAGATCATTCCATACATACTCAACTATGGAAACAACATCTTTAACTCATCCTGAATCTAGTGTATAAAAAAATAAGTTTCAAATCATGTAATCCATATCAATAGATCCTATAAGGAAAACATTGGTATCTACACATGTATGGATAATGACCACATTTCTTCCCACTCCCCTAGTAATATTTTATTGTCTCCATTAAATGGATCTACCCATCAGACTCATTCACCTCCTTTTGAATTCAGACTTCTCTCTCCTACCTTAGCAATGTATAACTTCCCTTTACTGTCCTATCATGTAAAACTCACTATTTGTGTCTTCTCTAGATAAAAAACTACCACCTTTCAATCTTATATTATGTCCAACATTCCCTTTATAACATTCTAAGTGGAACAATCATCCTGTTTCTTTATGAGATGAGTCACAAAAGTACCAATCTCATATTGTAGGATCTATAGGTGATGAAATCCAACCTCTAGCTCCATAACTGATGTTTCAAATGTTTTAAATATACAATCCATGAATGTGGTCACATAGGTGCAATATCAGCTTTGAATCTCTAGATCAATAACCTCTTTCTATAATCTATCTCTAGAATCTATCAATAAAAGCACCACTTGATAGAAACTTAGGTGCACAATAAAGAAAATATATAACAATGTTGTAGATTTTTATTATAAACAATGATTTAGTATTAATAGAATATAAAAAATACAAGGTAGATGATAAGAAAATGAACAAATAAAAAAGAAATAGAGGATGAAGTTCTCCAGAAAGACACCACTCTTTGAGGCAATGCCACTACCTACTTCTGCCAAACTGAAAATTATTCCAAAAAAGATGCACCCTCCTAAATAATCCCGCATTCCCAAATTTAATTTCCTCAACCCACTACCTAACTATCCCAACAGACTAATAAATGGAATAATTTAATACCACACTTGGAAGAAACTACCCATACATAACAATATTATTTGACCTTTTTAAAAATCATGGTCATTAGAAGAATGTTAAAAATGCATCAATGATAATGTCATGAAATTAGTGACATTCAAGAAAATAATGATGATTTTAAAAAGGATTTTTTGTTATATAAATTTGGTGACTCCAAGGATATGGTTGGAAGAGAAATTTGATACCATGGAAATGTTGAAATATTAATGGGATATTTTATAGTGTAAACATGAGATTGAAATGCCGCTATGAAATTCTCCCCAAGAATCCAAATCAATACCAGTAAAGTTTATATGACCAGAGACCAAATAAAAACTATAACCATGATAATAATAAATTTAAAATAGTATTGGAACTGTAATCTATAACAAACATTATTATGAAAGAAAAATGTAAGAAAAAATAAGCACATGAAATATACTTCTATCAAGAAGAAGGATCCTAACCCAATTTCTTCTTTTCAATAGTCAATCAAAATGATGTTCCAATATACCCCTAAATGATAGAGGTATGGTCATATAAAAAAACTAATACAGTGAAAATGGATCCATAATTGAATGGGTAATACACTAACTAAACACATTTCCATGGATTTACTTCCACATAGTCCCTTATTGATTATTATATGTCATTGAACTGATTTCCTTGTTGATAAATACCATCATCTGTTAAGAGAGTTAATTATCATGGGATTTCTTCTCATTATCATTAGAGTATTTTGTAAATCATGAGATTTATATTTATAAAAATTTAAATACTGATTTATTAAAAGTTTAGTATAAAATGACATGACTATTTCACTACTACAAACATGGTTTTATTAATGCTAAAAAACCTTTATCCGTGATAAAAACAACTAATAATCGAGGTGCTATTAAAATGGGTCCCTTTTATCAATGATAAAAAATCATTGATAAATGTCCCCATTATCAATGATAAAAGAGTACTAATAAAAGAGGTATTTTATTAGTGTAACGTCCCAGATTCGGGTGCCACTCCATGGGTTCCCTGAACCCGGTTGGTCACATAACCTCAAGTGCATTTCCCCAAACGCCAGAGGCTTCTGACTAGCAGTGAGGGCCCATGTCTGATAGTGGGGAAACCATGCCCTCATTTATCAAATTGTAGCACAGTGGAATAAAATATAAAAACATACAACAACAGCGGAAGCAATAGACCATACATATTTAAAATGAACAACTGGAGTAAAGGACAACCAACAGTTATATAGATAATGATGAAACATGTCTCAAGTTTTAATAAAATAGCCCGAACATGTTATACAGAAATACAATATAATATAATACAGAGTAAAGAGTATTGAATAGAAAAACAAAACAAAGTAGATAGAACATAACAACATTACAAGCCTAATCTCAGTCCCATACTCTCCTACTACTCTGCTACAATCATGTACCTGTATAGGGACCCTTCCCCCTATCAACACCTGTAGAAATGTAATCAGTTTGAGCCAAATAATTGACCCAAACTGGGTGTGAGAAATTAATCCCAGTAGGCACCAACTAAAGGCCCATGCCCAACTGTGTGAAAATATGCAACAACAATGTGTAGTAGTAAAATGAAATAAACTAACCAGTACTCAAAAGTGACTAACCTTACCAGTTATATTTCCATTTTATTATTCATTTAACCATTTAATTTAATAGCACTATATGCTCAAAAAAACTCATCCCTCAGGACAAACATAATCTCTCCCTCAGGATAATATAGTAAAACCATGCCCTCAGGCTTTATAATATCCGCGCCCTCAGGCTATATAATATCTCGCCCTCAGGCATCGCCCTCAAGATATATAATATATCACCCTCAGGCCTTGCCCTCAGGCTATATAATATCTCTCCCTCAGGCCTTGCCCTCAGGCTATATAATATCTCACCCTCAGGCCTCACCCTTAGGCTATATAATATATATATCCACACCCTCAGGCTAATATATATATATATATATATATATATATATATATATATATATATATATATATCCAAACCCTCAGGCTATATAATATCCATGCCCTCAGTCTAAACAAGTAACTGGGCCATGCCCAACATATAAACATGCAATTTTTTACAATTCCTCTCAATGTAAAAGTAATGCATAAAGTAAACATGGCATACCCTTGGGTATCCCAGCCAAATGACTAAACATAAGAATGCACCCCAGGGGTGGTCCAAGATCCAAGAAGTGATCCTAAACAACAGTTTATTATCAAATTTAATTACCTTTACAAATATAGGTATTCAAAACAACCAGGGCCTCAGCCACACAACACCCCAACATGGGTTCGTAGCACAACTGTACACAAAAACGCACAACAGTTGGAATTTAAACACCAAACCATCTACCTCAAACGCCCCTGAGCGTATATGAAAAACGACGATCCTTGAATCATCCAAGAACTATGAAGATTTAAGGTGAATGAAATCCCGTTCAAACATAAATAACTTCCCCTAGAGAAAGAATTGGTATTAATGACTTAAGGAGAAGGAAAGGCTTACCCGTACGGTTCCAACGAGATCGACCGAGGCAGAATCAGATTCCCGGCGTGCAATCTGGAACTCATAGAAGGTTTGGCCCTTTCTCCTGACTCCTCCTCTGGTTCTAAGCCTTCCCTGTGAATATGGGAGGATACTACCTATTTTAAGTGAAAAAAAAACAAACTACATGGCATGTACTATTGACTACACGACGTGTACTTTCCTCATTTAACTGTTCCTCTGGCGGTTACCTTTCCCACCGCCACACTATTCATCCATCAACATGAGTACACGACATGTATTCATTAATACACAACATGTACTATTGCTCGGTTGGTGGATGCTTCCACCACATTACTATTTGCCTGCCGAATGACTACACGACGTGTACATACCCATTACACGGCGTGTAGTTGGTTTTTACACACTTCATCATCAGCATGGCTACATGCCCTGTGTACTCATCCCACACTTCCAAAGCACACGACATGTAGAAAAGTACATGGCGTGTAGTCCCAAAATTTAGGATTTTCCCCATTTTCCTTATTTTCTCAAAAACACTTAAGGAATAGATAAAAGAAGAAACCCATACCTCAAGATTAAGAACCAGGTTCTTACAAACTTCCCCCCTTAAAGCAATTCATCCCTGAATTGACCTTCCAAGGGTGGAGAAGATAAAGATGTGAACAACTTAGGCCACTGAGCACGTAGGTCGGTCTCCCGCTCCCAGGTTTCATCCTATACTCGGTCATGTTTCCATAACACCCGTATGAGAGGAACTGACTAGCCTCGAAGAACCTTCTTGATCCTATAAACTATACGAATCAGATGCTCCTAAAAGGGCACATCGACCTGAAGCTCAAACTCCTTGGGCTGAAAGATGTGAGATGGGTATGAATGATTGCGGCGCAACTGAGATACATGGAAGACGTCATGCTTGGCCCGATACCTCTGTAGTAATTGTAACCGATAGGCAACCAGCCCGACTCTATCCAGAATTTCAAATGGCCCCACATAACTCGGGAAAGTTTACCCTATCTCCTGATCCGTCTGTGTCCTAACCTTGGCAAAACATGCATGAAAACTTGATTCCCGACCACGAACTCTAAGGGTTGTCTGCAGCGATCAACATAATATTTATAATGAGACCGTGCGGTAGCCATCCACTTCTGAATCAACTGGACTTGCTCAGAAGTCTCTTGTATGAGACGTGGTCCCAGTAAAGCTACCTCACCTGCCTCCAACAAACACAAGGGTGATTGACATGGCCTACCATATAAAGCCTCGTAATGTTCCATCTCAATAGTTTCCTGAAAACTGTTATTATAGGAAAACTCGACTAGGGGTATATGCATCTCCTAAGAGCCCCCAAAGTCTAGGATACATGCACCCAACATGTCCTAAAGCACCTGTATCCTACATTATGATTGGCCATCGGTCTGAGGGTGGTAATCTGTGCTCAGAATCATATGTTTACCCAATTCCCTCTGAAAACTCTGCCAGAAATGAGACTTAAATTGGGATCCCTATCTTAAATGATAGAATGAGGAACCCCATGAAGACGTATGAACTATCAAATATACATCTTCTTGAGTTCGTCAACACTGAAGGTCTCCTTGATCGGAAAAAAGTAATCTACCTTTGTGAGTCTATACACAACATCCCACATGACATCATTGCCTCAAGGTGACCTCGAAATCCGAGTCACGAAATCCATCGTGACATCATCCCATTTCCACTCCAGGACGGGTAACTGCTGTAACAGTCTGGCTGGCCTCTAATGCTCTGCCTTCACTTGCTGACAGGTGGAACATCTCGTAACAAAACTAGCTACTTCTCTCTTCATACCTGTACACCAGTACTGACGTCTCAAGTCATGGTACATCTTGGTAACTCCATGATGGACTTCCCAAGATGAATCATGAAACTCCCGCATCATCTCCTCACGTATTTCCCATGTAACCCATACTCTTCCATGGAAACACAGTACCTCATCATCACCTATCATCCAACCAGAAGGAGGGTCCTCAATTGCCACTGACTCTTGTAGAACTAGGCCTTCTAAATCAGATAGCTGTCTCATCACCACTCTATCCAGGAGTGTATAAGTCATAACTAAATATGAATGATAGGTCTGCCCCTGACTGTCGTGCACCTCGAAATGAATCTCAGAGAACAAGGCCATAAGCTTCCACTCACCACTGGCCTCCTGCACTGCCTGTATCTGAGTCCTCCTACTCAGTGCATCAGCTACTGCATTACCTTTACGAGGTGTAAAGGAAAGCTCAAAGTCTAAGTACTAATGGTATTCTACCCACCTTCACTATCTCAGGTTAAAGTCACACTGAGTAAATATGTACTTTAGACTTTTATGATCAGTGAAAACCGCAAAATTCTATCCCAAGAGATAATGTATCCAACAACGCAACCTATGAAAAACTGCAGCCAACTTGAGATCATGTGTCGGGTAATTCCTCTCATGTGGAATCAATTGCTGAGAACCGTAGGCAACAACTCGATCACCCTGCATCAACACTGCTCCCAGTCCAATACCTGATGCATCACAGTAAACTGTATAGATCTTCCCTTACTCTGGAAGTACCAGGAATGGTGTTGATGTCAATCTTCATTTCAGATCTTGAAAGGCTATCTCGCAAGATTATGACCAAACGAACTTCACACCCTTCTTAGTCAAACCCATCAACATCGCTTCCATGCGGGAGAAGTCCTGTATGAAGCGTTTGTAGTAACCATCCATCCCCAAGAAACTCTGTATCTCAAACACATTCTTATGCTACTCCCAAGAAACTATTGCTCTCAACTTCTCTGGGTCCACGACAACTCCTGCCTATGAGATGATATGACCCAAGAAGTGAATCTGGTCCATCAAAAAGTGACACTTTGAGATCTTAGTATATTTCTTATGCTCTCTTAGTGTACTCAGTACGATCTCAAGATGGGCGGCATGGTCATGTCAGTGTGAGATTACACCAATATATCATCCATGAATACTACCACAAAAGAATCTAGATACGGATGGAACACACAATTCATCAGAGCCATGAAAACTGCTGGTGCGTTTGTGAGTCCGAATGGCATAACCATGTACTCGTACAGACTATATGTGCTCTGAAAGGATATAAGTGGTATGTCTGATGGTCTCACGCATAGATGATGACATTATAATCTCAATTCAATCTTCGAGAACACTCTTTCTCCCCGAAGTTGATCAAAAAGATCATAAAAACTCAGAAAGGGATATCGGTTATTGACCCTGAACTGGTTCAGCTTCCGATAATCCACACAGAGTCTGAGGGTACCGTGTAACTTCTTAGAAAACATGACTGACAAACCCCAAGAAGAATTACTAGGTCGGATAAAACTCTTTGACTATAACTCCTCTAACTTCCTCTTGAGCTCCTACATCTCTGGTGTAGCCATCTTATAAGGAGTAATGGACACCAGTGCTGCTCCTGGAACAAGATCAATAGAGAAGTACACCTCACGCTTCGAAGGTGGACCCGAAAAGTTGTCTGGGAAAACAAACCTAAAATGATCAACCACTGGAGGGAAATCCTTATGACAAGTTCTCTGATCATACAAATATAAGCTCACAATCTAGGCTATCACACCACCTCGCCCATGATGCTCTGGTCCATCTCGACTTGCCTGAACATCCCATTCACCTTTGTATAGAAACTCTCTGCCCTCTGGTGATGTGAAACTCACCCTGTGACGATAGAAATCCACAAAGGCTCAAAAGGGAACCAACCAGTCCATACTGAGAATGAAATTATATCTCGTCATCTCTAAGACATAGAGGTCCCATAGATAGTGACATCCACCAACCTCAAGGTGGAACTCCTTGCACTAACGCACACATGTCGTTCTTATCCCCAACAGAGTGTCTAGTGTCAGAAAAGCAGAATAAGAAGAAGCACAGAGCCCAAGGATCTCTACAATAGGTAAAGATATGAAAATATGTGTAGCACCTGTATCAAAGAGTACTGAAGATTAGAGAGAAGCTACTAGAATAGTACCTCTGAGAGTAGAAAGTTCGGGATCCTTCTTCTATTGGGTCTGTTGCACTGCATATGCCTACCCAGTGTGGCGGCCCTGCTACATAGCCTGGCTACCCTGAGCTATCCCGCCCTGCTGCCTCTGAGATCCTGGTGTCTGGCTACCACCGCCATGACCACCACCTCTTCCTGTACGTCATGATGTATCCCAATTTTCCAACTGGTAAGAAGCTACTGGTCCTACTCCTGCACGTGGAGTCTGTACAAAACCCCTCTCACTAGGCACTGGTGGTAAAACCCTAAAAAAGCATTGCAGATGACCCATATTGCCGCAAGCTCGGCACTCCAATGGGTCACGTGGATGTTGTAGTCTCTTTTTACCCTCTTTACCACACTGGTAGCACCTGATCGGGCCACCTAAAGTAATCGCTTGGCTAGTACTGCTGCCGTGAGAGAAACTCATCTGTCGCTTCCTCTTCCTGGTAGAATTGGTACCAGAAACCGGTGTTGAACCGCCATGGCCCACACCACTAGCTTCCCTCAGGTTCCTCTCTGTAATCAGCTTCTGGTTCAAAATATAATGTACTGTAGGCAACCTGAAAACATTCACCAGTGCTCAGATGACATATCAAAGAACATCCTCAATGCGTATGGCCCTTAAAGTCTCATCTCCCACCAGAATGGGTGAAAAATGCTAAAGCTTTGTGAAGGGAGCAGAATAATCCATCTCCGACATAGATCCCTATTGCAGATTCATGAACTCTCAAGATCTATCATCCCTCAGCGTCTCTGGGAAGAAGAATTCATAGAAGACTACCTGAAAATCTTCCCACGCCATGTCTTTGTGATGCTCTGTCTGAGTGGTAACATCCCACCACCTCTTGGAGGAATCATGCAGCATATAAGTAGAGAGCTTGACCCTCCACCATGGAGGCATCTTAAGATGCTCAAAAATAGTCTGCATAGACCCCAACCAAGACTCCGTAGTCTATGGTCCACCATCCCTTGAAAACATAGGCGGCTGCTACTGCTAGAAGATATGAGTCATCTCAGCCATAGATGTGGCAGCCGGCGGTGCTCCCTGAAAGGTCTGCATGAATAGCATGAAGCCTTCACGAAACTGCGCATCTGCTCTAGTGTCCGGTATAATGGTTGGCGCCGCATCTGGCTCTGCTGGAGGATCTAATGGTAGCTCATGGCCCACCATCTCTAGAGTATAATCGTTGCCGCTCTCCTGGAAAACAACGCGTGGTCGTCTCAGTGGCATGACTCTACAAGGTCAAACACACACCTTATAGAAAGATTATCACAGACTGAAAAATGAGGGGACCAAAAAGGGAACAGGAGGAAGAAGAAATTTCAAGATTTGCAAAACAAGACTACACGACATTTATAATGACTTCATGGTGTGTACCTGACTTTTCTTCCCCTGCCCGGGTCCTTCTACATGGCTAAGACACATGGATCCCGTTGAACAAGACTACATAGCGTGTATGTCATCTACAAGACATGTATGGCTTAAATTACAACTGCTCGTGTTGTTCGTGACACGACCGACTACTCGGCTAAGACTACACGGCATGTGACACCCACACACGACATGTACACCACCCTGTTTTCCTAGCCACACTGCTAAATCCACATGGTCTCCCACTGGTAAGGACTATACGGTGTGTCCCTCAGGCACACAGTGTGTTCAACACCGACCCGTTTTTGTTAGCTACATGGCCGGCCGGGTCCCCTGGTCAGACTACACGACATGTTCCACAGTGGACACGGCATGTACATCTTTTGGTCTCCCCCATCCGTGTTGTTAGTTACACGACCGAACTCTGGGTCAACACTACACGGTGTGTACATACGGTACACGACATGTTTTCCCCAAGAATTTCCCTTCCCTGTGTCCCCGCCCACATGGTCCTTGACACGGGAAGCGTCTACACATCGTGTACTTAGGGTACACAGACTGTACTCTAAAAGTTTTCTTTTCTTCCCGAACAGAAGAACACACAACATGTGTCCGAGGAACTATACGGTGTGTATCTTGGGTTTTCTGGAAAGTAAGCCTCTGAAACTACTTCGGAACCTAGAAAATATAGAAAAAAACATCTAAGTTCCAAATTCCAACCCGCGAGGGCCCATACTCCCCATGAATCAATGTTTGGAAACTTATATATGTTATAACAAAATAAATAGTCAATGATCCTCCAAATTCCAGTCAATGAGGGCTCGTACTCCCCAAAAACCAAAATTTGGCGTCCATTCTATCAATAACTCACACGAAAATCCCATATCACATATCAGGTATTTATCAAAGCAGCTATCACACTAACATGCTTTTCTAGCACAACCACTATCACAACAACATGCAATATCTAATGCGCCTACATGGCATGGAACTATGCATGGCATGTGATTCCTAGCATGTGACGAAATGATGCATGAGATGGAATACCCTCATCTCATCGAGTTGAAACTAAATAGAACCCATGGATAAAATATAAACAACACAATCAAAAGTGCGTCAACCAATGGTGAAAATCAAATCAACTGTAAAATTTGAAAAATCAGAATAATTTCTAAAATATGAGGTAAACTGGATTTTAACTATACATGGGTTAGATACTTTCGGGCACATCTTATTACCAACTACCATTTCTGTCATATCCCTAACTAAGGCCCCAAATAGAAAGTCATGAAAATAAACCCCTCTGATACCGCTTTGTAATGTCCTGGATCTGGGTGCCACTCCACGGGTTCCCCGAACACGGTTGGTCACATGACCTTAAGCGCATTTCTCCAAACGACAGAGGTTGCCGACTAGCAGTGAGGGCCCAAGCCTAAAAGTGGGGAAACTATGCCCTCATTTGTCAATGTGTAGTACATCGGAATAAAATATACAAACATACAACAACAGCGGAATCAATAATTCATAAACATTTAAAATGAACAACTGAAATAAAAGATAACCAACAGTTATATAGATAATGATGAAACATGTCTCAAGTTCTAATAAAATAGTCAGAACATGTCACACATCAATGCAGTACAATACAATACATAGTATAGAGTACGGAAAAGCAAAACAAAAAAAATTAGACAGAACGTAGCAGCATCACAAGCCTAATCTCGGTCCCATGCTCTCATACTCCTCTGATACAATCATGTACCTATATAGGGACCCTTGACCCTATCAACACCTCCATAAACGTAATTTTTTTGGCAGAATACATGACCCAAATAGGGTGTGAGAAATAAATCCCAGTAGGAACCCACAAAGGCCTGTGCCCAACTGTATGAAAATATGCAACAACAGTGTGCAATAGTAAAATGCAATAAACTAAGAAGTACTCCAACATGACTAACTTTACCAGTTAAATTTACATTTTATTATTCATTTAACCATTTAATTTAATAACACTATGTGCTCAACATAGCCCAGCCCTCAGGCCAAACAGAATCTCTCCCTCAGGCTAACATAGAAAAACCACGCCCTCAGGCTTTATAATATCCACGCCCTCAGGCTATATAATATCTCTCCCTCATGCCTCACCCTCAGGCTATATAATATCTCGCCCTCAGGCCTCACCCTCAGGCTATATAATATCTCACCCTCAGGCCTCGCCCTCAGGATAATATATATATATATATATATATATATATCCATTCCCTCTGGATATATAATATCCATGCCCTCAGGATAAACAAGTAACCAGGCCATTCCCATCATATAAACATGCAATTGTTTACAATTCCTCCCAATGCAAAAGTAATGAATAAAGTAAACAAGGCATACCCTCGAGTATCCTGGACAAATGGATAAACAGAAGAATGAACCCCAGGGGTGGTCCTGGATCCAAGCAGTGATCCCAAATAGTAGTTTATTATCATATTTAATTACCTTTACAAATCTAGGTATTCAAAAACAGCCAAGCCCTCATCCACACGACACCCCAACATGGGTTCATTACACAAAGATACACAAAAAAGCACAATAGTTGGAATTTAAACACCTAACCACCTACCTCAAACGCCCCTAAGTGGTATACACGAACGATGATCCTTGATTCGTCCAAGAACGACGAAGATCCGAGGTGAATGAAATCCCGTTCAAATGTAAATAACTTTCCCTCAGAAAAGAATTTGCAAGAACGGCTTAATGAGAAGCAAAGGCTTACCCATACGATTCCAACAAGATCAACCGAGGCAGAATTAGATTCCCGGTGTGCGATCTGGAGCTTGTCGAAGGTTCAACCCTCTCTCCTGACTCCTCCTCCAGTTCTAAGCCTTCCCTGTGAACAAGGGAGGCTACATCCCATTTTAAGTGAAAAAAAACTACATGGCTTGTACTATTGACTACACAGCGTGTACTTTCCTCATTTAACTGTTCCTTTGGCAGCTACATTTCCCACCGCCACACTATTCATCTGTCAACATGAGTACACTGCATGTATTAATTAATACATGACATGTACTGTCGCTCGGCTGGCGGCTGCTTCCACCATCTTACTATTTGCCTGCCGACTGACTACACGACGTGTATATACCCACTACACGGTGTGTAGTCGGTTTTTATACCCTTCATCATTAGCATGGATACACGCCCTATGTACTCATCCCACACGGCCAAAGTACAGGACTTGTGGAAAATTACACGGCATGTAGTCCCAAAATTTAGGATTCCCCCCATTCTCCTTATTTTCACAAAAACACCTAAGTAATAGAGAAAAGAAGAAACTCGTACCTAATGATTAAGAACCGGGTTCTTAGAATTAGCGTTAATAAAAATGATGATAAAAGGATCATTTATCAGAAGTTTGTTTAGTGATTATAAAATACCTCTTTTAGTAATGCTAAAAAAAGCGATGATAATGGTAAACAAATAATTTTTTTTAAAATATTCTTTTTCTCTACAAACCAGAGAGTAGACCACCCATTTTATCAGCACTCAACACCCTTTTAACAACACTAGCCTCCCTTTCCCCCTTTAATAGTGCAAACCTCCCCCCACTTTAATTTCACTAGGCACCTACTCACCCGCCCGCACACCCTTGCTGTTGGTGGGTTTGAACCTGAGACCTCATCCTCATGCGCCCGCGACTCTTCCACTCACATATATTGTTTTCTTTTGAATTTTATGATATATCAATATATTTATATATATTTTGTTACTTTTTTATCCATATATATATATATATATTTAAATACATATATAAAATTTGTTTTGTTTGTGAGTATGTGTGTGTGTGTTTATAAGTACATAAATATATATATTTATATATATGCATGCATCTATAAATATAATTATACAAATTTATATTTATTTACATATATTATATATTAATATTTATATACCTATATTAGAATATTTAAATAAACATATATATGTTTTTCAATACACACAAATATATATATATATATATATATTATAAATTAATTGTATATGTATATGTACATAAATATTCATTCATTTGTATTTTAAATAAAATGGATAATATTTTTTATTTATATAAGTTTAATATATTGAAAAATATATTTTATATATAAATATGTTTAATTATTTATTTATAAAATAATTTTTTTATGGGTGAATATATACAAAATATGCATCTATTGTAATATATTTGATTATAAATAACAGTACATTGTAAAAAATGATAAAATTTAAAAACCATAATATTAATATGAATGTAATCACTAAAAATAAATTTAGTAATTACAAAAAAAGGAAATAATACCCCCTTACATGAGGCTAAAAATTCACCAAATGTTAAAAATATATTGTACCCCGACTAAAAATTCAGTTTTGGAGGCCTTCTGGGCCTTTTTTGGCATTGAAAAATGTGACAGAAGATTATATTTATCAAATAGGGTGTAGAACTTATTGCAGTATTTGATTTGATATGTGGTAGAGCCCTAACAGACACTCAGATCAAAAGTTATGGTCATTTGATGTTCAAGTTATGCTTTCAACTTATTTTTGATCTCTTATTAATTTTTTGTTTTTTTATATTCAAATTGTTATTAAATGACTAATACTAAATAATAATTAGCAAATTATCAATTAAAAAATTATTTTTAATTATTTTATATGCCATTTTCACTAATTATCTTATATATTAAGTGTCAATACCTATTTAGCTTCATCTAAAACCCATTTAAAATATATATATTATATCAATATATTTTATTTATATATTAATATATTATTTTTGATGAAATAATTTGTTTCAAATATAACCATTATCATAGATATTAAAAAAATTCTGATAAAAGGGGGTCTTTATAAACACTACTAAAAAATGCGCTGATAAAGGGGGTTCCTTTAATAGCTGTAAAAAAACTTCTGATAAAGGGGGTTTCATTAACAGTGATTTTTTAGCACTATTAAAGGGTAACACTATGAAAACCCATTTTTGTGGTAGTGTTTAGTATAATGAAGTAATTATACAATTATGGTATTTTAAAAATTTATATTACATTACAATATTTTTATCTCAATGCAATGTAATGAAAATTTCAAATTATAGATATATTTAATTTTCGACTGAACGTAGTTGAATGAAACAAATAATAAATTAAAATGGTAAAATAATTAATCCACCACATACTCAAGGAATAATTTTCATATTACAATTTGAATATTCAAATCCCATTTTAATAACTAATGTAAGTATAAGGTTTTGATGCAAGAAGTTAAACTTGTTACAGTATGTTAATGCTATGATAATTGAATCTCACTTATGACAAGGCATATTGATGATAAATAAGGATATTTTGGACTAACATATAGAAATAGATATAACTGTATAACACACTACACAAACAATATTAAGGGATCAAAAATATTATTTAAAGGGAATGTTAATGATGAAAATGGTAAATTGTTTTAGTTAGGGTGGGGAGAACAAAGTACATAAGAACATAAAATATTGGTCCAGTTTTTTTAATGATTTTTATTTGAAGAATTAGTGACATATTGAAATTAATTTTCAATAAACATTCATGATGATAATTCAAAGAAAGTCTTGAGTATTCCAAGTGGAATATTTTCATCATGCATTATCTTATAAAAGATATAAACCCTAGATACATTTTTAGTTAATCTCATCTGGTTAATCTACAAATCATTTCTCAGTTCAAAAAATTGGTTTCATACGCTCTCATGGAAATGCTTCATGTTTTTAGTGGAAAATTTTGGTTATGAAGTTTATAACTATGTTAATCAATTATTTATAAATAATGAAACCGAGTTAAAAATTATGCAACTCAATTATACATAATCTATTTATGTTGTGAGTTATAAACACAATTATAGACTTTTTAGTTATGCAGTAAAAAAAATGTAATATTGAATAAAATTTATAATCATGGCATGTATTAAATTTAATCAAGGGAATGGAAAATAATTGATTCACATTATTATAAAAAGTAAAATTAACTATGTAACTAAGTTTTTGACAATCAATTTATGAAATCTATAACAACATTATGTAATTAGTTATGAGTTATATAAACCAGTTATACATTATTTTGCTTAGTTATTCACATTCTAGATATACAATCAGTAAATAATTCAATAAATAAGTTATGGACATTCTAGTTTTACAAATTACCAGATAAACTGTAATAGGTTATATAACTCAATATTTTCTATGCCTCTAATTGGTAGGACATTTCTAGTTTTATATTATAATGTGCATCATGAATTTATGATCAATATTTTATTTTTTTTACAATTATTATTTGGTTGCACCACAAAATGGAATCAGTAGAAAGTGGCACCACACTAGTACACATATAGCCTTTAACTACACACAAAATAGATTTTAATAGCGTTAAAAATGCACTATTAATTGTAGTGTTGATAAAGTGGGTCCATTATTCGCGCTAAAAAATCACTGATAAAGTACCCCCATTATCAGCGCTATTTTAGAACCAATGAAGGTCAGCTTTTATTAGTGCTATTTTGTGTACTGATAAAGCTCCCCCCCTTTATCAGCGTTTAAATAGTGTTGATAAAGAGGCCCTTTATCAGTGCTCAAAATAGCACTGATAAAGGTCTAGTTGGCTGTAATATGCTGTTAATATAACATCACAACTAGTAAAAACCTGTAATTTAAAACAATATAGCAAAAAACTATAATTTAAAACAATTATATATACATTTAATATGACACCATGAATACAAAAATTTCCACCCATGGTATATATAGAAAAAACTTTTATATACATTTCAAACAATGTCTTATATAATTACATTTACAATTATCCAAAAAATTTGTAAAAAAATTATTGTTTCATCTTTTGATGCTTGTGATCCCCAATTAGAAGTGTCTACCCATGGTATCAGTTGCCGAATAAATCATCTCAACCAAGAAAAAGATTCCACTTATATAAAAAATCAAATATTATGTTAGAAATACAATAAAGAAATAAATCAAACATTAATATGAAAGAATACATTAATAAAATATCAATATTTAATATAAATGACACATTTGGAGTTATAATCGGTATAACTTGCATTGGATTAAGGTGGGGTTAATTCTTACACATCACAAATGACTCATGCATCATTTTCCTAAAGTATCAAAACAATCTGAATACATTTGGTCAAATTTTAGTATGTATATTGGTTTTTACTAAAATGTCATTTCTAACTAGAAACACACATTTTGAGTCATACCGGGTGTATAGTGCATCAGTTTGATGTGAGACTACTTCATACACATCACAATGGAATTATGAATTGATATACTAAATTATCAATACAATTGGATCCCGTTGAGTGGGTTTCCAGTGAGTGACACATTTTGAACTAAAATGCCAATTTTAAACTGATAATAGACACTTTAAGTCATACTGGTTCCACTATGCGTCATATTGATGTGTGGTTAAGTTATACACATCAAAAAATGACTCATGGATAATTTTCTAAGGTATCAAAAAATACAAATGTGTTTGCTCGATTTTTAGTATGTCAGTTGTTCATTTAACTTAAATTAATGTCAATTTTAAATAAAAAGAAACACATGGAGTCATACCTATCACACTGTGCGTTGTATTGAGGTGAGGTTGACTCCTACACACCACAAATGAATCATCAATAATTTTTCTACAGTATCAAAATAATCTGAATGCATTTGGTCAGTTTTCAGTTGGGTAGTTGTATTTTTTTACTAAAATGTAATTTCAAACCAGAAACATGCATTTTGAGTCATACTAGTCGCACCGTGCATCGGGTTGACATGCGACTGCTACATACACATCACAAAGGACTTATGAATAAATTTACTAAATTATCAAGAGAATCAGACCTCATTTTCATGGTTTTTAGTGAGTGAAACATTTTGAACTAAAATATCAATTTTAAACTAATAATGGAAAATTTTAGTCATACCAGTCACAATGTGCATCAGATTGAGGTGAGGTTGATTTCTACACATATAAAATGAAACATAGATCATTATTAAAAAATATCAATATAATATGAATGTGTTTTCTTAGTTTTTAGTATGATACATGTTATTTTTTACTTAAATTAATGTTAATTTTAAATAGAATGACACACTTGGAGTCATACTGGTCACGCCATGCATCTTATTGAGGTTCAGTTTACTCCTAAATGTTAAATATGACTCATGTATCATTCTCCTAAAGTTTAAAAATAATCTGAATGTGTTTAGTCGGTTTTTAGTATGCAAGTTTTTACAAAAATATCATTTCAAACTCGAAACACACATTTTGAGTCATACTGGTCACATCATTTATTTGTTTTATATGAGACTACTTCATACATGTCACAAAGGAATTATGAATCAATGTACTAAATTATCAAGATACCCAAAGAGTGTTTTCTTGGTTTTTAGTGAGTGAAACATTTTGAACTAAAATGTCAATTTTAAACTGATAATAGAAACTTTTAGTCATACTGGTCACACTGTGAATAATAATGAGGTGGGGTTTATTCTTACACATCACCAATGAATCATGGATCATTTTAATAATGTATAAAAACAATTTGAATTAATTTTATTAGTTATTAGTATCTCACTTGTTCTTTTTACTAAAATTAATGTTAATTTTAAATAAAAAGACACATTTGGAGTCACACCAGTCACACCGTGTGTCTTATTGAGGTTTGGTTGACTCTTACACATAAAAAATAGCTCATGGACATTTTTTACTATGTATTAAAACAATAAGAATGTTTTTTCTTAGTTTTCAGAATTCCAGTTGTGTTTTGTCATTAACATGTCCTTTAAAACTAAAAACACCCATTTTGAGTCATACCAGTCGCATAATGCATCAGTTTGATGTGATACTACTTAATACACATCACAATTAAAGTATGAATCGATTTACTAAATTGTATTGATAGTTGGAGTGTGTTTTCTTGGTTTTTAGTGAGTGAAATGTTTTGAACTAAAATGTCAATTTTAAACTAATAGCAGACACATTGAGTCATAATAGTCACACTGTGTGTTGAATTGAGGTGTGGTTGATTACCATATAGCAAAAATGACTCATGGATCATTGTATTAAAATATCAAAACAATCTGAATTATTTTTCTTGGATTTCAGTATGTCAGTTGTTATTTTTACAAAAATTAATGTTATTTAAAAAAAAGAGATAATTTGAGTTATAATGGTCACACTGTGTATCATATTGAGGTGTGGTTTATTAATAAACATGATAAATTACATATAGATCATTTTCATAATGTATCAAAATAATATAAAAGTGTTTTATTGGTTTTCATTATGCCAATTGTTCTTTTTACTAAAATTAATTTCTAATTTAAATTAAAAGAGGTACTTTGAGTCATAACAAGAACATCAGGTATCATATTGAGGTGTGGATGATTTCTATATGTCAAAAATGAATTATAGACCTCTTATTAAGTGTGTCAAGACAATATGAATATGTATTCTCAGTTTTGAGTATGTCAGTTGTCTATTTTACTAAAATTTATATCAATTTTAAATATAAAGATTCACCTAGAGTCATACCTACCATACTATGTGTCAGATTGAGGTGTGGTTGAATGATACATGTACCAAAGTCTCAAAAAACCCTTAAATTATAATGTTACCATGATTTACATTTCCATTCATTATTGAACTTTCAACACTGTATATTGAAACGATGTTCTTAATGAAAAATACTTTCTTATTGTTGAAATCCTGGAGATTGAAGGAAGATCATGTACCAATTAAATCATGAGAAGCTTTCGTAATGAGCACATGATCTTCCTCTACACTTCTATCTTTCAAAGAGAAAGGTCTTTTCATCAAATAAATTCAACATTATAAAATGTTGGTATCTCGACAAAGAGAAGTAATGGAAATTGTAAAGTTCTATGAAAAAACTAAATAAGTGTTAGATAAAAATGATATGAAAATTAACATAAAAATAGTATATAAAATGAGGGAAATTTTAAATAAAAACAATCAAGTAGATTATGTTAATGCAATATAGAATAGATAATATTATAAGGATAACATAGTATAATTAAAAAAACTTTACCTTCTCATTGAATTCTGAGTTGCAGCCTCGAAGTCCTATCTCTCACGAGCATGAGAATCTGCGAAAAAACCACCCCAACTCAAAAAAAGGAATCCAATTGTATAAGAAGACAACTATTATGTGAGTAATACTAAAAATAAGTAAATTAAATATAAATAAGAAACAATACACTACTTCTATGGAATTCACATATTCATGATATGTGTGTACATTCTTCCATAATATATGCTTCCTATTAGTTTCTAAGAAAATCTATATCATCTAGTGAGTATGGGTCTTTTTTATAGTCATTTTAGTGATAGAAAAATATAAATATACAAAGTATTAATAAATATTTTAAAGAAAAATAGTAATTATCTTCGAAAATACCTATTTAGGGACGCTAGTTTGTCGGTGGAATATGATCTCCCTCATAAATTTACAATCATAATAACCAGAATCTTTTCAATTTTATTGTTTTGAACACTGCATAAGAATTTAAGAGAATATGTAATTTGTTTTGATATGTGTTGGTATAGTGAAATATTATTATATATACCACGATACTTGTCCAGTCATAGAAATTTTAATATTCCTCATGCTTATCCCCAGGCCTCATTCTTTATTTTTCATGATATTGATGCACCACCCTATCATAATAGATTCCTAATTAAAACATAATATAAATTACATAACTTGTTTTTTAGTTATAATAAGTTTGATGTAGTGTATTAAAAATTGAAAAAATCCATCACGTGTGGTTAGTTTGTTGGATATACATTCATTGAATCTAGGAAATAAATATTTTGAGTATCTAAATTGACTGCAATGAGAATCCAATGTTTCCTAAAAAAACATAAAAGTCTAATTAATGAACGAAATGAAAATATTTTTGATATAATTAAATTATAGAGTTTTACCCCTTAATCATTGGTATTAATAAGAGTCTATCATCCATAAGTTTTCTTTCAAATAATTTGGCAAAGCCTACCATTATTTCATCCTCTTTTTTGGAATATATTTTTGGTTGTTTTTTAGAATATATGAAAAGACTAAAGAGTCAAAAAAAAATTCATGGGGAAATCCCTTCAATTTATTTTGATATATATGGCTGCTAAAAATATGAAATGTATTTAGTCATAATTAACATAGCATACTGGCTTTTGGAAAATCAAATCATGAAAACATACCTCATGTATACATTTACAAATGAGCTTCCTAGCCCATCATAGATGAGGATTTCACTTAAATTATCAACACCAATGAAGTCTTGAAATTACTCTCCATACATATTTTCTTCAAAATCAACTATATGAGTTTGATAATTTTTTAACTTTTTATCCACATGAACCTTCAATGGTAGTTAATGTGAATATAGAACGGGTGGGGTAATGATGATTTTAGTAGATATTTATGATCATTTGTTTGATCCTTCAGAAGGTTTTGACCCGATCTTTCATTTCACCCCCTTCTATTTGTCTTTCTGTAATAACATTCATCAGTTTAAACCTTTTTTCATTAATTGTTAATGTTTTGACTTTAAAAATAATTTGGAAATGAATAACTCCTTATTGACACGTTTTTTCTAAGATGTGAAGACCAAGAGATGAATGTTCCAAATTATTATTAGTCCTTATGAATATCTTTCTAATAAATTGGAATAGGTAGCTCGATGCTCATCTCGTGGTCTATGATAATCAACAATCTCACATGTCCTGTTGAAATTGGCATGTTGTGTAACATGTCATTTTGGATATTGAACACTATAGCCCTCACTACAAGGTGATGGGTGAGTGTTGATAGATATAAATTTTAGTCATTATTACCCTATAGAATATCAGTACATGAAATGTATCAATTTCTATCTGATTCAAATGTCATAGAAAAAATTATTAGAACATTGATTAGCTCGGCTAAGACAGTTTATTGAGGGGAATGGCTTGCCTCAATGTTGGTTGGGGGGGGGGTAGGATCTTCACAAGATGGTTATTATTGAGTTTTTTTTTCTATTTTCTTACCCCATAATTTTTTTAGCAGTTCTATCTACCATTGGAATTATTCTTCAAGGGTAGATATTCTTTCTCTCATCCATTTCATTTTTTCACTTTTATCATCCTCTTGTTTTTTCCCTCAAAATATGTTCGGGGTGTTACCCCAAAACCCGTACCTCTAACACATCCAAAATCTTTGAGCCACTTAAATTCCACTAATAATAAATGTTTATATTGTGCAGATGTTTCTGATTCCTGAGACTATGTCAGATAGAAAATATAGGAAAATAAACAATTGTTGTTATGTAAAGAGGATTTAAATAATTTTTTTGTTAGATCTAACTTACACATGTTTCCCAAACTTTTGTGTGTGTATTCATCTATTATTATCCCATATTTATTTACATGTTCCTATTTCCATATAACATGACATGAAATAGAAGTGGCACTGAATTTAGAGTCATCAATCTATATATAAAAATAGGAATATAATTATGTTGTAATTCCATGTCACATAAAAGTGCTATGGTATATTTAAAATAAATACCATTTTTTTTTCAATTAAAGCATACCATATCCTTTCATTATGGTAGGAGTACGGTGGTTTCACTTCCTATTCCTTATTTCCATCACTTAGTTTGTATTTCATAAATAAAAAAATTTCAATAAAAAATGATGATTCCACATATCATCAAACAATGTATTACTAGCCATAATGTACCAAAAAAGACACATCCGCATGATGACTAGTAAACGTATCCCATGCTTCTTGGGTTATCAGGTGTGCATAGATAAGCGGTGGGTGTGAGATTATTATCCCTTCAGCACCAATAGGATATTGTCCCATTAGAATTGTGCGAAAGCCCCTGTGAATCCTTCTAGAAAGCATTAATAAAAATTTCAAGTGGGATTCATTTACTATAAGATATTGTCTCATTTCATGTGGGGTAGGATCTTCACGTGATGGTTATTATTGATCTTTTTCTTCTCTTTGCTCCCCCATAAAATTTTCTAGCAATTATCTCTTACATTTTAATTCCTCATCATGGGTATATATTCTTTCTCTCTCCCATTTCATTTATTCACTTTGATCCACCTCTTGTTTTTTTTCTCAAAATATGTTTTGGGTGTTACCCCAAAACCTGTACCACTGACACATACCAACTTTTCTAGCCACTTCAATGCCACTGATAGTAAATGTTCATCCAGTAAAGATTTTTCTAATTCCTGAGACTATGTCATACAGAAAATATAGGAAAATCAGTAATCATTATTATGTAATGGATATTTAATGAAAAACAAATTTTTATTATGTCATACTTACAAGTGTTTCCAACACTTTTGTGTGTGTATTCATCTATCATTATCCCATATTTATTTACATGTGACTCCTTCCATATCACATGGCATGAGATGGAAGTGGAATTAGACTTGGAGTCATCAATCTGTATATAAACAAAGGAATATAATTATGTTGTCATTTCATGTCACATAAAAGTGTTACGGTAGATTTAAAATATATTCCATTTTTTTCAAGTGAAGTGTACTCCATCCTTTATTTACGGTAGGAGTACATTAGTTTTTCTTCCCATTTCTTATTTCCAGCACTCAGTTTGTATTTCATAAATAAAACATTTTTTAATTAAAAATGATAAATCTACATATCATCAAACAACGTATTACTATCTATAATGAACCTAAAAAGACAAATCCTCATGACGACTAGTAAACATATCCCTTGATTCTTGGGTTATCAGGTGTGAATATATATGTAGTGGGTGTGAGATTATTTTCCCTTCAACATCATTAAGATATTGTCTCATTAGAATTGTGCGAGAGCCCCTGTGAATCCTTCCAGAAATATTTTATAAAAATTTATTATGGGATTCATTTACTATAAATGCACTCTATAAGGGATTATGAAGAGTAAGTAAATGCTTCAATATTTTATTTTTTAGTAAAATAAAGAAATGATATCATAATGTTACCATAATCTCTTCCCACATCAGTTTCTTAAGCTTGGACACAACATGGTGCCATGATTCTACATCAATTGACATGCATTATCGATTGGAGATTCCAATGTAACTACTGAACATAGAATTTTTGGGGTTAACATAATGATCCACTCATCCCATCTGACCTTGTATTTGATGCATTTTATTTTCACCTTAATTATTTTTTATAAGACCATCAAACTACGATGCTCCATTTTTCTCTAGGTCACTGGTCCTTTTTTTCCAACTGTTTCCTCAGATTCAACATCGTCAATGTGTTCCTCTAGAGTGGTAGCATTGATATGTGAATATGGTTGTTGTTACTCTACACTGGGATAAAAAAAGGTTGAGAAACATATTGTTCTTCAGGATTGAGAGCACCAACACATGCAGAAGGTCATTATTCCTCTACACTGCGAGCAACATAAGGTTTATATACCTATTGGTCCTCAAGATTAGATGCACCAACAAGTGTAGGAGTCATTATCTAAAGAGGTGACATATAATAGGGAGACAAACTAGGAAATGGGATTTTAGGGATTCAAGTTATCCAGTTAATGAGATCTGATCATATTGAATGACAATGTGAGGTGGACCTATTTTCAGTGTAGAGACCTAAAAGAAGTACAAGAATCATGATGCCTTATGTTCTTGTTTGAATTGGGTGGTTTTGGTTATAGTAAGTTAAAAATAATAAAAATAAATCTTAATAAAATTCCTTGATACCAGGATTAGGATGTTATCCTTTATTTTCAGGAATTGTTCCTGTTCATCATATGTGAATTTCTTGGGAAGTTGAGTTTTAATAGGTTGATCTGGTTGATTATTCTAGGGTTGATCTAGTTGGGGAGGATGATCATTGGTGAGGGCATTACATTATTTTTAGTAGTAGTATTTGGGAAAGTTTAATTGTAGTGTTTCTGAAATAGAGATAGAGATATAGTTTAAGGATCTTCGGACCACCATTAGTTTTATCTAGGCCTCGGTTGAGTATTGGGTCCCTTTGGCATTTAGTCAGATGTGTGGAGCTACATGTAAACAGTGGAAACTATATTTTATTGAGTGGAAGGAGGTAGATGTTTCATGGGATGAATTTTAGAAAGAGTTTCAGGTAGATTTCCATTTACTGACAATGAAGATTGTGAAGAGGTAAAAATTTCATTCTCTTCAGATGGGGAGTTTGTCAGGACAGGAGTTAGGGATCAAGTTCAAGGACCTTCTTTATGTTGCCCCAAATATTTTTCCATATGAGTAGTCTCATGCAAGAAATCTTAATAAATCACTCCATCCTTTGATCTTGTATGAAATTACTACCTTTACATTTCCAATGTTTCTAGTGACTCCGAATAAGGAGGATATGATCGAGTGGATTCACTCATGAGGAGGATTACTATGAAAGAGGATCCATCATGGTTCCTCAAGGAGTAGAATTTTCAGTGGAAGGTCTTTTGACCTAGGTCCTTCAAGGTATCGATCAATGAGTATTTGACCCCAGTTGTATCATTTTTATCCATATAGGGAAAGTGGTTTTCATGCTTTTACTAGGTAATTCATGATGGTGTGTTTTATATATGGGGTTTGTGGATATTACCAAAAATAATTCATATTGTTTCTCTGAGATCAGTTCAATGGAGGAATTCAGGTTCTATGCTAGCCTCAATAGCAGTTTCTAGTGAGGTTATTTTCATAGTAGGGGTAGAAGGATAATGCTCTAATGAGAGGATTTGGAGCTGGTAGAGGCCGAACTCAGTATGTTTCACATGTTCATGGACCTCTACCCATGCATGGTCATGAAGGTGGACATCTATATAGATATAGGGGAGTTGGGTATATTCAGTTGTAGTTAGGGGAGGAAGTAGTGCCAGAGGGGCCATAGATCATTTGAGGTATGATCAACTTATCATCCACCATTTTTATGTATTTTTTTGATTCATGAGCCTCAAACTTCTTTTCTAAACCCACTCTAGTCTTCACTCAAGAACTAGAAATACAAAGGATTCCCATACCCTTGGTGTTGACTATGAAGATCAGAGGCCAAACTAGATTGTTTGATGTGTATTGGGCGCATATACTGATGTTGGGGCCACATCAGTCCCATGGAGATATTTTATTTCTTCATATGAAGGCATAAAATTTCAACCTCATCGTTGAGTGATTATATTCTATGCATGCTGTTATTGACTACTTTTAGAGGATAGCTGTGTTATCTAATGTGGATGGACAATGTGTGGTTTTTGTTTCTAAGAGGGGTTGTTAGGTGGGAATTCAGTGTGTGTAGAGCCTTTTTAAGGATTATTTTCCTATGGAATCAGTGGATGCTGGGACGATTGGGGTTCTAAAGGTTATTGGGGAGTTTTTGGTTGTTTTTCCTTAGTAGGTTGTAATTTTACTCCCTATATGTGATGTTGATTATAGGATAGAATTACATCCTAGGAATTATTTAATTTCAATGAATCCTTATCTGATAACACCTTATAAGTTATGGAAGATGAGGGTTGAGATAGATGATGTAATGTACAAAGGTTTCATCTGTCCTAGTTTGTTTATATGGGGTGCTCTAGTATTGTTGTTGTAGAATGTGGATGATAGTCTAAGGTGTTGTATAGACTACCAAAGGTTGAAAAAGGTGATGATAAATAATTTCTATCCTCTTCTAATGATTGATGATCTTTTGAATAGTTTAGAGGGGTTAGTTGGTTTTTTGAAGTCAATATGTGGTTTTGGTATCACCAGTTGTGGGTTAAGGTGGGTGATATCCTAAAGAATAACTTTAGAAGAACTTATGGGAACTTCTTGTTCATGATCACAAAATTTAGTGTCATTAATTTTATAGATTAGTTTATGGGGCTCATGAAATCCATATTCCATGAATTCCTAGATGAGTTCATAATCATGTTCATCGATTCCATATTTATTTACTCAAAGTCTAAGTAGGACCATGTCAATCATCTCCGAGTTCTCTTGTAGGTTATTCAACACCACAACTCTATAAATTTATCCAAATATAAGTTTTGGAAATTATTGGTGTATTTACTTGGACATGTGGTGTCTCAGAATGTTTTGGTAGTGGACCCATTGAAGTACGAGGTAGTTTTTTCTTGGGAAACACCTATGAACATGGAAGAGGTTTGAAGTTTTCTTGGTATTTCATGCTATTATAAAAGGTTTATACCATATTTTTCTCTAGTTTTATCTCTTTTGATAGTGTTGACCAAGAAGAATAATGATATTTTGTGAACTTATTAGTTCTAGGTGGAATTAGACTACCTAAAGGGAAAATTGGTTAGTGCTCCAACGCTCCAATTATTAGAGGAGTGATGATGTTTAAGTTGTTTCGTGATTCTTTCCATATGGTCTTGGTATTTTTTTTAATACAACATAGGGAAGTGATCTATTATAGGTCTTAGTACATATTTCTTCACGAGAATAACTATTCCACCCTATATTTTTAGCGAGCATCGATTGTGTTTCAACTAAGGTTTTGGTCGCTTACCTCATTAGGGAGAGCTTTGTGGTTATCAAAGATCACAAGATATTGAGGTACATCTTTTCTTAGCGTGATCTAAATATTTGAAAATGAAGGTGGTTGGATTTTTTTCAGGATTATGATTTTGAGATATCCTACCCCTCAGAAAAGTGAAATGTATCAGATGATTATTTGAGTAAGATGTTTTGGGAGGATATTATTTAAGAGTTTGAAGATTCTTAGAGAGAGATAGAGGAGTTGGAAGCCCTATACATAGATGCAAGGTTGGTTTATTTTAGAAGATATTTGTTTTAGATAATTGTGCTATCTTATCTGAAGCAACAGGTGTTGGAGTCTCAGTGGGGGGGATAAGAGGATGATGTGACATATGATCATGATAGCCATGATGATGCATCAGAGTGATGGTTAGAATTAGATGACGTTTCAGGGGAGATTTTTTTGTTCCCAAATTTATGCATGAGGGAATCCATCATGGATTTCATAGCTTAACTTTGGTGGTATACTCTTGAGTATCCAATAGGTATCTTCAATTGCGAATGTTGTTTTTTTGGCCTGAGATAAAATGTGTGGTGGTGGAGTTTGTCGATCTTTGCTTGGTTTTCCATTATGTAAAGGATTATAACCATGTTCCTGGAGTTTTTTTTACATCCTTTGGATTTTATCTAGTTGAAATGGGATGAAATATCAATGGATTTTATCACATGGTTACCCAATGCTTTGGGAGGTTGTGATGCTATTTGGGTAATCTTAGATCATTTGACAAAATCTGTCCACTTACTAGCGATCAAGGAGCCGGGTTCCTTGGATATTTTGGATAAGAGGTATGTGCTTATGGTGGTGCAGTTTCATGGGGGTCCTAAGGTCTATTATCTTAGATCATGATGCATGTTTTACCTCACAATTCTAGAGGGTATTATTGCATGATTTTGACACTCAGTTATGCATCAACAAATATTTCCACCCTTAGGAGGACATAGAGACAAAGAAGAGTATCCAAGTGCTAGAGGATATGTTTCTTTCATATATCATAAATTTTTTCAGATCATGGGTGAAACACTTTCCCTTAGTTTATTTTTCTTATAATAATAGCTGTCACTCTTCCATTAACATGGTCACAATTGAGGCTTTGTATGGGAAATTGTGTCATTCTTTATTATGCTAGATGGAGGTCGGGGAGGTAGCAGTTCATGATCCTGATGTGTTACAAAGAATAATAAATAATGTTACTCTTGTTTGTGATAGGATGGAATCAGTTAAAGGATAGAATAATTCTTATACCATCCATAAGAGTAGTCCCTTGAAATTTGAGATTAGAGACCACATGTTCTTGATGGTATCCTCTCGATGAGGGTAGCCATGGTTTGGTAGAGGGACTAAAATTTCTTCTAGGTTCGTTGGTCCCTTTGTGTAATTGGGGTGGATTTCCTTGGTGGAATATCGATTGGTGTTTCTACAATGAATTGAGAGGATCCATGACATCTTCCACATGTCTCAACTTTATCGGTATCCTCAAGATGAATCCCATGTTATTGACTGGGGAGAGTTGGATATCAAGGGCGAAGTGGATTTCAAGGAGTAGCTAGTAGAGATCCATGATCATATAGAGAAGGTTCTTTGGGGGTGGAACATTCCCTTCATTAGTGTGTTGTGGAGGAATGGTGGCCTAGAAGAGAGTACTTGGGAGCATGAGACATGGATGCGTACCCATTTACCATAGTTTTTTTTTGA
This sequence comes from Viscum album, assembly GCA_963277665.1. NCBI lineage: Eukaryota > Viridiplantae > Streptophyta > Magnoliopsida > Santalales > Viscaceae > Viscum > Viscum album. Next base: position 69,107,787 of record OY728126.1, read on the forward strand.
CATTTTCTATTCTTGGGTTTTTGTGATATAATGTTTGGAACTTGTTGTTTTATTAGATAACCTATTTTACTTGTTATGGGATGTGTGATAATGCTTACAGCATATAAGAATTAGAGGACCTAAATCTAATCAATAAATGTTATAAATTGATGCGATTGAAATTGTGTGGGTGAGTAAGTGCCACCCAGACCAAATATTATCTTTAAATGTAAGATGAGAATCCATAATTTATGTAATTTATTAGCGAAATGTGGCATGTTTATTATGGAATATTTTTTGTTGGGTTGTATGGAGTCTTTGATGGTTTTGTGGTTATTTTTGGCTGGTAATGGATGAGTGGTGTTATGGCCAACGAGTGGTTGTGATGTGGTTGTGCAGTGATGTGGTTGTTAAAGGTGTTTTTTGGATATTTTCTTTATCTTTTTTGAATTTTGGTAGTATTATGATGTAATGGGAACCTTGATAGGTATCTCATGGGGTGGTTTTTTGGTCCACTTTCATTTCTAGGGTTGGTTTTTATTCTTGAGTATGAGAATAATTTGAGAGGTATCTAATGTAATGATTTGTGCCTTCCCAAACCATTATTTTTCTAGTTTGAGGTATTCATAGGTGTTAAAACGAGGCTAGATGAAGATCAGTGGATTTGGAACTATAACATAACTTCAACAATATTTTTACACCATAAAACAGAGATTTATGGTGTAATATGGTGGTTTAAAACTTGTTTATCTAGCTATTTTATGGATTGTATTTAGCAAGGGGATGGGAATGAAAGTGGTTTATAACGTTATAATTTGTTTTATTTAATAATTTAATTCTATATTGAAGTACCATTATTTAGTGGGAAAAGTTTTTACAGACTAGGAGTTGGTTTTATATTATAAGTTATGCTAGCCCATGTAATATTTAGCATCAAAGTGTGGATTATGCCGTTATTATAGTGACTTAAAACCTGTATAAGTTTGAAACTAGATCAATTTTTTATTAATACACCCACTCATATATTTTGTTGTTTTTATGGAACCCTATATGACTTGGGAGATATTCTAGTCCCATCTTCCTCCGCCTTGATCCATTGGTTCTGGTGGCAGTCCGTCGGTGATCGGTGGTAGGACCTTTAATTCTTCTTGGTTGCTTTCTTCCATTTTACACTTTGAGATTTTCTGTGGTGGTGTAGATTTGGTTTGGGGAGATTTTAAGGATATGTTTTATATAACCCTTGATGTAGTGTAGGTGGATCTGTGTGTTTTTTGTGTGGTTATGGTTTATAGGCATTTCTTCTTCAACCTATAGTGCACAACGAGATCAAAAAGTTACATTATAGGTAGGGAATCCATTTTTTTTTCACTTTTATGCATCACAAGGGAGGGGATTACTCTTATTTACCTATGGGGGGTGGTTTTCAATGACCTAATTAAGATAATGAAAGGGTTAATTGAAATTGAAGGTGAAGGGGGTTTGATCTGTATGTTTTTATACCTTTGATATTATTATCTTGATATTTTAAATTGATAGGCTTGATTCCCCACTAAAAATCATTATTATTGGGATTCTTTGTTTTCACTATAGTTGCTGTGATAATGAAAATTTTTAGCGAGTTATTGTGATATCACCTTAAATGGAAATTGTATAACCAATTATATTTGACTTATAAAATGGTTGCCCCAATATTTATGGCTTGTGTGATAATTCCTATAAAATAGAGAATTTTAAATGATAAAATTACCCTTTATAAATCTAAAAAATGTTTTGTGATGTGTTGTGATGTGTGGTCATGTTGTGGGGTAGAGATGTGTAGTTTTGATGTGGGGTATGATGTGATTTATATGAGGATGTGTTGTGGGGTGGTGATGTGTGGTTGTGATGTGGTATGAGGTGATGTGTGGTTGTTATGAGGTCATGTTGTGGGGTGATAATGTGTGGTTTCAATGATGTATAGGGTTATGTGTGGTTGGTATGAGGCCATTCTATGGGACGATGATTTGTGGATGTGATTTTTCGAGGATGATATGAGAATAGTTGTGTTGTTCTAGATGCCCGGGTAGTGATGGAATAACTAGATAATAATGTTTTAAATTGTCTGGGTTGGTTTGGTTAATGGGATGGAAATGGAAAATGATCAAATTAATAATTTTTTATGTGGTTAAATGATGTTTTTGATAAATAATTAAAAGGGTGGGATGTTTAAATGAATTTGTCGTGGATTGAAATGAAAAGTGTGAAGTGAACTGTGGATTATGTTTGTAATGTGGTTTTCTACATTTAGAGGTGGCAGAAAAAGTGTAGATGTTGTGAGTTGGATGGTACTTTATTGTTAACCCTAGGTTTCTCTTGTGTGTGTGGCAATATATATACCTTTTATGTTCCTTGTGATTTATATACACATCTCACCCATGTCTATCATTATGTGTCGACACCCATACATTTATACTGGGGGTATTTTTTCCAACATCAGGTGATGAGGATGGATGGATGGCTATCCACTTTTTCCTGATCTCTCTTCTAGATGAGTATATTTGCACAGGCTATGATGGATGGTGGTCAGATAGTGCACTAGGTGATGGAAAAGTTGTGTTTGGGTGAGATGTGATGTGACTGTGCTATGTGGATATTGACCAAGTGTCTTTGGGTGAGATGTGTGGAAACCATGCTATAGGGAAACTAATTATGGGGGATGTGCTTGTTAGGAGGTGATAACAAGGTTGACGTCCTTCATTTTCATGATTCCTTACCACATTTTTTATAAGTTTGATGTGTTGTCCCATGTTTCTTTGGGCGAGATTTTATGTGACCTTGTTGTGAAGCAACGACCTAGGAGTCTTGAGGAAAGTTGTGATGTGACCACGGTATGGGGAAGTGGTCTAGGTGTATTTGGGTGAGATTTGATGTGACTGTGCTATATAGAAATGGTATATTTTATTCAAAAGATATGAAAGAACCAAGACACATGACGTTGGTGTAAGAGAGCAAAAAATTAGTGGGAAAGTGGTGTGGGGTACCCATTATCTATATGATTCTAATTATGTTATTATACTTGGATGTGCTATTTGGTGAGCGTACATTATTGAGGATGAGTTTGGATAGTTATCCTAATTATGTGCCATTTGGTTCTTTTGTTTTATCATGGGTGCATTAGTATGCTTCTTTGACATGTATTTGAGAGGCTTTGGTTACCCGACCAAGTACACTTGTATGATCCCCAATGTATATAAACCGATTTTCTGGTTCCTAGGAGGATTACATAGAGGGTTTGGGATATTACTAGCTTGAAATTTTGGACAACTATTAGGTCACTAATTTAAATTATCTTTTTGGTATTTACTTTTGGAGACTTTTATCTCTATCAATTTTATTATACATTCATTGTGGGATGTTTTTTGGGTTTTTTATACTATTTCATGGATTTTCTTACATCTGATTCATTATATCTCTCGATGTTGTTTTATTATAGAGGGTAATGCCACACATTTATGAGGTTTTTTATACCATCAATGTTATTCTCCAACCTGAGTCCTACATGAGGTTGGAATCAAGGGTCATTATCTCTCTCCCTTCATTATGGTATCTTTGGTGGGAGGGAGTCATGACATATTTTCATGGAAATAGTTTTTTTTAAAATGTAAGATAAATTATGTTTAAAAAGATAATTCCCCTTCTATATAAAAAGGAATTATTTTTAAAGAAGGTTTTTATGGGTTTTCATTTTTTTACTGGACTATCAAATTTCTCTTTTTATATCCCTTACTTAGGTTTTTCTTCTCATATAATGTTTTAAAATTATTTTCAAAGAGTTTAAGGTTGGGTAAGGGATATGAATAATTAAAGTTGAAAGTCATCATGTTTTTTTATGAAAATAAATAATTTTCACTATATATATATGGGTTTTTATGTAAGAGTTATGACCTATCTCTCTAAAACTCTAAACCTAAAACATCTTTGAGAATATAAGAAAGTGATTTATAAGTTGTTTAAGGTTGAGTATTCTAAGTATTAGATAAAATTAAATTTATGTTTTAAATCATCATATTAAACTTAAATTAAGATGAACTTTTTGGATTTTTCTGAAATGATTAATTTTTTATTGAATAGTGAAAATTACCGATTTTCAAATAATGTCATTTATTTATGATAAATAAATTAATTTAAAAGTATAATTATATTGTGTATATGTATAATTAATTTTAAATTTTAACCATTTGACTTATAATAATATAACTAATTTTATTTTAATTATCAATTATCATGATTTTGGTATATGTTTATTTTTATGCTTAAAAAACCGGTTTCTTGAAAACTATTTTTATGTGCATAAAGTTTAGCCATTTTAATTAATTAAAATAAAACCTAGTAATAAAATATTTAAATGAAATGTATAGATTATATATATTTATATAAATTAAAATTCATATAATTTTGATTTTTATTCATAGAGTTAATATAAGACTATCTATTGCCTGAAAAATGGAGTTTCCTAAAAAACATATTTTCATCGCATTTTGTGGGACTAATTTTATATTAAACTCTACCACTTATAGAAAATGATTTTTATAAAATTAATTCCATATTTTTAATTATCATAATTAATTTTAGGATATAATTTCAACTTATTTTTTGGTCACAAGTAAAAACATTAAAAATTTGTTACCCCGTTTAAGGTTAAACCATGGTTTTGCACGTTACATGCAGTTGTGTTAAATAGTTTTTTACATACACACTGGTTTTTTATTTTTTAAATTATATTTCATATTTAAAATCAATGGGTATAAATTATCTAATAATTCTCATTTTATTTTTTGTCATAAAGGATAAATTAACTAGGTAAAAACGAGTTACCATGTTGAAAACTAAAATGGTAAAAGTGATTAACCATAAAGGTAAAGGAAATAACATATTTTAAAAATATTTATTTTTTAAAGTTTTAGGTTTTAATCAACCTTATATTATCTCTACTACAACATTTATCAATTTTAGAGTCACTTGGACTGAGTATGACTTCCCATTATTGAATAGTTTTTGGTATTAACAAAAATGTCACTCCTGCTCACTTATAAAAGGTCACCCCTTTCCATATTTTATTCAAAATTAAAAAGCATTTGGTTTCATAAAATACCTACCAAAATAACTTCCATACAACCCTTTCTTAGAGTCCTTTTTTATTATAAAACCCTCATTGTAAGGATTTTAATGCAAACATAAATTGGTTGTCCAAAGAAAATGTATCGGTCTTAATCAAGTATTTTGTTTATTTTATTCTCTCACCACCTTCAAATTTTATTCAAAAATGACGATATAAAAATATAATTATATATCACACATAATATGTTATTATGTGAATTTTATAACCAACATTCATCTCATCTTCTATCAAATGGTAAACGAAAGTATAGTTCATATGTACGGTGAACTACCGCCTCACAAACTAATGTAATTCATTTTCAACCATCACCACTCATGAATTTTTATAATGATATATTTTATGTATATACATATATTATATTAATAAAATAGTTATCAATCTATAAAATTAATATATAATTTATCTTTTTACCTTTCCATTCACTTAAAAATGATAACGGCGTTCATACGTATGTGTGGACTATCTCCTCCACGAAGTGATGTGATTCGTTTTTCATCATTGTATCACATGGATGGTATATATAGGTATATTTAAATAAATAATATGTAATTTATGATATAATGATCATTATGTAAGGAAAAAATAATACTTACCTTCTTTCTATCATGATCGATGAAAAATGGAAACATTACTCATGCGTATGTACGACCTTCCATCTCAATGATTGTAACGTAGTTCATTTTACATAATAATATTTCATGGTTGGTTTTAATAGTATACTTGATATATAAAATTTATAATTATTTCATGATTATTATTCTATAGATTATGGAACAATTACTTATTTTACCATAGTTATCCCATTAAAGTCGTTTTGGACATATGAACTGAATATCATCCAAACATCTGATGTGACCTTAATTGATTAAGTAAATAAATATAACATGGTAATAAATGAAATAAAATTAATAATAAACTTTAAAAAGGTTGTTAATAAAGTAAATAATTAATATAATTTTATTATTAATGAATATAATGTACGTACATGATGAGTCGAACTCGAGGTAAGCTGTTTCATATCTCAATTTCATTTCATTGGGTCATATTACATCATCATTATCTTTGATATTATAAGATTATGTGTGCAATTACTTGTGATTATATTATGTTATATTTATACTTGTTTTATGTGGATTTAAATTTTATACACATAATCTATTCATTGATTAATTCTCACTTCAACGGTATGATCATTATAAGGGTTTCCATCTCAATTTTATTTCATTGATGTATATTTTAATGTTATGAACCGATTTATTTTATATGGTATATATAATGACCCTTTTACATGTTATATCATTAATAATTCATACTTCATGATATTTTAAGTAACAATTCATTTTAATTCATCTAAGGTGATTTGGTTAGAAAGTTACCAAAACGGTAAAGGCTTTATGTTAAAATCTCATTTCTTTTCAAGATTATTTGTGTTCAAGGTTAATTTTGGAGAAGTAATATACAATTATTTTATTGAACCAGTTACCTTTTAATATACAATTTTATTTATTTTTTTTACATTTTTTTCATTTTTTTCGATTTCCACCCTTATTTAAAAAAACATCCAGAAATTTGTTTGCATGTAATACATATATTGTACCTTATTTTAAACCTAAACTATTTATCTTCCATGACTATATTTTCCTTAAAATATATTGAATAATGTTTTTAATATTATTTAATGATTTATTAAAAAAAAATTACCCATGTTTTAATTTTCAAAAAATGTTCTAAAAGGAATATTTCTTTCATTTTCTGAATGAGGTACTTTTTGACATTTTACAAAAGTATGAAAGGAATGATTTATTTTAACTTATATAGCACATAATGAATTTCCCACTATCATGACTATTCAATTATTTGAGGATTACATTATAATTTTAAATTTTTAGTTTCAAATAAATTGTTTTATATAATATTTTGGAAATTGTTTATATTTAAAAATGTGATTACAAAGTGAAAATGGTATTTTCCTAAAAACAATATTCCTTTTAATATTTTAAAGACATTTTTATTAATGACAAAAAAGTTTGATGTTATGTATTTTTTTTTAAATTTTGTATATATGTCTCTTACATATATACCTAGCTCATTATACCTTCATTTTATGGGGAAATACATGCCTTAAATTCTTTTATAAAATTACTACATTATGAAATATCTTTTGATTATGGAACAATGTAATATTATGCAACCAATGAGTAATTATTATATTAATGCCTTATGAATTATTTACTTTATGTGCAACAAATAATCATTTGCATGTTATTATGGGTGTTCCTAGATATATCTTCAATTAATTAGGTAATTTATTTGGTTTCATTATATGTTATGTATGGGATTGTGGAGTAAACCTAATCTATTATGGGACTTTGTCCACCAAGTGATATTATTGAGGAAGTTAGACCTGACTCATGTTTATGTCATGTTATATGTTTCCAACATAATTCTTAGGTTGTTATGATTTTATTATACCTTGTTCTTTATATTATTATTCGATGTTATTTCTTATTAGTCATATTTTTTATGATATCATGTTATACCTTTGACTCACACATTTTGTTTCCTTATGATGTTTATTCCCTAGCTATGTTTTTTAGTTCACTCATTTCCTTTATATATTTTCCAAGCTATATTATACAATTTTATGATTTCAAATAGATTTAGGATCTCACTAAGGATAATAAATATAAATTTATTATGTTTTAGTTTTTTTTGATGTTTTATTTACTAATCATCCAAATATATTATATCTCATGATCATTGGGTTGTAATTAATGAATGTTTATGTTAAAAATCATGTAATAATATATATAAAAATATTGTGTCGCTATACGAGGTATGAACTGGTTGGGTCCTCCTTATGATGGATATGAAGATGATCCATATGTATAGATGATGGGGAAACCAGGGAAACTAGTCAAGCTGGGGCTGGTGTTTGATGAGAAACTAAGGGAGAGTATGATACAAGTCATTCAGGGTATTGACTGGGGGAATCAGGAGGTTGGTTCATCCATGAGGTATCTGATGAGGTTATTTAATTATCTGTATCCTCCATTGTTTTATGGATATGGTGTAACCTAGGTATATGAGTTTTGGATCAAGTATTTTTAGACAATATTTGATCATATTTAGATTCCACCAGGGAAGAGGGTGAAGTTAGATACTTACATGATTTTGGAACTGGGGAAAACTAATGGGGCATGAAATTACAAGATGATAGACATGAGAGGATTCCATTGGATGTTTTTTAGGAGAGGTTCTTTAAGAACATTTTTCATGATGCCTTGAGGAAAGACCAAGATCATAGCTTCATGCACTTGGTGTAGGGGACACATCAATCATGGATTACACAATTAGCTTTACAAACCTATTTCATTTTTCATTAACATTGGAGAGATATGAGATCCCCAAGGTATGGTGATTTGAATATGATATTCAACTTGATATTTGGGTACATGTTAATATCTTCAAGAATACATCATTTTATAAGGCGGGGAACCAAACATTGATTATAGATCTTAGCTTATTCATATTCTTAGTTCCATGTGTATTCACATTTTCTTACTACCCTAATCCAATTGTGCCACATGTGTATTGAATTCTCATTATTACTTTTATTTATCAATGTTTCCATATATTTATACCTCTCGATGCATGCATATGACATCTATGTAATATCATGAAATGTCACACAACTCATTGGTAACTTGGTCAGCCTCTTTATTACTTCTTGTTGTGATTCATTTGGGTTTTTAATTTAATGTCATATATATATTCACTAAGGGATAATGAGATTAAAGGTATAGGGACCTGATTAATACTATCTTATTCACTAGTGATGATGGAATAAAGGGATGGTAGAAGAGATATTGTTCGACAACTATGATGTTAGGTGAGGAGATTCATTACATTCCTGGTTTATTTCCACTACAGCATACAAATGAGTTTATTTCCTAAGATTTAAAGGGAATTTATACATAATGGTTCCAATACCTATAATATTATAGTGGTAAGGATGAATTATGATGACATGTTACATATAGAGCAAGATAACATGACATATTTCAAATACTATAATCCCAATCCTCATTAACTTTAGGTCATTCATTTTTTATGTCTTATAATAGTGTATAATAATGTATAATGTTTGGGTGTGTAACATGAGTCCTTAAAGTTTAGGATCAGTTCTTACCATACTAAATATAAATTTTATCATTAGTTCTTGGAGTGAAATTAACTTCATACTTAGATATATTTTCACATTTTTCTAGTAAGATATTGTCACTTGAATTTCTTGTAATACCATCTATTTACATAGTGAAACTATGGAATGATCATACCCCATGCACATAGGTTAATTGAACAAAAAATTTAAATCATGATGTCATAATGTTGCATTATTTTATTTATTTATTTATCTATGAATGTTTAATGTCCATTTTTTAATTGTTTATCATTTACATTCTGTTTTGATGTGTTTGAAATTTATAAATCCATCTATTTTTTATATTTTATAATTCATTATATGCTATATACATGTATGTTTTTGTTTAGTTTCTATAATAATTACTATTATATAATGTGAGTATGTTATATGAAAATATGTTCTTATCTGCACTTGTCAAAAAAATTTATCAAATTTTATTTTGTTATTTGTTATTTTATAATTAAAAAGATAATATAAAATACATTTTATTGTATTACATGATATCTAGAACCATTATGAAAGGGATTGGATCCTAGTCTAAAGTAGGTGGAGGGATTCACTATAAAAGAAATACCACCATGATAAATTTTAGGAAATAATGAATAAAATTTCATGAATACATGAAAAATACTATTATAGTACTACAATTTTCGATCAACAATTATGAACATATCAAACAATCCTCAAAATAGTAAATGAAAAAATCAGGAAAAAATTCCAATAAACCTAGTTGTATAACATGTCCTTGGGAATATGTTTCCTTCATATGGAACTCAGAAAACCTAAATAATTAATGATCCAATGGACATAAAAATATTCAATAATGTATGAATAAGAATTTCCCTCCTGTCAAGTATGTATGATATATTGGTCTATAAATTTGTTTTTTAAAAAATATTTATCTAAATATATGTTTATAATTCCAATTTCATGATAATTGAAACTATTAAACATAAAAAATATTTAAATTATAGAATCCTATACTCTAGGAATACAGATTACTAAAGAATAGAATAGACTCAAAATAGTTGAAAATATAGAAATCTAAGCCAGTATAATTCTCATAACCCTGAAATAAAAATATTTGGATGATGATTTGAACTAAAATAGAACCAAAACATGATAAAATAATTGCTAGATTAACATTTTCACTTACATAAAAAGTAAAAACAACTTGGGGTGTATAAAAAATTGATTACAGTAGGAAAATATCTTTAATAATTTTTATGGGATTTCAAACCATTAGTATAGATTATACCAATTGTTTGAAGGGTTATTGGTTGTTTTGATGTTGGTATAGGTCTATAATAGTGGTTTTTGATATCTATTGGTACATGCAATGTAAAAAAAATAGATGGTCAGTTTTAATACCAATAACTCCCAATTATACATTAACAAATTAACCAATAATCTATCATCAAATTTATGAACATAATTATATATATATGGATATTTAAAAATTATTTAAAATTTTAACTATCTAATGTTATTTTAAAAAATAATTTATAAAAAATTCAAGAACTTATACCAAATATTTTATAAAACCATTGGTATAGGTACTTGAATTTTTGGGAGCTATGCCAACGGTTCTTCAGATCCATTGGTACAATGTACATATACCAACAATTATTGAAAAACATTGGTATATGTGATACCTATAAGAATTGTTTTCTAAAACTGTTGTTATAGATTTGTGGGTATAAGCTAAAATTCTAGTAGTGGAGTAGTAGCATCACATAAGGACAAACATGAATCTCCAAGGGATCATGGATGGATGAGATCAATGGAAAGAATCCCAAATTGAGTTGAATAATAAACAAAGTTAACACTCAGCATCAAAACAATCCATTAGGAAGGGGAACAAATCTACCCTTAAATCCATCGATGAAATAAAAACAAAATTGGGGGATGTAAATTGTGGGATGTGGGTTAATCGATGGATCATGATGAATCCAAATAAGAGAACAAAATTAATTGAAGAAAGGGACATGGAGTACGGCCAATGGAATAATCCCATGTGTATTAAACATAGTTGTAAATAAGAAATATCGTTATATAAAATCAAATCCTTGATTTAACTTTAAAATATTAAATTCAGAATATAAATAATTATATTCATAAATAAAAAATCAATTAATTGAATTATCATAGAATTAAAATCAAGGAATATTAAATAATCCTTTAATTAAATACCAAATGTGAATACCAAATTCACACTTTCCATAAAAAACTTGAGTGAATAATATTAAGTAGGTCCATCAACAATGACAATATCCTTGATGATGCACCGAGTTTTTGTTTAAAAAATAAGCTTTTGGATTCCATTTTTTATGTTATTTTTTCCATGTTTTTTGTTTTATAATATTATTTTTTGTTTTTTAGTTTGTTATTTCCTTGTTATATTTAAATTATTCATGCCATTTCATTATGGTTTACTATTATTGTTTCCATGGATGATGTGTTTTTTCTCTCAGGCACATGTAGTGGAAACATGAACAACCCGTATATATTCAAGATGAGTGCCCAATGACCCTTTTCTATTGTGTTGGTTTAAAAGATTTACCTATGCATATGATTTTGTGTTAGAGGATGACCCTTACATATGTATCATTCCATGGGGTCACCCATACATATGTATTTGGGTCTTGATTTGACCCATACATATGCATTTGTGTAGTGGGTGACCCTTACAAAGGATGACTTGTCCTTTATTGGAAAAAGCATAAACCGAAACTTATGATTAAATATATATTAAAGAAAGATAATCCATTGAAAACCAAAAAAACAATTCAAACTAACAGAGATTATAAGATATTGAAGATGATATATATTGATGATCTTTGATCAATTTAGCAGTAATTAATGGAACGATTCAAATTGATTCATGATTGTATAAATGGAACGATAGTCATGGAAGAACTTTTTCAAGTATCAATAAAATCATTCTTGTTATCAAGTATTAAAAAATTAATCCCTTAACCAATATTTCATCATTATTTGTTCACATAGCATTACCTTGGTCTCTATTTATTGACTAATCATGAACAATAATCTTTGTCTCTATTTATGTGGGAGTTTCTTAAACTCATAAAAATTCCATACAATAATTATAAATATTTAAAATATAGAAACACTTAATTAATTATTAATAATTAACAAATATTCAATTATATTATTAAATCACTTAATTACTCCATTAAACTCATTAATTTTTTTTAATATGATAGTTATAATTAATGAGAATATTTAAAATAATTAAAACAACTAAAAATACTCTCACTCACTTGCATTAAATCAATAATTCAAAAACATTTAAACTAGTGTATAAAATAAATATTATAAAAAATACTATTTCCAATATATTTTTTATATTAACAAGTTAATAACGTGGTTTTCATATTATATAATTATTTCACAAAGAAATATAACATTTTAAACAGATTAAATAATCACACAATTAATTAATTTATAATTTTTTTAAAAAGATTACTCTGGTTGATGTTTGAACTTATTTATATGACTATGTATCTTCTTGGTAGGATGAAATAGAAACATAATATTTATAATTATAATGTTTTCCCCAAAACTCTTGTTAAGGTCCATTTAGATTATTTTAATATAATAGTTTTAAACCTAGTCAATCTACATGTCTGAATATTAAATAAGGACCAAAACTATTTGATTTTGAATTGCTTGGATGATTTAGAAAATTTTGTTAAGAATTTGATGATTTATTTTATGGATTCCATTAATTAAGAGGAAGTTATGTTCATAGACTTATCTAGGGATATTCATTTGTATAGTATGAAGATAGAGTGTTTTGGGGTTAAGTACGAGCCTGATTTTCTCAATGTAAATGGTCAACTGAATAATAATAACAAATAGAAGAAGAATGATTTAGGGTTTAAGAATTTTAGGCACTTTATATAAGGCCCCAGCCTTAAACCTTACTTAATCTTGAGTTATTACAAGATTACACATTGAGGATATTTTTAGGTTTAGAGTTTTAGAGTATTAGATCATAAAACTTGCATTACATTCCACATTTAAACAAAGTGGTTACATAAAAGATAGGATTCATTATTCCCATAAACGAAAACATATTGAAAATAAAACTTGGATTCTTTCTTGACACATCCTTGACACTAACATCACATCACGTACCTTTCCCTTGACCTGTGAAAAACATTTCAAAAACTTGGGATGAGAAAAAAAACTCAGTAAGGGATATAAAAATATGGAAAGGAAACATGAGTTCATATATACATAAGAATGAAAACATACTTTACCCATAAAACATAGGCACTTTAACATACATCATCAAATCATGAATAAATCATAGTAATCATAAGACATAAAAGGTAACTTGAGGCATTCATAACATTCTTACGTAGGGAGTAACCCTCTTGGTTACGTTTTGGAATACCCATCATAGTATATTCCCTAAATATCTTCGGAGAAACCTTAACGTTTAACTACTTCGCGTTACCCAATGCATTGGAGAGCTATATCGGGCTCACCCGCCCTTAGTTTATCACGGAACCACCCGTCTTCATAATAATGCCCAAGAACCTCAACATAATCGTATCACATAAAACATGCATAAAGGAAACATAACATTTCCACCTTTCAATCACAAGATATCAATACAACAAATTGATATAAAATAATTATGAAAACCATTTTCAATACAAAAATAAAAGAAAAGTAAAACATGGTATTTATTTTTCTTTTAAAAAGAAGGTATGGCTTGTAGAGGAAGCCAAAACTCAAATAACGGTCACGACGTCAGAGAAGTCGTTGTCGCCGCATACGTACGACAAAAACATTCCCTTTTGTCATTTAGTAAATGATTCGTATAAAAAAGATTCCTTTTTGATAATCGTAAAAGTCAAAGGGGTTTATATATCATATAAAAGAATGTTGTGTATAAAATAAAATATGCCTCAATGAAAGTAGATTGAGACGAAGTCCCATACAAAGATCATTTTTAAAAATAAAATAGATCTATTATGTGTATTTACTATAAGTACACATAAAGAAAGTAAAAATACAAGATAGGACATAATAATATCATGACAAAATTTGAAAGGAAGAGATTAACCCAAAGAATGGTAATTGGGTTAAGAAGTTCCCTTAGTAAAATTCGACAGCCTAACGACGTCACTTCAAAAATTCAGAAAACGAGTTGATGAGAGATAAAAAGGGAATCTCATCACTTGGACATAAAATTTACATCAATAAGGATATAGAAGAACATATCCCAACATAATAGTATGAGAATTAAAAGACATAACAAACGAAGTCTTTTAAAAAGAGGAGGGTGAAAGGTTCCTTTACCGACTTGGGTAACTTTCGAAAAGTACACCCCATTGAAGAAGTGTCATAAAATGAATATGTAAATACCCATAAATGGAATTATATTACAAAAGGAGTGTAATAATGGGTAGTACATAAACCACTCAAAGGAAATTGTGGCAAATGTAGCATAAATCTCACGGGAATAAAAGTGAGATGAAACATCTCTTACGAAAACTCGGCAGCCTAACGGCGCCACTTAAAACTTCAAAAATGGATTGATGAGAGGAAATAGGATCTCTCATCACATCAACATAAAGTTTACAGAAAGAGTAATAAAAAATAACATCCCCCAACATAACAAAGTGGATCTTAAAAGAAGTGACATAAAGGAGAGTACTTAAAAAGAAAGAGAGAGGTTAGATCTCTTACGAAAATTCGGCAGCCTAACGGCGCCACTCAAAACTTCCAAAATGGATTGATGAGAGAGAATAGGTTCTCTAATCGTATGAACATAAAAATTACAGTAAGAGTTGTATAAAATAACATCCCAATAAAAAGAAATATGAGCTTTAAAGGAATGACATAAAAGAGTGTACTTAAAAAGAAAGAGAGGAGTAGGATCCCTTACCTCGGGTCCGACTTGACTCGATCGTTATTTAATCTCCTGAATAATAAACTTGAGTTAATTTATACTTCCTTAAGAACCTTTTTCAATATCATTATTCATTTTATATAACTTATTTCCATGTTATAAACATTATGTAATCATTTAAGTTAATAATGTTTGTTTTGTCGATATTTGGTTCTTAAGTCAAAAGTGGACTTCTTACAATTACATGTTGTTCATGTGGTCAAAAGTTCTTTATATCCAGAATGAAATTACTGATTTGGATATAATATACATCATATATATCTAGCATATACATGTATTTATAATGTCACATAATCATTTTGAGGTAAGAAATGAAATGCACCGTTCATGGAGACGGTAAGCCGTACGTACGCATGAACGCTACTTTCATTTCTATCTCATACTTTAATGGAAAGAAATAATAATGATATAGAGGTATATTATAATTACAGTATAACATCATGTATAATAACTTTAAATCCACCCTTTATACGTCCCACATATGTCATTAATGAATCACTTCACTTTGAGGGGGCGGTAGTCTGCACTTCCTTAAATGAATTTATCGCGTTTACCCATAATGGAAACCATAAAGGTATGCCCAAAATGAAAAATACAGAATATTAAAGAAAACATAAACATATTATATATCATATATAAATATAGTGTCATCTTAATGGCCACCTTTGAAGGTGTTAAAAGAATGTTGAACAATCATCGTTTCGGGAGGCAGAAATTCGCCATCCACGGAAACAGTATGTTCTTTAACCACTAGATGTAGGTGTGTGTAAGTGTAGCTCGAAAAATTCTTATAACAACATCGTAGTATATTTTTGATACTGGAGTTTTTAGAAAAGAAAAGAATAAAAAGAGTTTAGGGGGTTGGAGAAGCAAAATAAAACAAAAGGACTCAAAAGAAGACATTACCTTGAAATCGGGTAACTCCCTTTGGTTTGATCTCAAAGGCTTCCTTGGGAAGACTTCTGCCCAAAGTGAGGCTTAAAGGAGTAATAGAGGGAAGTGGAGAGACAAAATGGGTAGAGGTTGGCCAAGCCAAAGGCTTTGGGAGTGTGGGTAAGGAGGTAGAGGTGGGGGCCTTTTATAAGAGGAGAGGAGGGGCACTCTTGTAAAGTTACAAAATGTTACTTTATTTTCAAAAGAGTTTCGGATTTTAAAGGTCCCACATTGATGTATTTCTAGTATAAGGTGATAAGGGTTCTAAATACACTCATCCAATAGGTTTTGGACATGTGTAGGTCTTAGATATTACATTATCTTTACATTTTATTTAAATCGTTAAATAATGAGGTCATCGCTGCATCATCATGATGTCATAAATAATTTAATTTATTTAATGTCTAAAAATTATAAAAAAACTAATATGATGTAGTAAATCTTTTTATATTTCCAATGAATATTTATAGTCAAAAATATGATTTGTATAACCCCATGTAAAAATTGTTTTAGTAAAACATTTCACATTTGTCTCATTTTTACTTTAACTTTAAATAAAAAGATATTAATGTCATTTCCAACCAAATTGGCTTCATGGGGTCCCAAAGTTTACCCATGGGTTTTCATGGTCGGACATGACACATCCAATGAGGTTAGGACTTTTTTCAAGTTCATTTCATATTATTAAAACATTATTTATACCTTAAACTACACTAATTACCTCTAATCGCGATTAAAAACTTAATAAGTTACTATTCACAAAAAATTATTTTTATCCCATTGAACCACATTTTACTTCTTAATGACAACCATGTATGTCAGATTTTTGAAATTCAAAACAAAAAGATGGAAAAATTTCATTTAAACGGAAAAATCAGTTTTTATAAGTACCACTTAGTGGTTTCACTATTCATCAAAAAATGAAGTTTTTCAGAAAAATCCCAAAAATTTAACCTAAGCTATATTTGATATTCCGAATTCAAAAATGAAGTCCATTTTATAAAATTCAAAACATATAAGTCACATTAATTAATTTAATAATTAATTTCCGCTGTCAGAGAAAATAGCGTGTTTTTATGAAACAATAAGTATCAAAAGATTGACACTAGTTTAAGTCTGATTTCAAAGTGAAATTAATTCCAAAAACCTCTATTGGATTTAATGGTAAAAATATATTCTAATTTCAATTTAAAACCAATTCAAAATATAATATAATCATATAAATAAATTAGATTAAAAAGAGGTTTTGGATTAAAATACACATTTTACACTATTCATTAAAAAATGAACTTTATCAGAAAGATACCAAAAACTTACAAAGTAAATTTTGATGTCCCAATTATTAATAAGTGTTTTATTTGGTCCAAAAGGATGTATAAGAGGGAAAAAAACTATATTTAATGATGTTTCTCCATCAAAAGGCGATAAGTGAACCTTTAGTGAAAACTAGGGCATATACGCCTAAAATTGAATTCTTTTCGTATTTTATGCCTTTATCTTTTATTGGATAAATGTAAAAACATTTAAAAACATATATAATCATATTTAAGTTATTTCTATCCATTCCCTCCAATAAAACAGCTACATGTTAACTACCATTTAAAATAATATTATTTTATTATTAGAGTGCAACATAAGATTCCCAAGAAACTCGTTGTTGCGTGTTGGGTACACCATCGAGCATAGCGTCCCCTTTAAAGTCATATTAATATTTTATTCACAAATATGGATAAATATGAAAATGTCATATTCTTTATTTACCTGGGGTGTTACATCCTTCCCCCCTTTTGGGAATTGCGTCCTCGCAATTTTTAAAATTGAGCTTGGAAACATCCTTGAAAGTCCCACATCGGAACAAGAGTCGGTAAAACAATCACTTTAAAATAAAGAAAGATAAGTACAAAGGTCACCCGAGTTAACCCATACTAGGATTCCATGTAGAAAAATATGGACATGGAGGAGAAAACATAGGGTCATGTTCTGATGGATAGTGATAGAAAACATGTTTAGGAGAAAGTTAACCACAAGAAAATCACAAACTTGTGATGGGTTAAACGGTATTCGTTTCCCCAGTAGGAAAAGTTAATAGACAACATTTTTGTTTTAAGTTACTTTTTATTGAGGAATTTATTCATAAGGAAACATAATCACTTATCATGTTGACTTTCAACTTTTACTAGATTCCTTAATCAAACTCATATTTTTTCCAAAAGACGAGTATTTAGGGAGAATTTTTCACATTAAGAGTACTATAATCAACTTCTAGAGAATCACCTAATCAACCAAAGAGAACTATATACTTCCCATGTCTTTAGGATTTTACCAAAACCAAAACCAAAAAGGTTAGTACAAGGTCAGATAATACAGAAAAGGATAACCCTCTAAAAAGAAAATCTATGCTTAATCTCCAAAATTTGTCCAACAAAACCCAAAGTTCAACGAGGACCATCCGATAAACAATTTGTCCATAAAATTCTTCAAAGTAAACCAATCTAATATTGAAACCCAAATATTTGAAGGATTTAGTCACATAGTCTTCCAAGTTAAATCGTAACATTTATGTCCAAACAACATCAGTTTCTCCTAAAGTCTCGTATTGAAAAGTAATTAACCTAATCACATATCCTCCATGATAGGTTAATAATTTTCATAAATAACCCAACATAAACTTACTCTTAATTCATAAAATCATATAACTAAAAAGAATCAGTCAAACTTACCAGGGACTTCACGTAGTCCAGTGGTAGGCGATAAATACCAGCCGCACTTTGGTTGTGGGTTCGATTCCTACAGCTTTGTCCGACGCGACGGGTTGTCACACGGTCTGCGTGTTGTCCTTTTTCCAAAACTACACAATTCTTAAATCATTCCCCAAAAAGAGATAAAATCATAAAAAATGATCATAACATATTTTAACCTCAAGTTTATCTCATGTCTTTCATTTTCCAGCATATCATATAATAACCCATAATTACCTCAAAAGTAAGGATCATATAAACTCTAATGGTTACCTTTATAATTATTACCTGAACTTCCACATCGATTGGTCATCTCGTACATGATGCATTACAGAACATACCAAGGTTAAAGTGGTTGATCATGACTCCTTGATAGTTGGTTTAGGATAAATGCAAGGGTTCTCATTTCAGCTCCCATATCATTCAGTTTCTTTCTCAAAAAAACTGTCAAAGTTTCCTTCACATCCACTATTACATTGGTGCCTGCTAGATCCAGCCATTTACTAAAACCAAAAAGGTCAGTGTGAGTATATCAACAAAACCATAATGTACTTATGAGGAAGATAAACACTAATATATACTTACTCATTCACTTTATCTAAAACTAGGACTCTTTCTGAAATCCTAACCATTATGGTAATGTCACTTATGCTTAAAGAATACCCTAACCTCTAAAGTTATCTAAACCAACCTTTGATACCAACTATAAGTCCCTAGCCTTAAACCTTACTTAATCTTGAGTTATTACAAGATCACACATTGAGGATATTTTTAGGTTTAGAGTTTTAGAGAATTAGATCATAAAACTTTCATTACATTCCACATTTAAACAAAGTGGTTACATAAAAGATAGGATTCATTCTTCCCATCAACGAAAACATATTGACAATAAAACTTGGATTCTTTCTTGACACATCCTTGACACTAACATCACATCACGTACCTTTTCCTTGACCTGTGAAAAACATTTCAAAAACATGGGATGAGCAAAAAAACTCAGTAAGGGATATAAAAATATTGAAAGGAAACATGAGTTCATATATACATAAGAATGAAATCATACTTTACCCATAAAACATAGGCACTTTAACATACATCATCAAATCATGAATAAATCATAGTAATCATAAGACATAAAAGGTAACTTGAGGCATTCATAACATTCTTACGTAGGGAGTAACCCTCTTGGTTACGTTTTGGAATACCCATCATAGTATATTCCCTAAATCTCTTCGGAGAAACCTTAACGTTTCACTCCTTCACGTTACCCAATGCATTGGAGAGCTATATCGGGCTCACCTGCCCTTATTTTATCACAGAACCACCCGTCTTTATAATAATACCCAATAACCTCAACATAATCGTATCAAATAAAACATGCATAAAGGAAACATAACATTTCCACCTTTCAATCACAAGATATCAATACAACACATTGATATAAAATCATTATGAAAACCATTTTCAATACAAAAATAAAAGAAAAGTAAAAAATGGTATTTATATTTCTTTTAAAAAGAAGGTATGGCTTGTAGAGGAAGCCGAAACTCAAATAACGGTCACGAAGGCAGAGAAGTCGTTGTCGCCGCATACGTACGACAAAAACATTCCCTTTTTTCATTTATTAAACGCTTCTTATAAAAAAGATTCCTTTTGGATAAACGTAAAAGTCAAAGGGGTTTATACATCGTATAAAAGAATGTTGTGTATAAAATAAAATATGCCTCAATGAAAGTAGATTGAGACGAAGTCCCATACAAAGATCATTTTTAAAAATAAAATAGATATATTATGTGTATTTACTATAAGTAAACATAAATAAAGTACAAATACAAGATAGTACATAATAATATCATGACAAAATTTGAATGTAGCAGATTAACCCAAAGAATGGTAATTGGGTTAAGAAGTTCCGTTAGTAAAATTTGACAGCCTAACGGTGTCACTTCAAAAATTTAGAAAACGAGTTGATGAGAGATAAAAAGGGAATCTCATAACTTGGACATAAAATTTAAATCAATCAGGATATAGAAGAACATATCCCAACATAATAGTATGAGAATTAAAAGACATAAAAAACGAAGTCTTTTAAAAAGGGGAGGGTGAAAGGTTCCCTTACCGACTTGGGTAACTTTTGAAAAGTACACCCCATTGAAGAAGTGTCATAAAATGAAAATGTAAATACCCATAAATGGAATTATATTACAAAAGGAGTGTAATAATGGGTAGTACATAAACCACTCAAAGGAAATTGTGGAAAATGTAGCATAAATCTCATGGGAATAAAAGTGAGATGAAACATCTCTTACGAAAACTCGGCAGCCTAACGGTGCCACATAAAACTTCCAAAATGGATTGATGAGAGGAAATAGGGTCTCTCATCAAATCAACATAAAGTTTACAGAAAGTGTAATAAAAAAGAATATCCCCCACCATAACATAGAGGAGCTTAAAATAAGTGACATAAAGGAGAGTACTTAAAAAGAAAGAGAGAGGTTAGATCTCTTACGAAAATTCGGCAGCCTAACGGCGCCACTCAAAACTTCCAAAATGGATTGATGAGAGATAATAGGTTCTCTCATCATATTAACATAAAAATTACAGTAAGATTAGTATAAAATAACATCCCAATAATAATAAAGATGAGCTTTAAAGGAATGACATAAAAGAGTGTACTTAAAAAGAAAGAGAAGAGTAGGAACCCTTACCTCGGGTCCGACTTGACTCGATCATTCTTTAATATCCTGAATAATAAACTTGAGTTAATTTCTACTACCTTAAGAACCTTTTTCAATATCATTATTCCTTTTATATCACTTATTTCCATGTTATAAACATTATGTAATCATTTAAGTTAATAATGTTTTTTTTGTCGATATTTGGTTCTTAAGTCAAAAGTGGACTTCTTACAATTACATGTTGTTCGTGTGGTCAAAGGTTCTTTATATCCAGAATGAAATTCCTTATTTTTATATAATATATATAATATATATCTATCATATACATGTATTTATAATATCACATAATCATTTTGAGGTAAGAAATGAAATGCACCATTCATGGAGACGGTAAGCCGTACGTACGCATGAACGCTACTTTCATTTCTATATAATACTTTAATGGAAAGAAATAATAATGATATAGAGGTATATTATAAATACAGTATATCATCATGTATAATAACTTTAAATCCACCCTTTATACATCCCACATATGGCATTAACGAATCACATCACTTTGAGGGGGCGGTAGTCCGCACTTCCTTAAATGAAGATATCACGTTTACCCATAATGGAAACCATAAAGGTATGCCCAAAATGAAAAATACAGAAGCTTAAAGAAAACATAAACATATTATATATCATATATAAATATAGTGTCATCTTAATGGCCACCTTTTAAGGTGTTAAAAGAATGTTGAACAATCATCGTTTCGGGAGGCAGAAATTCGCCATCCACAGAAACATTATGTTCTTTAACCATTAGATGTAGGTGTGTGTAAGTGTAGCTCAAAAATTTCTTATAACAGCATCCTAGTATATTGAAAATACTTGTGTTTTTAAAAAATAAAAGAATAAAAAGAGTTTAGGGGGTTGGAGAAGCAAAATAAAACAAAAGGACTCAAAAGAAGACATTGCCTTAAAATCGGGTAACTCCCTTTGGTTTGATCTCAAAGGCTTCCTTGGGAATACTTCTGCCCAAAGTGAGGCTTCAAGGAGTAATAGAGGGAAGTATAGAGAGAAAATGGGTATATGTTGGCCGAGACAAAGTCTTTGGGAGTGTGGGTAAGGAGGTAGAGGTGGGTGCCTTTTATAAGAGGAGAGGAGGGGCACTCTTGTAATGTTACAAAAGGTTACTTTATTTTCAAAAGAGTTTAGGATTTTAAAGGTCCCACATTGATTTATTTCGAGGATAAGGTGATAAGGGTTCGAAATACACTCATGCAATAGGTTTTGGACATGTGTAGGTCTTAGAAATTACATTATCTTTCCATTTTATTTAAATCGTTAAATAATTAGGTCATCGCTGCATTATCATGATGTAATAAATAATTTAATTTATTTAATGTCTAAAAATTACAAAAAGATACTATGATGTAGGAAATCTTTTTAGATTTCCAATGAATATTTATAGTCGAAAATATGATTTGTATAACCCCATGTAAAAATTGTTTTAGTAAAACATTTCATGTTTGTCTCATTTTTACTTTAACTTTAAATAAAAAGACATTAATGTCATTTTCCAACCAAAGTGGCTTCATGGGGTCCCCAAGTTGACCCATGGGTTGTCTTTGTCGGCAATGACACATAAAATGAGGTTAGTAAATGTTTCATGTTCATTTCATATTATTAAAATATTATTTTTACCTTAAACTACACTAATTACCTCTAATCGCGATTAAAAACATAATAAGTTACTATTCACCAAAAACTTATTTTTATCCCATTGAACCACATTTTACTTCTTAATGACAACCATGTATGTCGGATTTTTGAAATTCAAAACAAGAATATGGCAAAATTTCATTTAAACGGAAAAATCAGTTTTTATAAGTACCACTTAGTGGTTTCACTATTCATCAAAAATTGAAGTTTTTTAGAAAAATCCCAAAAATTTACCCTAAGCTATATTTGATATTCCGAATTCAAAAATGAAGTCCATTTTACAAAATTCAAAACATATAAGTCACATTAATTAATTTAATAATTAATTCCCGCTGTCAGAGCAAATAGCGTGTTTTTATGAAACAATAAGTATCAAAAGATTGACACTAGTTTAAGTCTGATTTCAAAGTGAAATTAATTCCAACAACCTCTATTGTATTTAATGGAAAACATATATTCTAATTTCACTTTAAAACCAATTCAAAATATAATCTAATCATATAAATAAATTAGATTAAAAAGAGGTTTTGAATTAAAATACAACATTTTACTCTATTCATTAAAAAATGAACTTTATCAGAAAGACACCAAAAATATACACAAAGTAAATTTTGATGTCCCAATTCTTAATAAGAGTTTTATTTGGTCCAAAAGGATGTATAAGAGGGAAAAAAACTATATTTAATGATGGTTCTCCATCAAAAGGCGATAAGTGAACCTTTAATGAAAACTAGGGCATATACGCCTAAAATTGAATTCTTTTCATATTTTATAACTTTATCTTTTATTGGATAAATGTAAAAACATTTAAAAACATATATAATAATATTTTAGTTATTTATATCCATTCTCTCCAATAAAACGGCTACATGTTAACTACCATTTAAAATAATATTATTTTATTATTAGAGTGCAACGTAAGATTCCCAAGAAACTCGTTGTTGCGTGTTGGGTACGCCATCGAGCATAGCGTCCCCTTTAAAGTCATATTAATATTTTATTAACAAATATGGATAATTATGAAAATGTCATATTCTTTATTTACCTGGGGTGTTACACTTTCAATGTGGGAAAACTATCTAGATTAAGTGATACTAACATGAGAATACATTAATTGATATTTTTTCCAAGAAAAATGCGGGATACCCCGTTTATGTTAGTGTGTATATACCTTGAGTTTCTTTAGTATCACTTAGAGTGGATTTTGGTATTGATCTTGGTTGTATTTATTATACAGTATTAGTACTGGATATTCTTGTGATTTTTAGAGGCCCCTGGTTTGAAGGGTGTTATTTGAGATCATTTCTTGGTCTTTTTAGATATAGGTGAATGATTTGAATCTTTTTACCTTGTTTTGATTGATTTTTATGTGTTTTCCACTTCTTTACTGCTTGATTCTAATAATTTATACATTTATAACTGGATTTTGTTTTTATTTTTTTCTAAGAAAGTGTGTAATTATTCTAGATTGGGTTTTTTGTTTTTTTAATTTCCCAGTGAAGTGTTTGGAGGGAATAGTGCTATTATTTAGTGTAAAATCATACGAGCCTTTGATTTGAGAGTAGAAAAGTATATGGTTATTGTGCCCTCTATTTAATTTTTTTTCTTAGATTAAAGTATATCCTATGTATGATTTATTAGTAGATAGTAGTATATCTAGTGGTGTGGTTATATATTATCCACTATAGTACATGCTAAGGATATAATCATACTAAACTTATTATGGTTGGTATTATGGGTTTCTGTTACTAAAACCACCCAAACCAACTGATTGGATAGAATAGTTTTCAATAATATCACATATGTGCTTTAAATTTTCATTTATAAGGTAAATATTTATTGTCATTTTTCATGTTGTTGGGGCTACAGATTAAATTATTGTTTTTAGATACTTCTTCTCATGTTAAATTTTTAGGTTGTATGTATATGCATTTCAGTTTGTTTTCATTATTTCTATTCCATTATTGTGTTATTTGGAAATTATCATATGATAATGATAATCAATATTTCATGTTTGGTGATTGAATAAATGGTTGGGTTTGTGATCACATGTGTTTTATTAATTTTTTATGCTGCCTATAATTATTTATTAGACAGGATGTTATCATCCAAGTTATATTTTGTGTGTGTATATCTTGGTTTAATTACTCAAAATAGATAAAAAATGAAAATCCAGATGATAGCTATAATTTAGCGAATGAGGTTAGAGAATAATAGTAGTAGTTCTTTATGGAATTTATTAAATATTGAATTAATAATTGAACCATTTTATGTTAATTGTGTCTATTATGATCTATTGTATATGTTGATTCTTTTATAAAACCCATACTTCATAAACTAGTTAATTGAATATTATAATTAAAATGATTGTTTGTTAAATACAAATTGTTTGGGGTGGAATAAGCTTGTCTTTATTACAAGAGGCTTGAATTACATGATGCCTTGACCTTAGTGACTTGTGTGTGTTTATGGAAAAATACATATAATATGTATGTATTCTCTATTATTATTATATCCATTCCAGGACTTGATATTCTTTTTGATAACTTTGATATGGTTGAGAACCTTTGACAAGAAATAGGCTGGGAGCCTGAGGATGTAGTAATGGTCGATATCGGGGATGTCGAGATATATGGTATTATATGCAATGGTGTGGAAATGACACCAAAAGTCATGATGAGTTTATATTTGGGTTTTATCATCGATATATATTAATATTTCTTGATTATTTCTTAATAGTTAGATAGACCAATGTTATTTATATGAATAGTTTCCAACTATTTGAAGTATCTTGAATTTATGCACGACATGTGTACCCTTGATGTAGTTGGAATATTATGAGTCCTAGAGAACCCAGATTATTATAAAATGGTAACTGAGATAATAAATGAACATGGTTGGTTCATGGTGTTCACAGATGAAGATGAAATTTTTTAGAATACAAACAATAGGAACTATTGTTTCAAATACACTGACATAAAAGATTAAAGTGTTAATCATGAAAATTAATTTGGAATTATATTAATTAATGGATAATGAATTAATTAATATGGAAATTGATTATTGTATGCTTGTTTCAAAGGTATCACTTAGATGTGGAAGTTGGGTTTCATTTTAGGTGATAATGACAGATGAGTCTAAGGCTAAACCGTTTTCCTTAGTGTGGTTGTGTGTGATTTATTCCTTATTTTATAATTTAATAAGCTTAAACACCTGAGATGGTAGGGAAACCAACACCCAAATATTTTGGAGAGGTGTTTTATCCAACATCTATGATGGAAAATTAACATATAGATGACTTCTCAATCTCCTCTGCTCTCCCTTCAATTGTAATTGGTTTATGTGTATTCCAGGATCAAATGGATTATGGTATAGGGTGTGTTCCTACCTAGACTATGATGGATATCAGTTAAACTATAAATTTATGTGTGGACTATAATGACTTTAGGTATGACACATACTTTAATCCAGATGTGCTGGTTATAGCTTCTCATGGGTATACATGTATGAGATGAAATGGATTGAGGTATAATGTATTTAAATAGGTTATAGTGGAATCCAATCATACACTTGGTTACTACTGCGGATGATGATGATGGTGGTGGTGATGTATTAGGACACACATGATTTTGTAATGGCTATGATACTAATGCATAGGGTGTGGGATGAATTATGTAACAGACAAGCATTATATGTGTGGAATTGGGACATGGGAACAATACTAGAGAATAAGTGGAATCGAGGTTATATATATATATATATATTCTTTTTATAAAGATAAGGTGACCTCTATTCCTCACATGGTGAGTGAGTTGTGGTGAGGATGATAAAATAATAGTATACATGTTTAGGTGGTGAGTTCTTTTCATTTTTTTATCTACAGGGATTTAGTATGCTTCCTTCAAATTTTATAAAAAAGGTTTTCGGTAGGATCATACTGAGTATACATGATATTCTCACCATATGTTTATATAAACTATTTTTCTTGTCTGTGGGAGATAGTTAGTAATCGATTTGGGTGTTACTATCTTGAGAAGTTGTTTAAGAGCTGTTGGATCTTTATAGTTGTTTCTGAGGATATAATTTTTGTAATATGCATTTTTATTTCAATTTATATCAACTTATGTATTACATTAAATTATATATTGGGATTTTTTATAGTCTATGAATGGTGTTGGTTGGTGGTTCTACCTTCTTATCACTCATTCATTAAACTTATATGGGTAATATCTCTCATATGTGTGATCAATATACCCTGGTATCCCTTTATAAATATTAGTTCAGTTTGTACATGGAGGAAGCACTAGGTTTTCATTGGTTGTGATGATGCAATTTAGGGAATCTTAGTAGTGATGGTTTATATTCCTCAAGGATTATGAGGAGTTGACTGTATTATGAGGAAGGATCCAAGATCAGTTTTAGGATAAGTTTCTTTCTTTGACTGTAAGGGAGTTTTAACAACCATATATTCTTTCCCTTTGATAGAGAATTTCTAAGTTCTTTTATTGATATGTTGTGGAACCTTTTAATCCATTTTGAGTCTCAAACCTTTGAATTACAGCCCCTATAATTGAATGACTCAAATTTTCATCATTCCTTTTTGATTTTCATCCCTTCACATGAATTATTAGTACTTCAATCCTTACATCTGCTTGAAATACACCTATTGAATCCCATGAGACAATTTCTTATATCACTCCAACCTTTGACAAACAAACTACACTATAATTGCCTTTGGATATGGAAAGTTTTATTCATAACTTAGGCTGGGTGTCGAATATTGAGATAGGGTCCAGGGAAAGGGTTTCTATGACCTTATTCATTTCATTCCATAACTCTCTCCAAAACCATGGTGTTGTGAATATATAGTTCAATGGGAGGTGATGCTATTATTTTATGCATTCTATAACTCTTATCCTAGGCTTGGTGTGGTGGAGATTTTTTCTAGAAGAAAGGTTCCTTGAATGTATTCTCTTTCATTTATTCTCTACATGGAATTATACTAATTTCCTTCAGGTTGTGAATTAAAATCTTGTATGTCATGATTTGTGAATATGAATTTTTATATTCTTTGTATGTGCTTATATTATTTTAAGTATTTCTCTTGTAATGGTTGCATATGTTATGGAGTTAAGTGTATTAAGAGAGAGGAACTTCACCAACCATGATGAATATTTTTTGTGATGCACATTAATGTCATATGAGCAAGTCAAGGCCTCCCAAAGCGGCCAATATCATGGCATAGTGGATGGGATACCTAGATTTTTTATGTTTACAGGGTATTTATTCAAGTTGATATGACTACTTTTATTGGTTTAGGAATATTATTTAGTGTTAATTTAAATCAGTTTAATGTAATGAAATTCACCTATAGTGAGTGGTAAACAGAATTATTTTATTGTAGTATTTACATGAGAGCATTCTTGGTTAGTGAATATTTGTAAAAAAATATGTTAAACAAATTTAATCTGAATAAGGTGGAATGTATAAACCTTATGTTTTATGATACATGTTAAAGTTTTTAATTACAATAGAAGGTGGTTCAGTTAAACTTTATGACACATGATAAATTAAATTGGTTGATGCAAGGTTAATTTGGCTTGTTTAATTGGAAATGAAATATTTTTTAGAAACATTAACTTTGAGTATGTTATATTTGATAATTTCATTCATGATGTGTGATAAAAAGTGTAGTAATATTTAGTGATTCTCACTTGGAAAGATTTATTTTGTGGTAACTGGTTTTGATAAATAAAAAGACAATTATTTCATCAAACGTTAATCTATTAAAAAAAGTTTTTTTTTAAAAATGAATTGGGATTGTGTTTACAAAATGAATTTTGACAACACCTTTCAATGAAGAAGAATAAAATGGTTTTAATTTAAAATTTTTCCAACTAGATGTATTTTAAATGAAAATGGATAGGTGAAAATTCTTTAACATCATGCTTTAAAATTTAAAAAAAATTTAAAATAAAATACTATTTAAAGTAGGAAATGATTTGAAAAGAAAGTTAATGGTAACCTGTATGAATTAATGAAATTTTGGTAATATAATATCTAATATTGTTAGAAACCTGTTATCTGAACATGCTAAGATATGTGTCATATTAATTACAGTTTAATTAATGTGAGTATCATGAGTTTAATTGTTATATAATAATTCTAACCTATATCATTCATTAAATTCTAAGCATGATATGTTCTAAATTATATTAATTAAAATTTCTGTGTGATTTGTTCTGTCAAGGTTTTATTAAGTGATAAATTAAATCAAGATATGAAATTAAAAAGAAAAATAATATGAAGAAAATATTATGATGTGAGAATTATAAGCTTGTGTAAATTTTTATTTGATAGTATGTCTATGTAAAACTGTTGAAGTATAAAATATGATGATTCCTCAAAGAAGTTATATGGTTTTTGTCTAAATTTGTGTGGAGTTATTATTTCTAAAGGGCGTTTCCTTCTAAATTATCTTTATTTTCTATAATGACTGATTACCATGAAATGTTTGTTGGGTATGCTATGGTTAATTATGTGACCCTTATTGTGATTATCCCATAATGTGGGGTTTTTTCAGATATTATGTACATTTTATAATTTCATATGCTTCCCTACCAATGATTGTAGGGAAAACAACACTCAAATTTTGTGGGAGTGTTTTCTCCAATATCCAAGATAGAGAGGGAATGAGTGAATGACTTCCCCCTCACACACTCTCCCTTTGACCGTAGTTGGTGAAGGAGATATAGAGTGTATTATTAATCTAGATGCAATGGATCTTAATTTAATATAAATTTATGTGTAGGCTATAACATCTTGAGGTATAAAACGTACCTATATCGAACTAAGATAGATCTAGATTCCCATAGGTGTGCATGCATGGGATTCAATGGATTGAGGTATAATAAATTTACATGGGTTGTGGTGGCTTCTAGGCATACACATAGTTACTACAAGGGATAATTATGATAATAAGGTGTCAGGATTCACAATATATAGTAATTACTATGATACTTATGCATGGGGTTCAAGATAACTTAAGGAAGACATGAGCACATGATGTGCGGCATTGGGGTGTTAGAGAAACAAACCATATTTATAGAAATTCTTACTAATTGAAAATATATAATAATTTAATTATTTTAGTATTTGAAGTTTAAAGTTGTAGAATGTAATATATAATAAAATTAGAATAAAATTTGAAAAAATAGAATTCCACCAACAATATAGTACAACAACAAAAACGTTTTCATTTTTTATATATTAATAAAAAATAACGTCTTTAACATTACCTCCATATTTTCAAAAGAAAAAAAAAATATGAAGTAACATATTGAAAATAATAAATGCATAAAAACCCAAATAAAATAAAATAGATAATTAATATTTAATATTTAGAATAATTTATCTATTATAATAGTCATACCATAACTATAAAATAAATATTTATAAAGTAGGAGTCATTAATGGTGTTGATGGGGTACCCAATAACCATTAAATTTTGAACTAGAGATGAAGGAATAGTCCTACATTGTTAAAAAAATATAAAAAATTAAAAATTATGATTTAATATACATTTTAATAGTGGAAAACAAGTTTGAATATGACCAGTTGTAAAATTTAGGAAACAATAACAAAATTTTCATATTTTAGAATTTAAAACAAACAAGTTATAAAATTTATCTTACATTAGTCAGAGATTACATTGTTAAAATTATTTCTTCCAATAGTTCTAATAACATGTTCTATCTTCAATCATTCAAGATAGAATGGAGGAAACCTTTCATATTCAGTGGTTATTTTGATCACCAAAACATAGCCACTCAAATCAAGAAATCCAAAATATGGATAACTTGAAGAAATTTCAACATCAACAACCTCTATTTGAAAATAAAATTCCATAAATTATTACCATCCCAATTGAACGGAAATTTACAATTTAAGACAACAAAAAATGTGGATAGATTTTTCAAATAGTGGTATGAATGTATCAATAGCTCAAGAAACATCAAATTTCCTTATTAGTTGTGTTGAATCATATAATAAATATCATGATAGTACATAGAACCCTTAATGTTCAATGGATGATTAATATGATATAAATGGATGTAATATGAAATGAAATGGTATATGCGACAATTAAAATTTTCATTAAGAATATATTTTTTCAAATGAATTTATACCATTAAATTTTAAAAAATATTACAAGTATAAATAATATAATGATGAATGGAAAATGTGATTTTTTAAAAACTAAAAATTTAATAAAATAAGAGTGGCACAGATCATGAAACCATCAGTTCATTGAGGCGATTGAAATATAACCATCAAATAAAAAAACTAGTTAAATAGTGAATTGATATCCCAATTAAATCTCTATATTATTTTTACAAGCATGTACTACCTTTATTTTATCTCAAATTCGATCAAAATCACAAATGAGTGAAATGAAACTATAATAACTTGATCTATAGAAGATCTAAATATACTTATAATTGTTCATCCTCACATAGAAGACCAAAAAACTAAAATCAGGTTCAGTAGGGGGAAGAAATAATTGATATATGATTTATAAGACACACAAAAGTTGTATTATGGACCATACAGTCAATACAAATATCAGGGAAATGGGATTCTTCTTTCACCATATCCTACTTAAGATAATGATCCTTGAATGTCAGATCCAAAGGTAATATTTTCACTTCATGAGGTGAATGTGTACCTATGAAAAGATTCATATAAGGAAAGAAAAGTTAAACAATACACGTAATCACATGAAGCACAAGAAAAAAATAATAATTGCCTCATGTACCAATATTATCACTCTTGACCCACACCAAATAAGATTCTTTATGTAAAGAATTAAGATTCATAGCACCCATATGTGTACTTATAGAAAAATATATATAAGGATGAAAAAGTTAAACAATACACAAAAACACATGAAGTCTAGGAAAATAACTTAATTTCCTCACGTACCGATAAGCTCACTCTTAAATCACATAAAATAATATTATTTATGTAAACATAATTGTCTTATGTACCAATAAGATCCCTCTTAAATCTCAGAAAACAAGCTTCTTTACATAAATAATTAATATGCCTATCACCCAGATGCGTATGTTTTTTGGAAAGGATTGAATAAACCCCATTCATCATAGATAATAGGGATTAAAAATATATTAATGTAAAATGAATATATGCAAAATATAGATATATTTTAGAAACATATATCTTCCAAATTTTATATATAAACTTTAGAATTATATATTTATTAGAAATATATATGTCAATATATATATATATATATTTATATATATAATTTTATAATGAATATATATAATATGTATGTCAATTTATATATAAACTTCAAAATGAATGTTTGTGTGTATGTATATGTAATTACAACATGCACACACACAGACATATTATAAAAACATATATGTGTCAAAACATATATATAAACTTCATAACATTTATGTATCATATAAATATTTGTGTGTTCATGTGTACATGTGTGTGCATATGTATATGTATAATTGTAGAATATATCATAAATAAATATATAATTACATAATGTAATTTTATTTATTATAATATAAATATTAATATATAAATGTGTATTCTTTTATATATTGTAGAATATACATATAAACTATAAAATTTTTATACACTATAATAATCATCCATAAATAATTTAACACAAAAATAACTCCAACACTCTTTTTGAAATGAAAATAATAGGGATTACTTTGATACTCACCCTAAAAATTGTGAAGAAAGCCCCAAGCTCAAGAATTAAATACCAACTCATGCCTAAGTGTTATAGTTTTCAAGTATAATTGAAGTAATTACCCTTTCTATTAATATTTAGATCATAGTTTCTACTACTATTAAATTTGGATAGATTTATAGATTGATTCAAGGGTGTGCGTGGAAGTTGTAGTTTCCATGTTAAATAATGAAAAATATCCATTTTCATCCATTCCAAAACACACCAAAAGAAATTAATAATATCTTATTGAATTAATTAGAATTTTATTACAAGTTTCTTGAGAGTATAGTGTAGGTAATCAGATAATATGATACATTCATCAAAACTGTTACCTTCAGATTCTTTCACATTTCAATTATCCTGTCAAAATGTATATTATTTTCACATAAAATGTTATCTGAATCATTTTTCATTATCCAAATAGAAAACCCATCATTTTATATGTGTTTAAGGGAAAAAGTATTTTTATTTGAAAAATGGGAAATTGTGAGATAAAAAAAAAGTGTGATATGAACTGCACCCATTTATTAGTAAAGTATTTTCCAAATTCTATTTTTAAAAGTTAAAAATATATATAACCAAGATATAGTTTATAATAAACCATAATGAAAATAAATAATCTTTGTATGGTATTTATTTTATGAAACATGGAAAAATTTCATTCATATAGTTTAATCACTATAAAACTAGCTAATTTTTTAATGAAGAAAAGTGTATTCAAATTTGATAGAAGAAAAATCTAATTAGAATGGTCAAATACTTTGGTATTGCTATAGTAAATAGTGAACATAAGAGTGAAACCAATGTTTACAAGCTTCTATGGTGTCACCATCATTCTCAATGCAGAGATACTGACCAATAAAAAAACTTTATCTTGAAAAGTACATAGAATCATAAATATAATAATATGATTATGATACAAGAAGAATCTTAAATTGTAGTGGGAAGACATGTGAAATAATCAAGGTTATGGATTTGACATGTTGTAATATAGTCTCTATATTTAATATTATAAATTAAAGACATAATTTCTATATTAAAATGTGAATAAAAGGATTATCCTCCCCACTATAAGAAGTTTTAATGTTTCCTCCAATGAACATACTGACCTTCCCAGCCAAAATTCCATGTAGTTCATATGGATCTAAACACATATACAGTAGAAATGGATTAACCACACTAGATAATATAATATCAAAATAATATATATAATAATTAATTGTATATGATTTACATTATGAAAAATATATCATATATAATCTTTCATGAAGCACACATTCGTTGCCTAAATCAAAATAAAAAGTAACAATCCGATGTAAATAAATTTTATTTTTTACTTATTTTTTCCCCTATGGAAGAATAGTGTCAGTGTAATTTAAGAATTTATGATTCAAATAAATTGATCCATTTATAAGAACTCAACAATAGATAATACATGAATATGGTAGGTTCAATAAAGCATTAGATCTAGATGATCCTACCATAAACTGTGTTTCTTTCCTTAAAATTTACAGTCAATTTTATAGTTTTTAAAGGTTTATTAATAATAGCATCAAAATATCAATCGTCAAGTTGAATTAGAATAACAAGTTCAGAAATATAAGGGGTTTTATGTTATAAAGTCAATAGACATTCCTACATCGATATCCAGCAAAATATGTTTTTGAAAGTCCGGAATCCACAATATCAGATGGATTAAATAAAAATCAATGGAAAAAAATAAAAAATTGACTAATGAATAAAATATAAAAAATATATGGGGTATGGAATCAAAGTTACATGAAGGTAGGAAAATTACAAAAGTGAGGGTGATACATTACATGGAGTTTAGATAATTATAAGTATCAATATTCAATAAAAAATTAAAGATATATTCCCCAATAAAAAGATGAAAAGTTTTTCATCTATTAAATAATGCACCAACTCTCATTTTATGGCTAGTACTCCAAAGCTATACCCATAGTTGTTTCAAGAACATACCCACTCTCTTGATATTTATTCATCTTCTTCACTTCTACATTAGCTTTCACCATTGTTAAACCTATAACTTCTCTATTACATTCCTTCTGTGAAAATTTCTCTAATTTTCATACATGAATAAATATTGATTGGCATAGAAAATATAGAAAAAGGGGATATATTTTTAACAAAAGATCGTAAAAGAAATTAAAAAAGGGATTAACTTAGTAGAAAACTTACTACTGATCTTTTTAGAAAGAATTTTCATATCTATATGAATTTGAGAACCATTTAGCTTAAAAATAAATCTAGTTAATGGTGTGTTGTTCTTTACAACATAGAGGAAATTATCATATCATATCATACAATAATATAAATGTAAACTAAGTAATGAATGTTGTAGAATAATAAAATAAATGATATAGGACCATCAAAATTTGAAAATAATGACCCATATAACAAAATATTTATTGGTATTTATGACATAAATTTTTACATATGCTTGAATGTTGATTTTCAGGGATGTTGCGTGAAAATGGAGTATATTTGTAAAAATTAAAATAAAAAATAAAATAAAAACGAAATTAAATCAATAGAACAATTACCCCTTATCTTTATCCAAAAGAAATGGATGTTTTTATGTGGATAAGAGGTTGATGATTTCTAGAAATCTATGTTTTGAAGTAAATTGGACTTGAAACTTATGATTTCCTTTTTGATCAAGGGATGAAGTTAGAATCCCATGATTTAATATCTCACCACCCCAACATGAATCCCAGAATCATATAAAAATCTTATGAATATTTAATATTTGTAGAGGATTTGTGTTTTGATGGATACATTAATAGTTAGTAGATACTATATATTATTTTTGTATTGATATATCATAAAAATATATGATATTATTATTTATTACAAAATGAACTAGAATAGAAATGAATAACACAATAATATAAAAGATAATATTATAATAATCTGATTTATTTAATATCCATATTGTATAAATGAATGTTAAATTATCTTTATAGATACTAATTATAATCTTATGTTTTTATATAGGACCAAAATTAACCAGTAGTTTAAAGGTATCAAATAGAGAGTAGTGTAAAGGTATACACCTAAGGTATTCTAGTTAGAGAAGATATTTTTCCAAGTTAGTTTTCTGAATAATGTACTTTGAAGTTAAACCATAGATTAATGTCTTTTAAATACTAACTATTTTTAGTTTTCAAGTGATGATATGAATTTTTAGTTTTTTCTAATGAATATATCATAAACCAAATTACCAAAAAAACCAATGGAGTAATGTTACTAAATAAACAGAATGTATCATTGAATTTTTTAGATACATAAAGTATGTATATCCTAAAATAAAATTTATAGAACACAGTTTTCGAATACATTTTTCAAATACCATTTAAAGAATTTAATTATTGAATAGGATAAGAATACACATAAAATAAATCTCGGTTTAAATATATAGGAATTCAAGAAATTTTCAGGGATTTTACATTGAATGAATATATTAGTAATGATTGATGTTTTGGGATAAAATTTAATTATTTTAGGAAAAATGAATTCTAATTAGGGTAGAAACTAAACTTTGGTTAGAGGAATGCTTCCACTATATCTATAGACATACTTTATATTGAAAGAATATCCAAGAGGCAATAAGAATAAATTTTATGAATTAATTGGATTGAGTAATAGGAATTAATTTTATGAATCAATATGATTTGAGTAAGTAGAAGATTTTCCATTATTTATATAGACCTACTTAGTAATAAAAAAAGATTCATAGGGAAAGAGGAATGGATTTAGTGGGGAGTGAGGTTGGTGGGTGGGTATACGATTTTACAGATTTATTTTGATAGGGGAATTTACAAATTTTAAATCATGTAAATATTAATGTTTCACATATATATTAAATTAGGTGAAATACATAACTTCCCATGGATTTTTTTAAAATAACCAGGGGTGAAACTAGGGTGTTTGGGATACATTATACGTGGATTTTTAAGACATCGAATACTCGATTTAGAGGATACCAAAGTTGAGGGGGTCATCCAGGAGGAAATGATGTAGAAGATACATGTAGGTGGAGTCATAATGTGCAATAATTATTCTTATTTATTTTGTTCTTAGATAACTATAATATCATAAATTAGACACCAATTTTTATTATGGGTTCACGATCAAATAAATCAGCACAAAAATCCTAATAGATTTGGAATAATTCCTGTATTCATTATGGGTCATGAACATTTATATCATTTTCGTCATCAAATTCATAATTCTTTTTTCAGAAGGAATAATTAAATGTACATATAAGAAATTTTATCTTAGGATATTTGAAATGTTTGACATTGTTTTAATTCATCTAATAACTATTGGTTTTAAGAAAGATTATATTTTTTGGTATCAACATGGTTATTTTTTTAGTAAAAAATAAATTTTTTGGTTCCAGATCCATAATTTTAGAATTTATTACATGAGGATGCTAAACCATCCATTCAAAAAAAAAGAACTCTCAATGATATTCCAAATAATGAATCAAAACCATCTCACTTTTTCAATTTATTGAAATATGTTGAGGAGGCCATATACCTGGGATGAAAAATAAGAAAACATGAAGTAATTTCAATATTTATGGCTATTAAATCAAATTTTTTAATTTCCAATAGTTGTTTTGATCAAATATTTTCTTCGGTTAAACCATCATTGTTATGTGGAAATACATTATCTATAAGTTTCTATGAATGTAAGACACTAATACATAATTTTAGTCTTAGTTATCAGAATATAAATGCATGTTAAAATGACTTCATATTATATTGTATTGATTATGAATCATTAATTAATTTTATAACATGTGGATAATAGATATAAAAAGATCTAAAATAAGGAAATTCATGATTTTTTATAAAATGGTTGATGTATTTTACAATTAAAAACTGTTTATAGAATCTATTTATATCTTGAAACACAGTTTCATTGATAATGTGATGTAATTCAAATATTTCCATTAGAAAAATAATAAATCATCCATGGGACAATGATTCATAGATTTAATATTATCAGGTGAAACATTATTTTGTTTCAGAACCCTATAACATATATTTAAATCTTCCTACCAATGTGTCACAAACCAACTCGGGTCAACCATGAACCGGTTACTCGATCCAGCCCGTGACAAGGCTTGAAGGGAGTTCCTGATCCCCACAGGCTAGAAGCTAGTGCCATGAACCAAAGTAAGATAGTTGGGAATGATTTTTTACCATAAATAAAAGAAAAATAAATAAATATAAATAGAAAAAATATAAAATCTATTAGTGGAAATATGAAAAATAACTAGGTGGCTAAACATACCTCCATGTGACCTCATGGGTCACCACCAAACATAGAAACACACTCACTACAAGTGTGATCCAAAACTAGGACCCAAAACTGAAAATAAAAAGCAATCATGAATGCTGAGATGCTAAGTAGGAATGACATAGATAAACAACGCCCTATGCCCTTTCCCCTAAAAATAAATCCAATCATGCTAGTTTGGAAATAAAACATATAAAAATAATGTTTTTCAATCTTTTCAAATTCTTGTCACAAAATTAAATTTTTAAGGAAATCATTTCTATTCCAATATATTTTAAACAAAAGTTTCCAAGAATGCATTAACATTCAAAAAATGAATGAAAAACAATTTAAATTTTAAAAATGTATTTTACAAAGAAGGAAACAAGCCTGAAGTTACTAAAATGGAAATCATTTCACAAGCACCATGTCATGAGAGAGTACCATGGTCAATCCATATAGGTAACTAGCACAAATGGTTTCCTAAGAACCTGATTCCCTAGTAAAATGTGGTATATAATCCATGTACAACAATGTTATCATACACGATCCACTAGTAGGGGACTCCCCCATAACCTAGTGGTCTCCCATAATCATAATAATTTATTTAGTGTTTTAATCATCAATCCTTATAGATGATACCAAGATGAACCGCTTCTGTATCATCTAGCATACTAGTCCTAGTATGCCCAAATAGATACCCTGGGCTTCCCATGTGCTCTATTTTAGGTGATGGTGAGTTTTCATAAAACTAACCTACATGAACATATCATTTTCTTTATTCAAAAACACACTCACCCTTTCACCACCGATCTCCCTCCTTGAGCATATCTTCCCTTTTCCATCACACTAAAATGCACATGCCTATTTACTAGGCACGTATCCCAATCTACACATTCAACACACACATCATTTTCTAAATCAAGGGGGAAGGCCTCAGGAGGGGTTTTAATGTTTTCACAAACCATTCATAAAGGGAAAAACATGATTTATAATTTAAAAGAAATAGTTTTATTTTTAGAACACATAATCACCCAAAACTTTTAGGTTTCCAAAATCATTTAAAAGATCAATTGAACAACCAATTTACTAACCATTTAGAAACATGATTGAACCCATGCTTACAATGATTCAATTCTTTCAAGAAAGTCAAACCAACATTTTACCATGAGTTCACACCAAAACCCATATTTGGAACTCACATTAGAGGTTTTTAGAAAACCAACCATGTCATTACACTTTTATAACTAAACCTAATGTAAGGAAACACACCTTTGGAAATATTCATTACCAATTCAAAACTAGTTTGGAAATCAATTTTCAAGAAAATTCACTTAAGACCTAATGGGCGTTTAAAATACATATCATTTTTAAAAACAAAGGAATAACCATTTCTAGAAACTATAGCTAGATTTAATAGCATGTATATATTGAATAAATATAATTTTTTTTAAAACACAAATGAAATAAATGGATTCAAATTAAAGGCATAGGAATAGGGGACCTAACTCAAACATACATCTATTTTCCAACAACAAATCAAACCGCCACTTGGTGCATACACGCACATGCATTTATATATATATATATACCCCTAGCTTTATTTCAAATATTCTTCGTACCATGAGAGAATATGTACAAAGAGAGAATATATATGTGACTTACCTTATGCATGTATATATTGGAATTCTTGACACCTGCTACCCAAAATAACTGCAGTGAGGTCCAACGCACACCAGAAAGAAATTAGCAACAACTCAAAACACCACGATAAAGACCCACTCCCCAAAAATGAATTATTGACATCGCAAATATAAAAAAAATCCCAAATTAAAATTAATACACAATGATTAAATCAAATAACTCTCACATGAAAACCATGGAGAAACCTGATTCCTTCGTCAAAGGTGACTAGAACCGGCCTCGATGAGACTCGACGAACCCTAAATAACAAGAATCAATTAAAAGAAGAAACCCTAACACATTAGGGTTCATCCAAGGGACACACAATAATAGAAAGAGAAGAAAACTATGAAATAGAGGGAGAATAATTGAGAGGGGACTCACTAGAGAGATCCAAACACAACATCAGGAGGAAAAGTTGTGGATAGAAGGAGGGAGCAGCGCACTGAAGCTGTTCCATCTAGCCGGATCACATGAGTAAGGGAGAGGGAGGTCAAGTTGTGTGAGCAGGGGAGGGAGAAGGCCAGACACGTGAGGAGGAGACGCCACTAGAGGAGGGAGGGAGGCGCGTAGGAGGGCCTCAACTGGTGGGGGTTACGCGCACAGGGAGGAGAGGACGAGGGGGAGGTCTTTAAAAAATATAACTAACAATAAATAATAATAATAATAATAATAATAATAATAATAATAATAATAATAATCATTATAATAATCTTAATTATAATAATTTTAATAATAAACCAAATAATAATAATAATATCCACAATAATAAAAACATTATGATTATTATTATTATTAATACATTTACTTATAATTTTATTTTATTTTCATTTTATTTTTCATTTAATTTTATTTTTCAAAAGCTTGGAAACCTCTCACGATTTGGCTGCACGGTTGGAAAAACCATGTGCTGGCTGTGTTCCTATACTAGAGACCCCCAAAATTTAAAATTTAAAAAACCATTGACCCCAAAATCAAAAAAAAACTAGATATAAATAAATATTTAATAAGTAATGGTCAGGGAGTGACAATTCTCCCCACAAAAACACTTTATTCCCCCAGAAATTCACTCATCCAAACGAGAAATCAATCCTGAGTTTGAAAATGAATGAGGGAAACAAAATCACAAACTCAGTGTGAATTTTCACTCTACCAGTCACACCCAAACAACTATAAAGGAAACTACAGTGAGCAGAACCATGGGGAAAATAGGTGGGTTCTCCCCAGTGCAATAAACCAACTAGCACTGAACACTCTGAAGGAACCACAACAAGATTTATATTGGGCCTCCCCACCATTTTGGAAATGACTATCTTTGACCACCCAGTATGGGATAATATGAGAAACCCAACACGAACTGACTCATGAAATCTCCCTACAAACCAAACAGCACAGCTAGCGGGAATTTCCTACCAAAACCAGAACACATTAGCACGAGGGAAACCTAAAAAAAGAAACTTGAACCAACATCATAGTAATCCAAAAAATGGATAATCATGGAGGGGAGATAAAGGTCTCCCCACCATTAAAAATAATTCCACTCAATGACAGAAACATGAAAACTCCAACACAAATAAACCCGAAATCTCTCCACATAGAGCAAACCCCCACCACATGGGGTCCCTGGAGAAAAACACTAGACCAAATGGTGAACCAAATCACTATTAATTATTCCCCAAGATGCACACATCGGAAAAATGAGTACAAACTATAACTATAAACAAAACCAGCCCACAAGGGCCAACCACACAAGGATAGTCATTTAGAGACTCACATTTGAGGGGGAACAAGCACTTGAATTACAAGAAAACAAGATCACTGCACCTTATTATAACCAATGTGGAGAATTTCAAAACAAAAACCCCAATGATGAAACAAGACCTCTATACCTCTTACAAAAAAATAGAATCATCAAAGACGAGGAAGATACAACAAAAAAACATAAACTATCTCCATTCTAGCACTAGTGACAAAAGACATACCATGTTCCTCCACACCCAATGATTTCATGAATGCGTGAAAATCTTCACTTGAAGACCTATGGTAGGTGCTCTGATGTCTGGAATCATCTGATACCCCACATTTAGGAGCTGAAGATCTCAACTGAAACTTCTCTTTTAGTAGTGAAACTGACAAAACCTCCTAAAATAACCCATGAAACTACACTTAACAAAACATATTGTTATAAGATGATACAAAAGAGATATTTTTTTTCATCTAATGAAGGTGGGAAACACACCATGAAGAGTTGGGTGTGGTGAAATGTTGGAAAGATTTTAGATCCACCACTCAATTTATTGTTTGGGTATAGTCGTCAATGAAAATTCTCAAAGAAACAGTCATTTAGAATTTCCTCAAAAACGTTAACCACCTCAGTTTTTAAAATTTCAATCCACTAAATGACAACCAAAATTGATGACAAGACTTTGAAGGATGATGATAAGGTGACTTCAAGTACTCAAACCAACTGCACTAGAAGAAACAAGGGAGTGGTCGGACTATTAAATGATGTAAATGATAAGAAGATTTGTCAGAAATAGGTTCCTATGATTTTCTCTCCTCACCATATGGGGAACCTTCCCAAATTCCAAAAAGGAATCATTCCATGAACCTTGGACTGAGACCCCACATAATAGAAACTTTAACTGATTACACAACGTTATATTTATATAAAAAGGAACAAACTCCTTAAGATGATCAAAGTAGGACTTAACTATTCATTTGTCTTACTAGGC
Source organism: Viscum album (assembly GCA_963277665.1). Taxonomy (NCBI): domain Eukaryota; kingdom Viridiplantae; phylum Streptophyta; class Magnoliopsida; order Santalales; family Viscaceae; genus Viscum; species Viscum album. Next base: position 69,150,652 of record OY728126.1, read on the forward strand.
ACTCGCGAGCTTTACCACTTTCATCTCCTTCACCTCCTCAGGTATAAACCATCAGATGAAAGTGGTTATAAACACATTCCAAGACATCCCATCATTAAACAATGCTGGGATTATCTACTTCCATCAATCCAATGTTAAACCTTCAAATGAATCTGAACCCGCACAGACTCTCATAGATTTGAGAGTTTCCAATAACATGAAAACACCAAAAATTTCACTAATCCATTCTTTTTTTACTTCAACAGATCATGATCACCATGAATGATAGAGAAAAACCAAAAATAACTCAATTCCACCACTCTTATGAGAGTCTTGGTAGAACTAACAACTAGAATACACTTACTAGAAAACTCTATGACTTTTTAGTGTGAAATAATAAAAAACAATAAGTATGAATCAAAATGAAAATGCATCATAAATAAAAATTCCACACATCAATCACAAACTAAAACTCAAACTCAAATCACAATTTCAACACCATTTCCATCATGCCAAAACAAAAATACCATGAATAAGGATTCTAAACATGGAAAGGAAACACTAAAAAATTTCCCATTGACTTTTCAAAACATTGGAATCACCCCTTTTGAATACTATTTTTTTTCAGAAAACAAAATGATTTAAATATCCACCATTTTTATTTCATGTAGTCTCACTTATATATATCTTTGTGATAACTCAAGTAATCATCCACACATACCACCAATTATTAGTATTCAATATGAATAAATTCATATATGTGATCATTCCTAGAAATACCAAGGGTTAGTTCAAAACAAGTATCATTTACCAAAGATAAAAATCAACTGAAATACCTAATTCCCAAGAAACATTCATTTAACCTTCCAAAAAGTATTTCCAAAACCCCAAAACGACCTCCGAAACACCATTTATTTTTCCCTTTGAAACTGCACATCCCATTGAAAGAAAAAAATTTCCATTTACAAAAACCATTTTTCCTGTCCAAAATCCACATTACCCTTTGAAAACCCCCATTTGTAAAAACCATTTTCATATTTTTAAATCCACTCAATCCAACCAAAACTAATCCCAAACACAACTCACCTCAATGCTTCCAAAAATAATGAACTAGTGAAAATGAAAACACAACAACATGGCTTAGTATAACATGCTTCAAGAGAGAATCAACCATAGTAAGTAACTTGAACCATGCACTCGGGCTATACATGGGTCCCTACTCCATGTAAGCTCGTCACATAACATAGGCTCACTACCTTTTTAATCCCTTATCCAGACAGACCAAGAAAAATAAAAATTCAAATCCCTGACCACCCCTAGAAACTTGATGATCAGGACTGTCAAAGTTTCATGACATCCTTCCAAGACCTACATCTCGAGTCTTGATAATCCTAATATCCAAGCTACATGAAACCCCAAATAGAAAGGCCTTGATCTGATACCATTTTGTCATGAACCAATCCGAGTCAACAACGAAGTAGTCACCCAAGCCGACCCACGATAAGGCCAGAAGGGAATTCTTGATCAACATAGGCTGGAAACTAGTGGCAACCACCAAAGTAAAACAGTTGGAAATGATTTTGGCCCATAAAAAAAATAAAAAAATAAATATAAACTGAAAAAAGAGATAAACACTAGCTGTGGAATTAATAAAAAGATCTAGGTGGATAAACAAACCTCTAAGTGACCTTATGGGTCACCAGAAAACATGAAAAAACACATTCTACAAGAGATATCCAAAACTAATACATGAAACTGAGAAGATAAAGTAAGAGTGAGCACTGAGATGCTCATTAATAATGACAAAGAATAATGATGCCCTATTCCCTTTACTTTAAAAAGAAATTAAATCATTATAGTTTGAAAATATGACATAACAAAATAATATTTTTCCTTATTTTCAGATTCAAGTCACAAGTTTACATTTTTAAGGAATGAATTTCTATTCAACTACATTTCAAAAAAAAATTCCAAGAATGACTTAACATTCCAAAATGAAAGGAAAACAGTTTAAATTAAAAACATTAATTTTACAAAGATATAAAAAAACATGATGTAACTAAAATGGAAATAATTTCCTAAAACTATGTCATAAAAAAGCACCATTGTCAATAAATATATGTAAATAGAATAAATGAGGCCCTAAGAATCTCGTACCTCAATGAAATATGGAAGATAAATCATTTTCAACAACATTCTCGTGCCCGAGCCACTAGTAGGGGACACCCCCATAACCTAGTGGTCTTACATCATCATAATAATTTAGTTAGTGTTGTAATCATAAATCCTACAAGATGAAATCATGGAGAAACACTTTCTTATTATCTAGAATACTGGTCCTAGTATTCCCACCTAGGTACCCCGGGCGTCCCATGTTCTCTAATTCAAGTGGTATTGAGTTTTTATATAACTAACATACATGAACATATCATTATATTTATTCAAAAACACACTCAACCGCCCACCACCAATATCCCTCTATGAGCACATCCCCCACTTTTCCATCACACAAAAATTAACTAGTCTTTTTAATAAGCATATATCACAATCCAAATATTCAACATACACATAATTTTCTAAAACAAGATGGAATACCTCAAGCGGGGTTTTACTTTTTCACAAACCATTCACAAAGTTAAAAATGAGAATTATTATTCACAATAAATACTTTTTATTTTAGAACCCATAATCACCCAATAATTTTATGTTTCCAAAATAATTTAAAAGCTCAATTGAACAACCAATTTACTACACATTTAAAAACAAGATTGATACCATCATTACAAAGAAGTAATTATTTCAATAATTTCAAACCACCTTTTTGACCATGAGTTCACACAAAAAACAATATTTGAAAATAACATTGAATCTTTTTGGAATAAAAAATATGAAATCACAGTTTTATAACTAAACTGGTCGAAAGGACAAAATTCTTTCAAAATATTCATTACAAATTAAAAAACACTTAGTAAATCACTTTTCATGAAATTTTACTCAAGACCAAATGGATTTTAGAAATACATTTCATTTTCCAAAACAAAGGAATATCTATATCTATAAATTGAAACCAGATTTCATAGCATGTGTATATTTAATTAGTATAAAAAATGTTTTTAAAAGAAGAAATAAATAATGGGATTCAAATTAAATGAAGAGGAATAAGGTACCTACCTCAAACATGCCACTGTTTTCTGATGACCACTCAAACCGACCATTAGCGTATACACACACATGCATTTATACACATACATATATAGCCCTAGCTGTATTTCACATATTCCACATGCCATGAGGAAATATGTACAAAGAGGTAATATATATATATATATTCCATACCCAATTCATGTACATATCATTTTTCTCGACACCCGTAACCTAAAACAACCGTAATGAGCTCCAACACACACTAAAAAAATATTACCAACAACTCAAAACACCCAAAAAAATAACCACACACCCAAAATAAATTAATGAAAACTTAAATATCACAAATCCCTAATTATAATTAAGGAAAAATGATGAAATTAAAAAACTATTTCCCAAAAACCCTGGTGCAACCCACTACCTTCGTCAATAGTGGTTAGAACCAGCATCAATGGGACCCGACATACCCTAAATAATAATAATCGATTAAATGATGAACCCCCAAACACGTTAGGGTTCATCCAATGTCCACGCAACACCCGAAAGAGAAAAAAACCATGAAATAGTGGGCGAATAAGGGAGAGATGACTCTCTAGAGAGTTCTTCACACAAAATCAAGAGGAAAAGTTGTGGTAGGAAGGAGGGACAAGTGCACTGTTGCTCTCCCGGTCAGCCAGATCACAAGATAATGATAAGGGGGAAGGCCGAGTCATGCGAGCGGGGATGGGGAAGGCTGGTTGTATGAGGAGGAGATGTCAGTAGATGAGGGAGAGAGGAACGTCGTAGGGCCTCAACCGGTGGAGGTTGCACGCGCTGGGAGGAGAAGGGGGGGGGGTCGGGTCAGCTAAGGGGTAATGGGGGATCAATTAGAAGACCCTATGGAGTGTCTAAAAAACATCCAACCCTAAATAATAATAATAATAATAATAATATTATTCTTAATAATAATAATCTTAATAATAATAATAATAATAATAATAATTATATCGATAAAAATAAAAATTTTATTACTATTATTATTATTAATAAGTTTACTTTTAATTTAATTTAATTTAATTTTATTTTTATTTTTCATTTAATTTTAATAAGTGCCCGAAACCACGCATGATTTGGCCGCACAGTTGGCCAAACAATGCGGCAGCCTTTCACCTCTACTAGAGACCCCCAAAATATAAAATTTTAAACCAGTTTGACCTGAAACTAAAAAGAAAAAAGAGATATAATTAAATAATTAATAAATCATGGTCGTAGTGCGATACCAGGGTTTTTTTTACATTTAGTGTTTTTGAAAGTCATTATTATTATCAGACTATTTTTATAACTCTATACAACTTACCTCCATAGATTTTGATGAAGTAACCATATATATATATATATATATATATATATATTTGGTGCTATTAATTAAATGAATTTCAAATGAGAATACTAATGTTTATTTGAAGTCATGGATTGATGAATTAATTTAATTATGGAATGATGGTGTAACTACATACATTTTAATTTCATACCAATATTTTACACTGAAGGTTGCATCAGTGTGGAAAATCAGTGACTTTTCGGCATATGATACATCATCTGGATAGTGTACACATGTTCTAAAATCATGTTTATACTACATATTTGTGAAAAATACATTTATTCTTGTCAATAAAATAATGACTACTTATTTTGACTATTATCAGATATTTATTCCTACAAATAAAATTTTTCAAAGGAATAGAAATATTTTAAAAAATGTAAAATTAAAAGAGATAAAATTACAATAGTGCTCTTAGGTAATATGATAAAATCTATTATCTATTAATTAACTCCTGTTACTTTTAGACCAACTATAAATAAAAGAATATTATTTTGGGAGCAATCATAATTAGATAAGGCAGAGTATTCTTTAGGACCTTCTATATTAGGTTGATTTTTTGGCTCATCACATGTTAGATGTAATGCATATTGAGAAGATTTTTTTTGATAAAATATTTTATACCATGTTGGAAACACCTAGTATGAGGAAGGATAATGTAAAGGAACCGTTATATCTTACCCAAATTTACTTGAATCCTAAACTTGATTTATTTAAAGATGAAATTTCACACAATTAAATGAATCCAAAAACAAATTGCACACTTTTTTAAAGAAATTAACTTATTATTTTATCAATGTATGAAATATTGGAGGTTACTAAATAGTTATGCTTCTAATTTTTCTTATTCTATTAGAAATATACATATTAATGGGTTATGTATTCATGACTTCCATGTCATAATAGAAATAATATTTCTTGTTGGTATTAGAGGGATGCCTAATTCTTTAATATATGATATGTTGACTAACATATCATATTTCATTTGAGAAATTTATACAAAAACATCATATTATGATCCATTGAGTATCATTAAAAATGTTTTTGTATTAATTTTATGTAAATTTAATAAAATATTCCTGCCAACCTTTTTTGACTCAATGCAAAATTTAATATTAAATTTTTTATATGAAGCTAAATTTGGAGGGATGATACAATTCCGATGGATGTACCCATTTGAAAGATTTATGTAAAAATTAAAGAGAAATTAAGTAATAAAGCGTCAATTGAAGGGTAAATTAAAGAAGAATAATTTCAAGAAGAAATTTCATATATCCGCTCTTATTATTTTCAATCTAAATACTCTTGAAAAAATAATCACATGGGCCACAATGAGGCAAATGTCGATGATGTAATTGACCATCAATTGTCAGTTTTTAATCAGTTTAAGATTGATTTTGGTAATCATCATGAATGATGGATTTTATATGAATAAATACACAAAGTCCCTACATATTTTGTAATCAATTATGAAGAAATGACCTGTTTTATACATTAAGTACTACTATTTATTATTATTATTATTTTAATTTTTTATAATAGATAAATTTATTTAAGTTATTTGTTTTGTAAACTATATGATAACCATATCAAAATGAAATTTATACAAATTAAAACTACCGCTCTTGAAGAAAAATTCCAATATAATTTTTCATATTGATTTCAAATAATAGTAAGTTAAGTTGTTTATGATGGAACATTAAATCAATTTTGTAATTATATTTATTATTAGTAATTCTTACTATTTGTAGGAAACACAACCTGAAAGCAAAATTTATAGTCAATTATATGTGCTAAAAAAACCACCATAGAATTGGTAAAATATAATAATGGGGATGTTGTTAATGTATTTTGATTTCATACACACATATATATTAAATCAATGAGATCTATGAATAGTGGTGATTATTTGAAAGGATCTCATCATAAAGACCGTGAAGTTGAATTTTAAGGTATATTGGATGATATAATTGAGTTATTTTATCTAGAACCAAATTATGTAATAATGTTTAAATTTCATTGGTTTAATATTGATTTAGGGTTGCAATTTCATCCATTAAATGGTGTCATTGACATTAAATATAATAGTATTCATGCCTCAAATGAGATATAAATATCAATGATGATTCCCCCTAGATTTGGGATAATGATATTGATAAATTTGATGAAGTAATAAGGGTTGATGAAGCAAAAATTTGTATTTAAATTAATAACGTTGGAGATGAAGTTGTAGAAATTATAATTCAAGAAGATGAATTTGAAGATGATGAATGATATATTATATTCATGTATTTATTAGTTTTTTTATATTTTTTTGATAAAGGTGATACCTTGGTTCATTCCAAGTCTCTCAAGCTAGAAAAAATAAAGATTATATGAGTCTAAAAAATAAATTTACAATGTTCTATTACAAATAGATAAAAAATATTAAAGGGGAGGGTATCCATCCAAGTTAATTATTATTAAAAAGTAATAATATTATATTATGCATGGAATTTATTAGTTTCTAATTTCTGATAATTATATTAACAATTATTTATAGGAAATATTATTATATTATGGTATTTATTTTTATGTAATTATTATATTTTGGTATTTATTAGTTTTTTATATTTGATATAAGTATTAAATGTTATTTACAAGAAATATTAATATATTATGATATGTATTAGTTTTTTATTTTTTCTATCTATATTAATAATTTTTTATAGGTAAGATTATTTGTTTCAGATGGATGAAGATGCTCTCGATGGTCTATTTTGTTCTCTCACAAATGTCAGGCATCCAAATGATGAGCCTGATTCATATGACCTACAAGATGATGCTATAATACCAAATATTAGGAGGGGATGTGACCTTGCTAGATTCATGATTCCATACCATATTTTAGAACAATATATACCTATTGATTTTGATCCTCGTTTACAGAAGTATGTTAAATTTGTTAATGTATTTATTTTATATTACGTTTTTGTATTGATTTTGGTAATAATATTCTAATATTTTTTTATTTTATAAATGGTTCATATTTAGCTATTGGTAAGACATGTATAATTCCAAGAAATTATTTTTCTACACCATGTGTGTCATGGGATAAGGATCCCATTGTCGTTCGACATAAAATGTTAAACCACTTGATTTTAAATTAATATATAATATATTTTATTTTAGCTTTCCTTAATTAGTGACATGTTGTTTTTAATTTCCTTGTTGAATTTATGGTATTTGATCAAAGGTAGTATGAAATCTTCTATCTGGGAGGCATGACAGATCTGTATGCTTGATCATTTTTGTCAGTTTTTAAACAACCTAAGAAAGAGAGCCCTGGATAGAGATTTTATTACCACTTTCAACCAGTCTTGTATCTCTTATTGACCTAACTATATGTTAGCTAAAGTATTATATGGATTGAACATCTACTAGATAAGAGATACTTTTTTTGGGGAGGGAATCATCTAGGCATCAAAACCTGGGGAGGTAAGAAGTCACACATAGATTCAGAAGTCATATAATTTGTATAAATCAATGGAATATGGTAAGTAATATTATTTATTAATTTAAATATACTTTACATTTAAAATGTTTATTATATTATATAGGCCACTATTGGCCACTATATTATGGATTTCGATGTTTATAAGAATATGTATAGTTATCCCTTCATATAATAGTTTTTGGAGACAGAAAATGTCATATTATGGTCAGTATTTTTTTTATGTTTTTATAGATATTAATTTTATTATTATTTTAAATTATAAATATATTTGAAGTAAACCCATGATAATTTTAATTAACATTCATGAGAGAGTCAAACCAAGAGAAAACCAGATGTCACTTGCTGGTTAGATTTTGAAGAGGGGGCTTGGTTACTGGTGACTATGTTTGGTGTGGTTAAAGGGAGGGTGATGGGTATTGGTTAATTATTGACACCTACTAGTTATTATGGTACTCATGTGATTTCATTAATCAGCTCGAAGGGATCTCATACAAAGTCGTCTTCTTCATCCACTGTACAATATGATGAGAGGTTATGAGCTCAGGATGATGTGATTCAATGAATATAGTGAGAGCGAGAGTGACAACTTGAGAAAAAATATCCAAGAGATGATAAAATGATGGAGTATTTGTGATTTATTGAATGTGGTGATGGTATGTATTTTCCTCCCATGCTCTCTTCAGGCGATCCACCTATCTCTGGTACCACTTGATCCTCATTTTTTTTTGACTTTTATGTATTTTGGTCTGATAAAAATATTATGTATGAAATGGTGATGGTATGGACGATTTTATTATATATATATGTAATTTAATTATTTAATAATTTTCAATGGATTACAAAATCTATCAAAATCTATTTATTTTTTATAAATTTGAATCTTATTTTCAATGGGAGTCACAGTCCGTCGAAAATAATTATTTTTTTGTGATAGACCACAATAATTAATTTTAAAAAAAATTCAAGGATTATTTGCGATGAGACTCATAACCCATAATGTAAAATTATTTTCTGTGACAAGCCATCATAAATAATTATATGTAAAATTCCATTAACTATGATGGGTTTTTTTGTGACCAATTCCCATCACTAATAAATTTTTGTGATGGGAATCCATTAAGAAAACCCCATTATAAAAGCATAAAACTCCATTTACGATTTAAATAGACTCAAAATAAACATAGATATTACCTTTATAACTTGAAGACGAATTTATTATTTCTTCCTTAAGAGAATTATTATTCCTTTTTTTCTTTCGTACATTCCTTGATAAGCCTCTTATTTTATTATTTTAATTCATTTTACAAATTAGTGACTCCTAAAACATATTTTTTCATATTTTCATTTTCTTCATACAAAATAATAAAAAAATAACCATCACTATTATAATAATAACTAAAATTAGAATCATTACTAAACTCATTTATAATTATCTCAAAAAAATAGGTTTGCTGACAATTTTATCTTCCAAATTCATCACTTGAATTGAAAAATTTAATGAAACTGCATTCAGTATGATAATCAGGTCTCATTTTTTTATTTTTATCTCTCCCTCCTTGCTTCAAATTTGGATAGTCAAATTTGATATGTCCCTTATTTATACATTCCTAATAGGTTATATCTAGTCCATAGATTATAATTTTTTTTAATTCACTCTTTTGTTCTTTAGTTGGTTTCTTCTTGAAAGTTTTATTTCTCTTCCTCAAATTATAAATACTTGTGCTTATATTTGAAATTTCTCCATTGTCACTTCCCCATACCTCATATTCAGAAGAGTGAGAAACATATTTTTTTTGTGATTTGAAAGTAATTCCTATATTTTTTGAAGTCTTTTTTCTATAATACTCTTCAACTCAATTTTATATTTAAGAAGTGATCCAATGAGTTCAACCAATGTGTATTATTAGACATTTTAAATTTCATCGATCACAACCTTTCATGTATGAATTTATTCTTTAAAGATGTTAGAACTCCTTAAATAAGTAATAGGTTCTCCAATGTTTCTCTAAGGGAATTCATTCCATTCACTATTATTTTGAATCTATGGAACATTTGATCAATGATTTAATATTCACCCATCTGGAATCTTAGTAGTGTATTCAAAGAATTATGATTTTGGTTCTAATCGACTCATTAGATCCAAGGTGAGTAACTCTTGAAATCTTCCAAAAGGTAGATTTTGTTAGAACATTGAAGTTTTTTTTCTAATTTTGGAGTATTAATATTTTATTTATTGGATATTACAAAAATGTATCATTATTTTTTTTATATGAGTATTTATTTTAAAAAAAATATTTCATAGATGTAATTATATCTTATTATCTATTATTTTATGTTATCATAGCTTTAGTAAGTGTTATATTTAGTAAGCATAATATTGATTAGATCATAATGTTTATTTAGTTAAAACTTATTAATATTTAATGTATTTTTTATTCATAAGATATTCTAAAATTTTCATTAAGTGTTACTAGGATAAATAGGTTATTTGGGTCCTCAAAATATCTTTTTTACATGTTTCTAAGTATTCCCACATATGAAAATTACTATTTACTATGTAACCATTTTTCAATTCATGTATCTAATTTGTAATTTACATAGCCAATTTGTTAACCACGTACCTGTTTTTCCTGATTCGGTAACCTTATTTATTTTGAAGATATCTTGGGATATAAAACACCAAATTGAGTGATTTGTTTTTTTGGAAATATAGGAAAAATATAGAAATTTAGTTTGAAGTAATAAAATTATGAATCAATCTCTATCATGTCTAATATTAGGTTATAAGTCGCGGTTTGTTTTCATTATGATTACTTTTGCTTTTAGTACTATTTTCTTCTATTTATAATCACAAATTGATCTATAAAGGCTAGGTTAAAATAATTTTTGATTCTATATAAAGATTATAAAATTTTACAAATATAAGTCAACTATACTGAAAGTTGATTCTTCTTATTTCAAGGTCTATTTATGTTTGAAACTTTTTAAGTCAATCTATTTACTAATTTTAGAATATTGGATACATGAGTCACATACGTAGAATTTAGTTATGTTGATTCACATAATTGAATCACCTATGCGATTCTATTATGTGAATTTTTATATGTAGATTATCATATGTGAATCACCTATATCAATTCAACAATATGAAATTTTCTTACGTGTTTATTTTTAAGCTTGTAGAGAGAAATTCATATGTGAAAAACACATACATGAATTTTCTTACGTGGTTTAATAAAATTTTTATGGGTTTTTATAAAATCAAGGAATTTTCTCTATTTTAAACATTGTTTAATTTTTTTATTTTCTTTATGTTATTTTCAAATACTTAAATTATTCTAATGATTTTGTAAATTCATATTAATTATATAGATCCTGTGAAAATTGATTAGCATTGTTTTTAAAATGTATTTACGAAGATCAAAGGGTGTTTTATCTTCACGCATGATACTTAAAAATTGAAACTCAATTTTTATTATTATTTTATGTTTTATTATTTGATTTTATTTTTTATAATTTAATTTTAGTTGATATTAAACTCATTATAACTTATTTTACTCCCTTTAATGAAGTGTTATTAATTTTGGATGTTCTCCACTTGTTATTTGAATATTAATAATAGAATGTTTTTATATTTTAAATTTCAAATAGATAATTGAAATTTTTAGTTAATTTAATTGAACTAATGTTAATTTAGTATTTTAAATTGTTAGTTTTAGTGATTCTTAATGGGTTTGAATTATTATTTATTGTTTTGAATAGTGGACATGAATTAAGAAAGTTTTATGAAACAAAAATTTATATTTTTTTCTATCTCTATGATAATCCAATATTTTCTTTTTTGAATTTTGAATTATCTAACCTCTCTAGGTTTTGTTAAGTTGTTTCGTTTTAAAAGGGAACCATGTTTATTTCTATGGTTAGAAATTTAAGGAATACTTATGTGTTACTTCTTTGATGATAACTTTATTATTTTTAAGTGATACAGTGTGAAGAGTGTGGTGGTGTTGATACTGTGAAAGAAATTACATTCTTCTCATTATATAAATTTCTCACTACCATAAAAAAAGCTATCACGGGATGAAAACAATTTATAATTTCTTCTTCTACCTTGATGAGAAAATTAAGCTAATTAAACACTCAAGAACCAATACCTATTTTCTATTATTCTTCTGTCTATTTCATTATAGTTTTGTGAGTCTATAACACTTCTTTCCATCTCTCACATGCTTTCTCTTTCTATTTATACTTTTTTATACAAAATTATTCCTTATATCCTTGTTGTGAATCCCATATTTTAAATTTAGAACCATTTGGGTTATGAATCTCAGTATCTAATGTATGGGTTGCAATTGGTCTATGACTCCCCATACGAAAGTCATGTGTCATTTGGTTATAATTACTCTAGAAAAATTATTTTGTAATCTAATTATTATTTTCCTTAAAAATTCAGATTAGTACACAATGTATATCTTATTGAGTAGATAGGTATACGAGTAGAATAGGTCCACTTTAGACCAAAATACTATAAAAACATCATTGTGTTATTTTTTTATTCTTATAATGAAAATTAACTCTATTTATTAAATTTGATAATTAATTTAGATAATTAGTCCATCTCTTTAAATTTTTATTATGTTCTATTCACCCTCACTCTAGATCACCCGTCATCATATTTTTTACCTAAAAATTATAAATATAGTTATATTTTTGACAGATGAAATTAACTCATGATTTTTAATCAATTCATTTTATTCTATCACATTTATAAATTAACTAAGTCTTAAAGAGTCTTAGAGCGAAGGGATAATTTCATTTGATTATATAAATATTTCTTAAAATGACCAGAATTGTGAATTTAGTTGATTTTATTAATATTTTGATTAAAATGAATAGTTTGAAATTGATAATCATTTGATTTGTTGTTTTGAAGTTGAAGGAATTGTATGACTAAAGTAGTGAAGAAATAAATATGAATCAGCAAGGTATAAAAAAGTTCACACTGTGATAAGTAACATCTATTTAATAATACACAAGATATTCCAAGTGAGACATAAGGAACTTTTCTTGATAATTAAGGAATATTAGGGTGGTGTGGGGTGGGATAGAGGTGCAGTTGAGGACGTAGAGTCGGGGGAGTTAAGTAGGATTATGTGGGGAGGAGGGAAGCTTCAAGACTGAGCAGAGGGATAAATATATTTAATCATATGAGTCTTGTGATTATACTCAAGTTAGGAATTAAATTTTACTACATCAATAAGTGAAATATAAATAAAATATAGGGTGGATTTTGAAGTATATTTCAATGAATTTAATTTAAAATGGAAATTGTATTTGTCACCATAAAGAAATGCAATTGATTTATTTTTAATTTTTAATTTTAAAATTCATCGCAACCCATGCATTAACATATTGAAAATAAAAAAATATCATAAAAAATTTATTATTATATACTAAAAAATATGTTAAACTAACACACACAAAAATATGTACTTATGGTGTATATAATATTTAATATATTTTAAATATAATATTTATAATTATATTTATATTATCTCAAATATAGAAAAATTTATAATACAAATTTTTCTGTAAAATAATAAATATATTAAATTAAAAAATAAAATAAATTATAATTTAATATATGAAATATTGTATTTATACAAATATAATTTGTTTTATAATATTTATAACATATATTCATTTTAATTATAAATATAGTGATATTTTTGATGGATGCAATTAATTCATTAATTTTTTTATTAATTAATTCATTTTAATCTCTAACATTAATTAATTAATTGAGTTTTATAGATACTTATAGTTAAAGGATTACTTCATTAGATTATGTAAATATTGTTTAAAATTACCATAATTGTGTTTTTTTTAATTTTTAGATTAAAATGAATAGTTGGATATTAATAATTTTTTGAATTTTTTTTTGTTTTAAGGGTGAAGGAAATGTATGAATGAAGTATTGATGAAATAAAATAGAATTATAAATGTACTAGAAATTTCACAATTTGATACATAACATCTATTTAATGATATATATGATCTTACAAGTGGTATATAAAAAGTTTTCCTTTATACATAAGTAATATTCATAAATTAATGAATAAAATTTCATTATAACTGGGAGGGAAGGATTAGAGTTACTCATAGTGTGTGAGATGAATTTTCATAACTCCCTAACAAATGTAACATAAAATCAATTATATGAGAGAATTATCATCTCATACATAATATTCAATTATGCGGTATGTAAGAAGAACTGAAATCTGAAGTGGGATGTATAATATTTTGTGGAAATCATATAAGGTTTTATCTTTGGGAAATCAATCTATGTATGAAGATTGAATGTCATGTATGTTTTATATGTAGAGAAATTTCACTCATTCGCATTTGGAATAATCTCAAGATATAGAAGATATTATACTTTTTAAAATCAGGAGAAATTCATGCCATGTGAGAATAAAATAATGTGGCCTCAAGGATCATCTCAATTCCAAGTGTCATGTATGTTATGGAAGAACAAAAGAATATACCATTTATTCAGTCCAATTAAATTGGGAAACAATGAACAATTCCATGTTATATTTGGGGATGAAAAAATGAATTGTGATTATGGGAGTGTGGCCTTCACTCAATATTTTAAAGAAAGATCATACATACCAAATAAAGATGACCGAGAGGATCTCAATGGTATGTGAGATGATCACATATGATGGGGTAACTTATAAATGTTAGATAAATACCATCATTCTGGGAGGGTGGAATTTTTTTCTTTGATTATTATACTATATTCTATGTCATTTTATTCATTCATCTATGAATATGACCTATTACAAGGAGGTTTAAAAATCATTTGGTGATTTTTACTGTGGGAAGGGGAAAATACTATTTATTCTAGATGTATAACCCCTAGAATTCACTCCTGATCCTGATGATATAAATAAATTCTTTTCATACTAACTTTGATACAAACTGTATATTCCTAAGCATAAATATATCATAATTACATGACATAAAACAAATATTTTATTGAATACATTCCGAATACCTTTTAGGTTTAGATCATTATATAATTATAAAAAACCTACCCTAATTAATCCTATGTTATTTCCATGAAATGGAAAATTTACACTATGAGAAACTACTTAATCTATAACCAGTCTTCAACATATTCCAAAAATTCTTCCTCAAATTTTATTAATCTAAACAAATAATGTGTAAAACTTTTCTTCATGACTTGGGGAATGAAAATATAAGAAAGGGGTGATCTCAAAAATTCAGTAAGGGAAACATATAACTAAATATATCCAAAACATAAGTGTATAATACATGGTAGGAATAAATTATATGAATAATTTCATAATCAACTAAAACTGAGAGCCTGATATATCCATGATACTAAATGAAAATATGGAGAACAATAATTACCAATCTCATACCAATGAAATGTATAATGTTGGACATCAAAAAAATATTTTCAAGGAATTTTTCCAAGACCTTATAATAACACTAGGATATGTATAAACTATAAACCATTATTATTTTTCTCATGAGACATGTCAATGTATTAGGGGTCTATATAACATTTGTCCCTACCCGTCACCTGATTATGTACAATTCATTAACCATATGATTCAACAAGACCTTTCATACCCTTCCCTAAGGAACATCTGGTTGAAAAAATGTATATCTATATAATAAAAAATCAAGAATGTTAGTACATAATGAACCGATGTTATCAATCAATAATAATCTAGAATATCAATACTTCCCCAAATAATAAATTAATTTTTTTTCTAAGTGAACATCCTCCAATCTGAATTTTGTAAAATGAGATGTTCATAGTATATAGTGTGATGAGAATAAGGTTAAATAATTGCGAGAATAATATGATCATAAAAAATCCTGAGAAATAAGGTGAATGGTTGAAAAATAACACATATCTAGTTAAATAAAGGAAACATATAAGTGTTTTTACATAAATAAAAACACCCTTTAAAAAATAATGCTTCAAATAGTATCACAAATGAAGGGATCAAAAATCAAATTGTTTGATACGATGATTTAAATACCCCAAATGAAAAATATATATATTAGAGGATAAATTATAAAACATAAACCCTATTAGGGAAAATCTATTTTAAAATTATAAGTTAAATGGAAGAAAAATATTAAAAAGTTATTTTAGAAAACTTTTTTTACATTGACGTAAAATAAGAATTTGCATGTCACCTTAAAAGGTAACTTTTGAAAAGGTGACATTAATGATTTTGAATAAATTTAATTAGAAAAATAATACCCAGTAATAGAGTCTTGAAAAGACATAAATTTTACCTTTTATAAAATAGGATAGGAATACTAAACCAATAAAAGTGAAAAAACCCTTTTTATTATTTTGAAAATACCTTTGTTTAAAACACACCTAGTAAAAGGAGTAACAAAACTATATTTTGTATCAAAATATAATTTTCCCATAGAGGTTGAGAAATTACCACACCGAAAATATTACAGTGGGATAACTCAATAATGGAAGAAATAAGTTCACGATGAAACAATATATCTCATATAAAGAACATTTGAGATATCAAAATCCATTATGGGCAACATACTCCTTGACGTAAGAAATATTTTTAAAAGGTTTATTATGTAGTACAAATGAAATTTATAAGAAAAAATTGTAATACCACATTATATATCAATTTTTATAGTATACTAAACTTTTAAGTCCAATAGGATGACCATAACTCAATGGATGAAAATTGAGTTACCAAAAATCCTTATAACCATGGTAACAACTAAGAAAAAAAATCATTTTATTAAAATGAACTGATTTGGATTATAATTTCCCATTAAAAAACAATTATGTGATAAATATACATACACGGTTAATTAATACGCCATTTAAAGGAAAAAAATGTGTATATCATAAACATGTCTTAAGTAATTAATGTTTGAGACAAGAAACCCTTGCAAATTGAGTATCATTTTAATAAAAACCCTAGAAAGAGTGGGCTTGTAATTAAACATAAAATTACATGATTAAAATATAATTCATGGTATTATATCTAAAATAGTCAGGATATATACCACAAAAATGAAATTAGGTTCATAATACCCGACATGTCTCAAAGAGAAGAACTTGAGATGAAAACCCTTACCTTGTTCTAGATTCATTCTGCTGATGCACCTAACTTTCTGAATAATAAAATTAAATTTATTATATAACTTATTAGTAAAATAATTATTATATATTTAATTTAATATAAAGAATTTATTATAATATTTAATTATTTATTATATAGTTTTTGCTTATTTTTTTGTGAAAATTGAATTAGGGTCAGCTTATTTTGACAATTTTAGAGATCAAAGTTGATATTTTAATAATAAGTTAAATACATAATATAAACATTATAGAAATAAAACAATGTATTTAATTTATTATTAACATATAATAATACTAGTATTAAATTTTCTATATTAATCAATGATATAGTTTTATAACATCAATCAAGTAGGTGGTCAAATCGACCCAAACATGAACACACTATATCGTGTTGGGTAAGTATGGTTAAGGAAGTGTGTAATATCATTATAACCTAAGATTAATGATATTATTTATATGTTATTAAGTTATTGAATCATATTTTAAGTGTTTTCTATAAATAAATAAAGTCAATATGGAAAATGAAAAACCTTACTTCATGGAGGTTGTTGTCCACACAACACACAGTTAACGTTCTTTTATCTTTCTAAGTGGATGTAAATGAATAAATAAAGGTTAATCCATTAATTTAATATAAATTATTTATAATAATTAATTTTATCTTATCATATTACTATTTTAAGGTTAGATTTATAAGAGAAATATCAAGAAGAAAATCTTAAGTTTTAAGTATTACTCACTTTGGGTATTTTAACTTTCTCTTGAAGTATCATTGGAAATTAAGTGATTATGATAAATAATTTAGAATAGAGGCTTATGAAATTGAGAGCGGATTATATTATGAAAAAAATGATATAGTTCCGAGAAGTTAGTTTTAGAAATGGGTTTGACATGAATGGGTAGAAGTGTCCCCTTTTATAATTGAAGAAAAGGGAACTTTTAAAAACACCCTTTAATTTTCAATGATATTATTACACATTTCAAGAGTCAAAAAATCCAAAAGTTATAAATAATTATTTTTGGGATA
Organism: Viscum album; assembly: GCA_963277665.1. NCBI lineage: Eukaryota > Viridiplantae > Streptophyta > Magnoliopsida > Santalales > Viscaceae > Viscum > Viscum album. The sequence continues at coordinate 69,168,836 of OY728126.1, forward strand.
TATTGGGATGATAAATCCTTTACCAAGTATTTCCAAACATATTGGAAGTCATTCTTTCTTAGGTTTTTTACTTTTACATTTTTCATTTTTACATTGTTAACTAGATTTTAACTAAGTAATTTATGTTTTAATATAAATATAAAATTAATCCTCTTAAAAAATTTAGATTTTATGAACCTAAAATTATTATAAATTTAATCTAATTTAATTTATAAATAATGTAAGGTTAACATGTAAAATAAAACATTTTACATACATAAAAATAGTTTTTTGTATAAAATGGTGTTTCAACCCTCATGTGGTCTTAATCTTATTTTTCAATTGTTATAAATTAAATGCATGTTAATATTGTTGGAACCATGGCTATTATAGGCATGAATTGGAGTATGATTTGTATTTGTTTTCAATCCTCAGTGGATGTTTAGAATGTGTTCCAGCAAAGTGATCGTAGAGTTCTAGCAGAGAATAGTATTGAAGGTGGCACCATTTCCTAGTGTTTGCTAAATTTTTGGGCCTCAAAATAAGAAAATGAAGACATGGATTGTTGGTAAAAGAAGGCAGGTTAAAAGAGAAAGTGGTGCACAAAAAATAAAGGCTGCACGCAAAATATGTGAGTTGGGCACGAAAAATAGCGGGATGCGCGAAATAGAGGATCGAGGGTTTTCACGAAAAAAGTGTTTCAGAATCAGAACGTCGAAAAAATGACAAAGGCATGAGATGCGTGAAAAATCTGATGGTGTGCGCGAAAAACAATTCTTGTGCGAAAGATTATGTGCCAGATGAGAAGTTTTCGTACCACAGGTGGTTTTGTGCATGGGGGTCTCAGACTCCTATAAATAATAGGTGACCCCCCTCATTCCGTACGGTTGAAGACTTTGAGAAGATCTGAGGTCTGATGCATGAAAATGGATCATGTAAAGGGTCTTGCAAGAAATATTCTGGATTGCGTGGAAAATTCCAGGATGTGCGAAAAAGGAAGAGCCGCGCTTAAAAATTGAGGTTACGCGTAAAAGGTTAAGTTACGCGAAAAAGAGTGTTGTGGCGAGCAATATTTTTCCGCATGAAAAAGTAAATTTTGTTCGCAATAGGAAGGTTTTGTGTGCAAATAGTTGGTGTTGCGCGCAATTGTCAGTGAAGTTTGTCTGCATGTTCTGGTTATCCAGTTCTTTGGATTTGAGCATTCTAGTGCATCAATTCTGGATTTAGATGTAAGCAGAGTCTCGTGCTAAGCAGAGACAAAGACTTCAATGCAAATCTATTGAAGATACCTTCACATCTATAAACTGAGTGTGACTTCACCAAGGGAAGTGAGCCATGGGGAGTCAACGGGAGTGACTTCAGAGAAGTAGTGAGATATCCCTAAACCTTTGTAAATGCAGTGAGCCTAGGACAAAGTTACTGTTCCCGAACCATTGTAATCCACAACTAGTGAAGATTAGTGGAATTTGGAACGATCGAAAACTTGTCGGCGTATGATCCTTGGACGTTTCCCTTAGCAGTGAACCAAGTAAAAATTATTGTGTCATCTCTTTGCATGTGAATGTTTCATTCCTGATAATATTCATCATACAGGTTTAACTATTTCCTACCAATGTGGGAAAAAGATCCTTGTTTTTAAAAGAAAACGTTGGCACCCTGATTCACCTCTCCCCTCTCAGGGTGTCACGGGGTCCTAGAAGTGGTATCAGAGGGAGGTTACTGTTGTTGAATATGTCCTTTGTCATCATGGAGAATGTAGTCAATGTCAGGGGAGTAACTCTCGTCAATGGAAGTAATTTTAAAATTTGGAAGAACAGAATGAGATCTCATCAAAGATCCCTTGGAATGGAAGATTTGTTTTCCACTGTTCAAGGTATAAATATCATTGATTCAACAGGGATGGCTATGACTGAAGCAGACATGGAAATTTTTTGATACAGATGCTAAAGCACAAAATGCACTCACCGCAGCCCTTTCTGATCAGATCCATCTAAATGTAATGAGTTGCACCTCATCTAAATCCATGTGGGATAAAATCAAAATTTTTTATGAAGGGGATAGAAAAGTGAAGGAGGCAAAATTAAAAGTCCTGCACAATCACTTCGATGATCTGAAGATGCATCCAGATGAGAATGCAGACTCATTCTTCAATCGAATTACTGAAGTGGTTGGGGCAATTCAGGGTCTCGGTGAAGAAATCAAAGACATTGATATAGTAAAGAAAATATTAAGAAGACTTCCACCCCTGTATAATGAAAAGGTGTCAACTCTTGAGGAAATAGATCTTTCCAAACTTTCTCTGGATGACCTACTAAGCAGCTTGGTAGCATATGAAATAAGAGTCAAACCAAAAGATGCCACGACTTGTGTGAGCAAGGAAATGGCATTCAAGGCCATGGTTAAACTGAAAATTTCAAAATATAGTAGTAGTAAATATGACGAAGAAAAAGAAATTCTTTCTCTCATTGCAAAGAAGTTCTAGAAGGGAAAAGGGAAATTTAAAGGGAAGTTACCTCTCCCATGTTTTCATTGTGGAAAAGTTGTTCACATTGCCTCTCCATGTTTAAGAAAGATCAATGATGAAGATAGTGAAGATGAGAACATCGACAAGACTCGAAAAATATTTTTCAAAAAGAGAGACTTCAAATCTGGAAAGAAAATACAGAGGAAGAGTTTTGTCTTTGAATAGGAAGATAAAGATACTGAATTTTGTGAAGAAGAAGAACCCGAATTTAAAATGGGAAAGCATGCTTCCATGATGGCTACGGTTGAAAAATCAAAACCATTGATCAATAAAGATAGAGATAATAAGATTACTTCTAATTTCGATTCAAAGACTCAAATTAAGGATGTGTTTTCCAAAATTCAGAATAAATGTAAGAGATATAATAAGTGTAAGGAAATGGTCGAAGAATCATCAAAACATGTTGATGAGATTGAAGTAGAGATTGAACGACTATAAGAACTTGCGAGAGTTTAGTCTTCAATCCTTGAAATCACAGATGATGTTGTTGAACTAAGGATTAAAATTGAAGAACAAGAAAAGGTCAGAAATGACCTTTCATCCAGACTGGAAGAGAAGTCCAAGACTGTTGAGGGACTTGAGGAAGAAGTTGTTACTCTTAGAAGTAAAATTGAATGTCAATCAATGACAAATGAGGGAAAGAAGAAAATTATTTTCGGAAGATTCTCAGATGAAGAATTACTAGAAAGAGACAAGTGTGGTTTAGATGGGGTTGGAAAAATCTTAAGTGATCAAAGACCCGCTTGCATGAAAAAGAGTGGAATTGGTTGTGATGCTGAGACATCAACTTCTGGAAGAAAAGGGAGCAAAAGAAAGACAAGATAAAAGTTGGACATGCTGAAACATTACATGAAATGCTAAAAAAGAAACCCTTAATCCAAACTAAAAGAAGAACTGAAAACTATCCTCAAACATTCAGAAATGACAGGCTATTCGACATTTCTCCCAAGGAAGAAGGCATGAGGATAAATTCAAGTGAAAAGACATTTCCTCTCATGAAGTGTCAGTTCTGTGGTTATCTGGGCCATACCATGTCATATTGCGAAGAGGCAAAGAGATACATGAATGGGGAAGATCTGGGAAGTCAACAAAGGAGACCGATTTTATAACCTCCATCTTATAGAATAAATAGCTTCTATGGTTACTGTTTTAATTGTTCTAACTTTTCCCATAAAGCTATGTATTGCAGGCAGAGGCACGACAGGAGAAATTCATACAACACTTAAAGACGGTTCAGTTTTCATCCTCCTGACGGTGTTGTTTTCACAAATAGTTTTTCCCCTTTGGAAGAAGATTATCTGTGTGGAGAATCAGATTATGTGGAAGAAAGTATTAAAAGGCCCTCAGTATCCTATGATCAATCCAATATCTCATGGAAAAAAAGAAGAAGATTGTGAAATCCAATCTTGCAGAAGTAGCCCTCAAAGCTACAAAGAGCAGCAGCACCTGGATCCTTGATAGTGGATTCTTGTCCCATATTATGGGAAATGATGACCTTTTGAAGAACATTTAAAAGAAGGTTGATGGAATAGTACAGTTCGATAATGATGGTTCTTTAAAGATTAAAGGCAGTGGGAATACTGCTCTCGCCAATGGGGAGATAAAGAAGACTGAAGTTCTTTATGTGGATGGTCTATGCCACAATCTCCTCAGTGTAAGTCAACTCTGTGACTCATGGCTCATTGTAACCTTTAATCAAAAAGGCTACACTACAAAATAAAAAATAGGTAATTATCTTATGAAAGGCTTTAGAACAGATGGAAACTTATATCATGTTGACAGCAAAGTGAACTCCTGCTATTTGTCTGTTGAAGAAGAAAACAATTTGTTGCATCGAAGGTTGGGGCACATTAACCAAAAAGACATGGAAAAGATATCTATTCTAAAGATAGTCATGGATATTCCCATTCTAAAATGAGAATGGGAAAAATCATATGATGCTTGTATTCACGGGAAGCTGGTCTGTAGTTCATATCGGCCAAAGAAGAAAAGGGAATCACATCTTCTTGATATCATTCATACAGATGTATGTGGCCCAATAAATGTTTCTAGAACCCATGGAGAAAGGTACATCATCTTTTTCATTGATGATTATAGTAGAATGTCTTGTGTAATGGTGATTCACAGGAAGCAACAAGAACTTGATTGCATGAAAAATTATCACTGGATTGCCAAGAATGATACCGAACGGACAATAAAAGTCATGAGATCTAACAATGGAGGGGAATACATGCCCATTGATTTTTAAAATTACCTAGAAAAACAAGGAATATATCATGAGGTAGCTGCTGTTAGAACTCCACAACAAAATGGAGTTGTTGAGCGTCGGAATCGACAGGTCAACAATATGGCCAGGACTATGCTGATCAAGAGTGGCATCTCTCGCCATTACTGGAAAGAAGATGTTGAAGCTGCAGTGCACAATCAGAATCAAACAGGAATTTATATGGGAGAAACGAAGACACCATATGAATTTTGGTATTGAAGGATGCCTTTATTGAAATACTTTCGTGTTTTTAGAAGCAAATGTTTCATCCAGAACAAAGAAGGAAATCAAGGGGAGTTTGGTGACCATGCTGATGAAGGAATTTTTCTTGGGTATCTAATGAAAATCAAAGCCTACATGTGTTTCAACAAGTGATTAGGAAAGATTTTATTAAGCAGTGATGTTAAGATAATTGAAGAGAAAACCAAAAATGCTTCCAGGATGTCATATGATGATGTGATAGAAAGTGAAGAAGAAAGTGAACGTGGAAAAAATAAAACTACAGAAATAGAGGATATTATACAAAATACTCAGTAGTCACATCATTATGTTTACTCAAAAGAAGAATATGAAGAAGAGATTGTGGCTGAAGAGAATGCAACTGAACTTCGCAGGAGAAATCGAAGAGCTAATATTGATCTATCTAACATAATTGGGGACAAGAGTGCACCCACTCAAACAAGAAGGATAAGAAATAACATGCAATCTACATTTCTTTCAATTGTGGAGCCATCCTCATTTGAAGAAGCTGCAAAGGATAAATCTTGGGAGAAAGCCATGAATGAAGAATTAGACCAGATTGACAAGAATCAGACATGGGATCTCGTCCAGAGACCAAAAGGTCACAATGTGATTGGTACCAAATGGATCTTCAAAAATAAGTTTTATGAGAATGGAAGTGTCATCAGAAACAAGGCACGACTGGTATGTAAAGGATACTCCTAGATTGAATGCATTGATGTTGAAGAAGCCTTTGCTCCAGTGGCTATACTGGATTCAATCAGGATTTTCCATGCCATGACACTCCAAAAAGGATATAAACTATATCAAATGGATGTCAAGACCGAATTCGTGAATGGTGTACTCAAAGAAGAAGTCTACATTGAATAACCAGTGGGTTTTTTTTATGTATTGATGAAACAAAGGTCTGCAAACCGAAGAAAGCTCTATATGGTTTGAAGCAAAAACCACAGGCGTGGTACTCACGGCTGGATTCATATCTCAAGAAGCTGTAATTCAAAAGAGGAGGAGTATATCACAATCTCTACGTGAAGAATTCTCCAAACAATCAATTCCTGGTTCTACTCTATGTTTATGATATCATTTTTAGTGGCAACAGACAAAAATCAGTGGACAAATTTTCCAATCACATGAAATCAGAATTTGAAATGTCTATAATTGGGGAGCTCACATATTTCTTGGGACTACAGGTGATTCAAAAGAAGTATCACATGTTCATTTCTCAAGAAAAATATGCAGGAGAGCTGTTGAAGAAGTTTAATATGCAAGACTCCAAACCAATGTCAACTCCGATTACAGTTGGAACTAAACTTGGAAGACATGAGGATGGGACCTCTGTAGATCCCACCATGTACAGGAGGATCATTGAGAGCCTACCATACCTGACAACGACATGACCAGATATTGTCTTTGCCACATGTCTTTCAGCCCGCTTTCAGTGTAATCCAAAGGAGGAACATATGACAACGGTAAAAAAATCATGAGGTATAATCAAGGTACTCACAATTATGGCTTATACTTTGCTGTAGGAAGAGACAGTGAATTATCATAATTTTATGATGCTGACTAGGCTAGAGATATAATTGACAGAAAGCCCACCAGTGGTGGAGCATTCTATATTGGGAGTAAATGTGTTGGATGGATGAGCAAGAAACAAGAAAATACTTCTCTTAGTACTGCTGAAGCTGAATATATCTTTGAAACAAAGGAATGCACTCAACTGCTATGGATGAAGCAACAACAAATAGATATTGGTGATGAGGTGAAGCAACCAATGGTAATTTACTGTGATAATAAGAGCACAATTGATCTTACGAATAATCCTGTTCATCATTCTCGTAAAAAACATATTGAAATCAAGTATCACTTTATCAAAGAAAAAGTTGAGTAAGGAGTGATTAGAATGGAGCATGTGGGAACTAATGAGCAAGTCGTAGATATTCTAACCAAGCCATTATCATCAGCTGTGTTTGGGAAGCATCGGTTTAACCTCGGTGTTCAGCCACCTCCTAATGCATAAGGAGGTTATGAAATTCCTCTCTCCCCATTTATGATAATTGTTTTTATCTGTTTATGGATGTGATGTAGGTTTGTGGAGGAGATACTATCCAGGGGGAGTATGGTTCGAGATGAACAATGACCACATTACCAGTCTTTGGGTTTCTTGTCAATGGGAGAGAAAGGAATAAATTAAAGGCATGTTCAGGCATGTAATGCATATGTGATGAGAAGGATGAGAAGGAATACATTGGTCATGCAATTCTCCTTGGGTGTCATTGAGAATTCCAAAACATGGGAATCCAATTAAAGCTTTCTCTCTTTTTTTTCTACACCGAGCATTGCTCACATTGACTTAGAGTGTTGGATGAGTTGATTCATGCATTTTTGGTTTTCTTGTGGATAGTGATCAATTTAATTTATTTGGGGATTGCCAACAAACCCAAAGGGGGAGATTTTTGGAACCATGGCTATTCTAGGCATGAATTGGAGTATGATTTGTGTTTGTTTTCAATCCTCAGTGGATGTTCAGAATGTGTGCTAGCAAAGTGATCATATAGTTCCAGTAGACAACAGTATTGAAGGTGGCGCCGTTTCCCATTGTTTGCCAAATTTTTGGGCCTCAAAATCAGAAAATGAAGACATTGATTGTTGGTAAAAGAAGGCAGGTGAAAAGAGGAAGTGGTTCGCGAAAAATAAAGGCTGCACACGAAATATGTGAGTTGGGCGCGAAAAATAGCGGGATGCGCGAAATAGAGGATTGAGGTTTTTTGTGCAAATAGTGTTTCAGAATCAAAACATCGAAAAACGAAAAAGGTATGGGCAGCACGAAAAATATGATGGTGTGCGCGGAAAACAATTCTAGCACGAAAGATTATACCCTAGATGAGAAGTTTTCACGCCACATGTGGTTTTGTGCACGAGGTTCTTAGAAACCTATAAATAAGAGGTTACCCCCTCATTCCGTATGGTTGAATACTTTGAGAAGATCCGAGGTATGATGCACGAAAAAGGATCGCATAAAGGGTCTTGCATGAAATATTCTAGATTGTGCAGAAAATTCCAGGATACGCGAAAAAGGAAGAGTTGCGCGTAAAAATTGAGGTTGTGCATAAAAGATTAAGTTGCGCGAAAAATGGTATTGTGGCGTGAAATATTTTTCCACATGAAAAAGTAAATTTTGCATGCAATAGGAAGGTTTTGCACGCAAAGAGGTGGTGTTGCGCGCAATTGTTTGGGAAGTTTGTCTGCACGTTCTGGTTATCCGGTTCAGTGGATTTGTGTGTTCTAGTGCTTCAATTACAGTCTTAGATGCAAGAAGAGTCTCGTGCTAAGCAGAGAAAAAGAATTCAATGAAAATCTATTAAAGAGACCTCCACATCTATAAAATGAGTGTGACTTCACCAAGGGAAGTGAGCCAGGGGGAGTCAACGGGAGTGACCCGAGAGAAGAAATGAGCTATCCCTAAACCTTTGTAAAGGTAGTGAGCCTGGGACAGAGTGACTGTTCCAGAACCATTGTAATCCACAACTAGTGAAGATTAGTGGAATTTGGTATGACCGACAACTTGTCGGCGTATGCTCCTTGGGCGTAGCCCTTAGCGGTGAACCAAGAAAAAATTGTTGTGTCATATCTTTTCATGTGAATGTTTCATTGCTGATAATATTTATCATACAGGTTTAACCAGTTCCTACCAATGTGGGGATAAGATCCTTGTTATTAAAAGAAAAAGGTGACACCCTGATTCACCCCTCCCCTCTCAGGGTGTCCCGAGGTCCTCCAAATATAATTATATTTTATTTTAAAAATAATATTATATTCATCATTTAACATATATTAATTTAATTTATTGGATAAATTTTAATCTTTATTAATAAATAAATTCATTGAAAATAATAGTTTTACCAATTTCATGATCATTAGAATTAAAATTAATAATCATAATTGAAATTAAAATAATTACATAATACGATAATATTTATCTAAGATATGAAATATTTTTTAATATATTTAATTTATATAAGTGATTAAAAATAATTTTTAATATAAGAAAAGAAAAAATAAATTAAAAAAAAATATTACTCATGTCTCTAAAATGATAAACACGACTTTTATTAAAAAACCTAATAATTTGAAATATTTATTTTACTTATAAATTCATTAATTATATATAAAAATGTTTCAAAAACATTTAATTCATTATTTTATTATGATAATGTCACAAGAGTGGCAGTTTTTTTAGCAAAATCAGTATTTGTTCACTATAAACCTAAAAACCAATTATTTTAGAAAAATACCAAAAATTCATCTAAATATAACATTGTTATTATAAATAAAAAAATTATTTTATTTTGTTTCAAATTAATACTATAAAAATTTTAAATCCAATATTTGAATAAAATCATAAAATATAATGAAAAATTATTTTCATTGAAAATGATATTTTCAAATGCTAAATATTATTTATCTTATTTCATATCATTTAACAAATAAATTGGTGTTAAAAAATTATTAATATAAAAATAATTTATAATAATTTATCATAAATCAATTAAAATTGAAATTTATATCACATAATGTTTTTTATAGAAATACTTTTCTAAAAAATAAATGATCTTATTAAACATTTTTGGTAAATTATTTGAATTTCATTCATATTAAAAGTATCATATATTTTCTTTATACATATATTTTAAATTTTTTTACTCCTATCCATTCCTAATAATAAAATAGTTATGTTTTAATAGGCATACTTAATATTTATATTTTTATCAAAATATATCATAGTTTCATTTTAGTTCGATGTTGAGTATAGAAAAAGCTATCCAAGAAATTGACTCATTTTATGGTAATAATAGATTAAAATCTTCGGGTGTTAACTTATACCACCTTAAATAAATTATGCCTCACAATCTTAATTATTAATCATTGATGAAATTAGGTGAGGGTATTCTTAACATATTCATCATTTGGGATACAACCGCTAATATTTCATCTTTAGGTGTTATCAAGTTACATATATTTACTCATTTTTTTAATAATTCATAGATTACTTTTTATTAAATCAATGATAAATTATATGGATATCAACACTATCTAACATTTTTTTCTCAAAATCAATCAACTATTTATTACATTAACATCTAGCATATGTTAAACCATATATTTGTTCAAAACTCAATCATAAGTTCTCCAATAGTAATCCCCCAAATACAGACTTCTCATAAAACCAATTTTCAAGGTTATTGATACAATTTAACATATGTTTCCAAACCATTATAGTAATATTATTGAATAATAATCCTGATATGTTTCACATAACCCACATAAAATTTAAAATATACCAAAATATCATCGATAAATATCACTCACAAATGAAAATAAATATGAGTATCAGGAATTAATTTATAGTATTATATTAACCTCAATACCATAGGTAAGACTACGAAAATCACATTTCCCATCATAACAGGCAAGTAAAATGATCCTAAACCATTTAATTATTCCATCTTATTTAGTTATAATACATAGTGGTCTCTAAATACACACCTTTCTTATATCCATTTTCATGATCTTATTTCAGCAAAATACTAAACCCAAAGTGGTTATTAATAAAAATAGTGTCAATGATCATATAAATGTGAAAACTCAATCCTAACATGTCTTCTATAGTGAAAAATTATTTTACCCTTTTATACTATCATTTTAACCTATGAATCTCTTTGTTAAATTCTTTGTTATCATGATAATTTTTATATTAGGTTATCTAACCTAATTAGTTAACATCATTCTTAAATCCTTTATAATAGTTTATAAATATAATGTGATTGACTAAAGAATATCCCCAGGGAGTGTTAAAAAAGGTGTTAATTTAGAAATTTTTTCCATGGTCTAGGTGATGATTGAGTTAACTCCCAACAAACATTTTTAGTGCAATTACCCCTAGGTACATCATTTCCTGATACTGCATCCAATTGTAGTATCTAAACAATTATTTAATTTCTTTGAGAATTACATACTCAAAACTTTCCAAAATTTTATAATTTTTACTTATACTTAGACATACCCCTAGGGATTTTACTAAATAACTCTTATCCCAATCCCCAAATAAAATTTAAATTTTTACCTTTACATTAAATCATACAATATCCCAAAGGGTTATCCATACATTTGTAATTATCATAAAACATAACTTATTTAACCTTAAATTATCCTTATAAAACATTTTAATCTCCAAAGTTATATAATAATTACTTTGATAAAAATTATGATGCCCCCAACCCAAACTACAAAGCCCGGTTCCATAAACACATACTTTTCATACTAGAATTTATAACAATTATAGATTCACGAGAATTAATATCCCATAATTACACGACTTAAAGAAAATATTGTGTTCAATATATTCTAAATATGTCTTAGGTTTATATATTTAGATAATTATAACAAAACATAAACTAATAAATCCCATGTTGTTTATATTAAATAGAAAGTTTACCCATTATATGGGAAAATATTTAATCTATAACAAATCTTAAATATATTTGAGAAATTATTCCAAAAATTCTATCATTATAAACAATCTCATGAACTAATTTTCATTATATCATGGGAATGATAACCTATGAAAAGGGTGAGAGAAAATTCTCAGTAATAGAAACATATAATTGAATCTTTAAAAAACATAAACATGGAAAGAATAATGTGACAGAAATAAATAATCTTAATAAAGTAATAATCAATTGAAACTAATACCATTCTATATCCATGAAAATAAATAAAAACATGGATAAAAATAATTACTAGTCTAATAATGATGGAATATATAACACCAAACATCAAAAACAATTTGTAAGGCCTTTTACCAAGACATTATACTAATTTGGGGATAGGTATACAAAAAAATACAATATATTTTGTCTCATGAGACCTGTCGCTGCATCAAGGGTCTATATAATGTTGGGACCCACCCGTTACCTAATTAGGTCTAATGAAATCACTATAAGAGTCAACAAGACATTTTATACCATTCCCTAAGAAACCTCTAGATAAATAAAAACATTGATATCTTTATAATGAAAAATTTATAATTTCAATACATAAATAACTTCTATTATCAGTCAATAGTCATCAGGAATGTTAATAATTCCATATCTTATAAATAAATTTTTTTTCTAAGAGAACACCCTCAAATTTGAATTTTTTAAAATTATAATTTCAAACCATATAGGGTATGAAAATATGTGTAAGTCAATGATAGAATAAAATAATCATAATACATGTAGATAAATAAGGTGAATTATTTAAAAATAAAAAATACCCAATGAAATAAATTAAATATATAAGGGTGTTTACATAAATAAAAACACCCTTGCAAAAATAATTCTTCAAATAATATCCCAAAAGAAGGGACCAAGAATCAAATTGTTTGATACCATGAGTTCAACATATAAAATGTTTAACATATATATCTTAGGATAAATTATGAAACATAAATCCCATTAAGGTAAATCTATTTGAAAATGATATGTAAAATGTAATAAAAAACATAAAATAACTTTTAGAATTTTTTTAACATTAATGAAAAATAAAAATTTACATGTTGAATTCATTGGTAACATTGGAAAAGGTAATGTTAAATATTTTGAAAACCATTACATTTAAAATTAATATATAATAATGGATCCTTGAAAATATATAAATTTTATCATATATTAAATAAGAGTGGAATAAAAAACATTTGAAAGTGAAGGGAAAAACCCTTTTATTATTGTAAAAAATACGCTTTTTCAAAACTCACATTATAAAATGAGTATTGAAAAATTATTTTATATGAAAATATATTATTCCCCATATAGGTATAGAAATTACAATAAAATAAATTATTAGGATAAGACAATATAACTCAAAGAAATAATATTTGAGCTATCAATATCCCTTATAATAAACATACTTCATGAAGTAAGAAACACATAAAAATGATATATTATGTGGTACAAATGTAAATTCATATAAGAAAATATAATACAATATAATATAATAAATTGGTATAATATAACTAAATTTATAACTAATAGGACTATCTTAACTCAATAGATGAAAATTGAGTTACTAAAAATATTAAAAATGGGGTAATAATTGAGTAATTTTTTTTGATGAAAATGAATTTCATTGAATTATTATTTCCCATAAGTAAATAAAAATATTTTATAAAGTAACATAAATTTTCATTTAATAAACAATTTAAAGTAACCCATGTTTCATAATATTAACATGGTCCAAAGAATTAAATTTTGATATAAAGAACCCTTACGAATTGAGAAACATTTTAATCAAAACCCATTGAAAGAGTGGTATTGTAATTGAACTTAAAATAACATGATTAAAATATAATTCATCATATGATAACTAAAATAATAATTATATAAACCATATAAAATAAATTTGTCTCATAATACCAAAAATTTCTCAAAGAGATTAATTTGAGATGAAACCCCTTACCTTGTTCCAAATTCATTTTGCGCATGAAACCAACTTCATGAATAATAAAATTATGTTTATTAGATACCTTACAAGTAACACTATTCATTAATATTTAATTTAATATACAATATTTATTATCATATGTTTTTTTACTTATTATATATATATTTCTTATGTTTGTGTGAAAATTGAATTGGTGTCAACTTATTTTAGTGATTTTAGAGATTGAAGATGATATTTTAATAGTAAGTTAAATACATAAAGTAACCATTAGATAACCCAAAAAATATATTAATTTTATATTTAAATTATTAAAATAATAATATTTAATTTCCATATTCATTCATGATATATTTTAATAGCATTATTCAAGTTGGTGGTTAAATTAACCCATACATGAAAACACTATATCTTGATGGGTGAGTATGAATAAAGAAGTGTATGATATCATTATAATAGAAGAATAATGAAATTATTAAGATGTATTTAGTTTGTTTAATCAAATTTTAATTTATTTTAACAAATATGTTAAATCAAAATAAAAAACATAAGACATTACTTTATGGAGGCGGTAGTACCCACAATACAAGATTAATGTTCTTTTATTTTTCAATGTTAATGGAAGTAAAAAATATAGGGTTTTAAATTAATATAATAAAAATTAATTATAATAATTATACTGATTTTATCATATTACAATGATAATCATTGTTTTGGAAGATAAATATTAAGAAGTAAATGTTAAGTAGTTAGTAATACTCTCTTTGGGACTCTGAATGTTCTCTTGAAAGTCTATATGGAAATGAATGGATTAAGATAAATAATTGATACTAGAGACTTATAAACCTGATACATTAACCTATTAGGATATAAATGATATATTTTATGTAAGATATTTTATGTAATTAGTGTGTCATGAATGGGTGGAAGTTTCCCCATTTATAAGTGATGAAAATGACAATTTTGAGAACACCGTTAAATTTTAAATGATATTAATGCACTATTACAGTTTAAAAGTCTAAAAAATATATAAATAATGGAGTTTGAGTGATATTTTATTGAAAAATCATAAAATATTTATTTATAAACATTTTTTAAACATGTTGTAAGTCACTCGTTCTTAGGTTTTTTACTTTTACCCATTTGTTAGTTTTATCTTGGTAACTAGTTTTTAACTAAGTAATTTATGTTTTACTAAAAATATAAAATAAAAATTACTATCAAATTTGGTTATGATGAAAATAAATTTCATATATATTTAATTTAATTCAAAATAAAAATAATAGAAAATTTAATTTCAAATGAAAACATTATCTATAGAGAAGAACATTTTTTTGGTAGAAAAATGGTGTTTTAACCATTATGTGTTCTTAATATTATTTATATTTGACTTACAATTAAACATGTGTTAATATAATTATATACATGTTTAAAAATAATATTAGAGTCATCATTTAAAATATATTTAAAAATTATATAGTATTAATAAAGCATTTTATTGAAAATAATAGTTTTATAATTTTTATGGTCATTAACTATATCATAGTAATAATATTTAAAATTTAACTATTTAAATAATATGATCATTTTTATCTAAAATATTTAATCTATTTTTATATATTTAATTTCTACAAGTGATGAAATGTAATTTTTAATATAAGGGAATAAAAATAGTTTTTGAATTAATTCTGACTTGTGTTTCCAAAACGATATACATTGGTCTTATAAAAATAACATAGTAATTTGAAATGATTTATATTAATTAGAAATATAAATATATATATTATATAGAATGTGTTTGAAAACATTTAACACATTATTATATTATGATAATGTCATAGGATTGGTGGTTTTTAGCGAAATAAGAATTTTTTCACTGATTACCTAAAAATAATTATTTCAAAAAATCCCAAAAATTAATATTAAGATATTATTATGATTATAAATCAAAATATTATGTTCATTTTCTTAAATTAAAATTCTAAAATTTAAAAATTTATTTTTTGAATAAAATAATAAAATATAACGAAAATTTTTTTTTATTGGAAAATGACATTTTCAAATATTAAATATTATTATTCTTATTTTATATCATTTACAAACTAAATTGGTGTTAATTAATCATGTTGTCTATAATGTCAGAGTAGATGTTGTTTTTACTAGATGTTATGCAATATAATAGGTACCCTAGGTCATATATTGATGGATCCTTAGATTATTAATTTAAGTTGATTAAGTTTTTATTAAATATATAATACGAAGAAGAGTATGGGATATTTATGATTTTAAAAAAAAATGAATCTATTTTACTATGTAAGATAAATGGGTTGGAGAAATCATGACGAAACCAGGTGAGTGTCCCTTGATGTTGAACTATTATGTGACATCCCAGACCTGAATTTCACTTAATGGTACCAAGATACTGGTGGGCCCATGGCCTCAAATGCACCTCCCCAAATGCCAGAGGCTACCTACTAGTAGTGAGGTCTTAGGGTTTGTCTATGTGGAGACTATTCCCTCATTACTAGAGTGTAGCATGTTGGATAAATGTACACAGAGGATAGTAGTGGAATCAATATAAGTAAAAAATAAAAGAAGACAAAAAAATTGATGGAAAATGATAAAAAGAACTGTAATAACTAGAATAACATTCAAAAACAATCCATGATATGTCATGTCACTAGAAAACTGAAAAACATGGGTATAAGGAAGTGTGAATAACATATTCCACAGATATATAAAGGTATTTAAAGAATATCCTAAGAATCCCGAGCTCCAGATCAATTATATGTTATCAAGATCAATCCTAAAAAACAAGAAATGAAGTGTTCAAAGCCACATTCTTCCCTTTGTCAACACCTCCACACATTTATTCTTCCCCATGTACCAAATATTGTCTGGAGAGGGTGTGAGATAAATCTCAATGGGCCACAACAATTAGTGACTATAATATTCAGCTTGTGTAATGGAAATATAAAAGTTTTCATGCATGTATATATAAAGTAAAGTAGTACAATGTAACTAAATAACCATTTACCTGCTTCAACCATCAACTGGTGTCTAAATATTAAACCTATTTATTATTTGATTATACCAATTTATAAATAAGTTAAATGTTAACAATAGTGAAGGTTCCAGGTTGTAATAAGAAAACCATAATTGATAGTTAATAAGAAGTGGTTAAATGGTATTTGATAATGCAACCTAAACCTCAGGGGTTTCTAACACAGTAGTAAATGGGTTTAAAAAATGGTAAAGGGGTAATCTAAATAGAAAAATCTAAGGTATTTAACAATAATATGCCTACCATGTCTAAAGAGTTCATCCATGGAAAAATAGGGCTAAGCAATGACTGGATCAGATGTGATTTAACCATGGAACATACTTTTCAATGATGGATACAAGGAGTGTATCCAATGAATCATGTAATACTACATGAGGAATCCTATGGTGTAATATCAGGTATCCAAGGATAGATAAGGATCAGGTTCTAGGTGGGTCTCAACCAAAGCAAGCCACATCCCTGAATCAGAATTGGGATCCTGAGTGCTCAATGCATTCCCCATAGAATCCAAAGTGAGATAGTGTTAGGAAAATCTTATTTTATAATGAATTAATATGATATTTGAATTGGTTCAAGACTCTCCTTTCATTAGAGTGAATAGGCCTAGTAGCATGAATCCCTTTAATCAAGTCACAATAAATCAATAATCCATTATATTCAATCCTTGGATTTTATTAGAATGACAAGGAAAAATAGCTTTGAACCCTTTATTTAATCTATTTAAGGTAAATTATATAATCAAGGATCATTTCTCTACCTTCTGTTAGTGTGGTAAGGGGTTATACGGACATGAAACCTACTATTTATTTAGATTTAACGCCAATTCATATACTTAGTATACATTCCAATTCCCAGTTCACATTTAATTATCAAAATAATGAACTTACCTTAGGTGGGTAAAGTGGTGAGAATACATTGTAGTTTCCATTATGTGTTTCACAACTTACAACAAAACCATTTAATATAAAAAATCTTTCCCTTAGAAAGGTCAAGACAAGGCTACCCGAATGACATCTCAAACATGTCAAATACTAAAAACCAACTAAGCCATAACATCCTACTTGTGATGGATGGTGTTTTGGCTATAACCAATAACAACTAATCACATATTTGTAAATATCATAACCATATGTTTCTAATGATTATAAAAATGGCATATAAATTCAATAAACGAAACCCGATGAAATCGATGGGCTCCACAGGACAATTCCAAAATCAACGATCATGAGGGATGAGTTATAGAACACCCACCTTATGCTTGTACTTCTCGAATACATCGATATTGACATATTATTTGGCTTAGTTCAGAGTAGATCTAAGAAAATAGTAAAAACAATAACACCTTGATAACTAGGTTGAAGGCAAGAGAGGAGAAGACTGGGTAAAAAGGAATTATATAATTATTGTTGCACATCCAACATGATGAACATAAGATCAAAAGATCTCGGATGAAGGAGATCTCTTGATTTCTATCTAAGGACTTAAAAATTATCTAAAATGATATGAAAGGAGGACAATCCTACTAGAAATCAAGTTACAAACGAAGGAAGAGTTTAAATATATTATTAAGGGAGAAGAGGTAAAATTACCCAAAATTTAGCATGTGCACAGTTTGTTCACATAGTTTTCCAAACCATGAAATACCCATATAGAAGAACATGGGAAAAAGTTGAATACCACCTGGTTAGGCAACACATTTAGGGAAAATGAGTTTCAACTGTGAAAGATGGATATCCCCCAAAATGAAGACCATCTGCATGGTTAGATCTAATAGTGTGCCCTACCTACACGGTTTTGTCTAACCATTCGCCATTGGAATTTTTCAAAAAAATATGGGTTCTGGGCTCTGATAAATCCCTAGAAACTATAAGTATCTTTTATAACCTAGTAGGCATCCATATTTGGTCTAAAATAAAGAATTAGACTGTAATTTAAAGGATCTATTTGTGGAAAAAAAAACCAAGTTCTTATAGTCTTCCCCCTTAAAAGAACTCATCCCCGACTTCAAATTCCTAGGGTAGAGAAATAATGTCTAATAAGAACTCTAAAAATTGGGAAAATACATTGGCCTCCCGCTCCCATGTCCCTTCCTACACGCAGTTGTGCTGCAATAACACCCATACTATAGGGACAAACAGTCCATGAAGAGACTTGATGCTCCAGTCAATGACACATACTGGATAATCCTCAAAGGTAGCATTATAATCTAACTCAACTTTCTTAGGATAAAAGGTATGATAAGGGTAGAAATGATATTGGTGAAGGTGTGAAACATTGAAGATGTCATGCATGGATTGATAGCTCTCAGGTAGGAAAAACCAATAGGCTAATGGCACAACTATCTCTATAATTTCAAACGACCCTACATAAAAAGGTGAAAACATTCCTTGCTTCCTTAACCATATATGACCTAGCCTGGGTAATACCTGAAGGAAAACACTATCTTAGATCTCAAACTCCAGAGGTCGTTGACGACATTCTACATAAGATTTTTTTAGACTGAGCAGTAGTCATACACTTCTTAATTAGCTGAAAATATTCCAAAGTATCCTGAATGATACGCGGAACTAGTAGGGATTTCTCACAAACCTCTATCCGTAACAGTGGTGAAAGACACAACTACCTAATAATGACTCAAAATAAGTGCTCTGAATTGTCACATGAAATCTATGATTATATAAAAACTCAATGAAGACATATATGATTCTCCCAAGAACCACCAAAATAAAGGACACATGCTCAAAGAATATCCTCTAGAACCTATATTGTTCATTCTGATTTTCCATCGGTCTAAGGGTGATAAATATGCTTACAAACACCTATGTTCCCATATATTTCTACAATACCTACCAAAACTATGATGTGAAATGAGCATTCCTATCTGAAATGATAGTATTTGGGGCCCCATGTAGTCGTATTATCTCATGGACATAGAGTCTTCCCAGCACATCAACTGAGAAAGTCTACCAAAAAGGAATGAAGTGGGATAATTTTGTTAGTCGGTAAATGGATACTCGTACATCATCACTACCCTTCAGTTACCTAGGTAAGACAACTATTTAATCCATAGCAACATCTTCCCATTTCCATTCAGAGACTGGAAGCGGCTATAATAAGCCTGAAGGACTATGGTGACCCACCTTCACCTGATGATAGGTGGAACACGTAATGATAAAGACTATCGTCTGACATTTCATCCCAGGCTAACAATATTACCATCACATATCTCGATATATCTCTAAGATTCCTAGATGAAATGCCCAATGGGAAGTATGGGACTCACAAATCAACCCCTCTCTCATATCTGGAGGGACCCAGAAATTCCCATGAATATATAGGATATTATCTCTATATACATACCAATACAGAGGTGGGTTATCTCTTGATATACTCTCATGGATAACCCACCCTTCAAGATCTGAATATTTTCTACCCTTCACCTTCTCAAGGAGGGAATAGGAAACTGTCAAAGATGAGAGGTAATAATGCTCATTACTATCATGAAACTTTAGATGCAACTCATAAAAGACGTTCATTAACTTCTATTCATCACTGGCTTCTTGTACGATATGTGTTTTAGTTTTCCGACGCAGTGCATCGATGACTACATTTCCCTTACTAGGAATATATGCAAGCACAAAATCAAAGTATTCTATATATTCAACCTATATCCACTATCCAAGGTTCAATTCAAGACGTTAAAAGATATATTTGAGGCTCTTGTGGTCTATTTACAACAAAAAGATATTACCTAATAGATAACGCCTCCAGCAACATAATGAATGGAAAAATGCTCCTAGATCAAGGTCATGTGTTGGGTATTTTCTCTCACAAGGCCTAAACTATCGAGATCCATACCCAACAAATATTCCTTCCTGCATCAACACTACTCCTAGGCCGATGCATGATGTATCACAGAAGACTGTATAACCTATTAATGGCTCTAGAAGAATCATAATAGGTGATGAGACAAGCCTCCCTTTCAACTATTTTAAAGGCTTTATCACTCGCTTCTAACCATAGAAACATGACACCCTTCTTTGTAAGACTAGTAAGAAGTGAAGAATGACATGATAAGTCCTTTATGAAATGCCAATAATATCCATCTATCCCAATGAAACTCTATATTTCAAACATGTTATTGGGATGATAATAGGAAACTAAAACACTAACCTTTTTAGGGTCAATAGATACTCTTGAATCCGATATTATATAACCCAAGAAGTTATTTTTTTCGATCCATAAGTGACACTTAGCACACTTGGAGTAAAGATGATGTTCTCTCAGTGTACATAGAATGATATCATGGAATTTGACATGGTATATACGAGTGTGATAATACCCCAATATGTAATCCACTTAGACTATGAAAAAAGAATCCAGATAGGAGTGGGACACCCTATTCAACAAATCCATAAAAATGGTGGGTGAATTCATCAGACTGAACAACATAATTAGGTACTCATATATATCATACCTGCTATGAAAATATGTACAAGGTATGTATGATGACTTGAATCATACTTAATGATAACTTGATCTCAGGTCGATCTTATAGAAGATGTTTGATCCTTGGAGTTGGTTGAAGTGATTATCTATTCGAGGAAGAAGATACCAGTTCTTGACCGTAAGATGGTTCAACCATTTGTAATCCACACATATATGTAAGGTTCCTTATGACTTATAGGAAAAAAGCATGGGTGAACCCCTAGAGGATGAACTGGTATATATAAAACCTTTGGGATCTAGATCCTCTTTTTTCCACTTGAACTCCAAGATCTCATTAGGTGCCATATTAAATAAAGTAATATAAACTAGAGCCTCTCCTAGAACAAGATCAATTGTAATCTATACCTATCTTTGAGGAGGTAAGATAGAAAATTCATCTAGAAATATGTCCATAAAACGGTTTAATACTGGAGGTAAATAATCTTGACATAAATACTGATCCTCCATGAAGTGATTGATGACATGGAGAGTCACTCCACCTAGTCCATGCTATTTTGGTCCAACTCTAAAATACTAGATGTCCCACTCACCCTTATGTAGATAACTGCTACCCTCTAGTGGTATAAAATATAGTCTATAGTGATATAAGTCAAGATAAGTTTGACATTGAACCAACCGATCCATCCCTATAATGACATTGAATCCTGTAATATCAAGAAAAAATAGGTTGCATAAGAAAGGGTAACTACCTACCTCAAGAGGACAGTCTCTAAAATAGTCTATTCCCTCTAATTGTATCTCCAATACTTTATATAGGTTCATTACACCATAGTAATACTGTATCTCCAGTTTGAGACATTACTTCATATATACAGAGATAAAAGAGTTCAAATCACCTATTTTAAATAATGTAGATACGATAGTAGATGCCACTAGAATAGTATCTCATACTGTAGGTGGTCCAGTAGCATGATCCTTGGGTATCAGCTTTAGTGCATTCAACTGGCCTAATCCATAGTCCTATGTAATAGCTGGACTACCACGATAAAAACTAATCTACTAGTGCTGTTGGTGATCCGGAGCCAAACTACTATGGCCAAAAATTCTTCCTTGGCTAGTCCAACAAGTTCTATTCCAACTCCCCACCTATCATAGTGTAGAAGAACCCACTTTTGAAGGTGAATATGGAGTAGATAATTTTCCACTAGAGGGTGGTGGAAATATTAGGCAGAATCTCTGAAGATTCACCATACGACTGCAAGCCCATCACATCCTTGGGTACCTATCAATATTAGGCTTTAGGTGACCTATCATCTACATTGATGACACACCACAGAGCTATCAAATCGGATAATCTGGTTGTCACTACCCTGATGATAAACCTTGAGGGAATGTTTCCTTCCACTATGAAAACTACTGGATTGCTAGAGCATTGATATTTTATATTTGATACTACTGCCACCTGTCAAGTTGCACTCAGTGATAAGAGCCTAGTCAATTATCTCAGGAACATTAGGTGGGTGAAAGACATTCACAGGTATAAAAATTTTGTAGTGGAGCCCATCCCCAAAGCATCTAGCATGTGAATGTTCATCACTGGCAGGAATCATTGCAAAGCGCTGTAACTCTATGAAATGTGTTGAATATTCCATAAATTACATATAACCCTATTTGATATGCATGAACTATCTAGATCTATTAGCTCTCAGTATATGAGGAAATAAATTATTATAGAAGGCAGTATGTAAATCAACCCATAACATTCCCTGATGATGACCAGACTATGTAATCACTTCCCACCAATGCTTAGCTGAATCATAATGAATTTAGGTGGATATCCTGACCCTCCACTCAGGAGGCATCTCGAGATGATCAATGATATACAGGGTTGCCTTTATCCATAAATCAGTAGCCTATCAACCACCATCCTCTGAAAACGTAGGAGGGTGTTTCTGCTCGAACTCACGAGTTTGATCATCCATCATAGGTGAAACTCATGGAGCACAATTCATGGACTAAATCAGATGTAGGAAACTATCACGAAGTGGGGAATCAGTTCTCAGATTAGGTACAAAAGGTGGTTCCTCTAGTGGTACTCCTGGTAGTAAGACAGGTGGCTCAAGGCTCACCACATCTAGAGGATGGTCATCTTTACAATCCTGGCATACGACATGAGGACTTTGTTGTGGAAATTCTCTAAAAAAGATAAGTACATTCCTCAAAAAAGGCTTAAAAAAAGATAGATTGAAAAAATTATGGAACCTAAACAAGGAAAGGCTTAGTACCCATGGTCTACTACCCCAAATACCCACATATATGGCCAAGTATTAGTATTTTCTCATGTATAAGTTTCATTTCACTTTACATTTAATTACTAGGTTCACTATTTTAACTTTCATAAACATGATAAGGAGGGATAAAGAAATTCAAACATTTCATACTATAAGTAATATTTTAGTTTATAATGGATAGTCATTCCCATTGAAAAAATTCTCATACACCTAGTCAATGAATAAGAAACCCATTTACTTATAGTATAATGGATCGAATTGGTAAATTACTCATCCTAGACAATGAGGGCCCATACACCTCATGAATTGATACAGGTAATCACTAAATCACAACCAAGAGTAATACAAGGATAAGAACTATCACAATATCACCCAACAATCACAGGCATATCATGCAATGAATGTAGTTAAATTCACCTATATGAAATGAAAATATACATGAAATGTGAATTCTAGGTTCATATAACGCTGCATGTAACAATTATACTTGCCCCTATATCATTGAGCCAAGGATGAAATAAATCCTCAATCAAAGTAATAATCAAATACTCTACATATCATGTACGTCACCCAATGGTGAAATGATATCAACTGTTATAGGAAAAGAAGAACAAAAAATTATTATTTTGGTAGCTTAGATTTTACCTTGAACATGGGTTTGTGACACACAATCACAGATTATGATGATGTTCCAAGCATTCATAATATCTAATATATTATCTACAAATAGTAATGAAAGAAAGGAACTCCTCTAGTACCACTTTTTGACATTCCGGACCGAGATGCCACTTAAAAGGTTCCCTAATCCTGGTGGGCCACATGAACTCAAGCACATCTCCCTAAAGACGAGAGGCTATCGATTTACAGTGAGGGCGTATGGTGTGTCTTTGGGGATACTATTACCTCATTACCAGAGTGTATCATATCAGATAAATATAAATAGAGGTAAGTAGAGGAAGAAATATAAGTAAAAAATAAAAAAAAGAAATATTTGGGCTGGGATAACAATAACTAAAATAACTAGAATAACATTAAACAATTGACAATGATATGTCATGTCACTAGAAAACTGGAAAACATGTATACATAAAAGAAGTCATAACATGTTTCATAAAAGTATAAAGGAAATCAATGACTATCCCAACACTCTTGAGCTATAGATCAGTCATATGCTATAAAGTTCCATCCTGAAGAACAAGAAATCATGTGTTCCAAGCCATATGATTCCCTTTTTAACACCATCACATATGTAATCTACCCCGGGTACAAAAGGCACCTGGATAGGGCATGAGATAAATCTCAGTGGGCCACCTTGAATGGTGTCTATAAAATTCATCCCATGTAATGGAAAAATAATAGTGTGAAGGAATGTATATATAAATTAAAGCTATACAATGAAACTAAATATCCAAGTACCTACTTCAGCCCCTGGATAGTGTCTGAAAATATAAATAATTCATTATTTGATTTTACAAATTTATAAATAAGTCACTTGTTAACAATAATGAAGATTCAAAGTTGTAATAGAGAATCCATATTGGATAGTTAATAAGAAGTTGTTCCATGGTATTCACCAAGGAAAAATAGACCTCAAGATATGCCAAATCAGTAGTAACTGGGTCTAGAAAATGTTAAGTGCATAATCTAAACAGCGCAATCCATGGAATTCTACAATAATATTCCTACCAAGTCCAAGGAGTTCATCCGAGGTATAATGAACCTAAGCAATGACTAGGTTTGATAGGCTTTAACCATGGAATATACTTGTCAGTGATGGATCCAGGAGTGTAAGTAATCCTATAATACTACATGAGGGATACTATGGTGTCATATATTGCATCCAAGGATATACAAGGACCAGATTCTAGGTGGGTCTCAACCAAAGCAAGAAGCATCCTTGAATCGAATTTGGTTTCCCAAGTCCTCAAGACATTCCCTTTGGAATTCAAGGTGAGCTCAAGTTAGGCCAATACTACATGATAATTAATTCGTATAATATTTAAATTGGTTCATACATTTCCATTCACTAGAGTGAACATGCCAAGTAGCATGAAACCCTTTAATCAAGTCATAATTAATCGATAATCCATTTGGTTCAATCCTTTCCATTCATTTGTGCGATAAGGAAAAATAGCATGAAACTATTTATTTAATCCATTAATTTGTGTGATAAGGACAAATAGCATGAAACTATTCATTCCTCTACCTTCCATTATAGTGGTAAGGTGTTCTATGGACATGAAACCTATTATTTATTTACATTTATGGAAAATTTATATAATTAGTATACTTTCCAATTTCCATTTCACATTTAATTATCCAAGAAAATCACATAACTTAGGTGGGTAAAGTGGTGCTTTCAATTTTGTGATTCAATATTTACAAAAAACCATTTAATATAGAAAATATTACCCTTATAATGGCCAGGACAAGGCACAACCAAACATCGGCTCAAACATGTAAAATACTAAAAACCCAATTCTGGATCAACATCCTACATGGAATGGATGAAGTTTTAGGAATAACCACTAATTAATAATCAAATACTTGGAAATATCATAACCATAGAGTTATAGTGATTACAATAATGGCATATAAATTCAATAAATGGACCTCGATGAAATCTATGGTCCCCACATGACAATTCCATAATTAACGAGCTTAAGGGAAGATTTATAGGCCACCAACCTTAGGTTTGTACGAATCTCCTCCCCTAGTATCAACCTACGAGTTGTCTTGGTTCATATTAGATCTAAGAAATGAGTAAAAATTCTCAAACCTTGATAACTAGGTTGAGATAAAGAGAGACATATAACAAATCAAAAGTACTCGAGTACTTACCGTTGCACATCCAACATGAAGAACATAAGCTCAAACAGATCCCAAATGGAGAATATATCTTTATCCCTATATTAGTCCTTCAAAATGATCCAAAATGAGTGTAAAGGAGTCTAATTCCTCTAAAAATTGGATTAAGGATGAGGGAGGAGATTAATTATATCATTTTGGGTAAAAATGGTAAAATTACTCAAAAGTTAGCCAATGCATGGTTTTCCAAAACTGTGTGCAAACCATGCATGGGAACCTCAGAAAAAGGGGCATACCATACAACTAGGACACAATTTTAGGGAAACCACGATCCAACCCAACAAGATAGATCTTCCTTAAAATTCATACCATCCACAAGATTAGATCTAACCATGCCCCATAACCATATGGTTTTCTGTAACTATGGGATAAAGTAATTTTTCCAAAAGATAGATTATGGGTTCTAAACAATCCCCAAACACCCTTAGGAACTTCTCTAACACATTAGGAACCAATATTAGGTCTAAATAAATAATTAGAATTAAATTTAAAGGATCCATACCTGAGTGCAAAAAATTGGGTTCTAACACGTTATTGCTCTCAAGTGAAATGGGGAGGTTCATTGATTCCTTAATTTATACATACAAAAAATACAATGGTAAGTAAATTCTTAATAGCTCAACACATAGTATTAGATTGATCAATGATTTTGATTGCTGATGACCTCTCAAAATCAAATTTTTTTATCAATGTAATACCCACACATAATCAAGGAAGCTCATAAAAAATGTGATGAGATGACTATATTTGGGTCAATTTTATAATTTTTGTCAGTAAAATCACATGAATATTCATTGGTAATAGATTTTATATTTTATTAACCAACACATTCCACAAGCGCACTCATGAAAGGGAATGGGTGAGAAAGGTGAAAAGAATGTTCAAATCCTCACAAGATCCAGGTTATTCATGAAATCATGACAATTTTTGTTTCTTTGATTTTTATTTGATCTTACCATCATAAAAATAAATAAGGAATAGACATGAATAAAAGTTGAAAAAAAACATTGAAAGTCAATTACCTACTGATTATTACAATCATGGAGCTTGGGATTATAAAAATTAACACACCTAAACTGATCACTAAGAGATTTAGAAGTACATGATGTGGAATATGATTAAAATGGATGGAAAAGTATTTTAAATTTGAATCAACCTTACCCTTTTTTGTTATAAACTTATTAACAATCCTGTTGGGAAAAAATCAATCAAGGTAACTTTGAAGCATTTTTTGGTTATTTTGTTCGTTGAAAAAGTGGGTTTCCATGGTGATTTTTTGGATTCCAAAGATATTATTGACAACCTACGTGGAAAAAGAACCATGAAAAAGGAATGGATGATCCATAGGAAGTACAAAAAAATAGATACAAGGTGGAACTATTTTGTACTATTTTCTTAATCTTTGGGTCTCAATATTGGAAAATGGAGAAACATGTTTTTGGAAAAGGATGTTGCAATAAATATTGGAGATGTTATGAAAAATTGCACACAGGAAATATTTCAGGATCCAAAAATTGAAAAATTGACAAGGAAAAAGTGAACAAAACCATTAGAAATGTGCGTGAAAGATTTGTTTTTATAAAAGAAACTTTTGTTCCCAATGTGACGTCAAATGGGGTTTTTAATGATTGAAGAATATGTCGCGCGACACATAAAATCATCCATTTAGGGGTTGGTGAAGCTTATAAATAAAAAGTGACCCCATCATTTAAATAATCTCAAAACTTAGAGATAATCTGAGATCCAGATTGTGTAATAATTTTACGGAAAGGGAGTTGTGTGAATGAATTTGAGATGCACGCATGTTAAGAAAGTTATGGGTAATATTTGAGTAGCGTACAAGATATGAAATTTTCATGTAAGATCATAGTTTCATATAATATTGAAGATTTGTGCAAGGGGTGTTTCTAGAAAAAAGTGGAATCTTGATAACAAGGCATTAAAGTTGCGTGCATGATGTAGTAAGGGTTGCACAAAAGATTTACAGTTGCCCAGTACATCTATGGTAATGTGCTATTCATCAATGTATGCAAGTTGGAAATAAATAGAGCATATACATATAGTGAATGGGGCATTAATTAAAGATAATGAAGGGACCTAGAAGTCTATATACTCTGCGTAGATCTTATGATGAAGCAGTAAGCGCACTTCAGTTGAGAGAGCAATGAGATTTAAAATTTTGATTGGTTATAAACCAAGAGGGACTGTGACTCCACTTTAAACATTGTAAATAGTAGTGCACTTTTTGTGAATTTGGTACATCGGCACATTTCCATTGTATTCTTCTTAGAAATAGCCTAGTGAGGGCAAACCATGTAAAATCATTGTGTCCTTTGAATGCATTAATTTTGGTTAATATTTTTCTACCAGAAAGAGAGAGAAGGGAATTTTGTTTAACAATGAAACAATATCAAAAAGGAAATTTGTTTTAATATATCATACCCTGATTCACCCCTCTATTTTGGTATTTGACCTAGTGGACCTAATATATCCACAACGTTCTTTTAAAGAGAATTTTGGATAGTTGGGTTCCTGAAAAGTGAATGGTATATGGGTGTAGGTGAGGTGTTCATGACAAATTTTACACCTAATTATTTTGACTAGATGACTAAACAAAACAAGTGAAACTAAATTTAAATTCCTTAGAGGGGTGGGACATTGAGTTATCTATCCAATGGGGGTAAAATAAACCCAAATAAAGTTCCTGATCCCATGTTATGGCCCAATCACTACTATTAGGTCTAATCTATCTCACGTAGAATTGCTTCATTGTGTGGGCCTATTTTGGGCCCCTTATACTTAGATCCAGCCTTCTGTCCAGTTAGATAAATTGAATATATAGGAAAATAAAATAAAAAATTGAATTTTCTCATTTATATGAGTGTATAAAATGTTATGAAAAAAATAATGAACCACTATCAAATTGGGAAATTGTGTAATTAAATCTTTTTAAGTCTTTCTACAATACATGAATTCAAATTTACATTGAGTGAAAAAGGGTATAATAATGGGATTCTAAAACCCATAAACAATTTAATTCAAATATATAACAGTGATAATATATGATATATCACTATGAAATCACTCACCCATACTTAAACCTTTGTAATATTGTGAAAAGTCTTATATCGTAACCAAGTATCATTCTTAAATAAAAGTTGAGAAAATATCCAATTTTTTTTTAAAATGAAATACATCATGTCTCAATTATGAAATCACTTTTCCGGTAATTTTTATTCTCTCACATAAAAAATATTTCAACTTCATTTATTCACCCATTCAACATGTTGCACTCTACCTCACCTAGACATTTTCTGTCTCCAATCTAGAAACATATGAAAGTGGAGTTATTTTAATTTCATAGAGTTCATGGGAACTTACCATATTCATTCCAAGATTATAAGTTCTCTACTTTTAGAAACTATTGTGATGTGAAATAGGTATTCCAATAGGTTTTTATATGTTTTACATGTTTGTAGGATTTGATGATTAAAATTCGAAGGCCAAATAGGATTGTTTGATCTCTAAAGTAAAAAGAATGTAAAAATTCAATAAGTGTTCAAACTTAATGTACTTAATTAAACCCTCATAGAGTGTATCACTTACAAATCACTATACCAATTTTTTTATTTAGTGTGGGTCACAAAAAAGTAGTGAATAATATTGAGTAAACATCCTCTTTTCTCTATTTATTTTTATTTTTCTTTTTTTGTGTTAATTTTTTTGAGGTAATGAACTATTGTTTATTTATATAATTTTTTTGGAGATCAAGAGTGAAACATTTTTAAAAAATGATATAATATTTCCTGTGAACTCACTTCCCAAAACAATTGCATGGACTCTTTCAGTCAACCCATAACAATGAATATTTCCCTAGAGTAACCTTGGGAACAACATCTTCCCCACACGTACTGAAAATAAAAGAATAATATACCTAATATATGGGTTGTTAAGGATAAATTTGATTTTAACGTGTCTAACTAATAGTAATTTCATGGTATCTAAATATTAAGAAGGATCAAATTTCAAGGGGGACCAAAATAAGAGTTATATATACAAATGTTTTTTTCAATTGAATGATGGCCTCTATAATGGGTATAACACACTAAAATATTATGGATTCAAATATTATCAAGGAATCATATAGTTTATGTAAATGAACTAATACTCTTAATAAAGTGATTAAATGGAAAAATATTCAATAAAGGTATTATAAGGTCTCTTAGGTAATTGATTTAAAATATTAGTTAATTCTAATGAGGCATTTGTTTCAAAAACACATTAAACACTTAAAAATTATTTAAAAATAACAATTATAAAAAGATTTTCAATATCAACGTTAATTTGAAATAAATTTTCTAAAATCAATGAGAATTTACACACAATCCACTCAAGTATGAAAAAATGATTTTGGATATTCTCTTTATGATCAAAATGTATCAAAAAACACAAAATAAAGAAAAAGGAAGAACAAATGGAATCAAAATAATTTTTTGTTTTGTTTTTTGTTATTTATTCTTATTATGTTATTTTTTTTAAATTTAAATCCTAAATATTACATTCCACCCTCCACCATAGCTAAAAATTACATTATTCTCAATATAAGTAGTTTAAATAGAGAGACAACTATATAATTCTAGATAGAAGCAACGACCTGCTAAGTGGTGTAATATATGGCATCCATTAACTGGATTTCCTCCACTAGATTCTTTGATAAATCCTTATAGAAAATTTTAAATCTCTTCCCAAGGACAATAATACTTTTACCACTAGTATCATGCAAAACATGTATTTTGTTAGGACCAATAGGGGCCTATATACCCTGAGACGGGGGGGGGGGGGTGAATCATGGTATGGATATTCTTTTTTAAATTATTCCTACCCCACTGGATCTTGACCTCTTTATTACAAGGGTCACTTTGTTTTCACTTGTGTGTTTATTATGACCACTTATTTTATTCTTTATCTGATGATGATGCTTTGAATGCAATGTAGGGATACAAGTAGTAAGACACCAAGATTTTTACTTGGTTCACCGTCACTGGGTTACGTCCAAGGAGCATACAACAACGATGTATCATTATTCCAAATACACTAAGGATCACAACTAATAATGTTCAGGCTAGATCACTTCTATGCCCAGGATCACTACCTTTATAAAGTTTAGGGTCAGCTCAATGCTTTCCCAAGGGTCACTCCCTTTTTCTCTTTCACTAGATCACTGTCGATAGAAAGGATTACCTTCTTCCTCTTCCTTTTCTCACTACACTTGGAAGGGATCCACTAAAAATATATAGACCTGTAGTTCTCTTCATTTGCATGAAATAATGTATCCTCAACTGTTGATATATGCTCTATTGAAGTTCAAAGTTCATTCACTAATGAATACCCCTTTTCCCCTGAACACTGGGAACTACCTTTGGAATCACCTTCACAAAGAACCCTACTTCGCGAGGCTCCCAATTTCATGAAGCTCAAAAAATACTTCACGAAGCTCCTACCTTTTCACGAAGCTCAAGACTTTGAAATGATTAGGCCATCACGAAGATCCTACCTCTTCGCAAAGCACACTCCTTAGAGCACACAGCCTCGTGAAGCACACTTCCTCCACGGAGCTAGATTAGCCGCCACGAAGAACCTCTCTTTCATGAAGAACACTACCTTCACGAGAGAAAAATATTTTCTTCAAAAACTCTCTACTTATCTCAAAGGGGTTGACTTATATTTATAGGTGATTCCATCGACCCTCCATCCTTCCGTATAAAGTCAATGCCACGTTATCAAAAATCGCAAATCTTCAAAGTTTCTGCCGAAATTTTCTCAATCTCACGAAGCACCACGACCATTTTTTGATCATAGAGCATAACGTAATTGCCGAGCATCACTGTCAATCCCTTCAAGCCTTCACCGCGAAGATCCCTTGGAAAGCCCTTCACCGTCGTGATGCGCTTCAACCTCTTCCGTTCATGAAGCTTGATGTAATCGTAAAGAACACCATCAAAATTATTCTTATCTTCACAAAATTCAATCCATGAAGCCTATCTTTGAGAAACTCATGCCTTTACAATATTTAAATAATATCTTCAAGGATATCTAGTTTTCACGATGCTCACCATCCTCCAAATTTTGGACCACAAAAATTTGGCAAACACTAGGAAACGCCGCCAACTTGTACTGATCTTTTGTACCGCCTTCAGATCATCCATTCCTTTATCATGGTTCATGGTCAACATTTATTGTCAACAATATCTCTAGAACTTTAAAATTCACCATGGAACCATGCTTTTTCAACAAACACAATCAACCCAAAAAATATAGCAATGTTACACTGAGGGATTTTTTCCCGACAATCTCCCCCTTTGGGTTTGTTAACAACTATTCTCAGAATAATTTTTTGTACTTTGATACCTCTCTGAAGCTCCTTATGGCTTCTACCACCATTCACCTCTTGTGATTCTGATAGTGTTCAAGGATTCAAATAACACGTACACTAATCCCACATGAGCACTGATCAACATGAGAAACAGGAGTAGTATGAGAAGTTCATAAATGAATCACTTAATGTCAGACACCAATTATCGATTCCAAACTAATACCAATTAATAAATTGACACCAATTGCTGAACCACACTGATACCAATTGGTGATAGTTGGAAACCTTCTCTCACCATTCCAACATCACTGTTCTGCTTTTATCATGATCCTCAGCTGTCATGATATCTATTCTTTGATCAATCACTTCTAGCATTGTCAGATTTAAAACGCTCCCCCTATCTCATTCTACTACCCCTATCTTGTTGCTCCACCTATCAGCTTCTCCCTATATCTTTGAAAAAGACATTTTATCCCTTTAAAAGCCATAGTTTCTCCCCCTAGAAAAGTCACTATTTCTCCCCCTTTTTCAACAAACCCAAAAGGCACTCATCTGTGGTCTGAGACATAGGTAAGAGAACACATTATCATAGTATAGAAAAACACACAATACCTCAGGGAGAGGGGGTGTTCCACATCCACACTCTTTTAAGTGCGGGGATTTGACTAAACTCCCAGAGGTAGTCAATGCATTTCAAATACTTCCTTGGGTATAGCCTTTGTCAGAATGTCTACAACCTATAGTTCTGTAGGCACATACTCCAATTTCACAATTCCTTGCTCAACCTTATCCTTGATAAAATGATACTTTATCTCAATGCGCTTTTTCCTTGAGTGATGGATGGGATTTTTGCTGAGATTTATAGCACTTGATTTATCGCACTAGATTCTGATTGGAGACTTCACTTAAATGACCATATCATCAAGCTACTTTTTCATCCACAATAACTGTGTGAATGCTTGAGTGGTGAAAATATACTCATCTTTTACGATGCTCAATGAAATGCAATCTTGCTTCTTGCTTAGCCAAGAAATACACAAACCACCAAGATTGAATGCACCTCCTGATGTTGATTTCCTATCATCCGCTGATCCAGGCCAATCATTATATGTATATCCCAAAATCTCTTGAGCAGATTTGTCAGTATACTTAAAACCAAAATCCACAGTGCCCTTGATATACCAAAGTATTATTTTCACTGCAAGAAAGCATCTTTCCTTGGGATTTCTTTGATATCGTGCTGCTTGGTATGTGAAAAATATAATGTCAGGTCCTGTCGCTATCAGGTACAATAATATCCTAGTTATCTGCCTATATTCTGTTATATTAAATGCCTTGCCATTATCATCACCTGACAGTTTCATATGAGTAGCAACTAGAGTCTTCATCTCCTAGGAAGTGTCCATGACAAAACTTCTCAAAACCTCCTTAGAATATTTGGATTTAGAAATGAATATTACATTCCTTCCTTGTGTCACCCATACTGAAAACCAATCTTTTTCATGTACTGATCTAGCCTTGAGTACCATGCTCTCAGTGTTTGCTTCTGCCCATACACCGCCTTCTTTAGTCTGAAAAACTTTTTATCATCCTCATGAATGAGAAAACCATGTGGCTGCTCAATATACACTTCTTCCTCCAGAACCCCATTCAAAAATACAGATTTTACGTCCATCTGGAAAACATTGAGCTTCCTTTGCACTACAATGGCTAGAAATAATTTGATTGTCTCTAGTATTGCAACTGGTAAAAATGTCTCATCCACATCTATTCCCTATATATAAAAGTATCCCTTGAACACTAGTCATGCTTTGTTCTGAATCATTGTGCCATGTCATTGATATTTTTGCCATAAAACCATTTAGTTCTAATGAAATTCATATATACTGGCCTCGAAACAATATCCCATGTTTGATTCTTTTCTGAATCAGAATTATCCACTTCTACTCCACCTTTGTTGCTTTCCACCTCATTACATTTATCTGGAAGTTTATCACTATTTCATTGTTTAGTGGCATCATTTCTTTCAGCTACTTTTCTGAGCTACTTGTGGAAAGAGGGTTGAAATTCTCTTGAAGCTTCATGGTATCCTAAAAATAGTCAGATGATACCATATTGTTAGACCAAAATAGATAAGCATGAAATTCTTGATTATTGCTACTTCTCCCGCAATATTTCTTCACTTGATAGAAAACACCTAAGTCAAGTCATTAAAATATATCATTGATGGATCTTGCATCTGATTTGGTTATTGAATGATCCCCCTATGTTATGAAACACTTATTGGGGTTAGGCCCACTCTTTAGACTCATAACCATTCTTATCCACCTGATTTGAGGCAATTGAAACCCTATAGCATATCACTTCTTCACTTTTCATCTTTATATGCCACTTCCCCTTGGATCATATCTCTCTAAAACCTGAAACACTTGAATCATCAGTTAACAACATTTATACATAGGGAGAGGGGATCTCCTAGAATCCTCAAGAATATGATTTTGGTTGATCTTGATGGGTCAACCCTTTGATTATTTATTGTAGAGCATCACACTCCATCCTCGCTTCTTCTATTTTCCTAGCCAAATTCAATTGTTCTAGCCATATGACTAGGCATTATTTACCCACATTCTGATCCATTTTCTGATATGTTGATTCGGAAGGCTTGTCCTTCCTCACACATTGAGGATTAAACCCACTGGTAGACATTTCCTTCATTTATGTTCCACCAATATGCCACTTCCCTTGATTCCTTCTTCCAGTAGGAATCTATCTTCTTGTCATCTTCCATTGCTTCTTCTACTATTGCAGGGATTTTCCTTTTTCATCCATTTCCCTCTTTGGCACACAACATGTGAATTTTTCAACACATTCTTTTTTATCTATCTTTTATCAGATATATGAGTCACCACACTGTTTTTCAATGGTGGTGAGTCTTCCACTGAATGTGCATTATTTTTACTCACAACTAGAGTAGATATCCCCTTAATCGTCCAGGTTTTTTCACATTCTCTCCATGAGAGATATTCACTTTGTCTTCTAGTGTATAATTTCTTACCATGCACACCTAGAGTTGAGAATATCCTTTCGAGTTCCTTCTCCTTTCTTGCGTTCTTCTTGCTGAAATTTCTTTCCCAATACCAATGATTAGAACATATAAAACATCTTCCATTAAATGCATACCTCATTTCATTATCTCTTAGTCGATATATTGATGCAGCTTGAGTTCTTATTCTGAAATTGATCTCATGATCTTCCTGACACATATTCATGGTGTGTACCATTCTTCTACAGTAATAGAATCTAATGAATGCTTTCGTATGAGAGACTCTTCTCTCTGATTTCTCATGATGCTTCTTCTTATTCTCAGATGAATAAAAGTTTCTATTTTCATAGCATGAAATGTATTCTAGATCATTTGAACAGAAGCTTGATGTGTGGCCATGAATCAAACATAAATAGCACATGTTGTCACTTCTTTTTTGTAACTGTCCTCTTAGGCCTATCTCCATCACCTACAACTTTTTCCCCACTCCTGGAACTATTCATGGGTTTCATTATATTATACACGGGAGGGGATTCATCAAATCCAATGCCAATTTTTTCCAAACTATATGGTATTTGTGAAGAGAAAATATTTTCTTGTTTCTCCTCAGAGAACTCATACTTAATTTTCATTTTATCATCACCTTCTGAAGGAAAATTGAATAGTAAGTGCAGTGCATCCTTCAACATAGGTTTTCCTTTTTCTTTTGAAATATCCATTTACTTCTTGGATTTTTCTATATCTTCATCCAATTATTGAATCTTCTTATCTCTTGATTCAAGTTGAGCACTGAGTTATTTTCTGAGATTCTTCCCACTACTCAACCCATCTTACAGTTCTTGTGTGATCTTTTCTACCATATCTCATTTCTCCTTCACTTTAAATTTTTCTTTTTCAATAGAATCTAAACAACATGAATTATCTTGTTCTAGCCTTTGATTCATCTGAACTAGTTCAGATAGGTGTGTCACAAGATCATCATTTCTGGATTTCAAATGTTAAATCTCATCTGAGTTCAGATTCTTTCCCTTGACATCAACTTTTATTTTTCTACCTTTATTGATCTCTTACATAGTTTTTCATATTGAGAATCATTCTTCTCCCTCAGATCAGTAGCAACATCAATAAGCCTTTGATTCAAACATCTTAGCTTGTTGATCTCAGTTTCCAGTGCTTGGATCCGAATATCTTTAGATTTAATTTCATCAGTGAATTTATGATGCTGTTCTTTCTCTTTGTGGACAACATCCACTTTTTGACTCATGGGTGCTTCATCATCATCAACAGTTCCAACATCACTTGGAATAATAGGTTCTTTACTCATCCCTTTAGAATCATTGAATGAGTAAGTATTTTCACAGTATTATTCATCCAAACCATTCTTCTGTTCACTACATGATTCAATTAAATGAATCACACTCTTTCCATTGACACTTCCATAGTGGGTAATTTCACCAGCCTTATGCTTCTTCTTTGATGTTCTTCCCTTTTCCATGGGCCAATATGATAAGAGCAGACTGTATATTTAACATGAGAAATCTACTGAACCAAGTAATAGAAAAGAAATCAGATAAAATAAATCAATCCCTCTAATACCAATTGATAGGACTAATAGGGGCCTATATACCCTAAGTGGGGGGGGGGGGGTGAATTAGGGTCCAGATATTCTTTTCTAAATTCTTCCTACCCCACTGGATCTTGACCTCTTTATTACAATGGTCACTTTGTTTTCACTTATGTGTTTATTGAGACCACTTCATTTCTTCTTTATCTAATGACGATTATTTGAATGCAATGCAAGGAAGAAAGCAGGAAGACACTGAGATTTTTACTTGGTTCACCCTCACTGGGTTACATCCAAGGAGCATAAAAAGTCGATGTGCCACTGTACCAAATCCAATAAGGCTTACTTCCAATAATGTTCGGGCTAGATCACTTCAATGCCCAGGCTCACTACCTTTACAAAGTTTAGGGTCATCTCACTACTTTCCCAAGGGTCACTCCCTTTTTCTCTTTCACTGGCTCACTGCCAGTAGAAAGGATTACCTTCTTCCTGTTCCTTTGGTCACTGCACATGGAAGGGATCCACTCACTGTTTATAGTCCTGTAGGTATATTTATTTTATTGAAATAATGCATCCTAGACAGTTGATATATAATCTATTGAAGTTCAAAGTTCATCCACTAATGAATACCCCTTTTACCCTAAACACTGGTCAACTACCTTTGGAAATACCTTCATAAAGCACCCTACTTCGCAAGACTCCCAATTTCGTGAAGCTCAAAAAAGACTTCACAAAGCTCCTGCCTTTTCGTGAAGATCAATCCTTCGCAAATCTTAGGCCATTGCGAAGATCCTGCCTCTTCACGAAGCACACTCCTTAGAGCACGTGGCCTCACGAAGCACACTTCCTTCACGAAGATAGATTAGCCGCTGCAAAGTTCCTCTCTTTCATGAAGAACACTACCTTCATGAACCAAGAGGAAAATATTTTCTTCGAAAACTCTATACTTCTCTCGAGGGGGTAGACCTCTATTTATAGGTGATTCCACAGACCCTCGATCCTTCCATGCAAAGTCAACACCACGTCATCACAAATTGCGAAGCTCCGAAGTTTTCGTTGAAATTCTCTCAATCTTACGAAGAACCACGACAATTTTCCGATCGCGGAGCTTGACGTAATCACCGAGCATCACCGTAAATCCCTTCACACCTTCACCACGATGCTCCCTCGCAAAGCCCTTCACCGTTGCGATGCGATTCAACCTCTTCCATTCATGAAGCTTGACGTAATCACGATGAAAACCGTCAACATTCTTCTTGTCTTCACAAAATTCAATCCATAAATCCTATCTTCACAAAACTCATGACTTTTCCGTATTTAAATAAGATCTTCAAGGATATCCACTTTTCACGATGCTCACCAACCTCCAAATTTTGGACCCCAAAAATTTGGCAAACCCTAGGAAATGATGCCACCTTGTACTGCTCTTTTGTACCACCTCCAGATCTTCCATTCCTTTTCCATGGTTCTTTGTCAACATTGATTGTCAAAAATATCTTTGGAACTTGACAATTCACCATGGAAACCTTCTTTTTCAACAAACACAATCAACCCAAAAATACTGCAATGTTACCTTGAGGGATTTTTTCCCAACATATTTCATCTAAAGGTTAAACATTATTAATACTATAAAGACCAATCCATTTCAAATTAAGCTTACCTGGGTGAATATTTAGCTAAGAATTGTGTATGGGGATCTTCTCACCAATATGAAACCTCCACTGATGAATAATGTCATCATGTATAACATTTTTCTTCTATTTTAAATCTAAGAGTTATCATATGTATAACACCTAATTTCTTCCTATTTCTGCATCTTCAACATTCTATACTCACATACATATAAGAGATTAATATTTCATTGTTTAAAAACCCAATATGTAAAGAGATATTCCTACATAAGAAGGTTGAAATCCTTAAAAAACATAATTCTATATGGATACATTCTATTTGGGGTTTTTAAAGCTGTATGGTACAACCAAAGTGCATCATTCAAGAAGAAAATTCAATATGTCTTATTGGGTTGTACCATTTTTTCAATATTTTCTTAACTTTCTGATTTGAAATTTATACTTGTCTATTTTTTAGTGGTGATATGAAATAGAGGCTTTATGAACAACCAAATACTTATAAAGAAATTTTTTCATACTGAGATTAAAAAAAATGTGAACCCTGATCACTAATGATGCATCTTGGTTATCGAAACCTATTGAATATATGAGATCTCATGAAATTGAAAACCAATCACGAGTCATCGAGCCTTGTAGAATTTTATTTCAACCCTTAAGAGGAACAATCAATGACCAATAATATACATATAAATCCAAATGATTTTGGAAAATTCCCCATGAATTTAATTCTTTATTCATCGAATATCTAAAAAAATTTCATGGGTTGTTAAGGAATTTGA
The DNA here is from genome assembly GCA_963277665.1 of Viscum album. Classification (NCBI taxonomy): domain Eukaryota; kingdom Viridiplantae; phylum Streptophyta; class Magnoliopsida; order Santalales; family Viscaceae; genus Viscum; species Viscum album. The sequence goes on from OY728126.1 coordinate 69,208,388, forward strand.
TTCCTCTTAAAGATATCGCCTATGAATTGAAATCATGTGTATGAATTAAAAAATAAATGGGAATATATATAAAATATTATCCAATAAATTATATGGTTAAGGAACTTTGTATTTTTACATTAAGATCCAAAGTGTCCCCCATAAGACAAAGTTTAGTAAAAAATTAAAACTAATGTGAAATCATCATCAGGGACACACTAATAGAAAAACTAGTCACTAAAAATTCTCTGAAATTATGGCTCATCCCAAATATATCATAATTAATCATGATTAATTCTTTGGGACTTTGAAATGATAAGATCAATGGGGATCCTAGATTCTTATAAAAAATTCACAATGACTGTATACTAAGGGGTAAGGTCTAAAACATCACAAAGGTGATCACGAGGAAAGAATTCTCCCATGGGGATGGATGAGTCAACATGGTGGTACAATTGTGTGTTAATACTACTAATGTGGTTAGCTACCAAATTTTACAATCCTATCTTATCTCAAATCTCTATGTTAAACTTTTAGAGGATGATCATCCAACGTATGAGGCGGGGATTAACATCAGGTTTCTTAAAGAGAAACCAAAGGTCCACATGATCAGAAGACATAATTATTTATGACCCAAGAAGATATTAATGGATTTTTTCTAAGGAAAAAACAACATAAAGAAGTTCCTTTATAGTGGGGTTTTAGTTTTCCTAGGCAGGTTTAAGGGTATGTGAGGAATACACAATGAAACAAGGATATCTCTAAACCCTTTGTGATAAAAATATTCTAACTGAATAGTAAGATGCATCAAATATAAGTTTTAAGGGGAGATCCCACCATGTAGGTTGGTTGGTGGGATTTGATATAAGACTCCATTTTAGTGAATTAAATGCATCCTTAACTTTGGTTATAAAAAAACTCAGAATAATATTTCAATAATCCTGATAAGGGAAGTGCAATATTACTAACGTCTTTAATGAATCCATGAAAAAACCCAGCTTGAAGAAATAAATAACACACCTCACATACATATTTTGGATATGTAATAGAGGAAGTTATTTCAATTTTTGATTTATTAACTTGGACTCCCTTACTCAAAATAAAATTCCCAAGAACTATTCCTCATTATACCATGAAATAGAATTTATCATAGTTTAATATGAGATATTTTTCAATGCAACGACAGAGGATAAAACCTAGGTTTTACAAATAATCATAAAAGGAAGAGACATAAAATGTAAAATAAACTATAAAAACTTCTAAAATATTCTCAATGTACTTAGAAAACATATTCAACATACAACATAGAAAAGTAGTACGAGCATTACAGTGATCAAATGGAATCCTACTCTATGAAAATATGATGAATGTATAGGTAAATTTAATATTTTATTAATCCTAAATGGATATATGGATTTGAAAAAAACCCATATTATAATGACCCAGTCTTAACATACAGAGGTGTTACATTGTTTTTGTAGAATACTTAATAAATTACACAAATAGATTTCCAAAGAATATATTATTTTAGTTCCTTTGGAAAATTGGAACAAAAATCTTCAAACATAGGGAAATATCTTTAATTTGTCCCAAAAATATCTTCCTCATTTGTAATTTTACATTAAATCATTTCATCATAACCTAGGGAAAAGAAACAAAAGAAAGGAGTGAGCTTGAATGCTCAGTAAGGGGAAATAATGGAAAAAGGTAAGCATAACATGGACATAAGGGTACAAGAACATGATTGTATAATTAAGATACCATTCACCACAAATCAAAGATCATAAACATGGGTCACGACATAAAGATTAGAATTTCATAAGACATGAATCAAAAGATAACCAAGAACATAACCAGTCGATGAAATGCATATGAATAAGACATGGAATTGTGGGATACACAACTGTGTATAACATTGTGAACATGTATAACTAGAAATAGGTTCACTCACTAAGTTATAGAAATGAAATTAGGCCCTTTAATAAACTTATGGACATGAAACCTGGTCCAAAAATAATGTTGTGAACATGCAATCAGGTTCATACAGAGTATTGTGAACATGTAATCAGGTTAACTAATAAACTTATGGACTTGAAACTAGGTCCATGAATAATATTGTGAACATGTAATAAAGTTCACACATAACATTATCAAAACATAATAAGGTTCACTCATAACATTTTGAACATATAATCAGGTTCACAGATAAATTTTGGAAACTTAACCAGGTCCATTCATAACATTGTGAATATATAATCATGTTTACGCATAAAATTTATACTCATGAGTCATCCATAATTATTCAATTCATTGAAGGGATATATAGGACCCACCCATCACATAATAACTCATTCATATATGTTCTAAAAGATAATAAAACTTGAATCATATCATGACCCATAAAAAGAGATCATATCATTACCTATGAAATGAAATGGGTATTATTAATATTTTATCATATCATAACCTATATAAAATATATAAGATTCATAATCCATTTATACTTTAATAACAAATGAAAGGAAGCGGGTTTCATAATCCTTTATCATTGTATAACCTGTTGAATATAAATGGGGTTTATAAGTATATAAAACATGGAAGATGAAAGTTTTTCATAAAAATATAACCCAAGGAAGATGAATGGGTTTCATAGACATTTAACCTCATAAAGAGAAAAAATTTTAAAAAATATTTAACCTATGAAAAAGAAATGGGTTTCCATAAAAGTCAAGCCATAAAAAACCATTTAAAGAAAGAATATGAATGGAACCTTTAGATCATTTCCATGAAGGGTATCAGTAACATCAACAGATATCATCTTTGTTGGAAAATAAATTTGAAATATATTTCAATAACATTCCATGTAGAAAATATCCTTTCTTATTTGAAGAAGGCTTTTTAATAAACATAACCTTTTAAAAAACATTTTCTTTTAAAATACAATGAAAACATAGAAATAATGTTTGAAATCATTTTTAAAAACTTTTTTTTTGAAAACATATAAAATATGCTTGAATTTGTTTTAAATCCGTTATTCATGGAAATAATTCGAAGACATATAAAATAATATTTGGGAGCATTAAAATATTTTTCATAAAAAAACCTTTTTTAAAACTTCTAAAGGATGTTTTTAAAATTATTTAATTTCTTTTAAACCTAAAACATTTTTTGAAAACCATTTTCATTGAAAACCACTTGAAAAAAATGAATTTAAAGAATATTAAGGAAGAAATTCTATTTATAATAAAATAATATAACTTTTAGTATTATAAATGAAGCTTCAAGGTAATGATTATTAGAATGGAAGGTAAATCCGTACATGATGAACATTCCTTTTCTACCAGAAAAAGTTTAGAAAAGTCCATCGACCGGAAAATGAAAAAATTATTCAATTTTAAAAACCACTTTTTTTAAAATATAAAAAATTGGTAAAAATTTATTTTAAATATCATAGAATATTATTAGAATATTTTATGAAACATTTTAGAAATCATGGTTTTAAAGGAACAAAAATTTACAAATGAAGAGAGATGTAAAGTCGGGATTTCTTAAAAACACTTTATTTATCATCTTATAGACCAAATGGTAGAAAATGGTAATATTAATTGGATATAAAATTAATAACCATAATATAATAAAACTAATGAGTGTTATTTAGATACGGATCATAATATTTCATCAAGGGGAGTATAATCATAAACAATCTCGATAAATGGTGAGATTATGACTATAAACCGTTACCAATTTGGTAACATTAAATCTTAACAAAATAGAAGGAAAAAATGGAATAAAGCCTAAAATATCATTAAAATTAGTATATTAATGATATAAAATGTCAAAATCATTATTTATATCTCCCTGAAAAATATAGGTGCATAACATGGCATGTGTCTCATAGAAAAAAAATGAGAAAAAATTACTTTACCGATTTGGTAATTTTTGAAACATAAACCCCATAAAATAAATATAATTGAATGAAAATTTAAATAAATATAAATTTAATAATAATAATCATAGATTAAATTAATTGTATGTATATATACCACACAAAAGAAAATAGTGGTGAAAATTTCATCTATCACACGAATATAAAAAGTGAGATGAAATTCTATTACCTTATGTCTTGAGTCTCATCGTACTCATAAAATATTCCTCAATAAAAAATTGAAGTTTATAATACATTTTTTAAAATAAAATATTCTTATATCATATGACATATATGTTTTTTATGGACTCATACTACCCCATTATTAAAAATTCCATGTTAAAGTTATGCTTTGGGTCATATCCGGTTGGTTTTTCACAGGTATGATAATTTGTTATATCTTTGTTCCTAATACTTATATCATGTTTTAAAAAATGTTAAACATGATATAAATATAATTTATATTAACTATATCTTTATTATAATTATATATATAATATATAAGTATGAAATCGAATACACTGTTCATGGAGACGATAGGCCGTACATACACATGAACACAATTTCCGTTTTATTATCGTATTGAATGAAAGAAAGTAAATGAAATATATGTATATATATCATTATTAAATTCTCCTAATTATAATATATATATATATATATATCAAATAAGTTCACTAAACCCATTATTAAAACATTTCATGTAGAGTGTGAATGAATCACATCACTTTGAGGAGGCAGTAGTCCAAATGTCCATGAACGATGTTATCGTATTTACACAAGATGCAAATTATAAAGGTATATGTTATAAAAGAAATATAGAAGAATTAATTCATAAGAAATATAATATATATCATATATATATATCATGTTTATCATAATTTCCAACCATGAACGGTGGTAAAGAATAATAAACAATCATAGTTTGATGAGACAATACTTTGCTGTACACATAAACAATATGTTTGTTACCCATTAAATGGAAGTGTGTGTAAGGGTAAGTAGAAAAATTATCATAAAATGTATTAAAATATTTGGTATACTGAGGATATTATTTATTCCTGGAATAAGATTAATTTTGATAGTGGATAATGAAAATAATTAAAGGATCTTGAGGAAGGAAGTTACCACTTCTTTATGTAACTGAATTTGGTTTCCACCAAAGGGATTCCTTGGTTCGATATATTCCAAAAGGAATTATTAAAAAAGGGTGGGAGTAATTTTTGGGAAGTTAATTGGGTATATCTTTACTAAACATAAGAGGTTTTTGAGGTGTGAATAATGTGGAGAGATGGTGGCATTTATATGGAAGGGAGGAGACACACTTGAAATTTTTGAAAATAAGTTTGGTGTACCCACGTTTTTACCTTAAAAATTCATTAAAAATTAAAAACAAACTCAATAATTTGATGTCTATTTCTAAATATATTCTTAAAAGTTTGTTTTAACAAGTTTCTAGGTCATTTTAACCCTTAAGTTAAATATTTATTCCGTTGATAAGCATAATTTTACCTTAATCACTGTATTAATTTTAACTACATTCACTAATATTTTTGGTCAAAAACTAATTTGAAATTATTAATTATTATAAATTATTTTTATTCCAAATATGGAATCCATTTTTTTAAATTCCAATCATATAAGTAGTATAAATTAATTTTAAATTTATCTGGTAGTTGAGATGATAATGTGAGTTTTTAATGTAAAAATGATCAGATGTTCGATATGTTTTACATTAAATATCAATGTGAAATTGGTTCCATTGAAATAAATTTGATTTATTGATAAAAAAATTATTCTAATTAAAATTTAAAAGCATTTTAAAATATAATTTAACCTTATAAATAAATTAAATAAAAAATTAGTTTTGAATAAGAATTCATTATTGTTCACTATCCATTAAAAAATGAAACTTAAAAAAACCAAAGAAAAACCCGAACCAAATTTTTATGTTTATCTTTCAAAAATGTGTTTTATTTTGACACATAAAATTTATAAAAGTTCCAAAATTTATTTTTATAATAGGTTCTCTATTAAAATTCTGTAAAACTGATTTTATAAAAATATAGGTTTTTATGTGTAATATTGGGTTTGTTCTCATCCGATGAATATTGAATCAATTATATGAATATAAAAAATATTTGTTTGAATATATAAAATATAAATTTAATTAATATCATTCAGTAATAGTATTTAATTTATATAATTAAGATAAATCTCTTTTTCATATAAAAATAACTTTTATAAAATCACTCCATCTATATTTATTTGGTTTCAATATTAATTTCTAATAAATAGGGAAAAATGAATTCATTTATATATATTCCTAATTAATTAAATCCCATAATATTTAATTTAGTAAATAGATTATATCTTATTTTATTAACTAGTAATTTTTTTTAATAATATATTATTGTTTGGTGACACTCGGTCAGGAATTTCATGCATGTAATCAAGGAAAGTAAGTCTTTAGTGTAATTTATGCTGACCTCAGTATTCCGTGTAGAGAATTATAAACATTATGTTGCATGTAGTGCATGATTAAATTGGTTTTTCATGTAGCACAAGCCAAAATGTTGTCATCAGAATAGAATATTTGACTTAGTGAAATGTAATACATTAATGAAAATTAATTTATTTGATAGAAAAAAGGTCTATAAAAACTCAGGGTGTTACACTATACCCCCCTTAAAATTAATTTCTCCATTGAAATTCATCTGGGTTATCAATGTTTTAATACTTGAAATTTACATTCATAGATTCCCACATCATAATAATGAAAACTAAAACATCATTTTAAAAAATAAAATTTGAAACATAATTGTCACCCAAAGTATCAAAAAACTAGGTTTCCACATAGGAGAATATATTTTGGAACAAAATTTTGGATACAGAAAAAAAATCATAAATAATCATAGTGATTGGTAAAAATCACTAATAAAAGGGAAGTGGGTTATCCATATAAAGTTTATACTCACAAACCTTTAAGTGAATAAACATTAAAGAGGTCATTGATATCATCAAAATGATGATAATAGTAAAACATTTTATTTCAATACCCTTATCAAAAATTTGATTTCTTTTACAAGAAGATATACTTACCTGACTTCATTCCATTTAAAAAGTAAAATCTCACCCTTTGGTATTATCTTGACCAATTTACACTTGAATTTATTTTTCAAAAAGGAATATTAATTTTCATTTATAGAGCACTAACTGATCATGAGATCCATGATAATCTATCCCATATCTATTTAGTTACCAATAACACAAAGTTGTAAGAGAAGGTTTTCCAATATGAATAAATTCTCATGTGGTGAGATAATAAATTGATCTCAGAAACTTCATTGGAAGTTTAAATTAAAAATTAATCAAATGGTTAACCTTATAACCCTTTTGATATATGGAAATCAAAAACTTTAGAAAGAAGGTCTTGAAATCAGATTTACATTGATCCTCCATATATCACAATGTATCTCTTCGTTGTCACATTACAAACATGTGAATACCTTCATCATGTATTTTCTTGAAACATGGTAATAAAATTAATTACCATAAATATTTTTTGAAAACATGATTGTATTCTTAGTCCAAAGTTTATTGGATATATTCCTTAAATCGAAAAATGTTGTAAACTCCTTCCATGACAGCATAAACCACTTGTTAAAAAAATCCTTAATCGGTTAAAATTTGATCAATATCATCCAATTTACTTATCCATATCTAACATATCTTTACCCAAACATCATTATCTCAACATAAGTATCATATTAAGGGTTACCTTCCCTTAATAAAATTATCACCTTTCCATGAAATCGGTTTTCTACCTCACAATCACAGTTCAATATATCCTATAGAATTATAAAATACTTTATATGGAATATATTTATATATTTCATGACTCGTATAATATACAATTTTAATTACATATCATATACACTTCAATAATCCAAATTTATTCTTAAACCAGTACTCATGATTTATTAAATTATTCATTAATACCTCTTTCATAGAATATGAAATATTCATCATGTACTAACATTTATTAAACACAATTTAGTCATGATTATTAGAAAAACTATTAAAATAACAACTACCTTTTATATATCATTGATGCTAATTTTATCATCAGAATAAAAACCATTACTTTTACCACCTTTATAATTTTATTCATGAGCCTTACACATAGGATATTGATTTTCATAATTCCCATACCTTCCACATTTAAATAAATCGTCAATTGATAATACCTTAGTGAGGTTTACATTCCTATCCATTGCGTTAACTGAACTCCTCATGTTACCTTTCATGTTAGTTTATTTGTGTCTTTATTTTAAACATTCAAAAATATTATTATTAATCTAATAGATTCACTTGGTTTATTCTTTCCACATTCTAAACATGTAGGAAACTGAATATTTTTTCCACCATGATCACCATTGCCCAAACTCTCATCAGACTCCTTCCTTCTCTTCCTTGGTGAGTCTGGGAGTTGGTTAAGGTACACATTGTTAATCACGTTCCTTGAAAACTGATTAGGTATGATCAAAAAATCCTTCACTCTAGTGATAATACCATTTGACTTCTCATCAGAAAATTTAAATCACATTCAACATAAACCCAGTTCCTACTAGTTACCACCATTAGCTAAAACCATAAACTATAATGTGAGCAATACTTATCAAAATAGAAAACCACATAGTCATGAAAAATAACTTATAGGATTCCTAAATAATGGATCCTAAAAATTAAATCTATGAAACCTTAGGTTTATCGTAGGTTATTCATAGTCATTTTATTCTTAAATTATTCACGGTGGTTTATAAAGAGTTTGATAATTCCCAATGAAAATCTCACAGGAGTGTCAAAATAAGTGTGTATCAATACCCGCTGTCGTGTACTAAGTTATGCGAAGTCAATCCCGCCACACATTTTTAAAATTTTTACCCCTTGGTACATCTATTCTAGAGCCACATCCATTTTTATTATCTAGATAGGGATGTATTTATAGGAATCCACTTAGTCTACCCTTTACCAAAAGTCCAAGACATTTTCTTATCCTTAAAATTATCATTAGAGACATCCTTATAAATATCATTTGAAATATTCCTAGGGATATCAATAAACTTTTCTCATCCTAGTTTCCAAATCATAACTAAAACTTCTCTATGATACAAACTATAATGACACAGTCTTAACGTACATAGAAATTACATCATTTTTGTGGAATACCCAATACATTAAACAAACAGATGCCCAAATACCATATTAGTTTAGTGCCTTTGGAAACATGGAATGAAAATATTATAACTAAGTGAAAGATCTTCAATGAGACCACTAAAAAACGTTTTTTAATAACCTGGTGAAAGGAAATATAAGATATTGGTGATCTTGAATGCATAATAAGGGTAAATAAATAAAATAAGTAAGTATAACATTAACATAAATGAGAATATGATCGTATCATTAGGAGATCATATCTTGCGTTTCAAAGATTATAAACATGAATCATGGTATATATATTACTAGTTCATATGAAATGAACCATAAGTTAATTAGGAACATAAGAAATGAAATAATTAATATGAATAAGACAAGGAATTATAGATTTCACATCATTTTATAACATTGTGGACATGTATAAGTAGAAATAGGTTTTGACATTAATTTAATGACATAATATCTAGCCCCATATAAGCTTATAGACATGAAACTAGGTCTAGAAATAAATTTTTTTATATGAAATTAGGTTCATGCATAACATTATGAACATGTAATCTGGTATACAGAAAAACTTATGGAAATGAAACCAGGTCCATACATAATTTTGTGAACATGTAATGAGGTTCACACACAACATTAAAAATATATAATAAGGTTCAACCATAACATTGTGAACATGTAATTAGTGGTTCAATCATAACATTGTGAACATATAATTAGGTAAACACACAAATTTATACACATGTAACCGATTCCATGCATATCATTACGAACATATAATCAAGTTCACAAATAACCTTTATACTCATGAGTCATCCATCATTACCCAATGCATTGGAGAGAGATATAGGTCCAAATCATTACAGAATGACTCATACATACATGTGCCACAAGATAATAAAACATACATCATATCATGACCCACAAAAAGATATCATTTCATAAACCATGAAATGATCATAACTTTTAATCATATCCTAACATATTGAAAATATAAATTTTTTATAATCATTTCATCATAGAATAACTTTTGAAAGGAGGCAGGTTTTATAAGAATTTATCATGATATAAACCATCAAATATAAAGATGATTCATAAATTTATAACCCATGTAAGAGGAATGGGATTCATAAACATATAACCTATGGAAGAGGAACAAGATTCAGAAAAATTTAATCCATGAAAGTGAAACATGTTTCATAAACATTTATCCCATGAAAGAGAAACAAGTTTTCATAAATGACATGCCATAAAAAAGACAACTAAGATAATATTAATGGAACCTTTGGATCATCTCCCAATAGGGGATGAGTAACAACAACATATGTCATATTTTATGGAAAATAATTTTGAAATATCTTTGAAAAACATTTGTTGCAGAAAATGTCCTTTCTTTATTAAAAAATGATTTTTAATACAAAAAAAGTTTTTAAAACTAATTTCTTTTAATATACTTTAAAATCTCAGAAATAAGGATTGAACTCATTATAAAAACCATTTTTAAATTGTAAACATATAAAATAATATTGAAAGAATTTTGAAAAGTGTTTTTCTTGAAAATAAATTGAAAACATATAAAATAATCTATGAGATCATTTAAATAATTTTCATTGAAAAAAAACTTTTTGAAATTTTATAAATGATTTTTTCAAATTCATTTAAAACAATATTTTAACATAACACATTTTTTGAAAACTTTTTTCTTTGAAAACCATTTTAAAAAAAGAATTTCCAGAATATTAGGAAAACATTATATTTAAAATAAAAGAAAATAACTAGTATTATTCTAAAGTAAGATTAAATGTAAGGATGATCATGATGGAAGGTAAATCCATACATGCCAAACATTCCTTTTGAACTGTAAAGAGTTTAGAAAAGTACCTCGACCGAAAAATGACCAGAATATTCCTTTTTAAAAACAAATACTGTTTAAAAGGTAAAACATGCGAAAAATTTTCTTTAAATATCATAGTATAGTATTTGAATATTTTTGGAAACTTTTAATAAAACATTATTTTTAGGTAACATATATTTTTGACTGAAGAGAGAGGTAAAGTCAGGTTTTCATAAAAACACTTTATTGATCATGTTAGTACGAAAGAGTGAAAATTTTTACAATTATTATATATAACATGAATAAATTTTTTTAAAGAAAAATTGTGAGTTTTTTTGGAGATAGATCGCAATATTTCATAAATGGGAGCATAATTATAAATTTTCATGATAAATGATAAGACTGTAACTATAAACCATTACCAATTTGGTAACATTGAATCATAAAAAATTGAAAGAATAAAATTATATGAAGCTTGAAATATCATTAAATGAAGTTTATTCTTGATATAACATGTCAAATTCAATATATACAGCTTATTGAAAAATATAGGTGCATAACATGGCATGTCTCTCAAAGAAGGAAAATTGAGATTTTTTTTTACTGATTTGGTATCTTTTGAAACATAAAACCCATGGAAAAAGATCATAGAATGGACATATAAATACCCATAAATTAAAGAATAAAATTCATATAATATATTCATGGTCAATTTATACACTACTTAAAACAAAATAATGGTGAATATGGCATGTATCTCACAAATATAAAAATTGTCATGAAATTCCCTTACCTTATGTCTTGAATCTTGTTATACTCATAAAAGCATCATGTATAATAAATGTAAGTTATTTATATATATTTTAAAGAAACATATTATTATATCAAATAACATATATGATTTGGTTTTGAATTTATATAACCTTATTGTTAACAATTCCATGTTAAGGTTATTCTTTGAGTAATATCCGCTTTGTTTTCCGCATGTATCATAATTTTATATATCTTTGGTCCTTATACTTTTATCATGATTTATAGAATGTAAACCATGACATAAATATAATTTATAATAAATATATTCTTATTATAATAATCTATTTTATATAGCAATATGAAATTGAATACACCATTCATGGAGATGGCATTCCATACGTACGAATGAACATTGTTTCTGTTTTATTGTCATATTTAAAGAATGAAAGAAAATGAAATATATTTAAATATATGAATATATATAATTATTCAAGTATCCTGATTATATATATGTATATATATTTATATCATATAATTTCACTAAACCCATCCTTAATAAATTCCATGTAGAGTGTGAATGAATAACATCACTTTGAGGAGATGGTCGTCCATATGTCCATTAACAATGTTATCATACTTACACAAGATGAAAAGTATAAAGTTATGTGTCATAAAATAATTACAGAAGAATTAGGGAATAATAAATATAGTATATATCATATATAAACATAATTATAATCCTAATTAAAAACAATCAAAGGGGGTACCAGAAAATGAATAATCATTGTTTTGTGAGACAGTAGTACCACTTATACATAAATAGTATGTTCATTACCCTTTATATGGAAGTTTGTGTAAGTGTTGGTAGAAAACTTATTATAAAAAAATATTAGTATATTTAGGATACTTAGGATATTATTTATGAATGTAATAAGAATAATTGAGTCAGTGGAGAATGAAAATAAAGGAAATGAGCTTGAAAAGGTAAGTTACATCCTCTTTGGGTAACTCCTTTTGAATTGTACCAAAGGGATTCATTGGTTGGATTTATGCCCAAAGGGAGGATTAAAGTTGGAAAAGAGGGATGTTGGGAAATTAATTAGGAATATATTTAATGATCATAAGATTTTTGAGAGGTGTTAATAAGGGGTAAAAGTGGTGGCCTTTTATAGGGAGGAAAGGGGACAAACTTGGCATTTTTTAAAACAAGTTTGGGGTACCAAAATTTTTACCAAACCAAAGGAATAAAAAACCTACCAAGCTCAGTAATTAATGGTTTTTGGTCTAAATATGTACATAAAATGGGCTTTGGACAAGTATCTAGGTCATTATTACCCTAATGAGTATGGTTTATTTCCTTATTAAACTTAATTTTACCTTAATCACTTTAATTAATTTTAAATAAATTCACTAATATTTTTGGTAAAAAATAAGTTGAAATTATTATAAATTAGAAATTATGATTATTTATAATATTTAATCCATTTTTAAAAATTATAATCACATAACTGGAAGAAATTAATTTAAAATTAATCCTGCAGATGAGACGACACTGCAAGTTTTTATTGTAAAAATGATGAAAAGTGTGTTATGTTTTTATATCCAATTTCAATTTGGAATTTATTCCAATGAAATAAAATATATTAATTGATAAAATATTAAAATAATTAAACTTTAAAACTGTTTAAAAATATAACTTATCCCTATAAATAAATTATAAGAAAATGATCTTTTTAATTACAATTTATTATTTGTCATTATTCATTAAAAAAAATGAAACTTCACAGAAATATATGAAAAAATTCTACCTAACCTAATTTTTTATGTTTAAAATTATGAAATGAAGTTTATTTTGGAATATAAAATTTATAAAAGTTAAAAAATTTATTTTTAAAATAGTTTCTCTATTAAAATGTGGTAAAATTGGTTTTATAAAAAATATAAGTTTATATGTGTAATATTGAATATGTTATAATATTATGCATATAGAATCAATTGGATGAATATAAAAAATATATTTTTTGATTATTTAAAATATAAATTTAACTTATATCATTCACACGTAGTAATTAAATTAACTTATTAAGATAAATAGACTTTTCACATAAGAATAGTCATTTGTAAAATCATTCCATTTATATTCATTTGGTTTCTATATTCATTTATAACTATCAGGTAAACTGTGAATTCAAATATTTATATCCATAATTATGTTAATCCTATAATATTAAATTTAATGTCTAGGTTATATCATATTATATTAAATAGTAATATTTTTAATAATATATTACTGTTTGGTAACACTCAATATTACTTGTCATACAAGTCATCAAGGAATGTCAGTCTTGCATTTAACATAAGATCACCCCAGTGTTCTGTGTGGAAAAAAAACTTCCGGTTGTGTGTAATGTATGAATAAATTGGTGTTGAGGGTAGCACAATCCATGTTGGTGCCATGTGAGAGGAATGTTTAACTTAGTGCAATGCAAGACATCAATGAAAAGTAATTTATTCGAGAGAAAATAAAGGTCCATAAAAACTCAGGGTGTTACAAGTTAACCATCAATGAAACAATAATGGGAATTTCAATCCAATATTTCTAACATTTATTCAATGAAAGGTAGAAGAAATTTTTCCTTTTGTGTTGATTTATTTAGTTGGTGGAAGTCAACATAGACTCACCAATTATTTTTCACATGTATTGGAACTATTTTATTCCTTTCATTTGACACTACCATTATTCTTGTTTTCTTAGGCACCATTTGCACTATGTTAAACCATTTACTATCAGATATGGGATAAATGATCCTAGTAGAAAGTATTTTAATAAATTTTAATTTTAAAACTTCAAGGAGGGTGAGATTTAACCATTAATAATCTTGCCTTATGGGTTTAACCTCATCATAAAAAAGTATATGGCGCATGAAAATAGATGGCCTAATCCCAAGAATATCATCCAATGTTCATACTGTCGACTTTTTATGCTCTCTAAAAAGGCCTAGTAGTTTTTATTCCTACCATGAAGGATGTTTATTGTAAATAATGATAATAATTTGGCCAATAACATCAAGATAGGTGTATTTTAAATTTGATGTGAGTTGTTTTAATTCAAACAATTATTATTTTTGGATTATGGGAGGGTATTTAAACGTATTGAGGTCCCTAAAACTATCTATATGCTAATGTATATTATCTTTGGGAATATAATCAATGGAAATGATATTTTCAGAATCATAAATGGTCATGGGTACCTCATAATGAACACAATCATCAATTAAATCAAAAAATACACAATTTTATAAACCCACACAACACAAGAAACATGAATAGTAACTGAAATAATCCAATAATGAAGAATAATAAATTGAATTAGATTATGGATTGAGGAGAAAATTTTGTGTGTGTGTGTGTATTGTTAGATAGCACATATGTCTAATAGTAAGGAAGAGTGGAGTTCTCTTCAATGGGGGTTTTCATAGCATCAAGGATATATGAACTTCTCTTTTCTTCCTTAAACTCCATGGACAATGTAACATTTTAAATTCGGAAGATTTATTTACTATTTTAAGTAAAGACATTCCATGTCTGAGTAGGAATGTCCTTGGGTCCTGTTCCATCTTAAGAATGTAAAAGTCCATAGTGAAGATGAGAGCTTTACTCACCTAAGGACTTCCAAGATAACTCGCATTGGGTGTGTTGTGATTTGGTTGGAATGTTTGATGAAGATTCTCATTGTTTGAATCTCTCAAACTTGTAGATAAGTTTTCATAATGTGAGGAATATCATTAATCAAATCACTTAAATAAAGTATTGAATCAGAAAATAAAGTCTCCCCTATTGTGCATGGTATCATAAAAGTTGATAGATCCTTGAATTTGGTTGGAATCACTCGTTGTATCCATAAAACTAAATTCCTTCCTAGTATGATGACTCTATCATTATTCTTTAGTTTTTATATATTTGTGAAGAGTTCCTTCATAAATTTAGAATAGTGAGGAATTTTATTAACTGTATCCAACTGATGAATATTAATTTTCACCTTTTTAAATGTATCCATGATATATTTATCAATTTAATTATACAAATTTTTCTTGGATTTAGAGAACCTTTGGGGAAAGGGAAGAGGAATGGATTGTTTTTAGGAATCCTCAATGATAACTTGTATAAAATTTTGTTTTTTATGTTCACTCAAATATTTTAAGGGTAGAGAAAGAGAGTTTTCAAGAGGATAAAATAAATGTTGGGTATAATCATTGGAAGGAGAAAGTTCTTTCACCCAATAAATTCAGATAGAACATAAAATACCTTTTTCGTTGGGATTGGGAATAAGTCATAATGGTAGTTGTCTTGAACCTTGCATCATTACCTCACCTATATTTTTTTAATGTTTTCCCAATTGAGTTCATAGGTCTCAAATATCCTATTTTGTGGTTTTTTGGAAGTAGAGGTTCTGTGATTCCATTTTTTTAACCATGTATTCAAGGCTTGGTTTAGATTTGGGAAAATGAGGGTTATTTTGAGAAACTGAAGGATTAGAAGGTTACATATCTTGGACCTATTAATACTAGTTATATTTATGGTAGCTCGAGTTGACTTCGTTTTGGTATTGTGGTATTTATTTACACCCAAGGGTTGGATTTGGTATAATGTTCTCTTTATTAAATAGATTCTCTTGGTGAAAAAGATCCCAAAAATTACTTCTACACAAGGCTTAGATGGATCCTGAAGTTTCCAGCACTGGTAAGAAAAATGAGTGTTATCGGAACAAACACAAAAATATAATGTAATAGGTGGAGAGTTTTAATTACCCTAATAATAAGATAATTTCTTAATAATGGTATGTATTTCATAAATTTTACTAACTTCCTTTTATTCTAAGTAATAAAAAATTACCTCATAAACTTCTTGAGTGGGTGAAATATCTTGTATACCAAATCTTTTAACATTTTGAGCCATGTAGAATATTATGTAATGAGAGGCTAGACGAGTTTTATCAAATAGGGCACCAATAGATGCAACATATATCATTCCATGATCCCTGGGGAAAAGTGCCTCATATAAGTATAGGATTAAATTTTTTCACTAATTTGGTTGTGGGAGAAACTTGAGAAAAGTATATTGAATCTCTCCCAATATTCATGAAGGGTCTATCCTTATGATTGACTAATTCAACACATCTATTTTCTAGTGGATTCAGTTCAAGAGGAGAGGAATAAATTATCTAGGAAGATTTTTTTAGGTTTATTCTATCCCCCAATTATAGTAGGTAGATAGTATAGCCAATCTTTGACTACACCATAAAATGAGAAATGAAAGGCCCTTAAATTCATAAGGTCTTTAGTCACATTTTTCAGTTTCATGGGGGAGTACACAATGAAATATTTCTTAAGATTTTTGTGATGGTCCTCACCTATCATACCATGTAATATATGTTGAATGTGGATGAGGGATGATCTCATCTTAATTTTTGATGATTTTTGTGCGGAATGGATATTTATAGGTTAGTACTCCATATATGGGTGGTTAGTTCTTTTTAATGTTCAGTTATTTGCTTCCATGTTTTTAGATATTTGATTTGTTTTATTTTTTGATTGGTTTTGTAATCCTTGAGGTTCCAAAATAGGCTCCTTAGTGTTAATGCATTTTCATACCATAGAATTCCTAATTTCAGAGTGAAGTGTATTTTCAATTTCATTCACAATTTTAAATAGTTTTGTTTTCCTGATTAGGTCATGAAAATAAGTTATGGAGTTTTTTTACATAATTTTTTAATTATTTTGAATTAAATAAAGAGACAAAAAACAAAAAGTTGAAAATGAAGAGGAAAATAAACAAAAGAAATAAAATAAGAAGGAAAAAAACTAAATTTTAAAATAGAGAGAAGGTAGAAGGAGAGAGAGCGAGCATGAAAAAAAGGGAAGGGGGGGATTGAAAGGAGTAAGAAAAAAAATAAAAAAATAAAAAAAATAAAAAAAATGAAAATATGATCTTGAAACTATAACACCCTGATATTTTGTGATTTTTTTTAAATTAATTTAATTTTTTGGATATTTTTCATTTCACATGACACTAAATATAGTTTTTTATATAAAATAACTAAGTTTGGCTTGGTTATATGAAACACCAAGTTAGTATTTCACTATACACAACACTTATATTAGCTTCCAGTACATGTAACACTATGCTTGGATTGTATTACACACAATACTGAGTACCTTCAATAGCTTGTGATACACATAAGACTCATTTTTACCAAACTAAAATATACTATTAATATTATTATAGCTACCAAATAGTTATTGGAATGGAATTTACAAATAATATTAACTGAATTTTTAAAATATGACTTACACAGTTTTATAAAATTAATCCTTTGGT
This sequence comes from Viscum album, assembly GCA_963277665.1. Lineage (NCBI taxonomy): Eukaryota > Viridiplantae > Streptophyta > Magnoliopsida > Santalales > Viscaceae > Viscum > Viscum album. The sequence continues at coordinate 69,226,480 of OY728126.1, forward strand.
TATCCATTAGTACAGTTAAATGATATAACTATTTAAAATTAGGAAATTAATTTTCTAAGAAAACTATTTTTTATGTACAAACACAATTTTATATCAATAAATTAAAAAAACATTTTTATTTATGTTTTAAATAAAAAATTTATACTATATATTCAATAATTTTTTTTTTCTTCTCATCTAATAGATTTGATAGTTATAAGAGATGAATAAACCTCATTTTATTAAAAAAAACTATATTTTTCTAAAAGGTAATTTTACCACCTTTTAATGGTGAAACATTTCAAATATAATTTTTAACACTATGATAATTTTTATTTAAAAAAATAAACATAATTTTGGGAATAGTAATATGAAAATTTACTTTGAGTGAATTTTCGGTCCTTTTTAAGAAGTTTCATTTTTTGATGAATAGTGAAAAATAGTGATTTTAATCCAAAACCGCCTTTTAATATAATTTATCTATTCAGTTGAATTATTTTGTAATTTTAATTTAAAGTACAATTAGATCTATTATAAACCAATTAACCAAATTTAAGTCACTGGAACCAATTTCATATTGAAATGGGATTAAAAATCTCCGCAAACTTTTGAACAGTTTTACTTTAAAAACCCGCTTTGTTATCCCATTTACAAGATTAAATTTTATTTAATTCCTAATAAATATGTGATTATAATTTGGAAAAATGTATTAAATATTTTAAATAATAATAATTTATAATTTATAATATATTCAACGTAGTTTTTGGAAAAAACGATTAGTGAAAGCGATTGAAATTAATTACAATGATTAAGAGAAAAATTAGCTTAACAACAGACTAAGACTCGAACTAAAGACCCAAAATGACCTAGAAAATTGTTAAAAAGCAATTTTATATTCATATGTAGACCCTATAATCAATTTAATATACGTTTTAACATTATTGGATCCACTTTAATTGGAAGAAACATTGGTGGACGCTTTTCAAAAATTTACTAGAATACCACACCTCCTCCACTATAAAAAAGCACTCACCCCTTCCACATATTCACACATCTCAATAAATTTATATAAAGAAAATATTCTCAAATATTCTACAAATTTTAAAAAATTTAGACTATAATCTTCCAATTTGGATGAAACCCTTCCAAATAATCCCTTTGGTGCAAACGGAGAGGAGTTTCCCAAAGAAGAGGTAACATGCTTCCTCAAGAACCTTTTTATTATTTTTATTCTCCACCCCAAGAAATATTCTTATTACATGATTATATAATAACATTATTATACTAAATATAAGGGTATGTTATTTTATTATAATGGTTATACCTACAATAACAGACACTTCCATGTAATGGATAATGAACTTACTTTTCTTGTGTACGATGAACCACCACCTCACGAAACGATGTTGTTTGTTTTTCATTTAACAAATCTCATGGGTTGTAATTATGATGAACAATAATTTTTTATTTGATATATATTATATTTAATATATATTAATTATTATTTAATTATCATAGAAAAAACACCTTCTTGCTTATAATTGTTTGTAAATGCGATAACCTTGTTTCTGACATGTGGACTGCCGCCTCCTCAAAGCGATGTGATTCGTTCACACATTACATGGAATTTATCATCGATGATTTTAATGAAATTATATGATATATATGATATAATAATTATAATATAATTATATTACATATATACATATATTTCATTTAATTACTTTTTTTCAATAGGACAATAAAACAGAAACAATATTCATGCGTACGTACGAGCTACCGTCTCCATGAACAGGGTATTCAATTTCATATTTATATATTTTAAATATTATTATAAATAAGTATATACTAAATATATATGCTATTTATATTATGTTTTGTATTCTTGAAAGAATTAATTCAAGATCTATATAATTGGACCAAGAATAACATGCTAAAAATTATATGAAAAAAATTGGATATTACCCAAAATGTGACATTAACATAAAATTGTTAATAAATTGATAATATATGGTAATAATAAGATAATATATGGTTTTAGATATAATAATAAGGTTATGTGGTAGATTTATAATAAAATTATCTTTATTATAATGGAGGTTTTAACATGTATGAAGAAAGTCAATACTTAAGGTAAGAGTTTTCTCATCTCACTTTTTATATCTGGTGAGATACATGCCTTATTAACTACTCATTTATTTTGTGTGGTATATATAATACATATTAATTTATTATGTTTTTATTATATTTAAATTTATGTGTATTTACAAATTCATTTTCTGATCATTATTTCATGGGGTTTATAGTTCAAAAGATACCAAGTTGGTAAAGTATGTTTTGTCTAAAGTTGCATTCTTTGAGATACATGCCATGTTATGCACCTATACATTTCTATGGGGTGTATATACTACACTTTTACATGTTATTTCATGAATAAAATTATTTAATAATATTATAGTCTTAATTAAATGTTATTACCTCATCTATAGTATGATTTAATGTGACTAAAGTTGTAATAATTTATTGCTATAATGTCATCATTTATTTGGATTACTTACGATTATGTTTCCATTAATGAAATATTATGATAAATATCTAAATAAAACTATTGAATTTTCTTAGAAAATGCTTATACATGATATATTAATTTATTACTACCATTTTTAAACTCTCTGTTACTTAATATAATTAATAATTTTTTTTATAAAAATCTGACTTTGTTTTTTCTTTCAGTCAAAAATATCTATTCATACAAAACATTATTTTTTAAAAATGGTTCTCAAAAATATTTTATGCTCAAAAAATTATGTTAAATGTTTTCAATCCCCTCCATATTTATTCAAGTAGTTTTGTTTTCAAAATTATTTCAATATTTTTATTTATTTTCAATTTATTTTCAAAATAAAAGGAATGCTAAATGTTTTCAGTATTATTTTATATGTTTTCTATGTAATTTGAAGGGGAAAATGTTTTCAAAATGATTAATGTTATAAAGTGAATTTTTCAAAGTGAAAATTATATTTTCTTTACAAAATGTTATAAATGATTTTAAATACTAATTTATATATTTCCAAATTATATTTTTAAGAAAATGATTTTCAATTTGTTTTAGTTTTTAAAAAGTGATTTCAATGAAAGGTTATTTTTCTAAAGAAATTATCCAAGTGACCTTTCAAAATCCTTATCCATCAATGATGGAATAATATTATATAGATTATTATTTATTGTGGATATTAGAGAATAATACCATTCATATTATTTCTTGAATTATTTAATTAGTGAATGAATTATGTTTACGAAACTTATTTCACTTCCATGAGTTATAAGTTTTAGGAACCACTTATTTTAAAGGGTTAATATTTAATTAAATTAGTAGGAAAGATATCTATTTTTTATAATTTATAATGTGATTAAATTTTAATGATACCCAATTAATTTCATTGTTTATTATTTGATGTTTATAAAACCCATCTCTTTTTATCGATCATGATATGATGAATTTTTTTATCTTGTGGAACATGAATGTATGATTTCATTATGTGATGGGTGGGACCTTTATATCCCTATTCTAAACTGGATAATGAGAAATGTTTTATGAGCTCAAAATGGTAGAAGAAAGAGCATCCCATTCCTGAAATAAGAGGGCATCCTAATCCTGAAATAATAGGGTACACTGGTGGGCATCCCAAGCCTAAAACTAAAAGGGACAAGAGAGGAAATCCCAAACCTTATACAAGAGTGTATAAGGGAGGGAATACTGAGCCTAAAACAATAGGGTACACAAGAGGGAATCCCAAGCCTCAAATAGGAGGATACATGAGAGGGTATCCCAATCCTGAAACAAGAGGGTACACAAGAGGGAATCCAATTCTTGAAGTGGGAACATGGTTACACAAGTTATTAGGAGAAGCTTAATATGCAATGTAGGTCTTGGAGGGTATCCTCTAATTAGTGTTTTCTTTGCTTATGTGTATGACACAAATTCAATGTCTTATGCCAATATTATGATTTTATGGATTATTCTCTTAATTCACTTACAATTCATGTCTAATAAACAACCAATATCTATTCTACGATTCATGTTTACAATATTTGATATGAAAGGTATGATATTATAATGTTATGATCACATTATCATACCATTATTATCATGTTTATCTCACTTGATTAACCTTATTGGGAATCTTCACTCACCCCTTTATTATGTTTCCTTTCCCTTGATTAAGAAGACTCGGTTTAAGTAGATGTACTAATAGAGAATATATTTGTGGTAAATATTGAATATCTTTCACCATGTTTGAATATTTTGTTAAACGTTTCCAAATTCACTAAACTATTATTTTCCCCAGTCATTTAATTTTTTAATGTGCTGAATATTCATCAAAATTGATGTAATAACCATGTATGTTAAGCCTAGGTCTCTACAGTTGTTTTAAAAGGAATGTTTTAGTAAAACTTTTGAAACTTGTATGAGAAAAACGTAGAGATATCCCTAGGAATACTTATAAGGATATTTCTATGGATGTCTCTAAGTATAAGCCTATGGTTTCATAGATTTAATAATCCTATAAGTAATTTTTGATTATTACATCGATTTCCTCTATGATAAGTGTTACTCACACTATGCTTCCTAGTTTTAGTTAGTGGAGGGAACCATAAGTTACAAGATTAACATTAAATCTAATGGAAAATATTGTGATTATGAGAATAGAAATTTGATAATGACTAGAGATAATGTTATTGCAATTATAGAGAATCAGTTATTGTGATATTTGATTTGAAATTTGAACTTTGGTGATATTAAAAACACATTTAATATTAGGATGACGTAATTTTAAAAATGTATACTTGGTAAAGAGAATAGAGTAAAGATGATTTGGATTCTTATATTTTATGAATAAGGAAAGAACAACCTTGAGGAATACCTTAAATGGAAGGGAAGATGTTATTTGTGTGGGAAAAAGGGACATAGAGTGAAAAATTGTCAAGGAGTTAAATATATTATATATTGAGAACATGGGAATTAGCCAAATGAATTATTTGAAATAAGTATTTACTTATAAACCATGAAAGGACTTATTCCATTAAAATTATTCAAGCATAAGGATTTAAGTGTTTATGTATTTGGATTTAATAATTATGAAATATATAAGGATTGTTCAGTTTATATTTTTTATCTAAGGATTTATAATGATATGTTGAATGGTTATGATAGACTAGAAAAGTTATTTAATGGAAAGGTGATGCTAATGGGAAACAAATGATTAAAGGAATGATAACCATTAATAGATTCTCTATGCTAAGAAAATGATGTTTAGATAAAGATATATTGTATATGAATAAGTAAATTTGACAGTACTGATTACCTTAAAAATGATGAAGGTTTTGTTGAGAAGTTTTTTATACTATATTGAAATAGTTTACAACATTAAGGAATTTAAAGGAAAAATCCAATAAACTTTATAATAAGGAAACACAAATGTTTTCAATAAGGATTTGTGCTAATTTAGGTTATTACCATGTTCAAGATAATACATGTTGAAGATATTCACATGTTTGGTTTGAATCAACTAAGAGATACTTTATGATATATGGGGGATAAATGTGAAGCTGATTTTGAGAAATTTAGTGACCTTAAATCTAATTATTTGTAATTTCATCTTTCATAAGGGTTATAAGGTTAACTATTGATGGAATGTTTTATGTTAAACTTCTGTTGTGGTTTCATAGATTAATTTATTATCTCTCAATATAAGGATTTATGAATATTGGATAACATGTGATGACATTTTTTTGTAATAAGTAAAGAAAAATGGAATAACCTATAATTTTATTTATGGATCTCATGATATTCTAATGCTTCAGGAATGTCAAATTCACCATCAATTCTTAGAATAATAGATGAAGTAGAAATTGATCAGGGCACAACAAATGGTGAGGTTATCTTGAAGTCATGTAAGTATATCATTTTATGATAATTATTAAACTGAAGAAAAAAGTTCTTGAAATAATTATTGTCAAGTTATCATCATTTTTTATTATATCCATGACATTTTTCAAGCCTCTTGGGGTAATGGATCTATGATTGTTAATTTTCTACTAACCAGGTTCTCTACCAATCTCCATCAGAACCTGATAGTTATATTTCACTTCTATTTCTATTTTTATCTTCCCATCTATGTTCTCCTGTGTGGAAACCTAGTTATGAGTTACGTTGGGGAACTTTCATGTTTCCAAGATTCCCTTTTTAAAGGACGTTTTATTATTCATTTGTACATTGTGGTTTTCTATGAAATGATCTTTGAAGTATTAAACCTTTAATAAAAAAATTTAATTTCACTTGAAAAATTCATTTTAAGGGGGATAGAATGCAACACTATGATATTTTTTTGAAACATTTTTGTTTTAAAATTAATTTAATTTTTTGATATTTTTTATTTAACATGACAATAAAAATAGTTTTTTTTATAAAATAACTATGTTTGGATTGAATTATATGAAATACCATGTTAATCTTACATATTCAAATTATTAGATTAGCATGTTGCACACACAAAACAATATTTGTCTTGTATTCCAATTAATAATGAGTCCCTTCCATATCTTGAATAACATACAAGAAAGAGTTTTTCCAAACTAAAAGAAACTATTAGTATTATTATTCAAATATTATTTCTGCTACCTGATAGCCATTGGGATGGATGTTAAGAATAAAATTGATAAAATTGTGAAATATTATTTACACATGATTATAAAATTAATTCTATTTTTATTAATTAGTATAATTTAATTAAATAACTATTTGAAAAATAAAAAATTACTTTTCTATGGAAACTATTTTTCTATGTAAAAAGATTATTTTATTCCAATAAATTAAACAAAGAATTTTTATTAACATTTTAAATAAAATTTACATATAATATATTCAATAAATATTTTTTATACTCATCCTATATATTTTATAGGTATAATATAAGAATAAATCCAATTTTATAAATAAAAAGATATATTTTTATGAAAGGTAAATTTTATACCCATCAATGAAGAACCAATTTTAAATATAAATTTGAATCATTAATAAATTTTATTTGAATAAATAAACTTCATTTTTGTAATATTAATATAATAATTTACATCGGTTTAATTTTTGGTATTTTTCTCAGAAGTTTCATTTTTTTGATTAACAATGAAACAAATGAATTTTTATTCAATTTTTATTCAAATAAATTATTTATATAATTAAATTATGTTTTAATTTTTTTTTGAAGTATAATTAGATAAATTATACATCAATTAACCCAATCCAATTCATTGGAACCAATTTCACATAAAAATTGGATAATAAAACATAGTAAACTTTTGAACATTTTTACTTTAAAAACACACTTTGTCATCCCCTCTACTGGATTAAATTAAAATTAATTTATTCCACTTCTTTAATTTGAATTCGAAAAAATGGATTCCATATTTAGAATAATAATAATTTATAATTTCTAATATGTTCAACTTAGTATTTGACCAAACATATTAGTGAAAGTGATTAAAATTAATTACAGTGATTCAGAGAACAATTAGCTTAACAAAGGTCTACACCTTAAATTTATTACCTAAAATGACTTATAATTTTATCCAAAATTAATTTTATATTTATATTTCGATCATATCCACCCTTATATAAAATTTGGATGATTAGTGGAGCCACATGACATGTGAAAATGTGTCTGGAATCCCCCTTTTTAAAACTTTACAAGAATGCCACTCCTCCTCCATCATAAAATGACACTCACCCCTCCCACTTATTCACACCTCTAAAGGCATTTGGATATCCCAAAAAATGATAAAATAAGATAAAAAAATCCCTCAATTAATCCTATAATCCTAACATTTTTTATAAATCCAGTCATAGAAGCCCTTTGGTGCAAACCAAGAAGAGTTACCCAAATAAAAGGTAATATCCATCCTCAACCTCCTTTGTTTTTTTTCATTCTCCACACCCTCAAATATTCTTATTGCATGATTATATAATAAAATAAGTACCTTATATATAGTTATATTTTTTTATGATGTTTTTTACCTACACCTACACACACTTCCATCTAATGGGTAATGAATTTATCATTCTTATGTAACGTGAACTATACCTTCATGATAACATCGTTTGTTGACGTGTAAACTATTGCCTCTTCAAAGCAATGTGATTCATTCACACATTACAAGGAATGAATTAAGAATGGTTTTATTGAACTTATATGATTTATATGACATAATAATGCCACTATAATGATATTATATATATACATATATGTCATTTACTTTCATTCATTCTTTAATATAATAAAATAGAAACAATGTTCACATGTACGTACAACCTAATATCACTATGAACAATGTATTCCATTTCATATTTATATATTTTGTACACAATTATAAATAAGTATACACTAAATATATAAAATATTTATATCATTTTTATATTATGTAAATAAGTAAATCCTGATCTAGGTAATCTGATCAAGAATAAAAAGACAAAACCTGTATGAAAACAAAGAAAATATTACACAAAATGTAACATTAATACAAAATTTTTAACAAATGAAGAATATAAGGTCATAATAAAATCATATATGGTGTTAGATATAATAATTTGTTTGTTTGTAGATGTAAAATAAATTTATATTTAACATACCGGAGGTTTGAACATGTCAGAAGAATTTCAAGACTCAAGGTAAGGGTATTCTCATATCATTTTTTATATTCTTGAGATATATGCCTTATTCACCACAAATTTATTATCCGTGGTGTATATAAGAACCTGGTTCTTATCTTTGAGTTACAAGCTTCTTCTTTTCTCTTTTCCTTAAGTGTTTTTTAATAAAATATGGGAAATGGGAAAAAATCCTAAATTTTGGAAGTACACGCCGTGTACTTTTTCCACACGCCGTGTACTTCTGGCCGTGCGGGGATGAGTACACGGGGCGTGTAGCGATATCAGTGAAAAACGGTGTAGGAACTGACTACACGCCGTGTAGTGGTCCTGTACACGCCGTTTTTTCAGTCGGCATGCCAATATAGTAAGGCGGTGGAGTAGCCGCTAGCTGGGAAACAGTACACACAGTGTACTCAGAAGTATATTCCATGTACTCATTTCGACAGGTGAACAGTATGGCGGTGCCGCTAGAAGAACAATTAAATGAAGGGAGCACACACCGTGTACTTGGAAGTACACACCGTGTACTTTGTTTTTTTCTTAAATCGGGCAGTAGCCTCCCCTGTTCACAGGGAAGGCTTAGAACCAGAGGATGGAGCGGGAATGGACGGCTGGACCTTTGAAGATCCGCTGGGTGTTCGTCTGGAATCCGATTCTGCTTCGGACTATCACGTTGGAACCACATGGGTAATCCCTATCTTCTCCTAGAGTTCTTCTTACCAATTCTTTCCCTAGCAGGAGTTATTTGGGATTAAGTGATTTTTGTTCTTTGGCAGATCTACACCATTAGTAGGCGTTTCTAGAGTCGACATTCGGGTATACCGCTCATTGGAAAATAAGGTAGGTGGATTTGTGTTAATTTTTCCAACTCCCATGTGTTTTGTGCATTTTTGTGCCATGAACCCATGTTGGGATGTCGTGTGGTTGAGGCCGTGGCTACATTAACTACCTAGAACTGTAAAGATAATTGAATAATTTTTAAAACTGCTGTTTGGGATCGTTGCTTGGATCCAGAACCACCCCGGTGGTGTGTACCACTATTTAGCCATTTGGCAAGGATACCCGAGGGTATCCCTTAAAAGTAGTAATTTTATAATTTCTTCATGAGGAATTGCTTGTTTACTGCATATTTACATGTTGGGCATGGCCCGCTTACCTATTATCCTGAGGGTAGTGTTTTTATTAGCCTGTGGGCAACTTCTTCCGTGCCTGTGGGCAGATGATTCTGTGCCGGTCGGCGACACTAAATATGCCTGTGGGCAATATCAGTCTGCCTGTGGGAAAATTCCTGTGTTGGTTTCTCTTTACCCAAGGGTGGGAGTTTACATGTCTGTGGTCACTTGGCTGTTTACATAGAATATTCACTGTGGTGATATTTTAAAATTTAATGATTAAAATGAATATTAAAATGGAAAATTAACTATTAAGCTGGTTACTTGAGAGTACTACTTACTTTATTGAATTTTACTATTGTACTGTTGTTGCATGCTTACACGCAGTTGGGCACGGGCCTTGGGTGGGTGCCTACTAAGATATATTTCTCACACCCTATTTGGGTCAAGCTTTTCAGCCCAAATAGAATACATTTCTGTAGGTGTAGATAGGGGAAAGGGTCCCTATACAGGTACTTGATTGCTGCTGAGGAGTAGGGGAGCATGGGACATGGCTTAGTCTCACGATGCTACTGGCTGTTTTGTTTTGCTTTTCTGTACTTGTACTCTGTATTGTATCGTACTTCTTTGTAACATGTTCTGGCTGTTTTCTTAGAATTGGAGACATATTGCATCATATCTATATATCTGGTTGGTTATATATACTACAATTGTTTATTTCAGTTGTGTATGGTTTACTACTTCCGCTGTTGCTGTATGTTTATTTTATATTCCACTGCGCTACACTTTGACAAATGAGGTCATAGTTTCCCCACTATCAGACCTGGGCCCTCGCTACTAGTCGGTAGCCTCTAGCATTTGGTGAAATGCGCTTGAGGTCACATAGAGAACCGGATTCGGGGCACCCATTGAGTGGCACCCGGAACCGGGATGTTACAATGTGGTATCAAAGGAGTTCTTTTCTTTGACATACAATTTGGAGCCGTAGTTAGGGATAGGAAGAACGATAGCTGGTAATAAGCTATGACCAGGCGTAGCTAACCCGTGTACAAGGAAAATCCAGTCTACCTCGTATTTTTTCAATTTTACTAATTTTTCTATTTACGATTGATATGATTTCACTGTTGGGAGACACACTTGTGATTATGCTATTGTATTTTATCTATGGGTTCTATTCCGTTGCAACCTGATGAGATGAGGGTATGCCATCTCATGCATCATTTAGGAAAATGATAGAAATCACATGCCATGCATAGTTCCATGCCATGTAGGTGGATTAGAAATCACATGTTGTTGTGATAGTTGTTGTGCTAGAAATGTATGCTGTTGTGATAGCTGCTTGATAAAATACCTACTATGTGATAGGGTAATGTTATGTGAGCCTGTTTATAAATGGATTCCAAACTCTGGTTTTTGGGGAGTATGGTCCCCCATTGATTGGAATTTGGTGGATCATTGATTGTTTATAACACGTATAAGATGTCAAACTTTGATTCGTGGGGAGTATGGGCCCTCACGGGTCGGAATTTTACAATTAGGTGTTATTTTTTTAGTGTTTTCCGGTTCCGGGGATGTTTCTGAGGCATACTATACAGAAACCCAGTATACACTCCATGTAGTATTTTAAACAAGCCGTGTATGGCCTTCTGTTCAGAAAGAAAAATGAACTTTTTAAGTACACACCGTGTCCTCTGAGCACACGCCGTGTAGTCTCTTCCTGTGTCATAAACCGTGTGGGCAGTGACACGGGGTAGGGAAGTTCTTGGGAAAAACATGCCGTGTACCAGATCTACATGCCATGTAGTGTTGACCCGGAGTCCGCCCGTGTAACTAACAACACGGGTCGGTGAACTCCTTTGCAGAACACCCCATGTTAATTATAAACACCCTGTGTAGTGTGACCTGGGGACTCGGCCATGTAACTAACAACACAGGTCGATGTCACCGTTCCTTGAACCCTCCATGTACCTTTGGGGACACGCCGTGTAGTCTTGTCCGAGGACAGACCATGCAGACTTAGCCGTACGGGTGGGAAAGCGGGGTGGTGTACACGCCGTGTGCGGGTGTGACACGCCATGTAGTTCCAAGCCGAGTAGTCGGCCGTGTCACAAACGACATGGGCAGTTGGAAAACAACACCATACACCCCATGTAGATTATATACACGCCATGTAGATTATATACACACCGTGTAGTTTTGTTTAACGGGAGCCGTGTAGCTTAGCCATGTCGAAGGACCCGGGAAGGGGAAGGGTAGTCAAGTACACGCCGTGTAGTCATTATACACGCCGTGTAGTCTTGTTTTGTAAATTTTGAAATACCTTCTTCTTCTTGTTCCATTTGTGGTTTCTTCGTTTCAGCCTTAATAATATTGAATCTAAGGCATGATTTTGACCTTGTAGTGTCATGCCACCTAGAAGACCGCGTATTGTTCGCCAGGAGAGCGGCGATGACTATACTCTAGAGATGGTGGGCCATGGGATACTAGTTGATCCTCCAGCAGATCCATATGCGGTGCCGGTTTCTATACCAGACACAGGCACCGAGGCGCAGTTCTGTGATGGATTTATGCGGTTCATGCAGACCTTTTAGGGAGCACTGTAGGCTGCCACATCTATGGCCAAGCTGACACGCATCTTCCAGCAGAATCATCCGCCTACATTTTTGGGGATGGAGGACCACAAGCTGCGAAGTCTTGGCTAGGGTCGATGCAGACTATTTTTGAGCATCTTTAGATGCCTCTAGGGCATAGGGTCAAGCTCGCGACATACATGCTGCGTGATTCTGCCAAGAGGTGGTGGGATGTTACCGCCCAGTCAAAGCATCATAGAGACATGGTGTCGGAAGATTTTCAGGTAGTATTCTATGACTTCTTCTTCCCAGAGATACTGAGAGCAGATAGAGCTCGAGAGTTCATGAATATGCAGCATGTCGCTATGTCAATGATGGACTATTATTCACATTTCACTGAGCTTCAGCGCTTCGCACCCGTGCTTGTGGGTGATGAGACACTAAGGGCCAGACGTTTTGAAGATGGTCTTCGTTATGAAATTTGAGAACTGGTAAACGTTTTCAGGTTTCCTAATGTACATGTAATTGTGAACCAGGTGGTGATTACATAGAGGACCTTCGAGAATCTAGTGGTGTGGGCCAGGGTGGTTTAGCACCAGTTACTGGTACTATTTCTGCTATCAAGAGGAAGAGACAGGTGGACTTCTCTCAGAGCGGCAGTACCAGTCAGAATAATTCTTCAGGTGGCCAGGTTATGTGCGAATAGTGTAGTAGAGAGGGTCACAAGAGGCCATAGTGTCCACGAGACCCAGTGGAGTTCCGAGCTTGCGGTAGGATGGGTCATCTGCAGAGCTTTTTCAGGGCGTTTCCACCGATGGAAAGTGAGAGGGGTTCTGTGAAGTCTCTGTGAGCGGGAGAAGGACCAATAACTTCTTACCAGTCCTGAAATTGGAATACTTCAGGGTGTGCATGTAGAGATGGTGGTCATGGCCATGGTAGCCAGCCACCAGGATCTCAGAGGTAGTAGGGCAGGACACCTCAGGGTAGCCAAGCTATGTCGCAGGGCTGCGACACTGGGCATGCATATGCAGTGCAACAGACCCAGCAGGAGCAGGATCCCGGACCTTCTATAGTCATATGTACTATTTTAGTATCTTCTCTCTTATCTTTAGTACCTTTTGATACAGGTGCTACACATAGTTTTATATATGTACCCGTTTTAGAGATCCTTGGGCTCTGTGTTTCTTCACCTTCTGATATTATGACGCTAAACACTCCGTTGGGAACTAGAACGACTGGTGTGCGTTAGTGCAAGGAGTGCCCCCTTGAGGTTGGTGTGTGTTACTTCCTTTGGGAACCTTATGTCCTAGAGATTATGAGCTATGACGTCATTCTCAGGATGGACTGGCTGGTTCCCTTACGAGCCTTTATAGACTGCTATCATCGTAGGTTGAGTTTCACCTCACCAGAGGGCGGAGAGATTTTATACAAGGGTGAATGGGATGTTCAGGAGAGTCGAGCTGAACCAGAGCATCGTGGGAAAGGTGGAGTCACAACCCAGATTGCGAGCTTATATATGGATGATCAAGAGACTTGTCAAATGGATTTCCCTCTAGTTGTTGATCTTTTCAGGGATGTCTTCCCAAACGACTTTTCGGGTCTACCTCCAGAGCGAGAGGTGGATTTCTCTATTGATCTTGTTCCAGGAGAAGCACTGGTGTCCATTCCTCCATATAGGATGTCTACACCTAAGTTGCAGGAGCTCAAGAGGCAGTTGGAGGAGTTTCAGGAAAAGGGCTTTATCCTACCCAGTACTTCTCCTTGGGGTTCTCAGGTCCTTTTTGCAAACAAGGTGGATGGTACCCTCAGACTTTTCGCGGATTATCAGAAGCTGAACCAGTTGACGGTTAAGAACTGATATTGTAAAGACTCGAAGCACAACGTACATGTAAATTACATTACTTTTGCATAATACTTAGTACATAACAAAAAACAGACACACAAGGATCGTAATAGTTTAGTGTCTTTGGAAACTCGGAACGTAATCTTCTAATCGTGGTGAAAGATCTTCAATATCTCCCATAAAGATCTTCCCTTTTATTTACCTAAAACCTTTATTTATATCCTGGGGAAAAGAAAACATAAAAGGGTGAGCTCAAATGCTCAGTAAGGGTAAACAAAAGAAAAATCAATCACATCATATTCATGAGAACATAAATTTTGGAAATCTTAACCTGCAAAAGAGATCACAATTTCATAACATGGGATAAATCATGGCAGTGAAATGTAATCACAATAATCATAACTTAAAACATGAAACTTTGTGGCATTCACACATAATCATAGAGAATCATTTCTTGTTCGTCAAGACTCATTGCAAAGACTATCTTAGTGGACAAAGTCCCTTTCTGAACCGAGTCACCCTCGTTTCAGTCCTGTTTCACTGAACCGGTATAACCTACCGTTCCAGCCATGTCTATCTCATGAGATATAAAATCTTTACCCAATGCATTGGAGGGAGATATATGTCCCACCCATCTCATAATGATACCATTCTTATGTGTGCCACAAAATCATAAACCATACATCATAGCATAACCCATGTAATAAAAATGGGATTCATAAACATCGTGACATCATAAAACAATTCATATAAGATAAAGGAATTCATAAAAATAATTCCATCAAAACATAATCAAATCAATGTAATAAGAGGGATAGAAACAGAACCCTTTATTATCTTAGATGGAAAATGATTTTGATAAAACACTTGAACTCCATTCTTGAGGAAAATATCTTTTCTACTTCAAAAACATTTTTCCTTTCTTAACATGTCATAGAACTTTAAAATAAAAAAAGTTTATTAAAAATAAACTTTAAAACTTGTAAGGAAATCCCCTTGGAAATAATTTTTTAAAAATCCATTCATGCTGTATAAGTTAAAAAACATTATTCTCGTACTTTTGTCGGAAAAGTTAAAAAGTACCGCGTACGAAAAACGACAACAGATTCCTTTCATATCTTTTACTAAAAACTCACCGAAGGGTTGAATTGGATTTAAAAAATTGTATGTGGATGGAAATAATATTACATATTGAGGAAACATGGATGTGGATGATAAAATACACCCCAGTAAATGCCAAAGTATAAACAATCTCGGATAAAAATGAGATTGTGATATTTCCCTTACCTTAGGTCCGACTTGCTTTGTACGTGTCCGAACCTCCTATATAATGATTTAAATAATTTCATTGACTTATTACAGAATCATATTCATTGTTATGATATCATATATGGTTCACTTATGACTATATATTACCCGTTCTTTTGTAAATTCCATGTTAAAGAGCGTTTTGGTTAAAATTGTTTCATTTGTCGTCCGTGTTTTGACTTGTAATTATTCATATGATTAATTAGATCATTATTACATAATTACAGAATATAAAACATGACTTATATGTATATATTCAGAATATACATATATATAATAAATCAGTAAATGGAAAGAAATACACCGTTCATGGAGACGGTAGTCCGTACGTACGCATTAACGCTGTTTTCGTTTCCTTATTGAATTGAATGGAATTAAGTAGATGAAATACACATAAATATACATAAATCCAGTATCATTATTATGTCATATATTTCATTAGTACTTATTATATATACTTTATAATCATTCATGAATGGTTAATCATTGAGAATGAATCTCATCGCGTCGTGGAGACGGTAGTCCGTACGTACGCACGAGTGATGATATCGTTCCCATGGTCCTGGAATTGTGTTGAAGTGTATGTATAATATTTCAGCATCAATATAACTTTATAATAATCATATATAGTTACTCATTACACCATTATACCCATCCAATTAAGGTGGTGACGGAAAATAAATTACACCACGGCGTGGAGACGGTATTCCGTACGTACGCACGCACAGTGATTTCCTTTTTCCGTAGGATGGATATAAGGTTAATTAGAGTTGTTTCATATTAATAATAACATATCAGTATATAAGAAATACTGATGTTATTACTTTATCATGAAACAACTAAATAAGAAGAAGTTGAAGAAGAAAGAAATTGAAAAAGATCGGTAATGGATATTACCTCTTTTTGACGCGCCTTCACTTATCCTCCACTTAAAGAACTAAGGATGGTCATTTAAGAAGACCAGGACCTCTAGGATGATAGTAGGGAAGTGGATAAGAGATTTTGTCAGGGTTTGGCTGAGCTTGAATGCTCAAATTGGTGTGAGGAGGAGAGGGAGGAGGTGCCCTTTTATAAGGGAGGAGAGGGGCATCTTAGGAATATCTCAAAATATTATTTTATATTAAAGTCAAAATAGGTTTATAATGGTTCCAAAGGGTCTTATTTCTAAGGTAAAGTGGGTATGGGTAGAAATCCTATCAACCAATATGATTTAGACAAGTTTAGGTTATTATTTTAACATTATCAATTAGATTTAACTCTAAGTTAAATAATTTAACTTTTACCGTGTCTTTTTGTTTTCTTACACTATATGGTTAATAAACTTACTATAACATTCCAAACGAACCCCAAGTTGTTTATTATTAATATATATATCCTTATCTAAGTCATTTGGACGAACCATATATTTTTAGGTAAAAATAACAATTAATAATACAATATTTGATTTAAAAACTATTTTGTGTCAATTTTGACACTATTTGATATATGATTTTTGTGAAAGTCATAAAAGAAATATATGTTCGAACCAAGTAAATTAAATCAACAATAATATATCATATTAATCTATAAAATTAGTGGAATTCATAAAAAGTCTCAAATTACATTTATTTTGGTGTTTATAACATCAATTATGTCAATATTTCATTAATAAGATAATTAATGCATCATCATTGTGTCATAAATAAATTAAATTATTTAAAGTATAAAAATTACAAATAAACTACCATTATGTAGGAAAGCTTTTTAGCTTTCTAATGAATATTTATAGTAGAAATTATATTATGTATAACCCTATATAAAAATGTTTTAGTAAATAAACTTTGATTTTAACTCTTTTAACTCTTCTTTGAATTAAATAATAATAAATGTCCTAATATAATCCAAGTGGGCCTAAATGATAATATTTTACACTTAAGGTTGTTTTTGGTCGAGATTCACTTGTCCAATAGGATTAGGACATGTGTTAGGGTAATATTAATATCATTTTTACCCTTAATTACCCTATTTACTTTTAACCGTGGTAAATAAAAGTAAGAAGTTACTATTCACCAAAAATTATTTTCATCTCATTGAACCACATTTTACTTACTGACATCAACCGTGTCTCTCGGATTTTTGAAATTCCATTCACAGAAGCGGTAAAATTATGATTTATGAAAAAATTTATTTTTTTAACTACCACTTAGTAGTTTCACTATTCATCAAAAATTGAAGTTTTTCAGAAAAATGCCAAAATTTCACCCTAAGATATAATTGATATTACAAATTGAAAAATGATTTATATTTTAAAAAATTCCCAGCATATAAGTTGCATTAATTAATTTTTAATTAATTTCCGATGTCACAACAAATAGCATGTTTTTAAGAGATAATAACTATCAAAAGATTAACACTTGTTTATGTCTGGTGTAAATGTGAAATTACATCCAATAACCAAAAATGTATTGAATTGTAAATATATATTCTAAATATACTTTAAAACCACTCAAATTAATAATTTATCACTATTAATTATTTCGATTAAAAAATTTGTTTGTAATTAAAATTTAGTAATTTTCACTATTAATCAGAAAATGAAAGTTATCCGAAAAGTACAAAAATTTCACCATATGCTAATTTCGATATTAAGAATCGAAAAATAATATCTATTTTGAAAAATAAAATTTACAAAATTTCAAAAAGTGGTTATTACTATTCATAACGGCTAGTTTTAATAATATTTTAATAGCATATTGTTGTTTAGTGAAACTTGTTATTGCGTACTACACATGCTATCGAGGAAGGTCGTGATTGTGTGTAATGCAAGGCAAGTCAAGGATGCATGTTGTGAAAGCTCCTTTTGGTGTAGCATACAACACGAGACATTAGTGAAATTAAAGAGAATATTTTTCATAAAATCTCAGGGTGTTACAGATATCCCTTACCGAGGATTGATGATCTTTTTTATCAGCTTCGTGGAGCACGAGTGTTGTCAAAGATTGAACTGAGATCTGGATATCATCACCTGCATGTGAGACCATCTGATATACCTCTCACATTTTTCAGGAGTAGGTGTGGTCTATATGAGTATACAATTATGCCATTCGGACTCACGAACGCGCCAGCAGTTTTCATGGCTCTGATGAATCGTGTGTTCCATTCGTATCTTGATTCTTTTGTGGTAATATTCGTGGACAACATTTTGGTGTACTATCACACTCGACACGACCATGCCACCCATCTTGAGATCGTATTGAGTACACTAAGAGAGCATAATCTATATGCTAAGCTCTCAAAATGCCACTTTTGGATGGACCAGATTCACTTCCTGGGTCATATCATCTCAGAGGCAGAAGTTTCAGTAGACCTAGAGAAGGTGAGATCAGTAGTTTCTGGGGAGAAGCCTAATAATGTGTTTGAGATACAGAGTTTCTTAGGGCTGTCTTGTTACTACAAGCATTTTATACAGGACTTCTCCTACTTAGCAGCGCCGTCGATGGGCTTGACTAAGAAGGGTGTGAAGTTTGTTTGGTCCGAAGCTTGCGGGGAAGCCTTTCAGGACCCGAAAGGAGGTTGAATCAGCACCGATCCTGATACTCCCAGAGCAGGGGAAGAGCTATACAGTTTACTGTGATGCATCAGGTATTGGGCTGGGAGCAGTGTTGATGCAGGGAAATCGAGTTGTTACGTACGGGTCTCAGCAGTTGAGGCCACATGAGAGGAATTACCCGACACATGATCTCGAGTTGACAGTAGTTGTTCATGCTTTGCGCTTTTGGATACATTATTTATTGGGGTAAAATTTTGTGGTTTTCAATGAACACAAAAGCCTCAAGTATATCTTTATACAATGTGACCTGAATCTGAGGCATCGAAGGTGGGTCGAGTACCTACAGTCCTTCGATTTTTAGCTTGACTATACACCTGGTAAAGGTAATGCGGTAGCTGATGCACTGAGCAGGAAGACTCAGATATAGGCAGTGCAGGAGGCCAGTGGCGAGTGGCAGCTCATGACTTTGTTCTCTAAGATGCATCTGGAGGTGCATGATAGTCAGGGGCAGACTTATCTTTCATCTTTAGCTGTGACTTCTACCCTCCTGGATAGAGTGAGGATGAGACAACTATCTAATTCAGAAGTCCTAGTTCTATGGGAGTCGGTGGCAAGTGAGGACCCTCCTCCTAGTTGGACAATAGGTGATGATGATGTTCTTCATTTCCATGGACGTGTATGGGTTCCAGGGGATATACACGAGGAGATGATGTGGGAGTTTCATGCTTCATCTTGGGCAGTTCATTCCGGGGTTACCAAGATGTACCGCGACTTGAGACGTTAGTACTGGTGGTCGGGTATGAAGAAAGATGTAGCTGGTTTTGTTACGAGGTGTTCCACCTGTCAGCAGGTGAAGGTGGAGCATCAGAGGCCAGCTGTGTTGTCACAGTAGTTACCCATTTTTTAGTGGAAATGGGATGATGTCACGATGGATTTCTTGACTGTTTTTCCTAGGTCCCCTCGTGGCAATGATGCCATGTGGGTTGTTGTGGACAGACTCACGAAGGTAGCACACTTCTTGCCGATCAAGGAGACCTTCAGTGTTGACGAGCTCGGAAGGCTGTATATCCGAGAGATCATACGTCTTCATGGGGTACCTCATTCTATCATTTCTGATAGGGATGCTTACTTCACGTCTCGTTTCTGGAAAAGTATTCAGAATGAACTGGGTACATAGGTGCTTCTGAGCACAACCTACCACCCTCAGACTGATGGCCAGTCAGAGCATATGATACAGGTGCTAGAGGACATGCTGTGTGCATGCGTTCTAGAATTTGGGGGCTCTTGAGAGAAGCATATACCCTTAGTCAAGTTTTCCTATAACAATAGATTCCAGGAGACTGTTGAAATGGCACCATATGAGGATTTATACGGTAGGCCATGACATTCACCCTTGTGCTTGATAGAGGTAGGTGATGCAGCTTTACTGGGGCCACAGCTCATGTAGGAGACTTCTGCATAGGTCCATTTGATTCAGAAGTGGATGGCTACCGCACAGTCTCGTCAAAAGTCTTATGCTGATCGCCGCAGACAACCTTTGGAGTTCGTGGTCGGGGAATAGGTTTTTCTATGTGTTTTGCCGAGGATGGGACACAAGCTGATCAGGAGATAGGGTAAACATTCACCGCGGTATATGGGGCCATTTGAGATTCTAGAGAGAGTCAGGCTGGTTGCTTATCAGTTGCGGTTACCAAAGCGGTACTGAGCCATGCACGACGGCTTCCACGTATCCCAGTTGCGTCGCTATCATTCAGACCCGTCTCACGTCTTCCAGCCCGAGGAGGTTGAGCTAGAGGAAGATGCGTCCTTTGAGGAGCATCCGATTCGAATCATTGACAAGAGCAAAAAGGTTCTTCGAGGCCAGTCAGTTCCTCTCATACGGGTGCTATGGTAGCATGGCCAAGTGTAGGATGAATCCTGGGAGCGGGAGACCGATATACGTGCTCAGTGGAGAGAGTTGTTCACGACTATATCTTCACCACCCTTGGAAGGGAAATTCGGGGACAAATTTCTATAAGGGGGGAGGTTTGTAAGAACCCGGTTCTTATCTTTGAGGTACGAGCTTATTCTTTTCTCTTTTCCTTAAGTGTTTTTAATAAAATATGGAAAATGGGGAAAAATCCTAAATTTTGGAAGTACAGGCCGTGTACTTTTTCCACATGCTGTGTACTTCTGGCCGTGTGGGGATGAGTAGACGGGGCATGTGGCAATATCAGTGACAAAGGGTGTAGGAACCGACTACATGCCGTGTAGTGGTCCTGTACACGCTGTGTAGTCAGTTGGTAGCCCAAAACAGTAAGGCGGTGGAGTAGCTGCCAGTTGGGAAACAATACACACCATGTACTCAGAAGTACATGTCGTGTACTCATGTCTACGGGTGAACAGTATGGCGGTGCCACCAGAGGAACAATTAAATGAAGGGAGTACACATCATGTACTTGGAAGTACACACCATGTACTTTGTTTTTTTCTTAAATCAGGCAGTAGCCTCCCCTATTCACAAGGAAGGCTTAGAACCAGAGGAAGGAGCGGGAGTGGATGGCCAAACCTTTGAAGATCCACTGGGTGTTCATCTGGAATCTGATTCCGCTTCGGAAGATCACGTTGGAACCACACGGGTAAGCCCTCTCTTCTCCTGGAGTGTTTCTTACCAATTCTTTCCATAGCGGGAGTTATTTGGTATTAAGCGAGTTTTGTTTTTTCGGAAGATCTATGCAATTCGTAGGCATTTTTGGAGTCGACGTTTAGGTATACCGCTCGTTGGTGTATAAGGTAGGTGGCTTTGTGTTAATTTTTCCAACTGTCATGTGTTTTGTGCGTTTTTGTGCCACGAACCCATGTTGGGGTGTCGTGTGGCTTGGGCCATGGCTATATTAACTACCTAGAACTATAAAGGTAATTGAATAATTTGTAAAACTGTTGTTTGGGATCATTGCTTAGATCTGGAACCACCCTGGGGGTGTGTTCCACTGTTTAGCCATTTGTCCAGGATACCTGAGTGTATTCCTTAAAAGTAGTAATTGTAGAATTTCCTCGAGAAGAATTTCTTGTTTACTACATATTTACTTGTTGGGCATGGCCCGTTTACCTGTTAGCCTGAGGGTAGTGTTTTGATTAGCCTATGGGTGTTATTCTACATAGCCTATGGGAAAATTCTTCCGTACCTATGGGTAGATGATTATGTTCCTGTGGGAGACACTAAATACGCCTATGGGAAATATCCTTGTGCCTGTGGCCAAATTCCTGTGTTTGTTTCTCTTTACCTGAGGGTGGGATTTTACGTGTCTGTAGA
Source organism: Viscum album (assembly GCA_963277665.1). NCBI lineage: Eukaryota > Viridiplantae > Streptophyta > Magnoliopsida > Santalales > Viscaceae > Viscum > Viscum album. The sequence continues at coordinate 69,248,820 of OY728126.1, forward strand.
CATTTGGCTGTTTACTTAGAATATTCACTGTGGTGATATTTTAAAACTAAATGATTAAAATGAATATTAAAATTGAAAATTAACTGTTAAGTTGGTTACTTGTGAGTACTACTTACTTTATTGAATTTTACAATTGCAATGTTGTTGCATGCTCACACGCAGTTGGGCACGGGCCTTGGGTGGGTTCCTGCTGAGATATATTTTTCACACCCTGTTTGGGTCATGCTTTTCAGCCCAAAAAGATTACATTTATGCAGGTGTAGATAGGGGCATGGGTCCCTATACAGGTACTTGATTGCTGCTGAGGAGTAGGGGAGCATGGGACCGGGCGTAGGCTCACGATGCTACTGGCTGTTTTGTTTTTCTTTTTGGTAGTTGTACTCTATATTGTATTGTACTACTATGTAACATGTTCTGGGTGTTTTCTTAGAATTGGAGACATGATTCATCATATCTATATATCTGGTTGGTTATATATACTGTAGTTGTTTTTTTTCAGTTGTGTATTGTTTACTGCTTCCGCTGTTGTTGTATGTTTATTTTATATTCCGCTGTGCTATACTTTGACAAATGAGGGCATAGTTTCCCCACTATTAGACCTGGGCCCTCACTGCTATTCGGCAGCCTCTGGTTCTTGGGGAAATGCGCTTGAGGTCACGTGGTGAACCAGATTTGGGGCACTCATTGAGTGGCACCCAGAACTGGGATGTTACAGTGTATATACTGAATATGACTATAATATATTATTCCATTACTTGAATTTTATGTGTATTTAAATATCCATTTTTTATATTTCTTTCATGGGGTTTATTATTTAATAGTTACCAAATCAGTAAAGTATTGTTTGTTTAAAGCTGCATTCTTTGAGATACATGACATACTATTCACCTATACATTTCTATGGGGTTTATATAAATTATTTTTTCATATTATATTATTAATATAATTACTTCATGAAATTTTAATAATAATTTAATTTTATTTTCTCAAGTATAGTATGAGTCCAAGTTAGCAAAGTTGTAATAGTTTATTATAATAATCTCTTTGTTTATCCGGATTCTTTATGATTATTCTTCAATTCATGAAATATTATGATCCATATCTCAAAAAAAACTTATGAATTTTCTTTTCCTCTGGTTATCCATGATATATCCATGTATTATCAGAATTTTTCACTCTTTTGTACATAAGATAATTAATAAAAAGTTTTTATGAAAATTCAACCTTATTTCTCCTTTTGTTTGGAAATCTATGCTCTTTCAAAACCATATTTTTTAAAAATGTTTATTTAAAAAGGTTTCATGTTTAAAAAAGTGTTTTAAAAAATTTAAAGTAGCTTTGTATATTTTAAATGGAAATTTGTTTCAAATATTTCTTAATATTTTTTATATGATTTCAATGAGTTTTCAAAATAAAATGATTGATAAATGTTTTCAAGATTCCTCTATATGTTTTCCACGTTATTTTCAAATAAAATGGTTTTAAAAGTACTTTATATTATAAAAAGTGTTTTTTATATATGAAAAGTTTTTTTAATCAATAAATGTTATAAATTATTTTCAATCCAACTTTTTATATTTTCAAAGTATTTTTTAAGAAAATGATTTTGAGTATGTTCTGTGTCTTAAAAAGATAATTTCGAGGAAATGTTATTTTTCTTAATAACTAATCCAAGTGACCATTAAAAGTCCTTCTCCATATAATATTCAATCCTATGATATTGTTTTATATTTATTGTGGAAATTTTCTAATAATATCGTTCATATTTTTTCATTAATGGTTTATGTTTTGATGGAATGATGTTTAAGATACCCATTTCTCTTCCATGAGTTATATGATTTTGGAACTCACTTATTTTCACCGGTTATGATTTAATGAAATGATTGGGAAAACAATATATTTTCTATATGTTATGATGTGCTAAAAATTTAATGATACCCACTTCAATTTATGTATTGTGATTTGATGTTTATAAAACCCATCTCTTTTTATGGTTCATGATATGAAGAATGTTTTGTTATATTATGGCACATGCATGTATGATTTCATTATCTGAGGGGTGAGACCTATATCTCCATCAAATAAATTGGGTAATGATAAATGTTTTTTGAGATAAATAGGGTATACATGAGGGAATCCCAATCCCAAAAAAAATAGGGTATATTAAGCCCTAAAATAGAGGGTATACAAGAGGCCATCCTAAGCTTGAAACTAGATGGTACATGGGAGGGAACTCAAAGACCAAAACAAGAGGGTTCACATGAGGGAATATAAAGAAGAAAAGAGGTTAGATGGGTGGGAATCCCAATATTGAAACAAGAGGGTGCATGGGAAGGAATCCCAATCATGAAACAAGATGGTACACGAGAGGTAATCCCATGCCCAAAGTAGGTATAAAGGTTATTAGCCCAAGAATAACATGTAATGAAGGTCTTGGGGGTAGTCTTGAAATAGGATTTAATATGCTTATATGTAAGAAAAATTCCATTTATTATTTATATGTTATGATTTCATAGATTATGTTCCCAAATCCCTTATGATTCATATCTTATAAACTACCAATATTTATGCCAAGATTCATGTCTATGATCTTTGATTTTCTAGGTTTGATCTTCCAATGCAAGGGTCATGTTCTCTTACCCTTATTCTCATGTTTATCTAAATTTTATACCATTATAGAGAATCTAAGATCAACCCTCTGTTATGTTTCATTACCCTATTTTATTAAGAAATGTTTTAAGTATAATTACTAAAGGGGAATATATTTTTGGGAAACATTGAATATCTTTCACCAAGTTAGAATATTTTTTTCCAAGTTTTCAATGAAACTAATCTATTACGGTATATGGGAATGTAATTTTTAAATTTTATGAATATTCATATAAATTGATGTAATATCCATGTATGTTAAGCCTGTGTCACTATAGACACCACATAAGTCACTCCAAAATTTGATCGTGTAGTTTATGTCGTTAAATATGATGTGGTTTTTAATATAATTTCTATAGAATAACTGGAATATTTAGCCATATCTATACGGATAAATAGATCATTAATTTATGTTAATTATGTTTTTTTGGAATATATAATTGTATTAATATTTTGGGAGATATATAATTTAAAATAAAATTGATTCTATCTGTTACTAAGTGAGGGAAACTAGTTGGAGAAATTGTGATCAACCCAGTTGAGTGTGCCTTGATTCCCAACCATCATAAATCTCACATTAAATGGGGAGGATAATTGATTCCATTGATTTATACATACTTAACTAGTTTGGAATGAAATTTATTACTAGGTTAACACCAATTATTTGATCAATAAATGATATTGATTATGAGTAACTTCTCAAAATCAATAAAATTGAGCCAATGTAAGAATCAAACTCGATCAAGGAATACCATCAACAACTTGATGATTTGAAAAGATTTAGGTCCATGTTATAATTGTTCTAAATACAAATAAATTCATATTCACAGGTTATAAATTCAATATTTTTTCTACCTATGCAATCCATAAGCACACTCATGAATGGGAAGGGGTGAAAAAAGAGGCAAACATACTCAAATCATTACAATATCCAAGTTATGGATGAGAGTATGAGGATTATTGTCCTTATGATTTATATTTTTTATTAATATAATAAAAAAATAAAAAAAATATATAAATAAAAATATAAAACAAAACTGTAAATTCAATTACCATACAATGATTACAAAAGTGGATCATATGAATACAATAGAGAACACCCCTAGATTGATCACTAAGATATTTAGAAGTACATGATCAGGAAGAGAATGAAAATGGATGAGAAAACTTCCCACATTCCACCCTGGGTTCTTTAAACCTTTCCAAAATTCCATGGAGTGATTTTATATAGAAGTTTGGAATGTTGGATTCATGAAAAGTTACTGGTCAATGGGTGGAATCTGTTCATGACATATATTCCCACCAAATTGATTTGACTAGATGACTAACCAAAACGACTTCAATTGACTTGAAATTTGGTTGAGATGTGGAAATATAAGTTTTATATCTAATTTAGGTTGAATCATCACAATATGAGTTTCTAATAACTAGTTATGGCTCAATCACTATTGGTAGGTCCAACTTTTCTTGCCCATAATTTCTTCACTTTGTGGGCCTTTTTTTGGTTCCTTGTACGCAGATACAGCCTTTGGTATAGAAATATGAATTGAAGATAAAAGATGATAGAATAATAAATTTTTTTTACATTTTCATGAGCATATATAATGCTATTATAAAAATAGTTAACTTCTATCAAATTTGGACATTTTGAAATTACATCTTTTTAATCCTATTTTTAATACACAAATTCAAACTATACATTGAGTGAAAAAGGATTTAATAATGGGATAATGAAACCCAAAAAAATGTTATTCAAAAGTATAAGGGTGATAATATAAGATATATCATAGTTTTGTTTTTAACTATTTATTAATATCAAACATAATTTATTATCCTTAATCATAAATTTCTTGAAATAGAAATGCATATCACTTAAAAATTATTTTTTATAAAAATAATTTTCTAAATAATAAATGATATTATTAGTCATTTTTGTTAATTTAATTGAAATTAAATCATATTAATGATAAAAATTATTTTATTTATACATATATTTCAAAAAGTGGTTACTCATATTTATTCTTAATAATTCAATGACTAGGTTTTAATGGTCATACTTAATATTTATATTTTTATCTAAATTTATCACATTTTTTTACTTTAATGTTATGTGTGGAGAAATATATTGAACACATTGAATCATTTAAATTTAATCATATATTAAAATTTTTCGGTTTTACATAGAAGTTTTAATAGCAATAACAAATTCTTCTTTTATTTTATGGTAATTGTTTTTAGTATTGGAATTTGTAATTGGATGCGATTATTTTAATTTTAAATTTTTTTAACATTTTACTACTTAGGATGATAAATTATTATATCCATATGCTGGATATTACATATATATGATGGAATAAACAGTGTTTTGTGATTATGTATTTACTAATTACTGATATGCGTGTATAATTCAGTTGATCGCTGTGGATTTTTTAATAATATCTTCTCTTGACATTGAGTTTCTTGAGTACTTTATGGAGAACTAATTGTTAAGGAATCATAGTGATTACTTGATAAATTTCATCTTTTATTGGAAGGATAATTAATTGTTAGTCATCATTTTTAATTTGAAAGTCAAATTCCCTACTATCATAGGTGTGGGAGAAGCGACTGTGGATTCTCTCACTGATCATATTTTGGAAAAAAATTAATCAATTTATGATTATGATAACATAGAATGTTGAAATACAACACATAAACCAGTAACTAAATACATTTATAGATAATCAAATCTATTTTATACTACTATTAGTTCTTTCAAACTAAAACCCAAACCCTTTTTAATAACAACAACGACATGATTTTTCACCACCTTTGGAGACAAACTTTTGTTTATACTATATTATATTACAGCCTTATATTTTTAATAAATTTTTTCACATCCATGAAAGTTGTTTCAAAACCATAAATGCATTTTTAGGTAGGTGGTACCTAATTCATTATGATTAAACCAACCCTTAACACACATGATCAAATTTTATATTGACCAAATATTTAACCTCAAACCAGAAATATAAAGAACACTATTTTATATATTGAGGGAACCAAGAGAAATTGGAAATATTAAATGATGATTTTAATTTTTTTATTAATATACATAAGAATATATTTAAATGTTTAATATGAATCTAAAATCATTGATAGAATTCCAAACCAAACTCACATAAATATTTCTTCACCTCATTTTAGAAATCAAATAAATCAAATTGTAATTCCTACTTTATAAGGTGATTTTTAATATAAAACTAGATTGATGCAACTTTTTTACAAAGTCTCATTGTCTTATCAGTGAATATCAAAATAGGTGCATTAAATAATTCACTAAATTTTTATATATATTAAAGGTAAGATGAGTTTATGAGGGAGAAATAAAGTGGAGAGAATTTCCCTTTCCACATGAAGGAGTGAGTAATGAATGAATATATAACCAAAAAACTAGATAAATCATTGATTGTGATGACCATTCGGGGAGTTTTATTCAATGGTTATTTACAACTTCATGGACTACTACCTTGATAATGGTGATTCATGACATCATAAAAGAATTAGGAGAGACCTTGTATGATTATTGGATAAGATTTAATAATTTATGTGAATGTTTAGCAAATCAAGCAATAATGGAACATCATTTCACATATTTCTTCTATAACAGACTGCTTGATAGTGACATTAATATGATAGATGTCTCTTCTGACAAATCTTCTATTGATAGGTCATGAACCAAATACAAGGGTTTTATTGATAAGATATGTCAAAATTCAAAATAGTGTGGTGTAATAGGTATTAGGATAATAAGATTGTATGAGGTAATATATATCGAATCCCATTTACTTGAATCCATCTTCAAGAAGTAATAACCCAATAAAGGTGTTTCATGCCATAACATAAGAATTTATAGATGCATTTTATAATTATTGGGCATGATTTAAGAAGTTATGTCTGAGATACTAACGTAAATCATTAATAGAACACCATTTACTTATTTTTCTCTATCAAGGACATCTTGATAGTGACATGAATTTAATGGATGTATCATTGGGAGGTGCTTTTAATGTTAATTCACCAACAGAATCCAAGAAAATAATTGAGAAGATAAATCAATGTTCACAATATTGTGTCATAAGAGGTATTAGAAAAAGAAGAGTGAATGAGGTTAGATTTATTGACTCAACTTTACAAAAATACAAACTTCAGCAACAAACCAATTTTTTTGAATGAGTGATATAAAGAAATAAATTGACCCACTCACAGCAGTGAAGTTATGTGGCCTTTAGACCTCACCTAATCACATTAGTGGATAATGTGTTGAAACTTAAGGAACTGAATTATATGTTTCTTTCTATCCTTGAAAGAAAATCCAATAACCCCTGAAAAATCAATGGTGGAGTGAAAATTAAAAAATTAAGTATGGGTTTAGAAATCAAAAAAATTAGACTTGGAAACCTTTTCAACACTAATATGAACAACCTTTAATATTCAAATAACATTTCAACCAACTATATAACAAAAAAATTCCAACCACCAAACTTTCTTCCAAATAATTCCTATGAAAAACCTTCAACATGTGACTATCCAAAAATGATAAAAACCCATATTATGGAATTGTGGAGTTAATAAATGAGTTTAAATATTTAGAGTTTATATTCCTTATAGAAATGATAACAAAAAACCATGAAAAATTTAAATCACAACACATTCTAAAACCAAAGATCAATGTTACTATGGTAACATTAAAGAGAGTAAATGAAATTCACCCTGGGCAATTTTTTTGGAATAAAAATTGTTAACTATAAGGAAGAGGATAAAAAAATAAAAATATTAAGGGATAATGATGGAAACATGATAAAACACAATTTAAGGAAAAAAACAGAATAATCTATGTTGGTGAAACATGTTGACCAGGGAATGCTAAATGACATTGGTAGTTAGTCCTGTGAATGGATGAATCCCTATGGAAGTTGAAGTTTAGTGAAACCACTTGACCTATTGGGATGTAATATATATAGGTACATGATAAAACATGATGAGATTTAATGTGACAATTGATATCAATGATACATATGGATACAAGTCACAATGATTTAAAATTTAATGATCATCCATTAAATGAAAATTTTCAACATTTCTCTTATAGACATAGGAAAAAAGCCCAATCCATGTTAAACCCTATGGAGTATTTAATTGTTTTACATATTTATTAATTTAAATTGTACATATGCATGATTTCTTAGTTAAAAAGATATGATAAGTGGAACTTGGTGAGGTTATTAGGGTGAAGTGATTCTTCCTAGTTCTGGAATACTAATGTTTAGAGTGGTCCTTCCATAGTCTATTTCCGAATTACTGGTTTTGAGTCCAAACTTATATTGGTTAAATATTTTGGTGGGATTATAAAAAATTGGTATAATAAAAAAATGTTATCTTGTTATAGGATTAATAGATCACTCAAAAATAGATCATTTCACTTTCTATATTTCTCAGGGATTATTTCATTTTTAGTCGAATTTACTTTCTTTAGAAGGATGGAATCAAAAGATAATAAGGTCTGAATAGATAAATTAAATGGAATGAATATTGGATTATAGAATAAGAAATTAGAGAAATATATTATCTAAAAGTACCTATAAGTTATATTGAATTTATTTAATCCAATAAAAATTAAGAAATAAGAAATATAAATGATAGATAGAAAGGATTTGGGTCTGGGTAGAATGTCATGAGTTTATAATGGGCCCCCAAACATATGGGAGAACAAGACCACAATATAGTTGATGGAAACAACATAAAATATGTATGATAAACCTATTATACTTAATAAAGTGTGATTTATATAATTGTTGTTCAACATGAGGGTATCATAAGGAATTTTAACAATAAATCATGTGAATGATTTAAACCTGACCCATAGCCAACTCTTGTTTGTGAAGGTGGAATTCATAAATGATGTTTGAGTTATACCATTGTTTTCATATCTACCATAATCTAGTGATTAAATTGTAACAATAGTGAAAAACTATAATATAAAGACTAACTATATGTTTAATGATATCCCAAATATCATTATTAATGAAGAACATTAGATGAGGGAGATTCAAGAACCTTCCATAAATTTATTGAATGCAGAGGGAAAAGGGTGATCACCACATCAATGTGGTCTAAAAATATCAGAAGAAAAATTAAGATAATGTATTATAGGTAAATCATAAGGACTTGGGCCTAAATTTTGACATTATAGTAAAATTGGTAGACTCAATGATCATTTTATTGAATTCAAGGGATATTTTATAGGAACAACTAATTGAGGATTAATTTATACAAACTCTAATGAGGATAGTTATTCTAATCTACTATTAAGTGTCAACAATCTAATAGAATATTGGATTATTAATTATGGATAATCCTTCTATTATATAAAATACAAGGGAAACATGTCAAATTATGTAACCAAAAGATTTAAAAGAGTGCATCTAGAATATTCTAGGACATTTATAAAGGAGAAAAGGAATACATGTCAAATTATGTATCCAAATGTTTCCTTATATTAAAAGTTTTTTTTTCATATGATAGGTCTTTAGAAGAATATGATCATGACATGATAGATGGATGAAGTAGGTTATGAAACAAACTTTATAAATGGAGTGTGGAAAATCACTCGAGGTTCCCTAGTAATAGAAATTAGTTTAAATAATAGAACACTTTATTTGAATGGAATGGTATGAGAGTAACTCTTGTTAATACTTTAACTTTTGGATGTTTAGAAATGTAGCATTGAAACCTTGATCACCTCAGTGAGAAGAGTATAAATGGTTGAGTAGGAAAAGGAATATTAAAATTGTATCATATAAACATTTAATGTTGTGAGAGTTTTATAATTAGTAAACAATGGAATGTGTCTTTCAACATGATCAGAAGAACACAAAAAATTTGAAATCTAGAACTTATGCATATAGATGATTGGGATCCTTCCATAGTCTAATATCAGATATGGTTAATATATTCTATGAAATTCGTTTAAGAATCTATAAGGGAAGTATGGATATAGTACATAAAAAATTTAGTATCTTTTTTCATTTGAAATAAATGGTTGATAGGGAAAATAGAATTAAGCTGAATAGATTAAGGATGGAAAATAATGGTGAGTTTACCAGAAGAAGATTAATTTTTTTTCAAACATTGGGGTATCAAGAAATAGAAGACTACACCATGTACACCTAAAAAATTAAATAATTGAGGGGATATATAAAAATTTCAAGGAAGATTCATTAATAATTTCTCTAAATTCAATAATACTAATGGTATTATACATTGAATTAGTGAATGAAATAACATACTTAATCAACAGGGGATCTTCACCAGTAATAAAGTAAGATCTTATGGAAGCACTATGGATAGGTAAAACATATGAATTAACTCACATTAAGATCTTCAGAAGTTTATCCTATGTACATATAGATTACAAAGATAGAGATAAACTTGAGGAAATGAATCATACATGTATTTTCATGGGATATGGAGAAGAAAATAACATATTTTGACCTTGAGATGGTGATATGAAATAGGTTATCAGAAGTTGGAATGTAATATTTAATGATTAGGTCCCTTTTAAGGAAATAAAAATGTTACTAAAATAATTTAGATGTAAAGATTCATCTTTTATCCATGTTGATCTGAATGGTGGTTCTAGAGGAATTCTTGTTATAGAGAATCAAGATGGATATGAATTTATTGGAACTTCACAAATTTTGGTGGAATTTTTAGGGGGAAGACTATGAAGTTTTAATGTTCCACCAGTGGGAGATATATCTGAAATATTGGGAAATAAGAATGCTTAGTTTCATGTTTTAGAGAATTAAAAATTCGCGGTTTTAGTTATGTAAATATTAGAGCTGCAGATAGTGTTGCATAGATCCACTATTAGAAATCTAAGTACCAACATACTTATACGACCTATTTAAAAATACTATTATTATAGGTCTATCCTATACCAGTGGTTTTTAAAAAATATTGGCAGAGTGTCTCACCTGATACCAGTATCCCCCTATTGTGCATTTAGATCTCCTTATAACAATACTCTCTCTCCCCATTGGTTCTACTAGAATTCCCCCATTACTCTTCATTATTAAAGCATTTTTGAGTTGAATTATTAGGGTGTATTGTTTCCCTTCCCCTTACATATTCTTATATACTTCTATTTCTACATTTCCATGACCTAGATTTCCAATCTAATCTAGTATTACATGTTGCACTATTTTTTTAGAGTTATTAAACATCAATTTAATTAATTTTTATTGCTTCTATTAGTTGTATAAAATTAAGCATATTTTTCATACACATTTATTTCCACAATAATGGTTCTTGAATTAATATAACTATGGTTTTCTTAGATATTTAATTATCATATGAATATTTTGATAATTTATGAGTTATAATTTTATATTAGTGTTTTAGAAAATATGAAGTAAATTTATATAATTTAAATAAATATATTAAGTTATTATTAATATATTAAAAAATCTTTCAAATAATGATGGAAAAATATATCAATGGTGTAGTTTATAATTTTATGGATGATGATTTAACAAATTAACATTTTATTATAAAACTATATATATGAAATGTTTTTATTTCTTTTGGTTGTGTGTTTATTTATTTATAATTTTCTATTTTTGATATGAAAGTGTATGGGTGAGTTTATATTGCTATAAATGAACTCTCTAGAGGGTAGATATGGGTAATATTTCCCAGGTATGATGAATCCATGCAATGATCCATGGAGAGGGTAGGGCTATACAATTATATTGATTTTACATAGTGTGAGTTGTTTTAGATCAATCGGGATTTGGGTCATAATGTGGATTGGTATATGGGTATGGGTGATGGATCCATTCATTTTTTGTTTTATTTGTGCTCATTTTGGAAGGGTAGGTTTGGATTTTTTTTGTTTTGGTTGAATTTAATTACAATTGAATATAGTATATTCAAACGAACCCAACCTAAATTGAATGGAGTTAAACCAAATTGATTAAAACTAGATTAATCCATATAAAACTATCAAGACCCAACTGAACCGAAAACAATCCCAAATCATACTAAATTGAGGAAAAATGAATAAAACTAAATTAAATCAAATGTAATAGAAGTAAACTAATATTTACCAAATAAAATTGTATCAAAGACCATTAATTTATATAACATAAAAAATAACATAAATAAATCCAGTATAAACATATATTAACTAGATTAAATTGAAAATAAAAACTATACAAGTTGAACCACAATGATTAGAGACGCGATAAAAACAATTTTATACAACTATTGAATTATTTATTTTTTCTAATATTTATTAAAATAATTCATGAATTTTAAAATTATAATCAACTATGTTGATATTAAAAAGTTATTTTTAATAGAATTGATAGAATTTGTATGTATGATACTTATTTAATCTCAACCGAGTTTCAAAATAAGATGGATTTGTTTTTGTAAATATCACATTTAACGATGAATATAATAGAGATAATATATGATAACCAAGTTATAATTATATAGGAAGACATTTTTTATATTAGGAATAATTTAGGTACTATATAAAAAAAATATGGTTTTAAAATATATTATTATTTTTGTTATCATAATGGAGAGAAACATGAATCTCATAATATTCCTAATTGAAATGATAGGATCAAAATTGAGAATTTTATATTTGATTGGTTTCCATTTATTTAATATCATGATAAATAAATTATTAAAAATTAGGAATAAAATTTCGTGAATATACATCATGTTGATAATTAAAATGATTATTTTGAGAGAGATTAAAAATGATGGAAGATGATATGAATCCTTTATATTGGGCATGAGAGAAAAAATTAAAATGTTGAATTTTTCAGTGAAATTGTATCATGGGAGAAACATGTATGGAAATTACAAAACTATAATGGATTATATTCTTACCATTTTAAAGGACCTATTTCCCAGATGATGTAGAAATTTTTTCAAATCATTATATGGAATGAAAGTTAATTAGTTTTATTGGATTTTCAACTAATAAAATTTATCATTACCCAATAGATTAAAAATTATTTTAGGAGGAAACTATGATCCTAAGTGATTGTAAAGAATGTGGAACATCGTGATGGAAGATAAATTCAATTTGAGCGCCAATTTTTACACTATTAAAATTAATGTGGCACTTTCCATTGATCCATATACTCCAAAATGTTTCTATTACTGATGAAATAATGTCAAGAGAATTATGGATAGTAATGACTTGGTTCATCTTATAGTTGGATTAACAAAGAATTTTTTTTGTAAAACATAAAATTTTTTACAGCGGAGGTGCGAAATGTCAGGTTGGAATGAACATATAACTAATTTAATCAATTTGTTCAAATGAACACTTCACAAAACATATGAATAGTTTTAATCGTCATTTATAAACATCCTCCATGTTTTTGTGTGGAAATCCATTTACTTTATTAATCATGCTAAAATATATTGTCCCATGTTTTTAATGGAAAAATATATATAAGAGGGAGGGGGGGTATATTTGAGTTATAAAATAAACTTGAAAAATTCATCCTTCAATCATGTTTAATGTTGATAATATTTAAAAAATACAAATCGATTCGAAAATCAAAGTAAAATAGTGCTTGCAGATGAAATATAAACTATATGAAATATATATAACTCATTGGGAATAATATTGGTGGAATTTTATAAAAGTATGAGAGTTAGAAAATTTAGAAATATAAATATAAAATTAAAGAATTGTCAATTCATAAATGAATAATATGGTAATTAAAAAATGGACACAATAGAAGTTTAAAAACTATCAAACTATTTTTTTATAGACCAAATAAAACTTTAAAGGATATACTGAAACAAAAATTTTAAACCAAAGTGTAAGGTATATCTTTATACCATATCCAAGGTATCCAAGAATTTTATCCTATCATAAGGTATCCCAGATTTTATAACCTATAAAAAGGTTTTCTTCGTTATCAACATAATCCCTCAAATAAACCTGTCAGCATTAGCTTTCTTCCAGGCATGGAAGTTCACAGGATTTTTTTCCCTAGCAATGGAATCCCGCAATTTATATGATTAGAAAATCTCCTATCTTCCCATCCTCGAAATAACTTTATCTTGTTAGATATATAAAACAAAAACTAAAAATTATTTTAAAAGGGTTTTCAAATAAAACATTAATATTATAGCTATTAAAAAAAACAATCATAAAAAAATATTACAATGATCAAAATAACTCTTAAAGACAAGAAATTAAAAAAATAAAAAATGAAAAAAATCTTTAAATATTATTTAGTATCATTAGTTAACTATATAATCAATCATAATACTTATAATGCTTGATGCGTGATTCTATTTATAGATATCATTGTATCAAACATTATTGGCTAGATTCGAAAAAATTCAGAGTCCTTTATAACAACATTGACAACAAATTCTCCATATATAGATAAAATTAGTAATATTTTTATTCTACCAATGATTTTTATAGGTACTATTATAGTGATTCAAAAAAAACTGATGGATGTAATCAGTAAAGGACTAGTTTTAATCATTATATTAGCATAAAACATTTTTGGTTCTCCATTATTCTAGTTATCAATAGTTTATTTCACACTAATATAACAACTTAATAAAGAAACTAGAGTTAGATCATTTTTATATAAATTGTATTTAGATCTCAAAAATGAATAATGGAAGTGATTAATTGAGTAAAAAATATCCCCATTTTTTGAAAATATATATATAATTATATTGGAAAATAAGAGTATAAATTAAAAAGGAAAACACCTTTTAATCTTTATAATCTATAATTTATCTCCCTTTTCTTTGAAATAAATTTACAAATGATTCATTAGAATTTTTTTACCCCTTTTGAAAAATTATCATTAGAAAAGAAGAATACTCAAAGTGAAAAGAAATTTGTTTTCTAAAATTTCTCCCCATTATGATTATAAAAAAGAAATATATAAGAAACATAAAAATATAAAAAAAATAAAATTAAATAAAAAATAAAAAAATCTCTCTACATAATTATATGATCATATATTTTGGTTATTCCCGATACTTCTACAACTCTTTGGATATTTATGAATATTTCTTTTTTCCTAATTAATTTTATCAAATTTATCACATGAATTCTCTTCTAACTATGATTTCATATATGAAAATAGGTTCTTATAATGTGATTTCGTGTTTAACATCACTTCCTACAACATTATTAAGGATCTAATCATGAACTTCTATTAAATATTAGTCATTATTCTACATTATTAAACATTGAACATAACCTTCTTCAACATTTATTAGTGAGAGTACTTTAGATACATCTCATTCTTTTATTACATTATCTATAGAAACATTAAGATTTACATATGGAATTTTGGTCATCATTACATACACTCTTGTAAAGACACTTTCAATGAAAAAAATTTTATCATAGAAAGAGAATATAGAAAACTCAGGAAACTAAAATAATTGAGACTGTATTCCTTATATAAAAATTTGAGACATCTATCTTGCAATAAATTTTTCATCAAGGTATGGGTGGTTCAAAAATATTCATATGAATATGAAGGGAATATATATATATATATATATCATATAAATTATTAAAGGAATTAAATTTAAAATTTATTTGATTGGGGAAGGAAAAATTTAATTTTTTAGAGATAACAAAGACCCCCTTATAAAATGTAATTAAGAATAGAATCATGAAATTTGAAAAAAAATATTATCATTCATGTGTTTGGATCATCTACCCCTATAATAAACAATAATTGGATGGGAAAGATTAATACAATAAAAGTTGTAGTTGAAAACCTTAAACTTTCTAGAATTTATCTTTTTAAAGAATTGTATGATCTTCTTATTTAACAGATAATTCATGGAAATGATAAACATAAATGGTAAATATTTTTTATACAATTATAATGAAATTAATAGAATATTAATGTAAATTTTATGAGAAAATAGATGAAAAAAGAAAAATTATTACAATTTTGAAAAAATGATAAGATTGAAAAACTAATAAAATTTAAAAGACTGATATAAGATAAAAGGATGATAAAAGTTTTCCAATTTTTCACTCAAGGGGTTTTTAATGTAAGGAGATAGATGAAAACATTGTATTGAATATCACTTTAAGTTGATCATTCCTAACTTCTTTTTAATAAATTTTTATCTTTTGGAAGTAAGTGTCTTTATAAAAATATTATCAAGACTTTAATACCACTGTTTTTCCAAAATATATAGTAGAAAAGTAAATTGAAGTGGGGGGGGGGGGAGGGGTGTGAATAATAGTATTAAAATAAACATAAAAAAAATTCAGTATCTCATGTTTTAAGTTTAACAAATTTATGGAATACCGATCAATTCAAAAATCAAAGTAAACTGGTGAATGTAGCTGAAATATAAACAATATTAAATATAGATAGTACTACAAAAATAATATTGACATAATTTTATGAAATTATTTTAGTTAGTAAATTGAATAAAAATATAGAAAAATTAAATTAGTGGTAATTCATAAATAAATAGAATACTAATTTAGAAATGAACATAGTAGAAGTTTAAAAACTAAGATCATAGTATAGTTTTACAAATCCAATACTATTTTAGTGAAAATATTCTAACCAAACTTTTAAACCAAATTTTAAAGTAGTTATTTATAATAGATCCAATGTATTAATGAATTTTAGACTTTCATAAGGTATCCTTGATTTTATAACATATCAGAAAGTCTATCTTTCTATCCCCAGAATCCCATGACTAAACCTATCTGGTTGTACCTTTCTCCCCCAAACAAAATTCCCGAGACTTATCATCCTAGAAACAGAATCCCTCAATCTATATAGTAAAAAAATTCTCAGTCTTACTATCCCCAGAATCCCTCAATCATTCATGATTAGTAATTAAATGGCTAAAATAAAAATTTAGGTGATATTTATAAACTAAAAAAATCAGCATAGTTCTTAATAGAAACACATAGAGGGGAAAATATTACACCAATCATGATTTCTTTCTACAACAAAAAATTACAAAGATTCAAAAATAATAATAACTTGGAATGTTTTATTCTATTTATTCAACAATGTCATAAATCATCATATACATAATTCTTTATATATGTATCTATTTATACAAATGACTGAAAAAAATTCAATGGTCAGATTTTTCAAAACCAAAATTTGGTTTTAATTTAATCAACTGTAACTTATTCATCCACTGGTAAATTTAGTAATATTATTCATCTACTGATGGATTTTTCAAGAAACACAACAATAATTAAAATAACCAATGGATGTAAACTATCATGGATGGTTATATTACCAGGGTTTTGAAAAATAATTTTATTTATTAAATATTTTTGTTATCAGAATTTTATTGTGTATAAACATAAAACTCAATCCACAACATAAGTTAGATAATTTGCATATATAGTGTATTGTGATTTCTAAAATAAATTAAGTAAGTGAGTAATTATCTCAACAATATCTATACCTTATAATCCTAGAAACTATATACTCATCTACGTACAATGTTTATTTAAAAAATTATAGTTTCTTTTGGATGTGAGTGTTCACATATAAGATGCTCCATCAAAAAATGTTTTTCAAATTATTGTAGCACTTATGTGGAAAAAATGATTTTACTAATTATAGAATGAATTATGGTTAGATAATGTAGGAATATTATCCTATTCTATATATATAAATAATACATGATACAAAATGATTAAATATAATCATAGTTTTAGGTTTATAGGACATCAATGATTCTTTCTAATGGATCATTCATTCAAAAAAATATCATCAAAGGATTGATAATAACACTAAGGTAAAAAATAAAACATATAATACATCTAGAATTTGTGTGATTAAAGAACTGAAAGTGCTTCATTTTTTATTTGGGTAAAGTTAGATGAAATCTAGAAAGAGGAATAAAGTTCTAATAATCCATTACAATTGAAGGAAGAAAAGTATACTCTTTGATTTTCCCATTGGTAAAACAATTTTCTAAATCACTACTTAAATGTAATACACATTGAGAAAAATATATATGAAATATTGATTTTAATCCTTCTAAATGTCAAGGGGAAGACTAAAGAAGATTTAATATCTTGAACTGACCTGGTGGGTTGGAGTATCATACCATAACAATATTTTAATTGTATTAGTAAAAATAAGTAGAATGTTCCTTATACTTATGATGTTATGAAAAATTCATAATTTTTTTAAAGTACTAGAGACTATATAGGTTATTGATGGTTATTTGAAAAATATATTGAAATTAATCAACATAAGTGAGATAAAATTACAATCTTAGAAAACTCATCACTATCATATCCATATTCATTAATTGATTCCAATATTAATCATACATTTATTTCCCATTTAATGTAATGGTGTTAATAATTCAATTATTCTACTTCTATAAATTTGTTTTTTTCTAAACGTTTAGCCATGTGTTTCTTAAAAATATTTCGTATGAAATACCATTAATTATATGCATGTTAGATAAAATTTTCCCTGCACCTTTTTTCACCAATATGTTGCATCTTACTATCTATGTTCTAAATGATATACTTCTTAGGGGAATAATTTTTTCATTGGATATATCCTCCTAAAAGAAATATGTACACAATGAAGTTGTATGTTAGGAATATGTATCATCTTGATGGTTTCATTATGAAAGGTTATTTGGCTCAGAAATATATTGATTTATGTTCAATATATTTGGTTGATGTGATCGTGGGATCGAACCAGCCTAAGAGAAATAAAGAAGAAATTTATAAGAAAATAATGTTAAAATTTACATCACTTCCCCAGATAGAGGGAATTTAAAGATGATATACATTGGAATAATTGATCCTTGAATAATGGGAGATGACACATCACTCGATCATGTTCAACTGAGATTTGTTCGATGGAAATATTAAGTAAGTAATTTGAATATTTATATGTAATCTCATACAACATAATTGAGAATATGTCTTAATTTTTTTGAATATTTTTATTTAGGGAGATCAATTTTTTATGTATAATTAAAAATTCATTAAATTTGTGAAGGATAGATATTTTTTTTGTTAAAGAGTTTCATGCTTGGTTCAAATCAAAGGCATGAACATTGATTTTATAAAATAAATAATAAATATTACTTAAATTTAAATATTCATATATATTTTAGTTATTGAGTTTAAATATTGAATCTGTATCCCAAGAAATAATAGTATTTAATTATATTCCTTATAGTTTTTATTCTTAATGAAAATCAGTAGTGATCAATCTGATTAAGGAGTTAACATAAGAGCACAACATGAAAGCATTATGTTAACTGGAACAATATATTGTTATGCTAGTGTATCAGATAGCTGACCTCACTATGAATATCTATCTTATTATGGAGTTAATTATAAAATATTGATATTGGATAAATACTCTCACGATTGAGTCACAATGATGAAGTATATGTTGTTTAATTCAATGATGTGGTAGAGAACATTTATTGATGACCATGAATTTAGAGTTATTGACATGTCTCACTTATTGGATAATGATGATCCATATATTTTTACATCAATGGAGAAAAATTATTTTATGAAAACTATCCTCTATGCCTTGAACTTAGTGTCATTATTGAAGTAGTCCCAATATATAGTTTTAATGATGGTGTGGATAAAATGGACACCATTGCTGCCTCCATTGGTCTTGATCAATATATTCTATATAATGGATCAAATAATCCAATTATTATAGTTTATTATGAACCCATAGTAGTGGATTATAATATATAGAAGAAACCATATATGGTATTAATTAATTATTTTTATGAGGTGAACTCCACCTAGAAACCCTCTAAAACTGGTACCCGATTCAAACTATCAGATACCCAAAGAGAATTACTAATCCCCACGGGTTAGAGACTACCACATTGGATTAAAAAAATAGGGGGAATGATTTTTCCAAACCTAATGTAGACAAGATTACATATATGTATCCACAATGGGAAGAAACATTAAAATAAGAAACAAGAAATACATGTCATAAAAAAATATTATAGAAAAATTGAAACAAATAAAATGTATCTAAATAATATCTAAGGGAAAATTCCAACAGAAGAGGACAAAAAAACCAAAATACCTACTTTATGTGATAATGTTGGAAAACTCTGACCATCTCACCATAATCTACTAAGAATCAACTAATAGAAACCTTACTGCCTCACTACAACACCTTGTATTTCCCTGTATGAAATGACAAAAAATGTCTACACACCGATGAAGTGGTGTATAGGGTGTGACCTAAACAATCTAAGTAGGATCCCAATCAGGTGTTCCATATCATGTCTCTATACAAAAAAACAAATAATGATCTACTTTAATAAAAACAAGTCAAGATAAACATATTAACAATTTTATATCAAAATCATGGAAAAAAATTCTCCTTTGTCCACAGTTCCAAAATAAAGCAGGTAAAATAGTTTCGAGGAATTTTATATATATCAAAACAAACAAATAAATGTAAAATAGGTATCACATATCATATCAAGTAAATGGAAGTACGAGATAAAATAGTACATGCTAAAAGATCATGTAACATCACGCAAATGATCACTAGAGGCCAGTCTAGCTAGGACACTCATACCCAGATATAGATAATAGAACACAATTAGCCTCTAGACCTATGTATTTAATCTATATATTTTAAGAACACACAAGAAATTGAACCTCCTTATAAGTCTATTAAGTCCCTAGAACAATGGGCCTAGGGATCAGAGGAACTCCCCAAGAGTAAACCCCTGATAGTATCAACAGATGAGGACTATTACTATACCTTCCACCTATGTACCCAAGGATTACTATGTGAAAAATTTTCCAACTCATTTCTATAAAAATATTCTTTGAAAACTATTTCCAAAATCTATTTCACAATTCTTTGAAAATAACTATTATTTTTACCAAAATAAGGGAAAAACCACCTTTTCTCAAAAACACTTTTCCACATGAAGACAAATCAATCAATCAATCACTCCATTTCATTTATAAAACAATATTTCAAAACGAGAGAAACATAGTTCATAAAAATTAGAATAAATATGGAAACACCTACCTAAAATTAAAGTCACACACTCCAACAATGGGATCCACCAATTATAAAAGAACACATGGTCAACAATGGAGGCCCTGTGATTGAGTCCGATGAAATAGAATCCCATAACACAATAAAATAATATTGAAGAAAGTGTAGATCATGAAAAACCTCAAAGAACACGCAAGCATCTTACCGAAACCAACAAAGGATCAAAGCCTATAAGAAGATCACACAATAGATCTATAAAGAACAAGACCACAATATCAATGTATCTAGAAACATAGTAGAATGACACTACTGTGATCAAGGGAAATGAAGAAAGAAGTAGATAAATTACCTAAAGAGACATAGTGAAAAAACCTAATGATAAATCTCCAAATGAATTGATCTAGAACGAGCAATGGTCCAAAATAGTATCTAGGAGATCTCATAGGTCGAGAGGGAATAATCCTATGTTTGACTAAAAAAAATCATACATGCAGTGCCCTAAAAATGAAATACAATGAAAATTAGACAATGTGAAACCCTATTTCATGAAATGCAATCCAAAAAAACCAAAAACACTAAAAAAAAGTTCACCTTGGATTTAAAATCCAGATTTTACCATTTCACAATGTGAAACATATTCATATCATGTAATCTTTTCATTCCTTGTATCGGGTCATGACATCTACCCAACAATAAATACACAACGTGGGCCATATTCATAGCATGTAGTCTTTTCGCACTCTAAAAAAGATCATGACATCTACTTAGTGACCATTTCATGATGCTTAAACTATTAATGACATGTATTTTTCATAAAGATAGTGAAAACCCCACATTCCACTAAAAAACACAAACCAACAACCGAATTCTACAAACTCAAAGAGAACCCTCCAAATCATTTAACAAAATTATTCATAGACTCTATTATTTCAAATAGAGACACATCCTATTACTTTAGTTTATTTCCCCAGAAAAGGATATTCATCATCAAGAGTCCAAAAAAACACCCAAATAAATAGGTAAATGAAATGAGAGAAGATAAATATCTGAATGTGGGTAAAGATATGTTACAAACTCTCTACCATAATACTTTCCCTACCTAGGAAGTCATGTGAAAAAATGATGTTCAGAAATAGGTGAGGCCACTGCTCCCTCGTCAGTGAATCATGCTCCTAATTCTTGGGAGAATCTAATCCATTTTCTCATAACACTTTGACCAATGAAATCTTTTTTACACACAATAATTTCACTATAAAGTTAAAAAATTACACTAGCTTCTCCATAATAGAATCATATGGATCCAAACCAACCTCTCCAAGTGTGGGAGGGATCAGGATGGAATTTCTTGAGCTGGGATATGTGGAAAACATAATGAATTCCCATCCATAGAATTATAAATTCAATTTGATAGGAAACATTCCTAGGCTTCTCGGTGACTTCAAATGGTCGAACATATCTTAAAGGAAAATTACAGTATTTTCTAAGCTGACAATGACCCAACTGAGGAATGTTTTTTTAAAAAACATTCCCACTAATAGAAAACTCCAAACAATAATGTAGACGATCCTTATATAATTTTTTCTGATTGTAATTTATAACACGATTCCAAAATATATCCTAAATCCTCACTGACATCTCTTGAAGGATACTCAGTCCCACCAAAGAGGCCTCACCCACCTCTTCCCAATAAAGAGGTGACCTATATTGGACCATAAAAATCCCCAAGAAGCCATTCTGATAGATAAATGCTTACTATTGTTATAATCAAACTCAACCAATCCCATATGGATATCATAAGATCCACCAAAATCCATGACATAAGAATAGAGAATATCCTCAATGACCTAAATAGTATGTTTTGTATGAATGTCTATATATGGATGATAAGTTGTACTCATCATGAAATTAGTCCCCAACACCTCTTGGAGACTCCTCTAAACCCTCAATGTAAACATAGGATCTCTATCTGAAATAATTGAAGAAATAACCCCATTTAACCTCAGGATCTATTTCACATATAGCTTACTAAGATATTCAACTATAGTGGTGTCCTTGATTGGAATGAATTGAGTTGACTTTTTGAACTGACCAATAACCATCCAGATAACATTACTCCCTTAGGAATTCCATGGAAATCTAATAAAAATTTCCATAGAAACATCATCCCTTTTCCATAATAACACGTGAAGAGGGAAAAGTAAACTAAAAGGCTTCATATGCTCTGCCTTCATTTATTGGAAGGTGTAACAATGGGACACATAATTTGAAATGCCATGCTTCATACCCAGCCATAAAAACACATTCTCATGTAAAAATACAAATATATAGTTCTTGAATAATGACCCATGAAGAACTATGATAGTAAAATAAAACCAATCTCCTCACAGATACTGGGATGAAAATCTGATCCCCAAAATGGATAATACTATTTGGAGAGAAATACCAATGAGAAATTTTCTCTCAACCATATAGGGTTTTTTAATTCCTATAAACTAATCAACCTACTACAGACCCCACATAATATACTCATGAAGGGATAGTGACTATTGAAGATCGGTTAGAACCACACATAAAACAACCTCTTGAGAATTCTTGTTCAACAGAGTGAAAATATCTATAAGGTTTTACTCCTCCATCAATTCTATAATATTCGGTGACGGTCCATTCCCATTAAGAGAATCCACAAATAAATTTCCCTTCTACAAGGAGTATATGAAGTCAATTCCAAATATTTCAGGGTAGTCCATCCACTACCTCAATCTGAGATTTATGCATTTATGTGAAAATATATATCTTAGACACTTATGGTATGAAAAGACCATGAACCTCTCCCAAAAAAGATAGTGCCAAATATATTTAAGTGCATGGATAACTATAACAAGATCTAAATAATTTATTGAATTATTATTATCATACATTATAATATAGAGAGATCTATAAGCTACCACATGATCATTTGACGTAATCACACAACCCAAACCAACACCAAAAGTATTATAGAAAACCATACACCTCTTATTAGGTTTAGGTAAGATAAAAATAAAAGTTGATGTTAGAATTTTTTTTCTCATTGAATGAAGATTTCCACTTTTCATCCCATATTAATTCCACCCCTTTCACAGTAAGATAAATCAAAGGTTTTTAAAACATTATGAAATACATGATGAACCACGGGTAATATATAACAAGACCATGAAAGCACCAAATCTCGAAGGAATTCTATGGCTCTTCCCAGAAAAAAAAAACATTTACCTTCTTAAGATCACATGATAATACATTCATAGAAATAATGTTCTATAAGAACATTGCATATTGGATACAAAAATTTAATTTTTAAAGCTTTCCATACAAACATTGAAACCTCAGGATTTCCAAAATAAAACTCAAATGGTGCTCATGCTCACACTCAAATCTCAAATAAACCAAAATATCATCCATGAAAACTATCACAAAAGTGTTAATATAGACATGGTATATATGATTCATAAAATTAATGAAAATTTTAGTATATTTATTCAGAATAAATTAAATCACAATATATTCATAATGTCCATACCTACTCCTAAAATCCATATTCGTTAGATCATAATCCCAAACATTTAGATGATGATAACCCGATCGAAGAACTATCTTCAAAACCAAATTTTCCTCCACTATCAAATCAAACAAATTATCCAAAAAATGAAAAGGATACATATTATTAATTTTTATTGAGTTCAAATTTTGATAGTACACACACAATCATAGTGAACCATCTACCTTATTGGCAAAGAGCATCGGGGTTTCCCAAGGAAAACAATATGGGGAAAAACCATTCTTCATCAAATCATGCAACTGAATATTCTTGTCTTTAAAATCCACAAGTACTATATGATAATAAGGTACCAAAACCGACTCTATAACTGGAACAAGATAAATCATAAAATATACCTCCCTATCTGGAAAAAAACTAGAGAAATTGTATGGGAGAACATCTGGAAAATACCAAAAAATGGTGGGAGGATCAACAAAATCATAAACATCACTCATCTCAAATACTATACTATAAAAAAACCGTAGATCTATGGGTAAGAAGGTTCTTACCAACATGACCTCAAATCCCAATCTACCTAAATCACATGATATCTCCCATAGAATGAAAAAAAACATGACACATTGACAATAATAATAAAAAATATCACGATGAGATATAATACAATACATCTCGACAATGTTGTCAAAAAATACATTTCGAGAATAAGGAAATCCATATCGGGCCACAAATTTCTTTTGGACCACAGGGCTTTCATGACACAGAGAAGACTAAGACGTAGGGTGGACCACATAAGAGAAGACCCAGACATGGGATCATTACAAAAATAGCAACCAACAGAGCAATAACTGGATTGGAAGAATGAGAGGGTATGGAAACATTGATCAAGACAAGGCACTATGCAACTCTACACAGGGAAATGCTATACGATCAACCATGCTTGGTGGGAAGATAGGTTCCTTTAAGATGTGTATACTGGGGAGGGGTCGTTTCAAGTGTGTTTGGTCTTGGGAATTTCAGTTCATGTATTAGGTTATGTATGGGACTTTTCCCTTGGTCCTACAGGTCATTTAAGGGTTCCCCTTAAACATTTATAAGGGGTATTATCCAAAAAATAAATAAAAAAGGAAGGCCTTCGGGTCATGTAAGGGTTCCCCTAAGACCATCATATATCTTCCCCAAAAACTCAACTACTATGTGATTCACTCTTAAGGACTGTGGATTTAGCCCAGTAACCATTGAATCATATAGATATTCTGTAGTATCCTTTGGAACCGACATTCCTAGACCATAAAAAGGCACAAACATATCTTCAATGAAATACCGTAGATGGACGTAATGTCTACAACTATTTCACATCTTCATAGGTGAAGACTAAGAATGTCGAGTGTGATATGAATTTCCACACCAGTGTAAAGTTAGTGGAACACTACTCATTATAATTAAAGTGGAAGAGGAGTCCTACCAATGAGAACCACCACTACGACTCATGAAATGATCTTTCCACTTCCACTTTTTCCCTATTTCCCCATAGAAGCTACCACATGGTGAAAGAGAAGGGGAGAAATAACCAACCTTTCCCTCCCTTTTCATCTCATCCATCATTTCCCAACCTACTATTTCTATATATAAAAAATATTCAACATAAATACAGATAATTTGATATCTAATCCTAAACACTACTGGTAATTTTAAGCCTTCATATGGTCATTCAATACTACCATTGGAGAAAAAATAACCTGATCAACAAACTGATTAGTGTATGATAACACCAAACACTCTCCCTACTGTAAGGAGAAGAAGTCTTGAGTCTTTTCGAACATTAGTGAATCTGAAAAAAAATTCTAGAAAAAGAGAGTCTTTAAACTCTTCTAATCCAATCCAAAATGCATATCCTCATGTACCATGGAATTCCACCATTGCTTAGAAGGACCCACAAGTCAGAATGTCACACACTTTAACTTGATGCTCTTGGGTATATCAATGAATCAAAGATTTTATCAGTATATTATATATATACTTACATATCTTACCCTTATAGAATGGTTGTTTATTTCATAAGAACTCATGTGATTGATCTATTTCTTCTCTAGCTCTTGGTTGTACGTCAAAAACTACATTTTGGACAGGTTGTATATTTTGGTCGATAACACGAAATGACCACATGAAAGCCTTTATAAGATTCTATTCTATAGGTGGTTTCCCTTAAGGATAATCTTCCACACCCTCATATGGAATCCTTTGAATACCTCTAAGAGGTATACTACTACACAATGAAACATAAGAAACAATCATACAATAGAATAATCTAATTTCAAACCAAAAAATCATAAATAACCTGAGATTAAGATAAAAAAATCAAAACATGAGACACAAATCCCAACATCCCATTGTAACATGAGTCTCATAACATCAAGATATGGATAGGAACTCACTTCAAACTATCTCTCAAGTCCCAAAAATATCATATCTAGTCTATCAAATATCTTAATACAAATACTTTTGAGGAAATACCACCTCTGATACCAAACTATAAAGAGACTAACATGAATACCCTCTTATAATAGTACCTAGCCTGAACTATCACATACCAAAAGAGCATTCCCAATCCCCACAGGCTAGAGACTAGAACTCATGCATCAATAAAATACATAGGGAAGTATGTTTACCATCATAAAACAAAATTGCACATATTTTTACATAACCTGAAGAAACCGTGAAGGAAGAAAGAAGAAAAATATATCATTAAAAAATGAAAAAATAGAAAAAATCAAATGTAGCTAAAAATATCAAAGAGATAAGTTCAATAAAAAAGGAAAAAAACTAAAATAGCTACTCCATATGATATCATGGAAAAAATCCCACCATCTCCCCAATAGCCACCCAGAACCAACTGAATGAAACCTCACTACCTCACTACAACACCTTGTCCTTCCCTAAATATAATGATATACAAGGCTCTATAAACTACCAACAGGGTGTGTATGGTGTGATCTAAACATTCCCATTTGGATCTCACCAAGGTGTTCAATATCAATTCTCTTTATAACAATATTAATAAATCTCAACTTTAAAGAAAACAAGACATGATAAATATTTTGACAATTTTTATATCAAAAATATGGAAAATCATTTCCCCCTTGTTCATATTTCTAAATAAAGTAGGAAAAATAGTTTCAAATAATTTCATATGCCTAAAAGTAATTAAATAAGATAAAATTATGTATAACATATCATATCAAATCCATTTCATTACAATCTAAAACAATACAAGACAAACGCATAGGTAATATCATACAATAGATCACTATAGGTCGGGATAACTAGGATACTCATATCTATACATATGAAATAGCATACATCAAGCCTCTAGACATATCCATGAAATATAGATATCTAAGTAACTCCCTATAAAGTGAGCCTCCTAAACGTCTAACAAGTCTCTAGAACAATGGGCCTGGGGAGAAGAGGAACACTTTTTGAGTGAACCCCCCCTAAGAGTATCAATGGATGATACATATTTCTACACTTTCCACATAAGTACCCTGGGATTCCCATGTTCTAAATTTTCAGAAATATTACATAAAATAAATTCTTTAAAATATATTTCATAAATACATTTTAAAATTATTTGAGAATACCTTTCATTTTTTTACAATAACAATGGGAAAACCATCATTTCACAAAAACCCATTTCCATACACACAAATCAATAAATAAATCATTTCATTTAATTTTTAAAACAATTTATCGAAACTATAGAAATATAGTTCATCTAAACTAAGATAGATATAGAACCACCTTCCTCAAATTCAAGTCAAATATGCCCGCAACAGGATCCACCAACTAGGAAGAAACACACAATGGATGCCATAAAATTAATTTTCATATCTTTGAATAACATCCCATAATCAAAGTAGATGAAGAAGAGGTTAGATCCTGACATATCATGAAGAACACACACCTACCATACTTCAAATAATAAAGTATTAACCCTCAAAAGAAGATAACACAATGAATCTAAAAACATAGTACAACGACACTACTATGATCACAGAAACTGAAGAAATTGGCATATCACATACCCAGATAGATGTAGTGCAACAACCCGGATGATCAATATCTAAATGAAGAAAAAAAAGTATGATATGTTCCTAAAATAAATTGTGAGTTCTCCTATGATGATAGAAAAGATTCTTGTAGTCTGATGAAAAAATCATATGTGCAACAGTCTAAAAAGAATGGACCATAAGAATTGCATGGTATGAAATCCCATTTCAGGATGTGTAATCCATGAGACCCAAAAACTCCCAAAAACATGTCATATCAGATTAAAAATCATTATTCTTACATTTCATGATATGAAACATATTAAAAGTTTCTAATCCTTTCATATCTTGTAATAGTTTATGAAATCTACCCGATAACAAATTATTGATATGAACCATATTAAGGATGTTTAATACCTTCATGGTGTGTAATATTTTCATCATCTGAACCAAAATTATGACATATCCCAATAACTAATTCACATTGTGTAAATGGTTCATGATTTTTATTTATCCAATAGATAGTGAAAATCCATGATCCTATAAAAAACCCAAATCATCAATGGAATTATATGAACTTGGAGAGATCCTCAAGAATCATTTATCAAATGTATACCCAAAATACATTAATCAAAACAAACATAAATACAAAAACTTTAGGTCATTTCCACAAAAACAAATCTCCATAATTGGGAATCCCAAAGAACAACCAATTAAAGAGGAAAATAAAAATAGAGAGGGGAAATAATAGAAAGTGGGTAATGGGATGCTACAATTATCTAGACTTAGGATTGTCATCTTGATACTATTCAAATTTATTTAATTTAATAATCATTAATTAAGCTTGGAAAATATTCTTAATAGATAAACGATCCTAATATATATTTAAAAATTAATAAAGTAGTCTTAAATAATACTTAAATAGTCCTGAGATAGTCCTAAACCTAAGTCTTGAAAATTTTCATGTTATTTTTAGTTCAAAAGTGTTAGATTTTTTTTTGTTTTCTTTGTTTTGATTGAATTTAATTGAAGTTTTCCATATTGAAAAAAATATGTTGTTTTAAAAAATATTTCTACACAAACCATTCAAAAAAAATATTTTTATTTCACTAGAAATGATTTTAGATATATATCTTGGAATTATAATCTTTCTAGATCTGCTAAATCCTATTCTAAATATAAGGCGTCCACATGCATTTTATTCTTCATCTCATTCTATTCACTTCCCACATTAATATTTTTTTGGAAACCAATTTTTAATGCATTCTATACATTTTTTCTTGGACTTGTTTATAATTTTAATCTTAATATAGTCCTACATGAACCTTGTTTTTTGATCTCTTGAATGAATATTGTATCCAATATATATTAATTAATTTGGGATATCATTTTTCCATTCATGAAATAAATTTTAGCATATTTTTAAGTTCTAAGTTGGCATCCAGATCAAAATAGAACTTCAAAATATAGTTTTAATACTCTTCCCATTAATTATCATTTGAGTCTCTCTATCTTTGCATGCTAAAATTTAAGTTTGTTTCCCATGAATCCCTTGAAAAAAAGGCTTAAAATTCCCATTTAATCCAAAATATATTTATTAAATTAACTCCTCTAACTCCCTTTAATATGTGCTAAAAATCAATCATCCACATAGCTATAATTTCCCTTAAAATTCATAAATTCATCCTAAACAGATTTTAGTCTAACCACTTAATTGTCACGACCCATCCCAATAAGGACAATTATGTGAATCTCTAAGCCTGCCTTCAATAAGACAGGGGCTGGAGACAAGACCTGAGTATTTATATCACTATCATGGGAGGACTTATCCTATGTACCTTTACAAACACACACACATCTCCATGCCTATACCTATGTTGAAATGTAAAAACAACTGAACAACCATGCATGCATACATCTAAATCCCACATCCATAGTATGACATATCGTAAAGAAATGTAAATAATGTCAAATAAAGACCACGATAAAGAGTCCAAAACACACGTAGAACAAGGTAGTATGTAATGGGGACTACTTTCAGAAGCCATAGGAAGACACCTAAGTATATTTAGTCTCACTAAGCATCATCTCATCCATGTCCATCTAGGGCTCTCTCAAAATGTTGATTGTCTCCACAAGACATGGAATATATGGGAAAATACCATGCCGGGGTGAGTATAATAATACTCAGTAGGACACCCACAAACCAAAAAACACACAACAGAGGAATATATAGTAATCTCTATACATGTATACACTTATATCATATATAACATGAACATCCAGATATACTCAACAAAGACATATATTATAAAAGGCGAGTCACAACCATAGTATACCAGTATAGGATCTCAGCTCAAAAGATCCACAAATAACTCATTTGGTGGAACACACTCATGATTTTGATAACATTAATGATGTATGTCCGAGAGGTAACACTCATCGGGTATCATCATGAGAAAGTACACACAGAAAGTTTTGAAGAGAATACAATACAAAGATAAGGATCAACCCCAATACCATTGGGTGATATTAAAAAATCAATCTAGATTAACAAGCTATGTAGAGGATCGATTCCTACGTAGTGTTAGTCATGATGATACCATGAAATCCACCTAGGGCATGAAGATTAATAGAGGATATCACTCTGGGCCTCTTAGAGGGATTCAAATGACTTTATCCAAGAATTACTACTAAAGGGATCATAGTCCTAGGAGTAGGAGATGATTGCATACCAACTATTAGGGAAAGGATAAGGGGAACACACACTAATATAACATGCCTCAGATAGGAATAAAAAGGGTTCTATGTAATTTATAAAATAGTACATGACATTTAGTAGAGGTCACATGGCATGTCATTTGAACCCAGGTCTTTCCTGTGTAAATGAACCATGTACCAAGCCATGTCTATGTAGAAGTAAAAAACATGTAATATTCTCATGTAACATACATGTGTTCCTGTACACAACTTAGTCCCCTATACATATGCATGTTTACCAGTACATGTATTAGCTTATGCACTTGGTCTAGACTATGTCCATGTGGGGGAGTACATGGTGTGAAATTTTCCCGTTTAGTGCACACAATTTCCATGTATCCTCTGAGGTACACACAGAGTCTTCAAGGTGGGGTCACATGCCATGTGATAGGGTCACATGCTGTGTGATCCTTAACTCCTACTTGTAACCCTAGCTACCTTCAGGGGCTCCAAAAAACATGTAGATCATGATTACACAATATATAGTGTGTGATTTTTTTAGGAATCTAGATCAATGATTATATATTCTTATTTGATGCTTTGGTATCCCCTCTAACCACGCCATGCTGGAAAACTCAAAGAACGACCTAGTCTACGTCTCACCTTCGAAAAAACCACCTTTTAGGCCTTAGATCTCCTTGGAAAACAGAATAGTAATTATTCTTCATTTCACACTGAAGAACATAAAAATAGGGAACCTACGTCATACGATTCACTACCATCATTTTCATCACACCAATATCATGTTGTGTTGATCTTAGATCTAAAATTTCAGATCATTATGACAAGAAACTTGTGCGCAATGATCGATTTGTTGGGTTATGTCAAACCATGGGTCAAATGAAGAAGGCCTATGATGAATGAAGAATTCAGGGGATATAAATCACAAGATCAATGAGAGGAATTCACCTCGATCGATGTTCATGGCGATCTCAATTCATTGATGATGGAATGATAATTTAATAAATCATCAAATTAAAGTTATTATACAAAAATCACCTAGAAAAACACCAATCCCACAAATATGCATAATCCACAGATCAATCCACTAGTTGATTGATCTGTGTTCATCATATGAATCATTAATGGTGAATGAAAACAAATCAATCAACTCACCTACCATGATTCGAATCGATCCTAGATAAAGAAAAATGCTGTGTCACATTTGTTGGTAAGATCATTTGATTTTTTCCCACATTGGTTGTTGATCTCTAATATATTCTTCATCTGAAAATGAGATCTCTCTCAAACGCTCCAATAGATATTGTCAATTTGTAGGGTTATGCGAATAACCCAATGAATTTTACATAAACATGTATTTAAGGAGGAAAGTTAGGTAGCTGTGTCGTTGAATAAAAAAATCAAATAAACTAATTCAATTACACTATTTTTTTTTCATTTTACACTCGTGATTAATTTTCCTCAAACAAACCATGCCGATTAAGGTTAATTCATGACTAGGGTAAAAGTAAAACTCTAAAATCAATGGTTCCCTCATATTTCTGATTCCGATACATATTTAGAAGTTATTCCACTTTTTCAAGAAAAATACATGCATGTGCTATTGAATATATTTCAAAAATTTATTCTGGGCGCATCTGGCCCTAGAATTGCATGCTATCTCAATGCATGGTCTAGAAAATAATCCATATAATATCAAAAAATAATAGATGGAAAATTTGAGACATTTCATTCTCCCCACCTTAGAGATTTACATCTTGAAAAATAAAAAAAGAAGCGTTACAGAAAATGATGTGGGTACTAAACATGAATATGAGCCTCCAGCTCCACTATGCTATCTTGGACATTTTGGTGCCACCTCTAGATACACACTTGAAGAATCTATCACCCACAATGGATTATCTCATGCTGATCCCTGATCTCTACCAGTTACTCAGTAGTGGTAGATCGATCTTTAATGTCCATCTGTCCCCAATTGATGTCGTGCAATGGGTCATGCACGTACATCCTCAGTTGTGAAATGTGGAAAAATTCATGTGCCTCATCTACATGAAAAGGTTTATCTAAGTGGTATAGACATTGAAAACCTTATTCAGTATCTAAAAAGGGTTATTGAACCTCAGAGATAGCTTGCTTCCCCGACCAAATCTCCATAGTCTATGTCAAGGTGAACCCTTTAGAAACATGTGGTTTCCTTCCTCAAACTACTAAGTTATCTCTTTTCCATTAATATATAATTTTTTTTGACTATGTGAAGTCTTAAATTGGTTTTGGATGATAAAAACCTTCTTAGTTGTTTCTCACACCAATTCTGGTCCCATGAGTGATGACTCTCCTAAGTAAGTCTAGAAAAGTGGTGATCTGTAGGGTTGCTCGTACAAGGCCTCAAATGGTGCCATACTAATGGAGGAATAATAGCTATTGTTGTACGTGAACTCCACCATTGGTAGGTTATCCTCCCAACTATGACCAAAGTCCAACATGCATGCTTGCATCATGTACTCTAGAAAACAGATGGTCCACTCAGTTTGGCCATCAATTTGGGGGTGAAACACTATTCTGAAGCACAATTGATTACGGAATTCATCCTGTAATACCCCCCATAATCGAGGTGTGAATAAAGCATCAAAACCATAAGTTATCTTTGATTTAACTTCATAGAGTCATATTATTTCCTAAATGTTGAGGCCTCCTATGATATGTAGTGAACTATACTCTTAAATTGCTAAGAGGTGAGGAAATTTGGTGACTCGGTCTATGATCACCCAAATGAAATAATTTTCCCTAGGTATACATGGTAATCCCATGAATAATTCCATGGATATAACACCCCCCTTACCATTTTCACCTCAAGGGGTTGAACAAAACCCTTTAGAACTTGGTGGAAAACCTTCACTTGCTGAAAAGTAAAGCATTGAGAGAAAAACTATACTACTGTTTTCTTAATCCCTGGGAACCAAAACTAACATCAGAGGTCTTAGTATACATTTCCCCACCTAGATGAACTTCTATAGGATATGTATGAAACCATCTTAGAATCTCCTCATGCAACATCACTAGTACTATCGTGCATCCTTTGAAAAGAGGGACATGCTCCCCACCTTTATAAAATCTATCAGGAGCATGTCTAGTGGATATCTGATTATGTATGGTCCTAAAACCCATATCCCCATGTTGTTCCTCCCTGAATCACTGAAAGAGTGGAGGGGGTGGCAACCATCGATGGAAGTTAAGCTTCTCTATCTCCATCCACAAAGGATAACTATAATAAGGCCAAATGATATGATGCATCACTCAGTAAATACAAACCAGTTCTCTTACTGAGAGCATCTTCCATAATGTTCCCCTTCCCAAGAGTATATACAATCACTATGTTATAGTATTAGAACAACTGTATCTACCTCCTCTATCTCAAGTTATGAACCTTATGAGAGAATATATACTTGAGACTCTTGTGATCAGAATATATGACAAACTTCTCTCCAACCATGTAGTGTCGCCACTTATTTAGTGTGAATACTACCACCGATAACTCAATATCATGGGTCATGAAGTTCCGATCATATGTTCTCAAATGATGTAAACCATAAGAAATCATATATTATCTATGAATCAAAACACAACCAGGACTAGTTCCTAATGCATTGTAGAACACTACGTACTCGACACCCTCCTCTAAAAATATCAATATTGGAGAACTCGTAAAAATATGCATCAAATAATGAAAATAATAACATATCCTATAAAGTGGTCGTCCTAAATCTTGAATTGGAACTTTATGTGCTTTCTATAAATATGGTTATCTTAGAGTATGGACAGAACTATCCTCAGGTTTCTCACATGTTCCCCCTATGTAATGTTTCATATTTTCTGTATATTATTTTTGAATATTATATGGATTATTGTTGAGAAAGGTGCTAGGACAACATGCTATTCTAAGCCCCAGGTGTTCACGGAATGAATGTTTGAAATATATTGAATATATTGAAAAGTAGGAATGTGTGATTTTCCATAAAAAGTGGAATAACTATAAATGGATTCCTAGATTAGAAATCCGAGGGCACCTTTGAGTTCAGAATGCGGGTTTTAACTTAGGTGTAAATAAACATTATTCATCACAAGTTATTTATAGAAAATTCATCATGGGAATGTAAATGAATAAAATAATTGAATAAAATATTTTATTTCCATTTTGTTGATGTATAGACTAGTTATTTTTTAAAAATACTATTATTTCAAAATCCCAGGGTTATCCACATAACCCTAGTACCATTGGGGGACCGTTGGAGTGATATTCGATGATTCTCTCTTAGGAGAATAATGAAAGGGTCATGGATCAACAATAAATGTGTAATGAATTCATAACATCTCAAAAATGATCATAGTAAAACCCCATTATTCATAACCAATTGATCTGAATCGAGAGAGGGCATGCGTTCTGATTTGATTCTTCCCCATTCTTGATTTCTTCGATGAACACGAATAAATCAATTAATAGATTGATATGCAGTTCAATAGATATGAGAGATGGGTTTATTTGGTTTTATTTTTATGGGATAATATCATTTTTATTATTGATTATTCAATTTTCATTATAATTTAAATTAATCTAGATCAATAAGAAAATAATTAGTGGTTACTTTTATTTTTTATTGTGCTTCCCCCTAATTCTATGTTCGTCACAAGTGTTCTTTATTTGGCCTGCAACATGACAAATCGTTATCAATCGATCATTGAACACCTATTTCTTGGTGAAATGATCAGTAATCATAAATCTTGGATTATAATGACACGAAATAGGTGTGACTATGGAAAGACAGTGATTTTGATGACCGTGGATACCTAATTTCACATTATTTGGCGTTCTTCGATGCATAATGAGGAACAATGATTTGATCTATTTTTTTAGAAGATATGATGAAACAATGCATTTTTTGATGAAATAATGGCATAGATGAGTTAGGATATTCCATCACATGGTGAAAAACTTTTCAAATAGAAGGCTAGAGATGTTAGATCAAATGGTGGAACAAATCTAGGATTAAGAAAAGTCCAAAATAACACCAAATGCGAATCATATCTACTAACCATGTGGGCCCCCATTGTGGTGTATATGGTTTCAGGAGAATTATAAGTCTCACACAATGTGTGAAATCTCTAATATAGTGTGTGGTATCTTCTAGGTGACTCAGTATATACCTTGGGATGTACATGGACATAGGGTCGAACATAAGGGTTGGAGGACACCATGTACTCCCCCACACAGACATAGCCTGGATCGAGTACACATACCAAGCTGTGTATTGGAACATTGGCACATTGTACATGATGAAGCTGTGTACTAGCAAACAAGCACATGTATATGGGATGATGCCATGTACATGTATACAATTTGACTACATGGAAAGCTTACATACCGTGTAGTACTATGTGGACATGGCTTGATGACATGTGGCATATGACATGGGAAGGACTCGGGGTTATGGGATATGATTTGTGGCCCTAAAAACATATATTTTACTCTTTTATGCATGGATTAGAGACCTTATCCTCCTAATCCTGGACATCTTTTCTTAGAGTACATTCCCCTTATCCTTTCTCTGATGGTTGGTATGGAATTGTCTCTTACTCCTAGAACTATGATCCATTTAGAAAGAATTTTTGGATAGATTCATAGGAATCCATCAGTGATTCCCAAAGCGAGATCCTATTTTCATAATAATTCCATAGAGGGAGTTATTTGTATCAAAATTATCAAAACTATGCGAGCATTAATCCTATACTTAGCAGGTTAATCCAGATTGGGTTTTTGGTATCACCCCATGGAATTGTTAGTGATCCTCATCTATGTATCATATTTTATTCAGTCTATCAGTACGTTCTCCCTAATGATGACACTTGATGAGTAGTACTTCTCGAACAGACATCATCAGGGCTATTAGAATCAAGAGTGTGTTCTCCTAGACAACTGCTTTATGGAATCTTTTATTTGGAACCGTAGGATGTTATACTGTGGTTGGGACTTCCCTCTAGACTATGTGTCTTTATTGAATATTTCTGGGTATTTCTGTTATATGTTTTGTAGACACATAACTTTATAGAGGTGACTATATTTTCCTTTTTTGTATGCTTTGTGGTTTTAGAGTTTCCTAATTGGTATTGTCATACTCAACCCTATATGGTAATTTCTCACACATCCCATGTCTTGCACATAAAATATAAAATTTTACGGAGTCTTATACAGAATAAGACTATATAGTGCTTATGGAGACCTGGAAGACTTAGGTGTGTACCTATGAATTTTTACAATGGTCCTTAGTACTTAATTTTAGGCTGGAATTGTGTTATTCACTTTTTTTGGCGGACTTGTATTTGGACCTATTTACTTTCCTTTACTTCATGTTTTAATCAGGTTGTGAGATTTATATGTATGCTTGAATGTTTGTTTAGTTGTTTTTATATTTTATAATTGTATAGGATTAGAGATGCGTGTGTGTGTGTATATGTACTTAGG
The DNA here is from genome assembly GCA_963277665.1 of Viscum album. NCBI lineage: Eukaryota > Viridiplantae > Streptophyta > Magnoliopsida > Santalales > Viscaceae > Viscum > Viscum album. The sequence continues at coordinate 69,286,392 of OY728126.1, forward strand.
AAAAGTCTTACCATGTCAGTAATATGCCAATTCAATTCTTTTTGTTAGCCCCTGGACTATTTTAGGTGGGCTTGGGGAGTCAATAAATGGGCCCCACTAGGATGAGTCGTGGAGGAGTGGTATTAGAGTGTTCTATTATACTTTTAGACTGTGATTCTGTGAGATTGGTATGAGGAATCCATGTCAGGTGTTTCAAGTTTTGATTTCAGACTAAGTACTCCATTATTGGTATGGTGACCAACATATCCATACACTAGGACTATAATCTCATGATTTTCAACTTCGTACATGATAACATTGGTTGTAGGGAAAATATTGGTACATGCATCATATAAGAATTGATTGTTGTTTCCATTTCCTTCTTGATTAATCTCTCCATATATACTCATTGATCATGGTAAAAATGTTTTATATTAGGATTAATCCATGAAATATGGAAGCTAGGATTCAGTATTATCATGAGGATGATTTACTCAGTGATGTGGCATCAATATAGGGACCAGATCCCAAGATGTTACTTCCATGTGCTGCACCAGCCATACCACCACCTGTAGAGAAGAAAGTGGTACCCGAAGTACTAGAGGATGAGGTGCATAGGATTATCATTCTTCATGAGTTTCAGTGATAGAGACCCCACAAGTTATGAGGTGAGACCAATCCCTAGGTAGTTGATGACTGGATTGAGGCAGTGACATAAGTTTTTTATCTAGGTAGGAAACCAACAAATTAGATAGTGATCCTAGTGGAGATCCTTCTTCACGAATCAGTAGGGTAATGATGGGTTTTATTTACCCAATAATATTTATACGGAGATTATTTCATTTAAATAGGTTATAACCTTATCATAGAGGAGTTCTCACCAGCTACACAAAGTTTTGTATGTATCTAGGATCTTATTAATCTTGAACAGGGAAACATTATAGTATATGAGTATTCATTGAGGTTTTCCAATCTCTCCAGGTAATCTATGGATATGGTTCATGATTAGTTATACATGGATTAGAACATAGAGGGAGGTAATCATAGAGGAATATGAGTTATTGATATCCCTATTTGAATTATTATATATACTGGGGGTGCTATATTGAGCTTTGGTGGTTTAGAGTTTCATGGATGTATAGATACAACCACTGGTTGTCAGTAGTGGGAATGAAAGAGCAGAGACCTCAACAGAAGTGAGAAAATGTAAGTCTCGGGGACCTATTCATGTTATATGTTTCAGGAGGAGGTCCCATAATAGAGGATCTACATTTTAGGTCTCATAGGTGGGTATAGTTTGCCCAAAGTGAGGCAGTGATACTCATGTGACGAAAGGGGACATCTCACACTAGATTTTCTGAACTACCGTATAAATAATAGAGAGACTATAGATGGTCCAATAAGGTAGATATAATGGTAGGATATGGTAGGTATGTAGGGTAGAGGATGTGGAAGAGGAGTTGGGAGTGTAGTAGAACATGGTTGACATTTTGACTTGTTACCACCACCACCCCCAGGTTGTCCACGCCATGGTAAGAAATGTGGAGGATATGGTTAGCGCAGCTGTAGACAGTCAAATATTTTGACCTAGATGACTTAATAGTGATTAGAGGCACAATATATGGGTTTTCAACCTTATCTACAATACTAAAAGACATGGGTTCTATTCATTACATTCATTCCACATACCTTGTTTGATACATAGATATTCCAATTGAACCTTTTGCCCAACTTTTATTCTCATAGACTACTATTGGAGAAGACTTAATGATCACAAACATGTGACAATAGTGTGACCTAACTCTTGGAGGTGAGAGTTTTTGTTGGAATCTATTAGTAGAAGTGTTAAGGCCTTATAATTTAATTCATGATATGGAATATTTATCTCACATTTATGCTGAAATTTACTATTTTAAGAGATGGATGTGGTGTATTTGAAGTGAAGGAACCATGTTTTCCTTTTTTGGGTAAAGGGAGACCCAAAAAGTATAGGATGGCGTCATTCATAGGTTTGTTCAACTGATTACTCATCAGTTGGCTAGTATAGACCTTGGTGTAGTATATATTATGAGCTCCTAGTTTCCTTCAGTGGTAGTGGATAATTAGGGCGTCCTCCCTAAAATGTTACATGCTTATCTCCCCACCGGGAAATATAATTTTTCATTGATCTACACCCAAGGATGAAACAAATATTTGTTCCAACATATCAGATGGTTCCCATAGAGCTTAATGTATTGAGGGTTCAATTAGAGGACTTATAGAGGATTGTATTTTTAGACCCAATATATCACCCTAGGATGCCCCAATGTAGTTTTCCAAGAAGTTAGATGGGAGATTGAGGTAGTGTGCAGACTACTGATGGTTTAACTAAGTGATCATTAAGAACAAGTATCCACTACAAAGGATCGATGAACTATTTGATCAGTTTATATGGGCATGATGGTCCTCAAAAGTTAACCTCATGACATTCCATCACTAGTTGTGAATATGGTCTGAGTATATCGAATATGAAATTCATATGTCGATATGGTCACTATGAGTTCTTGGTGATAACCTTTGGTAGGAAAAATTCCCCAATAGTGTTCATATGACTCTTGAACCAAATATTTCAGCCGTACTTAGACCAGTTCATGGTAGTCTTCATTGATGATTTTTTTGTTCTTAGAGTTTGAGGAGGATCACATGAGACACTTGAGGATACTTCTGTACATGCTCAGAGAGAACCATCTTTAAGGAAATCTCTCGATGTTCCAGTTCTATATTTAGGTATTCCATATTATGGGACATGTTATATCAGAAAATGGGATGGTAGTGGACCCGTCCAAGGTTGATAAAGTGTTCTATTGGGAGACACATAAGAGTGTGGTAGAGGTGTGGAGCTTCCTTGGGTTGGAAATCTATTATCATAGATTTAGACATGAATTCTCCAAGATATCATCACCCATGATATATGTGAATCAAAAAAGAAAACCTTTCATGTGGTAAGAGAATTTCCATTAGACATTTAAATAGTTGAGGTAGTGTTTGGTGAGGGAACCCATCATGGGATTATCGAAGTATGGTGTTGAGTAGGAAGCATTCTGTGGTGAATTATGAATCAAGATTGGTTGGGTTATAATGAAAGGGTGAGTGGTGATTTCCTACTATCTGTTCTAGTTGAGACCACATAAGAAGAACTATGCGACCCACGATCTTGAGCTATCAATGGTAGTCTTTACTTTGAATATGCGGCGACACAACCTGATAGTGAGTGATTTATTGTCTACTCCAATAACAATAGTCTCAAGTATATATTATCTCAGAAGGATATCTACTTCAGACATATGTGATGGATAGATTTCCTCCAGGATTATGAATTTTAAATTGTCTGTACTCTTAGGAAGGGGAACATGGTAGTATATTATCTCAAACTGATATCTTCTTCATAGTTTCTGAATGAGGCATCAGAGATGTTTGCATCATTGTAGTAATCCTTTTTGACATAGATATAGAAACTTACCAATAGTTGAGGGTTTTGAACCCTAGTCTATTGTAATGAGATGGGGAGGAAAATCTTGGTGATGCTGACTATGAGACCCTATCTACTCAGATATCCAATAGAAAATATCTTGATGTATTTTCTAAAGGTGGGTAGCATGCCATTCTTTTTTGAGGATGTACTATGGTAATGATGATGTTTTAGGAGGAGGTTCTAAGAGAGTTTAATGCATCTCATTTAGCAGTACATATTGGTGTGGTAGAGATGTACCAATACCTATGATATTAGTTTTGGTGCCCATGTATAAAGAAAGGAGTTTCATAGTTTACCTCTCAATGACTTACTTGTGAGCAAGTGAATATCGAGCCTAGAGTTCTAGAGAGTCTAGCACAAACCCTTGAGGTTTTATAATTGAAGTGGGAAGGGATATATATGGAATTTATGATTGTATTACCATATTATTTTAGGAGAAATGATGTCATCTAGGTGATCATAAATAGGTGCACCATGTCATCTCACTTGTAGCTATAAAAGAGCAGAGTTCAGTAAAGATATTGAGATACCTCTATGTGCAGGAGAATTTCTAACACCAGGGAGTTCCAGTGATGATTATTTCTAATTATTATGGTTTCTTTAAATCATGGTTTTTTAAATGATTACAAGAGATTTTTGGTACCCATTAATGCTTGAGCACATCATTTCAACCCAAACTGATGGCTAGACTTAGAAGACCATTCGGGTCGTGGAGGACATGTTGTGAGCTTTCATGTTAGACTTTGGCCATAGTCGGGAGGATCACGTACCACTAGTAGATTTTGTGTACAATAGTAGCTACCATTCCACCATCGGTATGGAACCATTCAAGGATTTCTAAGGGCAACCCTGTAGGTCACCAATTTGTTGGACTGACCGAGGATAGTCAGAACTCATGGGCCCAGATTTGGTGCGAGCTACAATAGAGAAGGTGAAGATCATCCAGGAGAGGATGGATACTATATTGAGCCTTCAGACACCTTATACTTCCAAGCGATGAAGGGATTTGGAGTTTTAGTAAGGATACCATGTGTTCATATGATTTTCACCATGACATAGATTATAGAGATTTGGTCAGGGTGGAAAGATATCTCCGAGGTTCATTGGACCATTCCAGATACTATTTAGATATTTTGTGGTGGAATTCCTCTTAGATATACCTATACAGTTAGTCTGGGTACATGATTCCATCCACATGTCACAACTGAGGTGGTACATGCATGGACCATCACATGTTATCGACTAGGGCAAGCTGAACATCGAGGAATGAGAGGCCTATGCTGAGTACTCAGTGGAGATCAAGAATGGAGTGACCTTTCCTCAGTTCCTCCTGGGGATTAAGAATTGGTAGGATAGAATCCTTTGTGGGTGATCAGTTCCTTTAATGTGTGTCTTGTGGCATCATGTGAATCTTTAGGAGATCACATGGGAGCGGGGGGCTCAGATTCGTATTCAGTACCCACATCTTTTTTAGTAGTCATATTTTGGATTTTTGGGGAAGTATAGCCCCACAATGGAGATATTTTAATGTGTTCTATTTTATATGTATTATTTTTTGGATATTAGATGGATTAATTTGATGTCCAGGTACAGAGACGACATGCGATTCCAAGTCCCAATGTGATCGAAAAAAATATTTGAAATATATTTAATATATTAAATAGCATACACACATGAGTTTCTTGAAAAAGTGGAATAACATCTAAATGGGTTCTTGAATAAAAAATATGAGGGTAATGTTAATTTCAAAATATGGGTTTTAACCTAGGAACATCTTAACATTAGTCTACATGGTTATTTTTTACAAAATTCATCGTGGGAACAAAAATGAATAAAATAAATAAATAAATTATTATTTTTCATTTCTATTTATAAAACAACTAGTTAGTCTTAAAAAATACATATATCTCAGAATCCAGGGTTAGCCGCATAACCATGGAACCATTAGAGGACCATTAGATAGATCATTGAGTATACTCTCTCAAGAAAAAACAATAAGATCGTAGATCGATGATCGATGTGTGACTAATCCAAAGGATCTCACTAATGATCCCAATACAACCCTAATATTCATTAGAGATCTATCAGAATAGAGGTAGGGAATATGTTTTGATTTTATTATTCCATGTTCATGATTTCTATGATGACAAATTATCAATCAATGAACAGATTGATCTGTGGTTTGATTGGTATACATGATGGGTTAATTTTATAGGGTTTTGATGGGAGAATATCATTGTTATTATTGATATTAGATTTTTTTCTAATAGAAAATAATTTAGATCCACATGAACATCGATCTAGGTTTGTTCATCCTATATATTATTGTGCTCACCCTGATATTGAATTTTTTTCGGGCACTCTTCTTTTGGCCCATGACTCAAAAAATCTAGATCAATCAATTTTTTCATAGCCATTTCCTTGGACAATGATTGAAAATAATAGATATGGGATTGAAATGACATGAAGAAGTTGTGTTGATGGAGATGCATCAATTTAGATTATGATGGATACCCAATTTAACATTCTTCAATGCTCTACAAAGAACAATGATTTGATCCATTTTCCATGATGATCTGATAACAAAACGTGTAGTTTGATGACATAAAGGCTTAAAAGAGTTAGGAATTTCAATCTTAAGGTGAAAATATTAAAAACTATATGGCTAGAGGCATCAAATCATATGTTTTAGTAGATCCGTGATTCTGTAAAATCACAAACAACACAACGCATGAATCAAATATACACACTATGTGGGGGCCCCTTTGGGGTGGCTAGGGTTTTGGGACAAAGTTAAGTATCAAATGTGTTGTGACCCCTATCCCACAACATGTGGAATATTTTGAGTTAATCATCATGTACTTTGAGAAGTGTACAGACACAGGGTGGACTATATGGGTTGGATCACACGATGCACTCCCCCACACGAACACGACATGGACTCATTACACGGGTTAAGTCATGCACTAGTACACAAGCACATGTACATGGGATGAATCATTATAATTGCAAAAATTTATATTTCATTTGTAGACTATATGATGTGTATTACTAAATGGAAATATCTTGAGGACACCTTCCATTTACATGGGCATGACCAAAGGTCAAGGGACACGACGCGTAACCCATACAACTCACTGTGTAACATTTTAATCGTGGAATTAGAACCCTTTTTATATGTATCATGGAGAAGTGTTGTTAAAGTATGTTCCCATTATCCTTTCCCTAAATGTTGGAATGGAATCATATCAGACTCCTTGGTCCATAATACCTTCTACATGAATTTTTGTATAGAGTCATTGTTATCCATCTAAGAGGATTGGAGTGAGATCCTCTATTAATTTTCATTCCCTAGGTGGATTTCTTGAAATTGATGTGACCAACACTACATGGGTGTTTATCCTATACTTATTAGTTTAAAAATTATTGTGTTATTGGAATCACCATATGGACTTGGTAGTGATCCTCATATGTGTATCATATTCTCTTCAGACTATTTGTGTGTTCTCCTTGATGAGATGTCCTGATGAGCAATACTTCTCAGAAAAACATCATCAATGCTATCAGACTCAAAAGACTGTTCTTAAGGATGAGTGATCTATGTAATATTAGATTTGGATTCCTATTCTAGTTTTCAATGGTGGGAACTTACCTCAATATGGTGTGTATTTGTTGATTATATCTAGGTATTCTTGTAATATGTGTTGTAGGTAAATACCTGTGTAGAGATGACTATATTATCCTTCATTCTATTCTTTGGGGTTTTATAGTGTCCAATTGAGTAAATTTATACTAACCATTTCATGGGATTTTCCCATACGTGTCATGTTTTGTTGATACAATTGACCATTTTGATAGTCTCAGACAGACTAGGACCAGATGGTGATGGGTGAGACTGGGTAGATCAAGGTGTGAACCTTCTAATTTAGAAAGCCGTCCCCAGTATTTATTTTTATGTTGGACTTGTGTTACCGATAGTTTTTGTGGGCTTTTATTTGACCATGTTTACTTTCCTTTATTTCTTGTATTACTATGGTAATGGGATATAGATTTATTTAGGCATGATTGTTTAGTTGTATTTCCATTTAAACATTGTATGGGCTTGTAGACGTGTGCATTTATACAAGTAATTAGGATAAGTACTCCTAGGTTAATGATATCAATAATAGGAACATGTTGCAATCCCCTATCTTATTAGAGGTGGTCTTCATTAGTCACATCATGGGCCCCACTGGTACTGGTCGTGACATCCTCAGAAACCAAGTTTATGAGGATGTCATCTAAAAAGAATATCATGAACCGATCTATGTGAGGATAAAAGATCTAGTTCATGTTTACCATGAACATTTTTGGGGAATTCTTCATTCCAAAGGGAAACCCCATGTACTCATGGTGACTATAGAAAATTGTTAGTGTCATTTTTGGTATATCCTCATCATGTAATCATAGTTGGTGATATGATGATATGAGGTCAAACATGTAAAACCATTGATCCTATATCAACTGATCAAAGTGGTCATTGATCCTTGGTAGTGGATAATTTGTCTTTACAGTCGCCTAGTTCAGGAAACAATAGTATACACACAACTGCAATCTACCGTATGCCTTATTGGAAAACAAAACTGCGATAGATTAGGGTGAAACATTAGGTCTAACATATATATCCCTATGTAAGTCCTCCAACTGCACCCTCATATCATGAAACTCTCTGGGATCCATATATTATTCTAGTGTAGATATCGATGCCATCTCAGGTTGTAGAAAAATGAAACAATCTATCTCTCAGTGGGGAGGTAAGCATAGAAAATCATCAGGGAAGAGGTTATCATTCTCCACCACCACTGCATGAAATTGGAAACTCATAACATCTACTATAACAAGGTTTAAAATAGCCAACTGATGAGTAATCGGTTGAACCCTCATTTTAATGAGTCTGTCCTGCACTTCCTGTGTTTTATTTTCGTCGATAAAGGACAATATAGTCCCATCAATGTGGACACACCACAACTTTCTCCTAAAATAGCCAATCTAAGAATGAACTATGGATAACCAGTCCCTAATAAGAATGAAATTTTAAGGCATTAACACTACTAACAATATTTTACAACTTAAAATATCACCACCAAGAGATAGGTTACACTATCAGCACAAGTTTATGTTCACTGAGTCTTCCCCAGTTGGAGTCTCCAAGTGAAAGGGTTAGAGAAAGGGTAAACTATAATCTCTATGTCTCAAACAAGATATGTTGAGAAAAATGAATGAATATAACCCATATATATCATTAATAAAACTAAGGTAGAAAAGAAATAGATCATACATTAAATTATTCTTTAAGACTCTTGGTCATAAGATTTGGCTGCCTATAGCTATCCCTAACCCTGTCCACTAGCTCACTGAGCATGGTGTGGACTAGTTGGGGGTTTTGGTGGTAAAAAGTAAAATCATTGACCGCATGTTGATGCTATCCCATCTCCTCTAACACATTTTGATTCCTATAAACCTTCCTTATCCTATCACTACCTCAATCTTGGTGGCCCATATATAGTCTCTCTATTAGTTTTACGACGGGTTAGACAATCTCATGCAAAATGTCCCCTCTAATCACCTGAGTAGAACCACCTCTTTATCAGCTGACCAGACCCACCCTGTGATCCCATAGCTATAGAAACAATATATTGGGAGCTCCTCCTAAAATGATTCACATTTACAAGTACCTAATAATAATATTGAATCCCTATTACTGAGGTATCCTTTTCAGATTTCCCACTACTAGAAACCGCATGATGTATCTGCTCATCCAATAAACTCACAACCACCAAATCTCAATCTGGTACCCCAACATAGGTAGGAATTCATAGTGGTATAAAATTGGCATAGATGTATCAATTCATACCTCACTAAAAAGATGGATCTCTAATGAATTGGTCCTGAAACATATCCATCGAGTACCTAGAGTGGGTGGTAAACCTCGATGAATACTTAACAACCATTTTTCTGTCCTACTTAAGTTGTATAAGCTCATAGATACGCATAGATCTCAGTTTATCTGGTGATAAATACTCTATGAAGAGGTGCTCAAACTCTATCGAAGAATGATCCACTTCGTCATTAGTCTGGGTCACTAAACCCCACCACCAATCTGCTGAGCCCTATAGAAGGGTTGCTAAATAGAACACCATATGATCTATTGGTTTTCTGAATAGATAAAAAACTCAGTTAACTGGATCAAGGAATTCATCAGCTGCCTCTTGGTTGGGATCACCTTGAAACCTAATGGGTCACTATCATTGACACTTGTGAAGTGTGCTCAGATTGTGAACCTCATCCATTGGTACTATGGGTACCACATGCTTCTCTACAGGTGGTCATATGGATGGTGCCCCACATGGTGGTAACATGTTGGGAACTGATCCTTCTATCAATGCCTCATCACAGAGGGCATCATCCACATGGTCCTAGTGCTGAATCCAATCTGGTATACATCTTGGAGGTATCCTGAAAAAAAAAAGATGTACCATGGTCAATTAGTATATCTAGAGAGTTGACTAAAGAAGGAAATGGAAACCAAAACCTAGTCCTATATGATACATGTACCATAATGTTTCCTACAACCAGTGTAATCATGTACTAAGGTAGAAATCAGGTGATCAGAGTCTTGGTGTATGGATGCATTATCCTCCGTACCAACACTAGTGTCCCTGACCAGAAATCCTAACTCAAAATACATAACACTATTTCCCCAAAAAAATCTCAATGAATCCTGGTCCTAAAGTAGAACCGACCACTATAATTCCACTATATTAGGACCCATCTAATTTGGGCCCATGCTATAACTCCCCAAACCTACTTCCAATAGGCTAGGGGATGGAGACTATCATAGAGTAGGCATATCATAGACATGGGAGGGATTATCCTTTGTACCAGTGCACACACACTCATCTCCAAGCCTATTAAAATATTGATTTGTAAAGACAAAAGAACTATCATACATGCATACATGTAAATATCACGACTATAGTATGAAATAAATTAAAGGAATGTAAAAAGGGTTAAATAAAAAACCACTAAAAAGATTCTTAAATACAAGACCATCTTGATAGTAAGTATTGTGGAATGCTGTCAAAATCCACAGAAACACACCTCGGTATGTCTGGTCTCACTAAACACTATGTGGTCATAGTCTGTAATGGACTATATTAAAATGTTGATCATCTTCACAAGAAACAACATGTGCAGGAAAAGCCCATGTAGGGGTGAGTATAAAAATACCCAGTAGGACATCTTGAAACAACAAATCATTCAAAAAAATAAAATATTGTCATATCTACAGAGGTATATGTCTACAACACATATCAAAAAAATATCTAGATATAATAAACAAAATAACATATTCTAAAAGGTATGACACAACCGTATTATACCAGAATAAGATTTTATCTCAAAATATCTACAAATCACTCATTTGAGAGAACAATATCATGATTATAATAGTTCTGATGATATCCATCCAAGAGGCAATGTTTGTCGAGTCTCATAATGAGAAAGCACACACTGAGAGTTCCTGAAGAGAATATGATACACAGATGAGGATCATGCCAAGTAAATGGGGTGATACCAAACCCTCAATCTGTATTAACCCACAAAATACAGTATTGAGACACATGTAATTTTTTTCATGATGATTCCAAGAACTCCACCTAGGGCATGAAGATGAATAAAAGATCTCACTTTGGGCCTCTCAAAGGGATTCAAACTACTATATCCTCAATGTCCTTCTAAAGGGTTCATAGTCTTAGGAGTATGAGACAATTACATACCAATCCTCATAGAAAGGATAAGGGGAAAACACCTGAATAAAACTTTTCCATGATTTTGAAAATTGTTCAATGCAATGTATACAAGATTACATGACATTCAGTAGAGGTCACACACTACTTCCCTTGATCCCGAGTCCCAACGGTGTTTACGGGCCGCATCTCAACCCATTTTCTTATATAATTACATGGATTGTTGGAGCCCATGTAGTATAACCACATGTAAATACATGAATTTAGATTATGTACATGTGTCTATGTACAAATACACGGTTTATCCTGTGTACTTGATCTAGACTATGTTCATGTAGGGGAGCACATGACATGAAATATGTCCATGTATTCCACCTTGTGTTCATATATCCTTTGAGGTAAACACCTATTCATTGGGGGAGTGGTCACATGCCGTGAGATAGGGTCACATGCCATGTGATCCTTAACTCCTACCCAAAACCTAGCTTCTACCAGAAGGAAGCACAGGGTGTGTAGATCTAGATTACACACTGTGTAGCGTGAGATTTCTTTTAATCTCAATCCAAGCTTCAATCATCCTCTAAAATATTCTGACATCTAGTCCAGCCATGCCTTATCGAGAAACTGAAGGAACTTCCTCCTCTAAGTCTTTCCTTCGACAAAAAACATATTTTGGGCCTTCAATGCACTTATAAAATAAAATCTTTGTTGTTTTTAATTGTGCTCAAAATAACATGAAAATTGTGTACCTACATCATCTGATTTGATGTCTTATCCATCATCGCACCATTGACATGTTGTGTGAATTCTAGATCTCAGATTTCAGATAATTTCGCCACGAAATGGGTGTACAATGATCAATTGACTGGGATATGTCGAACTATTTTCCAAATGAATAACTCCCATGAAGAATGGATAATTTAGGGTAGAAAATGCACAAGAAAAATGAGAGGAACAAACCTTTATCATAGGTCTTGTTGATCATAGTCATTTTCTATTATAATTATATTAAAATAAATCATCAAATAAATTTAATTCAAAAAATCACCCTAAAAACACCCATATTGAAAATATGCACAATCCATAGATCAATCAATTGGTCAATTGATCTGTGTTCGACATAGTAAAAAAGAAAGTGGAATGAAAGAATATCAAACAACTGAAATAAATTGATTTATATTGATAATTGATGAATAAAAAATATGTTTTTCATTCATTGGAGAGTTCATTGAATTCTATCCCACATTGGTCATTGATCTCTAATTAGGTTGTCACTAGCCAATGGGATCTCCTCCAAATATCTCCAATGGTACTCATCAATTCGCAGGGTTATGCAGCTAGCCATAATATTTTTCCATAAAAATATATTTAAAGAGGATGTTAGGTCACAATTTCACTGTTTCAAGAAATGAAATAAAATAATTTAATAAAATAATTGTATTAATTTGATTCCAGAGACATGTTTTCTAAAAAAATGAACCACACATATAAAGGTGAAGTCATGCCTAGGTAAAACTCATGCTCTAAACACATTGGGCCCCTTAGATATATGATATGAATACTTGTTTAGAATTTATTCCACTTTTTCATGATAACTGTTCGCTTGTGAAATTTAATATATTTCAAATATTTATAGGGAGAACATTAATCCATAGATTCACATGTTGTCTTAACACATTGTCTCAAAACTTATATTTGAGGAATTACATTACATTAGTGATATGTCAATATAATCCCTACAACCATAAAAACATTGATCAATGAATTTATTGTTCCTTAAAGGATGAGTTTGGGAACTTATCATTTTAAAAAATACTCTTTGAGCCAAAAAATATAACAAAAAAACCAAATGATCTAACCCAAAATGAAAAAAATTACCTAACCCAAAAATGACATAACCCAAAATGAAACAAATGACCTAATTGAAAAATGAAACAACCTAAAAATAAACCAAATGAGATAACCCAAAATAAGCAAAAAAACGTAACCCCAAATGAACCAATTATCTTAAACCAAATGAAAATAAATAACCTAATCCAAAATGAATCAAATGTTCTAATAGAATAAACAAATGAATAAATAAACCAAAATCCCTAACCCCAAAATAAAAAAACCAAATAAAAATGAACCAATTGAACCAACCCAATGGAATATTTATGAACTAAGCAAAAATGAAAAAAATGATCTAACTGAATGACCAGATGACCAAACCTAAAAATTAATCAAATATCATAACTAAAAAATGACCAAACAAACTAACCCCAAATGAATTAAATGAATTATCCTAAAATGAAACAAGTGATCCAACCAAATGAATATATTACCAAATGATTAATTAATTGAAAATCCTGATAGAGAAACCAAATTATTAAGTGACCAAATGAACAATAAATTAAATCCACCAAAAATCACATCAAATCTACCAAAACATATTAAACATAACCAAATTGAGCTATACCAAACTCAAGGATAAATCAAAGTGGAAAATATATTGAAACAATTAAAATTGAGTCAACCTAACCCAAAATAAATTGAAACAAATTGAAGATACATGATGAAAACTATATCTTACCCATTTTTGTAATTGCAATTTTTATGGTTTAATTATTTTGTTATAGATTTTATGATTTGTTTTTTATTTCCTATAAATATGATTTGATTCTGTTATGTCCCTAATTTTCCCTTATTTTTTTTGAAAATTGATATTCATTGATTATATTATGTCACCTATCATGTCTTGTTTGACTTAACCATTAGAAAAAATTTCTAATTAAATGTATATTTATTTTCTAATGCAAGTAATGAAAAATGTTGAATTTGTATGCATGGAGAGAATTTATAAAAATTAATGATTCATTAGAGAGATAGTAATTACTCCTATGTTTTCCATTGTGAATTTAATATTTTAAATATATATATATATCCACTATATAACATATAATGTCACAACATTAACCATTTTTAAATTTTAATCAGGTACCACCATCCATCAAAAAACTGTTCTCCAATCATACTAGTAATAATGGTGAAAAAATGCAATTTTGAGGGTGGATGGAAGGTATGGTGATATAGATACTTGATGCAATAATTATAAATGATCTGACACAAAAACATCACCAGATAAACCATCTTCAATAATTTCTTATCCCAAAATTCCTTTAGAGGAACCATGGATATTCATACTACCTATAATTTCACCACTATTTTAATTTGATCACACTTCTCATCTCTTATTTCATTATTAAATTATGGATCACAATCCTCATCCATATTATCCTCTTCAATCATATTTTATGTCACTTACATTTTCTAGTTCTCTATAATCTTTTGAATTTTATGTTTATATAGATTTGAATTCTACTCGGATATATTATGAGCATCCAAAGCATACTAATCATTGTGAGGATGCATTAGAAGACATTGGTACTATACAGGTTACCAATACTTCAAAACCTAGGGATCTAATAAATCCCATTAATCAGCTTTCCTTAGGTATGTGTATACAAACCAAGTAAATTTTGTAACTGTAATTTATTTTTATTGTTAAATGTATTAATTATATATTTTTATTTTATTTTTTCATATATGGATATGCTACTCTTAAGAGCCATGGGATTACTCACATGTGAGAAGTATAAAATCTCAAGATATAGGTAATAGTCGAGAATAATGAAGATACTCAAACAATAAGTAAAATTAGATGTCAATATAAGAGTTTTATGGTGAGGATTTCCACATATAGTGACATTATTCCAATGAAACCTGTATCCTATTATCACATTTTAGATGAAATCATGCATAATGCATGGGAAACGATATAGGTAAGAAAATTATTTATATTAAATTATATGTTACTATTGTATTCATATGAATTAATATTTTAGAAGAAGCTTCACTATAATTTTCTCAATGGTGAATATGCATGGGTTGCATGACTGAGGGAATTATGTGAAATACGGAGAGAATATAAGTATGAGTTATGTAATGGTTGGTATGATATATTTAACATTTTTTAGAGGGTATTCCAACACAAAGTATTTTAAAATAACATGATACTTGAATATTACAACTTATTGGAAGAGTAATGAGTCTAACATATTATTTAAATTTAATAGTATTTGATTAAAATTTATTATTATTTATCTCAATAAATTATTATATATTATTAAATTTTAATCTTTTTGAGTATTCAAAAATAAATAGAAATAATATGGGTTTTTTGAGTTATACACAAACATTAGGGTGAACTACTAGTTTAACGCATGAAAGAAAATATATATTTTTCCTGGAAAATAGATTTTAATTAGGTTGAAAAATTTAATAAAAAAAACTCAAACATGTAAAAAATAGAATGAATTTATGTGAAAAAAAATTAAATTTAATTAATGTAAAAAAAAATCTATAAAAAAATGGTATGAATTAACTGTACTAAGGAATAACTTACACATCCAAAATCAAACTGATATAACCCATCCCAAATAAAAATAAACTAACATGAAATGATCTAAATAGATATAAATCGACCAAAACCTACATTAATTTTCTGAAAAAAATAAAAGATTTGAACTCAATTGACTTAACCTTGAATAAATTACAATAGCCCAAAACCCAAACTACTAGATCTAGTGATTAAATCATAATCTCTATATTTTTGGATTTAATAACATTAAACATAACCCAATTATATCCACATAAAAAAAATTAAATAAAATATAGTATAACTTACATATATTAGGACACATACCCATTATACTATTAGTTTTAGTCATTTAGATAATTAATAAAATCTCTAAAATAACATTACTCATGTATTTAAGTGATTATTTTTCCCAAACTACCCAACTTTTATTATTACAAATTATGTTTTCATGATCACCCACATGAATACCTTCTAATGATATCATACTTTACATATTTATTTAGAACCTTGGGAAAATAATCAAAATAAAGTTGATCTAAAATGCTCTATAAGGGTTAACATAGACACTAATTATTGAATATCATAGTGAGCATAAGGTGAGTATAAGGGTATGATGACATAATCCATGTGAACGTGTATAACATAAGAAAATTCATACTCATGAAAACCTGTTTCATTAAATATATGACATGGAATGAAGATTTATCAAAGAAAATATACAAATAAGTCAACATTCCAGAGACATGTAAAAATAATCCCGGATAAAACGATCCATTATAACTCATAACAATCATTGAAAAACCATATAGGTATCATGGAACATCAAACATTCATCATAAAATCACCTAATAAGATAATAAATATATCTTTTTAGAGTAACATATAACCAGTAAAATCAATTGTCTCTTAGGAGTAACTTATAATCTGTTAATTCTATCATCTATTTGGAGAAACATAACACTATCATCTCTTTGGAGTAACTTCCATGTGGTTAAATCTATCTCATTAACCTATTCATTAAAGGGATATAACATACCCACCTATTACATATAGGACAAATACTCTTAAGGATTTAGGTTCACTCCCTAATCCCACCTTCATAAATAATGTCTATGTACCATATCATGTAACAAAACACATGTCTGCTTTCATTTCATCGACAATATCATAGCCGAATTTACCCATGGAAAAGAAAAGGGTTTCCTGAAAACATCTTTAAAAAATCTAAAAAAACCATTCTCATAAAGGAAATGAATAGTATCGTAATATCATATCACAATTAAAGAATTTAAATCATATAAATATTTTGACACAAATGAAAATACTTTTAAAATAATATTTATAATATTTCATTAGAAATAGAAGAAAATACCATTGTCTTTCGGTACCTTTTAAAACTAAAAATTCACATAATATTGTGAAAGTTATTTTCTAAGAAAATAATTACGGAAAATTATAAGGTTTGTTTAAAATAAAAGAAAATTCATTGTAATGGGAAAATTATTTTATGTCGCAAATTTTAAAAATGAACATTCTTTTAAATCTTTTGTAAATATATAGAAAAGAAACCAATGTTGAAAATATTAAGAAATTTATTATTAAAACTTTTTAATAGAAGGTATGAGATCATATAATACAACTTTAGGAAATAATTTATGTATATAAAATAAAATTATTTAGATGATATTAAAAACATAAAAGTAGAGTTTGGTTAAAGGTATTTCAAACCATCAATGTATTTATTTTAATGAAAACCCATTTACAATCGTTAAAACCCAAAAAAAATGAACGAAATAACATAATAAGAATCATAAAATTAAATGAGTTTAAAAAAAATCATGATATTATATTTTATGAATCAGTATATATAACATATAAATGAATATTGGTGCATCAATCAAAACATGTCTCAAAGAAGGATGTTTGAGATAGGAAATCCATGCATCTTGGGTAATGCTAGAATTGATATGCCATTGAATTAAGAAACATAAAATTAATATGTAAAACTTTGAATTTACATTAAATAATATTTTGAAACACATTCATGGGGTATTAAGTACACGACATAAAATAATTCATAGGGCATAAAATAATTGTGTCTTAGAGAATTAAATATGAGACCATGATAAACCTTGAAACTTTTATAACTTGTGAATCAATATATAATGAAATATAGAACATCAAAGAAACTTTAGAAATCAAGATAAAATAGTTATTCAAGATATAATATATCAATTTGTATCATATACACCTTATAAATGGAATTAGGTTCACAATAAAATACATGTATCAATGAAACAATATTTTGATGAATAATCCTCATAGATATAACATCAATGAAGTTGAAATTTAATCAATGAAGTGATTATAAGTAGAAGTTTTAAAATAATAAAAACTATTAGAAATAAAACATAATAATATTATTTGTTATTTATAACCTAATCTTGTAATAATATAGTCAATTAAGTAGAAGTACAACCCAATGAATGGAAATTGAGTTTAGAAACCCCTTACCTTAAGTCCAAACATCTTATGTATATTCATTGAATACTATGTAAAAAAAATATATTAATAATTTAATTATTTAAAAACATATTATAGTTTTATTACATTATAATTAATCTATTTATTTCATTTATTTAACGAAATATTTAATTACTTAGTCATTTAATTTCATATTAGGCGCTTTGAGGACGTTCCGTTCATAATTAAAAGAAAGAATTATTCCATCATATCTAGAATGATAATAATGAAATATTTATATTTTATATACATAAAAAACAGTTTTATAATATCCCATTAATGGTTTATGTCAAAAATAAATTACATCACTTCATGGAGGTGGTATTCCACACAAAAGCACGAGCGATGTTATCATTTTTTAAAGGGTGGACGAGCAATAAGTTAATTATTACATTTTATTTCTATAATCATAATTATGTAATTATTATCCAATATAATTATTAAATTCATCATAATAACTATACTTTTTTGGTGGTGTTGAAAAATGAAACACATCGCTTCATAGAGGTGGTAGTCTACACGTACAAATGAACACTGATTTTGTACCCCATAGGATAGAAAATGAGATGAATAATGTTGTGAGATTAAAAAATAATAGATAATTATATTTTACACACTAATTTTAATATATTTAAATTTTGACTATATTATTTAATGAGGTTAAAGAATAAGTAAAATGAATGATATTGGTTAAAAGGATTACCTCCTCTATGAGAGAATTCCTTTGAATTTCTTATTAAGAACCCCATAGATGGTATTTTGAAGATAATGGAGCCTATAAAATTGTATAAGGATGTTTATTAGTTGTTTTTCAGAGTTTTTTCAATATAGATGGCTCAAGGTGGTGTGAATAATAGAGGATAAGTAGTTTCCTTTTAATGTGAAGGAAATAACACACTCAGAATAACTTAAAAGATTTAAATATTATAAAATATTTTTAATATGAATGTGGAACCAAGTGGGGAAAAATTTAAAATATATGATATTTTAATTTTGAAATAATTTCAACCAATAAAATTTGGATAGGTTTATTTGGAATTCTGAAAGTTATCTTTGGGTTTAATCCCTTTTGTAACAAATTTCAACCTTAAAAATGATAAACGTTTTTTCAATAATAAAGGGTTGAGAGTTTAATTCTAGGTTATAAATTGGTTCATAAATGGTAAAGGGATTACATTTTCAACAATATACCATCCCTATTTTCATCTTTAATGTGTTTTTCATGTTTTTAAAATTATAAAATACAACTAAAGTCATTTTAATAATTATTCATATATTTTGACTTTAAAGACATCGAGAAAGGAATGTAATTTGAAAATAAAATCTCTAAAAAATTATAAATTATTAATGACCATTAAATTTGTGATACATTTTAATTAATATAAAAAATATTAGTTTTTTTATTTTTATTTTTAACATAATTTAATTTAATTTTTCTTCTACTTTCACAAGCATTGTTTCAGCATTAACTAAGTTGTTAAGGTAATTATAACACCACTAAAAATTAAAAAAAAAATTCCATCACAAAAATAAATAAATTATGTTCAAAATAAAATTTTATATTAATTAATAACATCTCATTATTTCTATATGAACATGTAATATAAATTAAAATCATGAGAGTGACATTTTGGAATTTTCCATTACTTAAAATAATAAAAAAGACAGTATTCAAGAAAACTGGCTCTAAAATGAAATATTTTAGAATATATTATGTTTTTTTGAAATAAAAACACGAAATAGAAATAATTAAGGATTTAGATATATTTATAAAGCATTATCCTACTATTTTTAACCATAATCACCTGATTTACCCTTACTAAGGTTATAGATATTTACCAGAATTAGTATTCATTATGCCAAAAAAATAAAGGTAACCTATTATGCCAAATTTGAACCTATTGATTTGAATGGAATATTTTTTTAATATTCCATTTATATAAGTTTAATGAATAAAATTTAATATAAATACATAAAATTCATCGAAAAATATTTTATAGAAAAATGAATATTTTACCAAAAAAATAAAATTATACAAAAATTAAGTATAAAGATGATTCATATGTATTCAATTATATTTTTTATAAGTAAAAGAGAATTATGTAAATTTAATATCAAATTAATATCATAATGATACTTTTCAATGAAAAATGATAGTTTTATAAAAATTTATATTTTCTACTATACACTAAAAAATCAATCTTTTTATAAAAATCACAAAATTTCACACTAAGATAATTTTGAAATGATTATTTAAGAAATAATATCCTTTTTTAAAATAAAATTTATTAAATTGGAAGAAATTAAATATAATATTATCTTATAAAAATAATACAAACCATTTTTGAAGAAAACACATTTTTGAAGAATAAAATGAATTTATAGAAAATAGAGTGTTCATTTTCTAAAAATTAATAGATTAATTTATATTGAGTCGGAATAAAATATATATGTTATATATATTTCAATTTTCTTACTCTTATTCATACCCTCTAATTCAATGGATAGTTTATAATCATGACACCTAAATAAAAATATTTTGTGGTTTGTTTAATCTTGGTGTTTCATGTGGTATATTCTATCAAAGATAGTGTTAATTTAAAATATCGAGGTGTTACATTCTCCCCAAATTTAGTAAATTGTTTCCTACCAAATTTAACTTTAGCTTGGTAATCAAGGCTTTAAAATTTTAAAATACAATTTTTGAAAACCCACATAATAAAAGTGTTAAAGAAAATTCTTTTTGAAAAGGGGGAATGAGAAATATAATGTTCATATGTAATAACACATAACTAGGTTTCCATGTACGATAAAATTAAAGGGAAGTGAAAATATGGACTCGGAAGAATAATTAAATCCCCAAATAATGATTAAGAGTTGAATAGATCATTAATCTTAATAAATCAAATGATCCTTATAATATAAATGACTATAAAACCAT
Organism: Viscum album; assembly: GCA_963277665.1. Taxonomy (NCBI): domain Eukaryota; kingdom Viridiplantae; phylum Streptophyta; class Magnoliopsida; order Santalales; family Viscaceae; genus Viscum; species Viscum album. The sequence continues at coordinate 69,307,553 of OY728126.1, forward strand.
AAACCATTAAGGTCTGAAAAGACCATCAATTAATCAGAAATAAAGGTAATTGGATAAATTTTTAATTTCAATATCCTTTTCCTAGAGTCATGTAATTACTTTACCATATAGAGTAATAACATAAAAAATTATACTTACTTAATTATCTTTATATTCATAAACAAAATATCATCCTTTGGTTATAGGTTTCAATTAGTTTCTACCTTTATATCATATTTTACATCAAATAATGTGTATAATTAATTAATTCCTAAAGAAATATAATCGATTTCGAATTGACCATGTGGTATAGAAAATGATTGAAATAATTTATTCTCACATATAAAAAAACTATATGTTTATAAAATGGTAAGATAATAACCAAAAAATAAATAAACCTTTATAAGAGAAATAATACATTAATCCCCAAATATTAATAATGATATACAATGTTCAAATTAAATCATTCCACCAGTAGATAACCCTATATCCCAAAAAAATTCAATACAAACATATTAACCTCAAAGGTTATTTTATAACATTTAACTTACATCCCCAAAATATAATATCATTCATTAAATATAATCCTTAATGTCAAAGAAAATGACACACCAAAGGTTTACTTGTACTTAAACCTAATAAAAAATCTCTAAAATATTATTAATGACTTTACAATCCCATTACATAAAGACCTAAAAAGGGGTATAGATGAATTTAAACTTATGAAAAAACATAATCATACAAATGAAAAACCATATCAAAAATATCATTTAAATATCACATGGAAAAATCATAATCTACAAGGGTATCTAAACCTTTTCTTTCATACCTACTATAAGAGCCTCAAACTCACACTCCTAGATCCTGTTCTAAAAACATAATGTTAACATTTATGTTTTTGATACCAATAAATATGACACAATTTTATCTAACCAGAGAAACAATATCAAATAGAATTATTGAATCACTAACATACCCAATGACCATTTATGTTTATAGTTTTATAGAATTAGTACAAACAATTACATAATATTACTCTTTTATTTAAGTGAGAATTTTTTATGCTATAAATTTATTTTCATACAACACATTATTTCTTCAAAATCACCCATATGAAACCCTTTTATTCATATCTTACTTAACATATTTCAATATAACCCAGGGAAAAGAAACATAATAAGGGTAATCTCAATTTCTCAGTATGGAAAAATATAAGTATTAAGGATTGAATGTCACCATTTAGTATAAGATGAGTATACATGTATGTTGACATAATTAAAGTTCATGAGAATAAAATAATAAAAATCATACCCATAAAATCCTAAAACATTAAATATGTGACATGGAATAAAGATTTATCAAAGGCAAGAGTCATATATTTTTACATTCAATAGCTATGTGAAAACAATCATTGAGAAAAGTATCAATTAGAACTCATAAAAAGCATTGAAAACTATGAAGGTATCTTGGAAAATCAAACATTAATCATGGAAACACATAAAACAATAATTACCATATCTATTAAGAGTAACATATAATTGGTAAAATTCATCATCTATTATGAGTAACTTATAATCAGTCACTTTCACTATCTCTTAGGAGTTACATAACTCCACCGTATTTTTGGAGTAACTTATATCATATTTGCCCTGTCTCATTACCCAACCCATTGGGGGGTTATAATGGAACCACCCATCACATATCATAAAAATTACCTTAATGATTTGAATTCACTCTTTAATACCACTTGTTTTCATAAGAGGGTGAATGATGGGGCTTCGGTTCTTCAGTTCTCTGTTTCCAACTCTGATTGAGTTAGAGTTTCACTATCTTCATCAAAGATATATTTTATTATTATTTATACTCATATCAGTCATTGTTTCTTTATATGAATTCCTTTATTTGTTGTGTGACCTTACCTACTATCTTCATCCCTATATCTATTCCATATTTTTTCTTCCCCTACATGTTCTGATGTCTCATAGAGTTGGTTTGGTCTGGGTGGAGGCTGTTCCATAGGAGGTGGTGGCTTTCATTTTGTGGCAGTGTGAAGTAGATGGGTTGCATCTTGTGACCTTCATTCTTTAGCTGGGGTTACGTAGCTATGTTGTCGTAAGATCAATGGCATAGGACGAGCTTTTGTGTAGATGCTTATTTGTAGGACAATAGTGCCAATAAGGTTTGTTTGGTGGCCCATTTTATTGAATTTGGTGTCGTGTACATAAATTCTTTCTCCATTCAGATGGTTCACATAGTCAATGGTGTTCTTCTGGTCACTGGTGGTTAGGACCAATGCTAGAATTCATGTATTCCTTTGTTACATTTGACTATGGCTTTGAATTTTCTCAGGTGGTTTCAAATGTTTCAACTAGTTACTTGGTGGATTGATTGAGTATAAGATATCTCCATGACTTTGGTATATATTTTTTCATTTCATTATGTTGTGGTACTGCTTATTGAAGGTACTTCTGGGTGGGTGGCCTTAAAATAAGGATGGGTGTGCTGACACCCATCATTCGACCATCTCTCCCTTTGGATGGGTGGGGGCATTCTTTTGATTTTTCACTGTGTTATTGGTCTTGAGTTGTGTTGTATCAAGTTTAATTTCTTTTATATTTTCACACTCATTGTTGGTTGGTGGTTAAAATAGGGATAGATGTTTTTGCATCTATCGTTTGATCCTTCCTCCAAAATTGATGTGTGTGGGAGGAGTGCTCTGTCTCATTGTGCTACTAGCACGGTTTAACATCTTGGCTGAGGGGGGGGGGGGGGGTGAAACATTATCTTTGTGTATTTCCATTGTTTCATCATCATTTATGTGGGGGTGGGGTGGGGGTTGTATCTTTTTCCCCTACTGATCTTGGAATTTTCTTTCTTTTGATCACTTGGGACCATTTTTCCCTTCATTTTTTTGGAATTTTTCAGCTTGTTTGTAATGGGTTACCTCTTACCCCATTTTTCAAAAGAGTATTTCTTGTTTAATTTTCCATAAAGGTGGATATACCCTCAACCAATTTAAAAAAATGTTTATGATAGTGTAAAAAAACATTCATTTCATAATGTTTAAAATCACCATTATTTTCAACCTTTTGTAAAGAGAGTCAAAAGTGTCCCGTGTAGAAAATGATAATAAATATCCTTTTGGAACTATTAAAAAGTAGGTTAAAGATCATGAAAAATAAATTTAATAAATAATTTTTATTTAGAATTTAAAATTCTATAAATAAGATAAATAACGTATTGGAAGAGTTTGGTTAAAAGTCCTTAAAACCTTTAATACAAATTTTTTAATGATAAACTTTTTATAACCTTTTAAAACCAAAAAACCATTTAAATAAAGAAAATAAGAAGAAAAATAAAATTACATAAGTTTAATAATATTCATGATATTATAATTCATTGTTCATTATATACAACATATAAATGAATATATTTGCATCAATCAAAACAGGTCTCATAGAAGGAAGTTTGAGATGAGAAACCCTTAAAACTCGAGTAATGCTTGAATCAAAAATACAATAAATGAATGAAGGTAAAATTATTCTATAAAAACAATGATTTACCTGACATATTATATTAAAATACATTCTTGGGTCATTTATTACACCATATAAAATAAATTATGGATCATAACATGAATTATTTCACATAAATTGAAATCGAGACCATTAAAACCCTTAAAACATTTATAAATTCTGGATAAATATATCACGAAGGAGAGAAATTTGAATGAACATTAAAAATAATTATATAATATTAAATTGTGATATAATATCTCAGTACATTTTATATACACCTTATTAAAGTAATTAGGTTCATAATAAAAGACATGTCTCAAAGAAACAACATTGAGAATAATAATTCTTACAAAGATCATATCACCGAAGTTAGAATTCAATCAATGTAGTGATAATGTGTAACAATTTTAAAGCCAAACAAAAATAATGATTAAATAAATAATAATAATACAAATTTTTTTTCTCACCTAATCTTTGTAAAACATAGTCAATAAAGTAGAAGTATAACTCAATGAATTGAAATTGAGTTAAGAAGACCCTTACCTCAAGTCCCATCTTGCTTTATATTCCCTCTAACTCATACCTAATGAAATTATATTAATTAATTAAATATTTAATATCCTTTTATAATTTTATTTTCTTATTATCCAACCATTTATTTCATTCATTTTAATTAAATATTTTACCATTGAATCAGTCAGATCTTCGTCGGGTGTTTTGAGGACATTCAGTTTCTAATTGAAAAATGACTTTTGTATGTTGAACTTGGTCAAATAGGTAATTGTTCCATCTTCTAAATAATAATAATAATGAAATAATTATAATTTTTATACATAAAATACAATTTTATAATCACCCATTAAAGGCATTCATGAAAAATGAATCACATCACTTCATGAGGGTGGTATTCCACACATACACTTGAGTGATAATATAATTTTTTAATGGGTGGAAGGGTAAGAAGGTAAGTAATATATTTTAATTCCAGAATCATAATTATTTCATGAATATATTATACATTTATTGAATCTATCATAATAACCAACCTTTTGAGTTGGTGGTGAAAAATGAAACACCTCACTTCGTGGAGGTGGTAGTATTCACGTATGAATGAACATTGATTTCATTCCCCATAAGATAGAAAAGGAGATGAATAAGGTTCTAAAATTAATATAATAAAATATATATATATTTTAGATATATATTTTATTATATTTTAATTGTTATGTGTAATTACCTGAATCTTACTTTCAGGTATGGATCTTGATTTCTGGTGTCTTCGAGGAAAAGTGTAGAATGTGGAAATTTAAGGAGTACATGCTGTGTACATAGGAGTACATGCTGTGTAACAGGTTGCTGTGTGTAGCCATGTACTGCTTGTGTAATGGCCAAGTACATGGTCATGTGGGGTGACCTAGAGACCACCAAAAGTGGGGCCCAGTAAAGTCATATACATGCTCGGTACTTTTAAAGGACACAACATGTATATTTCTTTTTAATTGATTGAATGGAAAGGGGTCAAATCTAATCAAATGAAACATCTTATTCTCGGTTTGTCTCATCCCGGTGCGACTAAATATGATGATTGTTCTCCCAGACCATGACCCACCATCCGTGCTCCCAATCAAACATTGTTGGTTGATTTGGAATCTCATCGTTGAGTTCTTCCTTCTTCTAGAGCCTCACCTCTTGATTTCTACTCTTTCTTGAGACATCCTTGGTTGAAAATTTTAGATGTTTTTGAAGATCTATAGAGTTATAGGTCAATTAAAAGGATGAGGTTCAACTATATCGATCATATAACATCATGGTTGGTGTTTTGTGCCTTTCTATCCTTTTTATTTGAGTTATGTGTGCTAAAATTTCCAAATACCATAGTTTAGGGTATTGCGTGTTTAGGTAATTTAACCCTTTAATGCTTGTTAAGCCTTTATTGCTTGAGATAGGTATATTGTTTGAGAATAGGGTTTATTTTACCTTGCTATTGATGTGTTTTCCCATGTTTGAACTGATATTGGCTGTTGGTCCAGGTTTTGTCAGTTATGATGCTTTGTTTTACATGCCTAGTGCTGTTAGGATGGTGTATTATTATCTAACACACTTGTTCCATGGTTTTTATCTATTTATCCAAGTAGTATATTATGATTTACATTTGATACTGGATATCATTTGTGCACGATTGACTTACATAGGGATGTGGGAACCGTGTGTAGTTAGACCATAGTGGAAATGGACACGAAGGGATTTCCCATTATGTCTATTTTACTTTTCACACTGTGAGACCATAGGTGGATTGAAGTTGAGTGATCCCTCAAAGTGTCTATAGTTATCGTTACAAGACCACATGGGAAATTGATGTTTAGTTCTTCCTCATAGAGTCTTTGTTTGCACAAGACAACTTGGTTTAGACTGTGTGAGCTTACCTAGCGGGTCATTATATCTTATTTGTATATGTTGAGCCAGAGTGGTTAGGTTGTGTGAAATTTTCCAAATGGTTTCTTTTATTTCATTGATTATTTATTTAATGAATGTAAATGAATGTAGTTGAAACTATAGGGTTGTTTACTTTTGAGTACTTTCTAGTTTATTACTTCTTTTTGCCTATTTCCTGGCATATATATATATTCACTAATCGTTAGGCACAGATCTTTGGGAGGTTGCCTACTGGGATTCGTCTCACACTTTGTTTGGTAATATTTTTGGGGCCAAACAGATTATATTGTTGCAGGTATTGATAAGGGAAAGAACCCTTTTACTTCAGGTACTTGATTGCTATGGAGATGGAGATCATGGGACCATGTTGAGGCTAGTGATGTTGCAGGAATTATTTACATGTTTCCCCTTATACATTGGTCCTGTACTGTATTCCACCATTGTGACTTGTTTAGATGATTTACAAGACATATATATCCTGAATCATTTATATATGTGATCCAACTATTTATATACTTGTAGTCTTCCACTGTTATCTATTGCATGTTATTATTACTTCTTCTGCTAATGTTATCTGGTTATTTCCACTGTGTTACACTACCAATGTGTGAATACTTTCACCATTATCACACCCAAGGCACTCACTACTAGTCGACAGCCTTTGGAATTCGGGAAAATGTGCATGAGGCCATGGGACCAATAGGGTACAGGGAACCTATTAGAGGCACCGGAAACCAGGATGTAACAAAGTGGTATTAGAGGGAAGGTTCTATTCTTCTTGACTTACTGTTTGGTTCCTATTGCTAGGGATTGGAAGGAATTAGTAATTGGTAATGTGCTATGTCTAGGATTAGCTAACCCATGTACATGAAAACGCTAATTGACTTCTATTATTGCACTTTTTATGGTTTTGAAATTATTACTACTGATTAGATTTAACTATTGGGTGATTCACATGTTTTGTGTTGTTATTGTTAATATTATTGAGGTTCTATTTCCGTTGAAACCTGATGAGATCAGGGTATTCCGTCTCATGAATCATATATTCACTTTCTAGAGATAACATGTCATGCATTCTTTCCATTCCATATAGGGTGTAGTACTGATTCCATGCTTTTGTGAGAGATGATTCACTAGATATTCATGCTGTTGTGATAAATTCCTTGGAAGAATTATTTCTATTTTAATAGGGTATTTCTAATTGTGTGAGGTCTTATTTGAATGAGTGCCAAACCTTGGTCGCTAAGGTGTCTAGGCTCTCATGGATCAGAATTTGGTGGATTGTGTGTTCCTTCCATTGTTATACTTGTTATGTGACATTAATATGATTCCCTGATTTGATTCATAGGGAGTATGGGCCCTCAAGGATCAAAATTTGGAACTTTAATGTTGTTTCAATGTTTTCATGGGATCCAGAGAAGTTTCTGAGGCTTACTATCTAGAAAAACCTTGAATACATGGTGTGTATTGATGAATATACACCATGTGTCCTTCTGTTCAGGAAGTAACTATTTTTATTAAGGACACACTGTGTACTATATGTACCCACTGTGTAATCCTTGACAACGTGGAAACCTATGTGGGTAGGGACACAGGGTTGGGAAATCATTAGTGGAACATTCCATGTACCAGATGTACATGCCATGTTGTAGAGGCCATGTGTTCGGCTGTGTGACCAACAAGACGGGTGGATGAAATACTTCTAGTACACACCGTGTCTAGAAAAAACACACCATGTTGTTTTGTTCTAGGAGTGAACCTTGTGATTTAGCCATGTAGAGGAACTCATGTAGGGTGAGAGGATTCAGGTACAAGATGTGTAAATGAATAACATGTAGGGTGTATGGGATATTACACGATCAATTTTGGAAGAAGTACACGAACATGTAAAGATTTAAGGGAATATACAATGTAAGGGTTATACATACCTTGTATCCAAGTTTTGAAGGACTTGAATGCCTTATTTCTACAATTACTTTCTTTAATTTATATGTTTCAGTCCATGAGATTCTTGAACTAAGGTGTGTGCTTGACCTTGTAGAGTCATTCCACCGTGAAGTCCTACGGATGTTTTCCAGATTCGGGGGTATGATTAGAAACCAGACATGGTAGATCATCGAATACCAGAAGATCCTACCGTCATGCATGTCTTCGCACCATCTTTTGTCCCAGATATAGGCACCAATTCACTGTTACGAGATGGTTTCATGAGGTTTATTAAGACCTTCCAGGGGTACTTCATCATGCCTTTTTTAGGGAAAAGTTGACGTGGGTCTTTCAGTAGCAGCATCCTCCCACTTTCTAAGGGTATGGAGGACCTCAGGCTGCAAAGTCATGTTTGGAAGCCATGCTCTCGATCATAGAGCATCCAGAGAGTCCTTTAGAGAGAAGGGTGAATCTCTCTACGTAAATGCTCTAGGATTCTGCCAAGATATGGTGGGATGTGATTTCACAGGAAAGACTCCAACATGTTATATTGTGGGATCAGTTCTATCATAACTTCTACGATTACTTCTACCTAGATAATTTGAGGGCCAATCATGCCCTAGAGTTCATGAGTTTGGAGCTGGGTACTCTTTTAGTCAGGGAGCATTCTTCTCACTTCATAGAGCTGCAGTGCTTCAATCCCATTCTAGATGGTGATGAGTTATTTATATCAAGGATGTTTGGGGATGGTATCTAGAATGACATCTGATCTCATGTGAACATTTTTATTTTGACTTCTATCACCTCTATAGTCGACAAGGTATTGATCATTGCGTGCAAGGGTTAATGATATCTTTGATCATCATTGAGGAGTAACAGTGTTCTCAAAAATTTATTTGAGATCTGTTTATCATCAGTTGCATGTTAGACCATCATATATACCTTTTACAACCTTTTAGAGCCAGTATAGTCTATATGAGTATGTGGTTATGTCGTTCGGTCTCACAAACATGCCTGCAATTTTCATGGAACTAATGAAACAAGTGTTCCATATATACTTGGACTCCTTCATGGTGGTTTTCATGGAAGATATCTTGGTGTACTCTCACACTCTACATGACCGTGCTACCAATCTTGAGATCATTTTTAGTGCACTGAGAGAGAATCAGTTATATGCTAAACTCTCAAAATGCCACTTTTGGAAGGACCATATTCACTTCTTGGGTCATGTTATCTCAGAGACAGAAGTATCAGTTGTCCCAGATAAAGTGATAACAATAGTTTCTTGGGAGTTTCTGAAGAACGTATTTGAGATACAAAGTTTTCTTGGTCTGTCTAGTTACTACAAAAATTTTACACATGACATTTCACGCTTAGTAGTGCCACTAACGTGCCTGAATAAAAAGGGATTGAAGTACATGTGAATATATTTCTGTGATTCAAACTTTCATGAACTGAAAGGGAGGTTGAATCTAGCACTGATAATAGTTTTACTAGATCTAGGTATAAGAAATACTGTTTAATGTGATGCATCAGTTATCATGTTGGGAGAGGTTCTTATGCAAGGGGGAATGCATCATTGCGTACGAGTCTCGACAGTTGAGGCCACATGAAAGGAATTACCCAATTCACGATCTTGATCTGGATGTAGTTGTTCATGCTCTACATTTTTAGAGACACTATTTTTTGGGAGAGCATATTATGGTTTTTACCAACCACAAAAGTGTCAAGTAAATATTTACTCAGCGCGATATGAACATTATACAACAAAGGTGGGTTGAGTAACATTAGTCCTTTGATGTTGAGCTTTCCTATATTCCTGGTAAAGGCAACACAATGGTTGATGCGTTGATCTTGAGGACTCAGATACATGAAGTTCTGGATGCTAGCAGTGAGTGGAATCTTATGGAATTTTTCTAAAAGAAGCATTTGGAGGTACATGATAAACATGGTCAAAAATTTGTTTATTATGTAGTTGTTACCTCTACTCAGCTTGAGCGAGTGTGAATGAGGCATCTATTAGATGCTGAAGGCCTAGTCTTGTGGGAGAGTGTGTCAAGAGAGGACCCTATTCTTGGATATACTATTGGTGAGGATGAGATCTTTCACTTCCATGGATGTATATGGTTGTCAGCATACATACAGAAAGAGATGATGCGATATTTTCATTCATTAGTTTGAAAAGTTCATCTTTGTGTCACTAAAATGTATAAAGATGTACACTATCAGTATTGGTGGACATGAATTAAGAGTGATGTTTCTGGTTTTGTGGTGTGGTGTTCCACCATCCAGTAGGTGAAGGAAGAGCATCAACGACTAACAAGGATTTTTCAACAGTTACCCATTCCCAAGTGGATGTGGAATAATGTTGTGATGGATTTTGTGGTAGGTTTTACATGGTTTCCAGAAGTTAATGATTCCATTTGAATTGTAATTGACAGACTAAAGAAGGATTCACACTTCTTACCGATCAAGGAAACATTCAGTATAGATGAGCTGGGAAGGTTTTACATCTGGGAAATCAAACATTTAAATGGGGTTCCACACTCCATCATTTCAAATAGGGATGCCCGTTTTACTTCTCAAGTCTGGCAGGGGCTACAGAGGGATTTGGGTACACAGGTACTTCCAAATACATCTTACCATCTATAGACAGATGGATAGTCTAGGCGTATGATATGGGTGCTAGAGGACATGCTTTGAGCAAGCGTCCTAGATTTTTGAGGTTCTTGGGAGAAGCACATACCCCTGGTAGATTTTTCCTATAATAATCATTTTCAATCAACTATTATGATGGAACCTTATCTGGCTTCGTACGGTAGGCCATGCTGATCACCCTTATGTTGGCTGGAGGAAGGAGAGGGAGTTATAATGGGACCTCATATTTTCCAGGAGACCACAGAGCATATAGAGTTGATTCAGAAGAGGATGGATACTACACAATCATGTCATAAGTCTTATGATGATCGATGTAGACGACCTCTGGAGTTAGAGGTCAGAGATAAGGTTTTCCTATGGGTGACACCGGGGTTGGGAAATATGAGGATCAGGAGACAGGGTAAGGTTTCACCAAGACACAACAATCCGTTTGAGGTTTTGGGGAGTGTCAGGCTGGTTTCCTATCGATAGAAGTTACCCCAGAGGTACCGGGAAATGCACAAAGTCTTCCATGTTTCTTAGTTGTGGCGACACTTCTCCGAACTGTCTCATGTTTTTCAACCCGAAGTGGTTGAGTTGGAGGTGGACACCTCGTTCGAGGAGAATCTTATCAGGATTATTGATCACAACATGAAGGTTCTTTTTGGCTGGTCTGTTCCTCTGGTATGGGTTTTATGGAAGCAGAAGTGAGTATAGGACAAGATTTGGGAGAGGGAGAATGATGTGTGATCGTAGTGGCCAGAGCAGTTTGAGGATTCTTCTTCGCCACCTTCTTTGGAAAATTCGAGTAAATGTTTCTTTAAGGGGGGATATTTGTAAGAACCCGGATCTTCCTTTCAGGTATGGATCCTGATTTCTGGTGTGTTCGAGGAAAAGAGGATAATCTTGAAATATAAGGAGTACACGCCGTGGACTCGGTTGCCATGAGTAGCTGTGTACTGGCTGTGTAACGGAAGAGTACATGGCAGTATGGGATGACCTGGAGACCACCAAAAGCAGGGCCTGGTAAATGCATATACACACTGTGTACTTTTAAAGGAATCGCGCTATATATTTCTTTTTAATTTATTAAATAGATTGGGGCTGTATCTAATCGACATAAACATAATCTTCTTGGATCGTCTCATCCAGGAGCGACTGAAGCTGAAAATTATTCTCCAAGCCCCCGACCCGCCATCCGTACCTCTAATGAAACTCCTTAGGTTGCATTGGAATCACATCGATCAGTTATTTCTTCTTCTAGATCCTCATCTTTTTATTTATCCTCTTTCATAAGATACCCTTGGTTGAACTTCATTAATGTTTTTGTAGATCTACAGTGTTCTATGTCGATTCAAAGGCTGAGGTTCAACTATATCAATCGTACAACATCAAGGTAGGTTGTTTGTGCCTTTACATAGTTTTTATTTGAGTTACATGTGAAAAAATTGCCCAATAACCTACTTTAGGGTATTCTGTGTTTAGGGAGTTTAACCCTTTAATGCCTTCTATTCCTTGATTGCTCGAGTAAGGGATCTAGTTTGAGAATAGGGTTTATTATACCTTGTTAAGGATATATTTTCCCATATTTGAATTGATATTGGATGTTGGGCTTGGTTTTTCCTGTTTGGATGCTTTTTTTCCATTCCTAGTGCTATTAGGATGGAGTTATATTATCTGACTCACTTTTGCAATTCTTTTTAGCTATTTATCCAAGTAGTATATTGTAATTTACTTTGGCTACTGGATATCATTTGTGCACAATTGACATACACATGGTTATGGGAACCTATTTTAGTTAGACCATAGGGGAAATCGATGCTGAAGGCTTTACCCGAGTGTCTGTTGTACTTTTCACCCTATGAGATCATAGGGGGGATTATAGTTGAGTGATCCCTCAGAGTGTCTATAGTTATCGTTACGAGACCACATGGGGAATTGATGTTGAGTGCTTCCTCAAAGAGTCTTTGTTTTCACAAGACCAAAGTGTTTAGACTATGTGAGCTTACCCATAGGGTCATTATATCTTATTTGTATATGTTGAGCCAGAGGGGTTATGCTGTGTGAACGTTTTCAGAGGGTAGAGTACATTTTTTTGGTTTTTATTTAATAAATTTAAATAAATGTAGTTAAAATTGTTGGATTTTTTACTTTTGAGTACTTACTTGTTTATTAATTCTTTTTTTCATATTGCCTACCATATAAATTCACTGACAGTTAGGCACAGATCTTTAGACAGTTGCCTACTGGGATTCATCTCCCATCCTGTTTGGGTCATGCTTTTGGGCCCAAACAGAATATATTGTCATATGCTTAGCTAAGGGAAAACACCCTTATACTTTAGGTTCTTCATTGCTGTGGAGTTGGAGAGCATGGGACCAAGCTGAGGCTTGCGATGTAGCATGAGTTATTTACTTTTTTCCCTTGTAATTTGGTTTTGTACTGTATTGAAGCATTGTGAATTGTTTAGATTCTTTTACAGACATATGTGACATGCATCATTTATATATGTGCTTTTGTTTTTTATCTACTTGTAGTCTTCCGCTGTTTACTATTGTATGTTATTATCACTTCTTCTGCTACTGTTATCTATTTATTTCTGATATGTTACTCTGCCAATGAGGGTATAGTTTCCCCATTATCTTTGCCAAGGCCGTTGGTGCAAGTCGATAGCCTCTAAAATTTAGGAAAATTCTCTTAATTCCATGTGACCAACTGGGTATGGGGCACCTCTAGAGAGCACCTAGAACCGAGACGTTACATTATGATATAATTTAAGGAGGTGAAAGAAGAAGTAAAATGCAAGTGTTTAGTTCAAAATGATAACTTCCTCTTTAAGAGACCTCATTTATATTTATTATTATGAACTCCATTGATGATCATTTAAATATAATAGAACCTATATAAATTATATAAAGAGTTTTATAATATTTTATGGCAGGGTATGGTGGATCTAAGTGGCTTAAGGTGGTGTAAATAACATAGGATATGTGGTACCCTTTTGTAGTGAATGAAAAAATACAATTGGAATTACTTAAAGTACTAAAATATATTAAATTATTTTTCATGTGAAAGTGGCAGAATGTATCCAAAATATTGAATGTAAGATATACTATGGATTAAACACTTTTAAATAATAAAATTTAGATCGGTTTATATGGAATTTTAGACCTTATCTTTGGGAAGAACCCCTTTATTAACCAATTTTATCCTTAACTGTGGTAATAAAATTTTCATTAATAAAGGGTTACAAATTTACTAGTAATGTAAAAATTTGATAAAAAATCATAAATTGATGAATTGTTTGACCATATACCATTCTAATTTCCTATTTCAATATTTTTATGATTTTTAAAATTTAAAATATCATTAAATTCATTTTGAGAAATCTTCACATAATTTGAATTTAAATACATTAATAGATGTTTAAAAATAAAATATCAACTCTTTAACGAGCTATTATAAACTATTATTATCTATAAAATTCATATAAAAATAGAATTAATTGAAACCATATTACTTTTGATGTTTTTAAAATCATTTACATTGAATTTTCTACTTCTTTCACAAGTGTTGTGTCATTGTTGTGTAATCATTTAAGATAATTATCCCATAACAAAAAATTAAAAATAAATTAACATCATAAAAATAAATAAATTTTGTTCAAAATAATTTTTTATTAATTAAAAAAATATTTTTGATCCATATATGAACATATAAGATAAATCAAAATCAAGAGAGCAAAATTTTCAAATTTTCCTTTACATACAAAAATATAAAGGTCATTATCAAAGAAAAATGAAAGGGGAACGATATATTTTATAAAATATGAAGGGGATGGTTGAAATAAACACACCCAATTTAATATGTTATGTGTTATATGTATTTTTAATGTCTTATCCCATTATTTTTAATTTTAGTTACCTGATTTACCTTAACCAAGTAGACACATATTTACCATAATTACTATTCATTATGTTAAAAAATAATGTTAACCAATTTACCAAATTTGAAACTCATTATTAAAAAAATGGAACAAAATTTTCTAGTCTAAATTTCTATAATTTCTATAATTTTTTTAATATAAATGGGTAAAACACAACTGAAAATAGTTTTTTTGGAAAAGTCTATTCTTATCCCAAAAAATGAACTTATATAGAAATTAATTATAATGATGATTCAGATGAAATTAATAAAATTATTAATTAATAGAGGATTATATTTATTTAATATCAAATTAAAATCATAATTATACTTTTCAATGAAAAAATGATAGTTTTACAAAAATCTATCTTTTTCACTATTCTTTGAATATTTAATATTTTCAGAAATACATAAAAATTTCAACAGAATATAATTTTCATATAAAAATTTCAAAAATTATATTATTTATATTAAATAATATTTATGAAATTTATATTAATTAAATTTAATATTCACCCACAAAAAATAGTAAAAAATAATTATGAGGAAACATATTTTTGAATGATTGAATGTCTATTGAAAATCAATGGTTTCTTTCTTAATAATTAATATATACATTTATATTGTGTAGTAATATTAAATATATATATATTTAATGATTTGTTAGTCATATTCATATCCCCTAATTCCATGATTAGGTTATAATATTCATATTTAAATAATAAAACATCATGGTTTATTTAAGCTCAGTGTTGAGTATGTATACACTATTGAAGATAATAGTATTTTAAAATATATAGGTGTAACATTCTCCCAAACTATATTAAATTATATCCCATTAATATTAACTTGATATTAGTAATAAATAATTTAACATTTGATAACACCATTATTTAAAACCCACATCATAATAAGGGTTAATAAAACTTACCTTTAAAATGAGCAAATGGAAAATTTGAAGGTCATATAAAATAACACATAAATAGGTTTAGAAATTGGGTACAACTAGTGAGAAGTGAAAATATGGACTTGGAGGAAAAATTTAATACCCAAATTATAAAAGAGAGTGATTGAAGACATTAATCCCAAGGAAATAAATGATTATGAGACGGTGAATAATAAAAAACCCCATAAAACACTATGGTATGAAAAAGAACATAAATTCATTAGAAATGAAGGTAATATGATAAATTTTTAATTTCAATATCCTTTTCCCAGAGTCTCATAATTCTATTACCATCTAGATTAACAACAGAAGGAAATATAATTACATTTTTTTTAAATCCATAAACATAGTTTCATCCTTTAATTTCATGTTTCAATCAGTTTCCATCATTATGTATTCTTTTACTCCAAATTATTAGTATAAATATTTAATAACCAAAGTACCATAACCAACTACTTATTGACAATGAGGTATATAAAATGATGAAAATATTTTCTTATTACCTTTACTAAAACCAAAATGGTTATCATAAGGAAATATATTATCCAAAATTAATAAACCTTCATATGATAAAAAATACATTAATCTCCAAATTTCAACAATAATACCTAAATTTCATATTAAATCATTCAAAAAATTATTAACCCTATATACCAAATAAGTTAAATACAAACATACTAACCTCAATGGAAATTTTATAACATTTATCTCACATCCCAAATATTCAATAACATTATTCCCATATAATCCTTCATGTTAATTCACATGATACACCAAAGAGTTTCTTGTACTTTAAAAAAATAAAACATCTCCCAAAACGCCATTAATAACTTTAAAATCCCATTACATAACTACCTAACAAATGGGTATCTATTCCTTTGAACTTATGATCAAAATTAAATGTATAAAACCATGATCGTATCCATAAATCTTATGTTAACCTCACATGAAAATATCATAATCTACAATGAAATATAAACCAGTTTTTTAATACCAACAATAACTACTTTGAACACACACCCCTGGATCCAATGAAAATAATATAATATTTACATTTCAATCTTTGATACTAATAAAAGTGACCTAATTTTATCCATCCAAAACAAACAAAATCAAATTGAATTATTGGATCACTTATATACGCAATAAACTATTACGTTTATAGTTTTAGATAATTTTGAAAAACTCTTACATAATATTACTCTTGTATTTATGTGAAGATTTTTTCCACCATACCAAGATTTTCATGTTTCACATTATGCACTAATCATCACCAAAATGAATCCATTATATTCATATCTTTATTAACTAATTTATTTATAAATTTGTGAAAATGAACATAATAAGGGAGACCGAAAATAGATAGTAAGGGTAAAAATAAGTATTAATGATTGAACGTCACCAGTGAGCATAATATTATTATAAGGGTATGATGACATAATCAAAGTTAATGCGTATAACATATTAAAATTCATTCCTATAAAAACCTATACCATTAAACATGTGATATGAAATAAATATTTATCAGATATAAAATTAATATTTTTCAACATTCATGATCCTTGTGAAGAAAATCTTTTAGATAAGGATCCATTAGAACTCATAGAAAATATTGAAAAATTATATTGGTATTTTGGAACATTAAACATTAATCATGGAATCAACTAACCGAATAATTCCCAATTCTATTAAGAGTATCATATAATTGGTAAAATCTATTTTCTCTTTGGAGTAACTTATAATCTGCTTAATAAATCATCTCTTAGTAGTAACATGGATCCATTATCTCTTTAGATTAACTTCCTTCATGATAACCTCATATCATTACCAAATCAATAGGTGGGATATAATGGAACTGACTGTCAAATATTAGACAAAGTAATTTAAGTATTTAGGTTCACTACCCAATTCATTTTTCATCAATAATTTATATGTTACATATCATGAAACAAAACACATGGATACTTGAAATTTATAAAAACTATCATAGCCTGATTTACTCGGGAAAAAGAAATGGGTTTCCAAAAAAGTATCATTTAAAAAACATTATAAACAATTCATAGAATCCGATGGTATCATAAGAAAATATACTCAGTAAATAATAATAATAATTATTTTATTTTTGAATTTATAACAATACATTTAAAATAATATTTAAAACATTTATTTTAAAATAGGGGATAATTCTCTTTTATTTCAGTATATTTAAAACTAAAAATATACACAATATTTTGAAAATTATTTATTTGAAAATAAATATGGGAATTTATAATGGAATCTCAAAATTAAATAACATTCATTACCATATGAAAAATCCTTCCATTTCATAAATGTTAAAAATAAATATTTTTTCAACATTTTATAAAGAGATCCAAAAGTGAAAGACGTAGAAAATGTTAAGAAATTTCTTTTAATTTTTTTAAATAAGGTTAATGATCACGGAAAATAACATTAGTAAATCTTTTATTTTAATAAAATAACATTATTGAAATAAGATAAAGAACACATAGAAAGATTTTGGTTAAATATATTTAAAACTTTTATAGATTTTTTTTAAATGAAAATAATTTATGACCTTTTAAAATAAAAAAAACATTTAAAGAAAGACCATAAAAGGAAAAATAAAATGATATGATCATAAAAAGAGTCCTGATATTATTTTTCTTAAGTCATTTTAAAAGATATTTATATGAATATAGGTGCATTAATAAAAACACATCTCGAAGAAAAAATACTGAGATGAGAAACCCTTTCACCTCAAGTAATTCTAGAATAAAAAATCCATTGAATGAATGAACATAACATGATTATATAAAACCAATAATTTTCGTGATATAATATATTAAAACATTCATGGAGTGGTATGTAAAACATTTAAAATAAATTATGGTTGATAATAAGTATTATGTCTCAAATAATTGAAATTAAGGCCAAAAAACCCTTGAATATTTCATATCTTCTAAATCGATACACCATGGAAGGGTGAACATCAAAAGAACATTAAATATCATGATAAAAGTGTAATTATGATATAATATCTCAATATTTATTGTTCACACCTTATAAAAGGAATTAGGTTCATAATACAAGACATTTCTCAAAGAAACAATATTAAGATGAATAATCCTTACGAAGATCTTATCAATGAGGTAAGAATTTAATCAAAGAAGTGATTATGAGGAACAATTTTAAATGAACAAAAAAATTTGGAATAAAAAATATAATTACAAATTGTAATTTCTCACATAATATTGTTATAAAATATTCAATGAAGTATAAGTATAACTCAATGAATAAAAATCAAGTTAAGAAACCCCTTACCTCGATCCCAAACTTTCAATGTATGTCCTTTAACTCTTGTATAGTTAAATTATATAAATTAATTACTTGTTTGGGAACCATTTATAGGTTTAATTACTTATCGTTGAACTATTTATTTCATTTATTTAATTGACATAGTTAATCACTGAATCGACTAATTCCATGATGTGTATTTTGAGTACATTCAGTTCATAATTACAAAATGACTTTGATATTTTGACCTTGGTCAAAGACATAATTCTTCCATCATATCAAGAATAATAATAATGAAATAATTAAAAAATTTATAATTTAAATAAAATTTTACAATAACCCATTAATGGAATAAATGAATAAAAAATCACATCACTTCATGGAGGTGGTATTCTATATATACACACGAGCGACATTATCATTTTTTAACAGGTGGAAGGGTAAGAAGGTAAGTAATATATTATGTTTCTATAATTATAATTATGACATCAATAACATGTATATTTACTAAATCCATTATAATATCCATCTATATTAGTTGGTGGTGAAAAAGGGAACGCATCACTTCATGGAGGTGGAAGTCCACACGTACGAATGAACGATGATTTCATTCCCCATAAGATGCAAAAGGAGATGGATTGTCATGAACCAAACCATCTAAGACCAAACCAACAATACCCTAATCCCACATACAATAGTATAAGGGTAGGAGACCAGTGTCGAGTAGGAATATCACACACATGGGAGGCCTTATCCTATAGTACATATATGTACACACACACACACATACATATCCATGGAAAAGTGTAGAGATAAAAAAAATAGCTGGAAAAAAATTTATTCATACATTTATCCAATAATTAGAGTACATAAATAGTACTGAAATCATAAAAAGGAGAAAATACAGACCCAATAAAACTATGAAATAGTACAAACTGCTTAGAAGGTGGGGAATTATTTCAAATGAGAACACCTAAACCCACCTTAGTCAATCATCAGTATACACCTCTGTCTGTCTTTCTCATTATAATCGGCCTGCTCCAGGACCTCTTATGCCTCTATCAAAAATCCTATTGTCTACACAAGAAATGAAATGTTGGAGAAAATCCCTTGTATGGGTGATTATAAAAATAACCAGTAGTTACCTAAAAATTCTAAAATAAATGGAAGCAATTGAACGGAAATAATTCGCTTGACCCTAAGCTAGAGGGAACCCAAGAGAGAGAGAGAGAACTCAAAACTCCTTATCAACCAATACTCAGATATACATGAAAAGTCAGATAAATAAACATGTTATGTTAATATAGATATGGGAAAATTTTTTATGGACTACCAAAATAACCTATATATAATTATATCAGACTCCGATTATCATGAGGTCTCGACCTCACTACCAGCCATAGGATTCTACCCGAGGCTCAAAGGACATGTTTGTTTAAGAGAACTCACTCCATGGTATGTTTCATCCTAGATGGAACTTATCTAAGATATAGAACACTATCATGAATAGATATTCCATCTTTGATAGAACTCATCTAAGATATCACATACTATCAGGTATCACTAAACCGATGACACATTCCCACCATCCTAGGTGGAACACATCCTAGAGAAGATGATCATCAGGTCTCACCATAGTGAAATTCATACAATCACTATTTGCATATCGATACATAGATCAGATAAATAACCCATCCTTGATGTGATAATCCTCACCTCCTACTGGAAACACCAAATATCTCCTCTCACAGATATGGGATCACCCCCCCAGATTTCTGGAGGACACCACAAACCCATTCTGGAACTCTGGAGATTATACCACTCAGATAGGGGATCACACCCAAGACTAATGGGGGACACCACAAAACCTAATAAGTATCATTCCATGATACATCGATAGGAGATCATGCCTAAGACTATTATGAGATTCAAAAAATAATAATATGCATCCAATTGTTGAGTAGGGGATCATATGGACAGTGATACCACAAACCCTGCTGAAATCAACCTTGAAGTAGGGGATCATATTTATAATGATACCACAAACCCTACTAGGATAGCCTCAATTATAGGGGATCTCTACCCTTTGCATAAAGTTAGAAAATATACCTTGAATCACATCTAGGAAAATTGATATGATATAGGATCCCTCTCCATCCTCTCAGAAGGATACACTAACTCTATCTGAGGTCATTCTATTGATGGGATCACAATCTTGTGATGAGGATGTAATGTCACACTGTACAATAATAGGGATTGACTAAGGGAACACACTAAACTTATATTGGTATATAACACTATAACAAAAAAAACCCACTAACCTCACCCCATACTGTATTTTAGATAGTAAAACAATGGACATCATCATGTCCAATGTGAAAAATTAATCATGATATGCTACTAACGTTCAACCATACGACTCTTGAATATGGAGATGCATGTGGGAGAAAACACAAAGGGGAGTACACAACATGCACCCTTAGTACATGATGTGTCTCTCAAAAACTATCCCCTAGCCATGTCCTTTATCAATAATAATCATGTAAAAGAAAACTACATGACATGTACCCACGCTATATAGTGTGTGACCTCGGCCGATCACCGGGTGTGTCCTCAACTATATACAACTGGGTGGACATGTCGCCCCACATGTCATATACCCTTGGTACGTGGAATCTATTGGATATATGGACACTTGGTTGTGTTCTCTCCCTATTCCCATTTATGTAACACCATGCCTCTTTACCTGTCTGTGTACTTCCACATAACCATATCCCCCAACATGGAATCCCTATCCATGCCCCTCATCCACAACGCCTAGGATCACAACACAGTGTGTACCCATATTACATGAAATATAGATTATAAAATTCATCTCCCTTGAATGGGAACCACAAACAGCATGTTCTCTGACACAATACACTATGTGAACATGGATTTGGAATAGGAATCCACTCCAATCCACCATAAACTACATAATTTTTATAGGAACCTATTAATCTATCCCTAGGGATTCTCTAACAATCATAATAGGGATATAAAACCACCAAAATAAAATTAATGAAATGGTATCTAGATGTAAATATCCTAAATATTTCTAACTTGGGATGAAATTCCAAAGCTTTGGGTGCAAAACGACACTCAGATGCTATTACAACTCAATCCGGTAATGATTGACATCTAGAATAGGGATGCCACCACCTCTTATTCACATTTCAACCCTGGGTTGTTCATCACAAAAAGGAAATCATCCTATTCTATTCATGAGAACCCAAGGTGGGTGGGGGATCATATTAGTTTATTATTTTAATAAGCTAATATCTCATCAACACACCTGCCAACATGACTTCAACCGAGCACCTAACGCTGACAAACATTATATTGTTCCTTGGGTAAACACAACATTATAAACTCAACCATGGACTTATATTTCTAATCCAAGACTCTACTATGGAGTTATTTCAATTTATTTAAATACATTGTGTGAATTATAAAATATATAAAATATATAAAATATATTTAATATCATCGTACCAAGGCTTTATAGGCCCCAAATTCCTATGTTGGCACAATGTTTGGCTTTGAAAATACTCATAGAAATATTTAATAGTCTTACAAAATAAAACCAGAGTCACAAAACTCTCCCACCTTCATGATTCTAATCTCGAATATAGAAAAATAAATACAAGATAGACAATAGAGGACCTTAATGGAACTCCCATGCTAGTGATCTCACCAGAGGGTTCCCTCATTTTTTGCAAACACACAATAAGGGAACCAAAAATAAAAAAACACCAAAACAATAGATCAAATGAGTTCCAAATTAATAAATAAATCATGCACATGTTTCCACAGTTTTGATAGGTGGAAAACACAAAAACCTTCTTTAACTATGCCTACAGAGTCTAGCGGTATGCCACCTCACTAACATGATGTAAAAACAATTGTAACCCAAAAATCCTTATCTTTTATTGGATGAACTTCTCCCTCATCATACATCACTAGAAACCAATATTATAAACATATAATTTTTCTACCATTGGACCTCCTAGTAAAATGGGGACCCACACAGCCTCTTGATAATGGATTCAATGGTGCTATGCTGATGGTGGAGCAAAAACTACATCATGCCAACATGAAAACCTGTAGCATGTTCTCTAGAAACTGAATGGTTCCCTCTATATGGAATAACCAACCATATCTTGGGTTTAAATCTAAGGGAAAATAAATTCATTATCACCTCCTCTCATAGTGTGATTGGTTCCATTGAAAATACTCAAAATGTCAATGTACCCCACCTTTAAGAAAACCATCAATAACATGTCTCAGGGATATGCAGTCATACGAGACCTCGAAAACTAAATATTGTAGTTGTACCTCCCTTACTCACTATAAAATCAAAGATGTAACCACCATCAACTAAATATATTTCACACCATACTCATGTTTCTAGCATGAAACTCTGAAACTGAGCACACAAGGGCACCATAAAACAACACAAAAATTCCTATGGGAAAAACTGGTTCTTACAAGGCCCTCCTTATGAAAACCTCCAAATAAACCATGTAACATAATGATCTAAATAAGTTAAATGATATGATAATGAAAATATCAAGGCATACCCTGAGTGTTGGTCTACATTGATGAAAATTATAACTGGGGAGGTAAACCTGGGGTGTCCTCAAATAAACATCATCAACTCCACCACCATATCAGGAAACTGAAATGTTATAATACTATAATAGGAACACCACCACACCCCCTGGTGACAATAATAGGATCATGAATGGTTTGAAACCAATCCATAGTGGATAGGATAATCATTGGTTCTCTCTTTGACACTATAGAAATATTATATATGAGACAATATCCTCTGAGACTATTGTCACATCGTTGATAGATGTGTGTACTCACTAATCCTCTATATAGATGCCTCTGGCATCAGGGTTGAGCATAAAGGATCCAATGGTATGACTAGTTAATACATTGAAACTCATTCACACAACTTCACCCCAAACACATAAGTCAAAGGAACTTGTCTGCCACACCTCGACACATTCCTCTTTGAGTGGCACTAACTCAGACACATGGTTTTAAATCACCTCAAAAGAATGAATCTAGTTGGGGGAAGCATCCCTATTCTTCATGAGTCTAAAGCTATATCAAAAATCAACATCATAGGGATCTACTGACACTATGAATCACCCTGGATTAGCTTGAGGATGGAATTGGAACATATAGATTGTCCCACAATATTGTCTAAAAATGTTACTAGATAATTGTAAAGGACATTGAGCATACCTCTAATCATCCTCGAGGACTCCAAGTCAACTCCCTTTGTAGAATAAAAATATTCTTGACCCCATAATCCAACTCCCATAGACAATCATGGAACACCTGGGGGTGATGGTTGCAACATATCAAACTAGGTTCCACCACTTTCTTCTCTCCCCACCACCTTCCACGGCTGGCATCATGCTGAACACCATGCTAAAGTCATTGTTTATTCTAGGGTGATACATTATATTTATCCCTATTAGTAGTATGATTGGTTAAAAAATCTCTCACAATATGTCCATATCTATCACAAGAGAAACATTGACTCTCCCATGATCGACATGATCCATCATGGGAGCCTTGATCCACAAATAATCAATCCTGGGATCATCTTTTGAAGTGTCTCCCACACTAGAATCCTTGATCATTCTATTTGATACTAGTTTCCAAGGTCTTAGATCCCATAAGATATGAACCAATAGTGACAGTCTTCTTAGCTAAAAATAACTCCCACACCAAGGATACTCAAGAACCCCACTAATTGTGGGAATGGCCAATGATATCACCAAATTCCTATCATCTCAGTTTAAGACCTTTGTGAAGGATAGTTCTTTGAAAACCAGATCTTAAAACATATCTAAGGAGCATCATGAATGGTCTATGATCCTCACAAAGTAATATTACATGGTTATTCTATCTGGATGATGTCATAGAAGCTCCTGAATAAGCATTGATCTCAATGTGGAAGGATGAAGCTCTTCCCTATAGATCCACTTTAACTCCATATAAGTGAGAATCATCACATCATGGGACTACATCACTAGGATCTACTATCACATGAATTATCATTATAGAAGACTCACCACTAGGACTATAATCTAATTGATAGGTTTCCTCATAATACCAAAAACACACTTGACTCCCATAAGCTAGTCATCACCCACTTAGATGTCTAGCTAACCCCAATAACTCAATAGTCACTACCTATAGAACTCATGTAGTGCATTCAACCTGCATTTATCCTCTTCTTAAGATATTGGAACAACCGTCTATTAAAAATGTGGTGGATTGATTGGTGGACCACCTAGAGGTACCACCCTAAGACCAATGCCCTACACCAAAGCCTCATCACTAGGTGGATCACCATCACAATCCCACTGTGGAACATAGTATGGCTATCATCATGGTGGAATCCTGAAATAGAATCATGAAATTCCATATTCAATGAGTATATCTAGGGAGGTCACTCAAGAAAGACATAGAACCCACAATCCACTCCTATATGATTCATGTACCAAATATTCACTCCAACCAGTGCCCACATGTATTGAGTCAACATGAAGGTTATCAGATTCTAGGTGATTGGATGCATCAACTTGTACACAAGGAATGGAGGTCCTATCAAAAAACTCAAACTAAAAAAACACTAACACTATATATATAAACCCAACCAAGATTAAAAACTCTAGTACTAATGTAGAACCAACTCCATTGATACCACTCTCTCATGACCCGACGCACTGTGGCCCAAACCATGACTACCCCTAGCCTTACTCAAATAGGCTATGGGGTGGAGGTAAGAACTGAGTAGGCATATCAAACTCATGGGGGGCTTATACTATGATAGATGTAGGAATGTTCATGTATAAATCTCTTTTATATATTTCATAGATAATAAAAATACTAATAAAAAAAATGAATGCATACATATCTCCCATAATCAGAGTACCAAAAATGTACTAAATTCATAAAAAATAAAAAATAAAGGGCCACCAAAACATCAAAAGTTTATAGCATTCTTATTAAGAGGGGGATTCTTTCAAAAGAAGACATCAGAACACACCTCAGTCAAGCACTGGTATACACCTCGGTTGGTCAAGCTCACTATGCTCCACCTGCTCTAGGACCTCCTAGGTCTCCAAATAAAGGCTCATCATTTGAAAAAACATGACATGTGTGGGACAATACTGTGTATGGGTGAGTATAATAATACCTATTATTCTTCCCAAAAACCAAAAATAAAAGGGAGAAACTGAAATGCAACAATCATCTTGACTTCAAGCAAGAGCGAACCCAAGAGAGAGAGAGAGAATAAGAAACTCCATCTCATCCACTCCTCAACTATGCATGACTAAATAGCTCATTCCAAATTAAATTTAAATCTAGATATGTGAAATTATCACAAGGATTCCTAGAATAACCCTGCTATACTCACCATAGACTCCAAGTCTCACGAGGTCCATACCTCACTGTCAACCACATGATTCTACTTAAGGCTCAAATGTAACACTTATCTAGTATAACTCACTCAATAAGAACTACCATCCCAGATGTCCCTCATCTGAGATATTTTACTCAATTGAGAATGACTCTATCACCCATGGTGGCACTCATATTAGAGATCAAACTTCATCATGTATCTCTAAACCAATTGAACTTCCCCACCATCCGAAGTGGCATTCATATGAGCAAACATGATCATCGAGTATTTCCACAAGGAAAGTCACACTGTCGCTTAACAGATCTAGATATTCAGATAGGGTACCACACCCATTAAAAAAGGGAGGAACCATTAAAACTAATGGAATCATAAATTTTCATCTCATGGATTGGGTATCACAGCTATAACTATAGGGGGACATTAGAAACCCAATTTGGAACTCCGGAGATCCTACCATTCATACAGGGGATCACACCCAGGACTACTAGAGGACACCAGAAACACTAAAAATTTTCAAATCTTGATATATAGATAAGGTATCCTTCCCATGATAGTTTATAGATACCTAAAACCTAAATATGGATCCAACCGTTAAGTATGGGATTGTATAGATGACGATACCACATACCCTACCAAAACATCCTATGGAGTATGGGAATGTATGTCCAATAATTCCACAATCCTTACTAGGAAGTCCTACTAGATAGAGGATTTCCAAACTGTGCATGAATTTCATTGTGATACCACAAATCCCATCTAAGGAAAAACATATTATAGAGGATACCACACCGACCACATAGAGGGATACACCAACTCTATCTGATCTCATTATATCAAGGGGATAACAATCCTATATTGAGGATGTAATTCCACATTGTACCATCATAGGGATAGACCAAGGGAACTCAATCCATTGATACTTTTGTTTAAATCACTAATATAAGTGACCCACTAACCTTACATCGCATCGCATCCCACATATCAAAAAATGGCCACATCACCTCTAAGGTGGAAAATTACTCAGGATAGACTACAAATGGGCCTCCATTTGAGTCCTGAAGTTGGATATATATGAAGGATGAAATTAAAAGGGGAGTACACAATGTGTAACCTTATTACATGATGTGTATCTCATAGACTAACCCCCTTTTATGTCCCCTCTTGTTACTTGACATGTAAAATAAAACTACACAATGTGTACCTACATCACATAGTGTGTGACCCTAGCTAATCACTTGGGAGTGTCCTCAAATACACATGGATATATGACCATGTTGGGACACATGGCGTGTAATCGGGGTAGAAATTTTTTTGTATATCTGACCACTTAGATGTGTTCTCATCTTGGGCTTGTGTATGTCACCCATGTTCACATACCTATCCATGTACTTCCAAACGACCATGTCCACTAACAGGGAAACCCTAGCCATGTCCCTTGGAAACACAGTTTGGGATCACTACATGACATATAGGCTTAGTACATAGTGTGTAGTTCCCAAAATTAATCTTTACTAAATAAGAATCACATGAAAAATGTGATCCTATACTACATTCCATTTGAATGGAAATTTTTAATGGGAATCCTCCCAGAGCCACCAGAAACACCCCAATTTTCATAGAAACCCATAAATCCAACCCAAGGTATATTTAACAGTCATAATAGAGATATAAAAACATAAAGAAATGTATCAAATGGGATTAGGACATAATGATCATAAATCTAACTACCTCATGGCGAAACACCAATGCTTCGAGTCCAAAACAATGCCATGAAGATGATGAAACTCTGTCTAGTGAAGATCAACATCAAGAATGGGAATCAATAGCACATCCTTTCCTTGGTTCATCATCATTCCATACATCATGAAAGGGGAATAATATTATACCATCCATGGGAACCCAATGGGGCTGGGGATTATGTAAATTTGTTTTTTTAATAAACTAATTTCTCCTCAACCTACCCACCAATGCGCCCTCAACTAAGTACCCGGGAAAAAAACTTTTATGCCACGCCTAAGGTAAATATCATGTTCTAAACTCAACAAAAACCTTAGATTTATGATCTAATATATACTCAGGATTTAATAAAATTTTATTCAAAAATAATGCATTCATTATAAAATATTTTTAATATTTTTAATATTTTTAATATCAAAACACATAGGCCTTCCAGGCCCCAGAATCCCATGATGACTCATCACCTAGGTCAAGAAATACATCTATAAATATTTCAAAGTCTTACATGAAAAAACTAGAGAAACTAGATGAATAAGGTAGTGAAATTAACATAATATCGTCCCAGTATATGGTAGATACAAATTTTATTATATTTTAATGGTTAGGAAAAAATTAAAGGTGATAAAAGAAGATATAAAATAAAATAGATCAGTTAAATTGATTACCTCCTCTTTGAGATACATCCTTTTTATTTATTCTTATAGACCCTAGGGATGGCCATTAAAAGATAATAGAACCTCTATAGATTATATATAGATATTTATAAGATTTTTTTGATAGTTTTTAGTGGAGATAAGTGGATCAAGGTGGCATAAATAATGGAGGAGATTTGGTTCCCATTTATATTGAATGAAGTGACACAATTAGAAGTGCTTGAAATATTCAAATATAATAAATTATTTTTCATTCGGAAGTGGCACCAAGTTGATTTTTTTTGATTATATGATATGGTATGGTTAAAATACTTTAAACCAATAATATATGGAATGTTTTATGTGGCATTTAAAATCCTATATTTGGGTTTAACCCCTTCATTAACTAATTTAACCTTAACCATGGTAACAACCTTTTCAATAATAAAGGGTTATTAATTTAATTATGATTTAAATTTTTTTCAAAAAATGTTAAATGGATGATATTTTAGACTATATCCAACCTCCTTAAACTCTTTCAATATTTTTATGATTTTTAAATTATAAAAGTCCATTAAAGTCATTTTAAGTATTGTTCACATATTTTGAATTTAAAGAATTCAATAAATTTTTGAAATTCAAATTTAAAACCTTTAACAAAAAATTATACATTATTATTAAACATAAAATTAATTTTAAACAATATATAATCCCAATTTGTTTTATATGTTTTAAAAATCATTTACTTTGATTTTTCTATTTCTTTCATAAGAATTGTGTCATCTTTGAGTAAGCATTTAAGGTAATTATATCATTAAAAAAAATAATTGTATATTTATATAATAAAAAATTAGATTATTTAAAAATACACTGTAATATTCATTCATAACATCTTCTTATCCCTATGTGTACATTTAAAATAAATCAAAATTAACAGAGTGATATTTTGGAATTTTCTATTACTTAAAATAATATAAAGGTCTTTATCAATGAAATATGACACAAAAATTCAATATTTTAAAATATATGAATGGTTTGTTGAACTAAACGCATATAATATAAATAATTCAAGTGTTATAGATTTTTTAAAGTCTTATCCCATTATTTTTAACATTAATTACCTGATTTACACTTATTGAGGTGACACATTTTTACAATAGTTACTATTAATTATGATAAATAATCAAGTAGGAATATTTAACAAATATCAACCCATGATTCCAAATATGGTATAAAATTTTAAATATTAAATTTCTAGAAGTTTTATAAATAAATTTTAATAAAAATGTGTAAAACATAACATTTTTTTTGGAAAAATGAATTTTAATCCCTTAAATGAACTTCTACCAAAATATGGAATACAAATGATTACAATGTAATTAATAAGATAATATCCCAATAAATGAGAATTATGTAAATTTAATATCATATTCAAATCATAATGTGACTTTTCAATGAAAATAAATGACATTTTTACAAAAAAATCTATTATTCGCAATTCACTGAAAAAAATCTGTCACGAACCCCTCCCCACAAAGTGTACCCCTCCTGGGATGGCAATGTGAGAAGAGAGATAATGAACCCCGAGTCCCGCCTCCAGTAGGCCCCGGGTTGGCGACTAGCACCGAGGGTATAGTAACATACAAATGGGAGGCATTACCCTCTAAGGGAACACATGCGAAAGAGAGAGATATGATAGACACCGATCAACTCCAACTCAGGACTGGAAATATAAAAGAAACCCAAGTGCACTAATGGGATGTCATGCAAAATTACTACAACAAAAAGGGGAAAAACTACAAGTACCCAAAAGAAAGTAAAAACAGCGGCAACCACAAGCCCGAATAGCTCCTGTAACCACAAACTAGTAGAAACCAGCTTGATCTCCAACCTTCTCCAAGTGAACTGAAAAATGGTTTATATATACATAAGGTGAGTATAATATTATACTCAGTAGGATCCTCCCCGAAGCCTCTCATACAAAAGTAAAGAAAGCATGATAAAGAACAGTGAACAACAAGTGAAACTAGCTCATTATCTAAACAGGTGCACTAAGTTCCCTACCTCACCACAACTACTCTCACCAAGTAACACATACAAGAATATAGAATATATAAAAGAATATCAAGGGTACCCCACTACTACTTCCCCACTGGTTTGCCACTTTTCCCCAATACTGCACGTCCAAAGCATCTCTCACCAAAAAGGCTTGCCCGCAGACACCTGGGCGAAGCACCACAATCTGCACCTCATGCACCACAAAGGCTTGCCTGCAGACACCTGGGAGATGCACCACACCATCCTCACAACCAAAATTAACCAGGTAGTTTCCAAGATCCACCACAACTTGCATAACATTTATAATACATTGGGTATTATATCTCAAGCCATTACAGCCCATACATCGAGTAAGGATCTTCAAACCATCCCTTCCCATACACATTACACCTATAGTAGTCCATAGGATACTATATCAAGATTTTGTGTGTGTGAATAACCACCGGCCATTACAACAATCTACACACATAAATGAGGAAAACTAACCATTGTGCCTAATGGATCAAGTAACTACCAAGAGAAGAGAGCGGGGCCAAAGGGGGTAGTCATCCATTCATCCTCCCACCAGAATGTTGGGGAAAACACCCCCAGGGCTCAGAATCCTCGGGGTGTAAGTTTCCATTATTAACATGGTGGAGTAGAATATAGAAACTCAAAAAGTACAAAATATATTATATGTGACAACCACACCATGGGAATAACCTAGTCTTAGACACAATTGAAGCTAATGTCTCTCAGACTCCAGGCTGCCACTTCTAAGACTAGGTATCCTATAATCACACCACCATTTAAGGAAGTTTATTAGATAAATTCATTCCCTTTTTATCAGTTTCACTTTACAATAATTAATTCATTAAACATTAATTAACAATGAACAATTCAACATTAATGATTCCATTAGCATCACACCCAAAATCCACTATCCCGTCAAAATTACAACCTCATCATTACATTCCAGCAAACTCCAACCCCATGGGTTAACACCATTTATTAAATTATTCATTAGATAATTAAATTTCCATATTCCCAGGAATTCTAGAAAAGCATTCTATGCTACTAAACACAAGGGGGATCAACACGATGATTAGATGTACTACCCGTCGAGTCTTTGCCGCCTATAACAAGAGCATATACCCATTACCCCTTGAGAATCTAAACATGGAAAGCATGTGGCATGCCTTGTGTGTCTTTGCCTCTTTCGGGAGAAGGGTAAGTAAGACCAGCTACCTTGACCAGTGGGGAAAAGTAAAGCAGATGAAAAACCAAAGAACCAGCAAGCAACCAACAATCACATCCATCCCATTATATCAACCCCGGTGTCCTCCCCGACACTTACATGCATAAACTGATGCATCTTTCCACTTTTTGAATCATCTGCTGCCACAACCAAAAGGCCTCTATGCCCCCACATATCACAACAACCATCCTGGATCACATCACATCACATGCAGTAGGAAAGAAAACATCACATCAATTGGGATCTTGTCCCTTTAACAATCAAGAGGGTAACTCAAAACCCTTCAAGAAATTATCAAATAATCAAATTCTTTAATCCATCTTGAATTAACTGGTGTATAAATCATTGGTTCCAATATCAGGAAACCTAACCAGTAAGCTATCACAAAAGATTAAACATACTTACTACGCAAATTTGATTAAAATCAAATTGAAACAAGAACCAGATTCGTTTTCATGCCTCTTTATCTTTAGCCCAACAATTATCAATTAATCCCGGTTTACGTTCTTTAATAATTTTCATTAGGAACAAACAACTACGAAAAGCAAGAATAGATATAACATTATCTAGAAAAACTAGAGGAAATAACATACGATCGATAAACATTTCTTCATTCGGTTAAAAATATTTATTATGTCAATTCCATTGTCATCCAGTGGGATTAAACATGCTAACACTATAGTTTCACATAAAAGAAAGAGAAGCAACGAATCCCCTACCTTTAGGGATTTTGACGAAAACCCCAACAAATGAAGAATGCACAAGAAAGCCAGGTTGATTCTCCAAAAACCCACCTTATATATATTCTACTAGAAAGGTCAAGACCAAAGCTCATCATATTTGTCATCCACACAATTAGATCCACCCATAACGGGCGTATATATAAGAAACCGAGGGAAGAGGAGGAGTAGATCCAAGTGGATCTAAGAAACCGAACAAGAACGATCCAGAAAGATCACATACCTCAAGAAACCGGCTTTGATTCACCATTGGAAGACTTCAAATCACATACAAATTGCTTGGAAGAGGTTCTCCTACCTTCAAGGGAGGGTAATACCGAGTTATGGCCACTTGGGAGCTTAAACGAGCAAGTTAGAGGTGAAACGGTTGAGATCCACAATTTTAGGATCTAATTTAAGTGCCTACAGGGTTAGTCCACACAGTTTCACAAACCGTGCGCTAACCGTGCATTAGCTACTATCTCAGCCACCCTTCTCGCACAGTTTGGCTGCACGGTAAGACAAAATGTGCACCTCCGATGCAGAATCTACTACCTCTAAGACCAACCTCGCACAATTTTCCCACACGATTTAGACAAACCGTATGCCTCCTGTGCGAAAGCTATTTCACTTTAGATTTCCTTAAAATTCTAACCAAACTCACCCCAATTCACCTTGACCTCCCAGAACACTTCTAACACCACATTTCCACAAAGTAATGGACTGGATAGTTCCAGGCCATTACATCAGATACCTCTCAAAACATTCACATCCTCGAGAATACGAAACCCTCCTAAAGAGAAATTGAAACAGGGTCTGAACAACCACCCATAAAGATACCTCTAAAAAGAGGGCAAGTCACAAAAGAAAAAAAGGGAGCCATCTCATTAACATGAAAGTTTCATAACCACAAAAACTACATCGATACATGGAAAGAGTTAAACATCAAACAAATTTGGGTATTGAGCACGTATATGTGACTCACGTTCCCATGTACTATCCTCCAAGCCACCGTGTCACAACAAAACACGAAATAAGGGGATAGAATGCCCACACAACACCTTATCGTTTCGGTCTTAGATCTCCAAAGGTCGCTCCTCAAAGGTTTCATCATCATAAACATCGATCTCTCCCCAATTGATGATGTGAGATTTGTCATGAAGATAACGACAGAACTATAATACATGGAAAACATCATGTATCAGACTCATCAGTGGGGGAAGTTCTACATGATAAGCCACATCTCCAACATGAGCTAACACCTCGAAAGGCCCAACATACTGGGGAGAAAGCTTACTTCCATGACCAAACCTTCACTTCCCACGATGGGGAGTCACCTTAAGAAACACATGATCCCCAACATTAAACTCTAAGGGTATCCTTATTTGATTGACATATGATTTCTGACGATCTTGCATGGTCATCCTATCCTGAATCACCTGAACCATCTTTGTTGTATTCTTCACTAGTTACAGTCTGAGAATTGCTGACTCTCCAACCCCATTCCAGCACAACATAGAATGGAAAGGCCAGCCATACAATGCTTCAAACGGCTCCATACCAATGGTGGAGTGAAAACTATTATTGTAAGAGAACTCCACCAAGGATAAGTGCCTCATCCACAAACCTCTGAAATCAAGAGCATAAGAGTGTAACATGTCTTCATGAGTATGGATGGTTTCCTCTATCTGACCATCCGTTTGAGGATGAAAAGTAGTTCTAAGTCATAGTTGTGAACTGAAAGAATGTTGGAGACCTCTCCATACTTTGGAGGTAAAACTAGGATCTTGATCAGAAATGATTATCCTATAGGACTCCATGAAGTCTCACCATCTCCCCTAGATACTGCATCGACAAATCTTCCACCGAGCGTGACTCCATGATTGCTATAAACTGGCCCAATTTTGTTAAATGACCCACTACCACCCAAATAGAATCATGTCCTACCAGAGCTCGAGGTAAACTAGTAACGAAGTACATTTAGATTTCCTCCCACTTTCTCTAAGGAATCTCTAATGGATGGAGAAGACCCCCAGGAACATGGTCTTTGGCCTTCAACTTCTGGTATACTAAACATCAAGACACAAACTCCGCAACTGCATGCATTATCCCAGGACACCAAAAATAACTACTCAAGGATTGATGCATCTTTTCCACACCAGGACGTACTGCTAAAGGTGAAATATGGAACTCTCTAAGGAACATATCACACATCATCAAAGGATCAAAAATCCATCCATGATACAATACTCTGTGTTGTTCATCCTCAGACCAACTATCAGGGGACTCACCCCAAACAACTCAGTCTCTCCAGACCTCCACCTCAAGATCCCCCAACTGGGACTCTTCCACCTTCTGCACCATGGATGACTGTAATGTCATCTAAAAAAGATAGCCTCAACCCCCAAGTTCTCCCATATCAAGATGTAATGCTGACAGTTCTTCCATTACTCTCCAGGAGTCACCAGATTCACGAACAACATTACTACGAGACTTTTGGCTCAGCACATTAGCTACAAAATTCCCCTTTCCAGGTGTATACAATATTTTTAAGTCGTATTCCTGCAATAACTCCATCCACCGACGCTGTCGCAAGTTTAAGTCACGTTGGGAGAAAACATACCTAAAACTCTTATTATCGGTGAAAACCACTAAGTGCTCACCAATAAGGTAATGTCTCTCTAACTTCAGAGAAAACACCACAGCTATGAACTCAAGATAATGGGTGGCATAGTTGCATTATTGGGGATGTAACTGCCGAGACCCATAAGAAACAACTAACCTATGCTGCATGAGAAAACAACCTAACCCCAGATGTGAACCACCATAGAAAACATCAAACTGAACTCCCTTAGCTGAAATACAAAGGAATAGAGCACTTATTAACTTCTTCGTTAGACACTTGAAAGATGCCTGAAACTAATCAGTCCATAGGAATGTCTGATCCTTCCTGGTAAAATCTATCAAAGGAGTTGCAACCTGTGAGAAATTGGCTATGAACCTCCTGTAGTAGCCTGTGAGACCAAGGAAACTTCGCACCTCTAACACTGTCTTGGGGGCTGCCCAAGATACAACTGCTTCAATCTTTGAGGTATCCAAAACTAATCTCTATTTCGACAAAACATTCCCCATGAAACAGACATCACGATCCCAAAATTCACACTTCAACAACTTACCAAATAGATGATGTTGACGAAGGACTCCCAAGATGGCTCGTAGATGTTCTGAATGCTCCTCTTCATATGTGGAGTACACAAGGATTTCGTCGATGAAAACTACCAAAAACATGTCCAGGAACTCATGGAACACAACATTCATAAATAACATGAATATAGATAGAGAATTCTTCATGCCAAACAACATTACAATAAACACATAATGCCAAAGAAAACAACAGAAAGTAGTCTTTGGAATATCCTCATCCTTCACACATATCTGATGATGTCCTGACTGCAAGTAGATCATTGAGAACTAAATTTCACCCTTCAGCTGATTGAATAAATCATAAATCCATGGAAGAGGATATTGATCCTTTATTGTCACTTTGTTCAAGCGATGATAATTGACCCACAACCGCAAACTGCCATCAGACTTCTTAATGAACAAAATGGGTGCACCCCACTATGACAGACTTGGACAAACAAAACTGCACTGTAATTGACCATCAAGCTGTGTATGCAGCTTTTGCTACTCAGAATGGGACGTCCTATATGGAGACATAGATATAGGAGACGCTCCTGCCTATAGCTTGATCCCAAACATGATCTCTCGTCGAGAGGGAAATGCTAAAACCTCATCTAGAAAGACATCGAGGTACTCCTCTACGACCCTAGGAAACACCAACTACTAAAACTATAATGAACACAACATCATCTTATCCATCATGGACGATAAGGACGGAATGCGCCTATGACAGATCCAGGGATCTTGCTCACCAAAAAACACCACTTTCCCTCCATCTGCACCAAGGAAAACAACCTTCTTCCTAAAGCAATCCACGATAACCTGCACTAAATACAACGAATCCATGATAAGGATGAAATCATATGGTTGTATTCATAAACATAAGAAATCTCCCCAAGAGTGGTGTTTCCCTAACACTATCTCATAATATCTACATACTTCAAACAAGTCAGCTCAACCTCCAACTGGCGGAGTCAATGCCAAGGTCATTGGAAGCCTCTCTACCTCAAGTCCCAAATCATGGAAAAGGGTTGGTGATATGAAGGAGTGTGTCACTCCTGAGTCAAACAAGGCATACACCAAGGTAGAAAAAAAGAAAAGGGTACCTTGAATGACATCTGGCTTACCTAGGGCTGGAAACGCTAGAGGATGAAGCTGACCATGACCTCCTCCACGACCACTATGACCCTAATGATGACCCCCACCATGGCCTCACTCTACTCTCTGAGGACAGGGAGCCTCATGGGGATGTCTTATGCCTACCCCATCTACCCTCTACTGATCTAATGCTGGTGCAACTAGATACTGCTGCCTCAACTAGAACTGCCTCGACAGAGGAACCTGGAGCGTAGTGCCTGGTGCACAATGACCATTCTGAAAGGTCGGGAACTCCTGAAGCTGATGGCCACAACCACCACAAGAAAAAAAATCACATGATCCCTCAGCATAGGCCTGAGAGTTTCGACCTCTGGAGAAATGAGATGCGAAGGGTTGGTACCTACCCTCGGCTGAACATAAACTCTTCTGCCCTGCAAACCAGGAACCCTGGACTACAGATCTGCTTCATGAGGGATCATGACGATCCCCATCTCGTGATGATCTGGTCCTGGCCAAAGCCCTGTCGATAAACTCTGCCCTCGATAGCACCTCAAGATATGTATTCATCATAAATGGGGTGACTTGTCGTTGGATCTATGGACACAAAGCCTCCTTGAAATGACTCACCATAGACTCCTCATCTGGTAATAGGTCCGAAGCATATCGTAAAAGGTTCATGAAATGGATTCCAAACTCTCTAACACTGGAGCTCCCCTGTCGAAGGGTAAGAAACTCCTAGCGACTGGACGCCTTCCTAGTCAAAGAAAGGAACTCGACTCTAAACTTGTCTCGGAACTCCTCCCATAAGATCGCTGATTCCTCACGATCTCCGAGGAACGAGAACCACCACTGCCTCGCTGCTCTATGTAGCATCGTCACAGCTAAGGACACCCAGTGCACCTTATGATCACGGATCGAACTGAAGCCTATCTCGACCTCCTGTAACCAGTATTCCGTGATTTCATCTGAAACAGAGCCCTCATACTTCTGCAGATTCTGGCACTAAAACTCTGGGAGTGTCTTCCTCCAAGTGTCGTCATCGTCAACCTCTACCCTATGACGATCTGCTGGAATAGACTGCTAGACATTTTCTATGCAAACCTGACAAGGACGTCAACCTGGAGCCATACCTATAAAATAAATAACGTTAGTGTTCCTAAACCAGAAATATAGAAGACTCAACATTAATTAATTAATTTTTTTCTTTTATTAATTTTAGGTTAGCCTATCCCAAGGTCTACCCATGAAAACTCAAGCACAAAGAAGAATGATGCGTGATCCTTTCTCTATGTCTCTACCCTGCAACTAGTATCATCTTGTTTAGTATCCATTGTAAACTTAAGGATCCATAAATCAGATCATAGGGGGCCCTAAATGCCTATATCATAGCCGGTCTCTAGTGTTTACCTCACTTGCTAAACGTGAATGACACCGTTGCCCTACCAAACCTTGCAACCTCACCTATGCCTAACTCCAAGATCCATCATATCCCTCATCCTCCCTTTGATACCACTCTATCACGACCCTTTACCCACAATGTGTACCCCTCCTGGGCCCGCAATGTGAGAAGAGAGATAATGACCCCCCGAGTCCCGCCTCTAGTAGGCCCCGGGTTGGCGACTAGTACCGAGGGTAAAGTAACACACAAATGGGAGGCATTACCCTCTATGTGAACACATGCAGAAGAGAGAGATAAGATAGACACCAATAAAATCCAACTAAGAACTGGAAATATAAAGGAAACCCAAGTTCACAAATGTAATGTCATGAAAATGTACTACAACAAAAAGGAAAAAAACTGCAAGTACCCAAAAGAATATAAAAACAGCAACAACCACCAGCCCGAACAACTCCTGCAACCATAAACTAGTAGAAACCATCTTGATCTCCAACATGCTCCAAGTGACCAGAAAAATAGTTTATATATATATTGGGTGAGTATAACAGTATAATCAGTAGGATCCTCCCCAAAGCCTCTCATACAAAATTAAAGAAAGAATGCTAAAGCACAGTGAACAATAAGTGAAACTAACTCATCACCTAAACAGGTATACTAAGTTCCCAACCTCAGCATGGATACTCTCACCAAGTAATGCATACAAGAATATATAATATATTAAAGAATATCAAGGGTAAACCACTACTACTTCCCCATTAGTTTTCCACTTCTCCCCAACATCACACGTCCTAAGAATCTCTCTCCAAAAAGGCTTGGCCGCATACACCTGGGAAAAGCACCAAAATCTTCACCTCGTGCACCACAAAGGCTTTCCCGCAGACACCCGGGTGAAGCACCACAACATCCTTACAACTAAAAGTAACCAGGTATTTTCTGAGAGCCACCACAACTCGCATAACGTGTATAATAAGTCAGGTGTTGTACCTCAAGCCATTATATCCCATACCCCGAGTATGGATCCTCAAGCCATCACATCCCATACACATTACACCTATAGTTTTCCATAGGATACTATATCCAGATTATATGTGTGTGAATAAACAAAATCCATTACAGCCCTCTACACACATATATGGGGAAAACTAACCGCGATGCCTAATGATAGAAGTATGTACCAAGAGAAGAGAGTGGGGCCAAATGGGGTAGTCATCCATTCATCCACCCATCAGAATGTTGGGGAAAACACCCTCTAGGGCTCAGAATCCCCTGGGTGTTAGTTTCCCTTACTGATAGGGTGGAGTAGCGTATAGAAACACAAAAGGTACAAAATATAATATATCTGACAACCACACTATGGGAATAACCTTGTCTTAGATACAATTGCTGCTAACATCTCTCGGATTTTAGGCTAACACTTCTAAGACTAAGTATCCTATAAGCACACAACCATTTAAGAAACTTTATTAGATTACTTCATTCCATTTTTATCAGTTTCACTTTACGTTAATTAATTCATTAAACATTAATTAACTAAGAACAATTCCACATTAAATATTCCATTAGCATCACAACCAAAATCCATTGTCCCTTCAAAAGTACAACCTCATCATTATGTTCTAGAAAACTCCAACCACATGGGTTAACAACATTTATTCACTTATTCATTAGAGAATTACTTTCCCATATTCCCAGAAATTCATGAAAAGCATTCTATGCTACTAAACACATGGGGCTCAACATGGTGAGTAGATGTACTACCCATCGAGTCTTTGCCGCCTATAGCAAGAGTGTAGACCCATTTCCCCTTGAGAAGCTAAACCCGAAAAGAACATGGCATACCCCGCGTGTCTTCGCCTCTTTCGGGAGAAGGGTAAGCAAGAATAGATACCTTGAGAAGTGGGGAAAAGTAAAGCTGATGAAATAGCAAAGAACCAGGAAGCAACCAACAATCACATCCATCCCATTCAATCAACAGTGGTGTCCTCCTCGTCACCCGCATGCATACACCGATGCATCTCACCACTCTAGGCGTCATCTGCTGACCCAACCAAAAGGCCTCTATTACCCCACATATCACAACAACCATCCAGTATCACATCACAACACAAGCAGCAGGAAAGAAATCATCACATCAATTAGGCTCTTTTCTCTTTAAAAATCAAAAGGGTAACTCAGAACCCTTCAATAAATTATCAACCAATCAAATTATTTAATCCATCTTGAATTAACTGGTTTATAAATCGTTGGTTCCAACATCGGGAAACCTAACCAGTAAGCTGTCAAAAAATTTTAAACATTCTTACTATGCCAATTTGATTAACATCAAATGGAAAAAAGAACCAGATTCGTTTTCATGCCTCTTTATATTTATCCTAATAATTATCAATCAATCCCAATTTATGGTTTTTTACAGATTTTCATCAGGAACAAACAACTAAGAAAAGCAAGCATAAATATCACACTATCTAGAGAAACAAGAGGAAATAATATATGATTGATAAAAATTTCATTATATGGTTAAAAATATTTATTATGTCAATTCCATTGTCATCCAATGGGATTAAACATGGTAACACTACAGTTTCACATAAAAGAAAGAGAAACAACAAATCCCCTACCTCAAGGGTTTTTGATGAAAACCCCAACAAACAAAGAACGCACAAGAAATCTGGGTCAATTATCCAGAATCCTACCTTAGATCTATTATCCTAGTAAGGTCAAGACCAATGCTCATCATATTTGGCATCCACACACTTAGATCTACCAATAACGTGCGTAGATCTAAGAAACTGAGGGAAGAGGATGAGTAGATCCAAGAGGATAAAAGAAATTGAACAAGAACGATCACAAAAGATCACATACCTCAAGAAACTAGCTTCGATTCACCAAGTGAAGCCTTCAGATCAGTTCCAATGCTATTGGGAGAGGTTCTGTTACCTTCAATGGAGGGTAATCCCGAGTTATGGCCTCTTAAGAGCTTAAATGAGCAAGTTAGAGGCGAAACGTTTGTGATCCACAATTTTAGGATCTTAAGTGCCTGCATGGTTAGTCCGCACGATTTGGAAAATTGTGTGCTAACCATTCATTAGCTACTGCCTCAACCACCCTTGTCACATGGTTTGGCTCCATGGTTAGACAAACCGTGCACCTCCCATGCGGAAGCTACTGCCTCCAAGACCAACCTCGCACGGTTTGGCCACATGGTTTAGACAAACCGTGCGCCTCCAATGCGAAAGCTATTTCCCTTTAGATTTTATTAAAAGTCCACACAAATGCACACCCAAGTCACCTTGACCTCCTAGAACACTTCTAACACCACATTCCCACAAAGTAATGGACTAGAGAGGTATGGGCCATTACACAATCTTTTTAGAGAATCCCAAAAATTCACCATATGATAAATTTGATATGATGATTTCAAAACTGATATCATTTTCATTAAATAATATCTATAAAATTATAATAAATAAAATATAATATTTTCTCAGAAAAATAAATATAAACCATTTTTGAAGAAAACATACTTTGAAGTATAAAATGATTTTATTGAAAACTATGTGTTTATTTCCTAATAATTAATCAATAATTTTTTATTGAGTAGGAATATTATTTATATATTTAAAAATTATATTAATTCTATTCATATCTATCAAATCAATGACTAGGATATAATAGCCATATTTAAATAATAATATTTTTTGGTTCGTTTAAGCACGGTGTTGTGTGTCCTATATGATATCGAACACAATGTTATTATAAAATATAGGGGTGTTACATAAATATTATTACTTAATATTAAAATATAAATATTAAAATTTGATCAAATAATACAAACATATCGACATTTAAAAATTTTAAACTATATTAACATGCAAATATATAAACTGGTTATATGTAAATATGTATACTATAAACATTATTAACATGTATATAGTTTAATTTTATATAAACTTATAAAATATAAATATAAGTAAACCAGTGGGAATATAATTAATGTAAATATAAATAAACATAACATTTTATACCTAGCTTAATCCTAATAAAGCATAACAAAACCATATTGCACAAAAACGAAAAAACCTACCCTAACAGACCTAAAGAAACCAAACCAAAATAAAATTAAATTCAACCAAGCTAAATACAACCAAACAATAATATACTCGAACTATAATAAAAAGTTCAAAAATATTATAAATCATATTTTATTTAACTACACCAAACAAAAATAAATTGAAAAAAACCAAAATATGTAAAATTCCACTGAACTAAATCAAATAGAATTTAATCAATATTTAAAAACATGGTTCGAATTAAGAAACACAAAAAAATATAAAAAACATATCCATAAATAAACCATTAGAAACTCACATTAATGTTACGAGATAAAGCTAAATTATTTTGAATAAAACTAAACGGAACTAAAATATATTATTCATAACAAAACTAAAAAAAGAAAAAGTGGATCTAAATAATCCAAATTGATTTCTTACTCAAACTGAACTCACCCATTCCTTGTTAAAACAATAAAAAAGAAAAAAAAGAATATTAGTAAATTAAATTAAACCCATTAAAACCGACTTGATACAATAATAATAAAACTAATCTGAATATGCCATGACCAAAATGACACATATTTTTCATTTTGGTTTGATTTATTCTAGTTTTTATTAGGATGGTACAATTAATTTAAGTGAAAGGAGGTTCAGTTTTTTATTATTTTTTTAGTTAAATATTAGTTAAAATGGGTTATTTTTTTATTAATATGGTATTATTGAATTACGTATTCTTTCATTAAATTCCATCTGTTGTGGGTGGTGTTTAGAATCTAAATACATGTGCCTCAAGAAATATAATTTGGATTAACTATAAATAATAATGATGGGAGTGCTTAAAATAATGAGACATAGAAAAAGTTTCTATGATTTATTTTTCTATATTAAATGTTCAGTATTTATTTTATAACTAAATATAACATTTATATTGTCAATAATGTTCTTTAAAGGCCCTTGATGATAAATAATATGATAAATATCAGAAAAATGATCATTTTTTATAAATATTTAGTGATGAGAACCATGGGATATTCCACTAACAACCTACGGTATCACATAGTTTCAATCGGTTCATGTATAAGTAGAAGAGGTTAAAATATTATACATGAGAGAGTGAAAAATAAGTAAGATGTACATCTCGTAAATCATGAAAACTATTATAGATTTATTTCTATCACTTACACTATATACTTCAATGTGTTTTTATACACGAATTCTAACAATGAAGGACTCATATAATGAAGAATTTGATGGTGATGACGATACTGACATTGTTTTGGGAGGTGACTTTACTAGTGGTGGTGGGGATGAAGATGCCAAATGTGATAATTTTAGTTAGGAAATTAATGACGAGGGTGATGAACATGATAATAGTGTAGGTAATGAGGGATATATTTATCCCCCACATTTCTGACATGATATTTACAATACTTTATACCATTTGGTTGATTTTTGATGACTGAAAATGATGGTATGTCCTGATTGCTTAATGTTATAAACTGATTAATTGTATAAATATGTTCTTATTTCTTTTTTTAAGATATTAATTTATTTATAGGTTATAATGGGGTGATATGGGTACAGGATAGAATGAATACAAGGGGTCATAGAAATATTTATTGTGACACCCACCATGTCATTGGGTGTTTATTTTATATTATTTAATGAGTTTGAGTCTTGTTTTAAGTATGCATAGATTTCGACCTAAAACATGGAATATTTTGTAGTTTTTTTACTATGTATGTTTTATAGAAAACCATACTATTACCATGACTTATCTAGTTTTTTAGTTCATTTTTTCTTCCAAAGGATTTTAAGTATGAGTTTCACACCATTGAGTCCAAACAATGTTGATTCCTAGAGAAACCATGCAAGACCTTTGGTGATTCAAGTATTTGGAACAAAACATTCTCACAGTATGATAAACCACATGAAAATAATTTTAATCACATATTCAATTTGACAGTTCCATTTGGAATGGTTAGAGCATAGTTTGTCAAACTATGCAGTGTCTATGGGTAAACTGTGCAAGAGAGTTTTTCCTAGGAAGTGGACTATGCATAGTT
Source organism: Viscum album (assembly GCA_963277665.1). NCBI lineage: Eukaryota > Viridiplantae > Streptophyta > Magnoliopsida > Santalales > Viscaceae > Viscum > Viscum album. The sequence continues at coordinate 69,351,889 of OY728126.1, forward strand.
GGTGCAAGACATAGAAAACCACGTATCCAAACTATGTGTCCTTACCAAATTAATTTAAATTGGACATTTCACCTTTTTCCTTCATCGAGTTTAATACCCTGAAACTCCAACTCGTCACCCCTCAATTAAAGAGACCATGTATGAGACCATTGGGAGCTTCCTCCATTCTTAATCAATTTTTGTCGCCTCATAACTTAGATTCAAGTGATTTTATTCACAGTGAGTCCATATAAACCTATTATTATGTTCTATTATTTTTTCCTCTTGATTTCATGTTCATCACACAAACATTTATCTCTATGTTGGAATATTTTGGGATTGGTGTTGGTCTGAATCATGAGGGTCTTCATAGGCAGGGGTTTGTAGATGGACCATCTGTTCTTGTGGGAGTGTTCTCCAATGTAGGAAACAACTTCCATCATTTTCTCCATTAATCCTAGGTATTTTTTCATTTTACATAACTTTATATTGTAAGCCTTAAAATACATGATGGTTAAGAATTTTTTTTAATTTTAATTATGAGTATATGTATGAACCATAAAAAGGAAAGTTGAGTTAAAGTTATTTAAAACTATGTCATGGTATGGGATTCCAGGAAAAGTATTTTTGAAAATACCTAAATGTAGTCTAAATAATGTTTTTTGGTTTTAGATTCTATAATGAGTACCAAATTGAGGTTGTGAAACTTTTTATTATATTAATTAAATTTTAAAAAAAGTGTTTTGGTTGTTTGAAAGTGTTTAAAATGATTAACATCAAATGTTTAACTTTTAAAATGGGTTTTGAAACCCTTGTCTTCTATATTTGAAACATTTTTGGTAATCTTAGTTGACTTTTATATTAAAGGTTTGCGTTGTTTAATGATTTTTAAATTATCATTTTGGGTTGGATGGTTTCAAAAGGGTGTGTTATCACATAAGAATTATGTTTTCAATCTTATTAGTGGATTTGATTATTTTCAAAGGTGGTTTGAAGGGAAGTACTAGTTTCTATATATTTTCAAACATGTTTTGATCAAATTAAATGGTATCAATAGTATATTGATTTTTTTTATAAATGGTGAGTTTTATTAGTGTTCCATGTATTTTTTAAAAGATAATAATTATTTTTCATTTTATAGATAATGAGTATTCATAAATAATGGGATACCCTATTGATCTTTTTGTGAATCCTGAATGCATGTGGTGTCTTGTAATTATATTATGGGAAATTTATTATTGATTCATATGTATATACTTCTTGTATTTTGATATGAATGAGGATGATACTTTATGAGGGAATAAATGGGGAGGAATATGTGATTTAAAATGATTTATATTTGATCTATGTAATTGTTTGGCTATGCATACATCCTTTGAATTATTATAGTAGGCCTCTGGGGGAATGTGGTAGGTGGATTTGGTAGTTGATGCCTTATACTTAGTTTATGTCTATTAATAGATATTTCCAGGGACCAAGAGAGCCTATATACCTGACGTTTCCCCTAAAGGCTGAGTGAAATTATTGAGAGTGGGGACTAAGAGATACCATGTGGGGATTGAGAGAGCCCAAGTGGGGATCGAGTGATCCTAGGGATGATGGACAGTGCTTCTAAATTCTATAGGAACACTGAGGGCTTTGAAGACCTTGGTTTGTTCTATGTAATTCTTGTACCCATTTTTTAGATCCCTTTGGTTAGATCCATGACACCAAGATTCTTTTTAGGGTCTTTTTAGGTTATTTACCTTCATGTATCAATTATATCAAATAATGCTTGATTATTTTTTGGAACCTCAGTTATTATTTTATCCTTGTTATAAGACTTGGAATAATGGCATCTTACAATGTGCTTTTGTCCTTCTTTAGGTGTTTTACTTATCAAATCGTTGAAAATGTATTGGGAAAGGTTTATTAAAAAAAGGAAAGAGAAACTGTAATTCTCAAGTTCTTTTAAATGCTTTCATAAATGGGTTTGAAAGGGGTGTGTTCCTTAAAGTATAGAATGTTTTTTACGAAAATTTATTTGAGTTATTTTAATGTAAAATCTGATGGGGATTATTTCTAAAACTTTGACTATGTCTGATTTTTGAAAACCTGGTTCTAGGCCGATGAGACTAGTTTTATGTGAAGCTTGGTCTCAAGGATTTATTGGAAAACTATGTAAAAATTTGGAACCCATTTTATGTGTAGAATTTTTTTTTAAAAATAGGCATTTCTTAAATGGTTTTAAACTAAGAATTTAAAATGGTGGTTAGTCCAAGAGGTATTGGAAGGGAAAAATTGGTTTCCAAGTGATTATTTTCATTTAATTAAAATCATTGTAGAAATGTATTAACTCACTTTTTATGTGTTTTTTATTTTTTGAATCCTTATGATTTTTTTTCTATTTTATTTTAAAATATTAAATTTAGGATGTATGATGAATGTGAATACATATATTTAGCTATTTTTTGTGACCTAATAGGCTATTCAGCAGACACCAATATATTATAGGTCCAGTTTTATACCACATTGTTTCTATTCTTGATCGTTGGAGGAATATGTATGGTTTGATCATGACTGTGGGACATGTGATAGATTGATGGATCTATTTTGGGGTTTTTATTAATACTTGATTTTTTAATCATCCATTTGGTCGTGTGTATTTTATACTTTGTCTTATGTATATCAATTTATATATTTCTTCAATTTATATATATTTTGTATCCTATTTGATGTTTATTTTTTATCTACAATAGTATTTTTTATTGATTTATTTCCCATACTTATAATATTCTGGTATTTGGGTGAAATCATTCCCAACTATCTTATGAGGTTCCATGGAAATAGTTTCCTGCACCTCAGGAATGGGAATGCCATTTGGGATTTATGTAGGGCCAGTTTGAGTGTTAAATTAATGAGAACACTAGGTCGGTTCACAAAAATGTGGTATTATAGAATTATGTTCTCATTAGGACCTATGTTTTTTAATAAAGTCTTATTATTTGGGGTATTTTTAGTTTAGAGACATAGTTTTTGGGTCTTTGGAGGTAGGTGTGAAGAGAGTGCCATGAACTCTTTCTCATAATGAGCCTCGTGTTTCCATGGGTAGTTGGGATTGTTTCCCTGATTATGGATTTCTATTTAATAGAGTTATTTTATTATGGTTTGATTCATGTTATATTAGTACGTTAATCCAAAATGGAATGGCTTGAGTTTTCTTGGTGGATTATGTTTTATGTTTGCAATAGAGATAAAAATGGGGATTGGAGCATGAGGTTGAATTGTAGGGAATGGAATACATTTTTTAAACCAAATTATTGATTCATGATACATTATATGGACCAATTCATGATTGGTTTATAGAATTCAACCACGCAGTGATGTCACGTATGTCTCCACATCCCAATTTATTTTTCAATTTAGACCTATTAATCCATGGATTTCCTTCTATGTTAGGGTAGTGAGAAAAGATTCATGGTTAGTGTTGAGATATGTTTTTATTGTTAGAATGTATTTTTTATTGAGTATTGTATTGTGAATTTAACTTATTCTATTTTTCATGTGATATGAAAATTGAATTTCATTGGAGTTTTTTTGGTTTTAAAATAAGTAAATAGGTATGTTTTGTTAAATGTGATTTGTTTCATGACATGTTTTTTCATATTATATTTCATTATAATGTTATGAAAATGTTTTATGTGTGACTATATTTTCTAATTAATTGAACATTGGGTTTTGAAAGATAAATTTCCTATTTTATGAAAAACCAGTTATTTTAAAAATTGGATTTTATGATTTTTTTTGGATTTTTCCCCTTGTAATGTTTTAAAATAATGTTAAATGTATTGAGGTTATTTTAAAACATGATTATGTGTTTTATTATGATTCCCAAAACAGTTGTTTAATTATAAAAATATTTTATGTTTTTCTTAAATCAATCGTGGGAATGTTTTTAAATTGACTATGTAAATCTAGGGCTCGGGTTTTGAAATTGTAAAATGGTTTCCATTTGTTTTTTAGGGAAATAATGCCCAAATTTAATGGTTCTTTAGTTTCTTGACATGGTTTTTGGTATCTATATTCATAGGACTATGGTTTTTAACGAGGAAAGATTTAAAGTATATTTTCTCATTTTGGTGAAATGTGTGTTTGGATTGTCCATTGTGTGTTTATGGGAATATGTGTTATGATTTAGGGAATAAGAGAAAATTAAGATCATGTATTTTATTGTTTAATATAAGCCTCTCATAAAGGATTACTATATTAGTATAGTTTTTTATTAGATGTTTTTTCTCCTTCCAGTGTTAGCAATTCCTTGAATATAATGAAGTGTCATTTGTTTTTTTCTCATTCTGGGTTTCCATATATTTTTATGAGGTGATATTACTCCAGTTAATCCTTTATAGATCATTTTGGTCTAGTGGTATAGACCAGGAGGTTCGTTTGATGGTTAGACCAGTGATGGTCAGTTTTTTTGAGACACCTGTGTGAGGTATGTTTTAGAATGTATCCTTGGTCGAGATTGTATGTGTTTGAGGTTTTAGGAATGAGTGACCATTTTTTATATAAATAGGGTGGTTTATCATTTCTATTTTTGATATAAAACCATTGTGAGAATTTCTCTCATTGAGTTTACAGTATTTACAATTTGATAAAAATCTTCCAGGTGTTTTCTTGGGGGCCAATTTGGTTACCCATTGAGAGTGGTGGTTCTTTTGAAAATTATTTATTCAATGCCTTTTGATGTTTTTATTTTTTACCTTATGTTGTGTAGAAAAAGATCTATTTATTTTTAATTTTTTGGATATGGGAAGTGCATAGGGTACAAACATGGATACTGGGGGGGGGGGTGTAGTTGTTTTTTTCTGTTTTGACTGTGGATACTTTCATGTTATTTTTTAGATCGGAATCACAATGGGATGGTATTTTGGGGATTTGGATATAATAAAACCTATATTATGGTTTTTAATATTAGGGTTGCGCCTTTTTAATATCATTACAAAGAAGGTATCCCATTTTTATGATTCTTATAGGGATGTTGTAGATTCGTTATCTAGTTTTGTAATCCTTTGGAATGTGTCTTGTAGTAGTTCTCTCTTTATGGTTTTGAACTGGTTTATTTTTGTTGGTTATGGATAGTGGAGTTTTGTAAATTACCTATAAAGAATTATGGAATTCAATTTCTTATAAAATCCCTTTTTCTTTGTAAAAGTTATGTTATTGGTTATTCCACCATTATAGATCAATTCTAAATGGTGGGGAGAACTACGTTAGGTCTCGAGATTTTAGAGCTTCTTTTTATTATCCATTTTTTATTATATTTTCTGAAGGAAATTTGGTATTGTTTGAGGGTTTGTATAGTTGCTCATGGACCCATATTTATTCAATGAGAGTTTGTTTTAAAATCCATTTTCAGTTATCCTATACTTAGAACCGACACATTATATGGAAACAAGGTGGCATGTTGGGGAGAAATGATAAACCCACCAGGTCAAGGTGGTGTTTATTATATTTTATTTTATGATTTTGAGGATTGTCATTACCCAGGCCCAGACTACCTTAGAACCAGTGACGTTTCAATAAAACATGGTGTGTAATTTGTTTTTATAAAAGGAAAATATGATTATCACACATCATGTTACACTAACAATGACCTTTTTTTTGTTTAGGTCCTAGTGAACCCGATACAATTTTTACAATTCTTCAAAAACAGAAAGACAAATGAATCTCCACAACGCTGCCACCGATCAATTTAACTAAAATATAATAAAACTATAAAATTTATTTTAAAACATATGGTGATCATATGAATGTCCACTAAGGGGGGTTTTAAGAAAAATAATAATATATCAAATAAAACCATTTGAAAAAATTCCTTTTAAAATTATTTATAAAACTTTTTTTAAGGAATGTTATATAAAATGAATCATAACATATCATTTTCTCCAAGAATGATAAGTGAACAATTCAAGGATTACTAATAGGGTTACATTGAAACATGTTACATTCATAAGAATCCTCATACAAAATATATGGGGTACATAATATAAATCAGAAGTTATTATAAATATACTAAGTGTGGCATGTGAAAGTGAAAGTACAATATTTATACATGGAAGTAATACATGATCAGAGTTTCACAAAAAATGATAACATCAATTTATTTCTTAAATAACTATAAAAAATAACCTTGTTGATAAATATATGAGTGCTGAATAATCATTATTCAATAAGCATTTACTTCTTTTAATACTCATAAGTACCTGCTTTTTACCATGAATATTCTACTAGTTGAATATACACTTGGTTAATTAATTATCATAAACATAACTAGGGAATGCATAAGGTGGGACTGTGCCATGGACTCATAACATGACCTAATTTGTCTCATGAGAACTAATGATGCATCTTAGGGATTTCATTAACCAGTACCCAACTCGTAGGGCTTTTATTAACCGGTCCCCAACACATTGTGATTTCATTAACCAGTCTCCAACCCATTTCAGACTGAGTCCAAACCATTCCTTATATTCCAAGTAGGGTTGTATATTCAAAGTGTCCCATACCACTTTGAATATTTAATTTCTCATTTCATATTATTCAAGGTGTCCCATACCACTTTGAATAATTTAGTTTTTAATCCATAATTGGTCATAACAGTTTCTTTATATCCTTTTGAATTTACATATATATAGTGAATCAAGTACTTAAGTGTCAAAACTGGAAAATGTATGGAAATTTAATAAATGAAAAGTACGGTCAGCAGATTATATCATATTTTATGATAACTATTTCACAACAAGAAATAATGGTTTTATCACATAAATTGATAACCCTTTAAATTCCCAAAACTTATTAAAAAGGTAAACTAATTTCATAATGGGAATTCATCATGGATTGGATGTATGACTAATTTAAAGTTAAACACAATATTTCATGTGGGGTATTAAATACATAACTGTCTAAACATTCATTACATGAATGATTATGTATAACATATCACCAGAGTACTCTCAATTATTTACACACAATGTTAAGAATCAAAAATCATGAAATTAAAACATAACTAATACAGTTTTAAAACTTATAAAAATAATAAAGTCATACATATATACATATTCATACACACAAATTTTACATCTAAATAATATTTGGAAAATCCTAAATTATATAGGATTGAGTATTTTATAATCCATTTCAACACAAGGGTTTATATAAAAGATTGTATCTTTAAGTTGTTCATAATAAGCCATTCATATTTCAAAAACAACATTTTATATTCATTCATAAAAATACTTGGAAAATCTAAATAAGGTTTAGGATCAATGTTTATATATATATATATGTATGTATAACCAAATAGACATATTATATATGAGGTTCTTACACACAAAAAAGTAATGATACATACATGTCTTAAACATAACAGGAACATTAGATAAACAAGGGTTCATTAATTTCAATACTTTACATTAAATAAAAAATGTTTTTAGAAAACATATACATATATACGCTTATGTATAGAATCAAAAAACATCACACATCTTTGCATGATAAGTATTTAAGAACATCATTTAGGATCAAGAATTCACCATCTAAGAAGGATCCAATAGGTCTTATACTCAACTGTATATATTTATATATGTATATATGTATATACATATTCAAACCAAAACAAAGTAAGACAATTTGGTCCCTTACCTGGTTCGAAGGAGGAGTAGAGGTCCGAATAAGCTTGATGAATGCACTAGAGAGGAAGAACACCATAGGATTCATGTGGAAAATGAGTTGTATATATATAAATCCTATATTATATACTTTTAATGCCACTTGCATGGAAAACCGGGGCTATTAAATTTAAAATATGACTGAGTGTATCTGGTCTTGTGAAAAATGAGTGAAAACTGGGGCCACTTAGTCTTGGGTGTGGAATAAATTGAAAAGAAAGAGTATCATTGCTACTGGTGCAGCGCATACAGGAGGTAGAAGAAGAAGAAGGTGATGGGTTAGGTGCAGATTAAAATGGATGGTTGAGATTAACTAAACTGGAGATCCAATGGCTGAGGTGCATCTGAGATTTTTATAAAAGATGAATGGTTGAGATCTGATGAGGAGTGGATCAGATAGCTGTGTAAGATTCAGAGTTTTTAAAATGAACGAATAGTCACGATTAGATCATATTTGTTCGGACAAGTGTGACTAACATGATGTTTTAAAAATACTTGAATAGCTGTGATTAAATCCATTGGGATCGAATGGCTGGGAATAATGTGGTGGAGAAACCACGAATGCTAGGAATCGAGGGCTGAAATGATCAGACAGCTCAGATCTCGCGTGACGAGATCTGACGGTCCAGATGTGACCTCACATTAAAATTCCCATCCCACATCATAACGTGACGTGTTTCGTGGCTCCCTTATAAGCCTTGGTCTCCTAGAATTAGTCCCGAAATCCCCCCTCCCCAATACTGCACCTTACCGGGTCTCTACAAGCACGCTTCTGCGCCCACCCCTACAGCTGTGCCGCCCTACTAGGTGGTGTGCTACGGAAACCTTACTCACGCAGGACTGTGTGCATTTGGTCCTGACTATTCACTCAAGTGCATGCAACATAGCACGCAACCCTGGTCCATTTCCAGGGGATATGAGTGAGATTCCCACCAAGGCCTTGAGTGGCTGCCTACACGGTTTCCCTTGGCTAGGTGGTGTACTCACCTATTTTTACCAAAGTAAAAGATTATTTTATACATAATAAAAATAGGGTTTCATATACATATTTGGGTATCTTCAAACATAGAATACAAATTATTTATTATGACTAAACAAATACCTTAAATCAATATTTTACTTAGTTTAAAAAAACACTTGAGTTTTAAAACATAATGTTATAAATCAATGTTTTTTACATCATAAATAAAATCTTATACTAGTATTATAAAAATCCAAATCATATTTTTAGTTAAGACCTTGTTTTTATACATCCAATGTTGAAAACATTTATAAAATCTTTTCAAGACATTTGAAATATTTAAATACATAATTCACTATGTATAGCTAAAATATTAAAAACATATATATTTATTAATTTCATTTTCCCAAAGTACAATTTCAAACCCAAAAAATATGTTTCTTTGTACCAAAATCAAGCATTACAAAATGTGTTCTTCTATTGGTATTTATTTTCAAAACACAAGGGCTGTGATTCAAACCCATTTCAAACATTAAATCATTATCCTCATAAAATATATAAAAATTGGTAGCTAAAAACATGTTTAAAGTTATAACTTCAATGCACTCTTTAAACACTTGGAAACAATCATAATACCTAGATACTTTAAATTAAACCAGTAGAAAACCCAATGACTATAAGGTCTTATAGCCATTTGACACTCAAATATCACCTCAATGAGGCAACAGTTGGATTAGATTTAAGGACTTATATATACATTAAATGGGGTGTTCTAATTAGAAGACAATTTAGCAAAGATGGTGCTTATAATTCCCCTAATGCTAAGCATTGTCTCTGTGGTTCTTTCCATAATAATATTCATTATGAGGGACATAAAATACCATTACTATTTTATTTTAATTTTTGTTGTATTGGGGTTTTTCCTTGTGATTTTAATAGGTCTTTTAGTTGGTATTCTAGGGTAGTGAGGTTGTCTTGTCTTATTGTAATTTAATAACTTTCAGTGTTCATTGAATAAATAAAGTCTTCTGTTTATTTGCAAGTATTGTTTTGGAAAGGATGGGAATGAAGTATAACCACAAAATAGTGTTATTACATAATAAATAAGTTCAGGGCATCAAATTATTCCCCCAATCAATGAATTTCTTCTTCAACATTCTAAAATACTCATACTTGCATACTAAAAAAACACAACACACATAACCTCCAACATCCCCTCACAAAGTCAGCCAATGAAGAGAATCTGTAAATTACCCCTAGGTGGATCCCTAGATTGGTTTCTAGTCCCTAATGTACTTTGTCCCAAACACACTGAGAGCAGCTAGAGCAGCTAGTATCATCCCTATTCAAAAAGCATTTGGGTTTCCATAGGCAGTCTTATGCGGTGTGGAGATCAGAGATTTGTGAGTGGACTAGATCTCTATAAATCCCACGCACAACATCGTGCTTGAAAACATCGAAGTCATATAGCACTCTATACATAGTAAAACTTAGAACTTGAAATAGATAGACCACACAAAGTTCACCCACCAAATAATATTCCTAAAACTTCATCAGTGCATGATAGTTCTCAGATGAGGTGAAATATAAGAAAAGACCTTCATATTATGTTTATCTTTGTATAAACTCTAAAAATTGAGTATTTGCAATACAATGATAGATTTATCTCTTTTCTTTATATGAAAATAGGATACATGATCCGAGGGACACTTTATAAAGTCATTTTCATGTCAAGTGTAGTTTTGAAAATGAGTCATAGTCTTTTGAATATGACTCAAAAATTATACGTTCTAATAATTAGGTATGGAGATATAAGAGGTTGGTTGGTGAACTCATGTCTTCCATATGAAAATTTTCAAGAGACATGTTTTACTCTTTAAGACATAATCAAATTAAAATAGAGACATTAATATTAAAAGCATGATAAAGTACTAAAACATAAAATATAACATTATCTAGTTATAAAAGGTCCATAAAACCAAAGGTGTTACATAACCAGTCCCTCCCACCCACAAAACTCTAGTATGAATATAATGATGTCCTACAAGATAAAACATCACCAGTTTCACTAGTGTTTGCGATTTCCCCAGTTTACAGTTAAGAGGATCCATAATATTGTTCCCAAATCCTCAATCTCCTTGCTCCAGATGTAACATGGACAGCTCGGATCAATCGGATGTGGACATCTAATGTACTAATAAAGGAAAGTATGAAGTGTATGGTGTTGGGAGAGGTCTACCTGAGCTTGATATCTATAATAAAAATGAGTATAATTGTCCACAATAATTTCAATGTCCATGACCTGACCTAGAAGGCCATAGGTCACGATTTGACAAAGGTATGCTTCCCATTGGTCACCCTCTTGTTCGTCCCCCTAAAAGTTCATTAGTGATTGAAAATTGTTGGCCGTGTTAAATTATCGGTATAGAACATCATAGTACCTTCCCATACATGAATAATTGGGAAGTTGAGGATGCATCACCAGGATGTAGTAAAAGCTAGATCCTCGGTAATGTTGGAGTGCACAAAGAGAATTGGATACACGGTAAATGTGTTTAAAAGATAACTGAAGGTTTTCAAAAGACTTTTAGACCTCTAAAAATGACATATCCACAATAGTTTATAATATTTCTTTTAGGAGAGACAGAAGGATCAATTATCCTACCATATAAAAAGTTTAAGAAAACTTCTATTTATTAAGACATAATCATGTTATTTTTAATATTGTTCTAATTTTCTAGGGTTGTCTAAACCAATCCTCTGATAGCAACAGTCATGCCAATGCCATAGACTACCCTAGAGCTAGTGCAGTTTTAATAAAACATGGTGTGCATTTTTTTTATAAAAAACGAAGTTGATTATCACACATCATGTTCCACTAAATAGGATATTTTTGGTTTAAGTCCTGGATAAATATGATAAATTATTAAAATTCTTCAAAAAAAAGAATAGAATCTGTACAACGTTTCCACCAATAAGTGTAACTAAAATATACTAAACCAGTAAAATTTATGTTGAAACATAGGGTGAGAATAATAATGCCCAATAAGAGGGTTTTCTTGTAACGCCCAGACTCCAGTTACCCAGAGTCGGTGCATTATTACATAACATTGGTATGATCGCAAGAAAGATCAAATCTCGAAAGACCGATTGGTTTAGTAGTCTTGGAAACACTAGATATATTCATAAGTCTTACATTACATCATAAAATGAAAAAATACTACAAAAACATATTGTATCCATAATCCACACTCATATCCCCACATAATATCCCTGTAGGTCATTCATAATTTACTTCTTCACTTCATGGGAAAAATAAAACATAGAAATGGGGTGAGCTCAAATGCCCAGTAAGGATAACAATATAGCGAAAACTATCATAAATAAGAATAAACATTTAAGGCAATGTATAACTAAAACAAAAGCCTTTTAAACTTGAACATTTAACATAGTATGGCATAAATAAAATGAAATAATGCCATTTACTTACTCACATGGTTATTCTACTAATCGAATAATCACATGAAAAATCTATAACCACTTTCATAATGATGGAATGCATAATTCCAGACTATCATAACCACATAGCCAAGGCCTCGTGCCAAGACTACAAATAAGATTTTGTCAAGGCCTTGTGCCAAGACACTAGTTTGTCTCATGATACCTACCGATGCATCGAGGAGCTATAGCGGGCTCCACCCGTCACATATTAAGTCCAATGCATTCCCATATGAAAAGGTTTAAACATAACATAAACATTCGTATTAAAACTAGCATACGAAATGTCAATAATTTCACCATAAACTATGAATGGTATAAAAATAGCACATCCACAGTCAAACATATCACAAAACATTCAATACAATATAGAAGTTTTGTATCATAATAAATCAACTTCAAATAATCTTAAAATCCATCAAAGGATGTTGACATAGATGAAATAAAAATTCTTTTTAAAGAAATATCTCCTTTTATTTTGAAATCATTTAAGATCCATATAAAATAAAACATTTTCTTTGAAAATATTCTTATAAGCTTGTAAGGGAATCTTTTGAAGATTTTATAACGGTGGAAAATAGCCGCACCCGCCGTATAAGTTAAAAAAACATTCTTACCTTAATTCTGTCGAAAAGGTTAAAAAGGACCTTGTTTTGAAAACGACGGAAAGATTTCTTTATTAACCTCTTATAGAAAAAAGTCAAACAAGGGTATAAATGACTTTAACCTATATTCTTGTAAATAATAAATATTTTTTGAAATACATTTCGAAGAAACATGGATGTGGATGATAAAGAAATCCTAGTAGATTATTATGTATAAACAACCTCGGATAATGAAGAGATTGTGAAATAACCCTTACCTTGTACTTTTCCTTGGTTGGGGTAGGTTAACCTCCTGTATAATGGTGAAATAATTTTTATTAAATTATACAAGAATCATATACATTAATATGATATCATATATGATCTTTTAATATTGATTTGATAATAATATCTTAGTATTATCGTTGTTTCGGGTGTTAACTTACTTGTTTTATTTTATATGTTTTGTTACGTAAGCCATGTTTGTTGTATATTATTCATATCCAGAATGATATCAAGTCCTTGAACATCATTTTTAAATCATAAAATGATAATTATACTTGAATGGATACGATGGAGAATGAATCTCATCGCGTTCGTGGAGACGGTAGTCCGTTCGTACGCACGAGCGACAATATCATTCTTTTGATATTAAAATAATATATAAATGGATGTTATATCATATATAAAGAATCATTAACATGTTATATTTATTATTTACATGAGTTACACATCATTATTATACCCATCCAAATAATAATATATTGAATAACAATTCCACCACGACGTGGAGACGGTAAGCCGTACGTACGCACGTATGGTGACATGTTATTCAAAGGGTGGATAGAATACTGAATATGGTTGTACCATATTTATAATAACATAAAAGTATATGTAATATACTGGAGTTATTATTTTAGAATGGTAAGAACAAAGAAAGATGAAGTGGAAGAAGAAAGAAACTTGAAAAGGGGTGGTGAAAACATTACCTCTTCTTCGGGTTCTTCCTTTTGATTTGATCAAAAGGGCTCCTTAGGTTGGATTTCTGATCAAACTAAGGCCCCTAGGTTGTAGTGTGGGAAGTTGGGAGAGTAGTTGGGCAGAGTTTGGCTGAACCAAAAGGCTTTTAAGGTGTGAAGAAATGAGAAGGAGAAGTTCCCTTTTATAAGAGGGGTGAGGGGCACCTTTGGAAAAGCTAGAAATATTAATTTATAATAAATTCATATTCAGTTTCTAATGGCTCCAAAGTTGATTATTCAAAGGTTAAGGTGGGGATAGGTCGAAAACCACTCAACCAATAGAATTTAGACAGGTTTGGGTACTTATATTAACCTTATCTTTAAGTATTAACTCTAAGTTAATTAGTTTCACTTTTACAATGTCTCTTTCTATTTTTATATAATATGGTTAATAAACATACTATATACATCCAAGAGACCCCCAAGTGGTCCATTAATGATGAAACTATCATGATATAAGTCTCTTGGCCGAACCTTAGATTTTTAGGAATGTAATATAAATTAATAATATAATATTTGTTTTAAGAACTCTTTTATGTCAATTTTGACACTATTCAATAGTTGATTTTTGTGAAACTCATAACAGATTGATTACTTCGAAAAAAGTCAATTAAATCAATCCTAATATATAATGTTATCCTAGAAAATTAGTTTAATTCATTAAAAGTTTCATATTATATTTATTTGGGTATTTGTAATATCAATTATTTTAATTTTTCACTATTATAGTAATTACTGCATCATCATTGTGTCGTAACTAAAATAAATTATTTAATGTATAAAAATTATAAATAAAATATCATTATGTAGGAAATATTTTTATATTTCTAATGAATATTTATAATCTAAAATCCAACATATATAAGCCTATGTAACAATTGTTTTTCTAAAAGATATATGCTTGTGTCATTTTAGTATTCATTTTAACTTAATTAAAATAAAGTGTCATTATCACTTACAAGTGGATCCATGGGGTCCCAAAATCGACCCAAAGATTCCCATGGTCGACCATGTATCAACCAATAGGGCTAAGACACGTTTTAGGGTAATTTAGTATTATTATAATATTATTTTTTAACCCCTATTTACCGGATTTACCCTTAACCATGGTAAATAAAATATTTACCGCAGTAATTATTCAAAATGTCTAAAAATAAAAGTTACCTATTTACACAATTTAAACATCCTGATTCCAAATATGGAATCCATTTTCCTAAATTCAAAACACAGAAGTGGCAGAAATTAATTTAAAATTAATTCCCGCTGTCAAAACAAAAAGCGTGTTTTTAAGAGATAATAACTATCAAAAGATTGACACTTGTTTATGTTCGGTTTAATTGTAAAATTATGTCCAATGACCAAAATTATATTAAATGGTAATAATATATTCTAAATATACTTTAAAACCACTCAAATTAATAATTTATCACTATTAATTATTTTTATTAAAAAAGTTGTTTTTAATTAAAATTTAGTAATTTTCACTATTCATCAAAATATGAAAGTTATCTGAAAAGTACCAAAATTTCACCTTAGGCTAAATTAGATATTCCGAATCCAAAAATGAAGTCCATTTTGAAATATAAAATATATATAATTTTAAAAAGTAGGTATTACTATTCATAACGGCTAGTTTGATTGGTTTTGGTGTGTTAGAACTCGGTGTTGCGTACAACACACGCTATCACATTATTAAATGAGAAGCATACCATAGGAGCTTGGGGGGTTACATTTTTAAAATAAAATAATAATATATCAAATAAATCCTTTTCAAAACATTCCATTAAAATTATTCATAAAATAGTTTCTTAAAGAAAGCTGTAACACATGAATCATAACATATCATTTTGTCGAAGAATGATAAGTGAACTATTCAAGGATTACTAAAAGGGTTATAATCAAACATATTCTAATCATAACCAAGCTCATACAAAATATATCGTTCAAATCATATAAATGAGGAGTGATTCATACTATACTAAGTGTGCCATGTGAAAGTGAAATTACAGAATTTATACATGGAAGTAATACATGATCAGAGTTGCACACAAATTGATAAAATCAATTTCATTCCTTACTAACTGTAAAACATAAACTGGTTGATAAATCTATGAGTTCTGAATAAAAATTATGCCAAAAGCATTTACTTATTACGATACTGATATGTACATTCTCTTAACCATAAATATTATACTAGTCAAATATTCAGTTGGTTAATTAATTATCCTAAAAATAGAAAGGGAATGTATAATGATGGACTATTCCAAGTCCTTGTATCGTGACCTAATGTTTCTCATGAGAATTATCAATGCATCATCGGTCTTTCATTAACTTGTCCCCAACCCACAAGGCTTTCATTAACCGGTCCCCACCCTAGAGGGATTTCTTTAACTGATCCCCAACCCATTTCATACAGAGTCCAATACATTCCACATATGCCAAGTAAGGTCATATATTCAATGTTTCCTATACCAATTTGAATAATTAATTTCTAATTTTATATTATTAAAGTTTCATCATACCACTTTGAATAATTTAGTTTTTTAATCCATAATTGGTCGTAAATGATTCATTACATCCTTTAGCATTTCCATATATATAGTGAATCAAGTAATTAAGTGTCAATACTAGAAACTACATGGTAATTTAATAAATGAAAAGTATGGTTGGCAGATTATAGCACATGTGATGATAAATGTTTCCCAACAATAAATAAATGGGTTTTCACATAAAATGATAACCCTTTAAATTACAAAAACTTATTATAAAAGTAAAAAAAATTCATAAAGTAAATTCATAATGGATTGGATGCGTGAATAGTTTAGAGGTAAAAAATATTTCATGTGGAGTATTAAATACATATTAGTCTAAACATTCATTACATTCATGCTCATGTATAACATATCACTAGGGTACTCTCAATTATTTACACACAATGTTAAGAATTGAAAACCATGAAAATCAACTATAACTAAAGCCATTTTAAAATGTATAAAAATAAGTTTGTAATACATATATACATATTCATACACAAAAATTTTACATCTAAATAATATTTAGAAAATGAAAAATTATCTAGGATTGAGTATTGTATAATCCATTACTACACAAGGGTGTATATAAAGGATTGTATCTTTAAGTGGTACCTTATAAGCCTTTTATATTTCAAAAACAACATTTGTTATTAATTATTAACAATACTTGGAAAATATAAATAAATATTAGGATCAAATTATATATATATATATATGTATAACCAAATATACATAGTATATATAAGGGTCTTACACCAAAAAAATTAATGATACTTACATGTTCAAACATAATATGAATATTAGTTAAATAATGGTTCGTTAATTTTACAATGCGCCATTAAATATAAAATGTTTTTTTAGAATATATATATATATATATATATATTATGTATAGAATCACTAAAAATCACACATCCTTGCATGATAAGTAGTTAAAAACATCATTTAGGATCAAAAAATCACCATATTAGAGGAACTAGTAGGTATTATACTCAACCATATATATATACGTGAATATATATATATATATATATTAAAATAATAAAAAAGTAAGATAATTAGGTCCCTTACCTAGTTTAAAGGAGGAGAAGAGGTCTGATAAATCATTATGGAGGCACTGGAGAGGAAAAACACCGTAGGGTTCAGGTGTAAAATGAGTGGTATACATATAAATCATATATAATATACTTTTAATGCCACCTTTAGGTAAAACCTAGGCTCTTAGGTCTAAAATAAGACCAAGGGTGTCCAGTCTTGTGGAAAATTTGTGAAAATAGGGGCCACCCAGTCATGGGGTGGAATAAATTGAAAAGAAAGAGTAGTATGGATACTGGTGCGGTGCACATGAGATGTAGATGAAGAAGAAGGTGAAGGGTTAGGTACAGATTAAAATGGATAGTCAGTTTTAATAGAAAAGGAGATGTAATGACTAAGGTGACTTTGAGAGTGTTATAAAACATGAACAGTACATATATGATGAGGATTGGATCAGATGGATTTGAAATATTCGGGGATTTTAAAGAGTACAAACGATCACAACTAGAACATATTTGATCAGATGACTGTGAGTGACATGGTGTGTTATAAAGAACTGAATGTCCGAGATTTGATCATTCAAGATCAAACGACTGATAAAAACACATTGGAGAAACCTTTGCTTCTAGGAATTGAGAACTGAAGAGATTAGATGGATCAGATCTCAGGCGGTGAGATATGACAGTCCAGATGCGATACAACATTAAAATTCCTATCCCACATCAAAATAGGACGGGTTTCATGGATCCCTTATAATCCCAGGGCTACTAGAATTATTCCAAAAATCCCTTTCCACCCTCCCTAGTACCTCCCTATATCGGGTCTCTGCGGGCGCGCTTCTACGCCAACCCATGCCATTGTACCGCCTTCACGGTGGAGCGCTCTGGCACCCTTACTCACACATGTTCGTGCTTGTTCTGTTCTGACTATGCAGTCCTATGTGTTTTACTTAGCTTGAAAACCTTGCCCATTTCCAGAGGATATGAGTGAGATGCGCACCTAGGTCTTGAGTGGCTACCTTCACGGTTTCCCTCAAGTAGGTGGGGTACTCACCTATTTTTTTAGAAAAGAAAAAGGTAAATTTAATCATAAGAAAAAGAGGTTTTCATATACATAATTTAGTGTCTTCAAACAGAGAATACAAATTCCTTATTATGACTAAAAAATCCCTAAACCCAATATTTTCCTTAGTTTAAAAAAAACTGGTGTTTTAAAACATAAAGTTATAAATCAAAGTTTAGTACATCATAAAGTAAATATAATACTAGTATTATCAAAATCTAAAACATATTTTTAGTTAAGACCTTGTTTTTATACATCCAAGGATGAAAAAATTTATAAAATATTTTCAAGACATTTGAATTATTTTAATACTTAATTCACTAAGTATAGATAAAATATTAAATACAAAAATAGTTATTAATTTCATTTTCCCAAAGTACAATTTCAAACAAAAAAAAGTTTCTTTGTACAGAAATCATGCAGTATCAAATGTGTGCTTCTTTTGCTATTTCTTTTTTAAAAAAGGGGTTTTATTCAAACCCACTTCAAACATTAAATAATTATCCTTTTAAAATATATAAAAAGGGTTTATTAAAAACATGTTTAATGTTATAACATCAACACACACTTTAAACATTTAGGGAAACTGAAAATATCTAGATACTTCAAATTAAACAACTTGAAAACCCAACGACTATAAGGTCTTATAGCCGGTTGACCCTCAATGATCACCTCAAGGAGGAAACAATTTGATTATCTTTTTTGGCCTTATATAAACATGAATTAGGGTGATCCAATTCCAAGAAAACATAGAAAAGATGGTGCTCATCATTCCTTTGACGCTCAACATGTTTGTTGTGGTTCTTTCCATACTAATATTCATTTTTACTCATTCGAAAGAACCTTATTATTTTCATGGGATTATGAAGGTATTGGGTGGTATCCATGTGATTTTAAATGATCTTTTAGTGGGTATTCGGGGGCCATAAGGATCTCTGGTCTTATTGTAATGTAATAATTTTTTAGTGTTCATTGAATAAAGAATGACTTGTGTTTATTTCCCACTATTGTTTTGGATAGAATGAGAATGAATTAAAACCATACAATAGTGTTATTATATATGAAATAAGTTCTGGGCATCACAAGGATATTTTTAATTTAAAAAAATATCACAAAACATAGAACAATTTGGAGATTTCAAACTTTGAATAGTTTGAATTCATAATTTATAAAAAACAGTATGGTTACCCCTACTCATCAAGATTTTTAGGTTATTTTATACTATGTATGAATTGTTAATCTCGGTGGTGTGTGGTTTAGTCCAACTATGTGTATCCAAAGAGTAGTTTTGCGAGACCTTTGGTGAGTTTGGGTTGTAGCGCATGGATTAGTAAATCACGTAACAAGAATTTGAATCACCTATGAAATTTTATAGTTCCATTTTTCATGGTTGGAGCATGGTTTTTTAAACTATGTCATGTCTCTAGGTAAACTATGTGAGTGTGTTTTTCATAAAAAGTTTTGTATTCACAATTTGGGTATGGTTTAGAAAACCATTCAGTGAAATAGTGTGGCTTTTCAATATTTATTAAAAGTAGAAATTATACTTTCCCCTATTTGATTTTAATCACCCATATATCCATTAATCCCCCTCTTATTCAAACTAAATAGGCGTTCAGCCCATAGGATCTTCTTCCCTTATAATTCCATTTTTTGGATTTATAACACATATTCAAGTGGGTTTGTTCATGGTATGTACCTATAACCTCTTCCTATCTTATATTATTTCTTTCCCTTGATTTCTAGTTCCTCTGAGGAATCCTAATCTCTATGATGGCCTATTTAGTGATGGGGTTAGTCCCAATCATGGATATTTTCCAATATAGTGGTTCCCAAGGGAATGCATTGGCTTACGGGAGTATCCACCATCATAGGTTACAAATTTTTTCATTATCACCATTGAAATGTGGTTGGTTTTATTTTTCATCACTTTATATTTCATGATTTTAAATGCATAATCATTTATTAATAGTATTTTAATTTTCATTATGTTTATATGTATTACCCATGAGGGTTCAAGTTGATTTAATGTGATTTAAAACCTTATCATGGGATGAGATTCCATATATTTGTGAAAATGCCTAAATTAAATTTTTTTGAATTATTTTGTTTGTAAAACCACTAGCAAGAATTAGTCTGAGGATTTGAAAAGTGTTCTAGATTTATTGAATTTTAAACCAAGTTCTTGGTTGTTCCGAAAGTGTTTCAAATGTATGGAATAATTAATATGAATTTATAAAGGGATGTGTTAATCCTTTCATGCTATATTTTAAACCATTTTTGTAACCATTTTTATTTTTTATATCAATGGTTTGAGGTATTTAAATATTTTGAAATGATCAATGTTTTTTAGATAGTTTCAAAAGGCCGAGTTATTGCATGTTGATTAGTTTTTGAAATTCATTAGCGGATTTGAATGTTTTTAAAGGTGTCTTGAAAGGATGTATGGTTTAATTTTGAGTTTCAAAGGTGTCTTGATAAAAAAATTGGTCTAAATAGTATACTGGAATGAATTTTTAAAAAACGAGTTGAATTTACATTGCAAGAATGTTTTAAAAGAGAAGATCCAAATGAAATATTATAGAAAATGTATTTTCATAAAATGTGTGAGACCATATTGATCCCCTTATGAATCATTTATTCCCTTGGTATCTTGTAATCCTATAAGGGGATGCTTATTATTTATGGATTTTTATATGATGTTTGATTTTAATATAAATAAGGATTATTATTTGTGATATTATGGTGGTTGGGAATGTATGATTTCAAATTTTTTATTTAATCTATGTAATTATTGTTTTGTTCTAAACTCATTTGAAATTTAATTTTATACCTTGGGGGAATAGGGTAGGTGGAATAGGCGGTTGATTCTCTAAACTAGGATGATGTTTGTTAAGGGACAGTGATAAGGACAAAGAGAGCACATAAGGGAAACTTTTTCCATAGAGACTAATTAGGGACTCAAATATCCCGATGAGCATCGAGAGTGCTTCCATATTTTACAGGAATGAAAATTTCATCGAGGGCATAGGGTAAATCTAAGTCACAATATCACCCTTCTTTTTATCCCACTAGTAAGAGACCATAAATTAGGATTCCTTTTATGTTCATTTTAGCGGATTTAGATTTATTTATTGTTTATTTCCCCAACATATGGATTAGTGATTTGAACCTATATTCTTGTTTTATCCTTATTGCGAGACATTACTTATTGGTTCTTGACCACAAGAATTCTTCCTTATTTGGGTTGTTTACGGAATGTGAATGGTTTTTAAAAATAAGGAAAGAGAAAGAGAGATTTTCAAGTGATTTAAAACTATATTGTAAATGGGTTTGAAAAGGGTTATGTTCTTTAAAATATAGAATGTTGTTTTTCAAAGAGTTTTGGATTCATTTTAAGGTGAAATCCACAAGGTCTTGTTTTTGAATATTTGAGAGTGTTTGATTTTTGAAACCATGTTTAAAGGCTGTTGTTCTTAGTTTTATGTGATTCTTGGTTTTTGAGGATGTTTTAGAAAACTATTTGAGAATTTGATTCATCTTTTATGTGTTGAAATCTTTATTTGAAAAAGCGGTTTTTATTAAATAATATTATTGTGTGAATTTAAAATGGTGGTTCAGAAAAGTTGTATTGTCTATTGAAAAACATTTTCTAAGGGATTATTTTTATTTAATAAAAACCTTATAAAATGAAATTTAACCCACTTTTGATGTTTTTTTGTTTCTTTTTAATGCCTTATGAAAAATGTTAATTTTTTAATTGTTTTTAAAACTAACATATTAAGGATAAATTATGAAAGATACTACTTAGATATTGTGGGATGTAGTGAACTACAAGGATTTTTAGTTCATGCCTATATTTTTCAAGGCTAGTTTCGTTATAGTTCCTTTCAGTTATTAATATTCCATGTAAGATATCTGGTTAGATCATGATTATGGTTTATTTAGAGGTTTTATGGAGCTTGTTTGGGGGTTTTCTTCATATTTTAGTGTTTGTATCTTCCATTTGGACTAATATATTTTATACTTTGTCTTATATATATATATCATTTTCCATTGTTCATCTATTTATGAATCAACTGTATCTAGTTTGGATGTGTAGTTTTTTTATTTATAGTTATATGTTTATAAATATTATTTTTTCTACCATTTATATTATGATATGATGGTTAAATAATTCCCAAGGTATATTCTATGATTCACCTGCACCAGTTTCCAACCCATAAGAATTAGTAACACCCTTTAGGCCTTATTGTGGACAAATTCTGGAGATAGGTTAGATGGAACCCTAGGCTGGATCTCTATAGTTATTTCAAAAGTTTGTATAATAGTCTATACCAGCGATTCTCAAAGAATAATTTGTATGTGAAGGTGATTACCAATATAATATATTATTTCAATAGATGTAATTGAATCATGGTGATTGATATCTATAGAGATATTTTTTGAAACTGTTGTATAGCTCTATCCGAACTAAATATCACCCAATGGTTGGTGGAACCATTGGTATAGGCTATACCAACAGTTCTATAGAATATACCAATGGTTTTTAACCACTGGTATATGTAAAATTATTATTAATGATCAAATAGAGTTATAATGTTGGTACAGAGCTATGGATATAAAAAATGGAGTCTCATAAATTTTATATTACATGATTTTTATTAAAAAAATCTATAAAGAAAATCCTATAAATCTAGAGGTTTAATGACTTTAAAATATTTGATATATAAAAAATAAAATTAACAATAAAATAAAAAAACATTATTTCAAACTTCATAATAAAATGTTACATGTCATTGCAATCCTATTAATGCATTTGATACCCTATGGAAAATATATAAAGTAAAAGGGGGACCTGTAATGTTGGTTAATGGAAAACCATGATAATAATGTATAAAATTGTAGGGGAGGTGCATAAAATAATATCATAAAAGAGGAATATCATATATAATAATGTGGAACAATTTCATAGAGAAATGTATATCATGGTACATGACATCATAAGAATATGTATAGAACATAATACATGACATCATAAGCATAATCCAAGGCTCTCGGCTAATACAACATAACATAGCATTGTAGGATAACTAGGTGTGCACTATAACTGGTATCTAATGAGATAAAGAACCACCCTATTCATTAGAGGGAAAATAATTTCTAATCAAACCATTACATCATAATATTTACATGAATATTTGTTCCACATAATAAAATCATACTTAATGCATAATCATAAGAAGAACCCATGATAATGAAATTGTTTTCATTATACTTCTTCAAAACAAAATAAAATAATATTCATAAATATTCTGATGGTAAAAAGGAAATAAATATTTTATATATTTAAAACTGAAATAGGAATTATAGTTCTTAAATATGGAGTCTAATTGAATAATAATCCATAATAAACGGTGGGGAATTAGGTATAGAAATGAACATATTAAATGATGTTTTTAGAAATGGGTATAGTGCCTTTAAAGAAGATGTGCACCTTATTTTTTTCTAAAAACATAATTAAAAAAATATTTATTTCCCATAAAATAGTCATAATTTTGTAAACTCTTGTTGGGACACAAACTCCATAATATTGTCACAAGAAAAATAATAATTAAAAGAAAATTTCCCTTTAAACATGCTTGTTCTAATAAAAGACCCTGAAGGGTACTTGGAAAAAATATATACCCAAAAAATAAAGGGAAAATAAAATAATTATATACGTAGGAGACATATGTACTATATATGGAATATATACATATGAATAGCAGAGTGATAATGTGATTTTAAAGATATAAATAACAACTAGGAACAAAAGAAAGTGGTTCAGAAGTTCCTTTACCATTAATCCCATGTTATTTTGTTCCCTTAATACCTCCAATATAGCAATACTCTTTTTATTAATACATGAATATATAAGTGAAAACTATTACATTTTTTTATTATTGGTCAGTTAATTTATTTATAACTATTTCACCTAAAAAGAGAAATTATTGGAGACCCAACTTCTTTTAAATTTTATCATTTTGTTTCAATTTATTCATTTTGATTATTTGTGTTTTATAGTTGTGTAAAACTATTTAGAAAAGCTTTAGTAAATTTATAATATATAATATGTTATAAATTACAATGTAAGTGGTGAAAATTAAGGTGGTAGAGCCAACTCACTAAACAGGAGTGTTGGTAGGAGGACTAGAATGAGAAAGCGAGTGTGAAAACAGAGGCACATATGAGAAGAACAGTGGAACCACCATTCTAGGTGGAATGAAAGTGGAGATAAATATAATTTTTTGGATCAAGTTATTGATTAAGAGTTGTCCTTGGTACATGATTCTAACTAGACTGATGAGTGAGTTGTAATATTAATCCTTGTAAGATCGAATGGTCTTCTGACATGGGATACCAGATGTGGTGACACAATAGATATTATTTAAAAGATACCCAAATTTACAATGCTGTAAGATATATTATATACAAGCCATTTAATGAAACCAAGAACATAAACTTCAACATCTGGACAAATGACAATTTCATATATTAAAGAGTATTTATGAAGCATGGTTTATTCGATTGATCTATGCTTTCGATTTCCATTTGATCAATTTGAAGTTATGAACACAATCAATGGATCATACAATGTTGTTTTCATTAATTATATTATATAAAAAATAAGATAATGTTAAGGTAAATTATTTTTTTGGAAGGATTACAATGCTTTTTGAAGTCATGTAAGATGATTCAGTGAAAATGAAGAGGTGATTTTGTGCATGTATTAGAGGATTAAGGTGATGGTGGAGTCAATGCTACTTTTCTATAAATACCCCAACCCTCACCCATTTTCTATATTAACTGACTACATATTGAGAGAGATATAGAGAGATATGAAATCTGAAACTGGGTCTCAATGGATCTAGGATTTTTTGTAATGAATTTTTGTGATGATCATGATATGCTTACTCTAAGACATCACAACATATGCATGTAGGATGGTCAATTATACATATAAATACCCACGAGAAGAAGAAATAGTTACATGATCTAGTTATACAAAGAGGAAAAATTGATTTTGTGAGGTTCAAATATTCTTGAACAATATATCCTGCATAAAACAATTACAATTATATAAAGTGAGATAATATCACATATACTTTTTCACAATGGAATTTATAGGGAACCCACATGTTTCATTACATGAAATAAATTGTTCATATAAATTATATGTAGTGAATAGAGATAGTGTACTAAAGGAAAGTGTTTATAAAAGTGTGATTATTTGAAAAACATAAGAGTATTCCATACATGTGATGATGTGCATGCGTGAAAGAGTTAGTTGACCACACTTTTGTTGTTTAATGAGTCATTTTTGATGCATGAACACCATGTATGAAATTTTTTTCCATGAAGATAATATTATTAGGCTTTCATATATGAATAAATTTGAAAATATTGAGAATATATTTTTTGAGATGAATTGGTTTCTTTTAGTGATGTGATGAAGAAGAAAAATTATAATATCTTGAAGACCTTTTAGTTGATTATTTTAATATTATAGTGTAGAAGTTATGTATTCTAAAAATTATAAAGTGTATATTGCGATTACTTTCATATAATTTTATTTATTATATTCATGGGAAGTTTTATAATTTCAATGGAAGAGAGAAAATTTAGAATCAACACTTCTCAGCGGATTAAAGAGGAAGATTAGTTTTGTGTTGCAATGATAGAATGAAGATGGGTTATATTTCTCATTTGTGTTGGTTTTGTGTTTATGAGAAATAGTGGGATTCCAATATAATGAAAACTAGTGGTATAATAGTATAAATAAAACTTTTGGTATTCTGGTATAATTTGTGAAGTGGTTGATATGCACACATCATGGTTTCAGGATAATACCTGATCGACCCATTTTTTAATGATGATTTATTTATAGTAAAGAATATTTGCATTAGATCATCTCAATCCCAAAAAGGACATAGTCACCCACATTAGTCATGAACCTTATAAAAAAACTAGGGGTTGTTATTCATTCGCTTTCTATATACCATGTGGTATAATTGTGATTGGAAACAAGGAATATCTATTCACTCTAATAGTTGCAGTGGTTTGAATTTGAAACAAGGGGTAAAAATATAAAGAAAAAATAATTAAAACATATGTACAATGATTCACCACCTCTCAATTTACTAACATGATCAACTAATCACTTAAATTGGTATTAGGGAAAATGTTCCACCTGTGATTGGACCTAACATACCCTCTTAATTGTTTTTATCTGACATATATGAAGTTAAAATTTGAATTTGAGGAAGTATCAGAGTTTCCTCAGATATAAAATATATTTATTATTTCTTCTAGTGAAAATAATGAGTTTTCATGAAAAACCATGAAAAATATATATAAGAAAATTGTAATGAATTTGATAAATAATTTGAAGAAGAAAGAGGGTATACCACACAATAAATGTAGTTAGAGTTGTATTCTATCAAAATTATGTGTTAAATTAGTTGATAATGACCCCTTGATGATTCTAATTCAAGTTGTGATGAAGATAATTTTATTGAATCAATGAGTTAGTTTCATTTAAAAGTATAATATTATATAAATAAAGTCTACATTGAATCTATCACTTACATATTTTAGCACATAAAGGGACTATATTATGAAAAATTACATCTAGGAGATAAAGATGGTGATACAAATAAATCTTTAGATAAGAAGGTTTAAATATGAAAACTTCTCACGTAACTTGTTGAAGAAAAAAGAGAAACTATATTAATTTTTAATAAACATATATCTTATGTTGAATAATAGTTTCATTGAAATGAGGGTGAGAAATTAGTGAATGAAGAGGTTCTTAATGAGATGATCTATACACTTGAAGATTCTCATAATGATACCATGAGTGTTAATAAATCTTAGTTAGATATGAAATAAAGGGATGATACATTCATCCTAGATAAATAATAAAAAAAATATATCATATTACAATTAATGAATCAGTTTTGTTGAAGATGAATTATAACGATCTATTTTTGAGATGTATGTGATTGAAAATGTTTTTTTAAAAGTAATCCATGCATCTAAGAAACAATAAAAAACCTCTAAGAATGTTAAATAATCCAAACTAGTGGTTATGTAAAAGATAATTAAAGAGTTTGATAATTCATTACTATATGAAAATCAAATTGATGAAGATAATATTCAAAAATTGAAGAGTCCATGGGAATATAGACTGAAATTCAATGAGGAATAAAAAAATCTCCTCATCATGAAGTGTCTTTAAATGGATGTAAAATTGAATAATATAAAGGGTTCATACTTAAATAACTCTCACAAAGAGTGTGAAGATATATTGAAGTCACATAAAGACCAATAAAAATATTTTAATTTGAAAAGTCTTGAATTGGTGGTAAACTTTATTAATTTAGAGAACACGCAAGTCAGATCTTCATAAAATTACGAAAGAAGAAATATTTACAAGAATGTTACTTATAAGAGTCTAACATTAGAAAAGACCAAATGATAATAAGATCAAGATATTATATAAAGATAAATTTATTACAAGCTCAATAAAATTGTTAACCATTATTTGTAAAGTTTTTGATATATTATTATTATTTTATTTTTTAGTACAAGTTCCCAAAGGAATTCAAGTCAAACATGAGGGAAATGAATGATCATAAACACACCATTTCATTAATGGTGTATGCGAATAAGATTATATATTATTTCCCTAAAAAATATCCATGATTAATTAGATAGATTTAGTTCACCCATCTAGGAGAGTTAATTTGAAAAACCACCATATTTTAGTATCTCAACTAGAATTATAGTAACATTTGATGTTCTGGTAAGGGCTATATATGATGATTTCAAATATTGACATTCTCAAAATTTATGTTTTTCATTTAAGAGTTATTTTATTCCATCATTATATGAAAAATAGACAAAAATAGGAGAAACTGAGTATTTCATATCCAAAGTAAAATAGATTGATAAAGGGGATTTAAAATCTTACATTTAATTGTTTTTAATATATATTTTGATATTAATACATGATATTGGCTGAAAATATTTTGAACAACCACTAAATAATTTTTTAATTTTGGGATCGCATGACAAATAGTAATTGATATAATTGATGAGAAAACTAATCACTCTTTTTTTTCTATATCGATCATATATCACATAAAATTAGAGTTGTTAAATTTCATCTTTTTTCTAATTTTTTTGAGATTTCATCCTTCTATGTGGTAAATCATAATATATATATCAAAATAGGATAATATGTTTCTCTTACAATTTGGATGATGTAGATGAGAATTCCTTCCCATACACACATCTTTAGTTTTATTATCAATAATGGGTTGAATATAACGTTTTCATAAAAAATTAAATAGTTATTAATTAAAAATATAATATGAGGGAATGAAGAACCCAAGTGGTTTATTGAAGTTTTAATTATGAGGATGTTGAATTTTTTTAAATAAGGTTAGATGTTTGAAAATTCAATTCATTTAAATGTGACATTTATAGAGATGTTCCTAGTTTCCCTAACATATTATAATTGCATTAGGGGAATTCACATTGTTTAGTAAGTAAATTTAGAAGAAGTTTAAAGAGTAGAAGCATTTAGGTGGATTTTATGTGTAGGTATTTAATTAGTTTTTACTAGATAAATTTATTTTGGGATTTATTAAATCATTGTAAAAATACTCAATCCCAAGAAATAGCTGAATCCTGTATTGATGGAGGAGGCCTAAACCAGTAAAAAGATCCAAATAACTTATCTGGAGTTGCCAAAGGTGTACCTACATGAGTAGGCGAGTGTTCACATGGATGTGCATTAGTAATGAGTGGTGGAACCACCATAAAAGGAGGTGTGATGATAGAGGGATCCACCATTTGTCGGTGCTAATTGGATATTGGGTGGTAGATACGACACACTCTTTTGGATGGATTAAGGAGTGAGTTGTAATATTAAGTTCTTCCAGACTGAATGGTTTACCAATGTGGTATATGATATGTGGTAACACTATAGTCCCAGTTTAAAAAACATAGAATTATCCTACACCATTAGATCTATGATATGAAGGATGATCTATTAAGCCAATATAATCAAATTCTACCTCTAGACACATGAAGTTTTTGCATACGCCAATGTATTCAAGCAACACTCTCTATTTGATCAAGCCGTTATTTTTATTACTATTTCATAAAAATGATGTTTGAAAATGACCAATTCATCATTCAACTTTATTTTCATGACTAGAAAAATTATAATGGTAAATTCATTTTGTGGAATGATGATGGATTTCATTTGAGGTTATATAATGTGATTCAGTGTAAATGAATATGTGATTTTGTTCTTGTATAATAGGATTAAGGTTATGGGGGAGTCATTATTTATCATCCATAAACACCCCAACACTCATAGATTTGTTTTATGAAAAGATTATAAATAGAGATAGAGAGAGATAGAGAGAGAGGGATATTTGAGAGATGAAACAATGTTCTGAATGATATCTGATTTCATGTAATGAATCCGAGTGATGTTAATGCTATGATTCCTCTAAAAATCCACAACATCTATATTAAGTATGGTCTATTCCATGTATAAAACCGTACAGGAAAAAATTGTTTTCCTTGATCTAGTTATGTAAAGAAGAATGACTAATTTTGTAATCTTTAAAGCTTCATGAAGAACATATACCATGTAAAATAATTTCACATACATGAATTGAGATAATTTAACAAAGACTGTTGTGTAATGGAATTCATAGGGAATACAAATACTATATTATGTGAAATAAAATTTCCATGTAAATAACATAATGTGCGTGAGGATACTTTTTTTGGGAATGTGTTGAAAATGTTTTGAGTATTTGAATATAAAGAGTGTATTTTATGCATGTTATGATGTTCATGCATGAAATAGAGAGTGGTATCCACTTATGTTAATGCATGATGAATTTTGGAGACAAGAAGATAATTCAGGAAATATTTTTTTTACGAAAATAATATTCATTTTCATTCATACCAGAGAAAACATTAAAATACTATCAGTATTATTTGTTTGAGTTGAAGTGACATCTTTTAAGGAAGTGAGGTAAAATACAACATGTATTATCTTAAATACTTTTAGTTGATCATTATGATATTGTAATGTGGAAGTGATATCTACTACTCATTCAAAATAGAATACTAAGATGACTTGCATACAGTGTTATTTATTATATTTTATAGTAGTCAGAAACTTTCATTGGAAGTGAAAAAGTGTATAATTATATTATCATAGTGGGTTGTTGAGGAATATTAGTTTTCTCTTACTGCATAAAATATTTTTTTTGTGAAAATTATCGTTAGGATAGATTTTTGTTTGTTAACATTGATGGGATTCCATTATAAAGAAAAATTAGTTGGATTCTATTATAAATAAAACTGGTGGGATGCCGGTATAATTAGTTATGTGGTTGATACATACCCATCATGGATTTTTTCATAATACATGCATCAATAAATTTTAATTAATTAATTATTTATAGAGAGGAATCTATGTCTTAGATTAACCTAAACACAACATGGACATAGTCACCCACATATGGAGAAATTTTTTAAAAGTACTATGTGTTTTGATTCATTTACATTATAAGAACCTGACCGTAAACATTACATATTCTAGTGTCTTTAGAATATAATTCACTTTATTATAATACTCAGGGTATTTTTGTATTAATTTTTTAGAGTCATAGTTCATAAATTTTATATAAAAAACCCATATATGTATATACAATGTGTACAATTCAAATTATTGTCTATTATTCCAATAATATATAACTTTTAAAGTTAAAAGTGTTTTCTTTTAAAGATAAATATTGATGCCTTTTAACTTGACTTCTTCATTTACCCTACCCATCCTTAAGCCCCCTGAAAAACATTTTATGTGATCACAAAAAATCTGAGTATGGTACATAGAAAATAAACAGGGAAACCATTATTCCAGGAATACATATAAAATATTACATTTTTTGAAAATAAACATTGGAATCGAAATAAAAATTTTATTACACATTAAATCATCTTCTCTACCATAATATTTTAATAAAATATTTCATAATAAATATTAAATGAAAATTAAAACTCGTAAGTATTCTTTGATATCATGAAATACTCATAATAACTGTCTCACAATGTCATACTCTTCTACTTTATAAACTAGCATATACATTCCTTTACCTTGTGAAATTATGAGATTTAAATAAAAATACATAAAAATAAAAGATAAATGTTGCAGGTAACTTCGGGCATCATTTTCTTATCATACATAATTATGGAGTAACAGTCATGTTTACATATAAAATAACCCTCATGTTTATATATAAAATTACCCATGTGATTATACTTTGAGTAATCATCATAGATACACATAGAATAACCATCATAGTTTACTTCCAACATAAAAATATCCCATGAATTGGAGGATAACATAGAACCTCCCATATTTAGTTTTTAATAAAACCACTTGTGATCATAAAAAATGCCCAAGAACCATTATATAATCATAAAACATGAAATGTGTCATCATAAAAACATTCTTAGAATCCATAGGAAAAATAGTTTTAGACATTGACATATCTAATTACTTTAATAAAACCAAATTCTCAATACTAAAATTACAAAAAAAGGATGATTTGTTTGATGAGAACATGAAATATTATAAAGGAATCCAAATATCAAATAACGGTTATGGCAGCGGGAAATTTTGTTGTCTCTATATACGTTAAAATAGAACATTCTTTTTTTTGTCTTTTGTAAAGAAGCTAAAAACAATCTATAAAAATATTTATTTTGAAAAACAGTGAAATAAAGTTCCAAAAATCAGATAATATTCATACAATTCATGTCCATAAAAAAATTCATAATAAATATGTCATGACCCGTCCTCAGGACCCATGTCGTGACTACCCCAAGACCTCCTTCCATAGGCCAGGGCCTGGCGACTAGCACCAAAGGCGTAAATCCCGAAAAAGGGGAAGGCATTGCCTTTATAAAGAAAAAAACACCACAGAGTAAGCAAGAAGATGTATACACTAAGTAAAACTGGGTACAATAGTAAGTTCAAAAAGTAAATGGGAAAGAATACAAACCCAAACTAATAGTAAAGTACAACTGGAAAGAAAGTAGAAGAACTAAATGTAAAGAAGCAACGTCGAGTCCTCCACTGGAAGTCCCACCTGAAGTGTGGGTACAGATAGCCTCCTCAACTCCTCGGGTCCAGCCGTCCGCTCCGTGTACGTCCTGCCCAGTGGTCCACCTCTAGGTACCGACCTGCTCCACAAGCCTCAACCACTATCAGCGTTGTCCGTCATCTACATCCAACACAATGTAGTGTGGACATATCCCGTGAAGGGGTGAGTATACGCTACTCAGTAGGGACCCTGAGACTCCCGAAGGTCTCCCAGAATCCACAAATGATATTCCACAAAGGCATGATACAATCACGAAGTAACATCCAACACTACTTAAGTATATGCTGATACATATACCTAAGTCATCAATTCCAGTTCGACTCCAACATCCGATCCCAAGTTCGATCATGTCCATACAGGAAAGTACAACCCAATCCACACAGGAAAGCACAAAAAAATCCATATAGAAAATCAAGTCAATCATATCGAAGATAATGATTGAAAGTCAAGACTCAGCTCACACAGGTATAATTCTTCGTAACGTGATAGAGATGATCAGATGTAGCCACTGATTCATCTAAGATAGGACCCACATAGGATACAAAAACCAGCTACTCTGCCAGACCCATGTAGGATACAAGAACAAAGTCAAACACTGTCGGACCCACGTAGGATACACGAATAGTAGTACTGCTAGACCCACATAGGATACAAGAACAGTAGTCATCGTCATCGAACCCACAGAGGATTTCAGTACGGTCTTCATCGCTGCCGAACCCATGGAG
Organism: Viscum album; assembly: GCA_963277665.1. NCBI lineage: Eukaryota > Viridiplantae > Streptophyta > Magnoliopsida > Santalales > Viscaceae > Viscum > Viscum album. The sequence continues at coordinate 69,385,244 of OY728126.1, forward strand.
GATTTCAGTGCGGTCTTCATCGTCGTCGAACCCATGGAGGATTTCAGTACGGTCTTCATTGCTGCCAAACCCACGGAGGATTTCAGTGCGGTCTTCATCACTGCCGAACCCATGGAAGATTTCAGTGCAGTCTTCATCGTTGCCGAACCCACGAAGTATTTCAGTGCAGTCATCTTCATTGTCACAGTCGCATCCAGCTCTTGGGTTCCTGCACACAAAATGCTCAATTCCGGAAGGGTCCGCTCCATGAGCCAAGGGGGTCGGTACATCAACTGACACATAGTACGAAGTTGATGTATCCCAAAGTTCCGTCTCGACAAGAGGAACTCAACGTGATAGACAACGCGTCAATCAGATTTTTGGTCTGAGAGTTATCGGCCTTTTCATTTCAGGGGCCCAGTTGGTTTTTAAGTCAAAACCAACCCGAACGCACTCCAACTGCGTCCAAATATCGATCGGAGTAAGCCAAAAGGTCCATCTCACTAAGAGGAATCCAACAAAGTTGACGACACGTCAATCGGACATCTGGAGATTATGTTATAAGCGTTTCTGGTACGAGGGCCCAGTTGGTTTCGTGTTCGAACCAACTATTCCATACACAAGGTTCTCCTAAATCTTGAGTGTAATATACCAAAATCAGAATCTCGTTCCAAGGATCGCTACGAAACTGATAGTGCGTCGATTGTAGGTATGTAACCCAAGTTATGGGAAAAGATCTAAAGTGGTCCGAAAGTGGGTGTCTGGGCCCGGTTCGATCCGGCCCAACCCCCTTGCGGCGGCCCTAACTGGGTCGACCCGACCCGGGTCTGGGTCCGGCCCATTAGGGCGCAGACCAGCCTGGGGGTGCGCGGCCCGACCCAGCTGGGCGCGGCCCGGTCCGGCTTGCGCAACCCGGCCCGGCCTGGCCGGGAAGCACACTGGCTCGGCCAGTGGCTGAGCATGGGGGGACGCGGTCCCCCCTCCCTTCGCGCTCCGCGGACGCGGCTGAAGCCGCGGCGGTTCCTCCTGGTGGCACGCCGGGACACCGCCGGCTCTGGCCGCCGGTGAAGTTCGAGGGCCACCGGAGCCGCTCTGGTGGTCCGTTCTTGCTCCCGTCTGTGCCTGGGGTCATCTCGGGACTTGTAGATTACTATGACGGCCTCCAATCGTTCAACGGTCCCATTTCATCGTCAACCAATGTTCCATGTGTCATAAATAGAGAATCGGTGGGTTCAGACTTGTTCGTTGGTCCACACCCACTGTGTTAGTGGTTCAAAAGACATCTAACAATTAAAACACATGTCGAGGATATAAACCACATAAATTAAATTAAACCAAAACCCCTACCTTGAAGAAGTTGTCGAACGGGGATCGTCACAGGAAAAGACGTCGCAGAAGATGTCATCACAGAAGAGGATCGTGGGCATCACGGTACATGACGTTGCGGAGAAGAGGATTGTCGGCATCACGGTACACGACATCACGTTGTAGATCACCATGGAACTTGCATTCTTCATTGTTCTTTGCATTCTTCAACGAGGAATAACGTTCTTCAAGACTAGAGTAATTTCTCCCCAAATCTTCTCGCACAACACATCAACAATAATAAAATAAGGCTTTGCCTTATTTTATTAATCATGCCATCCCTTTTTGAAATTCTAAATTATATCACGATTTAATTAATGTGCATTGGCCAACTAAAGAGGCATTTAATAATCCAATTAAACGCGAGAGTTGACTTGGCATTTAAAAAGGGGGTGCAGATGTGTTACAGAAAAATTAATGGTGGTTTTCCAATTTAATGGGAGGTTTGAGGAATTTGAATAGGTGGGTATCATGTGGGTCCCACCTCACTAGTATCCTATCAAGAGGGGTTAGGATTTAGTGGGTCCCACCTCAACATCCATACGTAGGTTTAAACTACTTAGAATAAAAATAAAATTTGTAGCACAATATTTTATTTTATTCTTTAGTTAACCCATTTATTTAATAACCTCACCCAATCAAACAAAACTCCAGAGAAGGTGTTCCTAAGTAATTACTGGATCTGTGGTATCATCGGTGCCCTTGGATTTCGATTCCGAGCACCGGTTCAAAAGTTAGGAAAACCCGCTTGTTCATTCACTGAACGTACCCGAACTAAACTTCAGAAAATGATTCCGGGCACACCGGGCCTCGGAATCAGGTGACGTTAGAAACTACGTACTTGTTAAATCCCAAAGAAAATTAGGAAAAAAATTTCCCTTGAAATTTACGGGTCTTTACAAAATCACTTTTGAAAATATAAAAATGAAGCACATAATAAAGAAATCATTTTCATTACAAAGAATCGTGGACACATATAGAGGATATATAAAATCATTGATGCATCATGATGGTGGGAAATTAAACTCATTCCATATATGTTAAAAAATACATTTGTTTTGACTTTGTACAAATATTTTAAAGGGAAATTTTAAATGGGTAATTTTAAAAGAAAGTCCCTCACCTTGAGTCTGAATAGTCACCTACTTTATTTATCATCCTCTTTTTTGGAATGTATGATTTGATTAACACATTATGCACTGTAAGTTTTGTTTTATGCCTAAAAAATACATCTAGAATGATTTTAGGGATAATAAAAAGGTATTTTGGTAGGGAATGACAAAACTAAATGAGTTTTCAAGTATGAAGGAATGAAGAAGAATAGTTTCCCATTTAAAAGATATGAGAGGGACACTCCTGGAAATTTTTAAATTTTTAAATTATTATAAATTAATTTTTAATTTTAAAGGGATCCAAATAGATTTATTTGTTGTTAGGATGATTATGGGTCAAAATAGACTCATCCAATTATTTTTTAGGACTTTATTTTACATTTTTTCGATTATTGTTTGGTTTAAACCCCCCACTAACCATTTTTAAACTTACCATAAAAATGGGTTTTTTTATCTTTGAAGGTAAATATAGTTCGTACAAATGAAAAAATGAAAATAAATGTATAATGGTTTATATTATAAACCATAATATAGTCACTTATATGAATATAATATATTTATTTATTTAATATCATTTAATAATAATTATTTATTATAAAATATCATTAATGTCAATATTAGAAACTATTTATTAGTTTGATTTTAATAATATAATGAAAATAATTTAAATTCTAAAAAAATATATTTTTTTATATCCCTAAAGTTTCATATTAATATATAATTTTTTTGGATTTTTTTATTTTTAAAAAATTAGTTTATTTTGATATTTTCAATACCATTTATTTTATTTTCCATTAATTGAATCATTACATCATCAACATTATGTAATAATTTATGGTAGTTATTTATTCACTTAAAAATTAATATAAATTACCATGATGAATAAAAATATTTCATATTTCAAAATAATATTTTTAACTGATCATATCCCCTAGTAATATTCATGGTAAAAATATTATAGTTAAAAAAACAAGAGTGAGACATTTTTGTCTTTTTAAATAAAATTTCATAAAGGTCATAATATTATATAAAAGTAAAAATGACATTTAACCATATATTGGATGGTTATGGATTAAATAGACTCCTAAAATAGAATTATGTCATTTATTATGGTTATTTATATTTCATATAACATTATCACCATTAAATTCATGAAACATACGCTTCTTAACCAATTATATATTTTCATGTAACTCATGGACTTCCTTTGAGATTTATTAAATATTTTTGACAAAGAACATTACACTGAAACCAGAAAAAAATCATAGGATGTTCATGAATCTTCAACTTCTAGGATAAAATTAACCAAATCAATAACCATATGGTCATGATTCAAACGTAACATGTTTAATGGAGAATTAATTTTTTGAATCAACGCATCATCCACTAATTTTTTTATTTTTTTATGATGGAAATGGATCAAGAAATCATTATCCTTAATCAGTTTTATACTAAATATCAAACTCATATTCAACATTTTCTATGTAAGTATATACTTCAAACTTTTATGATCGGTATATATTTAACACTTGGATCAATATAAATTAAGCCTATAAAATTTTAAATAAAAAACCAATTTAGATAATCCCAGATCATGTGTAGGATAATTAAGCTCATTAGATTTTAGTTTGCATGAAGCATAACCATTTCCCGGATAATTATGTATTAGGAAAAAAATATTTCCCTTCAAAGAGAAATCATTGTAGATGAAAAATTCAACACTTATAGAAGGCATGGAAAAATTATAGTGTTCACCAATATTCTTTTTAGTTACAAAAAATAGTCATCTCATTCTTCTGTAGAAATTAATTTAACGTATTTCAGACTTAACTTAGTCTGTGGGAAAGATAATAGTCAATGTTTTAAATAAACAATCGATAATGTCCCAGTAATTGAAGAAAACTTTGAATCTCAGTAATATTTATAGATCATGTCTATTAATAAACCACTTTAGTTTTTGTGGGATCAAAAATTATATCATCTATATTTATGATATGTCCAAGGAATTGAATATATTGAAACAAAAATAGAATTTGATAAATTTTCCATATAAATTATTTTGTTTCAGGGTTTTATAAAAAATCCTAATATGTTGTTTATGATCCTCTTAAAATTTGTAATTATCCAAAATTTCATTAATTAGAAATGTAAAACATATCAATATATTCATCAAATAATATATTCATATGATCCATAAATACAACAGAGGAATTTTCTAAACCAAAGAGAACTACAAACTCATAATACTCATATGTAGTCTGGAATTCTATTTTCATAATGTCAACCTACTTCACCATTATCTGATGGTTCTCAAATATCAAGTCATCGTTCAAAGAAATACTAAGCTCATTAGAGCTGACCAAACAAGTCAACGATATGAGGCAATAAATTATTATTCTTAAAAACAATTCTATTCAATGATCTATAATCATTGAAAATTGTAATGGAACCATCTTTATTTTTAACCCATAAAATAGGTGCACCCCATGGCAAAGTACTAGGATCAATGAAACCATTATCAAGAAAATCCTACTATTTATTTTTCAATTCTAAGAGTTCTACTTGAGAATTTCAGTAAGGGGGATTTGAAATTAGCATAACTTTAAATACTAAGTAAAATTTAAATTCAAATTTTTGAATAGTTATAACTATAGGAAACCCATAAAAACAAGTATTATTTTACTATCAACACATCATTAAGCTATACAGTTCCCTTATACTTGATAATATATGAAAGGTAACATATGTTTCCATATTTTTATAGTTTCATGGCTTCTTGGCATGTTATGAAAGGTATGGGTTCATTCTTATATAAAATCTAAAATTATTCCTGAAAAAAACTTCTCTAGATCTATAATATAGATTATCATGGTAAACAGAAATCCAATCCAATCCTCGAATAATATCAAACTCTACTTGGGTAAATACAAAATGTTTTACAGGTAATGAATTTAAATATATAATGATTTTAATATTCTTAAAATTTCTTATTTTTTCATTATTACTTACCCCGTGAATTTTTAACATATGTTTTGGATCTCTTTCATTAGATAGAAATTAGAAATTAACCGATAATTTATAATAAATGAAAAAATTTTAATAACCCAAATAAAAATGAATTTAGCATATAACGAATAAAGAATAAATTTACCTCATACCATAACATGTAAGGTCTAACATCTACTAAAGTAGTTTCAAATGATTTGACCAAAACTTTCTTCTTATAGTATAGATACTCCCATTCATTGAATTAATTTTTTGAGAAAGTATGTGCATAATGGTCCATCTCACCACATTTAGAACAATTTACTATTCACTTATCGAAATTGACCTAACCACTAAAAATATATCTTCATTGTAATAATAGGCCATATGCCCAGACATACCACATCTAAGGCTCTTATAAAATTTTATATTTAATTCCCCATGGGTTTTTAACAAAAATTCCAAAAATACGAATCTTGATTTTTGTACCTTTATATTTCATTGATTTATTCCTACCCATTTACTTCTATATAGACCATTTCTTCTTCTTGTTGTCGTGAAATACATGATCATAAGAAAACTACATTTCGATCCTCTCATCACATTGAATAACTTTTCCCTAAATTTTGAATTGAAGGGAATCCAATTCCCATCGATATATTGGATTCATTCCTAAGTAAAAGTAATTAATCTTTCTATCAACATACCAGATAAAATTTGGATCGTAACTTTCCAATAAGGTAATGTTTTCTTTATATGTAGCCATAACATCCTCCTTTTACCTTAATTCCATGAATTGTCTTTCCATCCAATGTCAAATATCCTTAGGAGAATATTTCATAATGAAAATACTCTTAAACTCTTACCATTACAAGATATCAATTTCTTCACCTTCTCTAGTATTATTAACCATTTTCTACCATTGATCAGATTAATATCCAAAATAATAATTATATTGAGTTATATTTTGATGATCTAAATATCCGATGACATAGAATATCATTTGTAGATATTTAATACATCCTATAGATACCACTAAATCAGAATATACATTAAATTATGGGATATTTTTCTAATAAAATGATCCACTATCACAATATTCCTCTATTATAGATCTGATTTATCTCTTGCATGGATTCCACCACCATTAATATTCTGTGTCAAATGAGAAATTACTAAAAAAAACTTCCCAGTTCTAATTCCAACCATTTTAGGTTGTTGATTTGGAAGGACATCAACCTCTCAATTCCTTCCAACTTTAGGATCCCTATTTCCCCTAAGGAAAATCATTCAAAAAAGATATATTTTTATGAAGATTTATGGTAATAATTAAATTCTACATAATCTCAATGAAACCATAATGTAAAATATTTTAGGGTCATTTACATATATTATGATGTCCTTTATAATTATCTAGACTTACCCACTAATGCCAACAATAAGGACCTGGCCTTAAACATTACATATTCTTGCGTCTTTACACTATGATTCAATTTCTTTTTATCGTGAAGATATTTTCAATTTATAGTATTAGAGAGTTATTTCATAAGTATTACATAACAATCCAATATATATAAAAAGTGGAAACTTCTAATCAGTGTCCATTTTCTCAATAATATAATGTTTTTAAAATGAAAAACATTTTAATATCATAAAAAATATTCATGAAATTCACCTTGACTTATTGTTTTCCCTTACCCATAATTAAGAAATATGAATGTTTTTTAAAATATGGGATAATCACAAAAATATCATTAACAGACATAAAAGGTAATAAATAATCCATTATTCCAAAAATACTTTTGAAAATTTTCCTCCTTTCAAAATAAACCTTAGACATAAAATAAACATTTTATTACACAAGAAATCAAATTATTTACCCGAATATTTTTATTAAACATTTCATAAGAAATAATAATGGAAAAATAATGATCATTATGATTTGTTTTAAATCATGAAAAACCTATGATAACATTCTCACGAATTTATACTTCGTTACCTTATGATGTTGAATTTACCTTACTTTACCTTGTAAAATCATATGAATTCCATAAAAACCAATAGAAATCCTAGATAAATCCTATTGGTAACTTGAGGAATCATTTTATTATCATAAATACCTATGGAGTAACCCTCATGGTTACACATGAAATAAACCTCATGATTATACATAAAATAACCCTCATGGTTATACTTTGAGTAACCATTATAGTTAAACTTGGAATAACCATCACGATCAAATTCCATCATAAAAATAACCAAGGAATTGGTGGGATATCATGGAACCCCCCATATTGGGGTTATAACAAAACTAACCCTAATCATAAAAAATTCCCTTGAGCCATAAAATTATCATAAAACACGACTTTTTCATTCTAAAATCATTCTTATCATCTATATAAATTTTATTATATATTGATACATTTCATTCCATTAATATCTATTTCTGAAAACTAAAATTCTAGAATAAAATGGAAAATGTGTTTTATTAGAAGAATACATGAAATATTACAAAGTAATCTAAATACCAAATAAAAATTATGGTGGTGGGAGATTTCATTGTTGCAATATTTTCTAAAATAGAACATTCTATTTTGACTTTTGTAATAAATGTTAAAATATTCTATAAAAACATTCCATTCAAAAAACATTGAAAAAATATAAAAATAAATATAAAATGTACTTTATAATTCTTGACCATAAAAAATATATAATAAATCACTTTTAAAATCTAAAAATGGCAAAAAAAAGAAACAACTTTCTTTGAAAAAAACCATGAATAAATAGAGGATTCATCAATGAATTGAGGTGTTATACAAGTGGGAAAGTACATTTATTTGATATATGTTAAGAAAATAAATTCCTTTTTAATTTTTATAAATATTTTAATTGTTATTAGGAAATATTATTTTTAAAATAAATTCCCATAACTTGAGTTTGAATTTTCACGTATGTTCTTTATCCTCCACTTATTTGGAAATTCTCATTTTACTAACACCTTAAGAACTATAAAGTTGGTATTGTACCTAAAATAATACCTAGAGAATAAGGGGATGTATTTTTGTAAGAGATTTGGGGAGTTATTGATCAAACCAAATGGGTTTTTAAGTTTTAAGGAATGAGAAGAATAGGTTACCTTTTATAATATAGGGGAGGGGCACTCTTAGAATCCCCAAAATTAATAAGTTAATATAAATTATTTTTTAAATTCAAATTGATCCCAAATGATTTATTTATTATATAAGATGATTATGGGTCGAAATAATATCATACAATTATTTTTGGATATTTTTAGCTCATCTTTCTTATCATGGTCATTTAGTTTTAACCCACCACAAACCATTTTTTAACTTTCTGTGATAACATGAAATTTTTCTCTTTGAGGGTCAATAAGTTACTATAAGTTAAAAAGTCCCAGAAATGGACCATGGTTGATATTATAAACCATATCATAATAAATTTCATGTATCTAACATTTTTAATAATTTTATATCATTTAATAAAATATTATTTATTAAAAAATATCATTAATGTCAAATTTTGGAAATATTAATTACATTGATTTTAATAATTTTATTGAAATAAGAAAAATTAAGAAAAAAGAAAATTTATTATATACCTAAAATTTAATTTTAATCTAGAAAATTTCTGGATCATTGTATTTATCTCAAATTTGTTTTGTTTTAATATTTTGAATAACATATATTTTATTTTTTCCATTAATTGAATAATTACAACATCAATGTTGTTTAAACATTTAATAGAAATTTTTCTTCGTAGAATATTTAATATAAATCTCCATGATGTGAATAAATATTTTATATTTTAAAGCAATATTTATAACAAAATATATCCCTTGGTAATATCTATGTTAAAAATATTATATTTAATAAAAACAATAGAGTGACATATTGAAATTTCATAAAATAAAACATAATAATAGTCATAATCTTATCCAAAGGGCCAAAAAATTCTATATAACATAATATTGGATGATTATGGATGAAATATAGTCAAAATAAAAAATAAAGGTAAGTGTTTGGGTCATTTTATAGTTTTTATCATTTTAGTTTTAACTTTAATTACACGATTTAACCTTGACTATAAAAAAATATTACTAAGGTTACTATTCATATTAAATAAAATAAAAAGGACATATTTACCAAATTTTGATCCACTGATTAAAAATATGGAATCCATTATAAATGTGTTTATAAATATGGAAGATGTATTCACACTAAGAAGTTCATTGGTTTGAATTTGAGAATGGGGTAAAAAGTGAATGAAATTAAATCGGTAAAACTAGTATACTCTGAATCTCCCCCACTTAGTGTACTTGCTCAATCAACTGGTCACTTAACCACTTAAAATGATGAAATATTCCATTATTGGAAATTTTCAAAAGAGTCGGATAGAGTTCATTTAATATAAACTGATTTAGATAGTTATATTCCAAGAAAAATATTTATTATAAATTTTCAACTGTTTCAATGATTTCAATCCCACCATTTTGATCAATAATTACATAGATATCATATGTATTTTTTTAATAACCCAGATTTTATTTATTAATTAGATTAAAACATTAATTTTTATTTCATATTTCATCATCGAAATTATCTTAAAAATTATTATACTTTACTATGTATGATTTGATATTATTTTAAGATATCTGACAGTTATTTTAAAGGACCGTATTTGATTTCAAGAAGTTTTAATTCATTCTCGAATTACTGTGCTTGAATCAGGAAGAAAATGGAAAATAAAATAGTTTTATATCCAACACAGTCAAACTAATGAGTTTATTATTATGGCTCGATAGTTAAATCAGTAGACTCGTTGTAAAATCATATGTAAACATGTAGAGTCGGTGAAAAATTACTGAGCACACCGAGTACACTCTCAAGGTAGACTCATAAGTTTGATAAACATGCCTAAGACACCTCCATACAAGATATTTTGGATCCACATTATAGATTTTCAAGCTATGTATGAGACTTAAGTATCTAATAAGAAATGTTTATCTATCATATGATATTTTATGTGTGCTTAGATTTTTCAAATAAAAAAGGCATATATAGAAAAAGTTTGGCTGCACATATGACATTTCATTTAAATGTAAGAGTTAATCATAATATATGTTGACCATGTTTAAAATAAATATATTATTCACATGATTCATTTTAAATGCATAGTTAGTTTAGTCTATGTGTATATGATTTCACCTACTTGTAGAATGATTTCTCATGTAGGATGTTTTACTTTGTAAAATAATGCTAATTTTTAGAAGAAGAACAAATCCGACGATACATATACTAAAAACTTCATGGTCAAACCAATGCTCTTGGCTACCATGTTTACATCAATGTAATACTACCAATGTATTCAATTTGGTATACATTAAATAAAATCTTTTAAAATTGTATGGCATATATTTTTTGCTAAAATAATGAAACATTACCCAAAATCAAAAAATGATTAGGGGATTTAAAGAACATTATGAAAGGGGAATATGACCAAGATTCAAAGGGTAAATAATCTTCCAATTTTGAATAAGATTGAATAATATGGAAATTGAGTGTCCATAAAGGAAAATGAGTCCAATAAAAGAAAATTTTGTCTAAGATGATTAGGATTTATGAATACTACTCTATTTTCTACTATGTTTTATTTTCAAAGTACGGTAATACCTTCTTCCCAATTCATGTTATCTACCATTTAAATTTAGGGGTAATTATTGAGTGATTAGGGGTGGAGAAGTTATTTTTTTTATATCATTATTCATTTCACCAAAAATAATAATTATCTCTCTTTTGTTAAATCATTTCGATATTGATAACCAATTCTTAATACTAGATGGGATTGTATTTGGTTTTAACTATGTTATTTGTTTATTTCCATTTTTAAATTCTCTAGAATCTCCTTAAATTATTTCTAGTCTATATACGATGGAATAGGCTAGTGTTTGGTTGTGAAGTGGTTAATTATTGTCTGCAAGTGTGAAAGGGGTAGTGGATGCTCATGATTTTTTAGGAATAACCAATCTCAATAAGTGTTTTCCTATGTTGATAAGGGTTGATTTTCAAAAAATCCAACAAATATAGATTGTAGGGTATACCAAGAAAAGATATCATTTTAGAATATTCTTACCCACACGATTGAACTAAGGGTGATAGGGGAAGTTATTATAGATCCTATCACTTATCATTTAATTAGATGAAGAGTTTAATAGTTTAAAGAAATGGGATAATATTGAACTTGGGAAACCAATCATGACCAAATAATATTTTTATATTTTTCTTTAATCTATTTTTCCAATTATCCTTCTAAATCCAAATCATTTTTAAAACCTTAGTCTTATATAAACCCAAAAATGTGATAACTAATTTTGTGCTCTCCTGTCTAGAGACAAACTTAGAGTAACCACTAGAACTACATTTTACAATGGAAAAAATATATTTTTGATCAGCCTCTTATAGTTGTATAAAATTCTTGGGGTAATTATGGGGGTGATAGTGTGAAAAATTTATCTTCCATTTTACATTGTAATGAATATATTTTTGAGGAAAATAATCTAGGTTGTATAAAAAACTTGGCATCATTATCGAGGAGGCAATGCCAAAAAAAATTAAATTTAACATTATATTACTAGAACCTCTAACAACTGTTTATTTGGAATTGACTCTAAAACATAATTAATTTTTCTCATCAAACAACTAGGATTTAATTTATAAAAACAATTTGAATATATTTTCCTCCTATTCTTAAGTGAAACCACTAGTTTACACCTTCTTCCTATTACCATGGATGGAAATCACAAATAGAACTTAAGAGATATCTTTGCACCCCAATTCATAAACCATAAAAATAATATTTCATATCCTACTATTCAAAAAGATTTTGAAATAAAAAATGGGTTAATATACCAACTAAAAAAAATTTATGGCTTGGTAGGTGATGATAAAAATAATAACATAAATGAATTCACTCTTGTTTATTCCACCTTGAATACATAAGGAATGGATGAGGAATAAGATAAGTGGAGGGAATTCCCATTTTCATATGAAGAAGAAGCCATGAAATGTTTGTAGAAACTACAAATCGGAGAGATCCATTACTAGGATGATTTATGTAAAAACGTTTTCTAGATATTATTTTCTACTCCTAGGAGTAAAACCATCATAAATTAAATTTATTCCATCTGAAAAGATTCTATAGAAACTATTTATTACTACATGTGGCGGTTAATGAATCTGTGTTCCCATTTCCTGCCTCAAGATATATTGGATAATAAGTTTCAAAAAAATAAATCCTTTGATCAACCCAAAACTAGTGTACAAACTCCAGTGCAACAACAATCAGGACACGATGTTTTGAGACATATAATTGAAGTTTAAGAGTCAAAAAAAAGTGGAAAGTATTTTGAACTTTATGTCTAAAAAAGGAAAACTAAAATCCTATTTAATCCTTAATCCTAAGGGAGATGTTAGTTTGATGAATATTAGGGGTGAAAAATAACTCCCACCCCAACCACACCTGAAATAGAGTAGAAGAACCAGACATTAAGACCCTTCATTTTTTATGTTTGTCCCTATTTACGTTTTAGTAAAACTTTTAGTGTCTGATTTCCTTATTTTGAGGTTTTTTTGGAATTTTTATAAAATATTTGGGTTATGGGAAGTATATTAGAGGAGCTATAAATGTGAGACATCATAAAGTATTTATGAATTAATTTTATAACTTATAATGTAAATTCATCAAGAAGGTATACCACCATTAAAAATCCGTTTCACTATAAACATGTTATGGAAGTCCATAAAAAATGGATTTACAGCATAAAAAATGTGATTCTATGTTGTAAGATTAGTTTTTATGTGGTTTTTAAGCTGATGTAATGAATTTATCAAATTACATTTATATTATGGGATTAATTATATAAATAAATTATTTCCACTTTTAATAAGCCACACCAAGTTTTAAAATCCAACTACTATAGAGCATTTTGATAATATGTATCTTCTAATTCATTCAAAGACTCTTCAAGTGGTGAAGAGTGATAAAACTCTTCTATCTATAGGCTCTTTTTCATTGGATCATAATTTCTCAGATCATATGGTTGAATTTGATCTAAAATCATTCTCTTCTTTCTATCTAATCTATTTTTTTCCATAAGGAAAACCCTATTTGATGCATGAATTTTCAGCATCCACAATTTTGGATGAAGGGATAGAAATGGAGTTCATCTTGGCTGTGAATGTTATAGTTTTTCAGGGTCTTCCTTGTATTGAGGTAGCTGTTCTAGAAAAACTCTCCAAAATCCTTTTTTTGATTATCCTAGTATATGAAATAAGTGTGATCACATCAGAACACTATAAACATGTCCTATGTAATTTGATAATCAACTATTTGGGGAGCTACATATTCTTAGACCACATTTATGATACCATTTAGTCCATGGAAATTGAGACTAGTCCTATGAATACCTGAGAGGTGATCCCACCCTTGAGTTGTGATGAATTGGAAACCTTATTTTATTTGAATTTTAAATAAAAAGTTTATTGTGGTAAATATTGATTTTGATGACATGTTTTGCCATTCTTTCTGTGTGCCCATGTGTTATACTGACATTGATTAATGTCTTATTATTCCATTTGGTTATAGTATAATTCTTATATGTCTCAACCTAGATGTGTTGTAATGCGTAAAGGGATATTCCTAGACATAATATAATTTTTATAGGTATATAATTGATTGTACTATAATTCTTATAGTGATCTATCTGAATATGCTAAAATGTTTAGAGTGTTATACTCGGATATATCGAAATCCTTAGAGGGATATGTTTGATTTTTCTGTGATGATTTGTTGTTTATAATCTAGTAGTTTTACAGATATGGATAGAGTGGTTCTATGATATGTTCATAGATATATGGAATTAATCCAATGTAGGTTTGAATACCCTTGGGTGTCATCCCAAATATTGATGGTTAGTGGAATTATTATATGAACTGTATTAACATATTAAATTAATACCACTATTTATCAGTCTATTTCATACACTATATCATCATACTAGAATTTTTTAAAATGGTGGTGTCAACCTATTGAGTTAAATTCACACACTGTTTAGGTTTCAATTTGTTACCAGGAAAGATTCCATGGATGCAAGTATGAAAAAATGCAATAGACCATATTTTTGATTTTTGTTTGCAAGATGGGTTAGAGTTTGAAGATGGGACCAACATGGGGTTTTGGATAAGGGATTTTAGAACATTTTAACTTTTTTATCAGTATTCTGTTTGTATAAAATATATAACATCAATTAGTTATAACCAACCTTCCTTGGAGTCATTATATTATTATTATATTATTCTATTTCCCTTGAATCAACTTTGGATACACGTCTGATTATTTATATTGTTTCTGCTACATTATTTTTATTTATACACTACTGTTCCTACTAGTTACTAGAGGGTATAGTTTCTCACTATATTCAATATACCCCTACTTCTTATCGGTAGCCTTTGGTGTAAGGGGATGCATTCTTTAGGTCAGGTATCCCACTCATCTCATCCACGTGAGGTTGTACTGGGTCGGGGATGTTACAAAATGGTAATAAAGGTAAGGTTAATTTTTTGTTAGTTTACTACTTGAGTATGTTTTAAAGGGGAGTAAGATATTTTGGTTCTTGGGAATGAGCTTGATCATGGGTGTAGCTGAACCATATGTGAGAGAAAAACCAAGTACTTAGGGATGGGATTAATGTACATTTTTTCGCTTGTTATGGTTGATTTAATTTAAACTGGGGTGTTTCAATTATTGTGGGATGTTACTATTTTTTTGATATTTTACTCATGGGATGATATTACATGAGATGAGTATTCATGTATCATGATAGGTATGAATGGATATATGTTGAAATTAACTATTAAAAATAGAGAAATATTTATTGCATTTGATATATCTACCCATATAAACTATGAAATGAAACCCCTTATATACCTAATGAATGAAAAGAAAAAACTATTTTGTTAGGAAAACTTACATGTGAATCATGTGTAGAGGATCTGTGATCAAATGGACCTCTATTGTTTTAACCCATCAGAGTTGATTTTTTTGTGACCTATGTTCTAAGGTGTGTGTGAAGAATTTATATATTAAATTCCTTCTCTTCATCATTGAAATGAGCATCCAAAAAGTGGAAACCAACAATTATCTAACATAGTTGAGCTGAAACATCCTACTATTATAAAGTATTTGAACGATGATCATCTTTGTAAGAGTTTCCCAAGGGTTATGAAATTCATGTAATGGGATACTGTTCACACTATACCATCAAATTCTGAGTTGATGAGAGAATTCTTGCTACAATATCCACCAATGTTCATAGCGGTGGGAGGTCATCAGGAAGTCGAGTTCTACAACATGTTAGTCTAAAAGATCATCAAGAATCTCGAGTTACCAACATATAAGAGTTTAAATCTATATCTCACATGATTTAAATACTATACATGTGTTGGTGGTATGTTTTGAATCAATTTTGGAAGAATTATGATTTATTATGGAAGGATTTTTAGGCAAAGTTCATGAGACACTTCTATCCAGAGATGTTGAGGGATTATGAGGCTAATCAGTTCATGCACCTAATTTTGGGATACATGTCAGTGATGGAATGCGTTATATATTTTATTAACATTTAGTTCTTCAACCCATCCTTGATAGTTCATGACGTCTCTAGGGAAAAAAAATTTTAGAACGGAATTTTCTATGTGATCAGTTCATATGCGAATTTATTTTTCTCGAGCAGCTTTACGGATGTGATGAACTAATATCTCATGATATAAGATAACATGAGAGAGGCCCCATGTCGTGGAATGACAGTATCAGTGGGGTGAACATTGAGCTCCTCTTTTGTAAGCATGAATAACTACTATCACAGTTAATAGTGAGGAAATAGTTGGTAGGGTAAATATGGAAGTAGGTAGTTATCCTAGAGAAATGAAGTACTTAATTTATTCTATTGTGGACAATTTGGACATAGACACTAGAAGTGTACTTAACCCATTTAGGAGTGTCATGATTATGGAAGGTTGTTTCATCTCAAGATATTATATAGAGACTCTCAATAGAATAATAGTTATAAGGGATCATGAGAGTCACCTATGTATCAGAAGGGCTCATATACATTGCAACATAAAAATATCTAGAGTTCAACTAGACATTAAGGCTGAGGTAGGGGACATGGTACCCAATATTTGGAGTGAAAATATCAAGATAGGTAACAAAAAGTGAGTTTGACTAGAGACCATGGTAGAGGGGCAATGCGGCTATATGCAATACAGTATACTCCAGCTATTTTGGATGCAGGACATTCTATATTCATAGGTACAAATCTTATATAATCTACCCTTTCATTTATTTTTTATATAAGACCATCACTTTCCTTTTTTTCATAACAATTATCAAATAGTTCTGGCTTGGTCATGGGGATCTTTAATGATGTTATGACCATCTAAACACCTTTGGAATTATGGTCATAGAATATCAAATGCTACAGGTAATGTTATTCTGAAATTGGTGGCTACCATTACATTTGGGGGATTTTCATATTAGGAATTATAGGTTTCATTTTGATAATTGGATTAGATTGATTAGTTCTATACCAGGATCACACCAAATAATATCAAATGAGAGTTACCTTTATATCTCTAGAAGGGGTAATCTATACTCACCATGATGAATTAGATCTTTAGGATATTTATACATGCCTAATTCAGTGAAGATTGGATTTTATAAAGACTCATATAGAATACCTCACTCTAGATGATGAAAGAATGTAGTTGTATACTTTTCTATCCAGTGGTGGATAATTTTCTGTTTGTATTTCCTCATGTTTTCTCCATCTTACCACCCAAATATGAGGTTGAGTAATTTATTTTTCTAGGTCCCGGAGATAAACCGATTACTATCCTAACTTACCAGATGACACCAGAAGTGCTTTTTCATTTTAAAGTTCAATTGGATTATCTAGATGAAAAAGGATTCATCTGACCTAATTCATCTCTTTGAGGTTCTCACATTCTTTTTTACCTAGAAGGATGATGAGAATTTTATTTTATGTTTGGATTACTGGAGACAAAACTAGATGATGGATAAGAACCAATATCCCTTTCTGCACATCTATGACATATTCAATCAACTAAGATGTTCTAGGATCATCAGAAAAATTGACTTATGTCTAGGGAAACATAATTTTAGGGTGCGATCATCACACATATCCTGAAAAAATTTAGGAGTACATATAAATTGTATGAGTTTGTGGTGATGCTGTCTGGTCTGAAAAATTCACTAATAATATTCATCGCCTTGATGAATCAGATATTCAAACCTTTTCTTGATTATTTTGTGGAAGTTATCATCAATGAAATCATAGTGTACTCCCCATCTATAGATGATCACGAAAAACATCTAGAAAATGTCTTGAGTGTGCTAATAGAGAATTAAATTTTTATCAAGTCATCCAATTGAAATTTATGTTTTGATAGAGTATACTTCCTGGGCCATGTTACTTCAATGTTTATAGTTTTAGTGGACCTAGAGAAGGTGCAAGTTGTGGTATCTTGGGAGTGAAAAAATAATGTCTTCTAGATTTATATATTTATGGGTTTAACATGATATTATCTGTTTTCATCATATACATATTCTATTTTCTAGAAATAAAGTTTAGGAAAATCAAGAAAGCGGTGATAGTTTTTAGTCAGATGATTGCAAGAGTGGTTTTTGGAGTTGAATAGTAGTATTACATAAATAGTGGTAATCACTTTGAATATATTGGGAAAATATTATACTATGTACTGCGATGCATCTTGTGTGAGACTCAGAGAACTTATTAAGTAGGAAACCATAGTTGTTACTTATGGATCTAGCAGACCAATACCTTATTAGAGGAATTATCCTACCAATGATATATAGTATGTTATGGTGGTATACTATTTCATATGTTTGAGATACTATATGAGGGGTGAGAGATTTTTGGTGCACACATACTATAAGAGCCTAAAATACATATATTCTTAATGAGACCTGAACCTTTTGACAAAAGAGGTGGTTGTAGTATCTTTAATATTTTGACTTAAATATGGATTACACACTAGGAAAAGGAAACATTGTTTCCAATGCATTGAGCGAAAATATTAATAAAAAGGTAGTATTTAAGTTTTCTAGTTAGTGGTTAATGATTAAAAATCATTTGAAATATGCATCTAGATTTTTAAGAGTTTTAGGGATGAGTAAATATAACATTGATATCAGTTATAACCATGTTTTTGTTCTATATCATGATAGAGTAGTTATTCGATCTAAAGGTCTTATCTCAAAGGGAACACATATATGGTGGGTAACCACAATCATGATGGTCTCTTGGAAGAAGTGATGTACATTTGTTTGTGTGGTCGTGTATGGGTTTCCAAGGGCTTATGAGGGGATATGACGGGAGACTATAATAATTTTAAAAGTGAATTACATCCTTATATAACAAAGGTGTGTCTATATACCAATAAATAGTAATAGTGTATTGGGATGAAAAAGGAGACAACGAGTTTCATGGTGATATGTTTAACTTTCCATTAGATAAAGGCTGATTATTGGAGATATTTTGGGTTATTTAAGCCTATACCCATTCCAGAAATAATAAAGAATGATGTATCTATAAATTTTATAATAGGATCACCATGTAAAACTGATGATATTAAATATTTATAGGTGATCGTGGGTTGACTATGAAGGTATCCCACTTTTTCATATCAGGGAGACCTTTACCATCAAGGATCTAGGTAGTCTATATGTTCAGAATATAATCTTACTATATGTGTTCTGTGGGGCATCATTTTAGATCAATATTATTATTTTATATATTGGTTCATGAAATTTCTTCATAATGACTTCGAAACATAGGTTTTTCTATGTAAAGATTACTACCCTTATAATAATGATCAATGTGAATGGAAAATTCTGATTACAGAGGATATGTTATGAGACATTTTTTTGATTTTTGTAGTTCTTGGGATAATAATTTGGTTCTTATTGAGTTCATTTACAATAAAATATTTTAGGAATCTATCCCAATTGGTCATATTTATCCATTTTGTGGAAGTCAATGAAATTTTCCTCTTTTATGGTTAGAGGTAGATGATTGAGAGATTTTTGGACATAGTCTCATCTTAGAGATGTAAAAGTACATGAAATTGATTAGAAAGGTACTAGTGACTATGAAGAGGCAATATAAATCACATGAAATCATAAAAGATGGCCTCTGAAGTTTGATGTCATCATAATTTTTCCTTTGTGTATTTTCTAGGATATGGAAATGTCGTATCAGGAAAGAGAGGAAGCCCAAGATCAATTTTGTCACGACATTCGAGATAGAAGAAAGGGATGTCCTAGTGGAATACTATTTGGAACATCCTCAACATTACAACACCATGCATGATGTGTTTTAGCTTTTGAGAAATCATTCTGACTCTTTTAACATGATAGAAGGTGATTACATAGATCTAGATAATAATGTGTCCTTTTTAGAGAATCTGATAATTATTGTGGACATGAGTGAGAATAATATCCTAGGAAAGACTATTCCTATGAAATGGGAGGGTCGTGGAATCATGTGTATGTGCAAGAGGAGAACAAGGATAAGGAATATGATATGTAGATATAGTATCAAGTCTTGTTTTCTAAAACCCACCAAGATGTTGTTGAGAACATCTTATGTAAAAGATGTTATTTGGTGGGGAGGTTTTAAGAGCCACAATTTTTCCTGATACATATTTCTTTATGTGTTGGTAAACTTTTTTTTTCAATTTGAATTTTTGTTTAATCTTTCGTTTGAAATTTTGTAAAGGAGTTGAGTTATAGGAAGTGTTGTAGAGGAAATAAAAATAGAAGGTTATTGAATTTATTTATGGTGTAAGTTGATAATATATGACATAAATTCCTTGGGAAGACCAAACCTCCATAATAATTAATTTATGACATAAAATAGACTGGAAATACCATAAAACATGTATTGAAATTGGAAAATGTATTTTATATTGTAAGATCAGTTTTTATGTCGTTTTTATGCTAAGGCGACTTATTTATTTGGGTATATGTAAATCATGGGATTTATAGTGTAAATCCATTATTTACACCATAAATAATACATAACCAATTTTAAAACTGAGCAGTCAAGGTGAATTTTCAAAAGGAATATATACTCCCTCATTTTCATCCCCTTCAAGCAATGATGAATGGGAAGCCTCTTCGATCCAAAGGATCATTCTCATTGGATCATCATGTTTTAGTTCATTATTTTGAAGGCAAGCCTCATTATCTACCATTATTATATTTAATCTATTTTATTTTCCTTACACAAAACCCTACTTCACATGTGTGTTAGAAACATCCTCAATTTCTTATAAAGGGAAGAAAGAAGGAGTCCAGATTTGCTGTAGTTATTGAATATTGTCAGCATCTTCTTCGAATTGTGGTAGAAGGTCAAGAAAAACACCCTAAAAATATGTTTTTATTATCCTAATATATTTAACAAGTGTTATCATGATGGAACACCATGTTCATGAACTATGTAATTGTATAATTATATTTCAGGTGAGCTACACATGCTTAGGCCTCCCTTTGGACCCCATTAAGTCCATTTTTACTGAGACTAGACCAGAAGCCACCTGGGATGTGAAACTATTCTTGAGTTGTGATGAATTGGAATACTTATTTTATGTGAATTTGGCATAAAAATAGAATTTTGGTAATTTTTTATTTTCACAATGATTTCGGACATGCTTTATATGCGAGAAGGTGTTATATTGTCTTGGGTTATTATAATGTAATGAATCCTCGAGATGGTGTAATTCTTAGAGGTCCCTACCCATATATTCTATAGTTCTTAGAGGTCTCTACCCAGACATGATGTAATTCTTCGAGGGATCTTCTTGGATATATTGTAACTCAGAGAGTTCTCTACCCATATAAACTAAAATGCTTAAAGGGATCTACATAATTTTCATTAATTGATTATATGAATCCACCTTGTTTTATATGAGATGATTTGTGGGTTATAACCTTCTAGGGTTATTATTATGCTTTCCATGGTTCTGTGACATGGTCAGATATATTCGAAATTATCCCAAACCAGGTTTCATTGGCCCCAGGTGTTAACCTAGATCTCAATGGTTATTGGATTTATTTTATGAGTCTTATTAATTTATTAAATTAATATCCTTGTTTATAACTTTATTATATGAACTATATTCTTAGACTTTAATATTTGAACATAGTGGTGTCAATTTTATGAGGTGTAGTCACACAATGTTCTAGCTACATGTTCGTGCAAAAGAAAATTTCAAATATACAAGCATGGAAAAGGGATAGGGAACCTATTGTTTATTATTTCTTACTGGATGGGTTGGAGTTTGAAGATTAGACTGAAATGGGGTTTTGGACTAGGGATTTTGAATTATTTTATCTTTTATATTAGTATTTTATTTGTGTAACATATAACACATAAATTAGTTACATCCATCCCATTATTACATGATTTTATTTTAATTGGTTTATTTGATTTTCCTTCACTCAACTATGGATACATGTTTGATTATTTATATCGGTGTCTCTATTTCCACTACAATGTTATTATTTATCTGCTGTTGTTTCTATTCTATAATAGAGGCTATAATATCCACAATATATATTTTTCACACTGACTACTAGTTAAAATCTTCCAGCATATAGGGTGTCACACTTGAGGTATTTTAGCCCAATCGACTAAGTCACATGAGAGAGTATGAGGTTGGGGATGTTTCACAGACCATGATAAAATTGAATATGTAAATTCTTTATGGACATATCTAAAAAATCAAACATGATAAGAAAATAAGAAAGAATAAGAATATAATGAAGTAGATGAGAAGTATGCAAAAAATGAATATACTAGATACACACCTCTATAAGAAAAAGAGAGAGAATAAATACCTTCATCTCCATTTTTTATGAATAATGATTCAATTCAAGAAGAACAATGAAGAAGAAATTTAATGGGATATTATAGAGATGTTTCAAAAATTTGAGATCAACATCCCTGTTTTTAATGTTATCAAAAAAATACCCAATTATGATAGGTTTCTCAAAGAGATTTACACTTAATAGAGGAGTCATTAAGTGAATTAAACTGTAAACATATGGAAATCTGTCTTAGTTTTAATCACCCTAAATCATTTTGAAAATGTCAAGATCTAAAGATATTCTATATTTCTTACAACATTGGATCATTGAATTTTTTATAGGATTTATGTGATATGAGTTCTTTTATAAATTTTATGCCTCTCTTAATGGTAATTTCCATATAGATTTATGGTACTAATATCCATAATATTAGTGGTACAACCCTTAGAATTGATCTAATTCTTTTCCTATAGAAGTATTTTGGAATGTTCTGGTTAAATTCCAAGACCTTATTTTTTTACATTATAATTATATGTGATCAAAATGGAAGATGTTATATCACTAGTAATCACAGTAATAATTTTGGATAGACAATTCATAGAGATAATTGGGTCTATTATCAATGTGCATGTGGGAAATCATAACATAGAGTTTAGAGATAATATTGTCTATGTTTATATTTTTTACTCCACAAGGAACCCCTTATAGGATCATTCACTCTATACACTATTCCGTAATGAAGAGGCTAAAACCAATGAAGAAACGTGAATGTTTTATGAAACTTTTCCTCTCAGAAAAAATTTAATTTCTGTAAAATTTATGGAGGAAGAAGATATTTTTGAATATGGAATTTTTTTTTCAGATTAGAGGAGATGTAAATTTTGAATTCATTGATATAATTGATTGTTTATTTATGAAATAGGTATATTATTTGTCATCTAATGTTTAAAAAATCCAACATATGGAGGTGATAAATAAAAAATTTATTTCATTATTAGATAATCCACCAAATTTGGAATTAAAACCAAATCCCCCTAATTTAAAATATGTGTACCTAAGGAAGAAGCAATTTTTCTAGTGTTCATTTTTAATAACTTATCTAAAATCCAAGATCATAAATTAATAAAAATCATGAGAGAAAACATAATGGAAATAGGTTATAATTTAGGATATATCCCAAGCATACCATCCAAAATCGACATACACAACATTTTACTTGAGGATATTCTCACACCTATTAGGTATCCCCAAAGAAGAATGAATCCCACATTTATTGAGGCAGTGCAAAATAAAATAGAGAGGAGATTGAATATAAAATCATATATCACATTTCTTACAAAAAATGTTTCATCCATACCCATATTATTTTAATGAAAACATGAATATTCATTCTGCAGAATAGAAAAAATGAATTGATTTCAATTAGAATTAAAAATATATGGAGTGTGTGTATAGATTACAAGAAGTTGAATTTGGTCATTGGTAAGGATCATTTACCCATCCCTTTTATAGACCAAATATTAGATATATTGGTAGGAAACAATAATTATTATTCTCTATATGATATTTCATGTTATTTTCAGGTAATAATTTACATAGAGGACTAAGACAAGACTATCCTTACCTGTACCATTGAATCATTTTCTTATAAAATAATTCCATTTTTATTTTTTAATTACATATGTAAATTTTAATAGTGTATGAAAATTATATTTTTTATATCACATTGAGGATTTTTTGGATGTATTTCTATTTGGTTTTACTATTTTTGAAGATTCATTTGTTCATTACTTGAGGAATCTTGATTTTTTTTCAAAACCATCAATGAAAAAACATATTTCTTAAATTTGGAAAGTGTAATTTTATTAGGGAAAATAAACATTCCTTAGGTATTTAATCCCAAGAAATATATTAAGGGGTGTAAATATAAAATTTAAGTGTTAAAATAATTACCTCACTTAACTTGTGTACAACATGATAGATATTTTACAAGACATGTGAGATTTGACATGATGTTTATGAAGGCTTTTAGTAATATTGATCTTCACATATATAGATTAAATTTACAATATGATGATTTATATTTAAATGTTTAATGTAGGGAATCATTTTATGAACTGAAGGGGAGATTAATCACCCCACAAGTGATGGAATCACCAAACTAAGAGAAACCTTGTGGGATTCATTGTGATGATTCTAAACATGTTGTGGAGGGATTTTTTCCCAAAAAAATTAGGGGAAATATCAAGTCATTTGATATGAATCAAGGACAGTAGATTATTCACTTCTAAACTACACAACCACAAAAATAATTTATTTTTATTTTATTTTCAATAAATAAATTCATATTTTACTTGATTGGGACTAATGTTACACTATTTTTTGATCATAAAAACCATATGTACTTTATAAAGAATTATAAATCCAAACCAAGGCTAGTCATATAGATGATTATACTTTTGAAATTATACTTAGAGGTAAAAGTAATAGAGGTTTAGAAAACCATGTTATTGTTCTCTTGAGTAGGATTCCCAATATTACTGAAGTTCAAATTATAGACTAAGTTACACTAAATGATTACATTCAATGAGGGAAGTAATTTTTTTATTTAAGTATAATTACCTAGGTATGAATTCATTATAAATTATCTTGTAACTTATTAGTCCATATATAACTTCAATCCCCCAAAAATTTAAAAAGTGAAAGATGAATCAAAAATTTACATTCGGTTAGATCCACATGTCTATAATATTTTTAATGACCATGTGATTAGAAAATTCTTTACTTTAAGTGAAATACAATATATTTTCAATCACTGTTACACCCTAGTATGTAAAGGACGCCTTGGAAATCAAATTATAGCAACAAAAGACATAAAGTCTTGAATTTATTGTCCCTATTTGTATATAGATGCATGTGTCATTTGTAATAAAGGTGAGAAAATCCAATTCACTTGAAATATTTCAAAATGACATGAAATTCCCAAAAACCAATCATATTTTTTGAGATTTTTTAATTAAAGGGAATATATTTTATAGTTTCCATTCCCATGTATTTTTTAAATTTCCAAATATTTCTTGTATTTTATTATGATTCAAAATGGGTGGAAGATAAGGCCACGAAAATTGATGATGCTCATGTTGTGTATGAATTTGTTAAATAAAAAATCTTCAATAGGTTTGGAGTGCCTAGAGATATCATCAGTGATCAAGGGACCCAATTATACAATATAAACATGTAGGATTTAGTGAATAATTATGGAGTGAATAAAAAGACATCAATGGAATACCACCCATAGGAAAATGGAAAATTTTGAGTTTCAAATAGATAAATAAAATGAATTTTGGAGAAAACTGTCAAACCAAATTGAAAATATTAGACAAAAAGGATTGAAGAAACCTTATGGGATTATATTATAGCCTATAAAAACCCCATTATAATTAGTGTACATTGGTTTATTTTTAGAAATATGTTTTTGTTACATATGGAGTGGGATAACATAGAATATTGGTCTATGAAACAATTCAATCTAGACGTGAACATAGTTAGAAATGTGAGAAAATTTCAGATGCAGGTTCTGGAAGATATTCAGATAAATTATTTAGAGAATTCCAAAATTTATAAAAAAATGAATTTAGTGTCTTATAAAAAAATAATTTAGTATAAATATTTTCATTAAGGGGATAAAGTGCTACTATACAACTCATGACTCATGTTAATGCCATGCGAACTTTGGTCAAGAAGGGGAGGTCCATTTATAATCAGTTGGGTCTATCCTTTTGGTTCTATGAAGATTATAAAAGTAGGAGAAGGAAATTTTTTTACTAATAATTGACACAAGATAAATAAACTCCATGGAAACATTCCATACGAACCGGTGGGGGAGATCCCAGTACTATATCTAGTTTATTAGTGAAAACCCATAAGGTTATAAATCTCCTTGACACATAATTTTATGAAAATATTCAATTAAATATATTATTTTATAATGAATATTTTATAATTATTTGACAAAATTGTATCATTTATGTATGGGGTTTGTTAGGTTATAATTTTCAATTTTTATTTTTAAAATTTCGTGTATTTTTCAAAATTCTCTATTTTTCTTTTTCAATATTAGTGTATTTTAAATACTTTCTTTGATAAATATCAATAAACTTCCAAACATTTAATATTTTATAATTATGAGAAACTAATTTAACCTATTTTATCACATTATATGGATACTAAAATGAACATTCTTCCAAATTCTGAGTGAGAAAATTTCATGAAGATCACAATAAATTTTGAATCTCAAGCCATTAAATATTGTTTAACATTTAAATAGCTTATCTAATAATATTACGGAATATTTTTTTGTGTATTCATTACAATTCCATTTTTCTTGGGAGAACAAATACATTGTTTAATTACAAAAACACATGGATTAATCTTGTCAAAACCTTTTTAATTCTATACTACCCACATGTATATTTATTTTGGAGCATCGTTTTTCTGTTTTGAGGTTTGAAATAATATTAGGAGTTTGGGGATGAATTTTTGATTTTTTGGAGAAAAAATTAATGAACATAGTTTTGGCACATGGTTTTTCTAATCGTGTAGTAACTATGAAATATGAAACATCTGATTTTAGAGGCATTTTACATGGCTTGAGCAGGGTTTTTCTAAGGGTGTGAGTCATAGGAAAACCATGAAGATAAATGGTATTGAGATAAGGATATTCAATTACATTCACAAAGGTTTTATAGACAAGTGTCTACTTCCTATAAATTTTTTATTGTGGGTTTCTAGGGATATTAGCTACCACATGGTTAGTGAGAAATTTGTCTAACCTTGTGACCTAACCCATGCTCCCCATATGGTTACATAAAATTACGAAATTTCCTCAATTAAATTGGTTATTTTTATGTATAATCTTCTTATAATCACTCATTATCTAAAAAAAATCTCCTTGATTCTCTAGAGGTAATATCCTTGGTTTCTTGGTGATTCTAGATCAATTTCAGTGGAACTATTAAAAGAATTTTTTGATTTCCAGTTGAATTCTTATCCTTCTTTTAGATCAATCATTCACCACCATTTCGCTTATCTCATTAGAACCAAACTGTGTTGTGATATTTGGATCTACAGGGCATTATGGGGAAATTTATTATATTTCTTATAGATCTAGGATCACAAGGGCCTGATCTCTTTGATTTCAATTTTTATTTTCGACGGTGACTAAGTTTGATATATTAGTGAGGTAAGTTCCTCTATACAATTTTTTTATCCCTTAAGTATCTCATGTTATTGTAAATTATTTTGGTCTTGTTTGTTAAATTAATATATTAGAAATATATGGGGGATGTTTTATGACATTACATCTTGTGTGTCTTATAATACAGGGTTTAAAGGTTTTTTTCTTTAAAAATATTTTTTCACACCATGTGTTTTATAAATGTCTTCAAAGATAGTTTTGAATCAAAAAAGGATTTTTTATCATGGGAGTGGGGATTTTTTTCTTGTGAAAATGTTTTATAAAACCGATATCATGGAATATTGAATGGTTTGTTAAAACATACCACATGTTTTAAATTTTATGAACCATTGGGAATGACATATACAAGCCTGAGTGTGTTTTGATCCACTATGGGATATGGTTTTGATACAAAATTACTATAATAGGTCTTAGTATCATAGGATTTCTATTTATACCAGCATAGTAATCCTTTTGTGTCTATGTTATGTATTTCCATAGGCGGGATACCAATTTGGTTTCATGATCTTAGTTTCATTTATGTATAATGTTTTAAATTCTCACTTGGTTATCATTTGAGTTATGAATGATTTGATATTTTTCTCTTTATTTCCATTAATTTTGATTTACATATTCTTATGATTTTGAATATGAAATGTTTTGAAAAGAAAAACAAAAATATGTTTCATTTGTGGTGTTTTCAAATGAAATAACATATAATTTTCTTAATATAGAACTAATGGATTCATGGTGATGTAAATTCAATAGATTCATGGTAGTATCCTACTTAGTGTTTTACATACCATGTATATATCCCTTTTGGAATATATAGATTAGGTTTTGAAAGATATAAGAAAAGGGAAGGGAATCATATAGATCTCCGTTTTCTATGGGTTTTAATTTACTTCATTGTGGGTTTGGGTGATGGTGATGGATGTACACATGGAGATTTGGGTTTTGGCATTGGTCATTAATTTTATTCATAGTTTAGTCTTTTTAATTTTCATATATGTAACCTTTTTTGTAGCTTTTATTCCATTAAGTAATATGAATATTTATTGATTTTCTGTTATAGATGAGGAAATTTTTGGTTGTTGTGTTGGCCTCCTCCTAACAGTGAGTCATTTTGGGTGATGTTTCATTTCTACTTTTGATGGTTCATTACAAATTGGTATCAAAGGTAATACCCAGTCAGATGTGTGATGATAGTGACTATGTATTTTATAGGATTTACGGTAGATATGAGTTAGAGCATTTGGAACAAGGGTGGTAAGTACATATGGGTTCCAAGACAAGTCACTTTTTTATTTGGATTCATGTTACCCTTGATGGTAAATGGTTTTTACATAGGATTTAATCATGTTGTTGGGTCATTTATATTAATATGATTTTTGTGGTATATTTAGATGACTCTTTTGTGGCCTTTTTTTCCATTCCTGAATATATTAATGCCTTAAATTATTAACATTTAAGGGATTTTATGTGAATATTATATGTTTTACCTAATCATGTTTCATCTATTGTGTGATATAGAAAATTCAACCTAAAATATGTTTCCCAAATATAGGAGAGGAATCTACAAGAAATGTTCTACTGGAAAATCCTCTTGTAGAGTCTTCAATAGGGGATGGAGTTATCTGCATAATATAGAATCTAGGACACAAGGGTTTTCGAAAAAAGGGTTGAATGGTGGATTATGGTTTATAATTTACCATGTATAATCAAACTATATTTATAGTTTCAAGGGACCCTAAGAACATGAATAATGTATGAAAAATTTGATAGAATATTCTAAATCTTGAAGAATCTATAGGACTCAAAGGTGGGTTCTACCACTTATATGATTTATGTACAAGGAAGAAAATGACGGGACACTACCGTGCATTCAAAGTTGGATCAATATATTAGCTAAACCAATATTAATAGGGACATCACTCAATAGTTTTATATTGAAATATTGTGAGTAGAAATGAATAATTAAATTTTGACTGTGTATAAAGGGGAGAATTTACTTTTAGAGTATACTACTCATTTCACCGAGTTAGTTCACATATCATCTGATATTTTTTATAATTACAACCATAAATTTTTGAGTAATGATATGTGTTTATGTGTTGATATCAAGTCAATGAAAATTTTCTTATTCTTGTAGACCTATACTGAGGGTGTTAATAAAGCAACTATGGACGAGATAGGGTTATCTAGAAATATTGGTTTAGGTGGAACTTCAGTTGTTGCATGAGGTAGTGAGAGTGTGTCATATGAAAAAAAATCACAATAATAGTTCTTAGTTTACATCAATAGAAGTTATAGGGGTATTCATAGGATAACAATAGGTAGTTTTCAATCAGTTTTGAGGACCTATCCCTACAAGGCTTGACTATTCGATGGAACCCATAACTTTCCATCATTGTGGAAAATCTAGTTAACATTAATGTTTTTAGAACAATAAATCAAGGAAATAAAGTGGGATATAGTCTTACCAAAGTATCATAGGATCATTTCAACATAGTAAGGGATGATGGATACTATTCTCATGAAAATTGGGATACCCATAAAATGATGAAATATTAAAGTATAGATGAGGCTGAATGTATTTATATAGAGAAGTATAAACTAGAGGAATCTGATGTTGGGCTGAATACTGTGATAGGTATGGTGTTCATTTTGTCCTCTATAGTCCCAAAATTGTTTTTATAGGTTCATATCATTCATTTATATCATCTATATTGGTTGATGTTTTGGTATTATTCTCAAATATTATACCATTCATGATAGATCCTTCCACTCCATTGGGAACAAATAAAGAACATGGTATCAAATGTTTTGAGTTCATGATTATGATTTACAAAACATCGTTATGTGGAATTTTTGGTTCTTGATTTTTATATATTCAACATAATAATTTTAATGTACTAGATGGTTAGTGTTCAATCCTATAAAATATGTTTTCATCATTTGGTGTAGTTTCTATCTTATGATATGGTTACTTACACCTTTCATGGTTAATTGGATCCTAGAATTGGAAGAGTGAGGCCAATAGTTTATAGTGTAGGAATAATCTCATGCTAGTTGTTATAGATGTTTCTTGATTTCATAGACCAAAGTTTTTGTATTTAAATTCCTACTATAGTGTTTGAGTACCTAGGGGGTTTTTTCTCTAGATATTTTTAGGTTACTGCCCCAAAGGGAAGTTGAGTTATCCATCAACCTATTTCTGAGGATGAATCCCATCTCTATTGAATCTTATCATATGAAACTTATTGAGTTAAATGAGATTAATGTTAATATCAAAGCTGTTGGGGCCAAAGGGCTTATTCAACCAAGTGCTTCACCTTGGGCTTCACCAGTTCTATTTGGAAATATGGTATATAATATGCATTTTACATTGTGTGGATTATGAAAAACATAATCTTCTGATTGTTAACAACAAATATCTTATGGAAATGATTGATCACCTGTTTGGTCAACATAGGGGACATGGATGGTTTTACAATATTGATCTTAATTTGGGGTACCATTAGTTAAGGGTGTAAGAGGAAGATATTCCTAAAACAACATTTAGAAGAAATTATTATAATTATTAGTATTTATATTCCATTTGGTCTAAATAAAAATCCTTCAATTTTTATGGATTTTATGAATGATATTTTTCATTAATTATTGTACTCTTTTGTAGTAATTTTTGTGGATGGTATTTTGGTGTACATCTAGTTAGAGTAGGATCATAGGGATAATTTTGATATTGACCTTAGAATTTTGTAGGAATATAATATGTATAGATATCATTCTAAATGTGACTTTTTGATAAAAGAGGTAATGTTTATAGGCCACGTTACATATAAGAGGGGTTTCTCAGGGAATCATTAAATGTTATAAATAGTGATGTCTTGGGAATAACCCAAAAAGTTGTTTGATATTCTGTGATTATTAGGTTTAGTAGGTTATTATTGAAATTTTATTAAGTATTTCTCCATGATTAAATTTCCAATTACTGAATTAACCCATAAGGATGTAAGTTTAGAATGGAATTAAAAGTATCAATGATAAATTAAGGAACTGAATGCGAGATTGAATTCATACATAGTTTTGATTATTCAAGAACAAGGTATGGGTTACAATGTTTTATATAATGACTTAGGTATTTGATTAGGATGTGTTATGATATAGGGAAAATAATAAAGGACCTATATCTCTCAGAAACTATGTCCCCATAAGAATAATTATCCTACCCATGATCATCAGTTGCCCGTAGTGATGAATGATCTCAAGACATAATGGAAATATTAACTCGATGAAAGGTTCACTATATATTCAAATAATTAGAGTTTAAAGTTTATTCTCACCCAAATAGTAGTAGACATGTGATAAAGATTTATGGTTGATAATCATTATACATTAAATTTTTATATTTCATACACACATTAGAAATGGAAAGCAGTCATCAATGCACTGAGTAGGAAGTTAATAACACAATCCTTGAAAGAATCATTAGAGGAGTAGTATCTGATGAGGTTTTTCATTAATATTATCTTGGATGTGGAGGATAATGATATTCAAGTGTTTTTAGCTTGTGATAAATCTAATTTGTCACTTGATAAACTGATTTAGCATGGTCAACCATTAATTATCGATTTTTAACATTTTCGTAAAATCATAAATGGTGGGGATACCTCCAGTGCATGGTCTTGGTATCCCAACGATGTTATGTGTTTTCATGTTAGATTGAATGTTCTGATATCTACGAGACAATAGTTAATGGATAATGGACATCAGTATAGTTAGTTCATGCACCCTGGGACTACCATGATGTGTCATGATTGGAGACATCAATATTGGTTGTATGGGATGAGGCGGTCAATTGAAGGCTTTGTGTCACAATTTCTTACTTTTCAAAATAATAAGGTAGAGAACTAGAAAATTTTTATAGTATTATATCCAATACCAATTCTAGTGTGGAGGTGGGATGTGATACCCCATGATTGTTTTGGTTTGGGATGGAATTACTATAACATACCAAGTAAATAAAGAATATGGAATTTTTATATTTATTAATATTTGTGAATTAAATATTAATTTTACTTTAATGGGGTTTCTATGTTGGATAGCTTACTCGATACACAACAAATGAGTTTCTTTGAAATCTTACGTTGCACACTAATAATATAATAATATTATTTTAAATGGTAGTTAAAACCTAGCTGTTGTAATGGAGGGAATGAATAGAACTAACTAAAATATGATTATACATGTTTGTTAAATGATTTTACATTTATCCAATAAATTTTATAGGCATAAAATGTGAATGAATCCAAATTTAAGCATAAATATTCTAATATTATTTAAAAGGACGATTAATCGACTTTTTATGGAGAACCTTTATTAAATCTACTTTAAGTCACATTTACATATTATACAAAATAAAATAATTTTTTAGAATCAAGTCATCAAAATTTACTTTGTGTAAATTTTTGGAATTTTTCTGATAAAGTTCATTTTTTAATGAATAGTGAAAAATGCTGTATTTTAGTTCAAAACCGCCTTTTAATCTAATATATTTTTATGGTTAGATTACCTTTTTAATTGGATTTATAGTGTTATTAAAATATATTCTTACAATTTAATCCAATGGCGGTCATTGGAATTAATATCACTTTGAAATTGGACATAAACAAGTGTCAATCTTTTGATAGATATTATTTCTTAAATACACGATATTTGTTTTGATAGCAGGAATTAATTATAAAATTAATTAATTCAACTTCAATGTTTTTAATCAGGTAAAATTGAAATAATTTTTGAATTTATAATATCAGATATATCTTAGGGTGAATTTTTGGAATTTTTCAGAAAAGTATCTATTTTTGATGAATAGTGAAACCACTAAGTTGTAGTTAGGAATTGATTTTTTCATTTAAATGAAATTTTACCACTTCTGTGAATTGAATTTAAAAAATCAGACATACATGGTTGTCATTAGTAAGTAAAATGTGGTTCAATGGAATGAAAATAATTTTTCATGAATAGTAACTTTTGAGTTTTATTAACTGCGATTAAAAGTAATTAGGGTAATTTAAGGTAAAAATAATATTATAAAAATATAAAAATACCATGACACATTTCTTAACATTATTGGATGAGTCATGGCCGACCATGAAAATTCATGGGACAATTTGGGGGTCCCATGGATCCACATTGGTATGATAATGACATTAATAACTTTTTATTTAAAGTAAAAATAAAAATTTCACAAACATGTATTGTTTTACTAAAATAATTTTTACATGAATTTATATATTTTATCTATTTGAATATAAAAATTCATTATAAATATAAAAATATTTCCTAAATCATGGTAATTTTTAAAAAAAAATTTAAACATCCAAGAAAAAAAATTATTTATCACACAATGATGATGCAGTGTTTACGCCATTAATGAATGATTTAAATAAATAAGAAGATAAGGTTTAAAATAATATCTAAAACTTTTCTAATTCTTATTTTATGATTTTATTTCTAACATGGGACACCTTTTATTTGGATTTAATGATTTTTGGACCTTTAGAAACCGAAAAACATTATATAATAAAATAATATTTTCAATCTTCCCAAAAGAGCCCCTCCCCTCCCTTATAAAAAGACCCCACTTCTTAACCATTTATCAGGATTATCAATCCCTTTGGATCATCCAACCTCTACAAAAATAATCTCCCAAGATCCCTCTCTTAATCCTATAAGCCTTACCTGTAATGACCCAAAGTTTCATTAATGAAAATCCCTCTTGATCCAGTTAAATGTCTCTTTATGAAAAATGTTTTTATAAGATGTCAACTTCTTTAGTGTTATGTTAAGATTTGTGACAGTTACTTTTATAGCTGTTGAATAGTGATCACATGAGTAGTATAAATATATGGCTTTAACGAACACAATTTCACTCAGACAAAGTAAGCGATGACCTCATCCAGTAGAATTGCCCCATACGAAGCCCATTTGTCGGAGCTCGAAAAAGAGGTGGCATCTTTGGGATTCTCCCTTGACCAAGCCCAAGATGAGCTTCATTATGTGAAGCTCGAACGTTATCGTCTATGGGAAAAGTGGAAGTTGATAGAGATTACCACTCGAGCGATGTTATCCAAGCCGCCCCAAGAGTTTGTTGCCATCGCACACCTTACCCTTAGGTCTTATTCGGCTATTTTAAGGGGTTATGTAACAAATAAGTAGTACTATGTTCATGTGCATTACTTTTGTATATAATAATGAATATAATTTCTAGTCATTTTTGGTACATTGTAATAGTTTTTAAAGTACAAATGGTGTTTTTAGTTATTATTTAATTAAGAATTATATTTTATAAAATTAAAGGATTTTTGAATTAAATAATATTTTAATAAAATATTATTATTAATATTAAATTAATTTTTATTAAATATAAATGATCTTATAATTTTATGAATGCAATTAAATTTTTTTTTAAGGTTTGAAAGCCATTTCTGTCAAAACCCGTGAATTTTTTATAAATATCGGTTTTTATTTAAAAAGTGAAAATTCACATATTTAGAAAATTATTTAGATATAATACATATTATTTTTGGAATTAGAATGTCGAAATTATCAAATGGTGAATTTTTCATAATTTTTTGAGACAGTCAAATTTTTGGGTAAAAATTAAATACCGTTTAAATATATAATGTGTTTTATGACATCATAATGACCCAATGGTGATGTAATAAAATACAATAATCCTTATGTTCGGCCAATATATGTTTTATCATTAACATAATGAGGTTTTGGGTTTGTTTGACCTACTTTTCAGAGCATTAATGAACCCCTCAAGACTTATTCAACACTTTTCTTTTTTAAATTAATTTCCAATGGAGTGTGAATCACATCCACATAAGAAACCCTAATTTTTTAATATGTTCGGACCTTGGCCTTGTAAAATATTGTTTTCCTATTTTATTTTCCAGAAACCATGGTCAAATACCATGGGTTGGTTTTTGGTTTGGATTATTTTAATATAAGGGGTCCCAAACCTAAATAATAAAGAATTCTCTCACCTTTCCTATATAAACCCACCCAAGCTCCCACTTCCTCCTCACTAAAATCCCTTGGAGTTCTTCCAACCTCTGCCCTACTCTCTCTAAAATCCTCCCAAGGTGCCTCATTCCCCCAATAAGCCTCTCACAAGCCTCTCTCTAATCGTTGGAAGCACACTTCCAAGTAAGGGTTTTTTTCTTCCTTTCTCATTTTTGTCAATATTATTTACATTGTATTGCCCTTTTAATTTCAATTATGAATGTTGGGGTATGGTTTCACATCTCTCCCATACTTCCCTCTTATTGTTCGAATGGTGGGATACCCCTTTCTCTCTCATTAAATTCCTCCCATGTACACCCATTACTATGCCGAAATTTCGGAAGGAACTTTTTTTCTCCTCTTTTATATTCAAGCAATACTTTTGTATCATGAATCTAAATTTCTTTTCAATTGTTGGGACATGTATCTATATGACCTCCTTACTGTCCGTTACATGTCAATATGATGAGGAACCCCTTTCTCTCTCATCAACCATTTTTATGAATTCTTATGTCACGCTGTTACGCTGCCAAAATCACACCGATTTTCTAAGCCAATATCATTGTGTAGTGAATACCATGCCCATTTCTCCATCAAGGGTATTCACCATTATACACATTTACTTATTGATTATAATTTTTCATGTATGAATTCCACATTCATTTATCGTGGAATAAATTTTTATGTTTTATGAATCCATGTTTTATGATCCATGTAGCACACTTATGCATGAAATGAAATGTTTAAGAAGGGTGCGCCCTTTATAGCGCTCCAATGCATTGGGTAAAGTATAGTATCATGATACGTCATGTGCAATGAGTTTTTACTCATTATAATTCAAGTGCAACAAGGGTTTACTCATGCTTCATGTGCAATGAGGGTTTACTCATGCTCCATGTACAATGAGCCTCGGCTCATGCTAATTCAATGTTAAGTGTTGTTGCCAAATTTCCATGTTATGATTATCATGCTTTATTGTGCCTTTATGTTCATGTTTCTCTTATGCTATATTGATATTCCTATTGCCTAACATGTATTGTACTCCTCATGTTATTCCATGTGTAATCCCTTACTGGGCTTTATAACTCACCCTTTTCTTATGCA
Organism: Viscum album; assembly: GCA_963277665.1. NCBI lineage: Eukaryota > Viridiplantae > Streptophyta > Magnoliopsida > Santalales > Viscaceae > Viscum > Viscum album. The sequence goes on from OY728126.1 coordinate 69,422,090, forward strand.
TGTCCTCAGGTTATCCCATGCAATGCTAAGTACGAAGGAATGTAGTGGTCATGTAAAGGAAGTTTTCAATAAAGATATTGTATTTGAAGTTTAAAGTTTTTATGTAATGATACTAAGCCCCAAAGACACTAAACCTCTCGATATTCTTTGTTGTATCAAGTGACGTTTTATGAAATAAATCATGTTTAAGTTGTAATAAAAAGCAGGGTTGTCATAGTTGGTATCAGAGGATAGGTTTAGTTATTTTTGGGATTAGGAAACCCTAGTAAAGCCTTGGATACAAGACTACTTATAATAAAAACATCCCTAAGTTTTGGTAAATACTTAGTAAGTGGTTTATCAAACAAATACATCCCTGTCTGGATAGGAGCAGGTAGAGGCGGCTCTAACACAGATGTATCCTAGGGGTAAAACCCGAAAACACCGCTTTGAGCTAGACTTGAACGGGAACTGGTGCACGACAACAGGCCTTGCTGCACTCTTGGTTACAACACTCCCGGGGGATATGTTTTGATAAATTCACAATCTTAGTATGAACCCTTATTAAGAGAAAAATTCCCCTAAGAATATATGTTAGAAGGTAGATCATGAAAAGCCTGGATTGAATCCTATAGAATCATGAGTTAAAGAGATTAAATTTTATTTATAAGTCATCAACTTTTGTGTTTGGATTAACCTTTATGTGTTACCACTAACTTTCCTTTTATTCCAGCCAATGGCCGATAATAGGAGGACTCGGGCAAACAACCGTTGTGAAGATCAGTGTGATGATTGTACTAATGAGATGCCCAATCCAATGGGAGTGGGAATCACGAACTTTGTCACGCTTCTCTCGCACCTAACTCAAGTTTTTAATAGAAACATGGGTCAAGAGGAATGTTCGACCCCCCCTAAGAAAGAACAAGTCGCTATCGAGAGCTTCATGAGACAAAGGCCTCCTACTTTTAGTGGATCATCTGATCCCACGATCACTGAGCAATGGATCAACTCCATTGAAAAGACATTCTCCATCCTCCAATGTTCTGAACAACAGAAGTTTCTCCTGGCGGATTATCATATGGAGGGTGAAGATGATCAATGGTGGACGTCGATCAAAAATACGAAGCCTGAGGAGGAGATCGAGGCTTTGGAATGGAAGGAATTCTGGAAGATGTTTTTCGATAAATATTTTCCGCGCACCCTCCATCTTAAGATAGAAAGGGACTTCCATTCCCTCAAACAAAAAGAAGAATAATCTGTGGGAGCGTACGAGGCAAACATCAAAATGCTTTCACGATACGCTTCCGGCTTTGTCGTTACCCCCAAATGCAAGGTTGACCGCTTCTTTGGTGGGCTGAAGCCTAGTGTGCAGAAAGCATTAGCGATACGTGACTTCGACAGTTATGAGGAAATTGTCCGATGTGCCCTCAAGGTTGAAATGGAGATCAGAGAATCACAGGGGTATCATGGTGAAAAGAAACATAAGGTGGACTTCAATGCTGGTGGGCCGATGGATAAATCCAATGGTGCTAAGAAGTTCCAGCACCTCACTTGCCAAAAGTGCGGAAGGAATCACCCTGTAAATTGCCTTAGGGGGATGAGAAAATGCTTTAGGTGTGGAAGGGAAGGGAACCTAGCTATTAACTATCGGAAAGAAGGACCCGTGACTGCGACAGAGGAGAGGAATGCTCCGTTCGAACCTCAACGCGTAGTTCAATGCTACAAATGCAAAGAATCGGGTCATTTTGAAAATCAGCGCCCTAATCCAAGGGTTATCGGAGGCAAACAACAACCTCCAAGACAGCAAGGAAGAGCTTTTTCCATCACTTCTACCGAAGTGAACCCCGACAACGAAGGGATGACAGGTACGCTAGTTATTCATTCAAGAATAGCAAACATACTTTTTGATTTAGGTTCTACGCATTCTTTTATATCTCAAAAGTTTAGTAGAACAAACCCAGCACCACCAAAAATCCTGAAAGTAAAGATATCGGTGAGTACAGAAAATGGGGCAATCATTGCATCCCATGAATATAATTCCTCCCCTGTTATAATCTGTGGATTGAATTTCCCGGAGAACCTCATCATACTACCTTTGGTGGAATTTGATGCAATTCTTGGCATGGATTGGCTTTCCTTATATAGAGCCAACATAAATTGTCGGGAGAGGGAAATCACACTCCATATGGAGAATCAACCCCTGATTATTTACAAGTGTAAGGAGGAAGATGAATCTCTTTTAGCTCCATCATCTCAAGCATGGATATTACTACCCTATGAGCATGCATATCTGGCTCAGATGATTGAGTCGAAGGAAGAAACCACCCTTGAAGAAATTCCTATTGTGAGGGAATTCGCTGAAGTGTTTCCCGAGGAACTTCCTGGTCTTCCTTCAAGAAGAGATGTTGAGTTCTCAATTGAACTTATACCTGGGGCGCTACCAATATACAAGACTCTATATAGAATTGCTGTTGTTGAGCTTGAATAGCTGAAGAAACAACTACAAGAGAATCTAGATAAAGGGTTTATACGCCCAAGTGCATCACCATGGGGTGCACTAGTCCTCTTCGTCAAGAAGAAGGATGGGTCAAAGTGGATTTGCATCGATTATTGTGAACTTAACAAAATCACGATAAAGAACAAGTATCCTATCCCAAGAATCGATGACTTGTTTGATCAGTAGCGTGGAGCACAATACTTCTCGAAGGTGGACTTGCGGTTCAGATATTATCAAGTAAGGGTGAAGAAGGAAGATATCCCCAAGACTGCTTTTCGTACAAGGTATGGGCACTATGAATTCATAGTAATGCCTTTCGGACTCACCAATGCTCCAGAAATATTCATAGACTTGATGAATAGAGTCTTTAGAGATTACCTTGACAAATTTGTGGTAGTCTTTATAGATGATATTCTAATATACTCCAAAAGCAAGGAGGACCATGAGGAGCATTTAAAAACTGTACTAGAGACTTTGTGCAAGGAGAAGCTCTATGCGAAGTACAGAATGTGTGAGTTTTTGTTTAAGGAAGTCTCATTCTTGGGCCATATCATCAAAAGCAATGAGATATCTGTGGACCCCTCCAAAACAGATGCAAATGAGGGATGGTCGAGGCCAACATCAGTAACGGATATCCGTAGATTCTTGGGGTTAGACGGATATTATCGATGATTTGTGAGAAATTTCTCATGATTGTCCTACCCTCTTACCAAGCCAACTCGAAAGAGATTAAAGTTTTCTTGGAGTGATGAATGCGAAGAAATCTTCAAGGAGTTGAAAAAGAGGCTTATCACTGCACCCGTGCTCACTTTACCGACAAGTGGGGAACTTTTTGTGGTATTCAGTGATGCCTCAAAGAAGGGCTTAGGATGTGTGCTAATGCAGAATGATAAAGTGATATCCTATGCTTCAAGGTAGTTGAAAATCCATGAGCAAAACTATCCAACGCATGATATGGAGTTGGCGGTGGTGATTTTTGCCTTGAAAATCTGGCGGCATTATCTCTATGGAGAGAAATGTGAGATATATACTGACCACAAGAGTCTTAAATATATATTCACACAAAAAGAGATTAATATGCACCTGAGAAGATGGATAGATCTCATCAAGGATTATGACTGTTCAATACATTACCACCCTGGGAAGGCGAACAATGTGGCAGATGCCCTAAATAGAAAGGATCCATCGATTCTATTAATGATGAGAATTGAGAAGTATCCAATATTCTCAGACTTGATGAAGATGGACGTGGGAATCATAAAGAAGGGAACATCATCAATCCTTTCACAAATTATTGCTCAACCATCTCTTTTGGAAAGGTTAAAGGATGCTAAAAAGGATGATGCGGGAATCCAAGAAAAAGTGGAAGCTATAAAAAAGGGGAAATACTCAGAGTTTAATGTTAATGAAGAAGGAACTGTGCGGTTTGGGAAAAGACTATGTGTTCCATCAAGTCTGGAGCTGAAGAAGGAACTCTTGGACGATGCACATAGTTCAAATTTCTCAATTCTCCCAGAGAGCACAAAGATGTATCGAGATCTCCGAGAAAACGTTTGGTGGGATAATATGAAGAAGGATATCACTGAATATACATCAAAGTGCCCGGTGTGTCAGCAAGTGAAGGTAGAGAGGCAGAAGTCTAAGGGGATGATGCAACCATTACCCATACTATAATTGAAATGGGAGAACATCACCATGGACTTTGTCACCAGACTTCCAAGGACATCCAAAGGCAAAAATGCAATCTGGGTTGTTGTGGATCATCTTACAAAGACTTCACACTTCATTGCTATTCGAGAGGATTTCTCTTTGGATTAGCTGGCACAGATATATATCAGGGAAGTGGTACGGTTGCATGGAGTACCACTATCTATTGTGTTTGACCGAGATCCAAGATTTACCTCTATGTTTTGGAAGAGTCTTCAACATGCTCTGAATACAGAACTGAACATCAGTACGACCTATCATCCTCAAACTGATGGCCAATCCGAGCGTACTATCCAAACACTTGAGGATATATTGAGAGCGTGCTCAATGGACTTGAAAGGAGGATGGGATCACCATCTTCCTCCGGTTGAGTTCTCTAATAATAATATTTTCCACTTGAGCATCCAAATGACACCATATGAAGCCCTGTATGGGAAAAGGTGTAGAACACCGGAATTTTGGGATGAGGTCAGTGAACGTAAGCTGCTTGGACCAGAAATGGTCGAAGAAATGGTGGAGAAGGTGAAAACCATTCAGAAACATATCAAGGCATCCCAAAGTCTAGAGAAGAGTTATGCAGATAATCGTTGACGAGACCTTGAGTTGAATGTCGGAGACATGGTGTTTTTACGCATATCTCCGTGGAAGACGGTCATGAGGTTTAGAAATAAACGGAAGTTAAGTCCAAGGTACATCGGCCCCTTCGAGATTCTTGATCGTGTTGGGGCTGTAGCCTATCGACTAGCACATCCACCTACTATGGCCAAGGTGCATGATGTCTTCCATGTATGCCTCTTAAAGAAGTACATACCGGACCCTTCACATGTACTCTCTTCCGAGGTGGTACAATTGGAAGACGATCTTTCTTATGAGTAGCAACCAGTGAAGGTCTTAGATCATAGAGAAAAAGTTCTACGAAATAAGACAATGCACCTCGTCAAGGTGTTGTGGAGAAACCACAAGTTTGAAGAAGCAACTTGGGAGTCGGAGGATATGATGAAGCTGAGTTACCCACATTTGTTTTAGTGTGGGAAAAGGAAAATTTCGAGGGCGAAATTTCTTAAGGGGGGAATATTGTAACGACCCAGAGTTTCATTAATGAAAATCCCTCTTGATCCAGTTAAATGTCTCTTTATGAAAAATGTTTTTATAAGATGTCAACTTCGTTGGTGTTATGTTAAGATTTGTGACCGTTACTTTTATAGCCGTTGAACAGTGATCACATGAGTAGTATAAATATATGGTTTTAACGAACCCAATTTTACTCAGAAAAAGGAAGAGATGGCCTCATCAAGTAGAATTTCCCCATACAAAGCCCATTTTTCGGAGTTCGGAAAAGAGGTGTCGTCTTTGGGATTTGCCCTTGACCAAGCCCAAGTTGAGCTTCATTATGTCAAGCTCGAACGTGATCGTCTACGGGAAAAGTGGAAGTTCATAGAGATTACCACTCGAGCGATGTTATTCGAGCCGCCCCAAGAGTTTGTCACCATCGCACACCTTACCCTTAGGTCTTATGCGGCTATTTTAAGGGGTTATGTAACAAATATGTAGTACTATGTTCATGTGCATTATTTTTGTATATAATAATGAATATAATTTCTAGTCATTTTTGATACATTGTAATAGTTTTTAAAGTACAAATGGTGTTTTTAGTTATTATTTAATTAAGAATGATATTTTATTAAATTAAAGGAATTTTTAATTAAATAATATTTTAATAAAATATTATTATTAATATTAAATTAATTTTTATTAAATATAAATGATCTTATAATTTTATGAATGAAATTAAAAATTTTATTAAGGTTTGAAAGCCATTTCTGTCAAAACCCGTGAATTTTTGATAAATATCGGTTTTTATTTTAAATGTTAAAATTCACATATTTAAAAAATTATTTAGATAAAATAAATATTATTTTTGGAATTAGAATGTTGAATTTATCCAACGGTGAATTTTTCATAATTTTCTGAGACAATCAAATTTTTGCGTAAAAATAAAATACCATTTAAATATATAATGTGTTTTATGACATCATAATGACCCAATGGTGATGTAATAAAATACCATAATCCTTATGCTCGGACAATATATGTTTTATCATTAAAATAATGAGGTTTTGGGTTTGTTTGACATACTTTTCAAAGCATTAATGAACCCCTCAAGATGTATTCAACACTTTGTCTTTTTAAATTAATTTCCATGGGAGTGTGACTCACCTCCACATAAGCAACCCAAATTTAATAATATGTTCGGACCTTGGCCTTGTAAAATATTGTTTTCCTCTTTCCTTTTCCAGAAACCATGGGCAAATACCATGGTATGATTTGTGGTTTGGATTATTTTAATATAAGGGGTCCCAAACCTAAATAATAAATAATTCTATCACCTTTTCTATATAAACCCACCCAAGATCCCACTTCCTCCTCACTAAAATCTCTAGAAGATCTTCCAACCTCTTCCCTACTCTCTCTAAAATCCTCCCAAGGTGCCCGAAGATCCCAAGAAGCCTCTAACAAGCCTCTCTCTAGCCTTTGGAAGCACACTTCCAAGTAAGGGTTTTTTTCTTCCTTTCCCATTTTTGTCAATTTCTTTAAGTTGTATTGCCATTTTAATTTCAATTATGAATGCTGGGGTATGGTTTCACACCTCTCCCATACTGCCCTCTTATTGTTTGAATGATGGGAGACCCCTTTTTCTCTCATTAAATGCCTCCCATGTAAACCCGTTACTATGCCGAAATTCCGAAAGGAACTTTTTTCTCCTCTTTTATATTCAAGCAATACTTTTGTATCATGAATCTAAATTCCTTTTCAATTGTTGGGACATGTATCTATATGACCTACTTACTGTCCATTACATGTAAATATTATGAGGAAACCCTTTCTCTCTCATCAACCATTTTTATGAAATGTTATGTCACGCCGTTACGCTGCCGAAATCACACCGATTTTCTAAGCCAATATCATTGTGTAGTGAATACCATGCCCATTTCTCCATCAAGGGTATTCACCTTTATACACATTTACTTATTGATTATAAAGTTTCATGTATGAATTCCACATTCCTTTATCATGGAATAAATGATTATGTTTTATGAATCCATGTTTTATGATCCATGTGGCACACTTATGCATGAAATGAAATGTTTAAGAAGGGTGCACCCTTTATAGCGCTCCAATGCATTGGGTAAAGTATAGTATCATGATACATCATGTGAAATGAGTGTTGACTCATTCTAATTCAAGTGCAATGTGGGTTTACTCGTGCTTTATGTGCAATTAGGGTTTACTCATGCTCCATGGGCAATGACCCTCAGCTCATGAAAATTCAATGTTAAGTATTGTTACCACATTTCCATGTTATGATTATCATGCTTTATCATGCCTTTATGTTCATGTTTCTATTATTCTCTATTGATATGCCTATTGCCTAACATGTATTGTACTCCTCATGTTATTCCATGTGTACTCCCTTACTGGGCTTTATAGCTCACCCTTTTCTTATGCATGTCCTCAGGTTATCCCATGCAATGCTAAGTACGAAGGAATGTAGTGGTCATGTAAAGGAAGTTTTCAATAAAGATGTTGTATTTCAAGTTTAAAGTTTTTATGTAATGATCATAAGCCCCAAAGAAACTAAACCTCTCGATCTTCATTGTTTTATCAAGTGATGTTTTATGTAATAAAGCTTGTTTAAGTTGTAATAAAAAGTAGGGTTGTCATATTACCTTAGGCAAAAAGCACTTTAAGAAACCCTTTTGGTTCAAAACAAGGGGAGTTACACGATTTAAAGGTAATGTCTTCTTTTATGTTTGTCTATTTTATTTTGCTTCTCCAACCCGCTAATATATTTTTATTCATTTCTTTTGTAACAAAAAAGCTTATTTAATATACTAGGATGTTTTTATGGGAATTATTAGAGCTACACTTACACACACCTCCATCTAATGGGTTAATAAAATAATGTTTCTATGGATGGAGAACTACTGCCTCACGTAATGATGATTGTTCAATTATCTTCTACCACCTCTCATGGGGACCATTAATATCTCACTTTATTTATATATGATATATATTATGTTTATGTTTTTCTTATAATTATGTATTTTTCATTTATTTCATACCTTTATGGTTTCCATAATAGGTAAATGTGATAATTTCATTTTAGGAAGTGTGGACTACCGCCCCCTCAAAGTGATATGACTCGTTCATTCCATACGTGGAATGTATAAAAGATATTATTTATGAACTTATGTAACATATATAAAAAAAATATTATACAGAAATTATAAAATACCTATGAATCACTATGTTTTCATTTCATTAAAACATGAAATAGAAATGAATGTAGCATTCATGCGTACGTACGGTTTATACTCTCCATGAACGGTGAATTTTATTTCTTATCTACACATGTTATGTAATATTATAAATACAAATATATACTGGATATATATGATTTATATGAAATCTAAATTATGAATATCATTTAGGAAATAATGTAATCTCGAACACATGGACACTTTATAATTATAACAAGTTCATTTTTGACTCAAGTTCCGAACATCGACAAAATGTACATTATGAACTCAAATAATTAAATAAATGTTATAGAAAGATAATAAGTGATATAAGTCAAATAATAAACTTGAAAAATATTATTAAGAAAGTAGAAATTAATTTATGTTTATCATTCATAAAGAACAAGGAACATACGAGTGAGTCAAGTCGGAAACATGGTAAGGGATTTCTTATCTCACTTTTAATTCTGTGAGATTTCCATTGTTCCCCACTTATTTATTTCATGTGGTGTATTTTCTACTTAAATTTGATATATATTATCAGGATTCTATTCATATTCATGGTATTCTTTGATTCATTTTGTGATTATTATCTTTTGGTCATACGACTCGATTTATTACAATGAGGTAAGGGGTTTTTATCTCACTTTTTATTCCCATGTGATTCTTGCTATATTTGTCACTATCTCCTTTGAGTGGTGTATACACATCCCATGATTCTACTACTTATATAATATACATTCATTTATGGGTATTTACATCAACACTTTATGGACTGTCTTTCATAAGATGTATGTTTCGTAAGTTACCAAATCGTTAAGGGAACCTTTCACCCTCTCCTTTTTAAAAGACTTGTTTTTTGTTATGTCTTTTAGTTTACATATTATTATGCTGGAATATGTTCTTATATATACATATTGATGTAATTTTTTTTGAAAGTGACGAGATACCATTTTCTCACTCATCCAATCAATTTTTTGAATTTTATATTGACGGCGTTAGACTTTCGAATTTTTGTAAGGGAACTTCTTAACCTAATTTAAATTCTTTGGGTTAAACCTCTACATGTTAATTATGTCATGATATGAATATGTGTGAATGAAATATGATTTTTTTTCCACTAAATATCCACTTATATTGGGGGTATTTATATTTTTCACGCATGATTATGCCATTGATTTATCCTTAATCTAAGGATATCATCTTTGTAAGGGACTTCGTATCAATCTACATTCATTGAGGCCTATACTGTTTTAATAAAAGAATTTCTTTTATATGCTATATAAACACCATTTAATTTTCAATTAATTCAATGGGAATTTTTTTAAAAAAATTATTTTACTAAATGACAAAAAGGAATGTTTCTTTTAACGTACGCGGTGACAACGACCTTTCCGCCGCTGTAAGTATTACTTGATCTTTGGCTTCCTTAACAACTCATAATATTTTTAAAAGGAAATATAAATACCATATACTATATTATGTATTTTGGTATAGAAAAAGGTTTTGATATTGTATTTTTTAGGTCAATATAGTTAATTGATATATTGTGATTGAAATGTGGAAATGTTATCTTTCATTTATATTTGTTGTATTGTTATGATTTTATAATGGTACTTTGACATTTGATGGGTGGTTACGTGAAAAACCAAATGATGGGTGGTGCCGTGATGAACTAGAATGGGTGGTTACGTTATAACATCCAATGCATTGGGTATGGAATTCGGCGGTATGGCTATTCTATTTAGTGACATGTGTGGAAGTTGACCATTATGGTTTTTCCATTTAAATATGTTTATGTCCCAAGTTTCCTTTATTTGTTATGTGTTCTATATATGAGTTTTGTGGTAATATTTTTGTTATGAAAGGGTAAGTAATGATATTTTATTCAGTGAAGAGTATTTACTACTTCATAAAGGTGAAAAGTATTACTTATGATAAAGTATTCATGATTTACTTATTGTTTTGAAAAACTAACAGTTTTCCTTCTTTATGTATATCTTACTGTGATTTTTATGCTCATCCGAAGTTTTTGAAATTTTTTCCACATGATTTATAAGTAAATAGGGTCATGGATGGGATAAAGGAAAGACATGCTATTTAAAATATAGAACTAGACATGTTTCTTTTTAAGAGTTTTTATTTTAGGAAAAAATGGAAACTGAGTAGAAGTGTATACTTTGTAATCTTTTGATATGTAATAGTTATTTCCTAATTCTCTAAAGCTATAAACCTAAAAATATCCTTAATGAGAATTATTCATTTAATTCAAGATTATGTAATGTTTTTAGTCCGGGTTCTTATAGTTTGTATCAGAGGTCAGTTTAGATAACTTTAGAGGTTATGATATTCTTTAAGAATAAGTTACACTACCATAATTTTTAGGATTTCAGAAAGAATCATAGTTTTTTATATAAAGTGATTGAGTTTAAGATAACATGAATAATTATATCATAGTATTATATGATTATTTTTCTGATATACTCACACTGACCTTTTTGGTTTTAGTAAATAGATGGATCTAGCAGGCCCCAAAGTAATAGTGGATGTGAAGAAAACTGTGACGGTTTTCTGAACGAGCAACTGAATGATATGGGAGCTGCAATGAGAACCCTTTTGGTTATTCTCAACCGACTATCTGGAGTCATGAATGACAACTTAAAACATAGTGATTTTTATAAGGAATCATATTTGCAAGAAACAAATCCCTATGGAAGATTAGGTAATAATCATAAAGGTAAGTGTGTTAAAAAACCTATGTGTCGAAGATGTGGAAAGAAACACCTTGTAAAATGTTTCAAAGGGACATAAAGATTCTATAGAAGTGGAAATGAAGTTCATAAAGCAATAACATTCCATGGAAAAAGGAAACATCCAGTTGACTCTAGGAAAGGAAAAGAAGTTCTTTCTGAGTAATCAATTGAATGTTTTAAATGTTGTGTGAATGGTCATAATGAAAACACATGTTCTAAGAAGATGTTTCAGGAATGTGATCACCAATATTGTACTAATATTTGACTACCAATACCTAATGTATTTCGATTGAGGATGAAGAAACTGACAATGACCAATGAAATGTATGTATTATTTCTTAACATATATTTTCCTATTATCGAAATCATAGGATATGATTCATGATTTTGTTTGTAGGAATGAAGTATACCAGAATAAGATGGAAAGGAATGGTTAATAGATCATGAATAATTTTGAATGAGTAAGAAGTCAACATATAAGGGATTCAATAGTAATGGTATATTTTAAGATATTGAAATTCTTAAAAGTATTAAGGCTCTTTTGATGATGGGATTACATTAGAAGACTTGTTATAGTATGTGTAACCCTGATGTTTTCTATATGAAAATTTATTCAAGTAATAATTATCTTTTCTTTTGTGGATATAGTTATAAAGAACCATTTGGGTTTATATGATCCTTGTATTTGAGTCAATTATTGGTTAATACATTTTGGGATGCAAAATAAAAGTTATTTGATAACCTTCATGGTTAAATTATTTTATGTTTATTTTTGATGAATTTATCTCTTTTTCAGGAATTTTATAAAATTATATAGTTTTTTAAAAGGGACAACATGCAGACTGTGTGACAACCTGTCGCGTCGAACAAAGCTGCAGGAATCAAACCCACAACCAAAGTGCGACTGGTATTTATTGCCTACCACTGAGCTACGTGAAGTCCCTTGTTAGTTTGACTAATTCTTTGTAGTTAGATGATTTTTTAAATTAAGAATACGTTGATTTTGGGATATCTATGGAAATGATTAACCTCTCCAGTAGGATATGTGATTAGGTTAATTACTATTCAATATGAAACATTAAGAGTAACTGATGTTAATTGGATATAAATGTTAAGATTTATATTTAAAAACTATGTGATTAAATCCTTCAGATATTTGGGTTTAAATCTTATTTTGGATTAATTTGAATAATTTTATGGAAAATTGTTTATTGAATGGTCTTGTATGAACCATGGATTTTGTTGGAAAAATTTTGGAGATTAAGAGTTGTTTTTCTTTTTGCAAAAGATTATCCTTTTTGGGGATTATCTGATCTGGTACAACCCATTATGGTTTTGGTTAAGTTTTAAAGACATGGGGAATATATAGTTCATCTTTTGTGGATTAGGTTATTCTCAAGATGTTGATTATAGCTCTCTTAATGTGAAAAAGTCATCCTAAATACTCTTCTTTTGGATAAAATATGGTTTTGTGTTAAAAATCTAGTAAGAGATGAAAGTCTACATGACAAGTAAGTATGTTTCCTTATGTTTTAGTTAAGTCCATAAATAAATTACTCAATTAAAAGTAACTTAAAAAAAAATGTTGTGTGTTAACTTTTCCTACCGTGGAATCAAATACCTTTTAACCCATCACAATTTTGTGGTTTTCTTGTTGTCAACTTTCTCCTAATCATGTTTTATATCACTCTGCACAAGAACATGACCCTTAGTTTCTCCTCCATATCCATGTTTTCATGGGATACTAGTATGGGATATCACAGGTGACCTTTTTAATTCTCTTTGGTTCTTTTAATGTGGTAGTTTTATTGACTCATTTTCTGATGTGGGGATTTCAATGAAGTTTCGAGCCCAATTTTAGAATTGCGAGGACACAATTCCCAAAAGGGGGGAAGGATGTAACATCCCATGTAAATAAAGAATATGAAAATTTCATATTTATTAATATTTGTGAATATAATATTAATTTTACTTTAAATGGTTTTCTATGTTTGATAGCGTACCCGATACGCAACAAACAGGTTTCTTTGAAATCTTACGTTGCACACTAATAATATTATAATATTATTTTAAATGGTAGTTAACACCTAGATGTTGTAATGGGGTAAATAAATAGAACTAAATAAAATATGATTATACATTTTTCTTAAATGTTTTTACATTTATCCAATAAATTTTAGAGGCTTAAAATGTGAATGAATCCAAATTTAAGCATAAATATTCTAATATTCTTTAAATTGTTGATTAACCGCCTTTTGATGGCGAAACCTTTTTAAATCTACTTTTTGACACTTTTATATGTTATAAAAAATAAAATCCTTATTTATAATCAATACATCAAAATTTACTTTTTGTAATTTTTTTGTATTTTTCCGATAAAGTTTAATTTTTAATGAATAATTAAAAATTATGTATTTTAGTTCAAAACCTCATTTTAATCTAATAAATTTATATGGTTAGATTTTCATTTTAATTTTTTTAAAGTGTAATTAAAATATACTTTTACCATTTAATCCAATTTTGGTCATTGGAATTAATTTCACATTGAAATTGGACATAAACAAGTGTCATTCTTTTGATAGATATTGTTTAATAAAAACACGATATTTGTATTGGCAAAAAGAATTAATTATAAAATAAATTAATGTAACTTCTATGTTTTGAATTTGGTAAAATGGAAATCATTTTTGAATTTGGAATATCAAATATTGATTAGGTAATTTTTTGGTATTTTTCTGAAAAGCATCAATTTTTAATGAATAATGAAACCAATGAGTAGTAGTTAAAAACTAATTTTTTCGTTTAAATGAAATTTTACTGCTTATATGAATTGAATTTCAAAAATCTGACATAAATGGTTGTAATTAGTAAGTAAAATATAGTTCAATGGGAGGATAATAATTTTTTGTGAATAGTAACTTTTGAGTTTTATTAACAACGATTAAAGGTAATTAGGGTAATTTAAGGTAAAATTTATATTATAAAAATTTAAAAATACCTTGAAACATGTCCTAACATTATTGGATGAGTCATTTATGACCAATAGAATCCATCAGTCAATTTGGGGGCCCCATATAACCACTTGGGTATGATAATGACATTAATAACTTTTTATTTAAAGTAAAAATAAAAATGTCACAAACATGTATTGTTTTACTAAAAATTTTTTTACATGAGGTTATATGTGTTATAATTTTGACTATAAATTTTAATTATAAAGATAAAAATATTTCCTATATCATGGTAATTTTTTTATAATTTTTAGACATCAAATTAATAAAATTATTTATGACACAATGATGATGCAGTGTTTACGTCATTAATGAATGATTTAAATAAATAAGAAGATAATGTTTAAAATAATATCCAAAACTTGTCCAATTATTATTTTATGATTTTATTTCTAACATTGGACTCCTAATCTTTGACTTTAATTATTTTTGGACCTTTAGATACCGAAATGCATTATATAATAAAATAATATTTTCAATCTTTCCAAAAGAGCCCCTCCTCTCCCATATAAAAAGACCCACTTCCTACCCCTTTATCACACTTCTCAAGCACTTATCCTTGCCCAAAATCTTCTAAAATAAGCTACCAATATGCCACTCTTCATTCTATAATCCTTACCTTAGGCAGAAATCACTTCAAGAATCCCTTTTCGTTTAAACCAAGGGGAGTTACCCGATTTAAAGGTAATGTCTTCACTTATGTACTTTTGTTTTATTTTTCTTCTCCAACCACCTAAACACTTTTTACTCCCTTATTTTGTAACAAAACCATTATCTTAAATATAATATTATGTTTTTATGAGAATTATTTTAGCTACACTTACAAAAACATCCATCTAATGGGTGAAGAACATAATGTTTCTCTCGATGGCGAACTACTACCTCACATAACGACGATTGTTAAATTATCTCCTACCGCCTCTCATGGTGGACATTAAGATGTAAATGTATTTATATATGATATATATTTAGTTTAATTTTTTATTATTCTTTATTTTTCATTTATTTCATACCGTTGTGGTTTCCATATTAGGTAAACGTGATAATTTCATTTTAGGATGTGCAGACTACCGCCACCTCAAGGTGATATGACTCGTTCATTCCATACGTGGAACGTATAAAGGATATAACTTATGAAATTATGTAACATATATTAAATAAATATTATACTGAAATTATAATATACCTATGAATCACTATGTTTTCATTTCATTAAAATATCAAATAGAAATGAAAGTAGCGTTCATGCATATGTACGACTTACTGTCTCCATGAACGTTGCATTTCATTTATTATCTCCAAATGTCATGTACTATTATGAATACATAAATATACTGGATATATATGATATATATGGAAATTAAATGATTAATATCATTCTGGAGATAATGGACTCTCAACCACATGGAAAATTTATAATTATAACAAGTAAATATTTGACTCAAGTTCAGAACATCAACAAAATGTCCATTATGAACTCAAATAATTAATCAATTGTTATAGAAAGGAAATAAGTGATATAAAATGAATAATAAACTTGAAAAATATTATTAATAAATTATAAATTAATTTAGTATTATCATTCAGGAAGAAAAAGGAACATATGAGCGAGTTAAGTCGGATATGTGTTAAGGGATTTCTTATCTCACTTTTAATTTCGTGAGATTTCCATTGTTTGCCACTTATTTATTTAATGTGGTGTATTTTGTACAAACATTGGATATATATTATAAAGATTATATTTATATTCATAGTATTCTATGATTCATTTGGTGCTTATTATATTTTGTTCATACGACTTGATTTATTACAATTAGGTAAGGGGTTTTTATCTCACTTTTTATTCCCATGAGATTCATGCAATATTTGTCACTATCGCCTTCGAGTGGTGTATATACTAGCCATTATTCTACTATTAGTTTAACATACATTCATTTATGGGTATTTACATCAAAACTTTATGGTTTTTATTTCATATGATGTATGTTTCGTAAGTTACCAAATCGGTAAGGGAACCTTTCACCCTCTTCTTTATAGAATTTTTTTTTGTTATGTATTTTAGTTTACATCTTATTATGCTCGGATAAGTTCTTCTATGTCCTTATTGATTTAAATTTTATTTCCATGTGAAGAGATACCATTTTATTACTCATCAACTAATTTTTTTAATTTTAAAGTGACGCCATTAGGCTGTCTAATTTTTGCAAGGGAACTTCTTAACCCAATTTAAATTCTTTGGGTTAAACGACTTCTTCTTGATTATGTCAGGATATGAATATGTGTTAATGACCAATGATTATTTTAAACATAACAACCACTTATATTGGATGTATTTATATATTTCATGCATGATTATGCCATTGATTTATCCTTAATATAATGATATCATCTTTGTAAGGGACTTCGTCTCAATCTCCTTTCATTGTGGCATATTTTGTTTTAACACAAAAATTTATTTTATATGCTGTATAAACACCTATGAAATTTAATTTAATTCAGACAGAATCATTTTCTATGAAGCGTTTTATAAGATGAGAAAAAGGAATGTTTCTTTTAACGTATGCGGTGACAACAACCTTTCCTCCGCCGCAAGTATTACTTGATGTTTGGCTTCCTTAACAAGCCGAAATTTTTTTAAAAGAAAAAATAAATACCATATACTCTATTATGTATTTTGGTATTGAAAATGGTTTTGATAATGGATTTTTATGTCAATATATTTATGTGATATATTGTGATTGAAATGTGGAAATGTTTTCTTTCCTTTATATTTATTGTATTTGTTATGATTTTATAATGGTACTTGGAAATTTGATGGGTGGTTACATGATAAACCAAATAACAGGTGGTGCAATTATAAACCAGGATGGGTGGTTACATTATAACCTCAAATGCATTGGGTATGGAAATCGGCCGTATTTCTATTCCATTTACTTACATGTGTGGAAGTAGACTGTATGGTTATTCTATTAAAGTATTTTTATGTCTCAAGTTACCTTTATATGTTATGTGTTCTTTATATGGGTTTTATGGTAATCTTTTTGGTTATAAAAGGGTATGTAATGATCTTTTATTCAGTGAAGAGTATTTACTACTTCATAAAGGTGAAGCATGTTACTTATGATAAAGTATTCATGATTTACTTATTGTTTTTAAAAACTAACAGTTTTCCTTCTTGGTGTATCTCTTACTGAGCTTTTTATGATCATACCATGTTTTTGAAATGTTTTACATAGGACTTAAATATTAATAGGGTCAATGATGGGATCAAGTAAAGACATGCTATATAAAACATGGAACTGGACATGTTTCCTTTTAAGAGTTTTTATTTTATTTAAAAAATGGAAAAAGTGTAACAGTGTCTTCTTTGTAATCTTTTGAGATGTAATAGTTATGTCCTAATTCTCAAAAACACTAAACCCAAAAAGATAATCAATGTGAATTATTCATTTAATTCGAGATTATGTAATGTTTTAAGGTTGGGTACTATAATCACAGTGGGAGAGATGCAATTATGTTGATCATTGATCAACATAAAAAATTGGTTCATTTTCATTCTATAATGGAGACAACGAATGTGGAATATCTCAAGCACCTATATGTATGATAGATCATAAAGTTCTATAGAAATATTTATATGGTTGTTTATAATAGGGACCAATGATTTAAATATTAGTGTTATAAATTATTTCTAGAGTTTAAGGGTACCATATTGAACTTAAGCATGACATATCACCATCACATGGATGAAAAAACTAAGTTATCCATTCATATTCATGCAGATATGCTTCGACTGTGCGTGATTTATTTTAGTGGTTCATATGTAAGGATTAATCCATTGGTAAATCATTCACATAAAAATAGTCATCATCCCTTGATTATAATAAATCCAATTAGATATTTTTATTGGAGACAGTGTAGATTTCCCATGTGTTGTATGTTTTGTTTTGTGAAGAAACTTTGGTTGGACCGAATTTTGTTTAAGAACCAATAGAAAATAATTAGATAATATGAGATTGGTTAGAGATATTAAAAATTCTGGGCCTAATTTTCCTGTTTTTGTTAATTAGTTGTCAATATGTGTTTGGTTAGTTGTTTGATGAAGTGGTGAAAATTTAATAATTGTTATGGATTCAATTAATGAAATTTGAAATAATAACTGAGAAAATATCATAGTGATAGTAATTATTTATTATGATGATATTCAATGATAAAGATATGTGTTAATGAGGAAACCTTGTTTGCTACATTGTTTGGAAGAAGAAGAGGACCGTGAAAAATATATAACTTGCTCGAGGATGATTTGAAGTTATGAAATATTAGTGGTTTGATATTTTAAGAGATTTTTATTGATAATATATTCTATACTTATAATATATAAAAAGTATAAAAATTAATGTTTGGTAATCCCTTACTAAAAATATACGGCCAATGAATGATCTTGGAACCATATAAACCCCAAATTATTGAAGGAGGAACCTTTAACTCATCGGGGATCTAACAAGTTAGCCCCACATGGAGGCTAGAGGAATGGTGGTACATTTATAATCCCAGATGATAAATTCTCCTAGTAATTGTAATGATTTATTTTGATGATGTTTAATTATAAATACACATATTAAGTAAGACACATTGTTTACAATATTGGTTGGAAGATGAAGAAGACCACAAAAAATATATAAATTTCACAATGAATATTTGACGTCATGTAATCTTATTTGTTTGACATTCAAAGAGATTTTTTTTTGATAATATATTCTATACTTATAATATATTCATAATATACCAATATATATTTGGTTGGATCTTACTAAAAAAATATTTCTAATGAATGAACACGGATCCATGTTAACCCTACATTGTGGGAGGAGGCATCTCAACAACAAAGGGGAGATGACCGTTATTATTTTTTAGAAGCAATAGGCAAGGTGGGGCATGTATAGGCATGCATGGGCAAACCATAGGTTCATAGATGAAAATTTTTCAACACCATAGATTAGAAGAATGATGATGCATGTTTATTCAGAGCAGACCCCAAACTCGCATCTCTTGAGTGAAGGGATTACATAAAATAAAAGAAACCACCCATATTCATGGAGATAAAATATGGGATGGGGATGAGCTTTTAACTATTCATTAATTTGAAAACATATACATAGAACACTATCCATCAGACCATGTTATTTATGACCATTCTATCACTTAAGGTCATTGTCTTCTACCTCCAACGATGCCTGATGGATGCTATTTTCTAATGTTTATGATCAAGACTCCAATTATCATTATCAATGTCTCGTGGGATATTCCAAGGCCGAGATAATAAGTAATTTAGTCTAAGTACCTATATGCCTGAGATCTTTTTATTTCATGCATGAAAGAGTTGAATAAAAACAATACTGCCAAGAAAAATATGGATTCACAAAAGGCTGTTTGTGTGACCATATTCAAGGATGAATTCAAGATTGAAATAATGTGAAACAAGAAATACATATCACATGAACACAAGGAGACATCATGTAACAAAAGGAACCATGATATTCGATATATTATATTTGAAATACTATCAATTATTGAAGACATAAATGTTGAGATCTCTTGGATTTCAATGTATTGATATACAAGGTATAAAATGTTAGGATTAGGTAGCACAAGGGAAAATGATATTTGATTATAAAATGAGTATTTTGTTGCTGAGGAGAGGTGCATATATATTTTTGAGAACACAACCATTTTTCCAGAGAAAAATAAAGCATCCGAAACACTATTTCTCAAGGATTTCCATGAAGCATTTTTCTTTCTCAAAGGAGGATAAATCATGAATTAAAATTGTGAAAAGAAAACTTGAATAGAATTTAGAATAACCTGTTCCATGAAGCCATTTAGTAGGGTGTGATAATCTCACATGTATTATTTCTTATTTTCATAGGCCTCAATGTTATAACACATATCCTATTGCGGTGTTCATGAATAAGAATAGATAGTGAAACACTCTTTCATAATGGAGTTTCATGAAATATACATGCATATGTTAACATTCATACATAAAGTTTAAGGGAAGGTCCAAACATTTAAATAGTAAACTTGAAAGAAGTGAACAATGTGTGATCATACCTGATTTTCTTGATGGAATCTTAATAATATGTTAGACAATAAAAACAACATGAATTATTACATATATATGTGAAAACCTTGAGAACATTGATATTACAAAAACAAAATTTAAGAAAACACATAAAATAAATAGATCAATATTCGATTTTATGAGCAAGATTTTATACAACTAAGAATAACAAGAAAGTCATTCATGATGTGTACTTAATATTGCATTGAGTTTTGAAATTTTAATAATTTATAAAATAATATAGATTGTTTAAACCACATTCAAACATTAATTTAGGTAGAGACTTCAATAGAAGGAATAAATAACCACTTGAAAAATTGTTTCACTGATTCAAATTATCAAATACAGGTTATCAGATATAATGGTTTAATAAAAATATCTATAAAGGATAATGAATAGGTAAAAAAGAAAGTGTGATTAAATGATTTAGTGTAGTAAGATCAAAAGATCATACTGTAGTGAATCATGCATTAAATAAAGGTGATGTTTTCTGGTTGGTTCTGGGAGAAGAATGAGTATCTTAGTTAGATTCAAATCAATAATAATTTTTGTTGGACCTAGATGAAAAATGATTTCCATAGTTTGAATTGAAGTATAAGACTTTTAGTTGGAGTTAAAATCATTTTAGTCACTTTTTTTATAGTGATGAATATGTAACCATGGGGAATAACTAGATGTAGTAAGAAGTATAATTTCT
This sequence comes from Viscum album, assembly GCA_963277665.1. Classification (NCBI taxonomy): domain Eukaryota; kingdom Viridiplantae; phylum Streptophyta; class Magnoliopsida; order Santalales; family Viscaceae; genus Viscum; species Viscum album. The sequence continues at coordinate 69,443,156 of OY728126.1, forward strand.
TTCAAACCGTTTAAATGATGTGTGATACTCACCATTAGTAATAAATTCACGTGAGGTGAGATTTATAGATAATATTGAGTTGATTTAGAACCTTAAAAACTTCAACATGTTGAATTTAATGAAAGATAATTTTTAAAAAGAATCCACAAATTCACCCCTCCCATCTCAATGGTTAATATGGTCTAGGTAACTACATAAAAGTCATCCAAACTCTTATGTAGATAATTCTCATCTCTTGTTGGAGTTTGTAGTGGGTGATTGGGTTTTCCATAGGGTGTATCCTCACTCAGGATACTATTGTTTGGGTAAGTAATGTAAGTTTACACCAAGGTTTGTTAGTAATTTAGAGGTCATAAAATTGACTAGAATGGAAGATTATTAATTAGAATTTCTATATCACTTAACATTGATTCATGATTTGTTTCATGATTATCTATTAACTATATATCATCTAGATCCTTCTAATTTGATATAATGTGAGGTTATTGGCCATGATCATGACACCTCAGGGGTTGAGAAACCGGTTTAGATTATAAATCATCAGGATAAGGTGTTCTATGATAAAATAATTCCCTTCGTCAATGTAAAATGTTAGTTTATCTGTATATTCATGAGATTTGGGAGCTCGAATCTGTAATGAGGAAGTAGTGAAATTTTCATTTTATGAGTCTATAATATTGAGAACTTCTGGGGGGAATAATGTTTCATAGAGGGGAGAATTTTGATTCCCTTAGGGTCACAAGTATGTTTAGTTTTTATTCTTGTCATTTAACTTTTTATATTAAGAAGCTTTTTTTTGAATCAGGGGATGAAAATTGTGAATATTGGGAAACAATTCTAGGTGAATAGATTAGGCGCATGGGTTTTTAACCTTTTATTAGTAGTGTAACAAGGAACTTCTGGTTCTAGATTATATTTTCACAACATTATCATGGTTATTCTAATCGTGAAATTTAATAGGAAAACTGTGTAGATGAATGGGTTTGGTATAGGGATGATCATATGTATTGCACATAGTTTGGATAACCATGTGGGAATTCCCAAGTAATAAAATTCTATGGATTTCAAGGTAATGTAGGTACCATATTCTTAGTGCATGATTCATCTAAATGTGTTTCCAAAGCCATTCAACCCATATAATTTTATTAAAAATGTGAATTTACCTGGATGCCCTTGGCCATTTCTATGTATAATCTTCTCTTAATACCTCATTAGATTGATCTGACCTCACCTTGATTCCCTAAGGGCTATGTCCTTGGGTACTTAGTGATTATTTATCAATTTGGATGCATCTCTTCATGGTATGTTCTTATTTCCACCTATTCTATTTTTCACTTTATAGATATATTCTTGAACTCTCTTCCACCTATCATGTTGAAACCCTATAGGGTGGTGATTTACGAATCTTGAGGGTTTTATTTAGAATTCATGTTATTTCATATAGATATAGTTACATGAGTAAACAATATCTCTAATTACAATATCAATTTTCAAAGGTGAATATTTTTTATTCTTTGGTGATGTAGGTGTATCTATAAAATGGATTTTTACATTAATTTACCTTGTGTTCTTATTAATTTATTGGGGTTGGTTTATAAAATTTATTTGTATGAAGGAAATGATGGTTATTTTATGACATTACATCTTGGGTGGATTGAAAAAATGGTTCATATTGGGTGTTCTATTTAAAAATAGGGCTTTTACACCATGTTTTAGATTAAATGTCTCAAAGATGGGTTTGACCCAAAAATTGTATTTTTAAGCACAAGAGAAGTGATTATTTACTTAGGAAAATGTTTTTAAAAATTATGATATTGGAATATTGAATGTTTTGTGATAACAAATCACATGGGAAAATTGTGTGTTTGAAACATAAGTAAGGATATATGAAAACCACAGTGAGTGTGTCACCACTTAGGGATACAGTTGTGATACTAACAAACAGTGGAAGGAAATGATATTAGAATATTCATATTTCTTCTATCTTAGTGTTCCCTTCATATCCTAGTTATGAATTTTGATAGGATAGAACCCAATTATGTTTCATTCCTTAGGATTTATTTATGTATCATGTTTTAAATAATCATTTTGTTCTCTTATGAGTTATGAATTCTTTGATTATTTCCCTCAATATTTTAACCAATGTTGATATCAATATTTTTGTGGCTTTGAGTGCGATAATTTTTGAAAGGAAAAACCAAATGATTCTTCATGTATTGTTTTTTTAAATTAAATATCTTATACTAATGTTTTTTAAATATGGAAACAATGGTTTTATTGTGAAAAAGATTATATTTTTTCAAGGTGGTGTCCTACAAGTTTTTTCCTCAAACCCTTTATATGTCTTTAGGCATATGCAAATTTGCTTTTTCCTAATAGAGGTAAATACAAGAGAATCATGTATCTTATTATATTACCTTAATTTTAATTTCCTTTATACTAGGTTGAGATTATGATGACATATTTTCACATGGATATGTGGATTTTGGATTTTTTCTTGACTTTGTTTTGTTTCCTAGTTCAGTATTTTTCCTTGGTCTGTATGTCTCAAAATTGTGTACCTTTTTTCCATGTTTTATTTTTTCTGTAAATCATTTTTATATTATACATGTAGAATTATTTAGATATTTTATTTATATTAAACTTATAGTGATGAATTTTGTGTGATGTGTCATGTCAACCTAGGTTTGTTCGTTACAACCATATAACATTTGAGGAATTTTTTCTATACCTATTTTTGGAATTATTTTTATTTTAATACCCTATTTCAAGAACAATAATTTCAGGAATACCTATACATTTTACTCATGTATCCATTATTATCCATTAATTACATTTGTAGGAAGGAAAATTACAAGGAAATAATCCCAATCTACTTAGATCTAGAAACTAATGCATCATCAATGTTGAATTAGATTATGGGGGAAGTGAGTGAGTTAGATGGAACCAGTTGTTTTATAGAATCCAATTTAGATGGAGTGTAATGTGATGATAATTTTGGGATACATTTTTGTGAGGAAAATTATTTTTTACAGGATGGTAAGATGACCTATATATTACTAAATGATGATTATGGAAGGCTACCATTGACTAAAAGTAAAAGATACCTCCATTCACTCAAAAATTTCAAAATAATACTAAATTATAAATATGAAAATATGATACAATTCTAGTTAAAATATATTGTATAGGGAATGGATGATAGTGAATACGACTAAGGTGGATTTTCTAGGAATCTAAAGATGTGTTTGCAGTAAAAATGAAGTTTTATTAGAGCTAAAATATAATGTGAAAATTCAAAAGTCTGTTAATCTATTTTGGAGAATATATTTGAAAATATTAATTAATGGTATTAGAATAAAAAAAACTATAATAAATTTTATAGAAGATAATGACTTGAAAATATGGGGAAATATATATCTCGCACCTAAAAAAGAAAATACAAATTGTATCTCTTCCCTTAAGTGAAAAACCAAAGTATAAAAATAGAAGAGAAATTCAAAACCAACTGAATAAAATAAGGAGAATAATGTTATTAGTTTCTAAAAAGTAAAAATAATTGATAAATCCTAATAAATTAAAGGTAGTGGAGATATATTATTTTAAGTGAAATAGACATAGGATTCTATTATTCAAGGAAACTAGAAATCATGCATCATGTTTTAAAGTAGTGATAAACTCCTAATATGCCTTAGAATTTTACCTATAATAATCACCAACCCTTAAGTCATAAAAAACTATGAAAATTTAGCATGATATTATATAATACTTGATATGTTAATTTGATATTTATAAATTCATTAATACCTTGGTGGAACTTCTATGAACTTAGAATGAGAAAAATATTTCTTGAAATTCCTACATGAGTGTTGAATAAAATATTTCTATGAAAGTATATATAAGTGTTCATGAGAGGATAACATATGTGTAACATAATTGAATTTAAATAAAGAGGAAAATTGAATTAAGAGTGTATATGGTTCACGATAACTTGGGGAACATAGTGTTGAAAAAGAAACTCAAATTGGGAAGTGATTTAACTCTTCTTGGGGAATTTTCATGATGTTCACTTATTTGGGAGTCCGAAAGTCAAGAGTGGGGGAATTGACATGCCAATATTTTTATACATATTTTTTATTAATTTTTAATTATTTTAATCCCACCATTTTCGAGTAATTATTGTATACATATCATATTTATTATTTTTGTAAAAAATATATATTTTAATTTTGAATGTGATTAATACTTTATTTTTAAATTTTTATTCAATATTTGGAATTATTAGAATAAATTCAGAATTTATCCTTTGGTGTTTGGTTATATTCCAAGATATCTAGAGGTGATTTTAGAGGATGAATGTTTATTTCAAGAATTTTAAATCCATTATGTAAGTACCTTGTTGGAATAAAAAAAATGGAAAAGAAAAGTGTCCTTCAATGCATCCACATAAAATATGTCCAAGCTGTGTATGAGATTTTTGAGCTTTTTAGGAGATTTTAAATCCATGTAGGTTAGTTTAGGAGTGTATGAGATAGTTTAAACTACTATATTATGTTTGAATTGTGTTGAGATTTCATAAAGGAAAAATTCATATATAGATGACATTTGACCACCAGTACAACATTTCACCTACAAATAGTAGAATTATCCAATGTTTAAGAAATTTTGATAGTATGTATTATAATTTTATTATTTGTAAGAATGTTTACCGTCTGTAGGTAATTTTATCAACATGTTAATGATTTCATCTACACATAGGAATATTTTTCAAATATGATGTTTTATTTGTGAAATATTGGTTATTTCTATAAGAATATATTCAATTATGCCACTACTATAAACATTATTGTTAGGTAGAGGATATAGTCTTCCACATTAACATGCATACAAAATAATAATTATGTTACATTTTTAATAACTCAAATAAAATCAAAAAAAATTATATGGTGGATGTGTTTAACTAAGATAATGAATCTCTAATTAGAATCCATTGATACCTAAGAGATTTTAAGACCATAATGAAAGGGGAATATAATCCAGATTTAAAGGGGAAAGAATATAAAATGTTTTACTAAGACTAAATAATATAAAAATCCAGGGTCTATAATCGAGGATGGGGCCAAAAAAATAGAAACATGGTTGTGAAGATCACTCTTGATGGCTGATGCACTGTTTTATACTGATTGGATTTATTTATTTTCACTATAATGATTTCTTATTCACCAATAATTTTAAATAACATTAAAATAGAGGGGTAATTGTTGAATTATTGTGGATTGGAATATTCTAGTTTCACAATTCTTTATTCTTCACACATAAATGATTAATTCTCTCTCTCTCTCTCTCTCTCTTTTGTTAACTTGTTTCAATATGAAGAAGTATCTTTTAATAACATATGTATTTATATTTCTTTGTAGTTTCTTTATTTGTTTATTTACATGGATAAATAATATATAATATCCCTTCAAATAGTTTTATTGCATATATTATTTAATTTTCATTGGATTAGTATTGAAGTACTTAGTGATTGTGAGCATGTGTTAAAAGGGTATTGGACACCCTCGATTATTTAGGAAGAACAAGACATCATTGGGTTTTTCTTCAATTGATTAAGGGTGATTCAATGAAACAATCACACACATAATAAGAATGTTCTACTAATATGAAATGTATTTTTTTTAATATTCTTACCCACAACATTCAACCGATGGTTATAGGGGAAATTATTTAAGAACATCTCAATTATTAGTTCACTAGAAGAAGAGTTGAATAATTTAAAGGACCAATAACAAAATTGTAATTGGGAAACCAAACCTAACCCATGAAATTTTTATAATAATGTTTTTTAATATTTTAGTTCCATTTATTTTTAATATTTTTTCAAAACATTACATTTCTTTAAATCCAAAAAAAAGAGAAAACTGATTTTGTGAACTCCTATCTAAATACAAACATAGGATTACCACTAGAAATATATTTAACCTAGAAATAATTAACTTTTTTAGTGACCTACAAAAATTAACATCATTGTATCATTTTAATAGTTATATTGATATGTTATATGAATATATATTAAATGTTTTTAGAAGTTTGAAAAGGAAAAATTAATTAGAAAAGTACAATGAATAATAGAATTGAAATAAGGAAAGATAAAGATGGTTTCCTCTTAATATAGGATTTAGTCCTTTTCCAAAGACCTAAAGGTTTGGGCATGAGAAAAATAGAACATACCTAAGGTTGTGAAAATATTTATTAAAGTTGAAATGGATAGATACTTTTCATTAAGGAGTGAATGGAATGCTATTTTCTAAGGGAAATGAGAGAGGGTATTTATACTTGAGGGAATTATTTTTTGTCTTAAAATATATATTATCTTTTTAGTTTTTACTACTATTTTTAAATTGTAATGGTTCTGAAAAAAATCGGTTGATTTATCATTAAAAAAATGAGTTTTAGTTTACATTTATATCAGGATAAAACTAAATTTCTCCTCTTAACCACCCAATTAAATACCAAGAAACCAAAATATCTTTTTAGAAAATTAAATATTATATAGGTTTCCAATTTTAAAATATATGTTTTTAAAATCAATAAAAAATTTTAAAATTAATAATTTTATTCATAAAATTAAATTTTACTTAATAAAATGGTTTCATAAATTTTTAAGTCATGCATAAATAATGAATATTTCCTAACAATTTTGGTATTTGTTGATACTGTATTTTTCACTATTCAAAAATATAAACTTTTCAAGAAATATACCAAAAATAATCATTAAGATAAATTCAACATGTTGATTCAAAAAATTAACTATATTTTATTAAAATAATTTCCTAAATACGATAAATTTCTTGTTTAAATAAAAAACATTATTTATCTAAATATACTTATTTTTATTACTCAATCAAAATTTTAAACCATAGAAAAATAAAATTATATTATCATTTATATAAAAGTAATTAATATTTTATAAAACTATTTTATGGAAATAAATTTTATTTCATATTTATAATGTTATCCTAAAAATAGGTTTTTAAAAAATAACATATATATGTTTTATAAAAAAATAAATATGATTTATTAGAATAAAACATTTATTTTACCATATTTAAAAGTTATATTAAATTTATTTCTGATTTATATTCCATATTTTTTTGTAAATGTAATGGTCAACATTTTTTTTTATATTTACTATATTTATAAATGTGATTCATGTTAAGTTACAAAGATAATTCCATTTATTAATGTCTAGGTCATTTCATTCTACCCCCTTAAAAATATTCACCATCAAAATTCAATTACTTAGAAAAAAATGAGGGTACTTTGGTCTCATTACATCTTTCAGTTCTCATGTAGTTTTCTAAGTATTTCTATTTAAACATAGAAATTTGATTCGGTGGGTTTAATTTCTGTGTAATACATTATCTTTTTGATCTAATATATCTATTGTTTTCTTCACATAAGAGAGGTCCTGTTACAATTATACAACATTTGAGTTCGATACATGGGACAAACATGGTATGTACTTTCTTAAAAGTGATACATGGAACACATCATGAAACTGAGAGAGGGTTTGTGAAATTTTTGGGCAATAATTTATTGTCCCTATATGTTCCGGAATCTTAAATGGGTTGATGAATTTATGGATTATCTTTTATTTATGTTCAAATTTCATTACATGATTCCAAGGAAGTATTCTATGAAATATCTTTTCACCAACTTCAAATTACAGACCACAATAATGATTATCAACATATATTTGTTTCTCATTTTATCTTATTTTATATGTTATTTGAAATATTTGAGTATTCTATACCATTTCGGATATAAGATCAGATCCCATAAATTTCCTTTCTTCAAATTTATCCCATGTTTTTAGAGTTTTTCATCACTTCCCATATATATTCTCACGTGGTTCCATTAGTATACTAGATTTGAAAGTTTTATTACCCGAGAACTTAACTAGAGAAATTTTCTCATCCAAAATTTCATTTGATTCTAGTGAGAATTAACTTGGTATATCATCTGGAGTTTGAATGGTTCTTTCAGATTAACCATAAGTTCGAGTATGACGAGCTACAAAATATATCAACTTCGTATCCAATACATTTTGATGACTTTTTTAGAATCATAGTTTGAACCATGGTTCAGGATCAAATAAAATTAAAAGTGGTACCACATGCAACCATACCATTTACATTATTTATAATTTGGAAAGTTGTCCCCATAATAAATTGTCACAAATAATAATGAAGTGTATCAAATGTATATGTCGATACACCATTATGAAGATGGAAATATTTCATTTAAAACCTTTAGGAAGCCCAATGGAAAAAAAATACATAGTGTATTTTTCCTATTTATATATTGGTATATGTAATGGTTAATATTGGTATCGTCTAGTTTAAATTACCCAAAATCAGGCTTAATTAAGCTCAATTATGTTAAATTTTGTAAAATAATTTTTACTTGTCATATTAATCTATTATGTTAGTATTTTAGAGCATAAGATAGGTTGCTAATATTTGATTGAGTATGAGTCAACGTTATGCTAGACTCACGGATGGACAACCTACTGGTGGTAGAAAAGTTTCTATGTATGAGCTACTGTTGACATGGGCATACTGAAAATTTGTCTCCTTGTTAGTTGTCTCACCGTCAACACAAATTCAAAATTATGATAAAGGATGTGACACTGTCACTCAAGCTACCGATGCACTGAGTCATTGTTGCATCATCCTACCAATAGAATTACATACTAATGGAATACAAATTTTTTCTACATATGAGTTACCAGTATAAGCTACCAATAACATGAGTCACTATCATGTCAGCCTACGGTCAGAATGACCTATCAATTCTGAGTCACTAATACTTGTCTCAATATTCCATATTGTAGAATGCATTATGTCTGAGACACCATTCCTAACATTCCATTCAGGGACAACATAAACTATTTATTTTTCATTTAAATTAAAATTTTCTTATAACATTCATATTTATGAAATTTAATGTGGTTAAATATTCTAATGACTTTGTCTTTTAATTTGTAGACAACATTTATTTTTATTTAAGAGTATAGACTGAGGTATGAGGTACCTATACATAATTGAGATCATGATCCTTGTTTGAAATAGTGTATAAAGTAAATTCCATATAAAAAAGGTAGAAGAACAACAATAGAAATATACCATGTTTCTCATGTAACTTAGCATAACTCAAGATCTTCTTACTGTGCACACTAGGCGATATTACTTATAACTCAAACTGAAGAACTTTTTGCAGCAAAAAACTAAGAATAGAGAATATATCATCACATAAACCATATACCTCAATGGAAACCAAAAGATATTATATCTCATGACACTCTATTTTTCTATCTATTTCCCAATGTCAACTTGAGTTATATTTCAACAAAACTTCGTGGAGACTCTAAATTCATTACCAACCAAATAGTCCCTTATAATCTCTATCATCTATATCTTTCCCTACCTGTGTATTTTTTCTACATTACAAGAAATGTGTGTCTTTTTTCCTATTAACACAAAATTAATCTTGTAGAAAACTTGAAGATACACTAATACCTTCATAAACTATATTTAAAACTTCAACACCAATGGATAACAGTTGAAAAGGTCCCTACATGACCTATTTGTTTTATAAATCCCAAGAAAACTTTGGAAGAGGTATAGTTGAAATGCATAGTGTGTATTTTTTTGTTTACCCCAATCTAGGGTGGGTATCCTTGTTTAGTTATATAATAATCTTAGTTATAGTTGATCAAAAAGTGGAGGGAATAATGTATCTTCTTGAGAAAAATAATATTGTTTTTATATATGTTATGCCTTTTAACGTTCTGTTTTATCTTCTTTATTTATTCATTAAAGAAAACATTTCTTTAACTTTGATATATACTCACACATACTATTTATATTAGAATTTTATTTAGTATATTGATTTCGAAAGTTAAAATAATAATCCCTATTACTTTCTTTGAGAACTAATCACTCTTTTATAAGTATTTTAAAAGATCAAAACTTTTATAAATCTACTAATTTGGTTAAATGATCTGTTTTGTATTTTAAATTGGGCAGATTTCAATAAAGTGTTTTAGACATAAATTTTTATAGGAACTCAATCCACCCCCTTTAATTTCTTACTCTAACCAATATTTGGTATCATATTGTTTTCTTACTTTATGAGTTTCAAGGTTTTCAATGTTTTTAAATATTTTCAACTATGAACTTTATTGTGTTTTAATGATTTCAAAATTTATATTAGTTCAAATTTATTAGTTCTTTGAAAACATAATTTTATTATTTAACCTGAATAATAGGGAGTAAGGTGTTACTACCAATGGACCTCCCTATTTCAATGAGATTGACTATGATCTGTGGAAAATCAAAATGAAAATTCATTTAGAAAGCATGACATTTGAAATCTTGTCTTCTATAGTTGACGAATTTAATATTCCTAAAACTTATTGCAACACTTGGAATGATGAAAATAAGTAATCATATAAAAATAATTTCAAATATATGAATTCCTTATACTCTTCTCTAGGAGATTATTAATTCAAGATGATTTCTGTATGTAAAACAACATTTGAAATTTGGGATACATTAGTTGTCCAACATGAAGGAACAAAAAATGTTAAGGAAATGAAGGTTAATATATATAACATTATACCCAATAACATTAAAATGAATCTTGATGAAACTGTATTTAATTTGTATCTTAGTTTCAATGAAATTTTCAATATGTTGAGTACTCTAGGAAATCCATTTGATCCCTACAAAAAAATTAAATAGCTACTCAAGTGTTTACTAGAAAATTGGAGATAATCATCAGTATTAATAAGATAATCCTATGTTATCTGTTAGTTTCTAATCCAGGAACAAATTAGTATGCTAATGATCTACGAGTAAGAACTGAAGGTAAACAGAGAAAAAGATGATGAACATAAACAGAAGTCTATGAATTTCAAAAGAACTGCATCTAAACAAAAAGTGAAAATTCAAGTTCTTGATAAAAGTTCCATCAATGATGATTCACAGACTGATAGTGATGAGTAAATGGCTCAACTATCCTGGAGATTTAATGAATTTTATAGAAATAAGATGTTATTTAAAAATCCTAGATACAGAGGGAAGAGTGAAGAAAAAGGTTATCAGAAAAAAGATTAGAAAATAAGCTATAATACTAATAAGATATCCTATTATGAATGAAAATAAAAGTGAAATATGAAGGATGACTGTCCAAAGCACAAGTATCAGAAGAAATATGAGGTTAATGGTAAAAAGTACAAGAATTAAATGAAGGATACCAGGAGAATGTATGAGGATAGCTATAGTAAATCTGAATCATATAAAGATGAAAGGGATAAGAAATCCAACATGTGTTTTATTACAAACACATTCAAGGTATCCTTCGCATCTCCAGCCCATAACTTTTATTATTTTGGAGATAAAGTTGAATATGAAAATTTTAAAAATACGAAAAATGAAGAAGTGTTTGAATAATGTCAAATGGATGAGGATACATTCATGGAGTTGAAAGATAAATATAAATCTCTCAATTTAAAACATGATCTTTCTACTATGATTATATATTAACACACTATAGAAAAGGAAAATAATTCTCAACTTCTATATGAGAATACAGAACATAAACTTTCTAATGATCAGTTAAGGTTTGATTTACAGAGATTTAAAAATGTTAATGATAACATATTTAAAATTCTTGGAAAAAAAGTTCTCAATACTATAACGATGGAATTAGTAATCAAACTGGGTAATACAATTTTTTTAAAACCATATTTATATCAAAATATTAGAAATTCATTTTTATGCCTAGTTCTAGAAAAGTTTCTGCATGTTCTAGAACTGGAAATTCATTTACTGCTTCAAGTTATTTTAGACCTAATAGCGTTTATTTTTCTAAAAATATACAAATAGTGTATAGAAAGACTATAAAACAAATTTGGGTCCTTAAATCTTTAATTACTAATATTACAGAACCCATGAAAATTTGGGTACCAAAGTCATTTCTTATTTAATATGTTTTTATAAAAATGATTTCTGAAGAGTTCTTATAATAACTTATGGTACATTGAAAGTGGATGTTCAAGACCCATTCCATGGGACATATCTATATTCAAAAACCTCATAAAGGTTGATGGTGGACATGTCACTTTTTATGACAATGCAAAAGGGGAAATTATTAGCCTTGGGAAAATTGGTAACACTAAATTAATTTTAATTTCTTAATTTATTTATGTATATGGTCTTACGTAAAATGTTCATATCATTTCATAGTTATGCGATGATGTATATTATCTTAAATTTGAAAATGGTTCTTTTAATGTTATCAATTCTATGAATGATTTAGTATTTAATATCTTTAGAAATGAAAATGTCTATGCTAAAAATATGGATTCCTTATTCTCATAGAATGTTTCTTGCTTAAGTTCCTTTCATAAAGAGTATTGGCTATGGAATATAATACTAGTTCATCATAACATTAAATATATGAGAAATATTACATGAAATTTATTAGTCAACGATCTACCGATTCTATAATTTCCAAAAAATAAATTCTAAAATCCATGTCAAAAAGAAAGAAAAAGAAAAAATATATTTTAAACCAAAGAAAGAAGTTTAAACTTCTCAGCCTCTTTAGTTAGTTCATATGTGCCTGATTGGAAATTTAAGAGTTTTAAGTTAAAATGGGAAGAAATATGTCTATGTTTAAGTAGATGAATTTTCTAAGCATACTTTGACCTTATTTTTATCTCACAAAAGAGTGGTCTATTTCTTTTTCATCAAGTATGTAAGGTCAGTAGAAAACTTTAGTGGACTTAGGATCAAAACCATAAGATGTGAGCATGTACATGAGTTTGAAAATAAATAATGTAAGTATTTTTTCTTGAAAAATGGCTAAAGTCATAACTTCTCTTCTTTTAGGATAGCCCAATAGAATGGATTTGAATAAATGAAAAATTGAACCTTACATGAAATAACCCAGACTATGCATAATGAATATGATCTACCTATTACATTTTTGGAAAAATCTGTGAATACAACATTCTATATATGTATTAGACTTCTAATTAGACCCATCCAAATGAAGACCCCATATGAGCTACTAAATAACCTGAAACCCAAGGTTAATTATCTAAATATTTTTGGCGGCAAAGTCTTCATTCTCGATACAATATATAATGTTGAAACATTTTCCTCTACGAGTGATGAATGGATTTCTCTATGTTATTCAATTTATAGTAAATATTATTGATTGTTTAATAAGATAACCAAGTGTGTGGATGAATCTATGTGTGTCATGTTTGATGAAATATATCCACATGAGTCTAAAAATTCCCTAAGAAAGATTGTGGAAAACCAGTCCATTCTTGAACAAAATCCAAAACCTTCTACTCTATTGTTAAACATGCAACAAAACCCAGTTCTAGAAGCTCTCTGGATTCTGAACAAAATGGACCTGAACTTATAGATAACCCAAAAGTGACCAACACTTCATTTTATAGGTTTGTTACAACCCTTAAAAACCATCCATTTTATACTCTAGTTGGAGACTTAGACAAAGGAACACAAACTAGAGATCTCTAAGAAACCACATTGAACATCAAGTATTTTTTTCATAGATTGAACCTAAAAACATCAAAGAGGGAATCAATAATGAGTTCTAGATGATGGATATGCATGAAAAATTAATCAATTTTTAAAGAAACAAAGTTTATAAACATTTCAATAGAACTAATGACACCTTGACCATAGGCACTAAGTGGGTGTTTAGAAACAAAGTGGATGAAGCTGGAATAATAGTAAGAAATAAATCCATACTAGTTGCAGAAGATTAGATTCAAGAAAAAAGAATAGACTATGAAGAAAACTTTTAACATGTGGCCCAACATGAATCCAATAGATTTCTTCTAGCTTATTATGAAAATATCAATTTCAAACTTTATCAAATGGATGTCAAATGTACATTCCAAAATAGTTGAATAGTAGAGTATTTTTTTATTGAACAACTCCCTGTTTCTAAAAATCCTAATATTCTAAATCATGTTTTTCTATTAACAAATGATGTGTGTGGTTTAATATAGGCTACAAGATCATGGTATGATAGCCTCAAAAATTTTATTTTTTCTAAAGGTTGTTATAAAGGTATATATGATCCTACTATTTTCTAGAAAAATAATTTCTAATTATGTTTTAGTTGTTCAAATATATATTTATGATAATATTTTTTTGATCTTAAAAAAATTAATTATTTGTTGAATTTTCCAAAATGATACAAAATGAGTTCGAAATGAGTTTTATGGGTGAAATCAAAATATTTATTGGATTTCAAAATTTTCAAAAAAAGGAAGGTATTATTTTAAATCAATGTAAATATACTAAATATATTTTATAACATTTTAATCTAAATATCAATAAAATTAGTGATACTCCAATGGGTACCACCTATAAATTGGATTTTGATGAATATGGAGAAGTAGCGGATCAAACCAATTATAGAGGTATGATTGAATGTCTTATCTACTTAAATAATAGTTGACATGATATTATTTTTAGTGTGTGTATCTATCCTCATTTTCATGAAAATCCTAAAGAGACACATCTAATTTTTGTTAAAATAATTTTAAATACCTCAAATATACCACAAACATAGGATTGTTCTATCATAGAGGAAAACCCTTTGACATAGCCAGTTATTCTGATGCTGATTTTGGTGGTTTAAATTTAGATAGAAAAATAACTTATAGAACATGTCACTTTTTGGGAAATTCACTTGTTTCATGGTGTAGTAAGAAACAAAATTCTATTTCATTATCTATTTCTCGAGGTGAATATACAGATACTATTAGTTGTTGTGCTAAAATATGGTGGATAAAACACAATTTACTAGACTATGGATATCAATTTAGGCATGTCCCTTTAAACCATGACAACATATATGGTATTAATATTTCTAAGAATCCAATTCCTCATTCATGGACAATGCATATAAATTTATGAAGTCACTTTTTGAGGGATCATTATAAAAAATGTGATATAAAACATGAGTTCATTGGCAATGAACATCAGCTTGTTGATATTGTTTCTAAGACTATACGTTTTGAGAGAATGTTCTATATCAGACATGAGTTTAGGATGATCCATTTTGAGGGATGCACAATTGATGACTAACTAATGGTGACACACCATTGAAAACTCACCATTGGGACCCCTCGATGACAACTCACCGTTAGAACTAACCATTATGAATTATCTTTGGTCTTTACTTTGTTTATTTCCTAGATACAACTAAAAATAATTGTTTTCTTTATTTCATTTTTATACCAATTTTTCGATTTATGGTTCTGAAATCCTTAAATGAAAAATATCAAACTAATACAAATCATTTAATACTCACTCTACCCCTTAAACCTAAACTTTTTCTCTCAAAATTCGATTATCTTCCTCCTTTGAACCAACCCTTCGAAGACTTTAGAATAGATCAAGTGAAGTGTATCTCTAAGGTACCTCCAAAGTCTCTTTCTTTGAAGAATAAAAAGGGTGAATCATGTTCTATAATGCTCAAACCTATTAACCTAGATATTTATAATTGAATATTCATACCAGATAAGGATTTAAAAGTAGAATTAATATTTTCATGTGATTTTCTCATTTTGAAAGTGCTGATAGAACAAGGTTGGTTGGATTGGTTCTCTGACAACATAAAACATCTCTATTTGAAACCAGTGTTTGATTTTTATATGTATGTCAAGTTTATTCATGAAGTAAATAATTTGTTTTGGATAAATATCAAAATATATGGAAATGGATTTCCTTATTCTCTATGAAGTCAGCTAAATGATTGAAGAAACCCCATGAAGGAGTTTTTGAAGATTATCAAAGAAGTAATCCTATTCCAAGTGATATTTTCAATTATGAAATAGCTCTATGCATGTTAACCAATGATGTAATCGAAAGAAGACTTATAGAAATAGAACTAGATGGTGAATTTTGGTTATTATTTCAGTTTATTCAGCATCAACTATGCCCTAAGTAATGGGAATGTTCATCCTTAAAATATCAAGATGTTTATTTGTTGTATCTGATGAAAAAAAGAAATGTGATTAATTTTTGAAGATACCTCATGGTCTATATGAGTGATATGATTAAACCTCAATAAAAAAAATTTCCCTATTTTCTTAAAATATGATTTCTACAGTGATGAATGCTATAGGAGTTGTGAATGAAGGATAAGAAACTATGAATTACTGTGATGATTTTTGAATTATTAGAACCCTATGAAATATAACAAGGATTAGATAGAATCCATAGAATAGGTAGTGGGTTGAGAATAATCATAAAATTTATTTAAATTTGACTCTATTCAAAATCCTTCTAGGCTGAAATATATGGCTAACCCTGGCATAGGTCCAAATGAAGTGACAGAGTAATCAGATGAGGAAGAACAAATAGATGAGGCAGATAAATAAACATGATCTCTTATTGACGATTTGAGTGATCTTGATAGTACAGGATGTCCAGAAAGAATCATTTTTGGATCTCTTATACCTAAAAAAAGGCTTCCAACCAAATAAACTACCAAAGATAATGATTCTAATGAGGAGAAAGAGTAATATAAAGATACTGAGTATGAAATTGGATGTGGAAATGAAGAAGTCGATGATAATAGTGAATATAAAGATGATGAATCTAATGATGAAGAGAATGAAGATGAGGAATAACAATCTGATGGAGAAGAGTCTGATGAAGAAGAGTCTGAATAAGAAGAGTTTGATGAAGAAGAGTCTTAAGATGAAGGTTTTGAACAATACTCTAGAAGTTATCATATTAAGAAGAAGAGAAAAAGTGGACATTAGTAAATCTAATGGATAAATTGATCATTATGTAGGTGATTCAGTTCATGGTGGAGAACCAAAATTTTAGTTGAAAATGAATTAAAAGAAAAATAACATGTTATGGAATCTGAGAAGGCTTTAGACTTGATTGTTATTGAGGAAGAAGTTCTATTCATCCAAGTGTAGGAACAAGTGAATGTTAGGAATAAAAAACCTATTGAGGTGGAGAAAGAATCTTTGAGAATTAGAGTTGACTCTCCCATTCCGTATTATTTTATAGTTGTGGATAAATTGGAGAGGTATCCGGGATATATCAATTTAGGAATGGATTATCCAGATTCCGATGATGAGGCATCTAATCATAAGGGCTATATGGATGAATCAATTGTTCCTCGTTAGATATATCTTATTCAAATAGATTCAATGGTGGATTTTGATACTTCTTCTAATTTTTTGGTTGCACCTGTTCCTACTGAATATATAAGTTAGAGTGAGATAAATGAATTTAATGAGGATTTTTTGTTACATTGTTAGAGAAATTATCCAACCTCAACATGCACCTATGAATTGTCTTAGAGAAAGTGATGCTATTATTATTACAGAAAGAATTGTCTCTCAGCTTCACCATCAGATAGTTTCCAAAAATCAATAAGTGAGGATGGAAAATAAAATATTAAATGATCAGTTGGCATTACACATTCCTGTTGTGAAGGGGTTCTCCTCTGAGTATGTAGGGTAATTGGAAAATTGTAAAAAACGTGTTGAAGATAAATCTTCTATGGATGATACTCCTCCTCCTCTAGACTTTGATCTGGATATTTTGAGGTCAGTATTCAAAGATGGTTTAAATAAAGCCTCTACATTTGATTCTCCTTATCATACTTCTAAAAGTTATATGATCGGATCAATGATAAGATAATAATGTCAGACTATGATGGGTATCTTAGATCAGAAGATACTAAGTAAAATAAAAGAGAATAGTGACCATGTGTATGATATGGTATAGTTTTACATGAAAGGGGAACTAAGGATCAAGAAGAGATCACCAAGAAAGTAGATTAATACTTTAAAAGGGTTTATACCAAACAACAGTCGATAATTCATTCCAAAAACATGGTTGAAAATTTGAGGATCCCATCTATTACCCAAGTGTTCAGGGAATAAGTGTAACAACTTCTGGAGTTAACCCCAGAACTTCAGGTGTTTATGGAGAACACAGATGATTTTACTATGGATATAGAGAAAGGTGGATAGATAATAATGGATTTCATTAACCTTTTGAATCCATTATTACAAGTACAATGTAAATATATTGTTTCTCTAGAAGAATTCCCTATTAAAACTATACATGAGATACAATATTAAAGATATATATATTAATATCGAGATCCTCAGTTCATAGATGTTGTTACTTGAAACTCTTTTTCTTCCCTTCATGCAACACGTCAACCATTTCCCATGTCTCCTTCTCTGGATATTCTCCATCTACTGTCGATGATCTATAGGGAACTCATATCCCCTACCACATTTACTCATGGTATCACCCCTACGATTCCTTTTGGAGTTCCCATTCATCAACTATATCCCTAAGCTACATCTATACCTTCCTTTTCTCCAATAATAATTTTTTCATCTACT
This sequence comes from Viscum album, assembly GCA_963277665.1. NCBI lineage: Eukaryota > Viridiplantae > Streptophyta > Magnoliopsida > Santalales > Viscaceae > Viscum > Viscum album. The sequence goes on from OY728126.1 coordinate 69,461,670, forward strand.
GATAAGGGAAAATAAGTATTGGATCATTCTTTTGAGAATAGTTAATTATGGGTTGATCTTTGATAAGGAGGTATATTTGGGATTTTAACATCTAATGTACTCTCTTTTTATCAGAAAATGAAATATATATTTTCCTCTATTATATGTTCCTAATATTCTCTCATATTTTCTCTTTTTTTTAATTTGAAAATGTTGAGAAATATGAGATGGAATTTAATTTAATTTTAAATTTATCCTATAATTTAAATTTACATGATCTGTATGACATGTTATATAGAGATATTATTTTGTACTTTCATTATTATGAATTTATTATTAATTTGATGACTTATGATCATCCAAAGGGGGGAGAATGTTGTAATCCTCTTATTTTAATACTCAAAAACCATTATTAATTAATTTTTTAAAGAGAAATTAAGAGAAATTATATTTTTTTATCATCTTAATCTTTTTTCTTTGTATTTCACATCATAAGGCAAGTTTCCAATACTTGACTAAGTATGAGTCACTATTATGGTGGAATCACTATTGGACATCCTATTGGTGAAAAAAATGGATAAGTATGAGCTACTATTAAAATGAACTTACTCAAAATACGTCTCACTATTAGCTATATCCTCTTCAGAACAAATGTTGAATTCTAATAAAGGATGAGTCATTGTCACTGAAGATGCTGATTCACTAAGTCAACAATGCATTAACCTACCGACACAATGAATTACTTATGGCATCATCATTTTCACTATGTATGAGTTATCAGTATGAGATAGGAATAACATGAGTCACCATAAAGTCAACCTTCCATCAGAATTAACTACCAATTCTAAGTCACATATACATTTTTCATCATTCCAGATTTCATATTTCATTATGTCCAAGACATCGTTCTTGACCAACTATTCAGAGACATCGTCAACTCTTGTTTTGTCCTTTAAATTAAAATTTATTTCAAATGATCATATTTATGATACTTAGTACCATTAAGTATAATAATGACCATGTCTATATTTTGTAGAAAACATTTATCACTAGTGCAAAAACGTCATTTACGTCTGTTATTTTTTATTTTTTACATTGGGTTTTAGCCGACATTTATACAAATGACAATATAAATATTGTTTTTTATGTCAGTTATTTAAAAACCGACTTAAAAAACACAACATTACAGTGATTATCATGTTGGTTATTAAATAACCGACGTGATAAACCATTTCCCAAGATTTTTATCACATTAGTTATTTAATAACCGACGTGATAAACTAGGGGGGATATCATGTCAGTTATTAAATAACCGATGTGATAAACCATTGGGGGTGGGTGTGTATCACATCGGTTATTTAATAACCAACATAATAAACACCTGGAAAATGATTTATCATCTCGGTTATTAAATATCCGACATGATAAACCAGCACGAGGGTTTTTATCAAGTCGGTTATGAAATAACCGATGTGAGAAACCAATTTTTTTTAAATAAGAATAATTCCTATGCTCTCCCCAGAAACAACTAGAAACCAAACATAGAATTCAAACCAGAAAAATAGAAGTAGACCAAAATAAGAACCAAATAAAAATTAAGCATTTACATTGACATCATTTTAAACTTACCCCACTGTACAACCACCCACCACCCCCTGGACAGCCCCCCTTACCCCACTGGATAACCCCCACCACACCCCTGGACAACCCGCTCACCCCACTAGACAGCCCCCACGACACCCCTGGACACCCCCACACCCATGGAATGCCCCCCGACCCCCTAGATAGCCCCAAAACACCCCTGGACATCTGCACCACCCACTAGATAGCCCCCACACCCCTGGAAAACCCCCCACGGTCTTGTAGACCCCCACCCCCTAGACAACACTCCCCCACCCCTGGACATCCCTCACACACCCCTGAAACCGGACCAAAATGTTACAAAAATGAGAGCACAATCCCCTCACCCCACTGGACTACCCCCACCACACCTCTGGACACCCCACTCACCCCTGGACATCACCACCTCACCCTAGACATCCCCCAACCTCCTGTATACCCCTACCCCATGGAAAACACTCCCATACCCCTAGAAAACCCTCCCACACCCCTGAAATAGACAATAAGTAACCAAAAATATAACAGAACCCCCTCAACCCACTGGATATCCCCCACCACACCCCCACACACCCCTGGACTACCCCCCACACTTCTGGACATCACCATCACCCCCTGAACATCCCCCCACCCTTCTGTTTCCCCCACCCCCTGGACAGTACTCCTACACCCCCAGACATCCCACCCACACCCCTGTATACCCCTCACCCCATGGAAATCCCTCCCACACCCCTGGACAGGCATCCCACACCCCTGAAACAGACCAAAAAGTTACCAAAAATAGACCAGAACCCCATCACCCCACTAGAAAGCCCCCACCACACCCCCCGCACCCCTCTACTGCCTCCACACCCCTAGACATCACCACCACCCCTAGACATCCCCCCACCCTCCTATCCCCCAATACCCCCGAACAACACTCCCACACCCCTGGACATCCCTCCCACACTCCTAAAATAGACCAAAATGTTACAAAAAATAGACCAGAACCCCCTCACCCCACTGGACAGCCCCCACCACCCCACCCCCTTGACATCCCCCAACACCCCTAGACAACCCACCAACCCTCCCGGACACCCCACACACCCCTAGGCTTCCCCACCACCCCTTGGACATCCTTGGACTGCCCCACCCCCTATACAGCCCTTGGATAGCCCCTGGATAGCTGGTGTTGGGAGAGGAGGAGCATCCATCCCTCGGAGGGCATGCCGCAAGAAGGTACTCATCACTCCCATATGTGAAACATGAGATCTCAAAATGTTCCATATGTGGGAGTGATGTGTACTTTCCAGTGGCATTCAACCCCCCGAGGGATGGAAACGCCTCCACTCCCACCCCTTTGATAACCCCATCCCCATAGACACCCTGGACCCCCCCCCCCCCCCCACCCCACCCCACTAGACAACCCTCCCACACCCCTCGACACCCCCTAGAAAGACCCCCACTCCCCTGGACATCCCTTCCACCCTCCTGGTAATGCTCCCACACCCCTGGACTTCCCCCCACTCTCATGGACACCCAGGATACCCCCACCCCACAAGATATCCCTCCCACACCCCTAGATACCCCAACCGCATTAAAACCCCAACACCCCACACCCTTGGAACCCCTCCCCCCAGACCAGAATCCATACCATAAAAATCATCATAAGTAGACCAAAACAAGAAGTATAGAAAAAATAAACATTCACATATATAACATTGAAAACATACAATGTCAACTTAAAAAAACTAAATCCAACCTAAACGACTACCAAAAACACAATTGCAATGACAATATTCAAAATTACATTTTACAATACAAACAACTAAAAATCAATCAAACCTATAAAATAATTCGACCATTCCACTTGTAAGTGTTTGATGTCTTCTGCACCATAGGGTTGAGGGTCATCAAATAGCTACAAATTAAAAGGATAGTAGTTAATGTGTATAATCAATATATCAAATGAAATATTATGGCAATGTTTAAAAGGAAATATTACCAGGTCAAAGTTCACAACTATCCCAGTTGTTATTATTTCATACATAAATCTTAACATACAATATCCACATTTGACGAGGCCTTGTTATTCATGAAAATTCTGTTTGAATGCATGTAAGTTCAATATATTATTTTTATGTAATAAATCAAATAGTACAAATTATAAATCGATATTTACCTTTACATTTACATATTTGATCTTCACACTACTTTTCTTTGTGTTTTTTTGAAAGTAAACCCATCCCCTATTAGAAAATAATATAAATGGGATAAATTTAAAATTCATTATAATATAGAAAACTATTGAGAAATTGAAACTTACTTTTCTAACATTTTCATAAAACATTCTTGCACATCACCATGGACAGAGCATATCCAATAAATTGTCTTCTAACTTGTGCAAAAAACCCCTAGCATCCAATGATCACTGATAAAAAAATTTAATTTTAGTGGTTTTTTTAAAAGATAATGAACTCTTTGAGAGAGATGTGTTTCATACCTCTCACAAAAAGGCATCATCCAACATTTTGGGTCTATATTCTACTCATGTCTTTCAACAATAAAAAAAATTCTTTGTTCCTCATCCAATGCACATGCTTCAGGGGAAATCAAATGTGGGTCCATGAAGCCATATACATCTGTACACTCATTCTTCTCACAAATTTTATAAAGATACCTAATAAAAAACAGACATCAGTATACATTTTTAATAAATATAACGCATAGAAAAGGTGTTAATACTTATATGGAAAAAATGTACACCACGTTTATGCCCAACTTATCTCCAGTAACAAGCTCCATGATATCAACATTCATAATCTACATAGTTATTGCACATCCACAAACATGAACTTCCATTGTAAACTCATAATAATCCGCCAACAAATTTGAATATCTTGACAATCTATCAAAACAACTTGAATTTGTATCTGATGTCATAGCCATTTGTCTTTGTTGTTGTCTATACAATATTAATTTACCTTTGAAGTATTCCTGTAAAAATAAATAGAAAAATATATGAGTTTTTAAATGATAAAACAACTTTAATAAAAAAATAAAATAGAAGATATAACATACATACCACTATGTTAATGAGTCGAAGAAGTCTGGATGGACAAATTAAAAAATGTTCGATACTATGTCCAACTATTGTCACCTCATAAGTAGGTAATAGTACTCGAGCCGTTCTATCTATAATATCATGTACAATGACCCTCTGATTCTCTAACTTTAATTGTTGAGGATGAACTGTATCTCTTATACAATATACCAATCCATATGAAACTATATGATGTTGAGGATCATAAACATACAACTCGCAATAAGTTGGAAGCTTCAGTGGGGGAGTGGGATAAAAAATGGGGTCCATGGGAAGAGGTGGGGGATTGGGAGTTACTAGCGGAGGTGGACGATAAGTAATGGGATTTGCAAGGGGAGGTGGAGGAGTAGGAGCTACAGTCTGAAATTGTCTTTGCATGTCTGAAAACATAGACTGTACCAATGCTCTAATCGTTTCCTCCATCGTCGCATTAATATTATGAGCATTATCCTCCAAGGATTCTATTTTTTTTTATAAAAACCCTCAACAGAAGTAGTTGAGGAATGTGGAAACCATTTTCATACCAATACACCTGCTGAATATCCTCGTACATAACCAGGATGTTTGGGCTTTCCCAATGAAGAAGATAAAATATCTTGCCTCCCAGCAGTTGTAAATACCCCCTGTGAGCTCTGCTCTTCAAGATAATCCTGTATTAATTAGTTGATAATTTCTGTAATGATTGAAATTATATGAAGAAAATAGTTAACATAAATAAATAAAATAGATATCTTACAATCCTCTCAGCTACAATTCTAGAATCATCCAAAAGATATTACCCTTATTTTCCCATCTGATCTCTCATCCATTTTTCATATCTAGATGGAGGGGATGGAGGGGCCACCTCTCCAGAGCTTTAAGACTCAGCTATTAGTTTTTGTAATTTTTCTGCCATCAATTTCTCTTTTAATAATGTATACCCTCCCCGAAATAAACAATGACGTTATTAATGTTTAAGTTGGATCTCCTGATGAGATTTCCTTGTTTGCTGTAAATTAAGTATAAGAAATCACTAACAAAATAGTAATATGATCATTTATATAAGAAAGCTTATAAAAGTTTACATTGCCGTTACCAAAAATTATTATTTTCTTATACTTTCAACTAACTGTCTCTATGTGACTTCATATATGAAAGGATATATACGACATGGATTTTCATGACTCCTATGACCAAAAATGAAATCCGATGTGAGGGTTGATTTAGAATCCCTCCATCTCTTGGAAGCTATCAGTAAACATTTCTTCTTGACTCCTCCAGTGTCACGAATATCAAATAACATCTAATAAAGAAGAAGTTAAACATATTATATACACTAGAAACATTTACAGAATAGGTAAACAATAACAAAATATCTTACGAAAAACATCTCCCACAACTGAGTGATTATAGCTTTGTCCACACTTATCCAGTCATCATACAAAATGCTTACATTGATCTTACCCTGAGTGGATACAAAAATCTTAAAATCTTTTTCATTCGGACCCCTAGGAATATCATCCTCATCAAACTCATCAAGTATCCTCTGATACTGCGTAAATGCAACTAATAATTTTGGTAAACGTGTGCACCCATGTTTACCAACTCTTGAACTCTTTATAGTAACAGGAGAACATGAGGGATATTGGGGAACATCAAGAGGAGAATGTGAATGTTCCTCCCCAGAGGTGTGACCAATATGCTCATCTCCAGAATCATGTTGTTGATCAACTGATTGATCTAACATTATCCTTCAAATCAAAAAACAAACATTAGTTTAAAACTATAAAAATTCAAATATTTTTATACTACTGTAATAAAAAAATAGAAAATTGTACTAAGTTACATAATAGTAAACATGGTTAATATGGTAAGCATGTTAAAAAATGGAAAAGATGGTAAAGATAGTCAATATTGTAAACATGGTAAACATGGTAAACCTGGTAAGAATGGAAAACATGGTAAAGTAATTGTCACCTAAAAAAATAATAGATATATAATTTATGTAATGGTAAACATGATAATGTAAAATAAAAAAATTAAAACATGGTAAACCTGGTAAACATGGTAAGCGTGGTAAAATAATTGTCACTGTTCGAAAACAATAGTTATATAATTAATATAATGGTAAACATGATAATGTAAACTAAACAATAATAAAACAAAGAAAAACTTATAATTATTTTGTTTTAATAAATGTTTTAATAAATAAAAAACATTCAATATCAACCATTTTATGAAAATAATAAATGTAAAAAAGAAATAAACAAATGTTACCTGTAATTTTAGGAATGTACAAATGGATTGTTTTCCCAAATTCCTTCGTCGAGATCGTTCCATATGGCACAAACCATGTCTTCAAAATGCTCATCATTATGTTCTGTTAATCTTTCCATGGAAGTTGGGATATCACATAAATCAGCATCTTCATCAAGTTCATCCTCACCAACATATTGTTTTTTCCTTTGTTAAATAACAACCCACTACATATCTGATTGATCTACTACATAGAAAATTTGTTTTGCATGTGTTTCCATTATAAAAGAATTAGCTCTGTCTTCTATTTTATTCAGATTAATAACTGTCATTTCAAATTCATCATGTCTGACACTGTTGTTACCAATAAACTATTTACGGTTAAAAATAGGAACTTTAATTTTAAATTATTCCACCTCACATATGTCTTCAATAACTCCATAATATGCACTTGATGCAGAAATTGGGTTTTTTTCCTCAGCACTTGAAAAATGCATTGCTTCTGCAAACACGAATACACCACTATTCTGAAGTGAACTTCTATTGTCCTTATATTTTATATGAAATGTATGTCCATTAATGTCATAACTGGACCATGTCATCACATTTAAACATGGACCACCCACTATCCATTTTAATGTCTCTGATACATCTGATCTACAAAACAAGGCCTTTTTAAACCATGATTTTTTTTTGTTGTGCTCATTCAAAATCCACATTTGTTTCTTCTTTGGATGACATTGTTTCAACTCATTAATATGAAATGTGATATACAGTTGAGCATCATCTATGTTATTCAAGATGTATGATTATAACTTCTTCATCTATTCAGCTAACACAGATTTGACTTTCAAGTCCCGAATCCCCTTTCCCTTGTTATTAACTCATTCATAGAGAGATGGAGGAAAACCTATGTGTTGCGTTGTAGGTCCACAAAGAATTATTTCTAATTTCAAAAGGATATATCTAATGAAGATATAAAGGTCCACAAAGCATTATTTCTTTAACTAGATGAATCATTAAATGCACCATTATATCAAAAAAAGTTTGAGGAAGATATATTTCTAATAGAAAAAGTATAAAAATTGCATCCTTTTACAAAATGTTCAAAGCATTCACATCAATCAACTTATTACAAATTGAATTGAAAAAATAACACAACTAAATTATAGTCTTTCTAACACGGATGAGAAATATTCCATGCATTGAAACTGGTAGATGTTGTTGCATCATGACGTGACAATCATGATATTTCATACCAATCAACTTCAAGTCCTTAAATGAGAAAAATAGTTTTACATTTGATGTATAACCTTGAGGCACTTTGATATCATGAAGATACTGACAAAAGATAATTTTCTCCCTTTTCGATAATGTATGACAAGCAGGGGGAAGAAATGTTCCTCTTCCATTAGAAGTGGGAGCTAACTCAAAACGTATTCCCATTGATAGTAAGTCTAATCTTGCATTAAACCCATCTTTTTTCCTTCCTTTAATATCAAACATTGTTCCAATCAAACAATCACAGATATTCTTCTCCACGTGCATGACATCAATATTATGTTTAACTTCATGATATCTCCAATATGGTAGCTCAAAAAATATTGGCCTTTTCATCCAAATATGTCTATCATTACCAGATTTTTGTGTCTTTCCCAATGTCACATCAAGGTTTTTGACCCTATAAAAATATAGATCATAGGATAAAGGTTTTGGAGAAATGTCAAATTCTTGTAGGCCATTGAATTCCTTTTTAGTCTTATATAAGAGTGATCCATAGGTAATCACTTTTGTTGACCAATGTACACTGTTTTCCTCCCATGTTGTAATTGACAATATGACTTCTGTTGTTCACAAATTGGATATGCTTTATGCCCTTTAACACTATATCCATACAAATTTCCATATGCTGGGAAGTCATTTATAGTGAACAATAGAACTACATGCAGTTTAAAATATATAATTTTATAAAAATCATACACCCTAATACCATCCTCCCATTAAAGTTTCAAATCATAAATCAACGGTGACAAGAAAACATCAATATCATTGCAGGGTTGCTTCGGACCAGAGATCATTATACTCAACAACAAATATTTTTGCTTCATACAAACTTCAGGAGAGCAGTTGAAAATTTCCAATAAAACAGGCCATGAACTATGTGAGCTACTGGGGGTCTGGTATGGATTCATTCCATCTATGCACAACCCTAGTCTGAGATTTCTAATTTCATTTCCAAATGTAGGATACTGCTCATTAATTTTCTTCCATTTTGGACAATCTGCTAGATGACATATTTTTCCATCACATAACCGCTCATCAGCGTGGAATCTTAACATTTTTGCATCATGAGAATTAGAAAATAAACATTTGAAATGATGAATTATAGGAAGATACCAAAATACCATTGAAGGGATCTTTGTAATGTATAAATCAGCCTATGATTTTTCTTTTACCTTATACCATGGTGTCCCACATTTAGGACACTCTGATAGAAATTCATATTCCTTCATATATATCATACAGTCATTCGGATAGGCATGTATTTTCTTGTATCCCAATCCCATCAGGGATAATATTTTGTTGGACTTATAATGTGTATCTGAAAGATCATTATCATTTAGAAGAATGTCTTTCATCAATTATAACAGCTCTATAAAACTTATGTCACTCCATCCATGTTTCGCCTTCATGCTAATCAATCTTAACACCACCGAAAAAACTGAAAAATCTGTACAACCAGGATATAATGGTTTTTCATTATCACCATATAGACGCGCAAATGTCTGTTCTATCTCAATTTTTTCTAATCCAATATCACGAATCATTTCTTCAATTCCATCAAATTCACCATTTTTCAAATCATCATCATTAGTGACATTCCGTCCAGTTTCACCATGCCAAATATAAGGGTTGTAACTCAGATTAAAACCATGAAAAATCAGATGATATTTTAACTTTGTACATTTAAACTTTATCATATCCAACATCAACTCATAATTACCTATAACAAATATCAAAATTATACATCTTTTTAAAATAATAAAAATATAATTTTATATGAAAAAAATCATAATTTGAATTTAAAACAATTTTGAAATACAAAACAAATCTAGGCTTATTTAAAAAAATATGTTTGAATATGATTTTAAAAAGAAAATATTGTTAGATATAACAGTTTAAAATTCCATGGAATCAAAGAAAACCATATGGCCTCCAATGGTTTATAGAAAATAGGAGAAAATAGAGTAAACCTGATAATCGAATTAAATTTAAAATAAAAAATCATATGGAGAAAATCAATATGTAAAGCTAATCATCACGACACAATGGGGTCAGGAAAACTATGCATAATTGAAAAACACAACATGGTCTCCCCCATAACCCACAATTTTCTCATAGTCGATGATTGGTCAAAATATATATAACCAAATAGAATCATATTGCAACTCTAATATCCATGAAACAATACAATCATCATGTCATAATCTCACAAACCACGATGCAATATTCAATCCCAGCTGACACTTATCCCCCAAACCCGTGGACACCCCCTGGACACCACCACCCAATTGGACACCCCAACCCCTCCTGGACACCACCCCCACCCCTACCCCCTTGGACACCCCCTATACACCCCAACCCTATGGACAACCCCCTACCCCACCAGACAACCCCCCAAACACTCTGGACAGGCCCCCACCCCCTTGGACAACCCCCACCCACCCACCCCCTTGGACAACCCCCACCCCCTTCAACACCCCCACCCACTTGGACCCCCCCCCCCCACCACACACCCCTGGACAGCCCCCCACCACACACCTCCATTGACACCCTCGACACCGCCAACCATATGGACAACCCCCTGAACCATCTGGACACCACCCCCACACCCCTTGGACACCTCGGAGACACCACCACCCCCTTGGACAACCCCCACCCCTCTGGATAACCCCACCCCCCTGGACAGCCCCCACCCCTATAGACAGCACCCCCACCCCCTTGGACACCCCCAACCCTATTGGAGACCACACCCACCCCCACCCCCTTGGAAACCCCCTAGAAACCCCAACCTTCTAGACATCCCCCACCCCCCAGACAACCCCCGAACACTCTGGATAGGCCCCCAGCCCCTTGGATAGCACCCCTACCCTCCTTGGAAATCCCCCTCACGCCTTCTACACCCCCTCCCCCTTGGACCCCCCCCCCCCACAAAAACACACCCCTAGACTTCCCCCACCTCCACGGACACCCTGGACAGCCCCCAACCCTCTGAATAGTATTCACCCCCCTGGACAGCCCCCCTAAACCATGGGATTTTAACCTCAAGCTACTAGTTTTGGCATATCTAGGGATTTTAACTTCAATCTATTAGTTTTGGTATCATTTTATTATTCACAATGAGAACCATGAACCATATCTCCTAATAGTATAAAATTATCTATTGTTAATTAAATTGGGTTTTAATAGAATATGAACACTTATAATAGTCTATGAGAATAAGTGACAAAAATATTTTATGGAACAAAAAAAAAGTGATACCCAAAATAGAAACAACCGAGGAACCAAAAAAAATTCCACCCTGAAAAACCAATATAATTATAAAATAAATCACACTAGTACATTTAATGGGTGTATCACAATGGTTTAGATATAAATTGCAGTAATATAGGTGAATGAGATCATTAGTTTTCAATGACAATAAATATTACCATAAATGTAGGGCATCCATGAAACAAAAACAAATGAAATAGTAGTAGGTGAGGCTTACTTGAATATTGTGAGTCGATATAATAGATCTAGTGATAATAGATAATATGATGATGGAAAAATGAGGTAAGAGGGTTTAAAATTGAATAATCTTAGCTAGTTTAAATAAAACAATCACAAAACATTAATATAGACTATCTGGGAAAAAACAAACGAAATAAAATCATGGGAGGCTTACCAAACTGTTGCCAGTGGAGATGATGGATCCGAGGAGAGTAAAGATGATAATCAATGATGAAAAAACAAGTATAAATAAATGAGATCGAAGAGTGGATTATAGGTTTTCCACCTTAGAGAGACGAGTCACAGGTCTGTCGATCCAAAAATCAGAAAAGACAATCCATGAGGTGTGATAAATTTTTTAAATGTTTTACAATGTTGGTTATTTAATAACCAAAGTTTTAAAATATATTATTACATTTATAATGTCCGTTATAATAATAACCGGCATTATAAATGCATCAGATACCACATTTTTTACGTTGGTTATTTTCTAACCGACATAAAAAAAGCTGCGTGTTGGTTTTTTATGTCATTTATTCTATATCTGACCTAAAAAACACATCATAAACCCCAATTTTTATGTCAGTTATTTTATAACTGACGTAAAAACTTCATCAGGTTGGGTTTTTATGTTTTTTATCAAATAACCGATGTCAAAAATGCCTCATCTACCACTTTTGTTACGTTAGTTATCAAATAACCGATGTAAAAAAGTCTTTACATACCTCATTTTTTACGTCGGTTATTTTATAACTGACGTACAAACTGCCGCGTTGGTTTGTTACGTCAGTTATAAAATAATCTATGTAAAAAACTCATTAGATACCTCATTTTTTACATCAGTTAATAAAATAACCGACGTAAATAATCACATATCACAGATTTTCACATTGGTTATATATAACTGACGTAAAAAAATGGGGACGTTAAAAACGTTTTCAGCACTAGTGTATATAGATGTATGTGTATAGTATGAGGAAATAGGTACCTCAACACGATCAAGATCATGATCCTTGTCGGATGCAGTTTATAGAAAATATACTAGGTAAAAAGGTGTAATTGAGTCTAGAGAAATATTCCATACTACCCTTACACCAAATAACAACTCAAGAACTTCTTTGTGTTCACACTAGGTGATAATACTGAGAACAGAAGACAAATAAATTTTTCTAGAAAAAAACTCATAAATGATTAGGGCTCCTCAAGTAAACTATATAATTCACTAGAAATAAGAGAGAGAAGAACTCACAACACATTTTTTTGCTATCTCTTTCTAGAAGTTGACTTGAGAGGCATTTCAATGTAACTTCTAGGAGACTCAAGCTATGTTACCAATCACACAAATCCTTATAATCAATATTATCAATAAATTTATCTACCATTGTATTGTTTCATATTTTATGATAAGTGTGTCTCTCTTTCTTCTACTGACACATAGTGACTCCTGTGAAAAACTGGAAGATACAATGATATCTTCAAAACCCATTTTTTAAACCTTACACTCCCATTAATAAATGTTAATGAGATTCAAGTGTAGCCTATTTTATTTAGAACTCCTATTAAAATTATTGAAGAGGACAAGTTGTCCTGGACAATGTGTATATTTTTGTTTACCCCAATCTAGGGATTGGATCCTTGTTTATTTAAATAAAATGCCTCGTGGCAGGTGATCACCAAGTAAATATGATTAAGTCTCTTCTTAATACTAAACCATATTTTGTTACTTCCTATATGTCATTCAAATTTCAATTTTCTCTTATTCATTTATTCATAGAAGAAATCATTCATTTCACTTTGATAGTTAATCTTAGATACTATTTATAAAATAATTGTATTTAGTAGATTTATTTAATAATTTTGAATAATAATCAATATTACTTTAATTGAGTAATAATCACTCTTTTATAATACTATTAAACTGAAAATACATTTATAAATATGATACTTTGGTTAACTGGTCTATTTATTTCATATTGAAGATCTTTTAAATAATTCTTCTAGGTTGAAATTTTTATAAGAACTCAATTCACCCCGTCCTGAGATTCCTACTCCAAAATATTTTTACATTATCCCCTTAGATTTCTAATATTCAGTTTTTTCACACTAGAATACTAATATTCAAGATACATACTATAAAATATCCCTCTTTATGTTTCCCAACATAAAAAGCTTCTTACGATCTCAATAAATTTTTGTGCATCCTGGATAAATAAGGAAGTATTAGCAATGAATATCATCTGAAATCCCTTTATTCAATTATGGATTTAAAGGGAAATATATTCTTTTTTGAATGATTATAACTCCTTAATTATAAAAAATGAACGTTGAAATTATTTATATGAACTTATGTAACATTATATCATCTTTATAGACCTCATTTATATTTATATAAATAGACATTTATGTAAAATTTTGGTAATTATTAAATTTCATTCATTCCATTATGATTCTCATATCCATACTTTTAAAATCTATAAGGACTGGGTTCCTTTCAATCCTCATTATGGTTGAGGTTGTATGATCCTATCAACTTAGTGCATTTTTATCCTTGTTTGTCTTTCCATGATGGTAATGTATTAAGAAATCACGGTCATTGATTAACTTTAACAATCTCCTTTGGCTCAAGTTCAACTCGTTCTGTGTGAATATATACTTTGATACGTATAATTGATATATGTGAAAAACTTTTCACCATATAGATAATGTCATCAAATCATTAAAGAAAATATTTCTAACTCTAATTACATACAATGTGTCAGGTAATGATTCCTGTGGAACATTAATTTCAAGAAGGAATAAGCTATTAAGATGTCATTTTTTATAAGGAAACATCCAAATACCTTCCTCAAAGCGTCACTTAATGTCAAAAATCCTTCTCCAATGTAGGGTAATATGAGTATAGTTGCAGTGAAAAACGTCTTCTTTAGTTACTTGAATATGTCTTCACATTATTTATTCTAAAGGATCTTTTCTTCCATCTAAATTAACTTTATAAAAGGATTTTAAAATCATGAAAAATTTACCATATTACATTGATGGTTTCTAGATAACCCAAAAAAAATATGGATTTCTATCACAGTGGTATGTCTCGTCCATTTTTCAACATATAGAGTCTTTGATGGATCCAAATATATACACTTACCTATGATTAAACGAACCCTGAAGGATAAAGTTTAACAAAAATTCACACTTTTAATCATGGAGTACATTTTGTAGATTTATTAGGTATTTAGTACAATACAAAAATTTTACCCATACTCTTACTAGCTTATATAATATATAATAATTTATAAAGATAAACTATAAAAATTTTCCCAAGTTAATCATAAAGAATCAATTTATCAAATCCATGAATAATGTATGAGAAGTTTTAAGTAAGAAAGTAATGAAAATGAATTCATAGTATCAATATCTTATATGGAATGACGTATTGAGTATATATTCTCTCTTTACCCTTGATTAATAGTATCCAGATAAAAGAAACACCTTCAATAAGTATCAATCTCCTCAATTTTAATCAGAAATATCATCAATACATGGTAAATGATACTTTTTCATAATCATGAACATAAAACGTTCATGATAAAAATGATGGAGATGAAATAACCTATCCTTATTCATCCAAAATAATACTGGGTAAACCCATTGCCAAGCAATTAGGTGTGTAAAACCCTATTTATATTATCTATTAGTTTCTCCTTTATTTCATAATGTTTAGTGGGGTTCATTCTATAGTGAATTTTGGATATGGGTAGAGAACGATGTATAATTTCAATTAATAACCTAACCGATCAATTAGGAGGTAGACTAGAAATATCATCATGAAATACATCAATATATTCTATCACATTTAGTATGTATTATTGGACAATCTTCTCATTTTCTAGACAATTTGAGCTAGATATTCATAATCATTGGGATACAATTTCAATGATTGGGAAGGAATTTACAAATATAATTCATCATCCTCATTTCAATTATATAGAATAAGTGGATTCATTAGGAAATGTATAGTTATTTTCATCACCCCAATGTTAATGTTGTATTTATATAGAAAAAAACAATCCATGAATAATATAACATAGAATTAAACTATAGGGAGAATAATATTCTTTTTTGTGGATTCAAACAAAAAACATTAACTTGAGAGAAGTTATACACATGAGATGAAATAATTAAAACAACTCAGGATTTCATCAATAATTCAACTGCCATTTCATTTGGTTCTGTTCAAATATGACTAATAAACATGAACGATATAAAATAATGTGTTGAACCTAAGTAAAATAGGAAATTTAATACTATTGAATTGATAATAATTATACATTTCACTAAATTTTTTTTATCATGATCTACCCTAGAAGTATTTAAATCATGATCCCCCCCTTGCTCTCTTAGCCATGGAGGTTATTTCCACCAGTTATCTAAATATCCGCTCGCTTTGTACACTAATTTTTATAGTTCCTTTATTCAATATTTTTGAAACTTTAGACCATATGTTGAGGTTTTATTAGATATTTTTTTGTTACATCACATTATAGGGATTATTAATCCCTTAGATACATTAATTATCTAGATTCCCCTACTTTCCACACTTATAACACCATCATATTCTCTTGAGTAGGTTACCATGATTTTTATTACCACCCTTATCATCCAACGGCCCGAAGGACTTCAATTTTTTTTATTATATGACATATACCCCCTTTATGAGAATAAGGGGAAAACCCAAAAATACTTCAACGTCATAGGAAAAATCAAATTTGAAAGAAAAAAACAGTAAAATAAGAGTAACAACACTAAGCTGATCCTCCCCAACATTTGATCATGATGAAGCGCTACAACATTATGAAAAGTGGAAATTTGTATTATCTTTCCTCCATGATATTTACCCCTTGATCCTAAGAGATAAAATTTATTCTCTTTTTTTTTATTTGAAGCATTACATGAATATTGAGAATCACTAATATACATTTCAAATTTCATAGAACATCATAAAATTTCATTATAGTTTTCAAAGTCTCAAATCAGAAAATATTTAAAAAGTATTTAATTTAGACCACTAAAGAAGTATTCAAACATACTTCCATGGTAAATGAAAAACCCATAGTTGTACCTTGAAAACCTCGTGAAGCTTTCCACATAAGACATGATGGATTCATCCTTCATTTTCTTGAGCCCAAAACCTTCATCATTATTTTAAGTGAATAATAAAACGAGAATAGGAATGGAAAAATATTTTCATGAATCCTTCCTACTCTATTGACATGATACTTTTCATGGGTTTCATGATCATGATTGGTGAAAACCATTGAATAGTATCTCATTTTGAATGATAAATGGAAGATATAACTTTCTCTTAATCAAAAAATGTGAGGATATAGAATATTTTATCAATGTTATTAATCAATTTTCCAGAAACTAATGGATCACAAGGTCCAGAAAATGTCGATGGCCTTTTATGCATAAGCTATTCTACTAAAACATTTCTATAATGTGAGAAAGAGTAAAATCTACATGATTCATGTTATTATTCATAACATGATTTGATTTTTCAAGTATTTCCAGGATTTTCTTGATTATTTATCCTATATAATTGATAATTTCATTTGTGAAATCATCACATTAACCATATCATTGGATATTGACACAGTTCTTCTTATTTCCATCTATTTACTAAAATAACAGAATGTTTGGGATAAGAATGTTCAAATTAATAAGAAAATAAAAAGAAAACTATGAATATTGTAAGAATAACTTATAAATTATATTTATACACTAAATTATGAATATCTAGGTTTTAATTTATCTTTTTCATGATTTATTTTTATTAGTTTCTCTGACCACAAAATAACAATGTATTAACATCATTCATAATGATTTATGAAGATCATGTGAATCATCCAATGCATACCACCCAGGATTATCAAACTAGATGTGTAGTTAGGACTATTTTTGTGCCAAAGTGATCATCGACTAATTAGGAAATCAACCATTTTTTAAAGATATTACCCCTATGTGAAATTGATCTAGAGCTTACATCCACTTATTTGTATCTAGATACAGATGCTATTTTTTTTAAACCACACACTGTATACTTTAATATAATTTTAGGATGATTTTATATATTTAGTATAATCCCAAGGGTTTTTACTCATGTTTTATAGTCATAATACCAAAAAATAAAAACACCTTTCTTCGATACCAACTATAACAACCCAAGTCTCATAAATGTGATATTACATGATTTTTAACATAAAAATCCATAAATAAATACACATCAATTTTTAGTTCTAGTGTCTTTGGGTGATTAAATAAATGAAAAAATTAACTTAAATATAAAATAAAAAATATTTATTATGAAATTCATAATAAATCCCCTTATCTACTATTATTACATTAGATACTATATGTAAAATAAATAATGTAAAAGGGTGATATATAATGCATTATAGGAGAATAATCATGATAATGAAGTATAATATCATAGATAAGAGGCATTACATGATATCATAAGTGAAGAAGATCATATAAAATAACATGGAAGCATGAAATAAAAAAAGGATATCATGGGACATTCTCTTCTAACAAAATATTTTTTTATAGTATTTTTTTGAAAATGTCTTTGATGTTAATTTAAATAAAGAAACATATTAAATATATTTTTAATGCTTCTTATCAAAAATTAAGTTCAATAAATTATTTTTATAAAAAATAAATACTATTAATGTAAATTATTAAATAAAAAATGCAAAATGTGTTACTTTTTAATTTAATAAATCTAATGTTGATTACTCCTATTGAATAAAATAGTATATTGATAAATTATAAATTTGAAAAAACTGAAATCAAGAAGAAAAACATAAATCATTTACTTTATTTTTTTTTCAAGTAGTTTTCTCCATTGAATAAAATTTTATTTGGGTAAAGAACTCATGGGAAATCCAATGTTAAATAATGTAAAGAATTTTTGACTTAGAATATTAAATTCCACTAATAATCATAACAATTTTAAGTAAATTAAAAAAAATATATTTTTATCATAAAAAAATCAAGAACAAGTATATAGATGAAGAAATATAATTATAAATAAATAAAACTTCAAGAGATTAATTATAAACACCATAATGAAATTGTTGAATGAAGAACTAGTTGAAAAAAGATTGAGATCGAAAGAGTATATGTGAAATGAATAATGGTGGATGGTTTAAACTTATATTTAATTCCCTGAAACATGTGACACAATGGTATAAATTTAAATCAGCAATTTAAAAATTGAAAGACATAATGGTGAAAAAAATTGAAATATCACATTTTCTTAGTTTGATATTATAATTTTTTGGTTTTATATTATTATAACTGATGTTAAAAAACCCCCAAGAAATGTTTAAATATTTTTTTTTGAAAAACCGTTGTATAAAAAAATAGTTTTAACATTTGTTTTTGAAAAAATGATTGTAAAAATCCACGTGAAAAGGATTTTGACAATATTTTTTTCAAATAATGAAAATAAAAATAATATTTTTTACAATGATTTAAAAATAAATTTTTTTAACACAACATGGGAAATATTTTTTACTCATTTTTTAAAATAATCTACGTCAAAACTCTTTTAGGGATGGTTATTAATTTTCATTATTAAATAAAATATGATAAAACACCAAAATGAACGATAAGTTTTTACTAGTTATTCCATCTTAAAAAATTGAAATTAATAGAAAACATTAAATCATAAGAATAAGTCAACTATAATTACTAATGAAACAAAATACAATGTACTAGGATAACAATATATGCCATATACATTGTATCTTAGGAGATGATAATATTACCGAATTCATTGGAGAGATTTAAAATTATTGACCCACTCAAAACATAAAAATATGTACATATATATGTTTTCTAGATAAGGAAATCAAACATAAGACATAATAATAAGAATAACCCTTGATAAATAATTGATATAAATAATCAATTCTCAAAAAATAATTAAAGGATATTGTATAAAGATTCACAAGAGAAGAAAAAATAAATATTTTGGACATTAATATCTGAAATATGAATCATAGTTCTCAAATATCACAAATCAAATCTGGTAGCCACCAATACTGGCACAAAACCCATCCCCTGACAAGGCCTGAAAGGGAATTCCCTATCCCCATAGGTTGGCACAAGTTCCTGGGTATCATTGATTTTGTTTTGGGAATGATTTACCCGAGTATGAAAGCATAACACATTAAAATAATCCATAATATAAATATGAAATTTCCGAGCCAAACTAGTCTTATGAAAAAACAAGAACTGAATACATTGGTTTAAAGAAAATTAAATTTGTCCAAATTTAAATAAATACAACAACAAGACATCCCCAAGGACACCACATGACAAGGGGTCATCACCCTCATGCCGTCTCCACAACTCCGCACCACGGATGTAAACTAACACCCTGAACCGCCATCACCCTTAACCTTTCCTTTACCCGAGTCAAGCATAATAATATCTACTTACTCCCATGGGGTGTATGTAGGGTGTGATCCTAATCCCAATAAGATACCACCCAATGATTTCAAAGAGCATGAAAAACAATGTGACAAAACAACCAGTTATAAAACTCAAGGAAAAGCAGTGTTAAAATTCCCAGATATGTAACATTCAATTGAAAACAGTTTTCAATGAAAAAAAATTCAGAATTTTGACACATTTAAATAAAAAACCTAGATAATTTAATTCATTCCCAAACATACCCTAATATATGGGAAAAATTCCACAAACACAATGAGCAACAAAATTGGGAACACCCCTTTGCACTAGATAGTCTAGGGCCCCATGTACAACATACCTCGTTGTAAAGTAACCACAGTAAAATCTGTTTTCATGCATGAGCCACTAGTAGGGAACATAACCATATCGTAGTGGTCCCTAGTCATCATCCACATATTTTAGTTAGAGTTGTCATTATCCAAATTTTAGGTCAAATAGGTACAAAACACATCCGGTCCACTAGTCGTACAAGTACACATCCTCCCCTCCTAAGTACCTGGGCATCCCCCTTTGTGATCAAACAATTTTAGTATGATACATATATCAATTTTCATATAAAACACCAGTACTGATCACATGAAATCAGTACAGTAGAAACACACATTTTATACAATTTAAAACACACAACAAAACACTTTGAGTTCCAATAAAACAACTTCTCAAAATCTTTCCTTGTTTTGCACCCAAAACCCTTTGAAAACCCCACTTGAACACCATATTCATACTCATATTTATCAGAAAATAATAGAAAACACAAAAATATTTCCTTAAACTCATTACATGAGTTATAAAACAATCCCAAAAACATCGCATAGAATACCCATGTAAAACTCCCAATTCCACACCAAATTAGTACTAAGAAGCCATTTTCTTAAAAAACGTCACCCAAAACCAATTTCGAAGCAACAACCAAAGAATAATAAAATTTTAAACATAATTTTCATCCCTTATAATGTTCAATAAGGTCAAATTAATAATTAAAAGTCAGCCCTTAATCAAATAATAACATATTTATATGAAAAAACACAAATTTCATCTGAAATTGGCACTTAAAATTCAATTTCATTACAGACACCACTAAAACTAATTTTTGAAGCACCAAATCAATAGGTTAAACATGAAAATATAATAAAAACAACAGATATGTCACAAGTATTTCATAAAAAGTTGAATCACCTTCAAAAATAGTAAAAACCTTGAATCCTTTGTGCAAAAATCGAATCGCACCACCTCCACACCAAGAGGGACCGAGATCAATCCTAAAACCACATGAAATGAACAAAAAACCCAAGGTTAAACCATAGGTTCAAAACCCAACCCTATAGAAATTTTTTAATTTAAGAAAATGAGAATAAAATTCTTGGAAATGGGAGAAATGGAGTAATAATTGAAAGAGTTATGATAGAAAGAACTTACCTCCTCAAATCTGGCCGATTTGGAAACCCTAAGAGGTTCGTCCCAAAATCACGAGGTCTAAGATATACAAAGTGGGGGGGGGGAGAGGCTGGGCGCCTGGATGGGTGAAATGGGCTTGTGGGAGACTTGGAATCATTGAATCATACTTAATATTTAATATGTTATTAAATAAATAAAATTATTTTTTAAAACTGGATATGGGCTTCTGGACAAGACCAATCCCTTAAATAAAAACCAAAATACACTATGTTTATAGATTTATAAAGGTTACAAATTTCAATTTTGGTGTTACTATGTTAGGGGAGGAAATTTAGAAATTTTAATGAGTGAAAAATATTGAAAAAATGAAATTGTTAAAAAAAGAAAAAAAATTTATTGTTATATCTGGAATTGGGCTCACAGTTTGGCCCAATTCTTGAAAACTCACCTATTCCTCCAAAAAAACCATGGGAAACCCCCAACAAAAGCATTAATGGAAATTAAATGAAAAATAAATTTAAAATATTTCATTTATGTAACATAATATATAGTGTTCCAGTGAATAATAATCCATAATAATGGGTGGAGTAGTGGGTATAATATGGTACATGTTAAAAGATGTTTTAAAAAATAGGTAAAGAACCTTTAAAGAAGGTGATAACATTGTCTTTTCTATAAAAATATATGTAAAACAGAATGTTTTACCAAAGAAATATTCATAATATTATGAATTTATTCAAGGGTACAACCATATAAAAATTAACACATGAAAAAATATTAATAAATATAAAAGTTTTGTTTCAACATTCTTGCTTTAATAAAAGATCTAAATGATAACTTGAAAAATCTATATAAAACTAGTAAATAAAGATAAAATAAACTTGTTATACATGTTATAAGAATTAATAAATAATATAAAATAGATAAATGATAATAATAGAGATATATAGTGAGGTTTAGAGAGAGAAGTAATAACATGAAATAAAAAATGGTGGTTTAGAAGCTCCCTTACCTTAGATACCATTTTAATTCATCTCCTTTAAAACTCTTATATAGTAAAAATATATTTATTATAAAATGAATCCATAAGTGAATTAAATTAACTTTTTATAATTATTTATTAGTTTTTTTCAATTTAATTTATTTAAAGCGATTTCATCGTAAAAGATAATGGCCTAAAGAAATGTTTTCATTTAAATTATCTCATATTTTTCTTGATTTCATCATTTTGATTATTTGTAATTTTTATATTTTTATTAAAATTATTTTAAAAATAATGAAATATTTTAAAATAGATTTATATTGTATAGTATGCACTAATGATATATTTATGCGGTTATAATTAAGGCATTGAATGTATCCTTATAAGTAGATGAAAGTGACCATTATGAGGACATATCAAACGAGAGGGGGAGATAGTATAAACTATAAATAGATTAAAATAAATATAACAACATAATATTTACAATAATATACTATGTAATTATATATTAAATTTTTTCTATGTTATACATAGTAATATTTATTGGAATATTCGAAAGAAGAATAGAATGAAAATAGTTAAATTTAATTGATGTTACCACATCATGGAAGTTTTACACCTTTTCTAAAGCCTTGAATGCTTGGGGTTGAGTGCCACCAGAATTTATCTAAGGGTGATAAGATAATTAGGAGAGATGAAATGGGTACAAATAGGTGTTTATTAAGGGAATAATAAGTTGTTTTATTTGGTAATGAATATGGATAATTTATACTTGAGAAGAGAGGTATATTAGGTTAAAATAGTTGTTATTTTTATAATTTTGAACAACAAATTTTTAATGGTATATTGGTGTTTGTAAAATATAACCAATATATATGTAATTTATTAATAACCATGTTTTTTTAATATTAATAAACCTTTTATCAAATCATGGTTGTTCTTATACTAGATATGGTAAGTCATAATGTCCTAAGGGGAGCTGTCACACTAAAAAGTTTATAGAAGTTCCTCAATGTGATAAGAACCTAGAAGATCCATGAAATTATTTTTAAATATATATTCAATAGTTGAAATTTATAATTTTATGGGATGAAAATGATATAGGATATCAAGGGTGGACACACACTGGAATTTGAAACACTTTCATACGGTGCACACCCTTGGTAATCTTTAGACCATGAGATTATGATAACATGACTTGTTAAAAGTAAATAAAAATTTATAGGTTTCATTTAATTCTACCATCCAAAAAAATGTGTATCGACACTTATTATTTAATATTATAACAAATATTTATCATTATTTTCATTTTATTATAACAACGAAGTAAGATATGTTTGGTGCATCACAAGTGATATTTAAGTAATGATTAATGAAATAAATGATTTTATAATTATGTTATTTAATAGATGTTTATATCATGTGTTTTTTGTGGGAATGAAACAACCTAAAAAATAAATTGAAATGATTTTCTATGGCTTTGTTCATTTTTTTGAAGTAAATTTAAGAGTCCTGAAAAAGAGACTGATTCCACCGAACTGAATCCCGTATGATTAGAGATGTCACGATAAAGAGATTATATAACGTATTGAGCATTATTATTATGTTTTATGTAGTCATGAAATTAAATTATTTCTCTACGGGTGCCTTTTAATAATGATATATTCTAACCTTGGAGCTCAGTTCAACCTATTTTCACGGAGATATAGGCATAACGGTCAACACAATAATTGTATCCAAAATATCAGTTCAATTCATTTTTGAATTTAACAAGTTAGAATAAATATTATTCCCACATTGTGGTTTAATAATTACATGGGTTTTTTTGATCACCAATATTTAATCATGAGTAATATATGGACCCCCCTTATCATATATTAATATTACATCATTTTGGATGAATAATTATTACATTACACAAAAAGAAACCAAAATACCATATTATTTTAGTGCCTTTGGAATCATGGTATCATGACCACTGATACGTAAGTGAGAAAAGTTATCTACTACTAGGTCCTTAATGACATAAAACATTATTATACATGTAGAGACCTGAAGCTTCACGTACATGGAAATTACATTACTTTTGCAGAATACTTAGTACATAACAAAAACACACACACACGGATCGTAATAGTTTAGTGTCTTTGGAAACTCAGAATATAATCTTCTAATCGTGGTGAAAGATCTTCAAAATCTCCCATAAAGATCTTATTTTTTTACGTAAAACCTTTCTTTATATCCTGGGGAAAAGAAAACATAAAAGGGTGAGATCAAATGCTCGATAAGGGTAAAAAAAAGAAATATCAATCACATCATATACATAAGCACATAACTTTTGGAAATCTTAACCTGCAAAAGAGATCATAATTTCATAACATGGGATAAATCATGGCAGTGAAATGTAATCACAATAATCATAACTTAAAACATGATACTTTGTGGCATACACACATAGTCATAGAGAATCATTTCTTGTTAGTCAAGACTCATTTCCAAGACTATCTTAGTGGACAAAGTCCCTTTCTGAACCGAGTCACCCTCGTTCCAGTCCTGTTTCACTGAACCGGTATAACCTACCATTCCAGCCATGTCTATGTCATGAGATATAAAATCTTTACCCAATGCATTGGAGGGATATATAGGTACCACCCATCTCATAATGATACCATTCTTATGTGTTCCACAAAATCATAAACCATACATCATTTCATAACCCATGTAATGCAAATGGGAATCTTAAACATCATGACATCATAAAACAATTCATACAAGATAAAGGAATTCATAAAAATAATTCCATCACAACATGATCAAATCAATGTAATAATAGGGATAAAAACAGAACCCTTTATTATCTTAGATGGAAAATAATTTTGATAAAACACTTGAACTCCATTCTTGAGGAAAATATACTTTCTTCTTCAAAAACATTTTTCCGTTCATAACATGTCATACGAATTTAAAATAAAAGAAGTTGATTAAAAATAAACTTGAAAACTTGTAAAGGAAGCTTCTTGGAAATAATGTTTTAAAAATCCATTCATGCCGTATAAGTTAAAAAAAACATTCTTCTCGTACTTTTGTCAGAAAAGTCAAAAAGTACCTCGTACGAAAAACGAAAAAAGATTACTTTCATATTCTTTACTAAAAACTCACCAAAGGGTAAAATAGGATTTAAACTATTGTAAGTGGATGGAAACAATATTACATATTTAGGGAACATGGATGTGGATGATAAAATACACCCCAGTAAATGCCAAAGTAAAAACAATCTCGGATAAAAATGAGATTGTGATATTTTCCCAAACCATAGGTCCGACTTGCTTTGTACGTGTCCGAACCTCCTGTATGATGATTTAAATCATGTTATTGACTTATTACAGAATCATATTCATTGTTATTATATCATATATGGTCCACTTATGACTTTATGTTACCCGTTCTTTTGTAAATTCTTGTTAAAGTAGTGTTTTGGGTAAAATCGTCTCATTTATCGTAGGTGTTTGGACTTGTTGTTCTACACATTATTATTACTTATATCATGATTTACTTACTTCCAGAATATAAATTATGATTTATATATCATATATATATTCAGTATATATATATAATAGATAGATAAATGAAAGGAAACACACTGTTCATGGAGACGGTAGTCTGTACGTACGCATGAACGCTGCTTTCCTTTCCTTATTGTCTTGAATGGAAGTAAGTAGATGACATATATATATAAATAAATCCAGTAGATTTACTATGTAATATATTCCATTATTATTCATTATATATACTTTATAATCATTCTGGAATGGTTAACATGGATAATGAATCTCATCGTGTCGTGGAGACGGTAGTCCGTACGTATGCACGAGCGATGATATCGTTCCCATGGTCGTGGAATTGTGTTGAGGTGTATGTATACTATTTCAGTATCCATATCACTTTATAATAATAATATATAGTTACTCATTACACTATTATACCCATACTATTAAGGTGGCGGCGGAAAATAGATTACACCACGGCGTGGAGACGGTATTCCGTACGTACTCACACGCGGTGATTTTATTTTCCATAGGATGGATAGATGGTTAAATAGGGTTGTTTCATACTTATAATAACATATCAGTATATGAATTATACTGATGTTATTACTTCATAATGAAACAACTAAAGAAGAATAAGTTGAAGAAGAAAGAAATTGGAAAGGATCGGTAATGGGTATTACCTCTTCTTTGAAGTGCTTCTTTGAGACCTCCTTTTAGGGCACTAAAATTGGACTTTTAAGAATACCAGGAACTCTAGGATGATACTACGGAAGTGAAGAATATATTTTGGCAGGGGTTGGCCGAGCTTGAATGCTCAAATTGGTGTGAGGAGGAGAGGGAGGAGGTTCCCTTTTATAAGGGAGGAGAGGGGCATCTTAGGAAAATCTCAAAATATTATTTTATATTAAGGTAAAATTCGGTTTATAATGGTTCCAAATGGTCTTATTTCGAAGGTAAAGTGGGTATGGGTCGAAATACTCTCATCCAATAGGATTTAGAGAAGTTTAGGTTATTATTTTAACCTTATCAATTAGATTTAACTCTAAGTTAAATAATTTAACTTTTACCGTGTCTTTTTGTTTTCTTACACTATATGGTTAATAAACATACTATATGAAGCCAAAAGAACCCCAAGTTGTTTATTATTAATATATATATCCTTATCTAAGTCATTTGTCCAAACCTTAGATTTTTAGGAATTAAATAACAATTAATAATATAATATTTGTTTTAAAAAATAATTTATGTCAATTTTGACACTATTTGGTACATGACTTTTATGAAATTTCTAACAGAATGATAAGTTCGAAACAAGTTACTTAAATCAATACTAACATGTCATATTAACCGATAAAATTAGTGGGATTCATAAAAAGTCTCAAATTACATTTATTTTGGTGTTTATAACATCAATTATGTCAATATTTTCTTAAAAAGGTAATTACTGCATCTTCGTTGTGTCATAAATAAATTAAATTATTTAAAGTATAAAAATTACAAATAAAATACCATTATGTAGGAAATATTTTTATCTTTCTAATGAATCTTTATAGCCTAAATTATGTCATGTATAACCCTATATTAAAAATGTTTTAGTAAATAAACTTTGATTTTAACTCTTTTAACTCTTCTTTGAATTAAATAATAATAAATGTCCTAATCTAATCCAAGTGGGCCTAAATGATAATATTTTACACTTAAGGTTGTTTTTGGTCGAGGTAAACTTATCCAATAGGATTAGGACATGTGTTAGGGTAATATTAATATCATTGTTACACTTAATTACCCTATTTACTTTTAATCGTGGTAATTAAAAGTAAAAAGTTACTATTCACCAAAAATTATTTTCATCTCATTGAACCACATTTTACTTACTGACATCAACCGTGTCTCTCGGATTTTTGAAATTCCATTCACCGAAGCGGTAAAATTAAGATTTATGAAGAAAAATTAATTTTTTAACTACCACTTAGTAGTTTCACTATTCATCAAAAATTGATGTTTTTCAGAAAAATGCCAAAATTTCACCCTAAGCTTATAATTGATATTCTGAATTCAAAAATGATTTCTATTTTAAAAAATTCCCAACATATAATTTGCATTAATTAATTTTATAATTAATTTCCACTGTCACAACAAATAGCGTGTTTTTAAGAGATAATAACTATCAAAAGATTAACACTTGTTTATGTCTGGTGTAAATGTGAAATTAGATCCAATGACCAAAATTGTATTAAATTGTAAAAATATATTCTAAATATACTTTAAAACCACTCAAATTAATAATTTATCACTATTAATTATTTCGATTAAAAAAGTTGTTTTAAATTATAATTTAGTAATTTTCACTATTCATCAAAATATGAAAGTTATCCGAAAAGTACCAAAATTTCACCTTAAGCTAAATTCGATACTCCAAATCCAAAAATGAATTCCATTTTGAAAAATAAAATTTACAAAATTTTAAAAAGTGGTTATTACTATTCATAATGGCTAGTTTTAATAATATTTTAATAGCATATTGTTGTTTAGTGAAATCGTTATTGCGTACTACACACGCTATCGAGGAAGGTCGCGATTGCGTGTAATGCAAGGAAAGTCAAGGATGCAAGCTCCTTTTGGTGTAGCATACAACAAAAGACATTAGTGAAATTAAAAAGAATATTTTTCATAAAATCTTGGGCTGTTACAAGACACATAATAAATAGTATATATCTTCATAACCTATGTAAAGGAAATATAATAAGAGCTATTCTTGGATTATCATTAAGGGTACACACAAGTATATGTAAGAACAAATGTGATCATGAGTGTATGAGAACACAATCATAACTTTAGAAGATAATACCATGCATGTTAAAGATCAAAAACATGAATCATGGAATAAATATTTTATGTTTATATGAAATGAATCATAATTTAATTAAAAGCATTACCTAGGAAAGAATGACATCCTAATAAGACATGGAATTTTGGAAAAACATAAACATATAAAAAGATTTCCATAGTACTCAAGGAATTGCTCCCATGTCTATATTTGTTGAATGGGTTCACTCCCCAAATGATATTAATAGTAAATGATAAATCCCAATACCATCTTAGTATACACAATCCTTTACTTAATCGAGTTCACAACCTGTTTAATCAATGTTTATCTCATGAGATATAAATATTTACCCAATGCATTGGAGGGAGATATAGGTCCCACCCATCTCAGAATAAAATCATATGTATGTGTGCTAGTATATCATAATAACTCATCGTATGAGAAATCATGAAATGAAATGGGTATCAAAATCATTTAATCATATCATAATACGTTAAAAATAGACAGGTTTCATAATCATTTAATTATAGAATAACCCATGAAAAAGCAGGTTCCATATGAATATAAATATTAGAAGAGAAATGGGTTTTATTGACATCATGACATAAACATAAAACATTCATATATAAAATATGAATAGATAATTTGGATAATTTCCCCAAATATTCATGACTAACACCAATATACGTAATCATAGATGCAAAATATTTTTTTAATGATCTTTTAAAATCAATTCTTGAGAAAAATATCTTATGTTATTTGGAAAACACTTTTTGAAAACATAAAATATATTAAAAACCATTTCTATTTGAAAATAGATTTGGAAAATTATATAGGAATATTCAAAAACAATAAAATATTTAGAAAATATTTTTTTTCTTGAAAATTATATTAAGATAATATTTTAATAACATTTATGAAAATATGATTATTTGAATAAAATAGATATTATTTTGAAGAAAGAAATAAGGTTTTATTTTCTTAATTTTTTTCTCAATTATATAAAGTAATAAATATTGGATAAAATGGTACTAATACATTATTATATATTTAATAACCATATTATAATAAATCTAACTGTTCTCTTGATATATAGATCATAATATATTATCAATGGAAGAAAAATTATAAATAATCATGAAAAATTATGAGATTGTTGCAAAAGCCTCTTACCAATTTAGTAATTTGCAATAAAACACCGCATGTAATAAAATGAAATAAAATGATTCTTAAAATATTAAGAAAATGTTTATATTCATGTTATAACATGATAAATGGATTTATATACTCCCCATAAAATAATATAGGTTCATAACAAAACACGTGTCTCAAAGCAAGAAAATTGAGACAAAACTACCTTACTTATTTGGTAACCTATGAATCGTAAGACCCTATAATTAATAATAATAAAATTGGTATTAAAATAATAATAAATTTAAGGATAATAGTTATATAATAAATTAATGGAAAATATACACACCAAAAAGATGATACAAGTGGTGAATAATACCTATGTCTTGTAGAAATAAAAGTGAGATGGGAAATCCCCTTATCTTATGTCTCGACTATATTTATTCTTGTTCAAAATTGATTTATAATTAATATAGGTTTATTATAATTTTTTCAAAAAAACTAATTCATTTATATAATTTTATATATGATTTACTTTTGAATTTATATTACATATTTACAAAAAATTCTAGGTTAATGTTACTTTTCTGGTAATAACCACTTGGTTTCCCATACATGTTTTAACTTTTTATTCATAGACCTCTTACTTATATTATGATTTAATTATTTAAAGAATGTAAAATTTTTTATGAATATCATATATATTTCTGATATTTTCATTTATAATAAAAAAAAAATATTAATAGGAAATTAATGACACCATTCATTAAGACGATAGGCCATACATATGCATGAACATTGTTCTCATTTTATTATTGTATTTTTGAAACAAAAAATTAAATCATATAAATATATATTCATACATATATTATGATTTTTATTACTTAATATATATCACATATTTATTTTAAAATCATCCTTTATACATTCAATTTAAATCACTAAGTAATCACAACTCATTGAGGATGTGGTATTCCACATGTCCATAAACGATGTTATCATATTCCCAAAAAATAAAAATCATAAAGATATGTGTGGCCTTATAATTATATATGCATAAAGAAAACCTAAATCCTTTAAATATCACATAAAAATATTATTTCCATCATTATTCCTATCCTTTAATGGTGATAATGGAAAAAAATGACACCGGTTCGCAAGGTGATAGTCCACCATACACACGAATGATAATTGTGTATTCCATTTGATGAATGTGTGTGTGAGTGTATGAATAAATTTTTTAAAAAAACTTCTACGTATATTTAGGACACAAAGGATATTATATAATATTTATATAAGAATAATAGAGTGGGTTGAAAAAGAAATAAAATACAAATTTTTTTGGATGGATGTTACATCTTCTTTGGGTAATTCCTTTTCGTTTTCATCGAAGCGATTCCTTTGTTGGATTTATGCCCTGAATGAAGCCTATAAGATGATTGATGGGTGAGGTATTTGGTATAATATTCAGGTAGGTTTTGGATTATCTAGAGGTATTTATAGGTGTCAATTAGTGAGGGGGATGGGTTGGTGAGTGCCCTTTTAAAATGGGGGAGTTGTGGAATTATTATATATATAAATAGATATATACTATTGAGAGGTCACCCATATATTTTATGACTCCAAAAATTTTAAATTATCTATCCAATATGGAACTTGATCGAAATAATTTCATAAAGTGGATTTTGGAAATGTTTCAAGGTTATTTATCCCCTTTAATTAAAGTTTAACTATTAAGTAATCTTGTTTTTACCTTAATCTTTGTAATTAATTTTAACTACTTTCACTAATATTTTTGGTCAAAAACCAAGTATACCTTATTAAAAATTAAAAATTATTCTTATTTAAAATATTTAATCAATTTTTCTAGATTTAAATCATATAATTGGGAAAAATTAATTTAAAATTAATCCCGTAGATGTGTCGTGACACTAGGTTTTTAAGAAAAAATGTTTCAAAGATTGAAATATCTATATATCCTAATTCAATGTGAAATTAGTTCAAATGTCCAAAATTGGATTAATTGTTTTAAAATATATTTTTATACAATTTAAAACCAAATTAATATATATGTTATCAATAGAAATAAATTAAACAAAATATTAGTTTTCAATTAAAAATTATTATTTTTCACTATTCATCAAAAATGATGTTATTCAGAAAAGTCCAAAAAAATTAACCCTAAGAAAATTTTTATATAAAGATTTAAAAAATTAAGGTTATTTTATCTAAATCAATTTCAAAAAGTTTATAAATTTAATTTCATAATTTTTCATAGAAGGATAAAAAATAAGTTCATTTGGGAGAATTATATTTTAAAACATATAAAGACATTACCAAATTATATCTTTTATTACCAAGATGTTTTATTTACATAAAAGAATTATAAGTTTCTTTATTACTATTCATATTAATATGTTTAACTATAATGTTATAACCATCTCATTTAAATAATTATAATAATAAAATATTGTTTCGTAGAAACTCACGGATTCATATAATGCATACCAAGTCAATGTTGCATGTAGAGCGGGAATAGATTTATTAGGAAGTGAGATTAGACTTATTTTTTATGATTTAAATTTTATTATTATTGGGAAATTTATAAATTGTATACATTAATATATATTTTTAGGAAAATATCTTGAAGTAATTAGTTATATGGGTTTTTATATCAGATTGTTAAATTCCTTCGACATCGTATTTCAATTATCCACTAATAAAGAATACTATAAACTCTAGGTCAAGACACTCATAGTTTTTTGGAGTATTCTATATGAATATTCTTAAATGGAACCTTGATTTTAATCCCTACATAGAATCTTCTATTTTTCAAATTTTTCTTGGCTTCTTTAGATTACCACTCCACCTATTTAAACAAGATTCCCTATTTCCAATTAATAACTTTTTTATAAATCCTTTAAATATAAAATTTGTGAAAAGGGATATTTTAAGACCCCATATTTATATGGTTTTTTCTAATATTGATATTTCCTAGAACTCCCTTCCAAAATATAGATTGGAAATGGTAATTCTAGGTTCCTTCCAGAAGTCAAATATAAAAGCCCACTCAATTATTGAAGTGTTTGACTTAAACAGGGACACCATTCAAAGGAATATGGAAATTGGGAAGCACAAAATTTGGGTTTTAAATAAAAATTGGTTGAAAGGGGGAAAAATATAAACATGGAAGAATACACTTAAACATTTGCTTCTGGACCTTCTGCGATTCATGATCTCCTTAGAGGAAAAATTGCCTAATGTGAAGCTTAATGAGTCCAATACTCATGATAAAGAAAAAAGTCATACTAGGAAAGAAGTT
This sequence comes from Viscum album, assembly GCA_963277665.1. Lineage (NCBI taxonomy): Eukaryota > Viridiplantae > Streptophyta > Magnoliopsida > Santalales > Viscaceae > Viscum > Viscum album. Next base: position 69,495,102 of record OY728126.1, read on the forward strand.
ATACATATATCTAAGTATAATTGCCACTTAATGTTTTTCAATGATATGAACATTTGACTAGTAGTTACAATTAATTTACCCAACCCAATTGATGATAATAAGGACACCATTAATCTCATAAAGGAAATCAATAGGAGGCCCAACATTGTCCACTATAATTTTTGTAAATCCTTAAATGATTTCCATGACCACGATTTTAATATAGAGGTTGTTTATTAGAAATCGATCATTAGGAAAGTTAAAAAAATTGTTATAAATTAAAAGGGATTTATCACTCCAAATCCCAAAAAAGACTCACATGCATAGATATTACTCTTATAGCGAGAGAAAAATTATCACTAGATATTTAATGGCTTCTAGGATAGAGAATATAGATATTCCCCAATATCTTGAGGTTGAAGAATACATAATTACATCCTCTAATCCTACTATGATGGATGCATACTAGGTATAGGATGTTTTTTCGGAAGAACTAGAAACTTGGATTGATGTGTAAGATAAACTAAAATTCAAAAGGTATAATAATGGTGGAATTATAGTGGAGCTCTACTATGAAATCAGAAAACAAATGTTCATTAATTTGTTGGAGTAATTTAAACTAAATGCCTAATTTAATATTAGATACCTTCCATGGAAATAATTTTTTTATGTTTCCACCATTCTAAGAATACATTCTTGAATATTCAATTATTTGACATAATGATTTCATTTGGATAAATGTTTCATTCTTCTCATATAGGAGTAGTTTGGTTTTTTAATTTTTTTTCACTACAGTCTACCTTCCAGGGATTTTGTAGATTTTTGGGTGCTATTTTATTTCTTATGCAACGTTTCTCAATTGGTCATTTCTTGGATGAATAGTTACTTATTTAGTAGAAGATATGTGGTGCTTTCCAAGAATAGAATCGAGTAGTTTAGAATATAATATTGATGATTATGGTTTTTAAGGCTGAATTTTCTATCAACAATGATGCTGCATCTCTTTTTTGAATTCTATTTTGGTTGAGATGTTGACTCAGTTGGAAATAAATTCCAATTATAGGAATCACCCCAATTTATCTTATATCTAAGTGAAGCTTAAGGTCACAAAAAACCTCTAAAAATGAAAATATCATTTTTGATTATAGGAATTATAATGAATATTTGACTTTATTAAGCTAAAATTGAAGAACCAGTGTTGAAAAAACTAGACAGAAAGAAGGTCCAGCTTATGATTTTGATGACTAAACTATTGCGGCCTGGTTTTCTAGTGTAATCCTTAGAATGTTTTTGGCATCAACATTTAATGTTCTTCCCAGCTACAGTAGGCAGAAATTTTTTTGGTTGGGGCGGGGGTTCAAAAATGCATCCATTAGTGAACACTTCATTGGGGACGTTATCTATGTACCAGAAGGGTCTTCATATAGATCCAGCTAAGGGGATATTTCATATATATGATTGAATAATAGCTCTCATAATATGGTCCAGGAGTCATGTGAATGAATTTTTTCATGTTTATTCACTGATAAGTGTTTAGTGTTATTTATGTCTAATCTATTATAGTTTTTTGTGTAATCCATTTGCACATTAGGTTTTCAATAAAACATTAGTTTTTCTTACTAATTTTTAAGGGGTATGAATTTGGTGACAAATTGTAACACCCCAAGCTTCTACGGTACGTTTCCCTTTGAATAATGCGATAGCGTGTGTTGTACGCAACCTCGAGTTCTAACACACACCACAACTAATTAAACTAGCCGTTGTGAATAGTAATTACTAATTTTTGAAATTATATATATTTTATATTTGAAAATGGACTTCATTTTTGGACTCGGAATATCGAATTTAGCCTAAGGTGAAATTTTGGTACTTTTCGGATAACTTTCATATTTTGATGAATAGTGAAAATTGCTAAATTTTAATTAAAAACAACTTTTTTAATCAAAATAATTAATAGTGATAAATTGTGAATTTGAGTGGTTTTAAAGTATATTTAGAATATATTTTTACCATTTAATATAATGTTGGTCATTGGACATAATTATACAATTAAACCGAACATAAACAAGTGTCAATCTTTTGATAGTTATTATCTCTTAAAAACACGCTTTTTGTTTTGACAGCGGGAATTAATTTTAAATTAATTTCTGCCACTTCTGTGTTTTGAATTTAGGATAATGGATTCCATATTTGGAATCAGGATGTTCAAATTGTGTAAATAGGTAACTTTTATTTTTAGACATTTTGAATAATTACTGCGGTAAATATTTTATTTACCATGGTTAAGGGTAAATCCGGTAAATAAGGGTTAAAAAAATAATATTATAATAATACTAAATTACCCTAAAAACGCGTCTTAACCCTATTGGTTGATAGATGGTCGACCATGGGAATATTTGGGTCTATTTTGGGACCCCATGGATCCACTTGTAAGTGATAATGACACATTATATTAATAAAGCTAAAATAAAAATAAAAATGGCATAAGCTTACATCTTTTAGAAGAACAATTTTTACATAGGGTTATATATGTTGGATTTTAGATTATAAATATTCATTAGAAAGCTAAAACGATTTCCTACATAATGATATTTTATTTATAATTTTTAGACATTGAATAATTTATTTTATTTATGACACAATGATGATGCAGTAATTACTATAATAGTGAAAAATTAAAATAATTGATATTATAAATACCCAAATAATTATAATATGAAACTTTTAATGAATTAAACTAATTTTATATGATAATATGATATATTAGGATTGATTTAATTGACTTTTTTCGAAGTAATCAATCTGTTAGGAGTTTCAAAAAAATCAACTATTGAATAGTGTCAAAATTGACATAAAAGAGTTCTTAAAACAAATATTATATTATTAATTGATATTAAATTCCTAAAAATCTAAGGTTCGTCCAAGAGACTTATATTATGGTAGGTTCCTCATTAATGGACCACTTGGGGGTCTATTGGATGTATATAGTAAGTTTATTAACCATAATATATAAAATACAAAGAGACATTGTAAAAGTGAAACTAATTAACTTAGAGTTAATACTTAAAGATAAGGTTAATATAAGTACCCAAACCTGTCTAAATTCTATTGGATGAGTTGTTTTCGACCTATCCCCACCTCATCCATTGAATAGTCAACTTTGGAGCCTTTATAAACCGAATATGTATTTATTATAAATTAATATTTCTAGCTTTTCCAAAGGTGCCCCTCACCCCTCTTATAAAAGGGCACTCCTCCTTCTCATTTCTTCACACCTTCAAAGCCTTTTGGTTCGGCCAAACTCTGCCCAAATAATCTCCCAACATCCCTCACTACAACCTAGAGGCCTTAGTTTGATCAGAAAGCCAACCTAAGGAGCCCTTTTGATCAAATCAAAAGGAAGAACCCGAAGAAGAGGTAATGATTTCACCACCCTTTTCTAAGTTCATTTCTTCTTCCACTTCTTCTTTCTTTGTTCTTACCATTCTAAAATAATAACTCCAGTATCTCACATATACTGTGATGTTATTATAAGTATGGTACAACCATATTCAGTATTCTATCCACCCTTTGAATAACATGTCACCATACGTGCGTACGTACGGCTTACCGTCTCCACGTCGTGGTGTAATTGTTATTCAATATAATATTATTTGGATGGGTATAATAATGATGTGTAACTCATGTAAATAATAAATATAACATGTTAATGATTCTGTATATATGATATACCATTCATTTATATATTATTTTAATATCAAAAGAATGATATTGTCGCTCGTGCGTACGTACGGACTACCGTCTCCACGAACGCGATGAGATTCATTCTCCATCGTATCCATTCAAGTATAATTATCATTTTATGATTTAAAAATGATGTTTAAGGACTTGATATCATTCTGGATATGAATAAGATACAACAAACATGGCTTATGTAACAAAACATATAAAAGAAAATGAGTAAGTTAACACCCGAAACGATGATAATTCTAAGATATTATTAATAAATCAATGTTAAAAGATCATATATGATATCATATTAATATATATTATTATTGTATAATTTAATAACAATTATTTCACCATTATACAGGAGGTTAACCTACCCCAACCAAGGAAAAGTACAAGGTAAGGGTTATTTCACAATCTCTTCATTATCCGAGGTTGTATTATACGTAATAATCTACTGGGATCTCTTTATCATCCACATCCATGTTTCTTCGAAATGTATTTCAAAAATTTTTACTATTTACAAGAATATGGGTTAAAGTCATTTATACCCTTGTTTGACTTTTTATAATAGGTTTATAAAGGAATCTTTCCGTCGTTTTCAAAACAAGGTCCTTTTTAAGCTTTTCGACAGAATTGAGGTAAGAATGTTTTTTTTAACTTATACGACGGGTGCGGTTATTTTCCGCCGTTATAAAATCGTCGAAGCTTCCCATACAAGCTTATAAGAATATTTTCAAAGAAAATGTTTTATTTTATATGGATCTTAAATGATTTCAAAATAAAAGGAGATACTTCTTTAAAAAGAATTCTGATTTCATCTATGTCAACATCCTTTGATGGATTTTAAGATTATTTGAAGTTGATTTATTATGATACAAAACTTCTATATTGTATTGAAGGTTTTGTGATATGTTTGACTGTGGATGTGCTATTTTTATACCATTCATAGTTTATGGTGAAATTATTGACATTTCGTATGCTAGTTCTAATACGAATGTTTATGTTATGTTTAAACCTTTTCATATGGGAATGCATTGGACTTAATAAGTGACGGGTGGAGCCCGCTATAGCTCCTCGATGCATCGGTAGGTCTCATGAGACAAACTAGTGTCTTGGCACAATGCCTTGACAAAAGCTTATTTGTAGTCTTGGCACGAGGCCTTGACTATGTGGTTATGATAGTCTGGCATTATGCATTCCAACATTATGAAAGTGGTTATTGATTTTTGCATGTGATTATTCGATTAGTAGAATATCCATGTGAATAAGTAAATGGCATTATTTCATTTTATTTATGCCATACCATGTTGAAAGTTCATATTTAAAAGGCTTTTGTTTTATTTATACATTGTCTTAAATGTTTAATCTTATTTATGAAAGTTTCCACTATATTGTTATCCTTACTGGGCATTTGAGCTCACCCCTTTTCTATGTTTTATTTTTCCCAGGTAGTGAAGAAGTAAATTATGAATGACTTGCAGGGATATTATGAGGGGTTAATAGTGTGGATATGAAGACTTTGTTGTTGTAGTAGTTTTTCACTTTGAAATGTAATGTAAAACTTTATGATTATATCTAGTGTTTCCAAGGCTACTAAACCAATCGGTCTTTCGGGATTTGATCTTTCTTGTGATCATGCCAATGTTATGTAAGTAATGCACCGACTCTGGGTAGCTGGGGTCTGGGCGTTACAGTTGGTATCAGAGGAAGTTTAGTACAAACCATGGAAGCTAGATTTAGATAAACTCTGATTAGAGCACGTAGACCTAAGATGAACTTTGAGGATTAGTATAGAAGAACTTCCTAGAATTTTGGTATTGTAGAGATTTTGTGAGTTTTCCGAGCAATACATCCCTGTCTGGATACGAGCAGGTAGAGGCGGCTCTGGCACAGATGTACCTAGGGGTAAAACCCGAAAACACCGCTTTGAGCTAGACTCGAACGGGAACTGGTGCACGACAACGGGCCTTGCTGCACTCTTGGTTACGACACTCCCGGGGGATATGCTTAGGATAACTCTCACTTTCTTTACAAATCATTATGAAGGGTTTATGAGTATATACTTCCTCAAAGAAAACATTTTTATGATTATGGATTATATCCATAAATAGTTCAATTTATGTTAAGTGTTTTATAAGTATGGGATTATGTATTTTGATTCATAAACTGATCTAGTTTATGACATTGTTTAGAAATGGCGCCTAGTGGAAGAAATGGAAACCGTATCAATGCACGCACTCCATGTAGGGATTTCCCTCCTGCTCAAGATAATTATAGTGGGGCTGGTGATGCAACTGGTGCTGATCAGCTAATCACCGTACTGGGACAACTTACTCAGGTTATGAATAATAACCTTACCCGTATGGAGCACCCTGATCCGCAGCGTGGAGGATCAATGTTAGATCGATTCATGAGACAACAACCACCAACGTTCAATGGGAGTACAAATCCCTTAGTAGCTGAGCAATGGATATTTTCCCTAGAGAAAATATTTCAGGCTTTGGGGTGTAGTGAAAGGGAAAAAGTTACCATGGCAGTTTACCGCCTCACTGGAGATGCTGATCAATGGTGGTCATTGATTCAAAACATGAAGGAAGATGATGAAGTATCAAACATGGAATGGATGGAGTTCAAAGATCTGTTTTTAGAAAAATACTTCCCTCGCGACCATCGAGCAGATATGGAAAGGCAATTTCTGAGTCTGAGACAAAAGGAGGACGAGAATGTCACAATGTATGAGGCTAACTTTACAAGGTTAGCGAGGTACGCTGGTGATTATATTCGCAACCCAAGAAGTAAGATTGATCGTTTCTTTGATGGGTTAAAACCATTTCTCCGTCGAGCATTAGTCTCACAATCCTTTTCATCTTACGAAGACATTGTCTCATGTGCTATCAAGACCGAAAAGGAATTCTCTAAGTCTTATGACTTTAAAGCAAAGCAAGAGAAGAAGAGACCTGCTGATCAATCTGGGAATGGAAATAAGGGGAAGAAGGGAAAGGTTGAATATCCATCTTGTGGTAAATGCGGGAAGAAACATCCTGGTACTTGCTTGAAGGGAATGGGAGTCTGTTACAAGTGTGGTGAAAAAGGCCACCAAGCTCATGATTGCAAGGGGAAGAAGGAAGCTACCAACGTTCAGTGCTACAATTGCAGGGAGATGGGGCATTATGCAAATGCATGTCCTAAGCGTCAGGAGAACTTACCTCAGAAAAGGCCAAGGGATCAAGGCCAGACTTATGCTATCACTACTGCTGAGGTAGAAGCTCCGAAAGACGTGGTGGCAGGTAATTTAATGGTTTCCTCAAGTTTAGCAAATGCATTATTTGATTCTGGATCATCGCATTGTTTCATATCTTCCCAGTTTGCTAAGAAAATTTGATATTTCCAATTTGATTTAATAAGGGAGTTGTCAGTTAAAACTCCTAAGGGAAGTATCGTTGCAACAATGTTTTGTGAATCAGTCCCCATTAGAGCACATAAATTTTCTTTATCTGCTGATTTCATCGTCATACCTATGATTGAGTTTGATATAATCCTCGGTATGGACTGGCTTTCGGACTATGATGCGAAGATTTATTGTAAGAAGAAAGAGGTTACGATTCTTGATGATAATGATAAGGAGCACCTTATTTTTAGAGCAGAATCGTCACCACCTAATTCTTATTTAGATCCACCCCCTGTAGCTCAACTTAATTCAATTATCGGGGAGGAAGAGAATGAAATAACTGTCGGTGAGGAAAGGAATGTTCAAATAGAGGATGTACCTGTTGTGAAAGAATTTGCAGATGTATTTCCAGAAGATTTACCTGGACATCCTCCAGAACGAGAAGTTGAGTTTTCTATTGATTTGATTCCTGGATCAAGGCCTATATCGAAGACCCCTTATAGAATGGCCACTGTAGAGCTAGTCGAACTAAAGAAACAACTAGAGGAATTGAGTAATAAGGGATTTATTCGCCCTAGTGTTTCTCCATGGGGTGCCCCTGTTCTTTTTGTTAAAAAGAAAGATGGATCTATGAGTTTATGTATCGATTACAGGGAGATCAATGCTATAACGATAAAGAACAAGTATCCCCTACCTCGTATTGATGATTTATTTGACCAACTGCATGGAGCTCAATACTTTTCAAAGATCGACCTTCGATCTGGATACCATCAGTTGTGTGTGAAGAAGGAAGACATTCCGAAGACAGCATTTCGAACCAGGTACGGGGATTACGAGTTTACTGTAATGCCGTTTGGATTGACTAATGCACCCTCTGTATTCATGGATCTAATGAATAGAGTTTTCAAGGAGTATCTCGATGAATTTGTGGTGGTATTTATTGATGATATCTTGGTATACTCCAAAACCTACGAAGATCATGAAAATCACTTGCGCATTATCTTGAAGACTCTGAGGAGGCATGAATTATATGGAAAGTTTAGCAAGTGTGAATTCTGGCTTCAAGAGATTACTTTTCTTGGCCATATTGTCTCTAAAGATGGAATCTCTGTTGATCCTTCTAAGACCAAAGCAATACAAGAATGGCCAGCACCTACGAGTATAACTGAGGTACGTAGTTTTATTGGCTTGGCAGGTTATTATCGACGTTTCGTCCAGAATTTTGCCCGATTGGCTAACCCATTAACGAAGCTCACACGTAAAGGGGTTAAATTTGTTTGGACAAAAGAGTGTGAAGAATGTTTCGAAGAACTAAAGAAAAGATTAGTCAATGCTCCTATATTGACTCTACCATCGGGGAATGATGGGTTCGTTATTTATAGTGATGCATCAAAGAAAGGACTTGGTTGTGTCCTTATGCAGAATGATAGAGTTATTGCCTATGCATCACGATAGTTGAAAATTCATGAACAAAACTATCCTACTCATGATCTTGAGTTAGCAGCTGTGATCTTTGCTTTGAAGATATGGAGGCACTACCTCTATGGTGAAAAATGTGAGATTTATACTGATGACAAGAGTTTGAAGTATATTTTCTCACAAAAAGAACTCAACATGAGGCAAAGGAGATGGCTTGAATTACTCAAGGATTATGATTGCACAATACACTACCACCCGGGGAAAGCAAACAAAGTAGCAGATGCTTTGAGCAGAAAAGACCATGGAGTTCTGAACATGATGAGAATTGAAAGGGATCCAATTTTCATGGATCTAGAGAAGATGGACATGGGAATAACCAGGGAAGGTGAAACATCAATGATTTTTCAAATGGTTGCCAAACCATATTTACTAGAAAGGATTAAGAGTTCTCAGACCGATGATGAAGAATTTCAGAAGAAGATTAAAGCTGTGAATGATGGGAGATTGAGAGACTTTGTGTATGAAGATGGGATTTTGAAATTCGGGAAGAGACTTTGTGTTCCCAATATACCTGATCTAAAAAGGGAATTGCTGGATGATGCTCATAGTTCCAATTTCTATATACACCCTGGGAGCACCAAAATGTATAGAGATTTGAAGGAACATTTTTGGTGGGACAACATGAAGAGGGAGATTGCTGATTTTGTGTCAAGATGTATGGTTTGTCAACAAGTGAAAGCTGGAAGGCAACATCCTGGAGGAGTCATGCAACCTCTTCCCATACCGGAGTGGAAATGGGACAATATTACGATGGACTTTGTCATGGGGCTACCAAAGACTCCTAGAAGGAACGATGCAATATGGGTTATTGTTGATCGTCTTACCAAGTCAGCACATTTTCTTGCTATAAGAGAAGATCTACCCCTGGAACGTCTAGCAAGACTATATATTAATGAAGTTGTGAGACTTCATGGAGTACCCCTATCGATTGTTTCTGATCGTGATCCCCGTTTTACTTCAAGATTTTGGAAAAGTCTTCAGAAATCCCTGGATACTGAACTTCATTTGAGCACTGCTTACCACCCTCAGACAGACGGACAATCAGAACGGACTATTCAAACCTTAGAAGACATGTTGAGATCTTGCTCACTTGACTTTCAGGGTATGTGGGATCAATATTTACCTCTGGTAGAATTTTCCTATAACAATAGCTTCCATTCGAGTATACAGATGGCACCATATGAAGCGTTATACGGAAAGAGATGTCGTACACCAACCTGTTGGGATGACGTTGGTGAAAGAAAACTTGTAGGCCCAGAGCTGGTGGAGGAAACGGTGGAAAAGGTGAAAGTAATCCAAAATCACATTAAAGCAGCTCAAAGTAGGCAGAAGAGCTATGCCGATAATCGAAGGAAGGATTTGGAATTTCAAGTCGGTGATCATGTTTTCCTGAAGGTATCTCCGTGGAAGGGAGTCATACGTTTTGGTAAGAAAGGTAAATTGAGTCCCAGGTACATCGGACCTTTCAAAATTCTAGAACGAATTGGGGCTGTAGCTTACCGATTGGCAATGCCGCCAAGTCTCTCCAAAGTTCACGATGTGTTCCACGTATCTCTGTTGAGGAAATACATGCATGACCCAACGTATGTACTCACCTATGAAGATTTAGAACTGGAACCCGATCTGTCTTATTGCGAAGAGCCCATCAAGATTCTTGATACGAGAGAACAAGTGCTGAGAAACCGGACGACGCGTCTGGTAATAGTTTTGTGGAGGAATCATAAGATGGAAGAGGCAACGTGGGAACCCGAGGAACTTATGATGAAGAACCACCTGAGTCTTTTTATGTAGTAATACCCTAGAAATTGCGAGGACGCAATTATTTGAAGGAGGGGAGAATGTAACACCCCAAGCTTCTACGGTACGTTTCCCTTTGAATAATGCGATAGCGTGTGTTGTACGCAATCTCGAGTTCTAACACACACCACAACTAATTAAACTAGCCGTTGTGAATAGTAATTACTAATTTTTGAAATTATATATATTTTATATTTGAAAATGGACTTCATTTTTGGACTCGGAATATCGAATTTAGCCTAAGGTGAAATTTTGGTACTTTTCGGATAAGTTTCATATTTTGATGAATAGTGAAAATAACAAAATTTTAATTAAAAACAACTTTTTTAATCAAAATAATTAATAGTGATAAATTGTGAATTTGAGTGGTTTTAAAGTATATTTAGAATATATTTTTACCATTTAATATAATGTTTGTCATTGGACATAATTATACAATTAAACCGAACATAAACAAGTGTCAATCTTTTGATAGTTATTATCTTTTAAAAACACGCTTTTTGTTTTGACAGCGGGAATTAATTTTAAATTAATTTCTGCCACTTATGTGTTTTGAATTTAGGAAAATGGATTCCATATTTGGAATCAGGATGTTCAAATTGTGTAAATAGGTAACTTTTATTTTTAGACATTTTGAATAATTACTGCGGTAAATATTTTATTTACCATGGTTAAGGGTAAATCCGGTAAATAAGGGTTAAAAAAATAATATTATAATAATACTAAATTACCCTAAAAACGTGTCTTAACCCTATTGGTTGATAGATGGTCGACCATGGGCATCTTTGGGTCTATTTTGGGACCCCATGGATCCACTTGTAAGTGATAATGACACATTATATTAATAAAGCTAAAATAAAAATAAAAATGGCATAAGCTTACATCTTTTAGAAGAACAATTTTTACATAGGGTTATATATGTTGGATTTTAGATTATAAATATTCATTAGAAATCTAAAAATATTTCCTATATAATGATAATTTATTTATAATTTTTAGACATTGAATAATTTATTTTATTTATGACACAATGACGATGCAGTAATTACTATAATAGTGAAAAATTAAAATAATTGATATTATAAATACCCAAATAATTATAATATGAAACTTTTAATGAATTAAACTAATTTTATATGATAATATGATATATTAGGATTGATTTAATTGACTTTGTTCGAAGTAATCAATCTGTTAAGAGTTTCAAAAAAATCAACTATTGAATAGTGTCAAAATTGACATAAAAGAGTTCTTAAAACAAATATTATATTATTAATTGATATTAAATTCCTAAAAATCTAAGGTTCGGCCAAGAGACTTATATTATGATAGGTTCCTCATTAATGGACCACTTGGGGGTCGCTTGGATGTATATAGTAAGTTTATTAACCATAATATATAAAATACAAAGAGACATTGTAAAAGTGAAACTAATTAACTTAGAGTTAATACTTAAAGATAAGGTTAATATAAGTACCCAAACCTGTCTAAATTCTATTGGATGAGTTGTTTTCGACCTATCCCCACCTCATCCTTTGAATAGTCAACTTTGGAGCCTTTAGAAACCGAATATGAATTTATTATAAATTAATATTTCTAGCTTTTCCAAAGGTGCCCCTCACCCCTCTTATAAAATGGCACTCCTCCTTCTCATTTATTCACACCTTCAAAGCCTTTTGGTTCGGCCAAACTCTGCCCAAATAATCTCCCAACATCCCTCACTACAACCTAGAGGCCTTAGTTTGATCAGAAAGCCAACCTAAGGATCCCTTTTGATCAAATCAAAAGGAAGAACCCGAAGAAGAGGTAATGATTTCACCACCCTTTTCTAAGTTCATTTCTTCTTCCTTTGTTCTTACCATTCTAAAATAATAAATCCAGTATCTCACATATACTGTGATTTTATTATAAGTATGGTACAACCATATTCAGTATTCTATCCACCCTTTGAATAACATGTCACCATACGTGCGTACGTACGGCTTACCGTCTCCACGTCGTGGTGTAATTGTTATTCAATATAATATTATTTGGATGGGTATAATAATGATGTGTAACTCATGTAAATAATAAATATAACATGTTAATGATTCTGTATATATGATATACCATTCATTTATATATTATTTTAATATCAAAAGAATGATATTGTCGCTCGTGCGTACGTACGGACTACCGTCTCCACGAACGCGATGAGATTCATTCTCCATCGTATCCATTCAAGTATAATTATCATTTTATGATTTAAAAATGATGTTTAAGGACTTGATATCATTCTGGATATGAATAAGATACAACAAACATGGCTTATGTAACAAAACATATAAAAGAAAATGAGTAAGTTAACACCCGAAATGATGATAATTCTAAGATATTATTAATAAATCAATGTTAAAAGATCATATATGATATCATATTAATATATATGATTATTGTATAATTTAATAACAATTATTTCACCATTATACAGGAGGTTAACCTACCCCAACCAAGGAAAAGTACAAGGTAAGGGTTATTTCACAATCTCTTCATTATCCGAGGTTGTATTATACGTAATAATCTACTGGGATCTCTTTATCATCCACATCCATGTTTCTTCGAAATGTATTTCAAAACATTTTTACTATTTACAAGAATATGGGTTAAAGTCATTTATACCCTTGTTTGACTTTTTATAAGAGGTTTATAAAGGAATCTTTCTGTCGTTTTCAAAACAAGGTCCTTTTTAACCTTTTCGACAGAATTGAGGTAAGAATGTTTTTTTTAACTTATACGACGGGTGCGGTTATTTTCCGCCGTTATAAAATCGTCGAAGCTTCCCATACAATCTTATAAGAATATTTTCAAAGAAAATGTTTTATTTTATATGGATCTTAAATTATTTCAAAATAAAAGGAGATACTTCTTTAAAAGGAATTCTGATTTCATCTATGTCAACATCCTTTGATGGATTTTAAGATTATTTGAAGTTGATTTATTATGATACAAAACTTCTATATTGTATTGAAGGTTTTGTGATATGTTTGACTGTGGATGTGCTATTTTTATACCATTCATAGTTTATGGTGAAATTATTGACATTTCGTATGCTAGTTCTAATACGAATGTTTATGTTATGTTTAAACCTTTTCATATGGGAATGCATTGGACTTAATAAGTGACGGGTGGAGCCCGCTATAGCTCCTCGATGCATCGGTAGGTCTCATGAGACAAACTAGTGTCTTGTCACAAGGCCTTGACAAAAGATTATTTGTAGTCTTGGCACGAGGCCTTGACTATGTGGTTATGATAGTCTGGCATTATGCATTCCAACATTATGAAAGTGGTTATTGATTTTTGCATGTGATTATTCGATTAGTAGAATATCCATGTGAATAAGTAAATGGCATTATTTCATTTTATTTATGCCATACCATGTTGAAAGTTCATATTTAAAAGGATTTTGTTTTATTTATACATTGCCTTAAATGTTTATTCTTATTTATGAAAGTTTCCGCTATATTGTTATCCTTACTGGGCATTTGAGCTCACCCCTTTTCTATGTTTTATTTTTCCCAGGTAGTGAAGAAGTAAATTATGAATGACTTGCAGGGATATTATGAGGGGTTAATAGTGTGGATATGAAGACTTTGTTGTTGTAGTAGTTTTTCACTTTGAAATGTAATGTAAAACTTTATGATTATATCTAGTGTTTCCAAGGCTACTAAACCAATCGGTCTTTCGGGATTTGATCTTTCTTGTGATCATGCCAATGTTATGTAAGTAATGCACCGACTCTGGGTAGCTGGGGTCGGGGCGTTACACAAATTCTTCTCTCTAATCAATCTTAAAAAGATAAATATTTATTCAAAAGACTTAGTAAATATAACATATATAATATTTATCAGACAATAATGAAATAATTTTTATTAATTATATAAATTTTCCTTCTTCAAGGTTTGGTAAATACTAACGATGATAAATTGATCATTTTAATGGTTTTATAGGAAATTATATATTAAATATAATTAAAAAATATAAGATTTAGTTTATTTGACAAATGATATTTATTTATCCACAAGTAATGTGAATGTAAAGAAAATAGTAATATCATTTGTATTATTATCGGACATGGTGTTTGATGAGGAATAAAGAGTTGGCTAAGGGCCAATGTGCTATTACCAAACCTAACATATCTTTATAAATAATCGGTTATATCAATTTTTGGGTTAGTTTATGGTTGGTAATAACAATCCTAGAGATAATTTTTTAATCCCTATGAGTGAAACCACTCGAGATCACAATCAATAACTTGAGAACCAATCTTCCTCCACTATCTCAAGAATTCAAGAGTACCTAAATAATATTTTATCTATGAAGAGAAACTTATTGTGATCAATAGAACAAAATACAAGTGATTAGGATTGACCGTACTAAAACATATTGATTTGACGGTGAATTTTCATGATTTTAGAGGATATGTGGATCAACAATAGGGGGATTCTACCAATGGATCCAATGATAAAATGAAAGTATTATGGAAGTATTCAACCACATCATCAACGAAGAGATAATTACAAGACAGAGAAATTATAATTGTATCTATAAAAAAATTATAAATTATATTGGATGATTATAACTTCTTTCTTCATTTTTTTATAAGTAAATTAATATTTAATTCAAATACAATGGTTATGAAATTATTCATCATGTACATCTTGTATTATTCATAAATTATGACAAAAATATGAGTTGGTTTTTCCTAATACACACTTCCATTTTTCCTGAATACTTCATGATAATGGTTCCCATGAAATTAGTTAGTTTAGTATTAAACAAATAAGGGTTATTTGGAATTTAGATTGATAAAAATACAAATGGAACCTACCAACCACTCAATTTAAAGTAAATAACTAAACAATTGCTCAAAAATAAAATATAATTTAGGTTCCAAAATGTCAAATATAATTTTTTAACTCAATATAATATTTTTATATTAATTATTTTACCCAATTTTTTTTTTAAATTAATGGGTTTTTTCATTTTTAGGTCAGACATACATCACGATGATATCAGAAATATAATTATGTTTCAAAACATTTGGGTCATTACAGTGTATATGACTTGTACATCTAACATTTGATGAATCGTGGAGAAGCATAGGGCCAGGAAGTAGGGGATACCCTTGGTGATTCTAAAAAGTGAAAGATTTTTATAAACAATTATTTGAAATCAAATAATATTAACAATATCTATGATCTAGTTTAACTACCACCTAGAAAAAAGAAACATTAAAACATGTGAGTTTTTAGTTTTAATAAGATGTTGGAAGAATGAGAAGTTATAAAAAAAGTTCAGTAGTAAATTTTGTAAATTGTTTTTACGTATACCCAACTTGAGAATAAAATTTTGATTACCATATCATGTATATAATTTCTTATAAATGATGTTACCATACCATAATAGTGTTTCTACTTTTGTGTAAACTATTTACATACTAATTTATTTGGATTATTTTTCATATCAAAATGTTATAATAGTTCGTAGCTATAATTCGAACCTTATAAAACAATGAAAATAATATTAAACATTATTTCTATGTTCTAGATACATAATATTGATGGGACACTTATAATGTATGACTATTTGATGATGGGGGATCATAAGAATTTGCACTTTTTCTTATAATGTTCACACTTTGTGATCTTCTGTTGAGAAGATTATGAGGAATAGCTTTCCAATATAAGCACATCATATATTTAGTGTCATTGAATATTCCTATCAATGGGAAAGTTTATTAGTCTCCTGAATTAAGATCTCTATCAGTTTAAATCATATGATTGTTTACTTTGATGCGAGATAAAAACTACAAAATTTAGGTTGTGGACCGGTAGGTTGTATTAGGTGCATCGTTGGTGGTATGAAATTAAATCAATGATAAATATAGAATTTATCACTTCAGAAAGGAAGATTATATATGTGATGACTAAAGAGAGATGAAATCTCCTAGAGTAAATCTGTGGAAATGGTAGATGAATTAAATTCCTTATAATAACAACAAATAATCATTTTTAAATCATTAACGTATAATGAAAAAATTATGCATCCTACATTATGAGATATCATGATAAAAAAGACTATATTACATAGATAAGGTTCATCAATGGTTGATATAACAATGAATTATCCTAATCTCTTCAGGGTCCCTGATGTGTTGATGGATACTTCTCATACTCTATGAGTATGAATAACTATTACCAAGATAAGGTATTAGAGTGCCACACCAATGTATATCCACATTCTGCATCAGTTTTCTATAATTATATTTTAGGATGAAGTAGACCCTATGTGTTAGGGCCAATTAATGTATGAGTTTGAACCATCACTTGTAAATTAATACAAATATATTATTAAATATTAGAATAATGATAATTTAATTTAATTCTAATGTTAATAAGAATCAAATTAATTATAAAAATAAATTCCAAAAAACATTTTTATTTAATGAATGTTATGTGTTCATGGTTTGTTAAATAACCATAAGTGGAATTGGCTAAATTTATTGGCACATAATTCAACAAGTGTCATTTAAAATTGTCAAAGAGATGAAATATTCATATCATTCATGACACGTTGAATTTTGTATTCATTCCATGTGGGGTAGTCTTATGATGTTAAACCTATATAGTGTATTAAGTGAAATTTTAGAAAGTTTAATATAATTTTAATCTCATTTTACGCCATGTATAATAGAATCCACCATTTTCATGAATTTGTAGATATAATATAATCTTTACTATTCTCTCAAGTTTTCAAAGAGTAAGAAAATGATAAAATCAAGGTTTTAATGATCTTGATTACGTAAAAAGTCGTAATTCATCACATGATCAATGAGATTTTAAAAGGAACATCACTTTATTGTGATTCCTCCTGAAAATAAAATAGGAACATTATGAGCACTTCGGGTGCATATGTGGAGGATCTAGAGGGATCCCAGATCACACTATTAAATTATAAATTTTATTAAGATGACTTCCACAAGGACATATAGAATTAAAAAATGATGTATACTTCATTTAGATATTCATACATAAATTTATTTTCATGCACTCAATTGGATAATACATGCACTAATATTATGCGGTTCATAGCATGAATTCAGATAAAAAAGTCAATATACCAATTTCTCTCACATAAACATAGTATCAGGTTCCTTTTAGAATTTCCAATGCAATATCATAATAATTTAATTTAATTTAAATTTTATATAATTCATATATAGGGATTTGATAGGTTTTTGGCACCACTAATGGTGCATTGATCGAAGATCGAATGACCAATAGATGATTATTCAAATATATAATGATTTTCATATTATTAATGTTATTATTTATTTTTAATTTAGAAAAAAATATTAAATCATACGAAAAATAACGTAAGGATGAATATTATCCATGAGTGAATAGTGTTTAGTATCGTTTATTTTAGGTCTACTATAAAAACGATAAAAAAACCATTGGGTCATGGTTCTTGCTTGTTATCAAAAACAAGTAAACTGAACCTTTGGATGTACATGGAAAACAAGTTGACCAGGGGTGGAAACCCATTCAATATAGGTTTTGGTGTGATGTTTAAAAATCATATATATGTATATATATATATATATATATATATATATCACCATCTAAATTAGTTGGAGATGGAGGAAAACCACACAAAACCCTAATGAAAGGCACCCCTCCCACTCACAATCCATCTTCCAGCCTAGTAAGGACAAGCCCAACCCACAAAACCCTATTAACCCACCATTGACAGAATAATATATCAAGTGAAAAATTTTGGGTCAAATAAGTACAAAACAATTATAAAAAAATCATTTTTTAATTCCTAGAATTTATTAAAATTTCTAGGTGTTTCTTAACATATACATATTTAATTAGAATTATGTTAATTTTTTATTGTAATAAAAATTTCGTTATGTTTAATTTATTTCTTATTTAATTTTAATTTTGCAATGTTATTTCATGTTGATTAATTATGAACTAAGAGGGTGAATCCATATATGTTTTAAATTTATTTATTTAATTTAATTATTGAAATATGTGATTGATTATAATAATTAATTATTAAATATAATTTTTAGATTATTTTCACCTTTTCCACCCATATTTAAATGTATAAGGGACAATATGTTAATATTTTGAGTGATAAAAATGTAATTCTGCATCCCAATTACCTGCTCAAGTAAACATGGTTATTTTCTAAAAAAATGGCGGAGTACGTAATGTCAGGGATAATTTTGGGAGCCTAAATGGATCAAAATGAATGAAATTGAAAATAGATTTATGGGTGCTTCTATTTAAATTATAGAAAGACTCAAAAAATTCTCCTAAGCTATATGTTGAACCATCATTCCCTCGATGGATTTACTATGAGAATGCAGCTCATGATCATGTCATTATTTTTTATGTATGGTTCTTTATTTGTGAATTCATGAATGATATGTGATCACATAATATAGTTAATGGACATAAATATATAATATAAATGAACATATGTGATGAATGCATTCTATTTAAATGTGGTTAATTTTGAGCACATTATCCTAATAACGAGCCTGAAAAATAAAATTAGACTTCCACAATACTGGAAATAATAAAACACTAAAAACTACATCAAATTAAATGATAATTCATTTACAAATTTCACTACTAATATTAAAATTATAACATAGTAAAAGGTACTCATTATCCATAATTTTGGGAACCATCTCTTATTGTGAGTTCTAATAAGAGTGTTGGGTGAAATTTAATAAAAATTGAATCAAATGAATAAAAATAGATATGTTTGTGAAATTTTAGAGGTATATATTGAGAGAATCCAAATTATAGATTCAAAGGAGATGGGACTTCACTCAACATATTAATGATCCACAAGTTAATTTGTCTGGCTATCCAAAATCATACCATAAAACAATTTGAGTAAGAGTATATCCATACATGGACTATGAGGTGAGGTTTTAAGGTTTCATTTTACTAGATAACTCTAGAGACACATTATTTTGAATATAATAATTAAGGGCAACAATTATATGAATAAAATAGTGAGAGACATTTATAATTAATTAATTTATAATGTATGTATAATGGTAACAAATTTAAAAGTACCAATCTGTTAATGTTTCATCTTATAGGGAAATAAAAATTAATACTAAAACTTCAATGTGATATAAATGAGAAAAATATCATTTCCTAACTATAAAAATATTTCTAGAGTTGTATACTCAATTTCACATAGTGATATGACTCTAAAAGAAATTTGTTTGCATTGTAGTTCCCAATACCCAACAAGACACTGTGGGAATATAGTGAGAGTGATAAGGAATCTTAATGGAGACTAATTTATGTTCATACCATGTTGTATCATCTCTGATATGTATATAAGGAGAATGTGAAGTATGAAATGAATGATTCTATGATTATAAAAACACATATAAATTGAATGATTAAATTTAGGTTCTTCCTCATGTAATTAAGTTTATAGAGTACACCGACCGAATCATTATCTTTCAATACATTTCATTCACACATAAAAATCACATGGTTACTCCGGTTTCATTATGAATTAACAAATCAAATAGTATAGAGAAAACACTTCAATATCATTTGTGCAAGGTTCTTAATGACGATAAGAATTTAAATATTGATAAATATTTTATTCATATAGTGAAAATTAATAATTATAAGGTGAAAATACAATAGACACTGTGATTCAAAAGGAAAATGCACGTCATATTTCTATGAAACCATATATAAATAAGGATAGCATTGAATAAGAGGTTATTTTCATCCTGTGTGGAAAAATAAGTCAATGAAAGGTAAATAAAATGTATTGAAGAAGAAAAAATAACTGGATTACTCTTTATGTATATTCATCATCGCATATAATGTTTAAATTTTACTTCTCAGGTATTAAATATAATTTTTATATTCAAATAAAAGAACCAATTATGTTCAGAAACATTACAAGAAGTAAGTTGAATTATCTCAATTACTGGAATAGGGTGATTTCTATATCAGTAGATAGAAAACGATAACATATATATTTCAATGCTAATTTATTCTAGTTGAACTAATTTTTTTTATTGACTATGAACAAAACATAAATCGTATGTTTCTATTGTATACAAAGATATATTAGTTCATATTGTATGGAATTTTTTTCATGGTATAATCAATGAATAGTACAAGAATACAAGAATACATGGATAATTAATAATAATGAATTAATATAATATATAAGTCCCATAACTTGTTTTGGAATGATAATATTTTTTTGGGTAAAGAATGATTTATAAAAAATTTGACATATTATGTTTCCAAAGTTAGTCAATATTTGCTTCCTAAACCCTTCATGTAAAGATTGAAGAAAAATTAATATACTTCAAGAAATTCCATTATGAAATTTTTTAATATTCTATAATGAAATGAATACACTTGTCATAATATATTAGATCCTGCAAGAAGTCTTGTAAAAGTATATATTAACCAGAATTCATCGATAATTTAAAATAAATAGTGGTTTTATTCTTCAACTCATACACCCTTAAACACACCAGAGACATTATTTTAGTAAAAATAGTAACAATGATGAGTCTTATAATTTTTCTATATATTGCATTATCCCTTTTGATATATAATTTACAAAAAATCAGTGTCAAAGAATAACCTTTTGTTAAATATAATTAAAAATTGAAGTCATATGTGTTATAATATAAATGAAAACCACCATTTCATTATACCTGTGTTTAAATGAAAATAGTTTGTTAAGGCTAAGTCACTAAAATAGTACACATTAAGAGAAAAAAAGCACAAATCAATTGTATATCCAAATGTTTGTTATGTATATTACACAAATCCATATGAAAAAATGTTATAATCAAGTTAAAGACTATATTTTTATAATAGGTTGTACATATATATTTGAGATAGTTAGAGCATGGGATACTTATATAAATCCAATGCGCAATATGAAACAATAGATGGCATAGAAACAAGTTCCACTATAACTTTTGTAAAATGAATATTCTAGGGACACTTATTATCTAGGATAGATAGAACCAAAGTGATATGGTTTTATAATCACCAAGATAGGTTATATATTATTCAATGATAATAAATATTTTTCCAACAAGGAAGTAGTAAGTTAAAATTATATTAATGAACAAGTGAATATGAACTAAAAGATGGATTCCATGGATAAAAATTCAGTTTTGAATTTTGGTAGTTCCTATGATTGATGAAAAGCCATTGGTTGGTATTCATGAGAAACTGTACATGGGTAGTACAATCATGGTACCAATTAGGCTCAATTTTTTATACAAAGCTTCCATTTATAAATTCATTAGAATTATACTTTTCTTATAAAATTTCTATGATAATTATATAGGACATTAATTGTCAATACCACCATCGTTAGAAGAAACCATATGGATGATGCTTATAAGACACAACCATAAAGGGTTGGTGAAAATATAGAATTATAATTTTTAATAAAAGTTAGAGAGGTATATTTATAGATTAATACAAGTATCGTGATCCAAGAATATTCATTTATAATGAAAACATTCAATGTATCAATAAGAGGTTAGTGGGAGAACCATATTTTTCCCTATAAAATATGTTAATAACTTGTGGAAAATATTTATTTGTATTATTTTTTGTTATGTTTATATTTTTTGTAAATCTCCGATGATTGACATAAAGTAGAAACCAATGTTCTAGGGAACAAGATCCATATAGTTATATATGTTGGGTTTTTAAACAAAGAATAAGTATATATACATTCATTGTATTGAAAAAGATGAGCTGAAAAAATTCAAGAGAGATTTTTTCCATTGTCACATGATATAAATCACTCCAATAATACATGTATATGATTTAAAAGGAGATGAAAAGAGTGATTGTAACTCTATATGATTCAATAACAGATATACTGTATTTTACATACTATGTATTATATTTGATATTTCTAATAAATATATTATAGTAGTAAAATATATAATTAATCTTTTACAACTGAATAAATAGAAGTCAAAACTATCTAAAAGTAATTGAGAATGTAAAATAGATTTATAAATATCCTTTGAAGATAATAAAACATTATTTACAATAGGGGTATAAAAATAATCTTTCTATATATCTTTATTGAACTATATTCATAGATGGGATATATAAATGAGAAAGATAATATCATTATAAAATAGTAGTTTATCTATCTATAAGTTCTAAGTATATTTCTCCTTATCATGTAGCTATAAAAAGAATGAAATATGAAATTATTTTTCATATTTCTTGTAATCAAACATAATAAGTAAAGTATTATTATAAGTTAAATTATAATAAACTTATAGAAATTGTACTAGCTAATATGCTAAGCTTATGATAGAGTAAAAAATGAATATACTCAAGGAAATCATCACTTGAGGAGTTTTAATCAAGGAGGTGAGGTCACCGATTATAGAGAAGCCATATAAAAACAAAAGATAGGTATGGTAGATTAATCCAAATATCAAAAAGAGCATGAGATTATTTTTTGAGATATAATAGGTTGATGCTTAAAATTTTGACTCTAGTTTATGTGGGGGTGTTGTAAATGTGGGTGTTGTAGACCCAACTCGAGAATTTATTTTTAATTACCAAATCATATATACAAAGAGTTGTGCATGGTGTTGTCTTTCCATAAAAGTGTTTTACTCTAGTTTAAATTATTTATATTGTAATATACATTAATTTGTATTAAATGTTATAGTAGTTACCATCCATAATAAGAACCTATAAATACTATCAAGTGAACATAATCATTTGTCTAATGGTTTAGATAACTTATACCAAGGAGACATAGATTATGTATGACTATCAAGTACTGGGTTATCATATGTACTGATAATTATTCTCATAATTTTTCCACTTGATGTTCACATATAGATAATATCATGAGGATTGACAGGATAATAGGAACACTATATGTTTTGGGTGTCATAGTATTTTCTATTTACAAACATGTGGATTAGTCTCTTTAATTGAGATTATCATCCACATGTATAATTTTTTGTATATTATTATACAAGAGAAAAATGTGGAAATTTATTTTGGGGTGAGTTAGCATATACTGGGTGTGTTATTGGGGGCGTGGCATTGATTAAATGATCAATATATTATTTGATTCTTTTGAAATAAAGAAGATATCATTGGATTCTAGAGTAATATGAAAATGAATTTTGTTGTAGTTGGTACCATAAAACAAGTTTCTCTATACATTATGATTACTTTTATTCATGGATTTCAAATAATTAAGAAACTTTTATCACATCAGGGTTATTCTTCTTTGGGAGATTGCACGTGATAGTGTCCTAATAATACATTTCACACTAAAAGGTTATATAAGTTACCCACTATGATGTTACCCAATAAGTTCTAGGAAAGTATTCTAAACCATATAATATATGGATGTGTGAAATAATTTTACAAGGCAAAAATTATATAGGATATTAGGGGTAAGGGATAAAAAGTTATTGAGTCTTCTTCTCATGAAGTTTATCACTATTAATCTCAAAAAATGAGTTAATAAGAACTAGTCTCCTAAGTAGTAAATCCACATTTATTCGCATCATTGGATGTTTCTATTTATAGATGTGTGTAGTGGACCTTAGATTTAAATATTATTATTATTGCTTTACATGGGTTTAATGCTTTAACATATTTTCGTAAACCATGATGACATATGTTCATCATGATTTTGTGTGTGTTGGGTACTTCACAACTGATTTACCATTAATGAATAATGTGGGAAAGTATTCTTCCCATTTTTTCAAGAAGTAAATTTGATATCTTGTCCCATTTTATGGGAAATGAAACTTCTTGTTTAAGTCTAATTCCATGGTAGTTTTATCAATAAGTTTATTTTTATAAGTTCTAATGAGAAATATCGAGCACATAAGTTTATTACACTGACATGAACCCTTCTTGATTAGAGACATTAGAAATAATGGATTATATTATACAATGTATGTTTTTTTTGAAGTTGTATGTTATTAAAACATTATATTTTTACTCTATGGTTTCCTTGTAATGTTTCTAGATTATAACCTTGAATTAGAGGAGGTATATATGAATTTCATTGAGAAATGGGCCTTAAGGAAAACAAAATATGTGTATCCAAAACCTTAGTAAAATTCTATATGATTTTTCATGATTAATAAAAATTATTCTCATGATTTTTTTAATAATTATTCATGTTTGGTAGATCATATATATTTAGTCATAAATTAATCAAGAGAATTTTTCCTAGTTAAATAATTTTTCATTAATCTAATGAATATAATATTTATTTATTTATTAGGGAATAATGTAGTGAATTTTTTTATGAAATAAATATTAATTATTCAAGACCTTATAAATATTTAGGAGGATTGGTGGACCATGATTAATATTTTGACGAGGAAGTTTAGATGAAATATTATTTAAATAAATATTAATTTAATTATTCATAGAAAAAATATGAATTTATCTATTATTTTTTCATTCATCAAGTAAATAATAGTAATTTTATTTTTTAGACAAGTGGTTCACCAATGATTAAGAGCATCATAAGGGTATATGTTATATTATTATTCAATAAACCTAGCTATATTTAGAGCCAATAATAAAATTTTATAACATTATATGGGATAATATAATCATTGTGCACACTGAATTCTAGATAATCATCTCAACCCCTAGACAGATCCTCTCTAAGAATACTCTAAAAGAGAAATTTTCCTCCTCCACTAGAACAATACCTTTTGGACTTGAAGGATTCCATTGTGATCAACATATATCTTGAAAATAATTAGAATAATAAATGATATCTCAAAAAGGATTCTACAATGATTATTAGAGGTTTTCAAAACACGCATGGATCACTGGTAGTTGGAATATACCCATGACTCCTATAATACAATTGTAGTAAAACAATTTTTCATCATCTAATCATTAAATATTTAAAAAGAATTAATTAATATGTAATTATTTGTTCAAATAATTTAATTATAAATTATTTTTTAATTGTAACGCCCCGAACCCAGAATCCTAGAGTCAGTGCTTTATTTTAATACATTTCCATTATAAAAAGTAATCAAGCCCTAAAGGACTAATGAGTTTAGTAGTCATGGAAAATATATTACATACATGAACATTACATTACACATTCAAACATAAAACAAAACATAAATAATCCATTAAGATTTCCATTATTCCCATAGCTTAACTCTTCATATCAATCATAATACCCTTCTTGGAATCCTAAGAAAACAAAATATAACAAAGAAGTGACCTCAGATGATCAGTAAGGATAAATAATTTAGCAGAAGCTATAAAAGTTTTTATGGAAAGATGTTTAATAAAAACAAAAGTCTTTTAAACATAAACTTAAACATATTATGGAGAACATATATCAAACATTATCACATAAAAATGGACATGGATATTCTAATAGTCTAATTATCACATGTAAAAATTAACTTCATAATGAGGGTATTCCTAACAATGAACATCAATACCACATAGTCAAGGCCTCAGGCCAAGACTACAAATAAAATTTTTGTCAAGGCCTTATGAAAAGACACTAGTTTTTCTCATGAGAACTACCAATTCATCTAGGTTCTATAGCGAGATCCACCAATCACTTACTAAGTCCATTGCATTGCTCATATAAATATGTTAAAACATAACATAAACATTCGTTTTAAAACCATCATACGAAATGTCAACACTTTTTCCATAAACCATGAATGTTATAAAAATATCACATCCACAGTAAAACATATCATAAATCATTCAATACAATATGGAAGACTGTATTATAATAAATCAACCTCAATGAAGAATCATATCCTGTAAAGAATGTTGATATAGTAGAAAATGACCAGTAAAACACTTTTAGTGAAATACCAATTTTTAATGAAATCATTTAAAAATCACAAAATTTATATAGGAATAAATTTAAAAGATATTTTTGAATCAAATTGTACCATACCACTTTAAAGTGATTGAATTAAATTAACACTTTAAAACATTCATGTCCATATATATAAATCCTTAAAACCATTCAGAAAACATAGACATTAATGAGAATGATTTAAGAGAATAAATATTTAAAAAATTGAAAGTGATGTTTTAGTTTTATTGTACTATAAAAATAATCAGTTTGGAAAATATTTTATGAAACATGGACCTGGATAATAAATATGATCAATAAAAAACATACACAAAAAAATCTCAGATAATAATGAGATTGATGAATTAACCCATACCGTGCACTTTCCTTTGGTTAGGGGTATGTTTAACCTCCAATATAACGACCATAATGTTTTTAAATTATGCTATAACAATATTAATATTTATTATATCATATATGATTCATTTATGACTTTATACTTCCCATTTAATAATGATTTCCATGTTAAAATAACATTTTTGGTAATAATCGGTTTCTTTATCGTACGTGTTTTAACTTGTTATTCATGATCGTATCATTTAGATCATGATTTAAATACATCCATAATATAAAACATAATTTATATATAATATATATTTATAATATAAATATGAATAATATATAGATATATGAAATGGAAAACACTATTTATCGAGATAGTAGGTGTCACGAACCAACCCGGGTCGACCCTGAACCGGTCACCCGAGACGGTCCGCGACATGGCCCGAGAGGCGTTCCTGATCCTCCCAGGATGGCGACGAGAGCAAGGGAATCAACAGATGATGTGGGAATGATTTCACACAGTAAAGAAATAAAAAAAATCACCGCAAAATAAATCAACAGAGTAAAGTAACTAAACAAGAAGAAAATAAAATAAATCTTATCGAAAGAGATAGCCACTATCCCCATGTGACATCGCAGGTCATTATCCAACTCATGACCAAACGTCGCCCAAGGCGAATGCACCAAAGCTATAGCCTACAAAAACACTAAAAATAGAAAATAACTATAAGTATTAGTATTAAAACTCAGTAGGCTAGCCCAATAATCTATTCCCAATGCACTACATTAAAAATAAAAGAAACATCATTTCAAGATTGAACTAAAATTTATAAAAGTTAGTTATTCTATGAATTTTTATTAAAAGGAAAGTAAAAAACCATTTTCCATAACCATTTTCAAATCTATATTCATTTCATTAGTGACAATGGAATTTTAGAAAGGGAAATTGGTGTTCATATTTTCAAATATGTACAAATAGTATTAAACACATTCATTTGGAAAACATTTTTAGAAACTTAATCAAAACTAGTTTACAACATTCCACGGAAAAAAATACACCAGAAAAGCACAAAATAAATCACACATCAAGGGAAATGTAGGAATACATATAATCATCATAATCACTACTAGAAGCAACAAAATCCGAATAGACATGGGTGAACCTAGGAGATCGAGAATAAACCTGAAGACACTAATACATGAGACATAATCCCTATTGACATGTCACACATGATGAAATCAAAAATCCCAATACACTCAACCATCCTTTCTCAGGTAGGAAAAGGGAAAATCCCATAGTAATGAACACAATATATCCACCTACTATGGGCCATTGGACAGTACCATAAAAAACCAGTGCAACAATAATTCTTAGAATATTCACTCAATATGCCAGATTCCCATGTCTCAAGTAATTGAAAAGGGGGTGAACCAACTAATTCTAACTGAGCATCCAATCACACACACACACACACACACACACACACATATATATATAATAACGCATAACATGACTCACCCTGAGCCACTCCAAGGACTGATCTCATACCATTTATCAAAGAACATAAAGATGACAACATTATACATTCTCATAATGGATCACAAGGATTCCTTAGTAAGGACATCCCAGCCATTATACACATGCGAGTATGGCATGAGAAACAACCACAAGAGGTTTTCATAATAAATTATTTTCACTAACTTTTCACAATCTGGCCAAATAGGCCATTAAATATTCCATAAAAAAACATTCTTTATTAAAGAAGAAAAACAACTTCTAAAGAGATTCAAGACACGTCGTTTACCATATAAAAGCACTTGTAGATCCCCCTTTAAAACCTTTTTGACACACTTACAAAAAAAAACTTTTATAAAAATGCCAATTGGGCTACAATTCCTTGTCACACAACAAAACCGATTTAAAAAAAGAACTAACTTCACACTTCACATAGCTTAAAAAATTTAAAACCATTTCAACCAAATTCCATTATTTCACAAGAAACACATTTATTATCAAAGATGAACCACTTTGGAAATACATAAAATACCATAGAACATAATTCAGCGTGCTACCAATACTTTAACAAAAACAAAAAATATATATTTTATATCACTTTTAACACACAATAGACAACCGGGCACATTTCCAAATATGAGTCACACAATGATTTACAACCAATTTCAGTTGACACTCACAAAGTTATAAAATGCCTATTTGCATGCCAAGAAATTATTTAAAATGTTAAACCAGATTCTAAATATCACAATTCAGGTGTGAAACAAATTGAACCTTTAATTAAACAAAACGTATGTGAAAGTATAATTAAATGACCTCAATTTTCACAGAACCAGAATAGAGCTACCAATTAGCATAATAAATAAATTAACAAAAAGTTGCATAATAATAATTACCGCATATATTGGGTGTAGATAGAATGAAATAGATGAAACTTAAATTCAAAAAGGAAGTGTAAAGGGAACCTACTTGGGAGTCATAGTGCAAGGACGACGCACACCCGAAAACATGTAGCAACCCTCAATTCACTAAAATTAAAATAATAGGAACATTAAAACACCCAAATTATGAAATATAAATAGAGTGGAAACATGCAGTAGATGAAAACCTGTACCTTAGGACCAAGGTAGAAAGGCGAGGCCACCCCAAAACTGATGTGAATCTTCGTTCGCACCTCAACCGCACCTTTACGGGTCAAGAACAAACTATAAGCATGGGAAATGAATGAAAAGACTCCAAACTAACTCCAAATCACGAACCTTAGCGACTAGAAATCTACCAAAAAGGGAGAAATAAGCATTCAGAGTAGAATGCACCTACGACGACTATGTTGGAGGCTATCTGATCAAGAAAATATGGAACAAGAGCTGACGGGGATGGTCGTTCTGCCTCTAAAGGACGAAGAGGAGCTGCAAGAAGTCATAACGGAGAAAGGGTGAGCCCGCGTGAGATTGGGATGTTGGGAAAAGGGATAAAGCTGGATGGATGGGTCATCTGGTCACCAGAACATGAAAAGGGGTGTGCAGGGTCTCAGGCGACTGTGAAGGGATGAGCAGGGAGGTGGG
The DNA here is from genome assembly GCA_963277665.1 of Viscum album. Classification (NCBI taxonomy): domain Eukaryota; kingdom Viridiplantae; phylum Streptophyta; class Magnoliopsida; order Santalales; family Viscaceae; genus Viscum; species Viscum album. The sequence goes on from OY728126.1 coordinate 69,524,854, forward strand.
AGGCAGGATGGTCGAGGCCGGATGGCCACAGGCAGGGGCAGAGCGGGGACTTGTGGGCGGAGGAAGATTTAGTGTGGGGTTGTGTGGAAGGTCTGATCAAAGTGGATGATAATTGTGGATAGGGAGGTGCAGGTTTAATAGGGCCAGTGCAGGAAGATCGGGGTGGCAGGTAGAGCTGCAGGTCGAGGCGACTGGCGCTGGCGATGGGTAAGGTGGAGGCGACCTAGAGGTAGGATCATTGGGTAGCTGGCGCCCAACATACACAACGAACAAGGAGGGGGGTCCTGGTGCGCCGTGTGGGTAAGGGGTGAAAGGTGGAGGGTGCTGGGTAGATTAGGGTTTGGTATTTCATTTTTTTCCTTTTATTATATTAAGGACAATAATAATAATAATAATAATAATATAACAATATTATTAATAATAATACAAATAAAAATAATAGAAATAATAATCAAATAACTATTTGAATATAAATAATAACAATTAAAATTAAATTAAAATTTACTGATAATTATATTAATAGAAATATTTAGATAATAAAAATATCATTAACCATTCTTAATAATAATGTTATTATCTACACCATAATTAATTATTATACTTACGCTTTAACGTTTCACTTATTTTATTTGTGTGAAACATTATTTCATCCGAGAAATATACATCTTTACAACACCTGAGCTGATTGCGTGGCTATTTCCCACCGTGCGGTGACCGCGCACAGGTCCGAAATCAGATTAAAATATCAAATATTTACATTTTTAGACCGGCACACAACCCGCACCTTGGCGAGGGTGATAGAAGTGATGAAATAATAAAACAAAAAATAAATTAAAATGTTGGGGTGTGACAATTCTCTCCACCACAGACACTTTCTACCCCCAGAAATTCACCCAGCCAAACAATAGACACAACATGAATTCATGCCCGATTAAACCTGAAAGAAACCACAACAGAAGAGAATGTGGTAACACGATAGGGTTCTACCCACCACAAGAACTCTGCTAGAATGAAAATTCCGCACCCAAACATACCACACCGAGAAGAGGGGGCCAACACAGGAACTCCAAACCGATCCAAACTAACTGCGATATCATGAGAGAACGACAACTTCACCGAAACCTGGAAATCTCTGCCCACACCAAAAAACCCTAAAAAATAGATAAAACCCCTATGTAAAACTTATCTCAAATAGTGAACCTGAGTACAAACACAAGACTAACTCCTTCCCGGGAACATATACCTCTAAACGAACACCGCTAAACCAAGATATACCTACATAAGGGTCATTCACATTTTTAAGAAAATCGCACGATTCAACAAAATGGTGATCACCCAAACAAAATTTTTTGGATTACAATAGAACATGTTCTTCATAACCCCATGATAAAACAGTGAACACACGATGATGTCAAAACATTAACAACAAAAAAACGAGAATGAGAAGACTTTAAATGTTCCACTACCAACATGGAACACAAAAATCAGACTAAGGATTCACACCCCTAGAAACTCCTGACTATGCGAAATATTCACCAAAAGACCTATGTTTGGGGCTCTAATGGCTGAAGCATATCTTTCCCCACAAATAGGCAGTTGAATTTCTACAATCAAAACGTCTTCTTTAGGCAACACTCCCTACAGAATTTCCCTAAATGACCCAGACCCCCGCAACAATGTCATGTCTTTGGAGGTACGCGACATGATGGCTTCACATGCCCAAACCCACCTCATTGGTGGCACACCACTGAACAATTTGACGAACTAAAAGCCAAAAACACTACAAAAGACTCTTTAAAAACTAGTCCCTCAGGCACACCATGCTTTCCAGATAGGGAACCTTCATGAGCAAAAGGATACACTGGATTTCCAACCATCTGCGCTCCAGAGACCAACTCAGCTAAAAACGCCTCATCCACCATCTTCAAAAAATGATGTCCCCTAGAAGGGGGGACCCACATCTTGATCTCTGGGGGAAGACCCCCGATGAAGATAGAAGTCTTTATCAATCCCCACGATGCTACTTATGGAGAAAATGACACAAGCTTCTTGTAATGTTCAACATATGCCTTCACCATCCATTGGCCTTATTGAATATGCATGAGCTCTTCCCTTTTCTTCATCTTCAATTCTTTAGGAATAAGCCCTCAGATAGAGATGGATTTGAAGGCATCCAACATCATCCCAACATGCATTGATGGTGGGTCGAGCAACTCTTATTCATCCAAAGAAGAACACTCAAATAAGCTTAGAATAAATCAAACTCTAACAGACTGGAGTTACCAACATCCTTAAAGCACACTCAACCTCTTCAAACCACATAACTACCTTTAATAGACCTTGATCATCGTTAAGTACAGACAATGTCCTAGAAGGATAAAAAATTAGGCATGACTTATCAGAAACCTTAGGGTCCTTTCTGGGATTCATTTTCTGAACAACATATAAAACATAAAGCCAAACTCAATATCAAACCGAAGCAACATAAATGAAAGAGCATTCATCAAAAAATAGTTAGATCAAAACCTAAACAACTACAAACACAACCCAAAAAACACCACAAGACAAAGGTAATAGACTCATAAATCAAACATATATAAACATAGGAAAAAACCACTTTTCAAAATACACAAAACCAACTTTTCAAGAAAAACCAACACCCGAAATCATTTTTTTTCATTCATGTCCATTTTAGAAAAATCAAGCCATGTCATAAATTCCGAAACCCCACCCATGGAATCCTATGAACCACCGCATAAGCCTTAATCCCTTTTTACTTAAACCACCCGTACATATGTGTCAATGTGCACTTCAGTTGTCTACCCACACATATGCAGATGATCCTAAGGAATAACAAGGGCTACACTTTCTATTCTATTACCAAATCTAAACATAAGCCAAATTTTTTAAAATCAAAACACTTAATCTGTAAAAACCCACTTCAGAAATTTCAAAAAAAACATGAAAGAAATCCCCCTTTTACCAGTTTTGAAACTATTAGAGAAATGAACCTATCAATTAAAAACCAACTTCAAATCCAAAATCACTCTAACACCAACCAAAATCAAGAAAAAATGGTTAAATTGCATAAAATCACCAATGGTAAGGACCAATAGTCATGCTTAACCTAGCGACACGGTAGTGGTCCATGCCCCAAGTAAGCGTCAATGACTAGAAAGAATGTAAACTGTGTACGTGAACTCCACAAGGGTCACTACTCTTTGTAAAATCACAATGTTACATCGGTTTTCCTCCGTTGTCATTCCTCAATCCAAAAATAAGAAGAAGACTCAATACTCATACTAACACTGGTAGCTCAGGTCTCGTCATGAGCAGTGGTGATCAGGTACTGACCCAGAACCTACCTCACGAGCCCCGATAGTCCTAATCTCCATCTACCGAACATCTAAAATAATAAAGGGCACTCTGAAAAGTGATGTCTGCTATGAGCCGGCCTCCTATGAATCCATTTTGTCACAAAACAACCCAGGTCAACCCTAAACCGGTCACCCGATCTATTCCTTGAAATGGCCCGAGAGGCTTTCCTAATCCTCCCAGGCTGGTGACAAATGCCAGGGCATCAACAGAGGTTGTGGGAACGATTTTGACCAGTAATGTAATAAAACAGAGAAGCGCAAAATAAATCAACATATTAAAGTAACTAAATAATAACAAAAGAAAATAAAACTAACGGAAATAGAAAACCACTATCTCTGTGTGACCTCATGGGTCATTCTCCAACTCACAACCAAACGTCACCCAATGCGAACACACCCAAGCTATAGCCTAAACAAAAAATAAAAACAGAAAATAATTATAGGCGTGAGTAATAAAACTAAGCAGGCTAGCCTGATAATCTATTCCCAATGCACTGCCTTTAAAATAAAAGAAAAAATCATTTCAAGTTTTAACTACAATTTATAAAAGTTTGTTTATCTATGTATTTTACTTGAAAGGGAAGTACAAACCATTTCCCTTAACCATTTTCAAATCTAGATTCATTTCATTAGTGCCAATGTCATTTTAGAAAGGGAAAGTGGTGTTTAAATTTTCAAATATGTACAAAGATTATTAAACACATTCATTTGAAAACCATTTTTAGAAACCTAATCAAAACCAATTTACCACTTTCCATGGAAAAGAATCGACCAGAAATGAACAAAATAAATCACACAGCAAGGGAAATGTAGGTATACATATAAGCATCATAACCACTACTTCAAGAAACAAAAGCCAAGAGACAAGGGTGAACCTAGGAGATCGAGAATAAACTAGAAGACAGCAATACATGAGACATCATCCCCGTTGATATGTAACACATAATGAAATCAAAACGCCCAATACGCTTGACCATCATTTCTTAGGAAGGACGAGGGAAAATCCCATAGTAATAAACCCAATTTATCTACCTACGATGGGCCACTAGTCAGTACCATAACCTACCCGTGCATCAATCATTCTTAGAATATTCTCTCAATATACCAGATTCCCATGTCTCAGGTAATTGAGAAGGGGTGAGCTAACTGATTCCATCCAAGCATCGAATCAAATAGATATATATATATATATATAATAATAATGCACAAAATGCATCACCCCGAGCCACTCCATGGACTGATCTCATACCATTTATCAATCAACATAAAGAGGCCAAAATTAGACATTCTCATAATGGATCACATGGATTCCTTAGTAAGGACATCCCATCCATTATACACATGCATGTATGGAATGAGAAACATCTATAAGAGGTTTTCATAATAAAACATTTTCACTAATTTTTCACAAAGTGGGAAAATATGCCATAAAAAATTCCATAAAAACATTCATTATTAAAAATGAAAACCAACTTCTAAAGAGATGCAAGATACATTGTTTACCATATAAAAGCACTTGTAAAACCCACTTTAAAACATTTCTAACACACCTTCAAACAAAACAAACTTTTATAAAAATTCCAATCCGGGAACAATTCCTTTTCACACAACAAACTGATTTAAAAAAACTAACTTCACACTTCAATTGGCTTAAAACATTAGAAACGTTTTCAATAACCCAAATTAAATTATTGCACAAGAAAAAAATTTATTATCAATTCTGATCCACTTTAAAATTCCATAAAAGATCCCAAAACATAATTCTGCATGCTACCAATATAATAACGAAAACAAAAAAAATACCTTATATCACTTTTAAAACACAAGATCCAACTGGGAACCTTTCCAAAGACCAGACAAGCAATGTTTAGCAAGAAATTTCATTTGACACTCAAAAAGTCATAAAACACTTATTTGCATGCCAAGAACTTATTTAAAATTCTAAACTAGATTCTAAATATCACAATTCAGGTGTGAACTAGACTAAACCTTTAATTAAACAAACAGTATACACAATTATAATTAAATGACCTCACTTTTCACAGAACCATAATTGAGATACCAATCAGCATAATAAATAAATTAACCAAAAGTTTCACAATAATAATAAGCGCATATATTTAACACAAATATCATGAAATAGACGAAACATAAATTCAAAAAGGAAGTGAAAATAGAACCTATTTGGAAGTCATAGGGCAAGGACGACGCACACCCAAAAACATTCAGCATTGCTCAATGAACTACAATTAAAATAATAGGAACCTTAAAACACCCTAATTATGAAATATAAACAGAGTGGAAACATGCGGTAGATGCAAACTCTTAACATAGAACCAAGGCAGAAAGGTGACACCAACCCGAAACCGATGTGAATCTTCATTCTCACCACAACCGCACCTTTGCGGTTCAAAAACAAACTATAATCATGTGAAATGAATGCAAAGAATCAAAACCAACTCCATATCATGAACCTCACCCAATGGAAATCTACCAAAAATAGAGAAATAATCATTTAGGGTAAACACAATTACGAAGACTGTGTTAGAGGCTGGCTGAGCAGGAAATGATGGAACGAGAGGTGACGGGGCTGTCCGTTCCACATCGAAAGGATGAAGAGGAGTTTTGGGAAGGAAGATTGGAGAGAGGGTGAGCGGGTGTGAGATTGGGATGTTGGGCGTGGGGAGAAAGCTGGATGGCTGGGTCAGCTGGTCACCAGATAACGACAAGGGGTGTGTAGGGTCCTGGGCGAGCGCGAAGGGGCGAGCAGGGAGGCGAGATTCAGGCTGGTCGAGGTCGGAGGGCCGCAGGCAGGGGTGGAGTGGGGACCTGCGGGCAGAGGCAGATCCAGTGTGAGGCTGGGTGGTGGGTCTGCTCAAAGGGGGGGAGAGTAGAAGACAGGGGGGTGCTGGTATGTTGGGTTCAGTGCAGGCAGCTTGGGTTGGAGGGTGGGGTTGTAGGTCAGGGCGACTGGCGCTGGCGAGGGGTAAGGCGGATGAGACCTGGAGGCGGGACCCTTGGGCAGGGGGCGCGCATCAAGGAAAATGAATGGGGAGGGGGCCTGGTCCACCGTGATGGTAAGGGGAGAAAGGGGGAGGGTGCTAGGTAGATTAGGGTTTGGTGTTTTATTTTTTTCTTTTATTATATTAATTACAACAACAACAATAATAATAATAATAAAACAATAGTAATAATAATAATAATAAAAATAATAATAATAATCAAATAACAATTTGAATATAAATAATAACAATTAAAATTAAATTAGTTTTTTTGATAATTATATTAATATAAAAATCTAGATAATAAAAATATCATTATCCATTCTTAATAATAATATTATTATCTACACGATAATTAATTATTATAATTAATCTTTAACATTTCACTTATTTCATTTGCGTAAAACATTATTTCTTCCGAGCGATAGACTTCTGCAAGACACCTGAGCCGATCACGTGGCTACCTCCCACCGTGCGGTGACCGCACACATGTCCGAAATCGGATAAAAATATCAAATATCAAAAATTTTAGACCCACACTCAACCTGCACCTCGATGAGGCTGAATGAAGTGATTAAATAATAAAAATAAAAATAAATTAAAATGTCAGGGTGTGATAGAAGGCCATACGTACGCATAATCATTGTTTCTGTTTTAATATCGTATTGAATGAAAGTAAGTGAATAAGACACATGTAAGTACACACAAACACACTCATATATATATATATATATATCACTAGTAACATTATTATGTCATATATTACATAACTATTAATAATATATATTTTTATAATGATTTTTGAATGGTGAATCTGGAAATGAATATCATCGCGTTGTGGAGATGGTAAGTCGTACATACACACGAGCAATGATTACATTTCATTAATGATTAAAAGGTTTGGAAGTATGTGGTATATTAATTATACCTAGAAAATATCATGTGATTTTCATTATATATATACATATTACTCATCATTATATTTACGCAAATAACATAGTGTTAAATAAAAAATTACACCACGTCGTGGAGAGGGTAATCTGTTTGCACGCATGCATGGAGACATTATCATTAATAGCATTCATAGAATAATTATTATAGTTGTACCATATTTATAATAATTCCCTAGTATGTATAATATACTATATTTATTATTTTGGTATGGAAATAACAATGAAAAAGAAAGTGGAAGAAGAAAAGTACTTTGAAAAAGGTGAAAAAATAATTACCTATTCTTTGGGTCTCTCTTTTTTATTTGAACAAAAGGGATACTTATGATGGATTTATTTTCAATACAATGACTTTAGGATGAATTTAGTGATTTTGGGAGGATATTTGGGTAGGGATAGAGGATCCAAATGGCATTGGAGGTGTGATTTTGAGAGAAGGGGAAATAGCATTTTATAAGAGAGGTTAGGGTCACTTTATGAGAAGTTTGAAATATTATTTTATTATAAAATAATGTTCGGTTTCTAATGGATCCAAATTTATTTATTTCAAAGATGAGGTATGGATCAATCGACATCCTCTCAACCAATAGGATTTAGAAAATTTTAGGTTACCATATTAACCCTATCGTTTAGATTTAACTTTTAGTAAAATGGTTTAACTTTAACCATGTCCTCTTGTATTATTATAATGAATGGTTAATAAAATTACTATAAAATGCCAAGTGAAACAAAAGTAGTTTCTTTATAACATATTTATCAGTTTATAAGTCCTTTTTCCAAACAATAGATTTTTATGAATATTATATCATTTAATAATATAGTATTTGTTTTAAAAACACATTTATATCTATTTTGACACCATTTAGTATTTGGTTTTTGTGAAAGTCATAATAGCATGATTACATCAAAATAAATTAATTGAATCAACCCTAACATGTCATATTAATCTTTAAAATTCGTGGATGGAATCAAAATCCTCAATTTACATTTACATTTATATTTATAATTGAAATTATTTTAATCTTTCATTGATAAAGTAATTTCCACATCATCATTATTTCATAAATAAATTTAATTATTTAATATCTAAAAATTATAAATAAAATACCTTTATGTATGAAATATATTTAAATTTCTTATGAATATTTATAGTTTAATTTATCTTATGTATAACACTATATTAAAAATGTTTTAGTTCTTAAACGTTAAATTTAACACTTTTAACTATTTTTTAAATAAAAAATAATAAGATTCCAAATCTAATCAAAGTGGACCAAAAGTACAATATTTTATTACTACAGTTTTTTTGGTCTAAATAAGTTTATAAAATAGAATTAGGACATGAGTTAGAGTAATTATAATATCATTTTTACCTTTAATTACACAATTTACTTTTAAATATGTTAAATAAAAGTAAAAAGTTAATATTCACCAAAAACAATTTTCATCTTATTGAACCAAATTTCACTTTATAATATAAACCTAGTTTCTTTTATTTTTGAAATTCAATTCATAGAAGTGGTAAAATTACATTTTATGCAAATTTGAAAATGTGCCTAGAAGGTGGGTAAAAGACGTTAAATAGTTCAATAAAATTTTATACGTCTAATTTTTTATTAAATGAATGTAATGAATTGTATTGAACTCATATAGGTATTATATATATATTTTAAATTAAAATAAATTAAAATAAAATAAATAATTATTTAAATAAAAAGTCAGTTTTAAATAATAACGCAATGTTTTTCACTATTCATAAAAAATTTAATGTTTTTAGAAAAATACGTAAAATGAACCCTAGATAAATTTTATTATTGGAATTAAAAAATGAATACAATTTTATGAAATTTAAAACATATAAGTTGAATTAATTTATTTAAAATAAATTATCACTGTCAAAACTAAAAAGCGGGTTTTTAAAAAAGTAAAAACTATCAAAAGAATGACATGCGTTTATGTCAAATTTAAATGTTAAATTTATTAAAATGAACTAAATTGTATTAAATAATATATATATAATCTAATTATACTTCCAAACCATTCCAATTTATAATCTAACATAATAAATTATTTTGATTAAAAAAATTTTTTTCAATTAAAAGTTTGTGTTTTTTACTATTCACCAAAATATTAAAGTTATCAGAAAAACATAAAAAATTTATCAAAACTAAATTTTTATGCCCCAATTCTCAATAAGAAGTTTAATTTGTCAAATTTAATATATAAAAGTGTAAAATATTGGATTTAAAAATGGCTCTCAATTAAAAGGCTGTAAAATTTCAGTTTCTGAAAAATACGTCTTTTATCTAAAAAATGATTTTTTAATATTATATGTCTAAGAAACACATAATATTGATTATTAAATTATATAGATTATATAAAATTAAAAATTTAGTTAATAATTTTCATAACCGCTTTCTGAACGGCTATTCTGGTAAGTTGTGGTGCGCTCGAACACGGTGTTGCGTGTATCGAATGTTATTGAATTACTACGAAGAGAAAATTTACTATGAAATCATGCAGTGTTATATTCTCCCCTCCATCAATAATTTTTTCCTCACAATTTGAAATTTTTCTTCTAATATAAAAGGTTAGAAATAGAAAAATACCTTTTTGGAAAACCCACATCGAAATTGGGTTAATAAAATTTATTCTTAATAAGAGATAATTGGAAATGAAAAGTTCACCCCCAAATTATGATCTTGAATAGAAGAACATCGATGTAAATTAAAGAAACATAATTAGAGGAAAAATACGTAAATATTTATAGGGAGTGATTGAGGCCATCATTCACAAAAAAGTGTTAAATTGAGGGTCTCAAACCCGTCAATCTACGATGATTTGAAATATCATTAGTTCAAAAAAACATAAGGTATTAGGATAACACATTTTTGGTTTTAAGACACCTTCCCTAAAGTTCAAGAATTAATTTATTCATAGAATATGTGTGGAGAAAATATACCTTAAAATTAGAGTTTCATCCTTCAACTAATTCCTACCACAGACTCATATTTCACTCCAAAAGATAGAAAAAAATATTCTATTTATCCTAATCATATTGGGTTTTAAAAATACTTAATTTATAATTCATTTGTCAGAATATTAAAAAAGCTACATTATACACACCAGGACATCACATAGAATAGTGGCATGTGATGTACCCTTGTCGCCCTTCGGTTGCAGGTTCAAGTCTCATGGCGTTGTCGGACGCGACAGGTTGTCGCCCTACCTTTGGGTTGTCCTTTTTTAACAATACAAAATTAAAATTAAGAAATTAATTTACCTTAACATTAATTTACAATGTCAAACATAATCCATCACAACCTTTAGACTTATCTAAAATACTTCTTTCCAAACTCACAGTCCAAAATTTATAAGGAATGTAAACACAATGAAGATTTTTTTCCACGTAATAACATGTTAATGCCTTCATCATGTATTCTTTTAAAAAATAGTAACACCCTAAATTACCATAAATCCATATTGATTACATTCCTTCTCCCTTATTCCTTATAGAACACTGGATATACTAATTATATACAAAAATGTTGTAAACACCAACAAAAATGGAATAAAAAAACAGTTAATTAGTGTCAAAGTAGTCAGGAATATCGAATATAATTTATCCAAGTCAATCATATCTTATTCCAAAATCACTACCTCAGTATCAAAACCTTATTGAGATTTATCATTCATTTAACAATTTATTTTCCAAAAATTTTAACTTGATATTCAGTCACTTTTCATAGAACTATATAATCTCCAATCTTCAATGAAATAGTCTTGAAGTACAATCCGTATTTATTTCCATAATTCATTTAACAATTACATCGTTTATACAACACTGAAATGAAATAATTCTTCAATAAAAACATAATAACAGTAGTCATTCCTCTTTATCTGTGGTAGTATCATAACTTGTTTATTATCCAATAGAATCATTTGGGGCACACTTTGATGATTTGGACATTGATTCACGTAGTGTCCCAACTCTAGGTAGATGAAGCATTGCACATTTGAAATTTTTTTACCCTTGCAATCATGTACTTAATGTTATTTTTCTCTTGAATTATAAGAAACTCCCACTCCCTTCATGAATTTACCAAGGTGTTTTTTTCTACAGTTATAACATATGAAAAAATCATTCTTTCCCATATTCCCTTTATCCATATTTTTCTCTACTATACTTTTCTTCACCTTCATCTCTTAAAAGACATAAGACTCATGGAATTCATTACTTATCATATTTAAACATGATACTATTTCTTCATATGATGAGAATATGTGGGAGAAAATTTCCCTTCTAAATGTTTTCTTATTAACATGAAATATGTGATCCTTCTTACTCTTTGGATCATGCGTATTTTGGGTGTTCTCATTCCTTCTACTAGGCTCCATTTCTAAACCATGGCATGCAGTTGGACAATTTATGAATTGAAATGTATAATTCCAAACATGTAATATAACTAACATAAATTGATAATATTATTCATATAATCTATAATAATTATAATAAATGTTTTCTTTGAGTAAGTATTTACTTCTAAATCCTTCATTATGCCCCGTGAAGAAAATGTGAATTATCCTAAGTGTATCCCTCAGGGGTGTTGTAACCAAGAGTGCAACAAGACCCGTTGTCGTGCACTAGGATACCCAAGGTCAAGGAAGAAACTCCATGTCATATTTTTAACTTCTAGGTAAATCTGTGCCAAGGCCTCCTCTACCTTCTTGTATCCATACAACGATGTGTTGTTTAAAAACACACAAAATCCCTACATAACCAAAATTCTAAGAAGTTCTTCTATACTAATCCTCAAAGTCTATCTTAGGGTAATGTTCTCTAATCAAAGGTTTTATAAATCTACTATCCATGGTGTGTACTAAACTTCCTGTGATACCAACTATAATGAACCAACCCTAGTAGACCAGATCTACTACATTATTTTAATACATTGGCATGATTACAAGGAATCATGTCCTGAAGGACAAATGAGTTTAATAGTCTTGGAAAATAGATTCATACATGAATGTTACATTAGACATTAAAACATAAACCACAACATAAATAAAACATTGAGAATGCCATTATTACACAATATTTACCCTACATATCAAATATAATACACTTCTTGGAGTCCTGGGAAAAAAACATAAGAAAGGGGTGAGCTCGGATTCTTATTAAGGGTAAATAATTTATTAGAAGCTATAAACTTTTAAGGAAATATGTGTAATAAAAACAAAATCATTTTAAATATAAACATGAACATAATACACAGAAAATAAATCAAACATTACCATATAAACATTCACATAGATATTATACTAGTCGAATAATAACATGTAATAATTAATTTTATAATGAGGGAATTCCTATTGCCATACATCACTACCACATAGTCAAGGCCTCGTACCAAGACTACAAATAAAAATTTTGTCAAATCCTTGCGTCAGGATAGTAGACTGTCTCATGAAACCTACCTTTGCATCGAGGTGATATAGCGGGCCCCACATGTCACTTATTAAGTCCATTGCATTTCTCATGTGAAAATGTTGAAACATAACATAAAAATTAATATTAAAACAAGCATATGATAGGTCAATACTTTGGCTATAAACCATGTATGGTATAAAAATATTAAATCCATAGTAAAACATATCATAACTAATTCAATAAAATATTTATTATTTTATAATAATAAATCAACCTCAATCAAGAATAATATCCAATAATGGATATTGATATAGTTGAAAATGATCAGTAAAACTCTATGAGTGAAATACCCCTTTTTCATGAAATCATTTAAAATTCACACAATTTATAAAGGAATATATTTAAATGATATTTTTAATCAAAGTGTCCCATACCACTTTGAAACATTTTGAAATAAATTGACACTATAAACATTCATGTTCATATACATAAATCCTTAAAACCATGATGAAAATATGGACATTAATGAGAATGATTTAGAAGAATAAATATTTAAGAAATTTAAATTTATGTTTTAGTTAAATATTACCTTAAAAATAATCCTTCTAAAAAATATTTTAGGAAACATGGACATGGATAATAAATATTTCCCATTAAAAACAAACACATAGATAATCTCGGATAATGATGAAATTGAGGTATTGACCCTTACCATGCACTTTCCTTTGGTCGATGGTAATTTTATCCTCTTGTATAATGACCATAGTATGTTATTAAGGTATAAAAAAACCATATTAATATTAATTATATCATAAAAGATTAATTTATGACTTTTTACTACACATTTACTAATGTTTTCCTTCTTAAATTAGCATTTTAGGTAACAATCACTTTCTTTATCAGACATGTTTTAACTGGTTATTATTGATCTTATAATTTAGATCATGATTTAATTAATTCAAGAATATAAAACATGATTTATATTTAATATATATTTGGAATATAAATATGAATAATAGATAGATATATGAAATAGAAAACACTGTTTATGGAGACAGTTGGCCGTACGTACTCATAAACACTATTTCCGTTTTCATATCGTATTGAACGGAAGTAAGTTAATACGATATATGTAAGTACATATATATATATATATATCACCAGTAGCATTATTATGTAATATATTACATACTTATTAATAATATATAATTTTATAATCATCGTTGAATGGTGAACCTGAAAATGAATCTCATCGCGTTGTGGAGACGGTAAGCCGTACGTACACACGAGCGACGATATCATTTCTTTAATGATTAAAAGGTGTGGAATTGGATGGTATATCAAATTTAAAAATAAACAATCATGTTATTTTAATTATTTATATACATTTTAATGAACATTATATTCATCCAAATAACATAGTGTTGAATAACAAATTACACCATGATGTGGAGGCACTAAGTCGTACGTACACACGCATGGTGACATTATCAGTCATTGGATAGATAAAATAATAATTATTTTTGTACCATATTTATAATAACATAATATTATGTAAATGGTACTAGAGTTATTTTTTTTAAGGAAATAACAAATAAAAAAAATGTGGAAGAAGAAAAGAACTTCGAAATAGGTGATAAAATAATTACCTCTTCTTTGAGTGTTCCATTTTGATTTGAACAAAAATGCTCCATAGGTTTGATTTATGATCAAGGTAATGCCTCCAAGTTGAATCTAGGGAAGCTATGAGGATATTTAGGTAGGTTTCGTATGAGCCAAATGGCTTTGGAGGTGTGATTTTCAGAGAAGGGAATGTACCCTTTTATAAGAGAGTTGAGGGTCACATTAGGAAATGTTTGAAATATTGTTATATTATATAATAATTTTAGGTTTATAGTAGATCAAAATTGATTATTTAGAATATAAATATGGTATGGGTCTAAAAACTCTCAAATAATAGTTTTTAGACAAATTTAGGTCTCCATGTTAACCCTATCATTTAGATTTAACTCTTAGTTTAATAGTTTAACTTTTACCGTATCCTCTTGTAATATTATAATAAATGGTTAATAAAATTAATATAAAAATATAATAGAACCTCAAGTGGTTAATTAATGACATATTTATCTTTATGTAATTTTTTTGGACTAACTATAGATTTTTTAGAATATTATATCATTTAATAAAATAGTATTTGTTTTAAAAACTCAATTATGTCAATTTTGACACTATTCAGTATTTGGTTTTTTTGAAAGTCATAAAAGCATGATTACTTCAAAAATATTTATATATTCAACCCTAAAATTTCATATTAATCTAGAAAATTCATGGATGGTATCAAAATCCTCGATTTACATTTATTTATTTATTACAAATATCAATTATCTTAATCATTATTTGATAAAGTAATTGCTACATCATCATTGTGTCATAAATAAATTTAGTTATATATCTCTAATAATTATAAATAAAATACCATTATGTATGAAATATTTTTTATCTTTATAATTAATATTTATAGTTGAATTTATCTTATTTATAACCATATATTAAAAAGGGTTTAGTTATTAAACATTGAATTTAACACTTCTAACTCTTCTTTAAATAAAACAGTAATAAATTCCATAATCTAATCCAAGTGAACCAAAATAATCATGTTTTATTCCTATGTTTGGGTTTTTTTAAATAAATTTATCCAATGTAATTAGGATATGTGTTAGGGTAATTATAATATCTTTATTACCTTTACTTACCCTTTTTACTTTTAACCGTGGTAATTAAAAGTCGAATGTTACTATTCATCAAGAATTATTTTAATCTTATTGAACTAAATTTTACATAATAATGTACACCATGTCTCTTAGAATTTTGAAATTAAATTCAATGAAGTGGTAAAATTACATTCTATGTAAATTTTCAAATATTCTTAGAAGGTTGGTAAAAGTCATTAAAAAGTTCAATAAAATATTATACCTCTAATTTTATATTAAAATGAATCCATTTTATTATATTGAAATAATATAGGTATTATTTATCTATCTTGACATAAAATAAATTTAAATAAAATAAATATTTATTTAAATAAAAAGTTGGTTTTAAAAAATAATGCTGGTTTTTTCCATGTTCACCAAAAATTGAATGCTTTCAGAAAAGTACAAAAAATTCAGCCTAATATAATTTTGATAATCCAAATTCAGAAGTGAATTCTATTCTACCAAATTCAAATCATATAAGTTTCATTTAATAATTTAAAATTAATTCCCATTGTCAAACCAAAAAGCTGGTTTTTTAAAAAGTAAAAACTATCAAATGATTGAAATGGGTTTATGTCAAATTTAAATGTGAAATTACTTGTTGTTGGGGTTTGGATTAGTGGTAAGCACCCCATAATCATACATGAAAAATGGGGGTTTAAATACCATGGGGAGTAGGTACTGCAACAACACTCTATCATTACTATAGAGGCTGTGAAACTGTTGATCGGCGGGTATTGAGCGGCGGCGGTGAAGCTGTTGATCGGCAGGGTACTATAGCAGCGACGGGCACTATAGCAGTCGGGTTACTATTCACAAAATGGGACATAGGACAAAAATTTGGGCCTACGGGATATGTAATGGGCTACAACCCCATAGGGCCTTCCGGTTATGTAATGGATCTCCCTCTACCCAGTTAAAAGTGGCATCTGCATTGATTTAATAAAAAACGATGCTTCAGCCCCAACCTTAAAAAAAATTAAATGTGAAATTACTTATAATGACATAAATTTTATTAAATTCTAAAAATATAATCTTATTATACCTCATAACCATTCAATTGTATAATTTAACACTATAATTTATTTTTTAAAAAAATTGTTCTCAATTAAAATATAGTAATTTTAACTATTCAACAAAATATGAAAGTTATAAAAAAACACCAAAACATTATCGATACTAAATTATTATGTTATAATTCTAAATAAGATGTTTATTTTCTAAAATTGAATATATAAAAGTGTAAAATATTGGATTTAAAAAGGGTTCTCCATTAACAGGCGGTATAATTTCATATTCATAAAAATACTTCTTTTATCTATAAAAATGAATTTGTTATTGTATTATCTCTAAGAAAAACATAATATGGATTATAAAATTATATGCAGTATATAAAATTGAAAATTTAATTAATATTATTCATAACATCTTTATGAACGACTAGTTTGGTAAGTCGTGGTGCGCTTGAACTCAGTATTCTGTGTAGCATAAGTTATTGAATTACTTTGAAGAGACAACGTACTATGAAATCTTGGGGTGTTATATTAATGGATCCTCTATTTTAGTTTAATGGTTTTTCTTAATTAATTTTCAATCTAATATTGTTGATCATGACATTATTCATCTTGTACATACTGGAATTACAATTGATTATGACTGAAAACTTTATTTTTTATTTCCCACTAGGTTCTTCAGTTATGTCCAAAACCTTGATGTGGTACCAGATCAACCACATAATAATTTATAGTAATTTTTTATTTGTTGATCAATTGTGAACAATTTTTTTGTTTTTTAATTATAGTGTATTAGTTATTTAATATAGGTTTTAATTAAAAAATTTCAACATATTGATGGGCCTTATTTATGTTTTATATAATGTTAATTTAATTAAGAACATATAAATAATGAGCATATATTCCATCAGTAGGTGTTTATGTTTATATCCAATAGACATGTGTACACGACATATGACCAATAGTACACACTGTGTATCTATGTTTAATATAATTGGGCATTAGTCTCATGTAACAAATGATGGATCACGTAGTAAATAATACATGAAACATTCAATTAACACCATGTGTTGACCAGGAAAACATATAACATGCTCTATTATACAACATAGTGTGTAGCTGTTGTATACATCATGTCATCCACATGGGTTGGTGGTAAAATTAACACTAACTATGTGGTCAAATACACATTATACATATCCCGTTACTAAAAAATGTAACATTAAAAAGATACATGGTGTATAATTGGTTTAAATTATATCTAGATCATTAATCTCTATGTCTAAAGAACACACTTATTTATAATGTGGGATACACATACAGATAGAAATCAGAACACTTGGTTTGTAGCTCATCAGCACATTCCATGTATCCCAATTGAGATATACATTGATTCTCGTGGAATCTACCCAGAATAAATGGTCTGAAATAAACATGACATGTATCTCATTAGTACACACCATGTAGTATCCCAAAAAAAATTAAATTACATAAAGAATAATTAATTATAGTAATAAAACCTAATTATTTTATTGGTAGCTGGTATGTTTACTAAGTAAAAAGGTATTTCATAATTTATAAATACTAGACAAGCTATTAATTTTTAATGATGCATCATGATATGGGTATCTCCAAGATTTTACATTTTTTTATTAACATAGAAGGAATGAATTAATGATTTGAAATAAATCATGTGAAATTATCAAAATAATATACAATGAATTTAAGTTAATGTTAACTTGTATACCTTTTTATACTCATTTCAACTATGTGGCTGACCATGATATTTTACCAAACTATGTATATTATAGGTTTATTTAATTCATTATTATTGTATCTATTTTTAAATAATTTATCAAATTATGTAATGAAATTCATGTCAATCATCTCTTCTCATTATATAAGGGTCTATAAATCCATGGCTCCATTTATAGAAACCCCCCCAAAACAATCCTTTAGTTCATCTCACATACATGTGAGTGAATATTATGAAATTAATGGAGGCCCTAGATAAGTGGATATAGTTCATGTTCAAATAATTGGTTAAATCAATCTATGAGGTACATAATAGGACATGATGAATGATTTAAATCGAACCATGTATTGTTCATAGAGTTAATTCGATAGAGTCATGTGTTGGTATATCATCTTCTAGATGAACCAACCATTTAAAAAGAGCATGGTCAATACATGTTATTTATTTTATTTCTATCATTTTCATGGTTAATTATTTATAGATGATTAATCATTATATTAATTTATTAATAATAATACAAGATGGAATTTAAATAAAATTTAAAATATAGTTAATTTTTATCTAAACATGGTTAATTACTTATGTTTAATAAACTAAATATTAAAAATCATGTAATAAGTTAAAATGGATAGTATACACATTAGGATAAAAATAACTCTAATCAAATATTAATTTAAAATATTCATCTATTACAAATATAAAAATAAAAACATTTAATTAAGTATTTTCATTTCCAAATTCTAGGCACTTACATTTATCAACTAATTATTATAAGGGTATTGGGTCGACTTAACCAAATATATATTGGGTGTGATATCCAATGTTTATTCAATACCACTTTGAAGGAAAGTTTTCTGGAAATCAAAATGTAGGATTTCAGGGGTGGGGAGTACACCTTGTAATGTCATGTATATCAAAATATCAATGAGTAATTTTGATTTCCAATTTTTGGTTATAAGAAGAAATAGATATATCATTGACAATAACATAACCAAGAAACATGACATTCAGAAACATATAGTATGGGATGTTGGATCTTGATAAAATTGTGGTAGAGTAATAAATTAAATTAAATTCATTAAATATTTTATAATCCAAAATTATTATTAAAAACAACTATTATTTATTGTAGAATTGGAAACCCCAATGAAATTGAAAATATCATTGAGATCTATATTAGAGAATGATAAAATTGTCAGAGGATAAAAGTTTGAGGAATCTTATAGTACCTAACCCATTATACTATAAAATAAATGAATATAAAATGTAATGGAAACCCATGTTCCCAATGTGCATAGTAATGAGGGTTGGGAGGGTAAATCTCCATGTACATAAATCTTTTTGATTATACCTATGATGTATAATGATTCATTATATCCTTCATATCAAATTAGAATATAATGAAACATGAGTATATGGATACACATAGAGTAATGTCTCACCATCATGATATTTCTCAATAAAAAGTGATATGAAAGGTACATGGGATCTCCAATGTAATATTCATGTGAAATTTTGGAATGCTACATCATGTGGGGCCTAATGTAGTCAAGATGATTGGAAATATTTATAACATAGTTATGTTGATATTTAATAACCCTAATGAGATACACATAGATCTTGTTTCATCCATTCTGGATAATATATTTTACAATTTCATTTAAATTACTATATGAGAAATTGTAAGAATTATCTCTCGAAACTCTTCACATTCATTTTCCATGTTGATAAGGACATGAATAATAAAAATATGGGAGTAATTATGATTACTAAATGGAATATAAAGGAAAAGTTGACTATGACTAACTCAATGTATAAGGATCTTGAGCATCATCCTTCTATGAAAAGGAAGAAAAAAATAGTGTAAAATAAAAAGGATTTTGTCTGTTTTTCATGTGGAATTCATGTCCACTAAAATAATTACAAAACCATGTTAAAAAGGTATGGGAATATTCAAGTTTGTTTATTATCAAGTTAAATATATCTATTTATACACGTTAGTTATTAATTATAACTTATAATTCTCAGATATATATTTAAATGCATTAAATGATTAAATTTTAGAATATATATAGAGGAGAGGTGGATTAATGGGATTTCAATGGAGTGATACTAGCTACCCTTTCTATTGGATACTACAACCTCACATTGTAAAAATTACATATCTTTTATTTAATTAATTTTTATTATTTATATTTCATTAACAATAACATCATCATTGTTTCTTTCCTCAACATGGATGTATTTATTTTCATGTTTGGAAATAAAGAGCGTTACTTTATAAAAATGGGATTTTTCATTTTATGGATCAAATAAAGAATGGTATTTATATATTAAAATTTTAAAACCAATTATCATAAATTTATAACAAATTAAGATATCATTAATCACTTCACACTCTATTGTGGCTTCACTTTATAGGTCATGTTAATGAGAAACACATGAAAAACATCTATCAAGATGGTCATTTAGACTCTTTTGAAAAAAATTAACATGATAGATGACTCAATTTTTTAGAATGGAAAATGTATAAGGCACTAATTGTTGGGAAATGTGATAAGGCTATAGATCTTGTAAAATTGGTACACAATGATTTTTGTATACATTTTTTAGTATAATCTTGAGGTGGGTATTCTTACATTATCATATGCACTAATGATTTAATTCCATATAGAAATTTCTACACAATGAGGTACAAGCCTAATTATTTTGAGAAATTAAAATAACTAAATAATGATTTTGGGAATTGAATTTATAAACAGATAAATAATCATATATCTAATCAATGTGGTGAATATTGTATCAAAGTGTTTCTTAGACTTACATGGGAGTGTGAGATTCTATCCCAACTAACTTCTCCTAATACACCAAATTAGAATGGTTTTATTAAAAGGAGGAACCATATCTTTATTGACATAGTGAGGCCAATGATGAGTCATGAAATTATTTCAATATCATTTTTGGGATCTACATTATAAAATATATCATAAACACTAAACTGATATCTACAAAAAGTGGGAAATAACATTCCATAGTATTTAAGGTCTGGGGAGGAATTCATATTCTCTCATTTGAGTTCTTGGGATTGTGAGTCAATTCATAAAGACTTAATATGAAAACAAAACAAGTAACATAAGGCAAGAAGTGTATCTTTATAGGATATCCTAAAGGAATTAAAGGATACTACCTATAAAAACCTTTTGATTAATGTACTGTAGTTCACATATTTTTTATATTTCTAGAATGGGAAAAAATAATAAAAAATGATAGTGGTAGCAAGATCAACTTCAGTGAAGTTAATGCTCGAGATACATAATAGTGGGTATAAGAATATATTGTATAGGTCCCCATAGAAGATCTTTTTCCTGAAACACATGTACTACAAAGGATCACCAGAGAGGTTAGAGAACTAGAAATATAGGATTTTCTAGTCACCAAGGATTTTGAATCATTATTTGTTAAAAATAATGTTCCTCTTTCCTAATAGGAGGTAGTAAAGACCTCAAAATCCTCAAGATCAAAATAAGACAAAATTTATGAGATGGATTCCACATATCATAACCAATTTTGGGTTTTTTATGATCTACTAGTGTAAGTAATGTTCAATGGATGAAAATGGATATTCATGAGAAAACTAGAAATGGTAGGTAACAAGAGTACATATAAAGAACAACTAGTGGATAATGGGTTTAAATAGAAATAATAAATTGACGATGATGAAACATTTCCGAAAATTTTTATGTTTAAAATCATCAACTTATACTCATTAGAAAAAAATCCCATGTCTCTGTGATTTGGTCAATGGGAATAAAAACATATTTCTATAATTGGAAGTTCTTATAAGATGTCTAAATAATACCACTTGATGTGTTTTAGAAACAGATAAATTACAATAAGATATTAATGTTACAGAGGTATATTTATCAATTGAAATAAGCATCGTGGTCTTGGAACATTTTTCTTGATTAATCAATAAAAGTTTTGAGTATCATAAAGAATGAATTTGATCCATGTGATTACAAGGAATTTAGTGATAGTGCTATCATAATCTTAGTAGTATTTGTTCATGAAATATTACATCATAGGAATGACACATCGGTTTTACAGTCAGTGAAGGACTTGTGAAACAAGTGCTTATCCATGAAGGATATAGGTAACATAATATATATCATAGATATCAAGGCCATTAATGATATATCAAATAGGATTCATGGTCTAATTCACGGTAAACCCATTTAAGAAATACTTTAGATATATAGTATGTAATAATACAAGGGTGATTGGTTACACTATCATATGGGATATATCTCTCAAACAAAATGTGTCCAAAAAAATAATAGAGGTGAGATAAAATGAGTTGGATACCATATTATTATAAAATAGTCTCCATCTTATATGTCATTTTTTTAGCAAATATGAATTTTATTATGTCTTGATCTTTGTAAGAAAATCAGTAAGGTCAAACGTGACAACATTGGAATATTTGTAAGTTCACAATGATGTATAGGAGTTCTAATAAGTATATAATCATTGTATATATCAGATATTAAGAACAATTTATTAGTGGATATATAGATACTAATTTTCTAATAGATCAAAATGATATAAATTTATTGTCAGTATACGTACATAGTCACAATAGAGGAGGTATGACATGGTGGAGTTCACAGAATTCAGTTGTTATCAACTCTTTAATGAATTATGAGTATATAAAAGTGTATGGTTAAGCTAAATAATCATTTGGGATTCATAAATTCATCAAAGAGATTTATTTGGATTATAATAATAGATATCCCATCACATTGTATTCTAATAACATTACATTAGTGTCTCCCACAATTACGCCAAGGTCACATCAAATGATGAAGCACACACTCTAGAAGTGTTATCAATTTCGGTATTTTTATCATAGTATTGATTTAATATTAATAAGTGTTCTCATTGTGAGGAATGAGGTAGAAACTTTATTATAGAATTATATACACAGAAGAATGAATATCAAGTGTGATCTAGTGGAGCGAGTGTTGTTAATAGTTTTATCTAGTTAGAGTAGGATTATGTTGGGTTTGGTGCCATCGAAAAAACTTCTATATACATTATGATTACCTTTATTCATGTTTTTTGAATAATTTATAAATATATATCACATCATGATTGTTCTTATATGTGAATAGAATGCGATAATCTCTTTAGAGAATACCTCGCACTAGAATGTCATAACAGTTCCCTTCTATGATGAAATTATATGAGTTCTATGATTGAATTATTAAATATATGTTTTATAGATGGATTATATCATTTTATAGGAAAAAAATGATATATGATATTAGGGGAAGGGGGAGCATATGTTTTTGAGACTTCTACTAATAATTTTTTTCGCTGGTAATCTCATGAAAATGGATTATGAGAAGTAGACCCACTGTGCAGGAATCCACATTTATATAATCAATTCAATTTTCTTATCTCAAAAAATGTGTAATGGTTCTTAGAATTTATTATTATTTTTAATTCGTATCATGGATTACATTATTTATGTGTGTTGAATATTATTGGACATTATTATATTATTATCGTAGGTTTGAATCATATTATTAAACCATGATGAAATTTTTTCTTGGTGATTTTTAGTGTGTTGGGTACATCCTAACAGATATAGAATTAATAAATAATATAATTATTTCCTGCTTATAAAAAAAAATTATGTTTATATATTAGTCCCATTGATGGGTATGTAACCTCCTAATTATGTAAATGTGTATGTATTGTTTATCTTTAAGTTTAATTATATAAAGTTAAATAATGATACATTGAGCACATATGATGACGAGAAAATTATGAAAATTTATTGATTAGAGATATCAAGATAAAGGTCTTATATTATGAGATATATGTTCATATAATTAATTTTGTTTTTGGGAAATTACCTTTATTTTATATGGGGGCCTTACAATGTTTCTAGATGGTAACCTTTTAATTTAGGTTGTATAGAAAAATTACACTAGGAAAGTGGACTAAAGGGGGAACATTAAGTGCATCCAGAACCTCCGTAAAAATCCATATGAATTTAATATTTTGAATAAATATTTTTCATATACATAGTTTAATAATTAATCATGTTTCGTTGATAACAAAAATCCAGTCACTCATTATTGAAGAAAATATTTTGAGTTAAATATTTAATAAATATTCAATACATATATATTAATTATTATAGTGAATAAAATAAATATTTATTTACTGGAAAAATATATTCCTATTTATTTATTTATATAAATAGTCATTATTCAAGGTGAAATAAATCTTAAGGAGGATTATTGGACCCAGTTTAATGGTATGACATGATATTTGATAATTAATATTATTTAAATAAATATTAATTTCATTATACAAGTAAATAATATTGATTTATCTATGATTTTATCATATATCAAGATAAATTACTAATAATATTATTATTTAGATATTGGGTTCACTAGGGATTAAGAGAATAATAAGGGCCTATGAGAAAATGTTTTTTCACAAACCCTATCTCTATTTAAACCATGTAATAAAATTCTACCACTATACCTAAGAAAAGTTAATCATTATTATGTAGGACATTTTTAAAATCCTTTCAGGATCCATAGATATCCTCTCTTAGAAATCTTTGAAGAATGCAGAGAAATTCCCCTTAGTTACTAGAGTGATTTCTTCTCACCTCAAATGATTATACTACAATCAATAGTGTTGAACAAAATTATTAGACCCCTTCATGACAACACATGGAGGATTCGATGGTGACCATTGGAGGTTCATGGAACACATTTATATCACATATTTATAGAATATAGTCTATTACTTTGACATAATGATAGTACATCAAGAGTTATTCACCTGATAACTGACCATAAAAAAAGAATTCAATGAGTAGTAATTCCATATTCAAATTAATTAATAATTAATTTTATATAAAAAGACCCCCACCTTCTTGGTTATTTTTTTCAATCAATATTAATTAAATTGTAATTGGTTATGATTTTTTTCATCATGAATATCTTGATATTATAATTGATTACAAAAATAATCAATGTTGGTTATTTCCCACCATGCAGTTTTGTTGTGCTCTGAAACATAAACTTGACTATATCTATGGCCATGGTAGAAAAAGGGGTGTCCATGTAATATAAATAAAAAATCATAATTAAATAATTAATTGATGATGACATAAAGTATCCATACCACTATATGAGATATCATTAGAAAATGATATTATATTACACATAGCATATTCATATGAGGTTGTTGTAGCCATGAATTATATTAATATCTTTAGGAAGCATGTTATTTTTTCTATATACCACTATTTTTTATGAGTGTAACTCAATACTACAAAGATAATGTCCTAAAGGTACTCACACAAATAGTATGCACGGGTTCAATCAAATTCAGATCAATTATAATTTATGATGAAGTAAACCTTATGTGTCAGGGCCGGTTAACATTCAAGTGTGAAAAATAAAATGAAAATTAATTCAATTATATTATTAATATTTATAATAATAATAATATAATTTATTACTCAAGTAATTCACATGTAATATGATCATAAAATTGAATGTAAGAAAATAATATTTTTTGAATGAACATTAATAATTCATGGTTTGTAAAATAATTTCAGGATAAATGAATCAAGTTAATGACATTAAATTCATCATGTCACATTTAAGAGTTTCATATGGTATTATTGAAATATTCATGTCTTATATGACATATTACTTATTTATTCCTGTCATTTTTCTTAGTTTGAATGGTTAAACTTACCCTAGTTATTAATTTAAATTTTGAAAAATTTTACATACTATTTAAGATCATTTAAATCAGTGAATAATAGAATCAACCATTTTCATTAATTTTTATCGATTATATCCAATAATAACTTTACATAAGTATCCACATTGAGAGATATAATTATAGGATAATGAGGTTGTATCAACCCCACTTCCTCAGTTCGATTCCATATTATTTTTGCGATTAATAAGATGCAATGGAGAACATACATTTTTCATTGTAACTCTATAGAATAAAAATAAAATAATTCCAAGATTAATGTTTGAATGTGTGGATTGTATAGATGGTTCCAATCTTTGATTATTCAATATTGCAATGTTTTGATGTTGATTGAATCACCCCGATTTCTAATGAACAAATGACGAATCATTCATTTAATTTTTTATACTTAAATTTAATTTCACATGATACATAGGAGAATATAAGAAAAAGAATTTTATATTTTATGTTTTGTTATGAATCTAAATCCTAAAATTTAAAATACCAAATTTTCATGATTTTTCATAGCCATGGGATTCCTTCAAAAAATCGGTTTTAGCAAAAACAGGGCATCAAATTCTCTAAAATATTTTCTTTGTATTATATAATACTGTATGGATAATGCTATGTTTATTTTATAATAATGGATTACATCTAGAAAAATAAATGTGCAAATGAAATTTCTTACTTGGGATATTGAATAATCAATCTATATGAAGAATCTTGTAGGTTTTATGGATAATTAGAATCCGGATTTAATGTGAAAACATTAGAGGAATCTATATGGTGTTAAACAAGTAGTATATCAGTGGAACTAAATGTTTGACTCAATATTTAGGGAGAAGGGTTTTATGTAGAGAAACTAATCCCACTTCTATTTCTGTGAGGAGTAAAATAATGGAGATATCATCCTTTAATTTTTGTATGTGGATGACATGTACTAGAAAATCTATGAATTTACTATATTGAAAAGATGAAAAAGGAAAAATATGAAATGTTTCAATTAATAAATCTTGTTGAAGTAAATAATACATTGGGTATGCATATTTAAATTTATAATAGGATTAGATGTTTGTTTTTTTCATATAAGGTCTAGATCTAGAATTATTTTGAAAGGTTTTCCACGAGAAAAATTAATTTATTCTCAACACATCTTTTTTGGAACTTTAAACATAAAAAGGAACCAGAACCAAACATGAATGAATGGGAAAATCACATGAAGAGAGTAATATAGACATGATTTATAGGAATTATCATATAGGGTATAATGTTAACTTATCTAGAAATAGCTCCGGTAGTGGGTGTGGTAATCCAGTACATTGATATTCCATAAAAATATTAATGGGAAGTTGTGAAATGTATTATTCAATAGCTAAAAGAAATGAATGATACCATAATTTATTTTAGATTATATAACACATTTTGAGTTATGTTGATGTAT
Source organism: Viscum album (assembly GCA_963277665.1). NCBI lineage: Eukaryota > Viridiplantae > Streptophyta > Magnoliopsida > Santalales > Viscaceae > Viscum > Viscum album. Next base: position 69,552,383 of record OY728126.1, read on the forward strand.
ATATTTATGGTAATGAAGATACAAAGAAGAGTACAATAAGATACTTTTCACTATAAGGGAAACTATGATTAGTTGGGTGCCAAGGATGAAACAGATGATCTCAATCTGCCTAATGGAAGGAGATTATATGGTGAAATAGAATCTAGAATGAAAATTTCATTGTTGATGTGTCTAATTTAAGTGCTTGGATACTTATAGTAACATGGGATCCATTATTTCAAATTTCAAAGTGAAATAAATTTGGTTAAAAATATGGTGTATTGAATGAGGGAAAAAAATAAAAACATAAAGCACTATTTCATTTTGAAGATGTTGTAGGATGGAGTGGTAGATTTTGGGATTATTTCTTGAAGAAAAAATCGAGGTGATATGTTTACCAAAAAATTAGTACATTTTAATAGTAAGAAACACTATGGATATTATAGACTTGGGTAACTAGAAGGATGTAAAATAACATTTCATGTAGTAGGATTTGATGTTGTTGGGTTTCCAAAGTGGTAGAGGATGTTTTGAATGTCCTTGAAGAAGGTTTAAAGTGGAGATAATTTGAAATGTGAAGCCTTTTCTTGTTTTAGATTAAATAAACTAGAAGTAGGAGATCTATAATCCTCTTCAGTATTGTAAAGGTAGGGGAAATATGATATCAATGGTTGATAGTGGTTTGGTTGGAAGATAAAATATTTTGATGCACACATGTTTATAGTGTTAAATCACTAGATAATGGTCGTTAGATCACCAAAATGTTATATATTCTTGATTCATTTCAATCGAAAGAGGATATATTATTTTTTTTAAATTTTCCTACAATAGTTTTTGGAAATGGAGTGACATGATAGTGTAATATTTATCTAATGATGTTTGGTGTTCAGGCCAAGGATTTCAATACAACATTAGTGGTTATTATTAGGAATATATGGAACCCTATTAAATTTAGAGGAATGTGAAACCATTTGAATTGTTGAGACCCATGATATATAGGTTTTTGGGAAAAAATACGATGTTTCATACAATTATTATGTATATTGATCTATATGGCTATAATTCATATTGATCACAGACATTGTAATCTTCTAATGAGTTGAAAATTGGTAATGTTTCTCCCCTAAACATAGGGCTGAATTCAAAACCATGTTAAACCTTATTATTTATTTATAGGTTTCCCCATTTATTCTTTTATATTGGATGTATGTGGGAATAGTGAGTTAATGGGATAAGTTAAATTTCACTTATAGTGTCGATTAGGGTGAGTTATTATTCATAGTTCTAGTACACTATGGTTTACAGACTTCCTTCCAAATATGTTTTATGTTGTTCTTTTTCCAATGAAATATGTTATGACATTTGAATCCTAGTGTGGTATTCTTAATATTTACTTACGATTTCTTTGATGGATATGATTGTTTATTCAATAATGAAGCCTTAAACACTTTAATGTTTTTATGAAACTAGTTCCATTGAGGTAAGTCAAACATAGATAACTTCTTATCTTAATAGTCTTCAAAATCTAAAACATAAATTCCTAATACCATATTTTAATCATGTGTTTCTAATAAAATAAAACAAACTACATATAATTATTTATAGTAATTATCCTTATAATAATGAATATAAACTAATCAACCATTTAAAATAAAATGTTAATTCATTAGGTTGATTTATAAGAAACATACCAAGGCATAGTTATAAAACATGCATATGAATAATTCTTCTTAATTATAATGAAAAACTTATTACGTAACCACATAATATAATTAACTAATCAATTTTGTATCTTATTTAAAAATAATTGAATAGTTTTTAGATATAGAAATCATCTACCACATGTTTTATTCATAATAGGAAAATCAAATTCATATAGCTCTTAATAACTCTAGGATGATCATAGTAAAGAATATCAAAATGATTTAATCATAGTGAAAATCCAATATACCTAGATCATTTTCATTAGATATAGTAAACTAAATCATGTTAAGATGAAATATTATATTAGTATGATATTTTTCCACTAAATAATAAATTTATTTTGATGAAAAAACCAACACATAGTATTAGATAGATTCTCAAGATACTACCAAGTGTGTATTACACTAGAGGGACAATTAAAAAAATATTAATATTTCCATATATCACTTTTTTCTTAAATTATCATGTTATTTTTATTATTCAATACACCATGTACATACCAAATATGAATTGCAATCTTTTTTTTCTAATTTAATTACATATTTTTTAGTGTTTTACATTATGATTTCACTATGTTCGGGAATTAATTTGATCAATGATTATAAAACCTACTTAATGTGTAGAAATATTGCATTAAAATTATCTTGTATAAATATTTGAAAAATTCCATTTCATTTTTGGGAGAAAAAGTGTTCTTGAAAATATTATTTAATAAAATGAGATTGAATATGATGAATTCAATATTAGAATCATCACTTTTTTCCATTCCAAACTTGTTTGAAACAAGATTTATCATTTTTATAACTTGTTGTATACTAAAAAATATTCATTCAATATTTTAGTATGATTTATTTTCCACATTATAGGACTATTTTTAAAAGAAAAAAAATTCATTTTTCATTACCAATATAGGAGTTATTTTGATGAGATGAAGTGTAAACTGACCACAATACTAGTAATACAACCATATAATTATGTCCATCCATTCATGTTATTGTTTAATTATTGTAAAAAAAATTATGATCTATTTTGTATTAGAGAAATAAAGGAAGAAACCATGGGATTTCCTATGAAATTGATGTAATGGATTTAACCAATATCTAATACACCAATACTAATAGGAATTATTGAAATGTGTTTATACCTAGTAAGAATTTAAATATTATATTATTTGGAATTATTATTTTTTAATCTGATCACGTATCCCTATTGTATCTAATGATGAAGGTAAATGAAAATTCAAGGCCGGTGATATTGATGTTACTATATAATTTTTATTTATAGATAAAGGGAAATAATGGATAAGAAAATCAAGTGACAGATTATGTGAGTAGGATTAAGCACATTTCCAAGGTAGAAATCACATGAAAATATAAACTTAAGGCCATCACTCGTGGTGAAAAACCCTATTTTATTAAAGGATATGTATCATAGTATAATAATATTTTAATGATTTTGAAACTTTTCAGGTTTCCTCACCTGTGAAACAATAATAAGTTTTTAGACTCAAATATGAATGAAAATTTTATATTTGGGATAATCTATATCATTGGAAAATATATAGTGATAAAATTATTAAGAAATCTCTACTTGAAAGTGAATCAAAATGTTTAATAACCTTGTGTCACACCTTATCTTGTGGGGGACACATTTCACCCAGAAGAAATTATAGAAAGGTATTTGAATATGGAATACACTATCCAATATTGTTTATGCTTCCCATGTGTTTTGTAAAAAATACAAGAAATTCCAATTCATTAGAAAATAATAAAAAACAATAAATGACTCAATAAATGATGAATTTATATGAAATATTTAAATTACGGGACATAATTTTTATGTCACCCTTTGTCATGTATTTTTTGTATTCTTACACCTTCGAGATATAGATTATTTTTCAAAATGAGTGGAATCCCTGGACGTAATAATTGATAATATATTTATTCTTTATCATATATTAAGTAATATTATGTTTTATTTACTTGTAATCCAATGTGAAATCATTAGTTTCCGAGGGACTCACTTTTGAAATTGAATCATGGAATATTTGATAAGAAGATATGGATTTCCTAACAACACATTAACCCCTTAGAATCCATTTAAAATGGTTAAGCTAAAATTTATAATATGGTGATTAATTGAATTATATAAAATATTTTCAGCATAAATAAATTGTATTTGATACAATTTTTTGAGGCTCATTGTGGGATTATAAATCATCATATAAAACTCTAATTGTAATAAATCCTAATATGTTGATCACTTTAAATCATTTAATCATCCTATGGAGCTATAATAATTTATTTTGTTGTTCAAAAATATTAATATGGATTTGAAAAAGGTTAGAAAACAATTAATATTTCAAATTCACTAGTTATAATTTACAAGGAGTGATGTTTTTTAAAATTATATAATATAAAAGTAATGAGATAGAGTGGTGCAAGACCATCTACTTTAAAAAATATCATTTCACTAAGGAGAACATGTCAAACCCTAAAACTCAAGACTAAATATAATTTCAAGTGAACATAATTCCATATGAGAATTACCATTTAATATAACTAATGTTTATCACTTTTTTTTATTGTATATAAGTAAATATTAAAATCAGAAACTATTAAAAATCAATGGAAAAATGATGAATAAATATTTTAGGCATAATCTAGAAACAATAGACGAGGTGGTAACATTACATTAAGAACATTAAAAGTTAAATCCATAAGGGTGTGACTTTAAAAAATTTCTTTGATTATTTTCCTACTATCATATCTATATAATTTGTTCATACATGTTATAATTAATTAAGTAATATTATAACATCCCATACGAAAACAACCCATTATTATAGTATTTATTGCAATGATTACATTTCCCTATATTCTCATGACCTTTTAGGTTTATATATTTAGATAATTAAGTTACTATTTCATTTAAAAATATAAAACTTCACATAGTGCATATTTTTCTCAAAACAATAGGTTCTGAAGTTGACACTCATGATTGATTCATGACACAATTGATTTGTTCAAGTCGATTCATCATAACTAAGTTAAATAACTTATTATATATCCTATATATCCTTAAATCCAATAAAATAAATTGAAAACAAGATATGAGAATATAAATCTCAATAATAATAATTGAAACCCATTAGTCCTTTGAAAAATAGAAACCCGTGAGAATGTTTATGTTTTTTTACATAGTTATCATTAATCTAAAAAATAACATATTTATAAAATAAAATTATCTTCCTAATGATTTTCCACAAGACATATCATAAGAATTAATAAAGGGGTAAAATAACTATGAAGGTTACTTGGGACATAATATTCATATTAAACTTAAAATAACCCTTATAAAATACCATATAATGGAATAACATCACTAGTTAATTCCGACATGATTTATTTGGATAATAAATCATTATCAAATACAATTAAGGGATATATAAAACACACCCATCACCATATAAAATGTACAAGAACTATAACAAGAATAAAATAGATAGGTGATCCAAAAAAACATAAAATCATTAATTTGGACCCCTAAGAATAATCAATTACAGTTATAACATAAAAATAATATGAAATATGATTTTATTTGTTAACTATTTAAATGAAAAAATTGGAGAATAAAGATAATTGAATTCACTTCAGAAAACCATTAAAACATGTAATGTAAGACTAGTTAAAAATAATAAACATAAAATCTAAAAAATTATATCAAGTGGTAAATGTTAAAATAACCATTATTTTTTCATATTTATAAAAAAGTTAAAAATGAATCATATAAAAAATGCAAAAAATATTTATATTTAAACATTTAAAAATTAAGTCAAAGATAACAGAAATTGAATTTAATCAATCAATTATGAGTAAAAAATAACATTCTTTAAATAATATGAACTTGTTGGAATAATATTTGAAAGGAAAACTTTAAAACATATAAAATAATAGATAAATGGAAGATCAAATAACTAGTGTCCCAAATCACTAGAAACATCCTCTACACTATAGTGTAACAAAATTATATTAATTATTTACTTGATTAAAAACATTATTCATGTTAATTCCTTTATTTATATTCATTTTATTTCATTTATTATAACATTTGATTTATTTACTAAATTAATATAGTTCACATTGGTTGTTTTGGGGTCGTTCAGTTCATAATCTCTAAAATAGCTTCAATATCATTGTAATGGTAAAAATTCATTGTCTAATGTTTCCAAAATATCTGTATTTTTTAATTTATAAGGTTTATATCATTCCCAAAATAAATGGGTTTAATATGTTTTGAAATAGTTACCTTTCCATAAATCCTCCTCGATAAGCATGTTTTAAATGGTTTTAAATAACGGTGATTATTCATTTTTAAATCCATTACTATGATGGATATTTTACCATTAGAGATGTTTCATGAAGATTTAATAAATGTGTTTTAGTTATTTATGGATTTCTATTGTAATTTTATGGAACTTATCTTGATGATTTTCACGAAACACCTAAAAAGATACTTTTTTTTTGTAAATTTTGATTTCATAAAAACATTTATTTTATTAAAAAATATACATGTAATCCTACAAAATTATATCATAAATTTATCATTATTACAAATATTACCATTATTTAAATTTTCATAATAATTCATTACATAAACATTATAACATTGTTTGTGTAGGTGGTATAACTGACCCAAACAAGAATAAGTTATAATGACCAAATGTGTAAGAATATATTATTATACATTAATAATATCACGTTCATAAAAGATTAATAATTTTAAAAACATTTTTTTAAATTTATATATTAGATTTAAGAATATGTATATGAAGAAGATAAATTGAAGATAATGGTAAGAGGTTATTACTAAAAAAGTGTAGATGTAATATTACTTTATGAAGGTAAATTTAATGATGATGGATTACTGTTAATATTTTTAATAGAGTGGAAATTTTATGTTTATTAAACCTTAATTAAGATATAAATGTTATATTAATTCAATAAATTCCTTTCTAGTGCATCCATTTAATGAAATAATAAAAAATGAAATATGTCGTTCATAGCGGTGATATTGCACCCATTACACATTCAAATTTTACATTTTCTAATAGAATGGTCGAAGGTAGATAATGGTTTTCACATAAAAAAAATAACAATTAAATTTACTAATTATAATTATGTAGTAATATTAGTATTATTTTAATATATTTGGAGTAGGTAGAAGAATAATGAACCTTAAAAGAACACAGTTAAGATAACTAAATATTCCATGGATATCCTAATTTATGCCTCCTCTTAAGACTTGTTATATTGGTATTTTTACGAGATAAAACCATAAAAAAATGGGAAAGAGAATTGGTTAATTTTTGTTTTATATATTTTTTGATATAATGTGGTTGTGTTTTTAGAGAATTGAGGTGGTGAATGGGTCCTTTTACAGAGGAGAGGGGTAGCATTTTATAATATTAATTTTTTAACAAAAAAAATATGAAATCCTTCTCGAGGAAAAGCCATAATATATGGATAAAATTGATGACAGATAAGTTATATGTTGATAAATACTCATTCAACTCATTTAATGATAAGGATTTGTTATATTTTGTGACATTATCTATTAATTTATCCATCTAACCATATTTAACCCTTAATCATTTGACTAACCTTTACTATGTAACAAATTTTTTTGTCTAAAAATGAAGTGGAAATTATTAGAACATTAAACACTATGATTCAGAATTTGAAGATAATTTTACCTAAATTATTTTATAGAGGTGGTAAAAACTAATTTAAATAAAATTATGTTTAAAGTAATGAAAATATTTTATTCTCAAAATGCATTTTTTAGTATAAAAATCAATATGACACAAAATAATGTATAGTATTTATTAGCATGAATTTTATTGGTTTATATTTAAAAAAATAATATTCATGTGAATTTAAAATTAATAAAAAACCGATTTAGACATTATGAGTATATAATTAAAAGAAAACAACCCAAGATAGTTATTTATTATAATAAAATATAACTCACTCTTCAAAATGTAAAAAATAGGTTTATAAATTCGACATATTATTTCATAATTAATTATTTCACTTCCAAAATATATTTTTGTTAAATAAGGGTTTCATAAAAATTTACCTCATTCTTATATCTCTAGATGTTATAAACTTTATAGTTTTTTTTTGTAAAGAACTATATTTTCCACCATTCACCAAAAAATCCACCTTTTTAGAAAAATACCAAATGATCATCCTAATATATTATTTATATTATGAATTTAAAAATAAAGATAATATTATGAAATTCAAATTTTAAAATTTAGAAATTATATTTTTATATAAATTTATATAACACATGGAAAAAAATTTATTTAGACTAAAAATTAAATCATTTTAGAAATTCAAAAACATATTATTCTTCCATAATGTAGTAAAATTATTTATACGGTTATAATAAATAATTTAAACATGAATCTACATAATTTATATAAGTAAAATAAAAACTTTTATTCATTAGACTAGGTAAATGGGTCATCACATTCTCCCCCATTATAGAAATTTTATCCTCACAATGTTTTTTCATTGATAAAAAGTGGGGATATTTTATATCATTTCTCTTTCAAGTTCCCTTTATATTTTATAAATCATATGACTCTTTCAAATAAAATTTTAATGAGGTAAGTTACATTATCCAATAATAAATTCTCTCTATGTTTAGTAATATTCACTGGTTTCTCCTCCTGAGAAATATTAAAATTAAATGATACCACTTTTGGGATTAATACATGAGATGCATCAGTTACATACATCTTTAATCATGAAACATGAAACACATAATTTGCATTCTATAAAATATTATGTAAGGATACTATATAACAATCTAATCCCACTTTCTATAAAAATTTTAAACAATGAAATAAATCACAGGATTACTTTCCCCTTCATACCAAATCATATCAAACCTTTAAAAAGAGGTATTTTAAGAAATCAATATGACCTTTTACCTTAAATGAAAAATACTTTCTTTAGTTATTTTTATAGATATCTTATTTTACCTATGATTCTCTCACATGGAGCTATATAATATTTACCCTTTCAAACACATCTTCTAGAAATACCGGTCCATGCAATTTTATCCCATTAACTTAATCCCAACAGTCTAGAATATAAAGGTGAATAATTTAAATTAATAGTTATTATTATAGAATTGAATAATATTCACTAAAAACCATTACAAAACATTTCCAGGACCATATAGGTTTTTTGTCTTTAGAAACTAGGGAACATAAACAAATGGTTCTTAGGACATCAACATTGTATCCCACTTATTTCATCATAAATAGACCCATTTTTGGAATATCCTACTTAATAACCTTCTCCATGACCTAGGGAAAGAAACATAACAAAGGTTGAGATAATATTCTCAGTGAGGATAATCAAGGGCGATATCAATCACATCATACAAATAATACATGAAAATAAAATTTTTGAAAATCTTATCATCTATATGAATGATCATGATATCATGTCATTGAATAAATCATAAAAGCTTATAAAGAACCAATGACCACATTCCAAAAGGTCATAACATAAGTCATTAATTTTTTTTCATACACATAATAATAGAAAATCATTTCGTATTATTCAAAGCCCATTTCCAAGACCATTATAGGGGACACATTTTATTACTGAACCGAGTTCAGTCCTCATTCCATCCATGTCACACTAAAATGAGATCATTTATCGTTCAATAATTGTATATCTCAAGATATATTAATCTTTATCCAATGAATTAGAGGGATATATATGTAACACCCATATCCTAATGAAATCATTCCTATTTGTGCCACAAAAACAAAAATCATTCATCATAGCATAACCCAAGGAATAAATTGGGTTTCATAAACATCATAACATCATAAAATAATCCATATAATGCATATTATAAATAGATTTACATCATAAACACAATGAAACCTCCAAAATAATAGGGATAAAGACATAACCATATTAAATAATGTCATCTCATATGGAAAATAATTTTGATAAAACACTTAAAATTAATTTTCTGAAAAATATCCACTCTTCATCCAAAACGTTTTCTTCTCTCAAAATTGCACACAATTTTAATATAAAAGGATTTATTTGAAGATAAACCTAAAGTCATGTAATTTAATATTAATTGAAATTAGTTTTTTTGAGGTCACACAAAACTATTCATGCCTTACAATTTAAAATAAAACATTCTTATCATACTTTTTTCAGAAAGTAAAAAAGTACCTCATATCAGACAATGAAAAAAATATTATTTTAATATGATTTTGTAAAAATTATCTAGTGGGTAAAATTTAAATTAAATAGAAGTAGAATAATATGTAAAATATTTTTTAATACATATTTATAAAACATAGTCTTAGATAATGAATATACCATAATAAATACTTATAAATAAAAAATATCATATAATAATGAGATTGAAAAATTATCCATTACCTTAGCTTTGATATCCTTTTTCTGTATAAAAAACTCATGTATAGTGATTTAAATATTCTCATTGACATATTCCATAATATTAATTATTTTTATTATATCATACATGATAATATTTTCATCCATTTATTAGTAACATTTCATTATTACTCATTATTCATGTATTAATGGCTTGGATTTCTTATACATTTTTTGTTGCAAACGATTTGGTTCTCCATATTATTTCATAGATATATCATTATAAAATTATATAAAAATAATAACAAATTTATTCATTATATACATTTATATAATCATGCATTAATGGATATCATGTATAGTGAATAACATAACACCGTATAAATGGTAGGCCGTACATATGCACACGTGATGATATCATTCCCAAAATTATGAAATTGAATGGATATGGATGATATATATTTTGATTTATAGTCTATATCATTTTATAATAATCATATATAGTTATTATTTCCATCATTATAACCATCCAAGTAAATTGGTAGTGAAAAATTTATTACACCACGGTGTGGAGATGATAAGTTGTACATACACACATTTGGGGATTTAGTTTTTCATAAGATAAATAAAATGTAGAATATGGTTGTTCTATAATCATACTAAAATATCATTATATAATTTAGAATGGATTTATTATTTTATATAGTAAATAACTCATGAATATGATGTAGAAGAAAAAATAAGTTTGAAAGAATTGGTAGAGGAGATAACCTCTTCTTCAACTAGCTCCCTCTAGATCACCTCTTAAAGAACTAGGTTTGGTCTTTCTAGAAAACAAGAACCTCTAGAATGTGACAATAAAAGTTGAGAATGGAAATGGGTAGGGTATGGATGGGATTAAAGGCTAAAATTGATGTATAGAAGTGCTGGAGGATGCACCCTTATATAATTGTGGTGAGGGGATCACATGGGATCTCAACATATAATAATTTATAATAAAAACAATACACATAAAAAACCTAAAACATGTCCTTATTTAGAATCTTGGATGAGATAACGTTGTAATATCATAATTCAATAAATTTTTAAAATTGTTTTCTATCAATTTAAACTTTATAATTTTAATTAATACTTATTTATTATATTTAATCTTTTACTAGGGTAGAAAATATTACAATATTGAAATCGTGAAATATTTACTAATTTGATAATAATTTGACCATAAATAACTGATTTGGAAATTTTAGACCATATAATAATTGTTATAGTTTTTTCAAAATTTCTTATAGTTTTTAAATAATTTAATAATACATTATTTGGATATACAAAAAATAATAACAATTTTTACACTATTTAATTCATTTATTATTAAAAATATAAATATAAAAAGTTAAATTTAAAAAAAAATGTTGTAATATTTCTAAGTGGTCGAGCTAATAAATATAAATCATTTGTTATATTAATTATCCAAAATTATATTTATTTTTATATTTTTTATAAAAGTTATTTATTATCTCTATTAATAAAATAATTACTACATCATTTTTGTGTAATTATTTAATTTGTTTATTTTTAATGAAAAATAAAAAATCAAATAAATTTATAAAGATAAATCGACTATAATTGATAATAATATTAAATTTTGAATATATCTTCTAAAAATTCGTACATTAAAAATGTTATATTTATTAAAACATGAATGTGATAACTTTAACAACACATTAAATAAAACATTATAAGTGTCACAATATTATCCCTACAGTTCCAAATATAAAATAACTCAATAATTGGATTATTAGTGTAAGTGTATAATCTAAGAAAATATTTTTTCATGTTTTATTAGATTTTAATATGTAATATCATTTTATCAAAAATAATTTTTCAGATTTATTATCAAATAAATAATTTCTGCATCATTAATTTATAACCTATTAGGGTCATTATTTATTTCCAAAAAATTCCAAATTAATTACCATGATAAATAAAATAATACTACATTTTAGATGAATGTTTAGTGTATAACTCATCTTTGCTATAAACTTTTATTAAAAATTATATAGTTATTAGTATTTAAATAAGACATATTTAACTTTTCTTTAAACAAATTCATTCAAATGTCCAAATCCTATCCAATTAGATTCCAAAAGATACACTTTTTGAGGAATTATTATTTAGGTTGAAAAAAAATCATCCAAGTATATTAGGACACGTGTTAGTGTAATTTTATAATATTATTTTTCCCTTAATTACCTGATTTAACCTTTTACCATATTATTAAAAATTACCGAAGTTACTATTCATAATTCCCAATAATAAAATAAATATATTTAAATATATTGTAATTATAGATTAAAAATATGGAATCCATTTTTAAAAATTAAAAATAAAAAAGTTTTTGTAATTAATTTCAAATTAATACTGTTTTTGGAATACGAGAATGAGTATTAAAAGTCAAAACATTCTAAAATATTGAAACGTTATTATGTCTATATTCAATGTAAAACTAATTCCTATGAGATATATAATATTAAATGATAAAAATATAATCTTTTTATAATTTAAAACCATTAAATAATATAATTTAACCATATTAATGTTTTTATGAAAAAAATTGTTTTTAATTTAAATTACTAAATTATTACTATTCATTAAAACATGAATGTTATTTTAAAAATATGAAAAAATCTTCCAAAGTAATGTTTTATATCCCTCTTCCAAAAAATAAGATTATTTTTTCATAAAAAAATTAATAATGTGTTAAAAGTTTAATTTAAAAATGGTTCTCCATTAAAAGGTGGAAAAATAACTTTTTGAAAAATATTTGTTTTTTTACAAAAAATAGGCTTTATTCCTATCTTATGACAAAAAAAAATATTGGATAAATATTAAATATATTTTATTAAAAATGTAAAATATATATTTCAAAAATTTCATTTTCTAATTGAAATTCTCTTAATTTATTAATAAAAAAATTTAAATACTTAATTGCTTTATATTTTTCATAATTAATTGGTAGGCAATGAATTCATCATACATTTTCATAAGTTAGTTATATTTATTCCAACAAATATAATGACTAGGTTATAAAGATCATTTTATATCAAGGGAATCTTTTGGTTCAATTAAACTAATAATTTTATGAAATTCATAATATTATAGAATTAAAATTACTTAAAGAAAATATTTCATAAAAACATCCAGGTGTTTCATTATACCCCCATTAAACTAATTTTTTCCTTCAAAATTTGTCATTTGGATACAAAAGAGTGAGGATATGTCATACTCATCACATCCTTAATTTCCCACATATGTTCTAAAATTGGAGGTCACTCCATTAAACATTAACTAAGTGAGTGGTCTTGTTTCGTATAACTTTTTCTTTATGATCTAGAATCTCTATCAGTTGTTCATGATAAGAAATTTCTTTCTCATATAGTATGAATTATGTGTTTATTACAAGTGAAGGATCATGTATGTACATTATTAGAATATATACATGGATGACATCATAAACTTGTGAGATATTTGGTGGTTTCATTGATCGATAACCTACCGTCACAACACGATCCAGAGTTTTAAAAAGAGAAACATACCTAGGGATCAACATTCCCTTATTTATAAATATCATTACTCTCTTCCATAGAGATATTCAAAAAACACATTGTCATCCACTTCAAACTCTAGGTCTTTTTGTCGTGTTTCAGAAAGATTTTTTTTTGAAAACTCTGAGATTCTCTTATGTGTTGTTGAATAGATTTGGCCTTATCTACCATTCCATCAACAAGATATAGTAATAATATATTTATTTCATTTATATAATCCCAGAAAGATGAAGTTCTTCACTTCTTTCAATATCAGGATTCATAAGGTTTCATCTAAATACTTGAGTGAACTCTATTATAATATAGAAATTCATCCAAAGGTTAGTGCTGATCCCAACCACATTTGAAATCCATGGATCATGATTGAAACATGTATTATAGAGTTTTAATTGTCCTCTAAAACTAACCATCTTTCCAAGGATTGTAAGAAGTGTTGAAACATAACAATGTATCTGGAGCCTACTGAAGGCTTAAAAAACTAAGTTAAACCTCGGATCTCGATCAGATATAATTGTAAGTGGTACTCCATGAAATCATACCACATTCATTTGACATATCCTACAAATCTTGTCTCGAAATAAAACCTCTCTAATATAAATGAAGCGTGATGGCTTCATCTGTTGATCAACTATAACCCATATAGAATTATGTCAATTAGATGTTTTGGGAAGTTTTATTACAGATTCCATAGTGAGTATTCCCTTTTTCATTATGATATGGGTAGTGGTTGTGACATCCCCTTAGACTTATGTCTCTTATCCCTAACTTACTGAGAAATTAGGCATCGAGAGACATATTCTACAACATATGTTATCATTCCATCCCTCCCAAAAACTCTTTTATGTCCATATACAACTTTGTGCATCCAAGACGAATAGAGAATGAAGAACCATGATCCTCATCCATGAGATACATATTTAATTATGGTATGGGGGGATACAAACATAGTTTTTAAAAATTATTTTTCCATCAAAATCCAGGATGAATTGAGGAACATTTCTCACCTTATTTTTTATCTCTACATCTTCCTTTTATACTACCTTATTAATCACTTGTATAGATGATTGAACATTTATTTGTGAAAGATATGATTTATACCCTTCCATTCAAATTTCAAGATCTATCCATTAAAAATCCATAAATATTATATCTTTTCTGATCATCATCAGGGATAGAACTGCATGGCCATTTCGTCTGAATGAATCTGCCACCTTATTCGTTTTTTTAGGGTGGTAATGTATCAATCAGTCATAATATTTAATCAAATCCATCCATATTATTTGGTAAATATTTATCTCCTTTTGTGTGAAAATATACATTAAAATTTTATGAGTAATATAAATATGACACCTTTCACCATAAAGGTAATGCCTACAAATCATTAATGTATGGATTGACATAGCTAAATAAAAATCAAGAGTTGGGTAATATTTCTCTTGGATTCCCAATTGTTGCAAAGCATAATCTATCACCATATCATTTTTCATATGAAGACAATTCATCCCCTTTTTGGACACATCATTATAGATCAAAAAACTTTCTCCACTAAAACGAAATGTGAGTAGAGGTTCATTGGATATCCTTATTTTTTCCTCTTTGAAATTCTATTCACATTCCTCCATCCACATGAACTTAAATCCTTCTGAGTAAACTTGGTGATTATATTAGATAGTTGTGAAAAATCATTCAAAAGACGTCGATAATATACATTCAAACCAAGTATACCTCAGATATCAGACACTATTGATGGTCTATGACACATTTAAATAACTTTTTTATATATTCACAGATATCCCCTCTCTTGGTATTATGTAACCCAAAAATGAAACGTTCTAAAGGAAAAATTCACTCTTGGTAAATTTTTAATATGTTTTCTCCTTTCTCAGGGTCTTCATTATATTTATTATCTGATCTTCATGGTATTCAATTCTCATTAAATATACAAGAATATCTTCTATAATGACTACCACAAAACTGATCAAGAGAGTCTCTAAATTCTCTATAGATTAGATCCTTTTAGACTATGGAGGAATTAGTAAGACCAATAGGAATCACTATAAATTCACTGTTTCTATACCTTGTAAAAAATCTAATTTTTGGTATAACCATTTTATTTATCCTTAATTAATGATATCCCGACTGAAGATCAATCTTGTAAAAGTATTTAACTCCATGTAATTGGTCTAATAAGTCATTAGTACGTGTAAGAGAAAATTTATTCTTGATAATGATATTGTTTTGTTCTTGATAATTAATATAGAGTCTCATTCATCAATCTTTATTCTTAACAAGGAGAATAGGTGAAAACAAGGTCATTCACTAGGGTGCGTTAATACCTTGTAAATATTCACTTGGAGTATCTTCTTCAATTCCAATTACTCACTTGGGGACATCCTATATGGTTTTTTTAAATAGGCATAACACACGATATGAGTTATATTGAATGATATGCTATAAAATTTTGTGGAAGGCATGGTAATTCTTCCATAAAGACATCATCAAAGTCCTGTAAAATAGGTTTATTATTAATTGTGATTTTCTCCCAAACCATTTGAGATAGATAACATTCATTTATAGGAATGAAGAACCATAATACAGATTAAATTTCTACTAGAAGGTTATACTAATTATTTCATTTATAGATGATCATAGATTGAACTAACATATGAAATGTGACTTACCTTTATTGGAAAGTGATATGAGATCCATATAAATAAATCCAATCTAGGCTATTAATCAGCTCAAATTCCACTAAAAGAAGGATGATAATATTTTTAGAAAGAACTATCCCACAAAAAATAAACTGAACAAGTATTATTGACCTATGATGAAACTGTTGCGACATTCGGAGTTGTAATATCCAACGCACCATCTAATTTTTGAGTTAATATGTTGACACCCATAGAAAATTATTCAGAGATAAAAGATTATGTGGATTATGAATCAAATAAAACATTTCCTACATTATATTAGATGGTATGTATTCCTTTCACCAATTCATTATCATAATCAACATCTTTGACACTGATAATCTTTGATATTCTATTGTCTTTGTCCTTAAGTTGTTGTGACGTAGATCATCATCAATAAACCCTGGATTAGGGAATTAGTTAGAATATTGAACCATTTCCTTACACTTGTAGCATTGAATTATGGGAGGTGCATTCTATGTTTCCTTTTCTCTATTCACACCAGTAGAAATATTTTCCCATTGAAATGGTATTCAACTTACATATGACCTTCTATCCCACACTTAGAAGATTTTCTAGTCCCTTTAATAAAATTTCATCCAGGATTCATTTAACACTTTGAGCATATGAGAAAACTAATATTATTCTCTATGTGCTCTTTAGCTCTTCCATTGAATTAAAATTTTCTATTCTTATAAAACTAATTGGACTAATGATTTACTAAAATCTCCATCTCTACCATGAGAGAACATCAATTATTTTCCTCATATCTATTGAAGTCCCTGATGCCTAATTCCATTTAGATAATTATTTTTAAGCCACTAAACAATCGATCAATTTTAATCTTAGGTTGGATAATTATTCTTGAAGGGTACCATTAATTCAAGTAAAATTTGTTTTGTCCATACCAAAAATTAATTTTCCTTTTTATTAACTTCTATGAACACCTTATCTATCATTTTTTGAAGAATATGAGGAATGTATTTAATGAAATATATGTTCATGAACTTGTACCATTCCATATAGTCAATTTCATCTCTTTACCTCATATTATTGATAATATTCCATCATTGATCAACATCACCTTCCAACAGATTGAATGAAATGATGATTTTATCATTTTTTAAACGTTGGAGAACTATAAATATCTTTTTAGGGGTACCGATCCATTATTCAGCCACTAGTGGATTAGAAGATCCTCTGAATAAAGGAGTACACATCCACTTGAAGGGCTTACTAAAATGTTTTTACCTCCTTTTCTTGTTAGTAAGTCCTTAATGATTCAAAACTTAAGAATGTTATGGGAGAATAACTAAAAGATTTTGGGTTCCAACTTCCATAACATTTGGTTTATCAAGTGGAAAATCATTTCATTGTCCATTTTCATTCACCATTAATGTGACTCATTCAGGTTTCAACCATTGACTAAAAACAAAAGCATCGTTTGAGAAACACTAATCATAATGGGAAAACCACATTATCAATAATAAAATTTTAATTCCAGACAACTTAGATTTTATCCGTGGATATTAATGATCATTTCTAAAATACTATTATTGTAATATATACTTTGATATATCATTATGGTTCTTACTATGTTTTTCTCATCATAGTTTACAAATTTTAACTATAAATTCGCTTTGATACCAAATATAAAATCCCATACATTACATACATAAATAATATTTAAAAATTTAATAATATTCATTAAAAAAATTATAAAAACACTATAGGACCGTATATGTTTTGTGTCTTTATAAATTTGGAATCATAAACAACTAGTTCATAAGACATTTAAAGTGTATTCTGCTTATTTATTCATAACTAGACCCCATTTGACATACCTTACTTAATACGCTTCTTCATGACCAGATATTGAGATTAATAAGAAAGGGTGATCTCATATTCTTAGTGAGTAGAAACAAGGGATATATCAATCATATCATACACATAAGACATAATAATAATACATTTTAAAATATTATCCTTCATATTAAAGATCATTATATCATGTCATTGAATAAATCATAAAATTTTATAAAGAATTAATGAAAAAATTCCAATAACTCATAATGTAAGAAATATAATTCTTGTGGAATACACATAATCATATAAAATCATTTCATGTTATTCAAGGCTCATCTCCAAGACCAATATACCAGACAAAGTCCATTATTGAACCAAGTACACTCTTTGTTTGAGCCCTATATTATAGACCCGATATCATTTCCTCTTCCAACCCTATATATATCATGAGATACAAATCATTACCTAATTATTTGGAGGGAGATATTAGTCCCAACCATCTCATAATTAAATCATTTTTTTCATCTTCCACAAAAACATAAATCATTAATCATTGTATAAACTAAAGAATAAAATGGTCTTCTAAAATATAATTCCACCATAACATAATCCATTTAAAAAAATGAATCCAATAAATATAATTAAATCAGAAAAACAATAAAAAAATATTAGTAATAGAAACATAAAACTATTAATTAATGTCATATTCGATGGAAATTAATTTCGAAGAAACTCTTGAAATTAATTATTGAAGAAAATATCATTTCTTCTAAAAATGGTTTACATTTCTAAAAATTCCATGAAATTTTAAATGAAAATAATCTATTTGAAGGTAATTATGAATTATTTTAAATGAATATTCATGTAAAAAAGGGTTATTAATGATTAGAAAAATATCATGCTGTACAAGTTAAATGAAAATATTATTCTCACACTATTTACAGAAAGTCAAAAGGTACCTTGTATCGAAAATGACAAAAGATTCCATTCATACCATTTTTTTAAAATTCAAAATTTTGTAAAATTGAATCTAAAAAATATTACAAGAATATTTATAATATTTCATAATATATATGTGTAAAACATGACATGGATGAAAAATATACCTCAGTAAATACTTACGTATAAACAATCTCAGAAAATAATGACATTGCAAACTTATCCCTTACCGTATGTTCTCTAATATTTGTATATATCTAAACCTCTTGTATATTGATTTAAAAATACTCATTGACTAATTACAGATTCAAATTCAATTTTATGATGTCATAAATGTTCATATTATCATCAGTTTTTTTGTAAAATATCATTATTACTCCTTATTCTGGTATTAATGGTTTTGTTTTCTTAGGAATTATATGTCAATTAAGTTTGTATTACACATAATAGGTCATTATTATATCATTAAAAAATGATAAAAACATAATGACACATTTATTCATTATATAAACTTATACAATAATGCTTTAATAGATATCATGTAGAATGAATCGCAGCGCATCATGGAGATGGTAGGTTGTACATACGCATGAGTGATGATATCATTCCTATAATTGTGAAATGGTATGGATGTAGATGGAATATATATTGTTAAATAATCCCTATAATTTTATATTAATCTTATATACTTATTATTTCTATCATTTTACCCATCCATATAATGTGGTTGTGAAAAATAGATTACACCACAATGTGGACATGGTAAGTTGTACATACGTGCACGTGTTGATTTAGTTTTTAATAGAACAAATAGAGAGTGTAATATGGTTGTTAAATAATCATAAAAACATTTCATTGTATAAGTGATAATGGATTTATTACTTTATATTTCAAAAAACCCATGATGATGAAGTATAAGAATAAATAAGTTTGAAAGAATTAGTAGAAGAGATTACCTCTTCTTTGATGAGCGTCCTCTAGATCACCTCCAAAATCAATAGGGTTGTTCTTTAGAGAAGGCAAAAATATCTATACTATGAATAGGGAAGTAGATAAGGTAAATTTTCAGGGTATGTACAAGCTTGATGGAAAAAAGTGAGGTGAATAAGTGAGGGATGATGTTCCCTTTTATAATTGAGGTGAGGGGCCCTTATGGAATCTCCAAAAATATTAATTTATAATAAAATAAAACCCCATATAAAAATCTAAAAACTAGCCAAATTTAGAATATGAGATGATATATTGTTGTATTATCACCAACCAATAAATTTTAGACTGGTGTGTCTTTTAATTTAACCCTTATCATTTTAATTAAGACTTAGTTATTCTATTTAAGTGTTAACGAGGGTAGAAAATATTTCAAAATTAAAAGGGTGATATATTTACGAATTAGATGTCAATTAGACAATAAATAAATAATTGATAACATTTTTGTCCATATTATAAATATTATATATTTTTGAAAATAGTTTTATGGCCTTTAAGTAATTTAATAATACATTATCTTGATTAACAAACAATAGTGTAAATATTGAATCTATTAAATTAATTGATTTCTATAAGTATGAAGATAATAAGTTAAATTCTAACTAAATATTTTTTATATTATTAAGAGGTCAAGTGAATATAAAAAATTCATTACATATAATAATTAACCCAAATTATATTTTTTTAATATTTTTAATCACATTTATTTGTTATGTATATTAATAATATAATTACAACATCTGTTCTTTGTAATTATCTAATATAATTATCTGTTGAGTAAAAATTTAAAATTAAATACTATTACAAATTTAAATCTTCTATATTTCATTAGAATAATAACTTTATAATATAACATTATAACATTTATACATTATAAATGTTATATTTACTATTTCTGGAATGTGACAACTCTACCAACATTTTAGATAAAATATTATAAGTGTTATAATTTTTTTATATGGTTCTAAATGGAAACTAACTCGACCCTTGGATGATTATGTTGATGATATATGTGTTTAATAATATTTGGTCAAGTTTTATTTTATTTTAATGGGCTTGATCATTTGAATAAAAATAATTCTATTGATTTCTTATCAATTAAATTATTTCTACATCATTAATGTATAAGATATTAAAGTAATTATTTATTTCCTAGAAGGTAATAATAAATTACTATGATAAAGAAAAAAATTTTAGATTTCAAATTATTTTTTATAGTCTAATTTATCTTCTGTATAACCATATATTAAAAATGATATTGTTATTAAAATTTAAGTAAGACATATTTAACTTTTCATTAAATAAAACATATTAAATGTCTTAATATCATTGAAGTGGATTCCAAAGGATAAATTTTCAATTAATGATGATTTAGTCTTAATTAAACTCATCCAATTATATTAAAAAATGGGTTAGGGTAATTTTATAATTTTGGTTTAACCTTAATTACCTGATTTACCTATTTATTTTATTAAATTGTTTTTTGATGTTACTATTAATAATGCCAAAAAATAAAAGAAATATAAATACATAATTTTTAAATACTGATTAAAAATTTAGAATCAAATTTTTAAATTTTAAAACACATGTTTTTATTAATTAACTTAAAATTAATCTAGTTGTTTGAATGAACGAATGGGTTTGAAAGGGAAAACATTAAAAAGCATTGAAATGTTTTTACAATTTAATTCATTATAAAATTTATTCCAATGAACTAAATTATATTATTTGATAAAAATATAATCTATTGTTAATTTTAAACTATTAATTAATATAATTTTACCATATAAATTATTTCGATGAAAAAGTTGTTTTTAATTAAAACTATTGTATTTTTACTCTTCATCAAAACATTAAAGTTATCAGAAAAATATTAAAAACTATTCCAAAGTATATTTTTATATCCCAATTCCCAAGAAGATGTTTACTTTTTCAAATAAAAATTATTAATGTGTTAATTTTTTTTAAATAGGGTTCTTCATTAAATGGTGGTCAAATATCTTTTTAAAAAATATTGGTTTTTATATATAAAATTGGGTTCATATTATATGAATAAAGAAATTCATTGGATGAATATAATTTTTTTATATTAAATATATAACATATATATTTCACTAATTTCATTTAATAATTAAAAATCACATAATTTATAAATACCAAAATAAAAAATATTTAATGGGATTTTATTTTTTTCATAAATAATTGGGTGCCAATGAGTTCAATGTACATTTTCCTAAGATTGTTATATTTATTATGGATAAATTAACAAATGGGTTATAATGGACATTTTATATCAAGGCCATCTCGTGGTTGATTTAAAATATCGATTTTCTTCAATGAAAGGTATTGACAAAAAAAATCATCTAAA
Organism: Viscum album; assembly: GCA_963277665.1. Taxonomy (NCBI): domain Eukaryota; kingdom Viridiplantae; phylum Streptophyta; class Magnoliopsida; order Santalales; family Viscaceae; genus Viscum; species Viscum album. Next base: position 69,574,908 of record OY728126.1, read on the forward strand.
GAAAATATATAATAAAAACATCCTGGTGTTATAAGATGTATGGATTCTCATTCCTTATAATTCCTCAAGTGGGGTGATATGATTCATTTAATGAAAATTATTATTATAATATAACTAAAATAATTATTTTTTTATCTTATCCTACATAATAATCCATGAACTATCTTGGGGAATATCCTCAAATGTTTAAATTGTTCACTCTTATTATCCATCAAATTGTGGATGTATTGTTGTACTGAAACATAACTCAACACCCAAAAACATTTTAATTCCACGAAAAATTGGAAGTAAATAAAGGGCTATGAACATATAAAATAGATATAAGAACTCCATATAACCTTACTATATCTCACTCCATATAACATGACTATCTCTTTATGATAAAGATGGGAAAAATGATCTAAAGACACATCATTTTAAATAGGAATAATATTTGTAGATTTAGTCAAATGATCAAGAATAAACCATATAGTATTATTTACTTGAGAATTATTTAGTAATACCACCTTGAAATCGAAGGACATATTCTCATATTTATATTTTTAAATTGAAAATAGATAAATAATTCACATTGTTGGTTTTAATTTATCCTTGAAAAATTGAAAAATCAATCATTTCAATGTAAAATTAGAAATATATTTATTTATTTCATCCCACAAAAAATAGTATCAAATATATATATATATATATATATATATATTTCTTAGTGATACAGGGATGAAAAAATATATATTTCATGGATCCTCACTCAATAATTCTATTTTTAATTTCGATTCACCTGGTATACAAAAACTCTTTCCAAATCTTATTATTCAATATTTATTAACACTAAAATTAGAAAATTTTCATTTTTAACTCACTCTATCATTCTTTTCCAACAATGATCTTTCTTCTGAGAATGATTAATTTTTTCTGGCAACGATTAATGTAGTGATACATGAACCAAAATATAATATATTTTCTGAATAAATTACTTCAATTTCAACTCTACTTAAATAATTATATATTATATAATTTCCAATCACAACATGGTTAATGATTTATTATCATTTAAAATCAAATCAAATAATACTATGTTTTCTTTACCTAAATTATAGTAAATCATATAATCATAATATTTTCTCTACCCAGTTAAAAGTGGTATTTTATTTTATTTAATAATAAAATGAGGCTTCGACCCCAACATTTAAAAAAATATATAATCATAATATTTTATTAGTTCCAACCATTTTTGTTTCATTTTGTTCAACTCTTTGATTTAATAAAAAATATAAAATTTTATGATTCATATATATATATATATATATCACTTTATATCCCATATTAATTATAAATCAAAATTTATAAATGGGAAATTATCAATAAAAGTTCAATATCACTTGTTAGATGATTTCTCTCATGTGGTTTCCACTATTACAATTCATATGCATTTACCAAATCATTTTTAATCAAAAAAACCAACTTCCTTTAATGAAGCATTACTATAAATAATAAATTACATGTTTCATGATGGTATGGAAAATTCTATTGAAATTACCAATATTATTTTTAATTATTGAAAATAGTCATCAAATTTCATTTTCCAATTGAATCTAACTCCCTTACACGTTTACTTCATTATTGTGTTAGCTAACTTGGAAAAGTATTAATAATCCATTTTTAATAACCCTTTATTATAAAAAACTATAAATCTCAATTTAATTAGTAGGTCTTGAAAATTATACTATCATAATTGTTCTAGTATGAACAATATTTATGAAATAATTAGTTATCATATACCCAAGTAATGAAATCTACATTAACTAAATTTAAATTTACCAAATTTTCCATATAACTTATTTTGTTTATGAGAATTCAGAATAATCCTTATAATTTTCTCATTATGATTATAAATTTTATAATATACTATAATATCATAAATGGACCCACCATAATTTGTTTCCAAATACTCATAGAAAATTATATTAAATAGAACTCAAATATAGATGGTGTATTTTTTTAACCCAAATAAAATTACAATAAACTCAATATGGTGATACCAAGTTTTAATTTCTATCCTTATAATTCCTTCTTTCTTTTACCATTATTTGATGATTTCCAAACATCAGGTCGATAAGTTAAAAATATTGGTCTCAATGGAGATGAATAAATAGCCATCAATATGTGGAAAATTATAATCATTACTAAAAGTAATGTTATTGGGTGATTTATAATCAATTTAAATTTTTATATAACAAAATTTATTTAAAAAAACATAAGAGGATAACCCTAAAGTGAAGTTCTAGTGTGAATTAAACCCTTATCAAGTAATTATTATAATTTCAATTTTTAACTCAAATAACTATATGGGATCCATTCAGTAATGAGGTTCAAAATATGGATTAACTTCAGGAACCAAGTCAAAGATGAATTATTTTAAAGAAGTGGCTTCCCTAGACCCAACTTGTGTATATACTTTGATTACGATTAAATTCATATAGTTTGATATATACATGTGTTTATGATAAAAAATAGTATTCATAATTCAACATCCATAATATTTATGGTAATTTCTTTAGATTATGTTTCATATCAAAATTTTATGACTGTTACTATGCTATAATGGGAACCCAGAGATACCATGATAGAAATCATAAAATTATTTTCAATGGTCAATATACATCATACTAATAGAACATAGATGAAGTGTGACTATTAGGTTATTTGGGGTTATAATGATTGTGACTTTTTCTCATGAAGTTCAAACATGGTGAACTCTTGTCGGTAATACCATAAAGACAAACCTTTCAACATGAAAAACACATGTTTTAGGTGTCATTGGTTGTTTCTATATGAGAACATGTGTATCTTCATTCTGACATGATATCATTATCTAGATGTACCATTTTTTGTGTACATTGATGGAAGAAAAAACAATGACATTGATGTCATGATGAGGTATCTTGTGTTCGGTGGGTCATTGGTGGTATGAAATTCAATGAATGATCAAGATATAATTTATCTCTTCCATGTTGATAAAGTGATATCACATGCCCAATGGATCCAGAGGTTAATACCTTCACTAAATAGATGGACTTGGTATAATATAGTAAGTCCTTCTAGTATGGTCAAATAATAATAAATTAAGATATGGCGATGACATGAATTATGCATCATGCTTTATGCGATATTACAAGACAATACTATTTTTGTTACACAATACATTTTCATTGGATGGTTTTCATTTCATTTGATTATTCCTTATATATTTTGAGGACTTCATGGGTTCCTATAATCTACACCTAGTCTATGAATATATATTCACTACTATCAAGATAAGGGCCTAGAGGGTTACACATAATAGTTTATTCTAGTGTCCTCCCTCTTCTACTGAATAGGTGTATAGGACAAGGTGAGACAAAACATGGGGTCTAAGAGTTATCTAAGTATTAATTATCATAGATAAATCAATTAATCCACTTTTATTCATGTTTTGAATAATTGGTTTGGATTTATTTGTCAAAATTACTCACATGGTATTATGTTATTATGAGGAAAAATATTTTATGAATAAATATTATTTTATATTCAATGTTCGTTTAATATTAGTGGGAATTATGATTTGAGTTAATGACTCTGGTTTTATCACATAATATATATATTTATTATATAAAATAAATTAACAAAATATAAATCACATTTATGATATAGTAAGTTCATAATAACAATTAATTTGTTGATTATTATGTGGGAATTACTTATATGGGGGCCATGAACACCTATCCAAAAATCGACACCCACTATATAACAATAAGGGAGCTCTTTAAATGGTTACTATTCATACCCAAAAACATGAGAGTTCATATCCATCCTTCCAACATCTAAGATAGAGAAAGATCCTATATAAGATTTTGATCTTTTATTTTCTTCATGGATCAAAGTGATGAGATCATGGTGATCGATGTGATGTCAAAGGAATTGTCAGAGCTCCACACTAGAGCCCATAATTCCACGATTGGGGTAACTGAGTATTCTTAAAGTGTGTGTGGATGATCAAAAGGGGTTCAACATTAGATCCTTATATAAATGGTTTCCATAGACAAGATAATATCGACCATGATTCATTCATTATGGTATTATTTTAGTTCTTAATTAGTATACAAGAGATCCTCAGACCATACCGGGGCTTAGATCTCCATTGAAGAGGAAGTTTAATCACTCTAATGATGGAAACTTTTAAAACACCATCCCACTAGATTACTCTTCATTACATAACACCATCAAATTAGACCTCTTGATCTAGAGTAACACTAAGAAAATCTTCAAAAGATACATCCAAATTTTTATATACCCTAAGTACATCATTACGAAGAATTATACCCTTTATTTGACTGATAGGTGAAAGAAACATTCAGCCCCATATTTAATGAATTTATCATACTCTTAATATATTATCCCACTTATTAAATCATTCTTATACAAAATTGAAAATCATTATAAAAATTGAACGTGACTTCATTATTGTTACAATCTATCTAAGAATGATAACTTTAAATCCAGTTGATACCCAAAATAACATCAAGATCTATTTTGGTTAAGATAATCATATTTGGAGTAAAAATCATTCCATGGGTAAATATAAGATGATCCTTATAAATATTTGTATCTTTAATACCACCACAAAGAGTTTTATAAAAGTTATGTCTTTATTTCTTGAGGTGGAATTTCTATTTTACTAGAAAATAACCTTAAAATAAAATAATATATTAATATGGAATAAAAAAAGTAATTGGAAAAAAATTAGTAAATAATTAATTAACCTACCACCACCGATTTAAATGGATTTTTTTTCAAAATTAGTAGAAAACGACATTGAAAAAACTTTTTTACATATAGTTGCGATGTTTTACACCTTTCATATATATCTTTAGAAACACATTAACATAATAAAAAATCCTATAACAATTAAAACATAGAATTTATCTTTTTTTAGTCATGATCCAAATGAATAATTTTATCACTATTGTTATGAGATCTATAAAATTCAACTGAATCTATAACAACCTTCTCAGAACATCAAACATTATCATCATAATTTTTACATTAATGAGAAATGAAATATAGGCATAAAATTTGTTTTAATCCTATATAAATCTCTTGATTTTACATTCCTAGTCTAGAATAAAATTCAGAGCATACATATAAAATCTACTAAAAATATATTCATAAAAATCAATCAAATCATTCTCATTGAGTTTTAACATGAAAAATAACCTTTACATCCTAAATCTAAGAACACTAGGAAAATAATTACATGAAATATTTCATTAAATAGCATCAATTTAGTAACCTAGGTTTTTACCCAAGTAGGAATCAATAAATTTTGTAGTTATGAAATATAATCACCTCTAATGAGTTAAACATGTAATTTTACCATAATTTAATACATTTTAAAGTTATTATTATGGATTTCTTCAATCTGGAATATGAGGTCTACCCCCAAGTAAATCCAATATTCAAAAAAGAGTGTTTTATATATTTGAAAATAATATATTAAAAATAATATATTATTTAAAGGCACACATATGTGTTTTTTAAAGAATTTGAATATCACTTAAAATATATCATATGAGAATACATAGACCATAGTGGAATTTGGAACCTAGGTTTTTCATCAAGAATGACATAAGTCTTATGCGCATCAGGTTCCACAGTTATGCAAAATAACCAACAGTCATAAATTATTAAATAAATTAAATCAATAAATTTAATTAATTTAATAATTAACCAAATACAAATATAAAAATAATCCCCTCTCATGTAAATATATAGTGTTATGTGAATAATTATATATAATTATGAGAGAATTAAAGTGATGTCTTCCATTGGTGTAGATAATTGTAGAAAAACATGGGGAGAGTACAGATTTCATTTGATCCTGAATATTCATAGTGATGATGATGAATACAATATAATTTTAAATAAAAATTCTTTTAAATTAATTATATACCAATGACGGAACTATCCTTAATAATGTTATTTATTTTATGGATTTATAACTTATTTGGTGTTTGTTTTTCATGATTTTGGATTATTATCGGACTATCTTATATAGAACCAATTATTTCCAAGCCTATTGAATTATGATTTATTGGGTATTTATTTATTTTTTAGTAATCACTTTTAGATTGAAAAGTTTTTTGTTTCATGTCATGCACTTTGATTGCATCATGAAATTATTTCCAAACCCAACATGGCCATTATATGTTTCTCAATTTTTGGTTTCATAGTTTCTCCCTCTATTTTATATGTGCTAATTACAAGTATTCATTTGGTCTATGGTTTAATAGATTATATGAACCCAATTAATTATTCTATCGATGATTCGTTCCATATATTAATGTATTATATTAAAAATCATGGATTTTGTTGTCATAAAGGTACAATTTTGACTATGGAATCCAAAGAGGGATTATGTGATTGTTTCTACACATTACGTGGAGTGTGGGATGATTAATGTTCTATGATAGGAAATGCTATCTTATTTTTCCAACGAATCATGGTAATAAATAGAATTACATTAAATATTTATGACGTTTAACTATGTTTTTAGCCCTGTGGATGGATTCATTATCAAAATTGAAGGTAGTGGCGATGAAAATGGAAGATTCACCATAAACCTGATGTTCTAGGAATTTTATAACTACACACTATGTATTTATAAAGAACACACATTATAGTACATTTTTATGTGGTTCTATGGGTTTATATTGAGTTAAGGATCACACAATTATGTGGCCATGTCATAGACTATGTAACCCATTCTTGGACAAGTTGTTGTGTAACGTGAACACTCACTCTGGGACCTTTGTGTCCTTACATGCCGTGTGTTCTGGACCAAACTCCATATAACATTAGAGAAATATCAATAAGGTATACAGTGTACAATCCTATTACCCCAATGAGATCACATTCCATGTTACCTCTCTACATTCTATATAGTTTGGTAGATACAATCAATATTGAATTACATAACATGATCAAGTTGTGATCTTGGGACAACAGACCCTGTACCCTGGTCATGCTATGTTATTATCCTTGACCTAAGATATTGTGGTAAGATATGAGTTTTCCCCATTATTATTCCCATATAAATTCTATATCACGCATGTGGGAACTAGGAACCTCCTTTGGAGTTTGTATTTTTCCCATGTGAGCAAGGGGTCATGATATTTTACTTGTAGAATTATATAGGGTCTATATGTCATGACCCGACCCTACCCGAACTTGAGCCACAACTACCCCAAGCCCGCATCTATAGACCAAGGGCTGGCGACAAGCATCGAAGGCTAAACAACTCGGGGATGTCGTCACCTAAGTACCTGTACACACACACACATAGCACACTCAAGGCAAAAGTGCAGTGTTAAAGTGAAAGGAAAGTACTAACTACTATAAACAACCACAAAAGTGCATCATCCTCTAAACAATACTAGGTAATTGGTGAAGTTAGACTAAAAATAAAAGGAAAAAACATCCTCCCAACTAGAAAAGTGTCACAAATTGACAATAGGTAAACAAAAGTAAAACAACTGGGAGAGTCCCACACCTAAAACCCAACTACGACCACTGCACGCGGTCCAAGCTCCCGAACTCCTAAGCTCTGCTGAAGTCATGACCAACCTGTCTGTCATCTGTAAGGGAACACCATCTGCGGGCAAAGCCCAAGTAGGAGTGCATATAAAAATACTCAGTAGGATGCCCCGAAGGCTCAAGGGAACAACAAAGGAGGTACTGAAGAGGTGAGGATTAGATTGAATAGGGAAATGTAAAGGAGTACCACCGAGGGTGGTGTAAGGATTACAGCTCAACCCAACAATAGGAAGGAAGTAGACACGCCCAAACACAAGGAGCTAGAAGCGGTGAGAAGATGAACTTATCATCGAGTCTTCGCTACCTATAGCATGAGAGTAGACTCGTCCAACCACGAGAAGCTAGACACGGAAAGCACGTGGAATACCCCATGCGTCTTCGCTTCTCCTAGAAGGAGATTAACCAAAACCCAAGGTGTTGGTACTGGAAAAAGGTATATACATATCCATATGATCAATAAAAAAGCTTGAATAATATCTTAAGGGGATCTCCACCCCGTAGCTCAGCCCAAGAATGTGAGTAGCCAAAAGTCCCAAAATTAAACACCATCGATGCCCAGGATCCATATGTTTTCCCTGAACTTCAAGTCAAGGGGCTCAAATCACTACACCTTGACACTGTCCGCTTTTGGCGGCACTAACTCACCCGCATAGTTTTAGGTCACGTCACATGGATGTGTCTCAGTTGGGAAAGCACCCCTCGTACTATAGAGTTCTCGGGGAAGTCAAACCACACCTCGTATCTATTACAAAATCGAGAAGTCTTCTCAAAATCGACGGGTTCCCGCTGCCCAGCCCCACGGAAGGGTAATCCGCTAGAGGGAGACCCAGAAGCACTCTAGACATCCTTACTGGATGGTACCCAACTGGCCATCCCTGCTGGATGGTACCTCACTAGCCATCCCTGTTGGATGGTACACCACTGGTCATACCTGCTGGATGGTACACCACTAGTAACCGGAACACGTATCAAATGATCACAGAAGGAAGATATGATCTCGATACATAGCTAGGGAGTCTGCGCCCATGGCCAACTGGGGGCTCCTTACCCTACTGGAAACAACCTCCTGGGTAAAGGATCAGGTCCCACGTAATGTGTTGGTCACCCCAATACCAAAAGAATTGTACCAAGGTACACGAAGGGGCGTCAAGATCTCCCCGGGCCTCTCAGGGTGATCATGCTCTAATTTTCTGAGTCACTATCGAAGCAGACCGAGACAACTCATTCTATAAATTGGGAAAACACCCACACTGTATGAACACACATAGTCATAAATGATGACGTAGCCCAGTGAAAGGGACGTGATACTGAAACCCCTCATAGCTGAAGAAAAAGGGGATCCCAGACAACTCTACCAGCCAAACCATCGAGTACAGAACAAGGGGAAACCCACTTAACCCTTCTAGTCGAAACCAACCAAAACAGAAGGACCCTCTACGTCGCTAGAGGTCAAAGGTACGTAGAGAAGAACACAACACACACATGGCTCCCACACTATGTGTGGCCCAAACTCATCTCCCAACCAAGAAGACAAACGTTCTAATGTAAAAACTACAACTTGTACCTCTAAGCATTCTCATACACTCCCAGAGCTTGCCACATTGCCAGCCCAAGGCTATCGTGCACACGACACCCAAAGTAAACACAAAAAGGAATAAACACAAATCCACCATGATGCTTCCTCCACATCCCTAGCATGGCCACCTACATCTTTTTAAACACTAACATCACTCTCATAGGAGTGAACTCAATCACACGCCAAGGGTTCCCTACAAACACTACAGAAATAACCTCCACTAGTACACCTTTCATGCTTCCACATTTAAGGAGATCTAAAAAGAGATTACGCATATCCAAATGAATCATACAATTGTAATCCTTGAGGAAAACCATGAGAGATCGAATATTTATTCTCCTCCAAAGGATATCTGACGGAAAAGTCGCTAACACCGCTTTACGCCAGAACAACATCTCGTGGTCATGATCCTTGTCCCTGAAAATAGTAGGGTGCATCGCACCATTGCGATCTTCTTGAAAAGACACGTTAAATTTATTTCACACTTGAGTGCAATGGATATCATGAAAAAACGATGTATTTCACCATACTGCACATGACCGGTGCTTCGTGAGACCAGAATTTCAGTTCCAAAGTGTAACGAACGGATCTCACTATTGTGATCCTCTTGAAAAGTACACAAGATTGACTATCCACTTGTTCGAATCGGAAACCCAGTGAAGAAGATGGAAATCACCACCAATTCCCAAAGTGGCCCTCGTGGGGCCCGCACCACCGTGTGGAATTAAGGCCAGTGGATTGAACCATTACAATGTACTAGAAAAAACACTCAGAAACGACTGCTCGCACACCCCGAACGGACGTCCGATGAAAAGGTTTCCAAATAATGCTCGCAGCTTAAAAGACGGTCCATGGGGCCCACGATTCAACTCTAGTTTCAATTTCTAAAACCACCCTTGAAAACTCCACCTCGGCACCAGGGTCCCAACACCACTGACGACACTAAAAACGGATTCTGGAGGCATCCACGCCATCCAAAATAAGAATCTCGTGAAAAATGAGAAACCTCTTAACGTACGTGTTGCCCCACCGAGGCCCCGATATCAGGATTTAAAACCCATGAAACCATCTCATATTTTCCGCCTCAAGTCATGGTTTACACTTCCATAGACGGAATGCATAACAGAAACCCGTAGTGGGAGATACGGGTGCCCGAAATTAGAGGGGACAAACCCCTTGGGCTGGATCGGCCTGGTCTGCCCGGTCCGCCCAGTCCCGGCCGGCCTGGTCTGCCCAGCCCGCCCGGTCCGGGAAATCCCACGCCGACTAGCCTGGTTCGCAGTGCCGACCTACGACTCAGCCGCACGGGCTAGCCGTGGACCTGCGGTCCACCCGCAGATCGGCCCTCGTGGCTGGTCAACCTGCCACATGAAGACCCCCAAGGGCGGGTCTTTGTTCCCCCGTGGGGTCATGTGCTGCGACCCCGGTCATCCATGTCAACCAGCCGGCACAGCTGGTTGGTCCTCTCGCTCTGCACCTAGTCGTCATCACCCACATATCACCTACGGCCGCTCTGCCTCATCCAACCGCCGATGTCGACCCCTGCTCGCCTGACACCTCCGCGCTCGCCTGGCCGCATGACCTCAGCCGCCTCCGCCCTGAGGAGCCCTCTTGCCTGGTCGACGACCTCCCTGCAGCCGCTTTCTCTGCTCAACCACAAGCCCCATACACCTCCCCTGAAGACTGGTCACGCCACCGTCGCTAACTCGGACCATCACCACTACCTCGGAAGGCCGAATCCTTTTCGGAAAACACCCATCACACCCCGAAACATCGCCAGACGATTACGATCACCTCGAGACTCATATTTCAATTTCGAAAAGTGTGTCAGGTATTTTAGAAAAATTAATACGAATTTATGGGATTCGTTTGACAATCAAACTTCAATTAAACACATAATTAAACTCAAAATTGTTGTGTTCAGAAATTAAAATGCTAAACGAAAACTCCGACCTGCAGGGGCATAGCCTGGAGCTTCGACGCACGTGCTGCTACTGCGCCCACCACTCGATGTCGCCTTGATCGGAGGAGGGAGGTGGAAGAGGATTGGTGAGGGTCTCTCCTTGGTTGAGCCTTTCTGCCAGGATATGTAAAAATGGAGAAAGGGTGGGGGTGATTGTGCCTAATTAAAGAATTAAATAACTTTTAATTAATCCTTTAATCAACCACGTAAAGACCCACATCTGAGACTCCCGACTTTGTCAAGGTTAGGCCTCCCATAGGGTTAACACCATGGCCTGAGCACAATGGCAGTCTCGAAATTTTAATCTGGGGCCTCGTTCAAAAGTTATTAAATTTAACGACCAAGGACGCTAAATTACAAAAACGTCCCTGGTGGCATTTTCCACAGAAGGCACGCGCCTGTGATACATACACCCCTCCCAGGGTAAATGGCACACTACGGACTCAATGGTGCCCTCAGTTTCCCCATATGAGATACCATTTACGAGATACCCACGTTTAACCATTAAACAAATAAATTAATTATTTATTTATCTGTTTAATGTTCTGTTAACGTTTGAGGGGTCCCAACGTCCCGCACATACATGTTTTATGTCTTTCCTAGGGTAAACACCCCATTTCAGACCCATCTGTACTCTCAGATTTAGGATCTGAAACACTGTTTAGGAGTAATCACATTTATTTTGCGTGCCCAGTGTGCACGCACTGAAAATTTAATTCCGGCCACACCGGGGCTCAGAATCACACGCCGTCTGAAGGCGCTGCTTTGGAATAACATCATGAATATTCAATGTTTTAATAGAAAAAAACCGTGTTCTTAAATCATTCACTCCTTCATGATTTTAATCCCTGAAAATCAATACCAGGGAACAAATCAGGTTACTAATCCCACACCAGGCTCTTCCGTAACTAGAAGAACTCTTGCACATTCATGCGACACCGCACATGCCAAAAGATTTGATTTGTCCACGCGAGGTCTTCCCTTGACGATGATGTGTATAGGAGCACACAAACTTCTTCTCGGGTGAGTCACGTGGGATACATCATTCACCCACTCCCGACCTTGGGGTTAGGGCAAGGCGGTAGGAAACCTCGTCATCCATTTGGATGGTCTTAAACGGCCCGATGATGCCTTATTGCTCATGAAATTTCTTCTCGGGTGAGTCACGTGGGATACATCATTCACCCACTCCGCATTCGATGATGCCTTGTTGCTCATGAAATTTTTGTTTGAATGAGTGTAAATTCAATATATTATTTTTATGTAATAAATCAAAATGTACAAATTATAAATGGATATTTACCTTCACATGTACATATTTGATCTTGAAATTCCTTTTCTTTGCGCTTTTTCGAAAGTGGACCCATGCCCTGTTAGAAAATAATACGAATGGGGTAAATTTAAAATTCATTATAATATATAAAACTATTGTAAAATTGAAACTTAAGTTTCCAATATATTCTTAAAACTTTCTCGCACATCATCATGGAGAGAGCATATCCAATAAAGTGCTTTCTCCCTAGGGCAAAAAACCCCTAACATCCAATGATCCCTGATAAAAGGAAATTTAACGTTAGTGGTTTTTTATGTTAAAAGATAATTAACTCTTTGAGAGGGATGTGTTTCATACCTCTCACAAAAAGGCATCATCCAACATTGTGTGATTACATTCTTTTCAAATCTATCAGCAATATAAATCATTCTTTATTCCTCATCCAATGCACATGCTTCAGGGGAAATCAATTGTGGGTCCACGAATCCATATACATCTGTCACCTCATTCCTCTCACAAATTTTATACAGATACCTAATACAAAGCAGACATAAGTATACATTTTTAATAAATATAACGCAAGGAAAAGGTGTTAAGACTTACATGATAAAAATTTGCACCACGTTGATGCCCAACTTATCTCCAGTGACAAACTCCATGATATCAGTTTTCATAATCCCCACACTTAGTTCACGTCCACAGACATGAGCTTCCATTGTAAAGTCATAATGATCCGCCAACAAATTTGAATATCTTGACAATTTATCAAGACTGCTAGTATCTGCATCTGATGTCATAGCTATCTGTCTTTGTTGTTGTCTATACAGTATTTCTTTACCTTTGAAGTATTCCTGTAAAAATAAATTGAAAAATAAATTAGTTTTCAAATGATAAAACATTAATAAAAATATAAAATAAAAGATATAACATCCATACCTCTATGGTAATGAGTCGAAGAAGTCTGGATGGCCAAAGTAAAAAATGGCCGATACTATGTCCAACTATCGTCACCTCATCTGTAGGTAATGGTACCCGAGCTGATCTATCTATAATATCCTGTACAGTGACCCTCTGATTCTCTACCTCTAACTGTTGATGATGAACTATATCTCCTATACAATATACCATCCCATATGCAACTATATGATGTTGAGGATCATCAACATACAACTCACAATAAGTAGGTAGCTGCGGCGGAGGAGGAGGATCAAAAATGGGGTCCGCAGGGTGAGGTGGGGGAGTGGGAGCTACTGGGAGAGGTGGAGTGGGAGCTGCACCCTGAAATTGTCTTTGCAAGTCTGCAAACATAACCTGCACCGATGCTCTAATCTTGTCCTCCATTGTCGCATTAATATTATGGACTTCAGCCTCCAAGGATTCTATTTTTTTTATAAACCCCCTCAACGTTAGAAGTTGAGGAACGTGACAACACTTTTCTTACCGATACACCTGCCGGATATCCTCTTACACGGCCAGGATGTTCGGGCTTTCCCAATGCCACAGATAAAATATCTTCCATCCCAGATGGTGTAAATGTCCCCTGTGAACTCTGCTCCTCAAGAGAGTCCTGTAATAATTAATTGAACATTTCTATAATGATTGCAAATATATGACAAAAATAGTAAACTTAAATAAATAAAATAGATATCTTACAATCCTCTCAACTACGAGTCTCGATTCTTCCGAAATATATTGTCCTTTTTTGCCCTTCCGAGCTCTTTTCCATTTCTCATGTCTATATGGAGGGGATGGAGGGGCCACCTCTCCAGAGCATGAAGACTCAGCTCTTAGTTGTTGAAATTTTTCTGCCATCATTTGTTCTTCCAATAATGCATACCCTCCGCGAGATAAACTATGAGGGTATACATTTTTAGATTGGATCTCTTGATGATCTTTCCTTGTTTGCTGTAAATTAAGAATAAGTAATCATTAACAAAACAATAATAAGATCATTTATATAAGAAAGATTATAAAAGTTTACATTGCCCTTACCAAAAATGATTCTTTTCTTCTACTTTCAAAAAATTGTCTCCATGTGTCTTCATCTATAAAAGGATATATACGACATGGATTCTCACGACTCCTATGACCATAAATGAAATCAGATGAGAGGGTTGATTTGAAATCCCTCCATCTCCTAGCAGCCAACGATAAGCATTTCTTCCTGACTCCTCCAGTGTCAGGAATATCAAATGTCATATGATAAAAAAGAGGTTAAAAATATTATATATACTAGAAACATTTAAAGAACAGTCAAACAATAGCAAAAGATCTTACCAAAATGGTCTCCCACAGTTGAGAAATTATTGCCTTATCCACACTTCTCCAATCATCATAGAGAATGCTTACTTTGCTCTTAGCCTGAGTTGCTACAAAACCCTTAAAATCTTTAGCATTTGGACCTCTAGGAAGATCATCATCATCAAAATCCACGACTATCCTCTCCTCCTTTGTACGGGAAAGTGATAATTTTAGTAAACGTGTGCACCCACGCTTACCAACCTTTGAACTCTTTTTCGTAATAGGAGCATGTGAATGTTCCTCCCCAGATGTATGACCAATATGCTCATCTCCAGAATAATGTGGCTGATCAACTGATTGATCTGTCATTTTCCTTCAAATCAAAAAAACAAACATTAGTTCACAAATATACAAATTCAAATATTGTAATACTACTTAGTCAGAAAATAGAAAAGTGTACTAAATTACATAATAGTAAACATTGGTAATATGGTAAGCATGTTAAACAATGATAAACATGGTAAACACAGTCTGTTGTACCCCTCTATCTTGGATTTTAATGATCACAATCACTCTTATTATGTTCTAACTTGTTTTCAAGTGTTTTTTGTTGATAGAAAAAGGTTGCCAAGGAGTTGGCCCAAGAAAACTGAAAAGACGACTCACTGAGTCCACCGGTCAGCCGGTGTGAGCTCACCGGCCAGCCGGAGGACCCAGGCAGTAGACTTGCCCACTGCCTCGTGCCACCGGCCGGCCAGTGGCTCACCACCGGCCGGCCGGTGGACCAGAGCCTTGCTCTGTCTGGACCACCGGCCGGCCGCTGGATCACCACCGGCCAACCGGTGATCCCCCACCGGCCGGCCGGTGCGCCCATGACTTCTCCTCTTTACGGTTTTTATTGTTTTATCATTTTGGTTTGATACATGTTTTAATAAGTAAAAAATTTACAATATCTAACATTATATGAATAAAACTAAATGTAAATAAGAAATAAACATGTGTTACCTGTAATTTTAGGAATGTGCAGTTGGATTGTTTTCCCAAATTCCTTCGTCGTGATCGTTCCTTATGGCACAAACCATGTCTTCAACATACTCATCATTATGTTCTGTTAATCTTTCCATGGAAGTAGGGATCTCACATAAATCAGCATCTTCATCAAATTCATCCTCACCAACATATTGTTTTTTCCCTTGTAAAACAACATCCCACTGCATATCTGATTGATATACTACATAGAAAATTTGTTTGGCATGTGTTTCCATTATAAAAGAATCAGTTGTGTCTTCCAATCTATTCAGATTAACAAGTGTCATTCCAAATTCATCGTGTCTGACACTGTTGTTACCGATAAACCATTTACAGTTAAAAACAGGAACTTTAATTTTTATTAATCAGCCTCCCATATGTCTTCAATCACTCCATAATATGCACTTGATGCCGAAATTGGGTTTCTGTCCTTAGCACTCGAAAAATGCATTGCTTCTGCAAACACCAATACACCACTATTCTGAACTACACTTCTATTGTCCTGAGCTTTCGTATGAAATGTATATCCATTAATGTCATAAGCGGACCATGTTATCACATTTAAAGATGGACCACCCACTATCCATTTTAATGTCTCTGATACATCTGATCTACCAAGCAAGGTCTTTTTAAACCGTGGCAAAAAAGTTTTGTTGTGCTCATTCAAAATCCACATTTATTTCTTCTTTGGATGACATTGTTTCAACTCATTAATATGCAATGTGATATACGGTTGAACATCAGTTATGTTATTCAAGATGTATGATTCTAACTTCTTCATCTGTTCAGCTGACAGTGATTTGACTTTCAAGCCACGAATCCCCTTTCCCTCATTATTAACCCGTTCATGGTGAGATGGAGGCAAACCTATGTGTTGCGCCGTAGCCAAGTAGCTCGTACAAAACACTGCTACCTCCTCAGAAATATAATTTTCAATAATGGAGGCTTGAGGTCGATATGGATTTTTAACATATCCTTTTAATATTTTCATATACCTTTCAAAAGGATACATCCAACGAAGATATACAGGTCCACAAAGCTTTATTTCTCGAACCAAATGAATCATTAAATGCACCATCATATCAAAAAAAGTTGGAGGAAAATACATTTCCAAATGACAAAGTATAAAAATTGCATCCTTTTCCAAAAGGTTCAAAGCATTCACATCAATTGCCTTGTTACAAATTGAATTGAAAAAATAACACAACCTCATTATAGTCTTTCTGACATGGACGAGCAATATTCCACGCAGTGCAACTGGTAGAATTTTTTGCATCATGACGTGACAATCATGTGATTTCATACCTATCAACTTCACGTCTTTCAATGAGACAAAATTTTTTACATTTGAAGAATAACCTTGAGGCACATTGATATCATGAAGACACTGACAGAAGCTACTTTTCTCCCTCTTCGATAATGTATGACAAGCCGGGGGAAGAAATGTTCATCTTCCTTTAGGAGTGGGAGCTAACTCCAAACGTATTCCCATTGATAGTTGGTCTAACCTTGCATTCAACCCATCTTTTGTCTTTCCATCAATATCTAGCAATGTTCCGTTCAAAGAATCACATATATTCTTCTCCACGTTCATGACATCAATATTATGTTTGACTTCATGATACCTCCAATATGGTAGCTCAAAAAATATTGACCTTTTCTTCCAAATATGTCTATCATTACCAGATTTATGTGTCTTTCCCAATGTCACATCAAGGTTTTTCACCCTCTCAAAATACAAATCTGGGGATAAAGGTTTTGGAGCAGTATCAAATTCTTGTGAGCCATTGAATGCCTTTTTTAGTCTTCTATAAGGGTGATCCATAGGAAAAAACATTCGATGACCCATGTACACTGTTTTCCTCCCATGATGCAATTGACAATATGACGTCTGTTGTTCGCAAATTGGACATGCTTTATGCCCTTTAACACTGTATCCAGACAAATTTCCATATGCTGGGAAGTCATTTATAGTGAATAGAAGCACTGCATGCAGTTGAAAATATTCCATTTTATAAGAATCATACACCCTAATACCATCATCCCATAACAGTTTCAAATCATCAATCAGCGGTGACAAGTATACATCAATATCATTGCTGGGTTGCTTTGGACCAGAGATCATGATACTCAACATGACATATTTGCGCTTCATACAAACTTCAGGAGAGAGGTTGTAAATTACCAATTAAACAGGCCATGAACTATGTGTGCTACTGAGGGTTCGGTATGGATTCATTCCATCTGTGCACAAGCCTAGTCTCAGATTTCTAATTTCATTTCCAAATGCAGGGTATTGGGCATCAATTTTCTTCCATTGTGGACAATCAACTGGATGACATATTTTTCCATCACATACCCGCTCATCAGCATGCCATCTTAACCTTTTTGCATCATGTGAATTAGCAAATAAACGTTTGAAACGAGGAATTATAGAAAGATACCAAAATACCATTGAAGGGAGCTTTGTAATCTCTACATCAGCTTGTGATTTTTCTTTCACCTTATACCGTGATGTCCCACATTTAGGACACTCTTTTAGAAATTCATATTCCTTCCTATATATAATGCAGTCATTCGGACAGGCATGTATTTTCCTGTATCCAAATCCCATCGGGCATAATATTTTTTTGGCCTTATAATATGAATCTGGAAGATCATTATCTTTTGGAAGAATGTCTTTCATCAATTGTAGCAGCTCTGTAAAACTTCTGTCACTCCATCCATGTTTCGCCTTCAGGTTAATCAATCTTAACACCGCCGAAAAAACCGTAAAATCTGTACAATAAGGATATAATGGTTTTTCGGCATCACCATATAGACGTGCAACTGTCGGTTCTATCTCAATTTGTTCTGCTACAATATCGCGAATCATTTCTTCAATTCCATCGGAGTTACCATCTTGCAATTCATTATCATCAGTGACATTCTGTCCAGTTTCGCCATGCCAAATCCAAGGGTTGTAACTCGGATTGAAACCATGACAAATCAGATGATCTTTTATCTCTCTACTTTTCAACTTCCTCATATTCAGACATTTCAGGCATGGACAGAAAAAAATGTCACTACTTGGAACATTTCGTTTAGCAAATTCCAAAAAGGCATCAACACCTTCCTCATATTCATTGCTCATTCGATGTGCCGTAATCCAACTTCGACTCATTATTACCTATAACAAATAGTAAAAATATATATATTTTTTAGATAAGACAAATATATGTTTATATGAAAAAAATCATAATTTGAATGTAAATAATTTTGAAATATAAAACAAATCGATGTGTAAACCCCCCTGGACACCCCCCGACCCCTCTGGACAGCCCCCCACCCCTCCGGGACACAACCCCCCACCCCCGACCTGCTTGGACACCCCCCTGGACACCCCACAACCCTCTGGACAGCCCCCCACCCCTCCTAAACACCACCCCCACCCCTACCCCCTTGGAAACCCCCCTAGACACCCACCCACACCCTTGGACATCCCCCCACACCCACCCACCCCCTTGTAAACCCCCTGGACACCCCCCGACCCCTCTGGACAGCCCCCCACCCCTCCTGGACACCACCCCCACCCCCTACCCCCTTGGACACCCCCCTGGACATCCCCCAACCCTCTGGGAAGCCCCCCCACCCACCCGGACAACCCCAAATACCCTCTGGAGAGGACGCCACCCACTTGGACAGCCCCCCACACCCATCCACCCCCTTGGACACCCCCCTGGACACCCCACCGAACCCTCTGGACAGGCCGCTACCCCCTTGGACAGCCCCCACACCCACCCATCCCCTTGGACACCACCCTGGACACCCCCCGACCCCCCTGGACAGCCCCCGACCCCTCTAGAAAGCACCCCCACCCCTCCTGGACACAACCCCCCACCCCCGACCTGCTTGGACACCCCCTGGACACCCCCCAACCCTCTGGAGAGCCCCCCCACCTGTAACGCCCTGACCCTAGTTACCCAGAGTCGGTGCATTATTACATAACATTGGCATGATCATGAGAAAGATCAAGTCTCGAAAGACCGATTAGTTTAGTAGCCTTGGAATAACTAGATACATCCATAAATATTTACATTACATCATAAAAAAAACATCTTGTCTTCATATCCCCTCATACTATCCCTGCAGGTCATTCATAAATTACTTCTTCATAATCCTGGGAAAAAAATAAAACATTGAAAGGGGTGAGCTCGGATGCTCAGTAAGGATAACATTATAGCAGAAGCTTTCATAAATAAGCATTAACACTTAAGGCAATTTATAACTAAAACAAAAGCCTTTTAAACTTGAACTTCAGCATAAAATGGCAAAGGT
Source organism: Viscum album (assembly GCA_963277665.1). NCBI lineage: Eukaryota > Viridiplantae > Streptophyta > Magnoliopsida > Santalales > Viscaceae > Viscum > Viscum album. Next base: position 69,594,939 of record OY728126.1, read on the forward strand.
AAAATGAAATAATGCCATTTACTTACTCACATGGATATTCTACTAGCTGAATGATCACATGCAATATCAATAACCACTTTCATAATGATGGAATGCATAATGCCAGACTATCATAACCACATAGCCAAGGCCTCGTGCCAAGACTACAAATAAGATTTTGCCAAGGCCTTGTGCCAAGACACTAGTTTGTCTCATGAGACCTACCGATGCATCGAGGAGCTATAGCGGGCTCCACCCGTCACTTATTAAGTCCAATGCATTCCTCATATGAATAGGTTTAAGCATAAAATAAACATTCGTATTAAAACTAGCATACGAAATGTCAATACTTTAACCACAAACCATGAATGGTATAAAAATAGAACATCCACAGTCAAATATAACTCATTTGATACAATATGGAAGATTGTATTGTATCACATTAACCTCAATCATGAATAATGAAGGATGTTGACATAGATGAAAATAATCATCAAAACTATTTGAGAGAAATATCCCCCTTTTCTTGAAAACATTTAAAAGTCACACTATTTGTCAAGAAGCCATTTGAAATAGATTTTTGAATCAAAGTGTCCCATACCACTTTGAAACTTTTTAAAAGGAGTTTTAATTTGTAAACTTTAATGTCCATATAAATAAATCCTTAAAACCATTTTTTAAAACATGGACATTAATGAGAAATATTTAGATGAATAAGTCTTTAAAACATTTAAAAAATGGTATTTTAGTTAGAGATTCTAACCAAAAGAGAGACACTTGAATGAAAATAATTGAGGTAATCAAAACTTTGTAATATCATGAGAATAAAGGGAATTCATGATATACTATGTCAAAGTACATTATATACACCACATAAAAGTGATTTGGTGTATATCATCAAAGAAGTCTCAATGGAATGTAAATTGAGATGAAATCTCTCATAAAGGTTGTATCCTTAGGTTAAGGATAAATCAATGACATAATTATGTGTGACAAATATAAATACACTAAATATGATTGGATATTCAGTGTAAATCAATCAAATGATATTCACACATATTCTTGTAAAAACAATACCAACGAATTGGATGTTTAACTCAACAAATGGAGAATGAGTTAAAATTACTCTTATCGAATTCATATCAATGAATTGAGAATTATCAATGGAGTGATTATGTGTATCAAACTTATATCCACAGGAAGGGGAGTGGAAATTATGACATAATCAAATGAATAGTGATTACACACATAATCTTGGGGTAATATAATCAATGAAATATGCGTAAAGCCAAATGAGTGGAAATTGAAATCTCAAATTCCCTTATTGATTAGGTAACTTAAGAAACAAACACTCATGAAAGAAAGATCATACCATGATGATGTAAATACCCATAAAATAAAGTATATTACACAATGAATACACTCATGGGTAGTACACATACACCACATGCAATAATTAAGTGGTGATCAATGGAATTCTCACGGAATTAAAAGTGAGACAAGAAACCCCTTACCACGTTAATCAACTGAGTCGCATGGCCAAAAGTTAATAACCACCAAATGATTTACAGAATAACATGAATATAAAGTGAATCATGATAATATATATCAAATGGAAGTACACAATACACCACTTTCAATAATTTAGTAGCGAACAATGGAAATCTCACGGAATTGAAAGTGAGATAAGAGAATCCCTTACTTTGTACTTTTTCCTTGGTCGATGGTAGGTTTACCTCCTGTATAATGGTGAAATAATTGTTATTGAATAATACAAGAATCAGTTACTTTAATATGATATCATATATGATCTTTTAACATTGATTTGTTAATAATATCTTAGAATTATCGTCATTTCAGGTGTTAACGGGTTCATTTTACTTTATATTCTTTGTTATGTGAGCCATATTAGTTATTAATGGGATGTATATTATTCATATCCAGAATGTTATCAAGTCCTTAAACATCATTTTTAAATCATAAAATGATAATTATACTTGAATGGATACGATGGAGAATGAATCACATCGCGTTCGTGGAGACGGTAGTCCGTACGTACGCACGAACGCTACTTCCATTTAATTTTTATTTTAAAAGAATCGAATCCAAATGATACATAGGTATATTACTATTCCAGTATAATATAATATTTTATATATGTTACTTAAGTTCATTAACACCATCCTTTATACGTTCCATGTGTGGTATGAACGAGTCATATCATTTTAAGGGGGCGGTAGTCCGCACTTCCTCAAATGAAATTATCGTATGTATATACAACATGAAACGAATAATGGTATGAAATAAAATGGAATTACAGAAGATTATATATAAAATATATATCATTAAAATCATATTTAATTACAGTGCCATCATAATGGCCACCATGAGAGGCGGTAAGATGTATTTGAACAATCATCGTTTCGTGAGGCGTTAGTTTGCCATCCACAGAAACATTATGTTCATCATCCATTAGATGGAGTTGTGTGTATGTGTAGTTTGAATAATTCTTATAAAAACATCCTAGTATATTGAGGATACTGGTGTTGTTACAAAAGAAAGGAAATAAAAAGAGTTTGGGGGTTGGAGAAGGAAAATAAATGAAAATAATTTAAGAGAAAACGTTACCTTTAATTTAGGTAACTCACTTTGGTTGGAACCAAAGGACTTGTTGAAATGCTTTCTGCCTAAGGGGAAGCTTCAAGGAGGAGGAGAGGGATGTGGGGAGCTTAGTTGGTCAGAGTTTGGACGAGCCAAGTGGCTTGAGAGGTGTGAAGAAATGAGAAGGAGGAGTGTCCTTTTATAAGAGGGGTGAGGGGCACCTTTGGAAAAGCTAGAAATATTAATTTATAATAAATTCATATTCGGTTTCCAATGGCTCCAAAGTTGATTATTCAAAGGCTAAGGTGGGGATAGGTCGAAAACCACTCAACCAATAGAATTTAGACAGGTTTGGGTACTTATATTAACCTTATCTTTAAGTATTAACTCTAAGTTAATTAGTTTCACTTTTACAATGTCTCTTTGTATTTTTATATAATATGGTTAATAAACATAATATATACATCCAAGCGACCCACAAGTGGTCCATTAATGATGAACCTATCCTGATATAAGTCTTTTGGCCGAACCTTAGATTTTTAGGAATTTAATATCAATTAATAATATAATATTTGTTTTAAGAACTCTTTTATGTCAATTTTGACACTATTCAATAGTTGATTTTTGTGAAACTCATAACAGATTGATTACTTCGAACAAAGTAAATTAAATCAATCCTAATATATCATATTATCCTATAAAATTAGTTTAATTCATTAAAAGTTTCATATTATATTTTTTTGGGTATTTATAATATCAATTATTTTAATTTGTCACTATTATAGTAATTACTTCATCATCATTGTGTCATAAATAAAATAAATTATTTAATTACTAAAAATTATAAATAAAATATCATCATGTAGGAAATATTCTTAGCTTTCTAATGAATATTTATAATCTAAAATCCAACATGTATAACCCTATGTAAAAATTGTTCTTCTAAAAGATGTAAGCTTATTCCATTTTTATTTTTATTTTAACTTTATTAATATAATGTGTCCCTACCACATACAAGTGGCTCCAAGGGGTCCCCAAATTGACCAAAGGATGCCCATGGTCGGGTATGTGTCCACCAATAAGGTTAGGACACGTTTTAGGGTAATTTTGTATTATTATAATATTATTTTTTAACCCTTATTTATCGGATTTACCCTTTAACCATGGTAAATAAAATATTTACCACAGTAACTATTCAAAATGTCTAAAAATAAAAGTTACCTATTTACACAATTTGAACATCATGATTCCAAATATGGAATCCATTTTCCTTAATTCAAAACACAGAAGTGGCAGAAATTAATTTAAAATTAATTCCCGCTGTCAAAACAAAAAGCGTGTTTTTAAGAGATAATAACTATCAAAAGATTGACACTTGTTTATGTTCGGTTTAATTGTAAAATTATGTCCAATGACCAACATTATATTAAATGGTAAAAATATATTCTAAATATACTTTAAAACCACTCAAATTCATAATTTATCACTACTAATTATTTTGATTAAAAAATTTGTTTTTAATTAAAATTTAGTAATTTTCACTATTCATCAAAATATGAAAGTTATCCGAAAAGTACCAAAATTTCACCTTAGGCTAAATTCGATATTCCGAATCCAAAAATGAAGTCCATTTTAAAATATAAAATATACATAATTTCAAAATTTAGGTATTACTATCCATAACGGTTAGTTTGATCGGTTGTGGTGTGTGTTAAAACTCGAAGTTGCGTACAACACACGCTACTGTTTTATTCAAAGGAAAGCGTACCGTGTAAGCTTGGGATGTTTCATTTTAAATTTTTTGATGTCCCCATTTAGTCAAAAAGTTTGAAATAATTTATTTAAAAAGGGTTCACTATTAAAAGTTGGTAAAACTACAATACTGAAGATGAATTTGTTCTTACATTATGTCTAAGAAACTCATAATATGGATTCTAAAATTATAAGGATTATATAAAGTTTAAAATTTAGTTAATACTATTCATAACCTTTTTTGAACGGCTTGTTTGGTGAGTCATGGTGCGCTTGAACTCGGTGTTGCGTGTAGTGCATGTTATTGAATTATTTTGAAGAAATAACACACTATGAAATCTTGGGGTGTTACATTCTCCCCTCCTTCAATAAATTGCGTCCTCGCAATTTGAAATTGTTCCTAGAAAATAAAAGGTTGAAAATAGAAAATATATTTGTGGGAAAACCCACATCGGAAATTGGTTTACTAAAATAGTCTTAATATGAGGAAAAGAGAAATGAAAGGGTCACCACCAAATTATGATCTCGATTAGGAGAACATTGGTGGCAATTAGAGACATATAATTGGAGGAAAAATGTAAATATTTATAGGTAGTGGTTGAGGTCATCAATCACAAACAAGTATAAAATTGAGGTCCTTAAACTCATCAATCTATGATGATTTGAAGTACCATCGGTTCAACAAAATATAGGGTATTGGGATCACACATTTTTTACATTTCAAAATATCTTAGTTGAAATCCCACATCGAAAAAATGAATTAATGAGGCCTCTAATTAAAATAAAGAGTGGAAAGTATGAAGATTACCGAAAATAACACATACTAGGGTTCTATGTAGGAAAATATGGATATGGAGGAGAAATCTAACCATCAATTATCTGATGGAGAGTGGTAGAGAACATGGCTATGAAAAGGCCAACAATCCCAAAGCCATAAATTAGTGATGATTTAAGGTACCATCTAGGACAACATTTTTTTTCAAAGTTACATTACATAAGGAAGAGGAATTCATTTATGATATTGACTAAGAACATTATGAGATATACTTAAATTTTATGTAGATTTTCATTCTTTAATAAATTTCCACCACTAACTCAATTTTTTTTTAAACGATGAGTATTCAAGAAGACTTGGTCACACTGGAAGAGCTAGAATAAACTTCTATAGAATCACATGATCCATGCAGGATAAACCATATATTTACATTGTCTTTGAAGATTAATCAAAACCAAAATGGTTAGTGAATGATCTAATGATCCCCCAAAAGGATATTCATTGAGATAAATATGCACTAATCTTAATTTCTAAAATTAAACCAACAATACCCCAAAGTTAAATAGATACCATTGAATAACCAATTTTCCTTAAAATCCTTTAATATAATCCAAACTAATATTGAAACCCAAAACATAGAAGAATTTGATTATGTAGTCTCCCATGTTACATTGTATCTCCAAATGACATCAAATACTCTTAAAGTCACATACTTAAAAGTAATTAACATCATCACATATTCTCTGTTATAGGTTAATCATTTCCATAAATAACCCAAATCACTATAAATCAACAATAAAAATGTAGATAAAAATCCTCCATTACTCTACAAATGAAACCTCATTGTATTCTATTTTCCTTGGGCATATAGTGTTCCTAACAAAATGAACATCTTCCAAAATAACATTTATCACTTAATCACCAAATCATTTTCCTATACCAAGGGTATTCATTTGATAAGACATAAGAACCCAAATCATCTTATTATTGATCAATAAAATCATTTAACAAAAAAAAATAGTCATACTAACCAGGGACTTCACGTAGTCCAGTGGTAGGCGATAAATCCCAATCGCACTTTGGTTGTGGGTTTGATTCCCACAGCTTTGTCCGATGCGACGGGTTGTCACACGGTCTACGTGTTGTCCTTTTTCAAAAACTATATTCTATAATATTACCAAAATGAGATAAATTTTTCAAAATAACATAATTTAACCACAAATGTTATATCATACTTTGCATTTTCATCCCAAATTATAATAACTTATCATTTTCTCAAACCCCAATGATCATATAAAACCAAATGGTTATTTATACCTATATCCACAAGAGAAGAGACAATTATTCCTCAAATATCATTCTCACATGGCAAACTGAGGGGTTACAAATACAAGAGAAAATTATTCCAAAGTAAACCCATCAACAAGGAGTGCTAATACTTTTTAAATTTTTCTCCAACCATTTATTTCCGCATAGCTTCTTCTTTGAGCAAGAAAATATCCTATAAAATAGGACATTCACTCGGGTAATGGCCAGGTCCCCTACATTTACGGAAAATGACTGTAAATGGACTCTTGGGACCATTTTTATCTTCTTCCATAGTACTCTTCATTTTTCTTCGGCAATTCTTCACTTTATGTCCTTCCTTCCCGCACGTAAAACATTTCGTTGTCCCATTGAGACACTTTCCTGGGTGTCTCTTTCCACAATTCCTGCATGATGAAAATTGAGGTTTCTTTTCTCCATGGTCTCCATTGCTGGAGATCTTATCATTTATCACCTTTATCTTCCTTGTTGAGTCTGGGAGTTGGTTAATATATATGTTGTTGATCATATTTTTGGAAAACTGATTTGGCATAAAGACTATATCTTTTACGCCTATCAACATTCCATTTTGTTGCTCATTGCCACCACTGTTCCCAATTTGTACATCATTCTCAAAGTCACTATGACTTCCTTGGAATCCAGCCATTGACTAAAACCAGAAAGCATTGTGTGAGTAATAGTAGTCGTAAAATCATTTAGAGATTAAAATGTCACCATATTCTCAATTTGAAACATATTAGGATTAACCAAGGTCATTTACTCTCATCTTATGTATATATTACTTAAATCGGTTTGTAAAGAAAATGTAAATTATCCTAAGCATATCCCCCGGGAGTGTCGTAACCAAGAGTGCAGCAAGGCCCGTTGTCGTGCACCAGTTCCCGTTCGAGTCTAGCTCAAAGCGGTGTTTTCGGGTTTTACCCCTAGGTACATCTGTGCCAGAGCCGCCTCTACCTGCTCGTATCCAGACAGGGATGTATTGCTCGGAAAACTCACAAAATCTCTACAATACCAAAATTCTAGGAAGTTCTTTTATACTAATCCTCAAAGTTCATCTTAGGTCTACGTGCTCTAATCAGAGTTTATCTAAATCTAGCTACCAAGGTTTGTACTAAACTTCCTCTGATACCAACTGTAATGCCCCGACCCTAGTTACCCAGAGTCGGTGCATTATTACATAACATTGGCATGATCATGAGAAAGATCAAGTCTCGAAAGACCGATTAGTTTAGTAGCCTTGGAATAACTAGATACATCCATAAATTTTTACATTACATCATAAAAAAAACATCTTGTCTTCATATCCCCTCATACTATCCCTGCAGGTCATTCATAAATTACTTCTTCATAATCCTGGAAAAAAAAATAAAACATTGAAAGGGGTGAGCTCGGATGCTCAGTAAGGATAACATTATAGCAGAAGCTTTCATAAATAAGAATAAACACTTAAGGCAATTTATAACTAAAACAAAAGCCTTTTAAACTTGAACTTCAGCATAAAATGGAAAAGGTAAAATGAAATAATGCCATTTACTTACTCACATGGATATTCTACTATCCGAATGATCACATGCAATATCAATAACCACTTTCATAATGATGGAATGCATAATGCCAGACTATCATAACCACATAGCCAAGGCCTCGTGCCAAGACTACAAATAAGATTTTGCCAAGGCCTTGTGCCAAGACACTAGTTTGTCTCATGAGACCTACCGATGCATCGAGGAGCTATAGCGGGCTCCACCCGTCACTTATTAAGTCCAATGCATTCCTCATATGAATAGGTTTAAGCATAAAATAAACATTCGTATTAAAACTAGCATACGAAATGTCAATACTTTAACCACAAACCATGAATGGTATAAAAATAGAACATCCACAGTCAAATATAACTCATTTGATACAATATGGAAGATTGTATTGTATCACATTAACCTCAATCATGAATAATGAAGGATGTTGACATAGATGAAAATAATCATCAAAACTATTTGAGAGAAATATCCCCCTTTTCTTGAAAACATTTAAAAGTCACACTATTTGTCAAGAAGCCATTTGAAATAGATTTTTGAATCAAAGTGTCCCATACCACTTTGAAACTTTTTAAAAGGAGTTTTAATTTGTAAACTTTAATGTCCATATAAATAAATCCTTAAAACCATTTTTTAAAACATGGACATTAATGAGAAATATTTAGATGAATAAGTCTTTAAAACATTTAAAAAATGGTATTTTAGTTAGAGATTCTAACCAAAAGAGAGACACTTGAATGAAAATAATTGAGGTAATCAAAACTTTGTAATATCATGAGAATAAAGGGAATTCATGATATACTATGTCAAAGTACATTATATACACCACATAAAAGTGATTTGGTGTATATCATCAAAGAAGTCTCAATGGAATGTAAATTGAGATGAAATCTCTCATAAAGGTTGTATCCTTAGGTTAAGGATAAATCAACGACATAATTATGTGTGACAAATATAAATACACTAAATATGATTGGATATTCAGTGTAAATCAATCAAATTATATTCACACATATTCTTGTAAAAACAATACCAACGAATTGGATGTTTAACTCAACAAATGGAGAATGAGTTAAAATTACTCTTATCGAATTCATATCAATGAATTGAGAATTATCAATGGAGTGATTATGTGTATCAAACTTATATCCACAGGAAGGGGAGTGGAAATTATGACATAATCAAATGAATAGTGATTACACACATAATCTTGGGGTAATATAATCAATGAAATATGCGTAAAGCCAAATGAGTGGAAATTGAAATCTCAAATTCCCTTATTGATTAGGTAACTTAAGAAACAAACACTCATGAAAGAAAGATCATACCATGATGATGTAAATACCCATAAAATAAATTATATTACACAATGAATACACTCATGGGTAGTACACATACACCACATGCAATAATTAAGTGGTGATCAATGGAATTCTCACGGAATTAAAAGCGAGACAAGAAACCCCTTACCACGTTAATCAACTGAGTCGCATGGCCAAAAGTTAATAACCACCAAATGATTTATAGAATAACATGAATATAAAGTGAATCATGATAATATATATCAAATGGAAGTACACAATACACCACTTTCAATAATTTAGTAGCGAACAATGGAAATCTCACGGAATTGAAAGTGAGATAAGAGAATCCCTTACTTTGTACTTTTTCCTTGGTCGATGGTAGGTTTACCTCCTGTATAATGGTGAAATAATTGTTATTGAATAATACAAGAATCAGTTACTTTAATATGATATCATATATGATCTTTTAACATTGATTTGTTAATAATATCTTAGAATTATCGTCATTTCAGGTGTTAACGGGTTCATTTTACTTTATATTCTTTGTTATGTGAGCCATATTAGTTATTAATGGGATGTATATTATTCATATCCAGAATGTTATCAAGTCCTTAAACATCATTTTTAAATCATCAAATGATAATTATACTTGAATGGATACGATGGAGAATGAATCACATCGCGTTCGTGGAGACGGTAGTCCGTACGTACGCACGAACGCTACTTCCATTTAATTTTTATTTTAAAAGAATCGAATCCAAATGATACATAGGTATATTACTATTCCAGTATAATATAATATTTTATATATGTTACTTAAGTTCTTTAACACCATCCTTTATACGTTCCATGTGTGGTATGAACGAGTCATATCATTTTAAGGGGGCGGTAGTCCGCACTTCCTCAAATGAAATTATCGTATGTATATACAACATGAAACGAATAATGGTATGAAATAAAATGGAATTACAGAAGATTATATATAAAATATATATCATTAACATCATATTTAATTACAGTGTCATCATAATGGCCACCATGAGAGGCGGTAAGATGTATTTGAACAATCATCGTTTCGTGAGGCGTTAGTTTGCCATCCACATAAACATTATGTTCATCATCCATTAGATGGAGTTGCGTGTATGTGTAGTTTGAATAATTCTTATAACAACATCCTAGTATATTGAGGATACTGGTGTTGTTACAAAAGAAAGGAAATAAAAAGAGTTTGGGGGTTGGAGAAGGAAAATAAATGAAAATAATTTAAGAGAAAATGTTACCTTTAATTTAGGTAACTCACTTTGGTTGGAACCAAAGGACTTGTTGAAATGCTTTCTGCCTAAGGGGAAGCTTCAAGGAGGAGTAGAGGTATGTGGGGAGCTTAGTTGGTCAGAGTTTGGACGAGCCAAGTGGCTTGAGAGGTGTGAAGAAATGAGAAGGAGGAGTGTCCTTTTATAAGAGGGGTGAGGGGCACCTTTGGAAAAGCTAGAAATATTAATTTATAATAAATTCATATTCGGTTTCCAATGGCTCCAAAGTTGATTATTCAAAGGCTAAGGTGGGGATAGGTCGAAAACCACTCAACCAATAGAATTTAGACTGGTTTGGGTACTTATATTAACCTTATCTTTAAGTATTAACTCTAAGTTAATTAGTTTCACTTTTACAATGTCTCTTTGTATTTTTATATAATATGGTTAATAAACTTACTATATACATCCAAGCGACCCACAAGTGGTCCATTAATGATGAACCTATCCTGATATTAGTCTTTTGGCCGAACCTTAGATTTTTAGGAATTTAATATCAATTAATAATATAATATTTGTTTTAAGAACTCTTTTATGTCAATTTTGACACTATTCAATAGTTGATTTTTGTGAAACTCATAACAGATTGATTACTTCGAAAAAAGTAAATTAAATCAATCCTAATATATCATATTATCCTAGAAAATTAGTTTAATTCATTAAAAGTTTCATATTATATTTTTTTGGGTATTTATAATATCAATTATTTTAATTTTTCACTATTATAGTAATTACATCATCATCATTGTGTCATAAATAAAATAAATTATTTAATGTCTAAAAATTATAAATAAAATATCATCATGTAGGAAATATGCTTAGATTTCTAATGAATATTTATAATCGAAAATCCAACATGTATAACCCTATCTAAAAATTGTTCTTCTAAAAGATGTAAGCTTATTCCATTTTTATTTTTATTTTAACTTTATTAATATAATGTGTCCCTACCACATACAAGTGGCTCCAAGGGGTCCCCAAATTGACCAAAGGATGCCCATGGTCGGGTATGTGTCCACCAATAAGGTTAGGACACGTTTTAGGGTAATTTTGTATTATTATAATATTATTTTTTAACCCTTATTTATCGGATTTACCCTTTAACCATGGTAAATAAAATATTTACCACAGTAACTATTCAAAATGTCTAAAAATAAAAGTTACCTATTTACACAATTTGAACATCATGATTCCAAATATGGAATCCATTTTCCTAAATTCAAAACACAGAAGTGGCAGAAATTAATTTAAAATTAATTCCCGCTGTCAAAACAAAAAGCGTGTTTTTAAGAGATAATAACTATCAAAAGATTGACACTTGTTTATGTTCGGTTTAATTGTAAAATTATGTCCAATGACCAACATTATATTAAATGGTAAAAATATATTCTAAATATACTTTAAAACCACTCAAATTCATAATTTATCACTATTAATTATTTTGATTAAAAAAGTTGTTTTTAATTAAAATTTAGTAATTTTCACTATTTATCAAAATATGAAAGTTATCCGAAAAGTACCAAAATTTCACCTTAGGCTAAATTCGATATTCCGAATCCAAAAATGAAGTCCATTTTAAAATATAAAATATACATAATTTCAAAATTTAGGTATTACTATCCATAACGGTTAGTTTGATCGGTTGTGGTGTGTGTTAAAACTCGAAGTTGCGTACAACACACGCTACTGTTTTATTCAAAGGAAAGCGTACCGTGTAAGCTTGGGATGTTTCATTTTAAATTTTTTGATGTCCCCATTTAGTCAAAAAGTTTGAAATAATTTATTTAAAAAGGGTTCACTATTAAAAGTTGGTAAAACTACAATACTGAAGATGAATTTGTTCTTACATTATGTCTAAGAAACTCATAATATGGATTCTAAAATTATAAGGATTATATAAAGTTTAAAATTTAGTTAATACTATTCATAACCTTTTTTGAACGGCTTGTTTGGTGAGTCATGGTGCGCTTGAACTCGGTGTTGCGTGTAGTGCATGTTATTGAATTATTTTGAAGAAATAACACACTATGAAATCTTGGGGTGTTACACCACCCCTCCTAAACACCACCCCCACCCCCTACCCCCTTGGACACCCCCCTGGACACCCCCCAATACCCACCCACACCCTTGGACAGCCCCCACACCCACCCACCCCCTTGTAAACCCCCCTGGACACCCCCCGACCCCTCTGGACAGCCCCCACCCCTCCTGGACACAACCCCCCACCCCCGACCTGCTTGGACACCCCCCTGGACACCCCCCAACCCTCTGGACAGCTCCCCCACCCCTCCTAAACACCACCCCCACCCCCTACCCCCTTGGACACCCCCCAACACCCACCCACACCCTTGGACAGCCCCCACACCCACCCACCCCCTTGAAAACCCCCCTGGACACCCCCTGACCCCTCTGGACAGCCCCCCGCCCCTCCTGGACACCACCCCCCACCCCCTACCCCCTTGGACACCCCTGGACATCCCCCAACACTCTGGAAAGCCCCCCACCCACCCGGACAACCCCAAATACCCTCTGGAGAGGCCGCCACCCACTTGGACAGCCCCCCACACCCATCCAACCCCTTGGACACCCCCCTGGACACCCCACCGACCCCTCTGGACAGGCCGCCACCCCCTTGGACAGCCCCCCACACCCACCCATCCCCTTGGACACCACCCTGGACACCCCCCGACCCCTCTGGACAGCCCCCGACCCCTCTAGAAAGCACCCCCACCCCTCCTGGACACAACCCCCCACCCCCCGTCCTGCTTGGACACCCCCCTGGACACCCCCCAACCCTCTAGACAGCCCCCACCCCTCCTAAACACCACCCCCACCCCTACCCCCTTGGACACCCCCCTGGACACCCCCCAACACCCACCCACAGCCTTGGACAACCCCCACACCCACCCACCCCCTTGTAAACCCCCCTGGACACCCCCCGACCCCTCTGGACAGCCCCCCACCCCTCCTGGACACCACCCCCCACCCCCTACCCCCTTGGACACCCCCTGGACATCCCCCAACCCTCTGGGCAGCCCCCCACCCACCCGAACAACCCCAAATACCCTCTGGAGAGGCCGCCACCCACTTGGACAACCCCCCACACCCATCCACCCCCTTGGACACCCCCCTGGACACCCCACCGACCCCTCTGGACAGGCCGCCACCCCCTTGGACAGCCCCCCACACCCACCCATCCCCTTGGACACCACCCTGGACACCCCCCGACCCCCCTGGACAGCCCCCGACCCCTCTAGAAAGCACCCCCACCCCTCCTGGACAGAACCCCCCACCCCCGACCTACTTGGACACCCCCCTGGACACCCCCAACCCTCTGGACAGCCCCCCACCCCTCCTAAACACCACCCCCACCCCTACCCCCTTGGACACCCCCCTGGACACCCCCAACACCCACCCACACCCTTGGACAGCCCCCCACACCCACCCACCCCCCTTGTAAACCCCCCTGAACACCCCCCGACCCCTCTGGACAGCCCCCACCCCTCCTGGACACAACCCCCCACCCCCGACCTGCTTGGACACCCCCCTGGACACCCCCAACACTCTGGACAGCCCCCCCACCCCTCCTAAACACCACCCCCACCCCCTACCCCCTTGGACACCCCCCTGGACACCCCCCAACACCCACCCACACCCTTGGACAGCCCCCCACACCCACCCACCCCCTTGTAAACCCCCCTGGACACCCCCCGACCCCTCTAGACAGCCCCCCGCCCCTCCTGGACACCACCCCCACCCCTACCCCCTGGGACACCCCCCTGGACATCCCCCAACCCTCTGGACATCCCCCCACCCACCCGGACAACCCCAAATACCCTCTGGAGAGGCCGCCACCCACTTGGACAACCCCCCACACCCATCCAACCCCTTGGACACCCCCCTGGACACCCCACCGACCCCTCTGGACAGGCCACCACCCCCTTGGATAGCCCCCACACCCACCCATCCCCTTGGACACCACCCTGGACACCCCCCCGACCCCTCTGGACAGCCCCCGACCCCTCTAGAAAGCACCCCCACCCCTCCTGGACACAACCCCCCGCCCCCGACCTGCTTGGACACCCCCCTGGACACCCCCAACCCTCTGGACAGCCCCCCACCCCTCCTAAACACCACCCCACCCCCTACCCCCTTGGACACCCCCCTGGACACCCCCCAACACCCACCCACACCCTTGGACAGCCCCCCACACCCACCCACCCCCTTGTAAACCCCCCTGGACACCCCCCGACCCCTCTAGACAGCCCCCACCCCTCCTGGACACAACCCCCCACCACCGACCTTCTTGGACACCCCCCTGGACACCCCCAACCCTCTAGACAGCACCCCCACCCGTCCTAAACACCACCCCCACCCCCTACCCCCTCGGACACCCCCTAGACACCCCCCAACAACCACCCACACCCTTGGACAGCCCCCCACACCCACCCACCCCCTTGTAAACTCCCCTGGACACCCCCCGACCCCTCTGGACAGCCCCCACCCCTCCTGGACACAACCCCCCACCCCCGACCTGCTTGGACACCCCCCTGGACACCCCCAACCCTTTGGACACCCCCCTGGACACCCCCTGGACACGCCCCAACCCTCTCGGGGATTTATAGAAAACGATGAAAAATTAGTGAAATCATAAAATTAGTCAATATTGCAAGTCGAACAAATAGATCTAGGGATGATAAATAAGATTATGGTGCCAAAACGAGTTAAAAGGGTTCGCAATCGAATAATCTTAGCTAGTTTCAACAAAAAAATCACAACACATATATATATACAATCTGCGAAAAAAAACGAACGAGTGGGAGGATTACCTGAGTGCTGCGAGTTTAGATGATTGATCAGAGGAGATTAAATATGAGAAACGATGATCGAAAAACGAATCTAAACCAACGCAATGGACGAGCCGATTCGGGTTTACGCGCGAGAGAGACGAGTCGCGACTGTCGAAGGTAAACTCGCGAATGACAATCCAAGGGTCTGGGTAAATTTTTAAATGAGTTATCACGTCGGTTATTCAATAACCGACGTTATAATTTTTTTAAAAACATTTATAACGTCGGTTATTGAATAACCGACGTAAAAACCTTCCTCCGATTCTTTTTTTACGTCGGTTATTTTATAACCGACGTTATAAAGCGCTCAAAATCCGCGTTTTTTTACGTCGGTTATTCCATAACCGACGTAAAAAACATCTGCGGAATCTTTTGTTACGTCGGTTATAAAATAACCGACTTAACAAAAGAATCCGCGCGATTAATAACGTCGGTTATAAAAATAATCGACGTTAAAGGGGTACCGAACCAGGTTTGTACGTCGGTTATTAAATAACCCAGGTAAAAAACCTCGTTTTACATATTATGACGTCGGTTTTATATAACCGACGTAAAAAATGGTGACGTAAAAAACGTTTTCTGCACTAGTGTTTCAATGTCTAAAACCACCCTAGAAAACTCCGCCTCGGTACCAGGGTCCCAACTCCACTGATGGCGCTCAAAACGGACTGCGGATGCATCCACGCCATCCAAAACAATAATCTTGAAAAAACTCTAAGCCACATAACGTTCGTGTCACTCCACCGAGGCTCCCCATCATGGGATTTAAAACCCCCAAAACCATCTCATATTATCTGTCTTGAGCCGTGGTTTGCACTGATGTAGATGACATGCAAAACAGACACCCATAGTGGGAGATACGGGTGTCCGAAATCAGAGGGGACAAACCCATTTTGCTGGACCAGCCCGGTCTGGGCCAGCCTGCGCCGGCTGGCCCGATTTGCAGTGCTGGCTCATGGATCAGCTGCATGGGCCGGCCATGGACCCATGGTCCACCTACAGACCAGACCTCATGGTTCGTCAACCTTACTCGTGAAGACCTGTCGAGGGTGGGTCTTTGTTCCCCAGCGGGGTCGCGCACCGTGACCCCTGTCCTCTACGTCAACCGGCCGCCGCAGCCGGTCGGTCCTCCCACTCACTATCCCCCCCAAATTTCCCTCGGCCTCTCCAACTCATCCAACCGCCAACGCTAACCCACGCTCGCCTGGCACCTCCACACTCGCCCGACCACCTCTGCCCTGAGGAGCCCGCTCGCCCGACCGATGCCCTCCCTCCAGCCGCCCGCTCTGCTCGCCCGACAAACACCCTCCCTATAGCCTCCTATTCTACTTGACCGTGAGACCTGGATGCCTCCTCTAAAGACTGGACATGCCGCCACCCGCTGACTCAGACTGCCACCGCTACCTCGAAAGGCCATATCCTCACCGGAAAACACCCATCACAACCCAAAAAATCGTGAGATGATTACGATCGCCTCGGGACATAGATTTCTATTCTAAAAAGTGTGCCGAGTAGCTCAGAAATAGAAATACGCATGTATGGGATTCGTTCAATGATCAAACAGCAATTCGACGCATAATTAAACTTGAAAGAGGGGGGTTCAGAAATGAAAACTCAAAACGAAAACTCCTACCTGCAGGGGTGTAGCCTGGAGCTTCGCCGCACACGCCGCTACCGCGCCCACCGCTTGATGCTTCCTTCATCGGAGGAGGGAGGTGGAGGATAATTGGTGATGGGATCTCCTTGGTTGAGGCTTTCCACCAGGAGATTAAAAAATGGAGAAAGGGTGGTGGTGATTGTGCTTAAATAATGAATTAAATAACTTTTTATTAATCCTTTAATCATCCACGTAAAGACCCAATTCCAAAACTCCTGACAGGGTCAAGGTTAAGCCCCCCTTAGAGTAAACACCACCTCTTGAGGACAATGATAGTCTCAAAATTTTAATCTGAGGCATCGTTCAAATGTTATAAAATTTAATGACTAAGGCCGCTAAATTATAAAAATTCCCCTCATGGAATTTTCCACAAAAGGCCCGCTCCCACGAAACATACACCCCTACTAGGGTAAATGGCACACTATGGACTTAATCGTGCCCTCAGTTTCCCCATATGAGCTACCTTTTAAGAGATACATGCATTTAACCATTAAACGAAAAAATTAATTAATTAATTATCCGTTTCATGTTCTATTCACAAGATAGGGTTCCCAACGTCCCGCACCGACATGTTTTATGTCGTTCATAGGGTAAACACCCAATTTCGGACCCATCCATACTCTCATATTTAGAATCTGAAACACCATTTCGGTGTTATCCCATTTATTTGGAGTGCCTAGTGTGAATGCACTGAAAATTTAATTTCGGCCACACCGGGGCTCAGAATCGCACACCGTCTGAAGGCACTGCTCTGGAATAACATCAAGAATATTCCAAAGTCTTTTATAGAAAAAAACAGTTTCTTACATTGTATTTATCCTAAATTACATGTAAGGTATCCTCTATCAATTAATTTTTTATTTATATGATCTATAATGATTTAATGAGATTGGTATCCTCTACTAGATTCATTATTTCACTTACATTTAGGGGTCGAGATCATTTATCATCTTCTGAGGGAATGACCATGTGATCTTCTTGAGGATTCTGGAATGAGAGTTGGAATGGAAGAGTTCATTTCCATGTCTAAGATTTTTAAGATTATACTATAAGACCCGGGTACCTTCTATATCCATACCTAGGTATACCCCTTTCCCCTTTTATAGCATACACTACCTCAACTGGTTAATGTATTTTGGGAATGAGTTGAATCCCTTTCTTGGATTATAGAAGTGGTGTGTCACCTAGTAACCTATGAGGTCCTAAATTATACGAGGATTGTGGTTACTAGATTCCATTGGGGTTTTCATATTTACATGATATTATCTATGAATATCGACTTCAGTAATTGAGAATTCTTCAGTGTTCTGAGAACTTATAGCTATACATGTATTGTGTTTTATGATTATAGGAGCTATAATGACAATGAATTATTAGTATATTTGGGTCCCCTAGTGTTTGATAATTCTTGGAGAATTCTTATTAACTTCCTTTTGTTCACTACTTAGTGTTGAGAGCCTTGATCTAACTTTTTTTTTCTGGATTTTGTTATTATCTTACACCAAGACACCTCCAGTACAAGGTGTCGAGTTGATTGTTGCTTCATTATACATTTATGGTTTCTGAATTATCCTATTTAGAATTTTTATGTGAACCCCTGCATGCACCTTTTTTCCAAATGTGTTTTTTTATTGTAGGTGATGTATTGGTTGAAGATGGATTTGTGACGGTGTGGTTGGAATGGATTGTTCAGAGTTGATTACTTATGACATTGGTGGATGCGTTGTTTAAATGACATTGGAGTTATAAACAACTGGTTTTAGTTGGATTTGTTCATGTTTGGATCCATCTTGTATGGAGGGTCCTTTTCACTTGTATTATTTTCAGTTTTTTATTTTAGTTTGGTTGGTATTTTTTCCCTTTTTCCATTACATTTTTCATAACTATTTTCTTTTGGAATTAAGTATATTTATGATGCATGTGGTGCATTTTTTTGTTTATCATTTATATATATATTTCTGAAATTAATGTTTTATTTCAATGATGTTATCTATTTATTATAGGTAATAATAGGTTAAGGCCACCCAATGTGTCTGATAATCCTACTCAGTGCAAGTCACCATCCCCCAGTCTATTGAAGGTAGTATTGGGGTGGAACACAAGGCTTATCACATATCCATGTGAGTCCATGGTGGGACATTCCTTATTATAGTGGTATTAGAGAAATTCTATCCTATGGATGGGTATTGGTGTTAATAATCAGGTGAGGATTAGATTAAAAACATAGAAAAATGTTGTTAAGTGGGTCTTCAGTGAGATCAATAGAATAGAGAAACAAGAATAGGTGTGGCATATAAAGTATCATTTTATATAGACTCTAATAAATATTTGGTCAACATAGAACACAATTAAATTGATTATAGGGTACATGTTTGTTGGTACATTCATCTTTTAGTGGCCAGTTACGATCTATGATGTACTTATTATTTCAACTAATTCAGATATGTTTATTCCTTATAGGTGAGTAATACAAATTATAGGATTCCACCCACCAATATCTAGCTGTATTTGGGTATAGGGATGTGATAAGCTCAGGAATGTGGCTAATCCTCTCAACACCATATAGCGAGATATGATGAGCTATTTATTTAGACTTGGTTGAGAGGAATTATCACCTTATGATTTGAGTAAACCTACCATCCATTACAATTTATGTATATATTTCTCAGGGAGTGGATGATAGTTATCACCGTGTTGGATGATACTACCTATATATTGGAGAAACTACATTAATTCATTGGTAGAGGCAGCATTATTTTGTGAAGTGATCCTTATCGATGGGTTATATGTTATCAGCAAGAGTCTAGGGCTCATTTCATGATCTGGTTCAAACATATTCTTATAAAACCAATTTCATGTATTTAAAATTATATATGGAACTACTGTGTAATATTGAATTATTAATTACTTGTGATATTTGGATTTATCACATATGGTTGGAGTCTGCACACTTTTTTAGGATGAAGTTCTCATTAGAGAATGTTGAACATTTTTTAAGATGGAACAACCATTTTAAATACACATCAGACAATGTGAGTTTCGTGAGGTGTTTACTTGGAATGTGTTGTGGGGATTTTTTTAGATATTTTACACGGTAGGACTCCATATAAAGAGTAATTATGATTATCTTGAGTTTTTATATGAAATCAGATGGTCTAGAGTCACTTTAGAGACCATGGATGATTTGAAATCCTAGTCGAAGTCCACCCTGATTATGGGAACATAACGTATTTTCACCAGAAGATAGTGGAGGGGTGTTGTGGATGAAATTTACATACCATGGATGATGGATCCAGACATCTCAATGTAATAGAACAAGATTTTTTTTACACGAGGTTATCTATGGATACACTCTTCAGGTACTAATGACCTAAGTTGTGGATGATGTGTTTAATGTATTCTTATGCATGGAAGATAAATGAATTGTATCAGTTTGTAACTCACTCCCATTTTCTCATAGACATTAATATTTTTTCATTGGAATAGAATGTTATCCTAGTAATCATATAACCATAAATTAGTTATTAAATTGGAACAACAAGATAGATTGTTTTCATCCATAAATATTCTATTAATGTTGAGCATTATCCCTTTGATCCTTCTGGTGGAGTGAGTTTACCTCTAGTGGAGGAATATGACTTTTTTGGGAGTGACATAATATTAGGAAGTAAGTTTGATTCTAGTCATCATAGATTTATTTCATTACCCTCGGTAAGAATCATGGGGTTTTGGCGTTTTCATGGATAAGGTGGGTTCTATTTATAGTAGTGAGCAAGATTCATTAGGTGGGTCAAGTGAGGATAACCCTCCATTTGTTATGATAATCACTCATTAGTTTCTATACCTATTTTTTGGGAATTTTTAATATAAAATACATTACCACTATTTTAATGTTGAGGAGTTCATGAATGATTTATAGGGGTTACCTATGGACAACCCCTATCATGAAAATATTGTAAGCTTCAACCTACATACTGGGTATGGTGAGAACCTCTACAGAGTGGTGATGTAGTAAAATGAATAACAATTAGATATGATACATGATGGATACTATTATGAATTTCAATTCAAGTGGTGTGGAACCTAAATTTTTGTAGTGTCACGGGCCTATGAAAACTAAGACCACGGGGGTTCTGGTGGTCAATGTAGTGAAGCAATAATGTATAAATTGGAATTCTTAGACAATGGAATTTATATTTGAGGAGTGATGTGATCATGTAGGATGTTGTTATTTTATGTATGATTCTAACATAAAAGGGTAGAAATCGATCACATTTTGTTAATGGTTGTACCAATACAACATTATTTCTTAGGAATCACACTAGGGGATTTATGTCAACTAGTGCACTAATGTGACGAGAAACTCTTAGATGAAAACCTAGAAGGGTTTTCCTAAAAATTGGGAAACACATCACCCCCTTACTAATATAAACATTGATAATTCATTAGTGTATATGATTAGTATTATAATCTCCAACCTGATTAAGGGCCACTCTTATCATGTGTGATCCTCGATATATCATTCATAATAGTTTATTTTATTTTAATCAACCATTATAGAACATAGTTTGTGTAAATGAGGAAGCTATGTTGGGGGTTTGTTGATATTTATCACTCAAGTAGTTATTTCCTTGGGATTGGAGGTGATATAATAGGGTTATCTAAATGGTCAAAACTATCCATTGTGGATATTGGTAGATTGGGAAACCCAATGAGAAGTCGATTGGCATTGACCAGCTGGATGAGGCTATTATTATGACTGACGTACTCATCGATAACATTAAAAAATAAGTGTCGACAACCCTATTAGGAGACCATCAATTGATTATGTGTTTCTGTTTGAGATCAAGATAAAAAAGTTGACAAAACATGGGAATTATAGAGTCTATGTTTTTGTGGAAAGATCATTCTATGCATAGGCTATGAGCTTGAGATAATGGATCATGTGTGTTGTTGGATATTTGTGGTAGATTTTGATGGTGAAAATATTTAAGAGCTTGTGTTGTTGAATATTTATTACTGTGTCATGACAAATTGGTTTCCCTCAACGAAGACCATTAAGAATAATACTTAAAAGCTAAAAATTATAGAAATACCACTATGTTTGATTCTATCAAGTTATGTTTTTGGGAATATAGATAAATTCATGTTAGATTTATCCCATCATTTAAGTTGGGATGACTATTAGATAAATGTTGGAAGACGATTAAATTATGCCTTGGGTGGATTCTTGACTCTATTTCTTCATGGATAATATGAAATAAAGGCAGTAACATTGCTGATTAATGAATGAATTCAATTTTAAAGGTAGTGGTGTTCCATGTTTGGTTAGAGATTTCATCTCATAGGATACATATTTCACATGATATAGCATGGGTTCTTTCCATGTGGTGATATTTTTAAGAAATATTTTGTATCATCCCTAGTCATTTTCTTTTCATGGATGAAATGATTTAAGATGGGTAGGATATTGTTACTCGGGGTTTTACCCAAATAGTAGTCAATAATTTTTTGAATTTTAAAGTCACAAGAACCTCAAAGGGGTAAAACATAAATATTATCCTAGTTAATGACATAATAATTTTTATAGTTCTATTGTATTTAGAATACATAGTTTACCCTTAGGTAAAGCCAATAATAAAGAAGAGTATTGCAGAGCTATGAAAATAATATAATAAAAATATAGTAATAATTTAAAGCATTCATGTGATTTTATTATAACACACTAATATATATTAAACAAATTCTTCTATGGGGAATCCAAAAACTGGGTTGAATCAGTAGTATGGTTTTTACCTCAGGTGTGACATAATTATTGGTTAAATCATGTTCTGTAGGGATTTTAAATAGATTATAGTTGTAAATGCTCAAATTAAATGAAATAAAAAATTGAATTAATTTAATATTTAACCTAATATAATCTAAATAATACACTCTTTAGAAAATTTAATGGTTTAGATACACAACCCTATTGATTTAGGGGAGATGGGGGATTATTAAATGGTGTAGTCCATTTAAGAATAACTCAGTGTTGATGACCAATGTCTTTTTATCATTAATATTTATGTATTTTTTATGAATATAGTTCCATTATAAATAAAACCGATTTTGAAAACTTTTCCCACCATTGATCGATCCATCTATATAGTTCATATTTTTTATATTAATTTATTTCTTCATTGTGTTTCATGGTGATTTGATATTAGACTCAAATCATCTAATAAAAACTAGAATATTACTAATCCTGTTGAGTTATGAATTAATTTTTAATATTTGTATTTGAAAGTCATCTCTTTTATAAATATTATTTTATTATTGTTTCAACAATTCTATTTAAATTATATAAATAAATAGTGACCAAACAAAACATGGCTAGTGTTTATTTTTTATTTTTATGTTTCATGGTCTTCTCCCTATGTTCGTCATTTTTTCATCATCATTGTTTATTTGGCTAATGTTTCTTAATATTTTGGTAAACTAATTAAATTCTTCAACAATCATGGGATCCATAGATTATATTTTTTGGCTATGAAATGTGGATTGAAACATGAAAGAGGTATGATATTGGTGACATGGAATCAATGAGGGATTGCATGATAGAGGCTTCATGGCATGTGAATCACATGTGATGAATCTTATATTTGAGGAATTGAAATATTATTTTTTACAATAAATCATGTTCTAAATCATAATTTTGTCCCAAATTTGATGTTAGTAAAAATTGGTTGTGATCATTATGGATGTATTGAATGATGTAATTAAAGGAAGGAGAAAATAAATTGGAAGATGAATTGTGGTCCTAATGTTATAGAAACTTCTTGACTACATGTCATGTGTTTCAATGGAACACATGCTTTGTATTCCCCTTTTTAGGTGGTGTTATGGTTTTAGTGGGAGTTAAGGATCACACATAAATGTAACTATAGTACACTAAATTTGATCAATACCTAAAAATGTTGACATATAGTCGTAATACAGACCTTGGGACCCATGTGTCCCTATATTCTATGTGTGTTGGGCCACAACCCATTTACCTTTATAGGTTCATGTACGTGAAGACATGGTAGATTATGAGTACCCTAAATATATGACACATCATGTTAAATCCCTGCACACCATGTGGTCTAGTTGATATATACCTTCTTGAATAGTAGAACACAACTAAGTGGATTTATTGAGGAAACACACCATATACTGTAGGGCATGCCATGTAATTTACCATTACCTATGATATTAAGGTCAAATGTATGTTTTCCCTTTATTATTCAAGGTAGAGTTGGTATCTTATATGTTATGATTAATATTCTCTTGGGGAGTCAGTATTTGGACCATGTGAGGATGTGGTTATGATCCCCTGCTTGTGTAATTCGATAATGTCTTATTTCACCCACATTATGGTGCATGGATCCTCAATCATATGAGGATATGTTTTCCCAATATATAGTGCAAAAATGGGACATAAATCCTCCACTATAGTCATTATATCACATATAGTTATGGATCAATGATCCTCCAACATTTTTCTAAAGGAATAACCAGATAATATATTTGATACTTATGGACTCTGAACTGGTATTGAAGTGTTTTTTTGACTATCTGATGTATTTGAGATCATTCTATGGGGCCTGAGTTCCTTCTATGAACATACATTGCTCAAATCATTTCCCTATAGTAGCTTGTTCTACATTTTTTGTGAGAATTATTTGATAATGAGAAAACAAAAATCAGTATATTCTTTGTTTTACATCATATCATAATTTTAGAGACTATTAACAGACTCCCCTATATGAGAAACTAATTTCAGTTTTATTAGATAAGCATATATTTATTTCAAATCAGATATTTATTTAACATTTTTGATAACTATCATAACCAGAAATAGATACATATATCTAATGAAACAAATAACCAATATAAATATGATAAATTTACACAATCAATTACACTAAATGTTACCCATTATCAGATAGATACTGAAATATAAAAAATAAGAAGCGAAGAAATTGTTAATTGAAATAAAATAAGTTTCTTATGTACCTATTCGTCAAAGATATCAAACCTTATGTTATTGTGTGTATTTTATGAGATATAACATTTATATTATTGAAATTATGTAAAATAAAGAAATTTTATATCTTTGATCATTTGACATGGTATCCAAGCTAGTTTGTATAGATTGTGTTTTTTTACAGGACCAAATAGTGATGGTATAGGGAAACTAAATTACCCTCAGGGTAGAATTTGGTTTTTTAGAATTAGTTTAGTTATTTTTGGGTATTAATATAAAATAAAAATAGTGAAAACACTGGGGATATGTCTAGGGTATTATTCTGAGTGATGGGAAACATCCTTAAATTTTATTGAAGTTATGAGTATATGGGTTTACAATAAATAACACCCATATTTGGATACTAGACATTAGATGTTGTTATTTCATAAATACCCATTGGGGTAATCATAATGAAAAGTCTAGTTGATTAGTAACTCAATATTCACTTAATTCACAATGAGTGTCCCTAAGAATGAAGACCTAGATTAAAACTCACGGGGAATATAATTTTTCCAATAACATTCTATTTATGAGGCATTAAAAAGTATTTATTATGTTAAGAAAATATTATAAGTATTATGATATAACCTAACCTAAATAAATCTAAATTAAACATTGATTGATTTAGGTTGAACTGGAAGCTAATGTATTGGTTTTAATAAATAATACATTTCGATGTTATGTTTTTGAAAAGATCATTTATGAGAATTATCTAATGATTGTAATTATTCATAACTCATGTTAAGAACTTTTTAATTTAGTAAAGGATTATATTTGAATGAACCAAGTAAATAATGGATGTAATGGAAAAAAGAAATTATTGGAAATTGAGGAACCAAAATGGATAGAAAAGGACTTGAATATATTCTTATTATTATCAATAAAATATCTAAATGTTCAATTAAAATCATGAGACTTTACAAACTTTTGATACTACCAAAAAACAGAAGAATGGATTCTCATAGAAGATTAAGTGATAAAGATGATGACGGAATAAAAATTCATGTTCGTTAATGTAAAAAATGTGGGTATATAAACCTAAGAGAACATCTAAAAGTAATTGTAAGATGTTTTTTCTATGGAAAAGGGTGTAATAAAACAAAAATATAAAATAGAAAAATAAGAGTTTTGTTACCATGATAGGGAAACATAATTTTTTTCATAAGGGCCTACTAACAACTCGATGTTTTCAATGTGTGAAATTTGGTAACTATGAAAACCATTTCACAAATCCAAGGTATTAACTTGGAAATCAACACCAATAACCTATTAGACTATGGTAAAGAATAAAATACTATTCAATGACTACTATAAAAGTGGATTGACATAATTAAGTGGTGCTTGGTACACATATTATTCACTATATATCCACAGACATTTTATTACCTGTAATTTTTTCCAAAACCATTATCTATTGAATTTTAAATAAAAAACTAGCTGAATTCTTACTCTATCTATGGTTTACAAATATCTTTCAATGTTTTTGGGATTAGGATTCATAAAAATCTTATTATCTTTACATTATTATTGAACTATTCCAAGGGAAAATGATATATTTCCTCTATTTAAAGGGGTAATATATCCCCAAAAATAATATCTTGATCCATGTCTATATTTTATATATTATTAGATATTTTCATTATTAGTTAATGATGAAAATTTCTAGGATTTAATTTTTATTATTTTGGGAAAATGTAATTCTCAGAGATTTTACTACACAGTTTTCTATCAAATAAACTTTGTAGTGATAAATATTTTAATATAAAACAATTAACTAAAATAATTTGGGACATATTATATGAATATAATTAATAAAATTTAGGAAAAATAAATCCATTAGTAAATAATTGAAATAAGTTTGAAATGCATGAAAAATAGGATTAATAACATTTAATGTTTTGAAAGCGATTTTTTCAATAAAATAATTTTTATTTAAATATATTATTTTCATTTAAAATGAATCTTTTCAAATTATAGAATTTTAATTTTTTTAAAATGAAATTCATTTTTTATCTCATCATGAAAATTTTATCTTATGGTATGTTTTTATGAATTTTCTAAAATAATTAGATGTAAAATAATTTTGAAAAAATATACCAATTTTGATAATCTCATACCTTTTATGATATTATAATCATAAAAGAAAGATTTAAAAGTTTTCGAAACACTTTCATATAAAAATTATATATTAAAAAATTAAAATAAATCATTTAAAAAATACTGGGTTGTCTTTATAAAGCCCGTGTTTAATGTTATAGAATCTTAAGTAATATTTTACTCTAAAAATTATTTTTATTTTCTTATATTAAAAATTAGTTTTCATAAAATATATAAAATAAATATAAAATAATAGATTTCATATTTTATATTATAATTATCATATTATTTAATTCTATAAATTCAATTTTTAGGCATAAAATCATGATTATAATGATTAAAGTAAAGGACCATGATAATTATGAAAGGATTATTTTTAAAGGATTGATTTAATAATGTTATATAATTTTTTAATAAACTAAAATTATATATATTATATAATGAATATTTAATGAGTTTTAAACATATATAAAAATATATTATCACTTATTTCATTATGGATTAATTTTATATTATATTATAAACACTCAATAGGTAAAACATAATTTTTTTCTACAAATTTGTTTTCTATATATTATACATATAAATCTAAAAATAATTTATAAATTTTAAAAAATTGATTTATACTAAATAAATTAAAAATTATTTTTCATAACATCAATTTTTTAATAATTTATAACTTATATTAATTGAGTTAAAACAAGTTACTATGTTAATTTTTTTTGTAAAATGTAAAATTTTCCTAGAAAGACTAAAAACATTTTTAAAACAAGGAACCAAATAAATGGCTAAGGGATGATCGACATTTCCACATAATATACTTAACTAGATTCATTTTTTTCATTTTTGAACCTCTAATAGTGTCATTCCATACTTCGAAAAAGTAATGCGTATTTATTAAAATTCAATTTTCATCACTTATAAAAGGATTCAAATCCACCACATTTATCAACCCATTTAAAATCTTCAGATAAACCAAAAATAAACCATAAAATATCATAAATATTTTCTCTTTTTCTTATAATCCTTTTTTTTAAAACCATGATAAATATCATTTTGGTTTTACCAAAGGGAGAACATCTAAAGAGAGACATAATATTCCCAAACTATCACTTTGAATTGGTTTCTCCTACTACCCCCTAAATATTATGTATACATAAGAGTATTATAACATAAAAATTTGTGATATTTTGAAATATTAGTATACTAATTGAATATTCAGTTTATATCTTTATCTAAAGAAATTTGAAAAATGAATACTTTGCCTTGCGTATGTGCGAACATCAGCCACAATGAATGACATGTTCTATTTTTCTTTACCACATAAAATTGATAACTATAATGGTATATTTATGATATAAATACGATATTAATGAAATATTATTAATTTAGGAATATAATTTTGATATTTTATAAGTGATAATAACAATAAATGGTCATAATAAACCTAACTGCCTAAAATGATTATATGTAGAAAACTTTTTTAATTTGAGCCCATTTTGGAAAACATATAGTACCTAATAAATTTTATTTTAATTTAATATGTAATGATATAAATCCTTAAAATTATAGATATTATAAATCTAACTTACAAAAAATTTGACCATGGTCAATATATATAAGATGTTCCAGAAAAATATATCATATGACCTCATGTTACCACCATTAGTGAGAATTATTTAAAAAAATAAATATAATATGATGATAAATAGAAATTAAAAAATAAAATAAATATGAAAAAGATTATTTAGAATGATTTTAATATATTTAATTTGATTATCCAAGATGTTAGGTCCTCACACAGAATGATTCCATACCCCATGTAAGGGTTTCTACATCTCAATATTGATTTGTTCTGATGTGATTTGTATTCAACATTTGTACCCCTTTTGTGACATAAATATTAAACATGGATATATTTTTATCATAATATTTTTGAAATATAATGGATTGAAAAATCCATATCACATTATAAATCTTTGGGTTTTTATTCAAAAGATATTGAAGTTATAATTGGTTTATGGACTCAATTTTTATTTCTAATTGGGACTTATGTTGTTTTTCTTAAGTATTCTTTAATGGGTTCCAATATTCAACCACTTAAATATTATAAATTCTAAATACACATTACTATTAATTTAATTACTTCTTTCAAACAAGAACTACTATGTTGGTTGATTCCTTCTTAAAAGTAAATTCATTATTAAGTTTAATACCAAAACATTCTAATAGAGTTTTCTATTCAATGTCTATATTTTCTCTTCCATTCACTATTATCCTTTCCTAATTAAGAACATAAATATGGGTTATCTCATTTTATCCTCATATATATTATTAACAATTTTATATATAATTTTTTATTATCCATTTTTAGGAAGTGTTATTTTAAAAAAGGAATTTCAAAACAAAACAATTGATCTTCTAAACCGCCATAATTACTTTTATATTACATGTTGTATTTATTTTCTCTCTATTAAAGTATTATTTTCATTTAATTCATACATAATATGTATCTATTTTAATTTAAAATATACACTTAGTATAATGTAAAATATTTTTTGGGGATAATATATGTTTTATGTTCCCATTGTAATTAATTATTTGAAGTAATATTTATTTAAGGTTACTTCTTAATTTGTTATTTCATGTTAAGTACCACATCCATAAAATGTTTTATTTAAAAAAATATTTTTTATGAAAACAAATAATTTAATGGAAAACCCTCATGGTTAAATTTTGGTGTAAATATATGTAATTAGTTATTTCATTTTAAAAAACATTCAAATCACTTCCTAAAGCGTGACCGAAGTGGATAGTTTTTTCACTCTCGTTCAATTACATCAACTCTTGGGAATCATTATGATATAGAATTTTATTATTCCTTGGGAAAACAAGATGAAACCCACTTCTCATGTGTTTTCCATGATTATTATGTATATATGGTTTAATTTATACTTATGGAACAATTATGAATGTATATATTATAAATATAAAGGGTGCCCCATGGCTGTTCCTTATTCATTGGGTAATTTTTCCATTCATGAGATTTTATGAAATGGATTTGCGAGTGAACCCAATCCACCAGGTGAATCTATCCACTATGTTTATGGGAATTGGGAGTAAGCCCATGAAACCATATGACCTTATCCACTATGACATTATGGACATGGTAATGAGCCTTAATATATGATTATAATTTTATCTTTTATATTCTTTCCATATATTTTTGATTACATGGACATATAATTTCCATCCCTTATATTTTTTTTTTCATTCTCACCACACACACTTATTCAATGGTATATGATTTTTTATTTGAGATTAAAAGTTATATTATCATAAATTATAGGCAAATATTGTTATTACATGCCCTATTTTATAATATATTTCTCCCCTTTTCATGTTTTCTCACATGCTTAAAATCATACTCGTTTTACATTAACAATAATTTGAGATCAACCATTTATTTTGTTTCCATTTTCCAGGTTATGAATATTATTAAAATTTATGAGAAATATAGATGTGGGAAATGTTCCATTTAGTTATGGATAATTTTTCATAAGTATTATAAAAAAATTTCTTATATAGATGGTCCTCAATGACACAAAACTTTATGTTTTTGAAAATTTCAATTTATTATGATATTTAATGTTTATATTATGGAAATGATGTATAATAATGATATTTTTAGCTTTTATCATCACATTTGGTTTCAAATGTTTTTTTAATGTATGTTTTTTAAGACCACACTTGGGAGTGCAGGGTTGGGAACCTCATTACCTCTGCATAAAACCATTCTAAAATAGACATTGTTTAAAGGAAGAAATATGATAACCCTCAGAGTAATAAAAAACCTTCTCATGATAGTATAAAAATAAATTAGCATCATTATATTGTCATTAATTATCACCATACTTACTTTTAATGTTATCTAAACCCTACTCTAATACCATATATAAAAACCTTTATATAACCAAATCATGATTACATGATTTAAAGAAAGGATTTATTTTCCCTATATTCCCATGATCTTTTATGTTTATAGTTTTAGAGAATTAAGGAAACAATTACATTATAAAATATAACACTTATACATAATGAATAATTTTACCAAAAAATTGGTTCCTATATCGACACTCTTGTTTCAATCATGAAAACCATGCTTCATTCATGATGATTATACATAACTGAAATATTGACCTTTCATGTGTTTGTACACACTATTAAAACCTATAAAATAACATAAAAATTAAGGGCGAACATAAAAATCAAAATAAGTGATATAATAATAAGGAATACCCATTCATCAATTGAAATACATGAAAACCCAAGAGAATGTTTTCCTTTTTTACATGATAAATTGTGGAAAAAATAATCACTTACTTATGAAATCAACCCCATTTCATAAATTATTTCATAAAATATTTCATAGGTAATCATATAGTAAAAGAATAACCATGGAACTTATTTGAGACATCATATTCAGGCTAATCTTATAATAACCCTTATAAGAGCCCTTATAATCACATTTATAATGGAATAACTTCATCAATTAATTTTAACTTAATTTTTAAAGAGAATAAATCATTACTTAATGAATTATAGGGCTATATCAGACCCATAAATTATCATATATATAATTTCCAAGAACCATAAACAGAATAAAACACATAGGGGTCATGAACTTTCTTTTTAAAACCCAAAACAACATTCATTTGATCCCATAAGAATAAAAATTAATAGTTATCACATAAAAATAAGAATAAATAATATTTTCATTGATAACTATTTGTAATATAAATTTGACACAACAATTTTAAATGAATTTAATTTTTAAAACCATTAAATATTAAAAAAGAAGCTTTAAAACAAAAAATAGACCTGATGGAAGGAATGGTGATCATGTAGAAAAAGTTAGAGACGTTTTTTTCCACCTATACAATGAAAGTAAAAAATTACAATTATGGAACGAATTAAAACGATTAATTTTTATTTATAGTAAATGTATTATAAAGATAATAGAAATTATAATTATCAAATCATAGATGTGTATAGGAAAACATTCTTAATATAACATGGACATAGAGGGTGACACACTAGTTATACTATTGCGGTTTATTTTATATTATTTCATTTTATTGAGGGTCATTTTAAGATTCAAAAATTTATAAGAAACAAATTTAAAAATTTTATTGTCATTATGAGTCAGATGGTTAGCCTTCATGGTTAGGGGAAACTATGAACTACCCATGAGATGATGATAAAATTTTTATAGAGTTTATTAACACATTTAGGTGATGATTAGAAAAACCATGAAGAGTATACAAGAAAACCATACATCTTGGTGACTGTGTGAGGGTTACTCAAAAAAATTTGTTTATTAATAGGAGAAATTGTGAGGCCTCACCTGTATGAGGTGTGTTTTATAATTTAGTGGCTCTCGAACAGTTTTCACATAGTTTTGACAATCATACATATAATCCATGCAGTATTCCTGGGTTTTTAATTTCTAAAATTTCTAGTTTTTTCCAACTTATTTTTAATCATTCGGGCCTCCATCTATTCTCTATCTCATTCAAAAGAACCATGGAAACATGAGGGGATTCACTCCTCCCTCCTTCCTTCATTTGGATATCATCCATCATGGTTTCAACAAGAATATTCCTTCAAAAGTCACTATATACACCTTCTTCTCTTTGATTCCTCTATTTAATTGAATTTTTCCTTTTAAAACATTATATATCATGTTGCCTAATATTTTGATTGGGTTTGGACGTAATAACGGGGACGTGTTCAAATAAGGGTTGTATCTTCAGGTTTGGAAGCATAGATTTTGTGAAGCAACTCTATCTTTGAGAGTATAAAATTGTTATAAGGAACTAATAATTAGAATAATCTAAAACTTGTGAAATGTAATTTTGAAAATATAAAAACTCAGTAAAACATTTTATTGAATAATTCATACGTGAGATTTGAATTTTTGACATTCCAATTATTTCTAGAATTATTTTTCTAGAGTAAATATCTCATTAAAATAAATTCAAAGACTATTTATAAAGATCTTCATCAAAGGATTAAATCATTAATATTTTTAAGGTAAGTAATTAATTTCAATGGTTTATTAAATTCAAATTTTAGATATTCTGTTCATTTTGAAAATTGTGATTTATCTGGATTTATTTAAGGATTTTCTTGACCAGAATCAAATTGTATTTCTTATTTATACTTAATAGATATATATTATTGAGAGAGTTGATATAATATAGTCAAATATTTTTGAACAACTCTATTATTATCTGAATTTATGCATTGTAAATCACTTTTTAAAATCAATTATGACATTTTGAGATTTTTAATACTCCTTTACTGTTATACGCTCTTTTTAGTCAACATTAATATCTTTTTGAATTTAATTTTAGGAAAGTATTTTGGACATACAAGTTATAGTATTATGATGTGTATTTTTCCTACAGATAAGAAGTTTTTCTCTTTTACTATTCTCTATGAACATTATCTAAATAATGAAAGATTTTCTTCAGAAGGACAATGCTACTTTTCTTTTTTATGTTGTGGAGAAAACTGTGAGGTGAGCAAGTATTAAAAAAAATACACCTTTTATTTGTTTTTTTGGAGTGTCAGATTATTGTACTATTTTTTTTATTGAGGTTACATATAAAACCACATAATGGCCCCATAAAATCCACGTGATTAGGTTTAAAATACTTACACTCATTTTTTGAGGTCCTCATGACCTGTTTAGTGAAAATCATCAAACCCTCGGAGATAGAGTTGTTCGAGTGGATTAGGGTATCTTTGTTCCTCGAACCACAATAAAAATTTATTTATAGTTTTCTTTAATATTTTTATTTATAATCTATTCAGGTGTTTTCTAAAGGAAACAATTCTCTTCCTCTTGTGTTATTATGTTTTTTCATCTTAAAATAGGTATCAATGTAGTTATATATAAAAAATAATATTAATATTAAGTAATATTTTTGAAAAGTTTTATGTAATGAAGTATTTCAATGAATGAACTCAAAGAATTAATTTCATGGATTAGAGATATGAAAATCAATGATGAA
This sequence comes from Viscum album, assembly GCA_963277665.1. NCBI lineage: Eukaryota > Viridiplantae > Streptophyta > Magnoliopsida > Santalales > Viscaceae > Viscum > Viscum album. The sequence continues at coordinate 69,629,257 of OY728126.1, forward strand.
AATAATGGATGATGGGTGTGAAGTCCCATACATAGTTCACTCAATTGGTACTGAATCCATTTCGCCACATGGACTCAAGTGAACCTCCCTTTATGTTAGAGGTTTATGAATAGAAGTTAGGGAATACAGTAGTATATTGGGGAGAATATAACCTCGTGAATAAAGAATCATATCGGTGGAATATTTAGATTAAAAAAGGAAGAATAATGAATAACTGAAACTAGAAGGTAAGCCATCCAATGTGATAAATGAAAAACTACAACCATATCCAGTATCACATCAAAAATTACGTAATAGAATGTATTTATCAAAAAGTAATAGTAAGGATTGGATGTTTTCATAAAATAAAATACATGTTCAAAAATAACATAAAGACCAAAAAGACTATTTATAATAGCATCATGTGACCTATCATAGTTTTGTACTTCCCTACATACATGTTATAAAAAATCAGACATCAATAATTGGGATATTTCCCCTATCTAGTACTACTTCGAAATAATCTACTCTAGTAACATCGACGACCCAGATAGTGTGTGAGACAAACTCTATAGGCCAATTACAATGGTGTATATAAATATCTATTCAGTGCATATAATATGAGAAGTGTGATGATATAATGGTATGCATTAATACAAATTGTAATGAGAGCATATCTAGTTCCTGATGTTCACCAGGTTGACACTACCTTCTTCAATCGGTACCTAATAATCTATAAATATGTTAACATAAGTATACATATATATTGTCTATAAACATAGTCACATCAACAACCATATATATAGATACTTCTACTATTATGGGATCAGGGCATAACTCAGGCTTGTATGGTTAGTAGCATAAGTCTCCAAAATTTTAAGGTATGCTATTGTAGGTATCACGAGTATATAGGATGCCTCTCCTCAAATTACATCAGAAGGGTCACCATGCCCATTTATCATAGTCTATATGGTTCACCATGAATAGTAATCATAATACATTAGGTTCTTCATGTCCACTCATCATAATTCATAAAGTTCTCCATGCCTAGTTGTCAAGGATTTAAGGGGTAACATGATAAAATATCAAAATATAAGGATTACATGCCCAGCTATCACATTATAGGGATGTTATACTCGTATCTAATATAAACACGATCTCTATGCATGAATCATAATATAGTGACTCTATACTTGTAACTAATAAAAATAGGGCTACTATTCCCAAATTATATAGCGTAGTCTCCACGCCTGACTCACAATATGGGGTGACATGCCTGTATCTAATAAATATAGTGTTTCAGGCCTAGATCACATATTAGGGTCATAATGCCCAAATTATAAATCATAAGAAGCCAAAAGATGTAAGAAAGAGCCAATAGATGGTTCAGAGTATATTAAAATTTCACTTTAACAGGAGAATAAAAAAATTTCAGTTAAAACATGTGATTTGGTTATACCAGTCACTTTTATTTAATTTAGTATTATTTGATAAGAGTTCTATCCATTCTACACCACTTAATCAATCTATTATAATTCATTATATCAGCATTTATAGGTCAAATGAAACACACCTATGGGTGATTTTGTTATATAACCATGAAATTCAAAGATTCTTATAAAGGGTTCACCTAAAGGGGTGGCTCACGTTGAGGTTGAAAGCCTCCAAAATCATTTGGGATCTAAAGGAATCATTTGGTTCCATAATAGGAGACCAATTTAAAACAGATTCATTTTAGGTGAAACACTTAGTGAGAAAAGGTGTGGAATATGACACATAATATAAAGCATCACGACTTTGAGGGATCACCAATAAAACAACTAATTTATACCTATAGAGAAGCACATTTCCAATATTTTCCATTGGTTTGGTTCATATAAGAAGATAAAAAACTTGACAAACACCCTCTAAATAGGGTATAAGATCTCGCACCAAAATAATATCCTTTATAGAAATAAAAATGAAAAAAATATAGAAATTTGGGGAATCACTTATTGATTGCTATCAAATTAGATGATAAGAAGTCAAATCATAGTCATGGTGGATGATTTATCCAAGAACCTAGGTTGATGTGTGGCTTGGGAGCTCAAACAAGAGCATGAATGGACCTCCTACATTCTGGAAGAAGAAATACGAAAGGGTGTTAAAACATATAATCCCTTAATTTCAAAATGGTAATTTACCCAACATACCTGGGTCACAAGATTTTTTCACATAGTTCATGAAACCATGCACACACATTATTCAATTAACTGTCCAAAGGTGGACCTGATACGATTCATGCCCATGATTTGGGAATCCGCAAACAAACCTTGCTATATGGATCTGATAAAAACTATAGAGCCTTTTCAAGGGTGTGTGCCCTGGGTTAAAAGGTAAGAGAAAACTGTATGACCCACTTCTTCTCACTAAAAACCCCGAACTATTAGTAGAAAATGTGTGGACTTGGTAGTATTATTTCTACAGACCATGTACACAGTTCTTTCTCCCATAGGATAAGGTTTTAGGCTCGAAACAATCACTTGAAACCCTTTTTTCCACCATTAACACACTAGGAACTCTAATTGGTAAATATTATGGAATAAAAAAGGATATTTACATTATAAAAAATTGGATTCTTATAGTTTTCAATCATAAACTAACTCAACTGTGAGTTGACCTTCCAAGGGTGGTAGATTTATATCTGAGAACAAATCTGACCATTGCGCTTGTACATCAGCCTCCTCCTCCTGTTTCTCATCTTGTACACATACATTTGATCTTGGTAACCACACCAAAGAGATTTAATAGCCTCATATATCCTTCATTATATAGACAATGACGTGAATGAGATAGTCTGTAAAATAATCATAGATATCCAATTCAACATCCTTGAGATAATGAGTATGAGATGGGTCAGCATGAAAATAATTAAACTATGAAATGTAGAGGACTTCATGCATGGAATGGTACCTCTAAGGTAATGAAAAAATAATAGGATACTGACCTGACTCTATCCATGATTTCAAAATTCCCAACAATATGAGGTGCCAGTTCCCTTACCACCAAATCTATCTGTGCCAATGTCTGGGTAATACCCACAAGAAAACATGATCCCTGACCTCAAAATAAAAAGGTCATAAAAATAAATTAGAATAAAATTTATATCTATAATGATCATTATATATCTAATTCATGTTGAATTTAACCCACTAAAAGGTTTCTGACACATGAAAAGGACCAAGTAGAACTTCATATCCTCCCTCTAACCAAAATTGGGGTGAATAACATGACCTAACATATAAGGAATCATATGGATCCATATGGATTGTTTTATGAAATCTATTATTGTAGTCAAACACAATAAGAGGAATATTATTATCCAAATAACTACTGAAGATAAGGATTTCTGGTCGGAGCATTTCCTCCAAAAATAGTTCTGCCTGTTATAATAGACCATTGGTGTAGGGTTGACTGATTTTGATCAATAGTTCTTGTGTACCCAAATCCCTCTTTAACCCGTTCTAGAATAACGATGTGAAATGTGTTTCCCTATCTAAAATTATATTACAAGGGAACCCACATCGGGATATAATATCATGGACATATATTCATTCGGACTTGTCAACTGATAAAGTATACCTGATAGCAACGAAGTGGGCCACTTTCATCAATTTTCCACTAATACCCATACCACATCGATAACTCAATGAGAACTTGGTAAAAAAATATCAATATTCATTATGATGTCATCAAATTTCCATTTTTTCAATGGTAATAGCTGTAATAAGATATCATATCATTGATCTTCTACATTCACCTGTTGATATTTGTAACACCTAATGATAAAATTATCTATCTAATATTACATTCTATGCCACCAATACTAGTCACTCATATCATGATACAGCTTAGAAATACCTATATGAACTTCCCACTGAGAATTATGGGACTCTCACATTAGCTCATATCTAATATTTATAGGAACCAAGATATTTCCATGTATATGTAATATTACTTGTCCGTCAATAGACCAATCTGAAGCTGGGTGCCCCCCCCCCCAAAATAATCTCTCGTAAGACCAAAACCATAGGGTATGAGAACTACCATTTATTTACTATATCAAATAGTTATAAGGTAACTAAGGGCCATCAAATTCCATTCATCAGTATAATCTTAAACATCTTGCGCTTGGGTTTTTTAGCTCAGTGCATCAACTATCGTACTACCATTTTCAAGAATATAGGAAGTTTTAATGTAAAAGTACTAAATGTATTCAACCCATATTTTCAGTCTGAGATTTAAGTCATGTTGTTTAATGATGTACATGGGGATCTTGTAGTTTGAATAATCCACAAATCAATCTTCCATCAAAAAATTCCTTAAAAAATTGTTGGAATGGACAACTGTTGATAGATTGATATCATGATTTTTTAATTTCATTCATGAGGCCTCATCTAGTGAGACCCGTGCACAATGAATCGATCCTCATGCATTAAAAACTTACCTATATCAATGCCTGATGCATCCCAAAATTCTACAAAGCCTATGATGGGATTTGGTAGTGTTTGAATTGATGTGGAAATAAAAATTCATTTTAGCTCCTAAAATTCATTCTCAAATAATTCAAACCATATAAACATAACAAAATTTGTTCAAATGCCTATAATAGGTGATTATAAATGTAAGAAGCCATAATGAAATGAAATTAATAACAATATAGACCTAAGAAACATAGTATATCAAATTAGTTATTGGGATACTCCCAGATAAATAAAACACTCACATTATCTGGTTAAACTGATACTCTTTCCTAGATAATATTATGTACAATGTAAACCTTGTTAATATAGATGTGACATGTTGTGATTTTACAAGATAACTGATTATCTTTTAATGGACACAAAATGATCTCAAGATGATTGGAATGGTCACTTATATAATGATAATACTCCATGATTTCATCCACAAAAAAATGACAATGGAATCTATGTAGGGATGGGGAAACCTGTACATCAATGACATGAATAAATCAAGTTTATTTTTAATAATAAACTCCATAACTAGATACTCATATATACTTTATCGACATTATAAATCCATTCATGATATATTTAACTTCCTAAATCATACATGATTATAATCCAATCTAAAATTTATCATTGAGAAATCCCTTTCTCCATGAATGTAGTCAAAGAGGTCATATATACTAGGTAAGGGATATCAGTTATTCATGGAATGATTTTCAGGTAATGTGAACAACACCCATCGACGATATAAATCCACATAGGCACGGTAGGGGATCATGAATTCCATACTTATAATGACACAAAATCCTATCATAGCACATGAGCCTTAGCCGGGTTGGTGAGGACTCTCTAGGTGCATCCAAGAGACCCAAGATCAAATCTGGGTGGAGGATTATTTCCGAGGTACTATAGAAGGTAATGTTCGGTACTAATGTAGCTAGAATAATTCATCCATCTGGGCCATTGGGACATCGGTTTGGTCCTCGGGTCCTTCAAGGCTTTCAGGCCACCCAAGGCCTTCGGGCCAGTTGATTCTCAAGGCCTTCTGTCTACCTTAATGGCCACTGGGAAAACCAAAGGCCTTCGGGCAACATGAAATGTAGACGTAGCAATCATAATTCAAGGGACAAGGCTTCAGAGGAGGATTCAAGGAAAGAACATTCATTGGAGCAGAGATAACAGGAATTGGAAGAATGAGAGGGTATGTCTTTGCCATCAGTACCAGGCCTATGCAGTTTTTCATTGGATAGCTATCCGCCCATCCCTATGATGGTTGAGTGCTGATATCATGACATATACTGGGGATGAGTAGTTCTATGTTGTCTTGTATGGGTGATTAATCTAAGACCTTTGGGTCATGTAATTGTTTCTAAGCCTTATGGCCTTGTAAGGGATCCACCTCACCCCTTGAAATATGGATTATGAAAAATAATAAAAAATTAAGGCCTTCGGGCCATTCTGAAAAAATCCTATCATATCGAGTATAAAGAGGCCCCATATAAAATTAGAGCCACCTATCTCAAAAGTGTAACAACCTATATTGATATACACTCTCTGAATGTATACCCAATTGGCTTTCATCTGTCATAAAACCATAGAAGAACTCAATATGAAGACAAAGGACTTCTATAGTATCTAGAGATATAAAAAATGTTAATATCATTTAATTTATAATTAAGAAATGATAAATTCTTCTACTAGAATATAAATTCAAATATTTGATATTCTAACACCCTTCTTCTCTGGTATAGGCGGCACTGAACAAATTTAGCAAGATCGATGACCTTATGCTGAACTTAACTACCCTAAGTGGGTCTGCTCTAATGGTATTATTTATTTGAAGCATAGATATAATGGAAACAACCTTATAATATTCTTTTATAAATGATAACACTCCTTATACTTATCTAGAGAGGTTATCTTGATCCCTCTCTTGAAGGAAGATTAGATATGGATTCTCTCTCACTAGGAACAGATGGAAAGGTCCTCTAAAAACACTAATGATTCCCTAACATAAGCTATAATTGGTACTAAATGTGTTCTATAGGACACTTGGGATTATTATGCCTAGGTTTCTCAGACTGGTTAAAAACAAAATAACTATTAGTGGGTCTCACCTGACTAATGTTTCTCCAACATGAAATCTCAAAGCATCACTTCTAACCCATAGTTGAACCACTTACCTCTCTCGATTCTGAACTGCTCTAACCCACACTGTCTGCTACCCTTATATTTTCTTAATGGATATTGGCTAGTTTACTATACAAGACATGGTATCCAATTAGAAAATGTTCCCCTAATATTGAATAGGATTCCTCAGGATAAACTTTAATCGTATCGCTTTTGTACGCTAATAAATAGTATATATAGGTAAAAATAATGAAGCATTAAAAAATGAGATGAGAAGCCCATAACAGACATATAACTATGACGTAGGCTTATGAAATCCATAGTATTATCATCCCTTGGGGAAATAGAAAATAAATAGAAATAGAATCTTGATTACAAATCCCTCTAAAATCACATCGAAGTACAGACTAGCCTGGTTCAAAATATCCCAAAAGATTTTAGAATATCCTCAAATCATATATGTTAAGATATTAAAAATATTCTTAGATAATTTCTCAAGATGTGAAAAAATTAATAAGTATATATCCATTAATAAATATTCATCATGGGGTAGAGCATCCCCTAAAAATGTCTGTGGATGTCACTATTGAAAATCTTGTGTGAGCTCACCCAAAGAAGGGGAAGGTTGCAGAACTAACAGTATAGTATTTATAAGCTGAATAAACCCCCTAAAAACATGACATCATCACCCTAATCAAGTATTATAGGAGGATTAATTTGTGACACTGCTAGAGGTATCACTGGTGGATCTGGCCCAAACACCTTCAGAGTGTGGTTATCAAAAGAATCTTGGAAAAAGATGTGAGGATGTTGTGGAAGAATAACTCTAAAAATTATAATCACACTTCTAATATTTTTTTTGATAATAGTAAATATCATACAAAAATAAATAGGATAGTTAATAGAATTTCTATATAAAATTAGCACTCCATTACCTACTCCAAAAGAATGGTTTTGGTGATAGAGTCAATCAAGAAGAATACAAGAGATAATGCCTACTACCCTTTACCTGGGTCGGGTCTAGGTCAAGCTCTGTGTTTCACTTTAAGGATTGTGATATACACAGATTCAATTAAAATTTATAAATGAAAAACAATTTAAATTTAAATTTAAATACATTTTTAATGGTGAAAAATTAATTTAGAATTCAGTTTCATTTAATTTAATTCTCATTTATATTAGATTTATATTTAAAACTTTTAACAATATAGATAACCATTTATAATTTATATAATCCCATACACCTTATATATTGATGCGTGGAATCTATTTAATCACAAACTCTCATATATCATGTACCTACATTAAATGTTATCATAATTAATAGAAATAAAATCAAATGAACCAAAAAATTCTACATATAATGAACACAGAATGTAAACTAGGCATGGAATAATATATGATATGTAAATACTAAAGTGCCTATGATGATGCATGATTAGATCTTCCTTACCATATCAGGCCAAGGGAAAAAATATAATCGTCAATCATAATAATAAACATCGCACATAATGTGTATCACCTAATGGTGTAATTAAATCAACTATAATTCGCATAAAACAAAATATGATATCTCATCCCATATAATTTGGATTTTCCCCCATACACTGGTTAGAAACTCCCAGGAATGTGCTCAATAAAAAACTATGACTTGTCATAATATACTATCTATTATCCCCAAATAGTAAGGCAATGAAAATACATCTAATGCCACTTTTTGATGTCCCATACCCAGTTCATTCAGAAGTAACGGAACCTGGATGGCCACATGGAATCAAGAATGCCTCCACATACACCAGAGTCTTCCAAATAGTAGCGACAATTCATGCTGGTGATGTGGGGAGACAATACCCTCATGATCAGAGTAACTGGGAAATAATTAGATACATAATTGATTCATAATAAATAAGTGATAGAAGATGGTAAAACATCAAATGTAATATATGGCTAATAAGAATAACCATACCATGTATGATATAAAATATGATGAAATTTAATTTGTACATAAATATTAAAAAGGTAGGAATGTCAGTAGTCATACAACAAAATAAATGACTTCAAAGAATAGAAAGACTAAAAAGACTGGATCAAATAGAATCATGATCCCAAGAATAATCTTATTCATCCCCATTCCCATTAATTAATCAATCGAACATCAATAAATGTATGATTTGTCTTGAACGTACCTATATCCACATAATCTACCTAGGATCCACCAGTGTTCCGGATAGGGAGGGAGATAAACTAAGTAGGCCACTATAAAAAATGTCTATAAACATCCAATCAGGTCATATAATATGATTTGTTTGAAAAATATAATGGTAAGAAGATAAAACAATTGTAATGATGTATGCTCAGGTTCTTAAAGTACAGCAGTATAACACTACCTTCTTTGCATCATACTAGATAATCTCTCAATAATTAACCATATATATACATATATGTGGTCTATATACATAATGACATCTGCAACATATATATTGATACTTTTTCAAGTTTATACCCTAGGACCGGCTCAGGCATCCATGGTTAGTATCATGAGTCTCTGAAGTGTCAAGGGACACCATACTCAATATCATGAGTATAAGGGATTCCATGAACGATATCATATCAGTAGGGTCTCCATGCCTTTTTATCAAAGTCCATTAGGGTCTCTATGCCCATTCATCACAATCTATTAGGGTCCCCATTCTCCTTCACAATAATTCATAATGGTCACCTTTCCCACATGTTAAAGATGTATGGGAATCCATTTCAATGTATCAGAATATTCAAACACCATATCTAATTATCACTATATAGGGACACTATTGATCTCATAAAGATTCACTATTAAAATCCACCATTTCATCATTGTTTTGAATTGGTTTTGTAATGAATAATAAAATAAAAATAATAAATTTCACTTTATGTTTGAATTAGTGAATTAATGTTCATCAATATTTAATAGGGAAATTTTACTTGTTTGGGTGATTACATTGTTGGGGGAGGTGATTTGAAGAGCCTGTGATGGAATTCAAGCAAAATGGGCCAAACTGCGAGAGAGGCCAAGCATGCATGTGGACAATTATTTACTCAAGTGGTTGTTTGAAAACTCTCTCACTAAAATAAAAAAAATCACGTTTTAGTCATGAAAATGATTAATTGATACATTTAGAAGAAGAAATGAACACTACCAATAGGAACATACCCTATAAAGCCAATTTACCGAGTTTCCAAGGGTGATAGAGAACTAGGATTTTGAATTAGCAAATCCCAATATTATATTCAACACATAAAACATGATTGAAACCATTTAGGAGATATTTCAAGCCCATAGATATCACAGCCCAAACCATGTACGCTAAACCATCCCATGAAAATCTTACCATCGTGCACCTCAACCTTAGAGAATTCGCTAGTGTAATAAAGAAATTTGTATCATGAACCTAAAAAAATTAATTTGTATAATATTATAAAATAATTATTGTATTTAATTTATAAATATTTTTTAAAATTATTAAATAACGAGTTTGAAAAAAAATTATATTTGGATATGAAGAAACACAAGGTTTATTTTCAAAAAATATATAGTTTAAATAAAAACAAACTTTTTATCATTATTTATTTTTAAAAAAATATATGATATTTAAATTAAATATTGTTATTAAATAATACTTATTAAATATTAATTAAAGTATAATTTTACAGAGTAAAATGTAATTGTTATAAGGGTCCAAACTATTTTATTATCATAAACTAGTATTTTTCAATAAAATGTTTTTTTTGATTTAAAAGTGTAAATTCTCATATTTAAAGACTAATTTTGATAAATTAAATATTTTTTTATATCAGTATGTTTAAATTATCTAAAAATTATTTATTCATAATTTTATGAGATAGTATAAATTTTCATGTAAAAATTAAATATGATATAAATATATTGTATGTATTATTACATCATAACGAACCAAAAGTGATGTAATATATGAAATAAAATGTATCCATGGCCCAATAAATATTTCCCATTTAAAATAATAGTTTTCTAAATAATTTGATTAACTTTATAAACCCATAATTAATCCCTCAAAATCTCTATTATATTTTATGTTTTTAAAATAAATTATTCATATAAATAACTCACTTCCACATCCCCAAGGGTATTATTTTAATTGTAACAGATATTAAAATTTCAAAATAATGAAAAAAACATCACATTTGTAGTAATAATGGAAAAAACTATGGTATGGTTTTTGGATTTTAAAACATTATAATATAGAGTCTGAAACCTATGTTTGGAAGTTAATAAAGAATTATCCTCTGTTTTTCTATGTAATCCCACCCATACTTCTATTCCTCTATGACAAAAACCATTATATCATAAAATTACTCAACCTTTACATCTATAAATCCTTATTAAGGTTACCCAAAACTCTTAATAAACTCCTCCCAAGATTTTAGATACACAATATCAAGGTAGGGGACCGTCTCCTTCTCATCATTAATCATGAAACTCTTTTAAATTAGAACTTTTTTTAATTATTCATGTTGTAATATGATTTTAAATTTTTCTATTATTACCCTTATTACTTCCAGGTGATGATATATCCCTTTCAATATAATTGATACATTATATGAAACATTATGTACCACATTTTTCCCGCTGAAATCTCTTTGCAATTTTTCATGCAAAACAATTGTATATTGGATACCCATCTCTATTTCTACTCTTGGGTATTAACCGAGTTACAACTCTCCAAATTTTATTGGGTAATTCAATGTGAGTATCCAAAATTCCATAATCATAGTATTAAATATGATTAAATATGTCCTTAGTTTGAATGGTCTATGTGGAACACATGAGCATCTCATTAGATGTCATAAATGGGATTATAGAGTAAAAATAATCCATTATGGCACTCTATCAACCATGTAATTTTGTATTGTATATTATAATTGACTAATATTGTCTCAAAATTCCCATGTTTCCTTCAATATATCATGTTATATTATCATTCATTATTCATGATTATGATTTTTACCCATCTTATATAACCTGAATATGAATCATGGCTAACATGTATTGGCTTAACATATGTTATGAATTTTTTATTCCTTTACTGGGTTTGGTAGCATGTCGTTTTTATAATGTATTTCCCCATGTTATCTCATTATGTTTTAAAATAGAAATGTAATTTTATGTTCATTATAAGTTAATTATTAATAATGTTGTTATATACATTTTTCATGTTGATGTACTATGTTCCAAATTTCCAAAAGACACCAGGATTCAAAATATTGGAGGATTCATTATGTCTATTTATATGTAATCAAAAATAAAATAATGTGTATAAAAAATATGGGTTGTCATAAAAAAATTAGTGGATAAGATAGGTAGCGGGAGAGAAGTGGGAGATAATGAGGATGATGCACCTTTAGGGCTTTGTCAAAGGCACAAATTGGAGTGTGGTGGTTGTGGGTGGTAGATTTGGCATGAAGCATCAATAGTTTTTAGCCATAGGTATTCCCATTTTATGTTATGACCACTAATCCCTATAACATAGTTGTTATTATGTTTTTATAAACATATTTGGGTTTATGGGGACCCATTGGGGGTTTATCTGGGCTTAATCCAGGAGAAATGAGTGTTTCAGATAGTTTTTAGTGTATTTCATTTGAGAAATCCCATATACACAATATGTATTTTAGATAACATAATAATAGTTTTATTAATTTTTAGGGAAGGATATTTTTTTGACTACACATCATTATCATAGGAGTATACACTGTGTCGTGCCAGCTCGGGGTGTGCTAGGGGCACATGGTCATGTAGGGTACATGACTGGACCCCATGAATGGTATACAACCACTAGTCGGGTACTCTAATTGTTTTGACCCCGTTTGGGGGGTTATATGGTGAGGTACCTAGATAAGAAACCTATATGGGGTAAAAATCATGTAACAGTGGTACACATAGTGTAGTTCGATGATTTAATCACCAATTAAGGCCGAGGTACATGGGTAAGTACCCATGTGGGGTTAGTCACCATGTAACGAGAGAGACAAAAAATGTACTTTGGGAAAGTACATTCTGAGTAGCTTATTAAAAATGGATATTGAAAACCTTTAAGGGAACACAAAGTGTACCCAATGTACATAAGATGTAGTTTTTTCTACCTTGACATGATTTCCCTACCATTCACACAAGAGTTAGAATTAGATGTTGAGTAGTCCATCCAGATATTTTTCCCACATAGATCAAAATGGTGGGGTAATTTTGGAATTTAATAGTTTTTTGTATGGTTTCTTATATGGGATATAATTTTCAATATAATTTATACTTTGTTTTGATTTAGAGTCCTCATAGGTGTTACGGTTTTGAGCTGTGAGGCCCGAGTGAGGGTGCTCAACTCTTTAGTTGGAATAAATTGTAGATATTTGGATTGTGTTGTTCAAGGTTATTTAATACGGATATTGTAAGGATGTATAGTGTGGTACCTCTAAGGATATCTTGGTTTTTTCATGCATGTCAGGACTATGTTCTCAAGGTTAGGTAAGTTGAGGTTTATCTCTTGATTTTGAGGAGACATGATCTAACTGATACATTAGGCTAGGTTGAAATTGTGGGATATTAGTTATAGTTGGGAGATGGTGAGTTAGATATAAGGAACACTTGAGGATTACATAGTGGGATATTTAATGATCAAGTGATTAGTGGTTTTCATAGTTTGGTGTTGATATTTCCTATGTGGAATGGTGCTTAAATGGTTTCCCTTATGGGTGAGTTGTTACTCCTGGATGGGTTATGTGTTGAGAATGTTATCAGGGGTCTTCCCACAAGGGATCTGCCGTGATATTTTTCATGGAAGAGGATCCCTTTTGGATCTTTCTTTTGTGTTGGTCACTAGGAAAATTGTGAGCACCGTTGTTAGAATTGTTATATTTTGGATGCCCATTGGGCATGTTGTTGATCAAGGATTAGTTAGAGGACATTGAGGGAGGTTTAAGTTTTTTGTAAATTGGATGTCTACCATGATTTTAGGTGAGGTATAGGATCCACTCATGGGGTTTACAACTCTTATTGTGGCCCATAGGCAAGTTTTGGATCTGTGAAAAATCTGACATGAGGGATTGGGTGCATAAAGGGAGTCCCTAGTTGGATGTCAGTTTGTGCTATGACCATGGGGACTATGGGAGCCCCATGATTTGGTTTGGACATGTGTCAGGTCATGGAGAGCCTATGGTGGCTATTTGGTAGATAATGATATCCATGGGGCTACGTGGGGCCACATTCTTTGTTGGTTGATAGTTGATCAAAGTTTCCCATTTAGTTGTTAGGATAGTGGGTTTAAGAGTTAGATCATCCCATTTTTTGTTAGTATTTGGGAAATATGATTGATGTAGTTTCTACTGAGAACATTGGTTTTATGTGAATACCCTTGGGATATCATGGATCTGGTGTTGGCCCCATGAATTCATCAGGTCCTCTCCTTTTTTTGATAGAATTTTTAATTGATATTTGGGTGCTAATATGTGAAATCGATGAGTGATACCACTTCTAGTTATTGTTCACCTTGGATATAGAGGATTCAAGGTTATGAGGTGTTGAGACACTCATAGAGAGGGTTTATTATACCATGGATAATGAGTTCTCTTGGCATCATGGATGTTGTGCACTCGATGTTTTATGATTAGATCACATCTATTATTTGTTATATAGCTGCTGCATGATTCATTATATACGTCCTTCAATACTCAAAAGTTATCAAGTTGTGTCGACATAGATGGACCCGTTTCTATTTCAGATTATACTATTGGAGTTATACATCCCAGTAGATATTATTTTTCATGTAGACACCTATGGTTACATCCGGGGGTTCAAAATTCAGGAATATTCATTCGGAAGTATTGGACATATTTTATAGATTTAAAAGATGATCTTCAGGTCTTGTGAAGGGCTAATCCACATGTTGTAAATCTATTGGCTTGTCCTAGAGAAAAGTTAGATTTACATTAGGTGTAATTCTAGAAACCATAGTTGGATACATTACTTCCTCTTATCCCCCCCCCTTATTTTTTGTAGTTGTATTTTAGGCAATCTTTTCTTATTTTTCAGATAGGTTGATCATATCACCTGTGAATACACTTTCACTATAACAATATGACCCTATATCTGTGGACTTATTTCTATAGTTTATTAATACCATAGAAATATTTTATATAATTCCAAATCTAATTAATATCATGTTAAAACCACTTTCCCAAATCAATCCATTCTAGTTTTCCCTTCCCCAATTGATTACCCCCTCACACATTCCCTTTAAGGATTGATCAACCCTTCCCATAACCCTTTTGCAATGGATCACCCCTTACCCTTTCGTAATTAAGCCTCATATACTAATTATATATCTCCTGAATATATATTGAGATAAATCTCACAATACTTCGTAGATCACTCTCAACTAGTGTTCATGATTGGTCCCTCCTAACTTTGTTAATATATCCTGGATAGGACTCATGATTGATCCCCCTTTTATCCATAGATCTTCTCCTAGTCAGTGCATCAAATCTTCACGGTCGATCCCACTATCCTTTATATGTTTTCTCTTAGCTACTACTTCCTTAACTTTTTCCTTATTCACACATTATCTTTACATAGTAGATTCATTAGTGGTATTGTACCATTATTCACCTCAAATTTGACCAACCCATGCTCTTCTGTATTTCGATTTTCAAATAACTTCATCTCTAGGTGAAATCAGTGGCTGTGAAAATAAACATTCCCATGGCTCAAAAAATATTCCATCATGATACCTCCATTTTCTACACTGGATATTCATAAATATAGTTAAGTTATTTATTCATGTTCCCTCTTACTAGTAAAGGAAATTAGTTTACTATAATCCCCAATTCAAACTGCTCTATCCCAAAAGAAATTGATTGTATAATTGATTATTCTATTAGATATATACACATAGTTTTCATATTTAATTCATGAATTATATTTATTTGGTTATTTTTCTGTGTTTGTTGTTTAATATTAAAATATTATATTACCTTCAATATTAATCACTACTCTTCAAAAACTCAAAAATGGAGGAGGTGAATATGAAATCATAGTGATCAAAGGTGTGAGATGCAATAACTAAAAAAGATAACTTGGGGATTCAGTGCAAGGTGCATCCTTTATCACACCTAAGTGATGTCACCTCACCTCCTCAATGGTGAGGGGCTCCAGGTGCACATCACAGTACCTATTTCCATGTTGCACACATCAACACTCCTTTAAGAACATTTTATAGTATGTTTGATGTCTTTGAATCTATTTTTAGGAATATTTCATGGATTTACTATATTTAGTAGATGCATATATTTCAATGTAAAACTAATACAGTTAAATTTATATTAAAAATGATTAATAGAAAAAAATTACACAATAATAAATGGTTATTTTTAATTGGTGTTTTCCAAAAATGAATTTTTAAATAAGAGAATGTTATTTAAAAATAATTATTAATTTTAACATTATGTTATAATTAATCATTGTGCCATATATTATTCTTAATTCTTATTATGATATGTATTATTTGGTTATGGACAATACTATAAAAAATCTTTACCTATATTACATTAGTGAACACTAGTTAATATACATGTGATTTTTAAATACTTTATTTCCTAGATATTATCGAACCAATGTTTTCAATCTACTCAATTAAAAATTAATTGTATGTCATGACACAACACTTTCTCATAGTTTCATCACCTTCAACTTTCAATTTGATCATTTAAAATCCAAATCATAGGTACAATGTTTGTTTTATTTTTTTTTATTTGGGAAATTTTTATTAAATTTAGTTTTAAAATAATGTTATTCTATAGATATTATTTCCATAATTGTTTAAGAAAGAAAATTATATGTGTCTTTGGTTTGAATTTCTTATGTTACTTTTATTGGATAAGTTAATTCTATTTACTAAGAAATTTTAACAATGTATTTTTAATGATTTTGATTTTATAAAGGAAATGAAAACGATGATGGTATTGGTAAAACCCATGATATTTATTTTATTTATATGATATGATTTAAAAGGGGTATTAGATTAAAACATTATAGTTGTTTAATATAACTTTTTTAACATGTTTATGTTTTTATATGTTTTTCTATCATTTTAATGAATTAAATTTCATCTAAATTGGAAAATTATGAATGTAAAATAATTTTTTCAATAACAAAATGAATGTATCATAATTTTGATTTTATAAATAATAAATATTATAAATTAATGGGGCTATATAATACCTTTCTTAAGCATGATTTATTTTCAATGTTGATAATGACAATAAAAAATTTTACTTTAAATTTTTGTAGTCATATTAGAATGGATAAAAGGTGTATGTAAAATTTTGACCGGATCACCAAAGCATTTTAGAAGTAGTAATATTATTTTTTGGATATTTCATTCAATAATAGTTGGGATGGAATATTAATTTAATGCCCATGTTTTGATTGCATTGGGAGACTGTAGTTAAATCATGAATACGTAATTTACCATATAACTCAAATGGATTACAAAAAGAATATAATTCTTGGTATCACAATGGTAAAAAATATCAAGCAGGGAAAAAATTGATTTAGGTGAATGGATCAAAAAAGGATATTTGATTTCTTATAGGATCATATTTTT
Source organism: Viscum album (assembly GCA_963277665.1). Classification (NCBI taxonomy): domain Eukaryota; kingdom Viridiplantae; phylum Streptophyta; class Magnoliopsida; order Santalales; family Viscaceae; genus Viscum; species Viscum album. The sequence continues at coordinate 69,646,541 of OY728126.1, forward strand.
TTCTCAAGCCAATACTTCTTGTAGACCTGTAGAAGTGGAAATGAATAAGGAAACGCAATTTTCATCTAATTATCTGATTGAAAATATTGAACATGTTATAAAGTTGACTGATGATGTGAGTACCCCATTATAACAATCATATGAAAAAATGATTAAACATGAGTTTTTAATGTGATTGTATCATTGGAAAAAATGTATATATTTAGTAATACATTGATAAAACTATATCCTCACATTTTATGGAATTACTACCTAATGAGGCAAGTATTCTTGAAAATGATTACATGATATCAAATAAGGTTGAATTTTTTTGATTATCAAGTAATAAAATCCATGCATGGATTAAATACTATTATCTTTTTGGAAGGTAAATTCAAAGTTAAATGAGTGAAAAAAAATGTGGAACATTGATATGGATGAAAAATAATGATGGAACTCAGTTCCATTAACTATATAATGTGATGTGTCGCTTTTTATTGATTCCTAGACATCCGAAACATTTTATTTCAGAAAAATAGAATAAATATGATAATTCATGAAGTTGAAATAAATAAAGATATTGATGATATAGTTTATCATAAAAAATGGTCATCATGGAATACATTTCGTCGGTTATATCCTTATTTTTCATTTGACCCATGGAATGTTAGATTGGGATTGTAATATAATAGTTTTAACCCATTTTACTAGATGAATACTCCAAAAATTAGTTGGTATATTTTATTTTATATTTATTATTTCTTATCATGTGTGTGTATGAAAAATCTAATTACGATCATATGTATATTGTTTTCTGAACCCAATAATAAAGGAAATGATTTTGACATATACTTTCAGCCATTAATAAATGAGTGGAATGAGATTTGGACCATCAAAGAGGAGATATATGATGCATTTATAAAGGATTACTTTATTCATTGTATAAAGTTATCACAGACAATAAATGATTTCCATTATTATGAAATAATGTTAGGTTTATGTAGAAAGGGGATTTTATACTACCCTTTTTTGTGAAAATACTCGCTCTGGGATCTTAATGTTGGTGAGGACATTCATTTTCATAGGTAATTGATGATTTTTACAAATTAATAATCTCTATTGTAATTTGTTTTTACTATTTGATAATTCTATTGAGAAAGATGATGTTCCTCGATGAATCTCAGGGGTGGTTGATATCCATAATGAATTTGATGGTTTTATTTTTATTGTTAAAAAGGGTGAGTGATATTTGAAAAATAAGAATAATATATATTTTTAATGAACAAAATAATTTAAGGAAGAAAAGTATATTGTTTGATTTTACATATACATCATCACTTCTTGGACAGAATGCATATTTTGAAATTATAGTCACAATGATTTTAACTGTATGGGAATAATAAAATATTATTTGTACCCACATAATTATTTAATGGATTATGGACTAAATCCAATAATTAATCACATGTTAATATGTTCGAATCATTAGAAGGTACCTTTTTCTTGTTTTCAATGAAAAATGCTGTGAAAAACTAGTTTATTCATGTCTTGATAGTTATAAAAGTTTCAAATAGTTATTTAAGTAACTTTTCAGAATGGGTAAATACGTTAGATGTGAAACTAAAATCAATTTAAACCAATGAATTTCATATAATATTTCATGAATTTATTCTTATTTGTATTTAACATTTACTATAACATAAGTTTAGGGTTTTTTTTGATAAGAGTATATCAGTTTTATCATGGAATTTGTGATATAGTATTGATCAGATGTATTTTGAAAAATAACAATAACATAAAGTGGTAATTTTTTGTAACCTAGATAAAATATTCCCTCCATCATTTTCCACATTTATGTTAAATTTTATCATGTATCTTCCTATAGAAGTTATTTTTGGTGGTCGTGTTTCTAGTCAATGGATATATCCAATAAAAAGAATGATGTTTAAATTGAAATATTTTGTGAGAAAAAATAATAATCTTGAATGAACTATTATTAAAGGTTGTTAAATTCATGAATTCATGTATTTTTCTTCAATGTACTTGGATAATTTTACTGTGAGATATAATTGGCCAATGAGGGCTAAATATGAGTAGTATGATCTCATTTAGCCAACATTTTCATCATTACACCAATGAAGGGGGGGGGGTATCTGGATCATACAAGCTATTTACATTGAATAGGGATGAGTGGGAAATGGATCGACATAAAATATTATTCAACATTGGCATGGTTGAAAATTAAATCATTAAAATAAAATTATAAAAATATATATGTATTTTTATTTTAATTTTTTCATTGTTTTTGAAATCCTTAAATTTTCATATTTCCAGAGAACCAAGTGAATTTATAAAAATAACACATCATTCTTCATATATTAATATGTGGGAAAAATTACATAGAAAATAAATTTTTTCATAGTTTCAGTAAAATGTAAAAAATTATATTTTTTCACATCGAAATTGTTCGTACTTGTTTAGTATTAAATGTTGATATATATCAGGTCCAAAAATTACCAATGAATGATGTATCTTCATATAAAATAAAATTTAATTTTCTCTAAATAGTGATTATTGTAATTAAAATGAAATAGTTTTCAATGAATCTAAATTAATTATTAATATTTGTGTAACATACATAGAAAAAACATGATGGTTTCATAATAAGTTCAATAATATATTGTTGTGCTACTGCATCAGATAGAAAACCGTAATAATAAATAAGTCGTATTATGGGGATATTAAGAGAATATTTTTATTATATTACTACACACATGGTCATGGCACTCTTATTAATTCAAATTGGGTTGATTCAATGATAATAAAATTCATGTATATATATAGTTATAGATTTAGAGTGATTGATATGAACCGTTAGCTTCAAACAAATGATCCTTATATTTTTTCAACATAAGATAGATAAGTGTTTTATATAAATGCCCCTTTAAAACAACAATTATTTTATTGTTGTTGTTATTACAAGACATAATCTTTTTAAGTATGATAATCTAATGATGTTTTGTATGAACCAGTTTCTCTTCATTAAAATGCATCATTCTTTGACACAAATGATTAATTTTTTAGAATTGATTGTGAACTAGAAGTTGTAACAAATAATGTGCAGCACTGGAATATTTGTAAGTATTTAGTTTATATTATTCAGTCTCTATAGGTGCTTTTTTAAAATTTTTTAAAGTGCTATATATTTATTGTCTCTAAGTATATTATAATAGTTTTCTAGTCTAATATTGTTTTTATGTTTTAATCATGCTTGAAAAATATTTCAATTCCCAATGTATTTTTAGCATATATTCATTATTGTGTAATAGTATTAAAATTAATTTTAAAAATTGGAAATTATTTTTTCATTTATACTTGAATATAGTTAATATTTTTTATATGGATTTAATAATTGAAAAGAAATATGAACTCAAATGGAGAGTAAATTTTCTTTATCAATGTAGGAATTCTTTTTGAACTGTTTTGCATTGTAATATTCCATATATATCTTCAAAATGAGTATTTAATTTGTAGTTTCAAGAAATAAATTGAAATATAATATCATGATGTATTTATGGGTAACTGTGAATAGATTTTCTATAAAGAACTAGAAATAGTTATTTAGTTTATAATTGAATTTAAAGTAGAATATTATGTTGTTGTGTATGTTTTTAATTTTTTTATTAAAAAACTATACGAAAATATACACAATGGAAGATGTGATGTTTTGAAAAATAATATGAATATTCTTGTAATATATACATTTATTTAGTTATTTATATTATTTTTGAAAATTTCAAATCACTTTTAGAAAATGCATGTTAATATTTCATACTAGGAGTTTTTTTAGAGAAATTGAGGAAACCAATCACTGATTTAGAGTAGATGGACTAAAAAATATGATTCTTTTTAGAGAGTTACTTATTTATTTATTAAATATGTATGAAATTTAAAAAAATCAAATTTAATATTAATAAAAATCATCAAGGAGACAAATTTCATTCTGTGACGATAGGTCAAACAGTCTATACTATATGACCTCCTCTATATGGAGTCCCCCTATATACAGTTACTTATAGTCGATGACTTTGTATTCAGTAGGACACATTTTTTCCACCATTAAACACCCTTATTTTCCTTAGAAATACATGGTAATGTATTATTTTTAACCATTTCCTCCAACTACCATGCAGGGTTGTTATTCTATTTCCACCCCTAAACATTTTTACCATTATCCCCATTCATATCAATTAGCTAAAAGTCAAAATTTTCCCCATATATCCACATACCCTCCTACCCAAATTCTTTTTATAAATTCTACTACATGAAGACACTACTATTGTTGTCATCCCCCACAACATAATATACAATATTCAATGGCAATGAGTAGTCGTTTTGGTAAATATTTAAAATTCTTTATATAAATATTTTTTTATTAAATTTTGATTATATATGTGTATGCAATATATATTATTTTCATCATAATCATCTTTTAGTAAAATACAATGTCATATAAAGATTCATACAATATATAATAGACACAAGAAAATCATGCTTTAGTCTAATAAGGATATGTTATTAATAGGAAAATATTGTAAATAATTGTAGAGTTTCATGGGGATATATAGTAAACATTGTAATATTGGTCTAGATAAACAAATCCAATGGAGAAAAGTCATATTAGAAATAAAAGACAATTCTTGGGATGAAATTTGGGTTATCAAATTTCCTGGAATTAATTTCAAATATCATTATAATGTATTATTAAAAATTTGGTTTTTATATTATACTTTCATATAGAATCCTTGATGGCCTAGAGGAATATGTGTCTAGGATATTGGAACTGTGTGAGATGTGGGTGGTCTAAAAGAATTACATTTATATCTGATGAAAAAACAAAAAAATGTACTCATATTGTAAATATAAAAATCCCCATGAAATATAAGCTTTTATAAAAAAAAGACCTAATAGCATACTAGATCAATTAATATTTTTATGTAATTTACAAAATTATACATTTTTTCCAATTTTTTTTCATTAGGATTCTTTAATTGTTTAACATAGCAGAAAATACTAAAATATTGGAATTACTGAGACATACCTTTAATCATTTATTTAATTTATTTCTAGGGACATTATTATCACAAAAATACTACAATTTTTTTATATAATTTAATATTGTGATACGAGTTAATTTTCAATTCATATAACTCTTAAAACAATTGTTTCATTCAAAACCAAGGTATTATAGTTCTAATTTACATGTATTAATAGTGAAAAGTGATCCTATGTTGAAGATATACTAGTAAATGAACACTAGATTCTACATGATAATACCGTATTGAATCTCAAATTATGTCGGTACCTCTATAATAATAATAACTATCCTTAAAACCTTGAACAGATCCCTAAGGGTTGCCTCTCCCAACAAGTCTATCATGCCACCCCACAGGGTGGGGTGCTTCTGGTCTATGTAGACCTATTTTAGCTCTCTGATCTTCCCCACATTCATCTCAAGTAATATAATTTTATACTCATCGAACATTATTTGATATCAGGATGCATGGGTAGTGCTAGATTAATGGTTGAACATTTTTTTAACAATCTCCTTATTTATTCCCTTACCAAAATATCAGTCAGTGAACAATAACACAGAATAAATATCTATAAAGCTATACTAAACAACCGGTACCAATTCCTTTTATTAATATAAATAAATTATTGAAAAAATATTATATTTAAGTATTCTATTATTAAATCTTGTAAAGATAAGTATGATAGTTCACATATTAATGTATTAAGTCAAATCTATCTTTTATTTTTAATGATTATAATCCAAAGGTTCATGGTATGACAAATAAATTGGAATCAAAGGATGTTCCAAATTCATTTCACATATATATGTAGAAAAAATTATAAGATTACATGTAAATTTCATTAAATTAAATGTTTTAAATGTCAAGTATTTAGTCATATATTATCATAGTACACAATGATAATAACCATGATTATTTTACATGATGGAGATTTTGTTAGAACATTCCCAATTTAAGATGAAATTCAATCCATTGATGAGTTTTAAAATATATAAATAAATAGACCTATATATGAATAAATTCATGTAGAGAGATATTCAATAAGAACTCAGCCTAAATAATAACATGATCAAGAGGAAATAGAACACCATTAAGGTATTTAAAAGCATATAATGACTAAGTTAGGATTTTAAAATATTGATGAGGTACCCCAAGAGAGATGGTATGTGACACATAAAAGGGATGTGCTTAAATATGTTTTTGAAACATTTACAATGCCTCTTAATGTTATCCTCTGTGAAGTATTGTAGTTAGTATCCATAAATAACTTATCTCTTCCTCAACCATTTACAAAAACTAAACAACAAAACAAATCCAAAATGTTTTTTAAAACATATCACCCCTATGTTGGGGAAGAATATTCTTATAGGGTTTTTTAAAATTTGATTCACATGTGATCGTATGTTTTCCAATATTAAACACTATATAGTAATTTATCATCCTTAAACTATAATTATTTCTCAACAACTTATGTATCAATAGAGTTATTATAGGATCCATCTAGATTTAAATAATTTTATCAAACAAAATTATATTGATCAGTAAATAATCTATAGAATACTTTAGCACCAGCAAGTAAATATTCTTCATATAGAAAGAGTTCAATCATTTAAGTGGTTAAATGAGTCACTTGGATATGATATTGACTCAAAAGGGGGATTTGTGTGTTCATTACATAAATTTAATGTGTTTGTATTTTTTACATCTTATATGTGATTATATAATGAAATGGAATAGGATTGTACCAATAAAAATATTTGGGATTGGGTTAAATGAATTTTTAATGGGGGTTTTGGCTTTTGATCAAAATTGAGATGAATGAAAATTTAATTACCAAAAAACATGTTAAAAACATATCCAATTCCAAAGACTCGACACCCATGGTAGCTAAGGCCTTGATAATAAAGTTCACTATCCCCTTGAGGTTTCTATTTCTCATTATATATAGTGATTATATACATTATCTATGATTAAATTTCCTCTTTATAACTTAAACTATTATTCCATAGCATGTAGTTACCCTTATTTTATTCTGGGTTTAGGTTTCCACTATCACTACACCACCCTCACCCTATCATAAATTAACATTGTGACAAATAGTTCAAGCATTAAGTGTAAAAACATGACCAGTCACATGTTTATTTTTCACATTGTAAGAATCATTTGATACAATACATTCCCATCAGCAACTATATGATATAACAGTCCATGAATTTATAAAAAAATGAAATCCATGTAGAGAAAGAGGATATACCCAATATATATTCTTCATCTCTTCTTCTCAGAGAGTTGTAGATGTTCTTCAGTAAAACACAATGAAAGTTGAATCAATTCATTCAAAATAGAATAATTACACCATCATACCAATCCATTATCCTTCCTTATACGAATAATACAATTCATATGACTCTTAAATAGCATAAATCAATAAATCAGCCAACCCACTTTCTCCTCACTAATAATATTATCCATACATAATCCCAATAATCCTAATCCAAAAAAATAATTAAACGACAGAATTCAATGAAACAAAAATTCACCTTATTCATTATCAATTTCTAAAACCCTTATAAAAAATGATAAAAAATATTTATTAAGATCATGAAAAATACTATTTAAAACCCAAAAAATTAAACATTGGAAATCAACAACAAGTTTCTCATCAAGACAATCCATTTTTCCAAAATTGAAAAAAGTCCCCTAAATTATTCATTAATGAAATGTTCCCATAACAGTCCTTTAAAATACATATAAAACCATTTATAAGTCTTCCCATTTATGTTTAAATATACATAACTTTTAAAAAAATAAATGATCTTCATTTATTTGAAATAACATATTTCAAAAAAACCATATTTTAACAAAATTCGTATATACATCATTTAACATCACTACACACATCCCAACACATAATTGAAAAAGTAAAATAGATTCTATATAGAATGATTTAAAAATTTAAAATAATAAACAAGGCATACTTATGATGTGTGAAAATTAAAACTACAAATTCATAAAAAATAGGTAATGAAAAAACGAAAAATAATAGAACTGTATTAAAAATAATAAAAACTTTTCAAATATACCTAGATATAGATCAATTGATTTTTTAAAGAACATTTCTTCTATATGTAAAATTATTTATTAATTGCTATACATAAATAGAGTGTTCTTTCTTCCCTTAGACAATGTTTACTTTTTGGATGATTAGAATCTAAGATGTTAAATTCATTATAGATTAGAATTAATTAGTTGGTTTGTTAATTAAATTTAAATTTGGGGATTATGAGGTTGTAATTTTATAAACCATTAAAAACTAGGTGATTTGAGTTATTTCTCAAGATTATTGAATTATGAAGTTTAAATGGCAATGTTTTATCCCCCGTGACTTGTTAAAGTGATATTATGTTTATTATCATTATTATGAATCATCTAAATGAAAAAAATAAATAAAAGGGCCATAAAATATATTAAATCCTTAGGGAACTCCTGAATACAAAATCGGAAACTTTTAAAGGTATTATATCATTTAACATTGAATATATATTTATTTTATCATTGATTATATTTTGAATTTTCATGCATAAATAGACCTAGAATATTGGATGATGTGTTCCCTAATCATTATTGTTTTTCACTAGTATAAACAATGAATATAGAAGATCTGTTAATTGGAAATTAAAGGAAAAAATGTAAGGATATGTTTAAATGTTTAGTTTATTTATATTTCATAATTTCTAAATATATATTTGTTTTCATTTTATTAGTGTTATTCCTTATTCAAAATAAGTAATGTTTAAAAAATATTACTCTAATATATACCTATTTAAAAAAATCCTTTAAATCCATTCCAAATAATATCAAGTATATATGATAAGAATATACCAAAAGTATTTGAATAGCTCCTCTATTATTTTTACTAGTAGAAATTCTGGTTAACAATGAATCATCCTCTACCTCTTTATATTCTTAATGCGACTTTCACTTTTTCATAATTATTGTTATGTATACTATAACACCTGAGACTTTTATGAGAAATATTTTTGTTTTTATAAATCATAAAATGTATCTTTTAATACACACAACAATAGCTTGGCTTGCTTTACACGCAATCGTGACCTTCCTCGATAGCTTGCGTCGTACGTAATACCGAGTTTCACTAAACAATGATATGCTATTAGAATATTATTAAAACTAGCCATTAAAAATAGTAACAACCAGTTTTTGAAATTTTATAAATTTTATTTTTCAAAATGGACTTCATTTTTGGATTCGGAATATCGAAATTAGCCTAGGGTGAAATTTTGGTATTTTTCTGAAAACTTTAAATTTTTGATGAATAGTGAAACCACTAAGTGGTAGTTAAAAAAACTGAATTTTTCATAAAACATAATTTTACCGCTTCTGTGAGTGGAATTTCAAAAATCCGAGAGACACGATTGATGTCAGTAAGTAAAATGCGGTTCAATGAGATGAAAATAATCTTTGGCGAATAGTAACTTTTTACTTTTATTTACCACGATTAAAAGTAAATAAGGTAATTAAGGTTAAAAATGATATTATTATTACCCTAAAACATGTCCTAATTCTATGGGATAAGTGTAATTCGACCAAAAACAATCTTAGGAATAACATATGACCATTTAGGCCCACTTGGATTAGATTAGGACATTTATTATTAATTTATTTAAAGAAGGGTTAAAATAGTTAAAATCAATGTTTAATAAGAAAATAATTTTTAATATAAGGTTATACATAAGATAAATTCAACTATAAATATTCATTAGAAATCAAAAAATATTTCCTACATAATGGTATTTTATTTGTAATTTTTAGAAGTTAGATAATTTAATTTATTTATGACACAAAGATGATGCAATAATTATCTTATTAATGAAATATTGACATAATTGATATTATAAATACCAAAATAAATGTAATTTGAGACTTTTTATGAATTCCACTAATTTTATAGGTTAATATTACGTGTTAGTATTTATTTAATTAACTTTTTTAGAACTAATCATTCTGTTATGATTTTCACAAAAATCAATTACTAAATAGTGTCAAAATTGACATAAAATAGTTTTTAAAACAAATTTTATATTATTAACTGTTGTTTTATTCCTAAAAAACTACGGTTCAGAAAAATGACTTATATAAGGTAATATATATTATTAATAAACAACTTGGGGTTTGTTTGGCTGCTTATAGTAAGTTTACTAACCTTATAGTATAAGAACACAAGAAGACACGGTAAAAGTTAAATTATTTAACTTAATGTTAAATCTAAATGATAAGATTAAATTAGGAACCTAAACTTGTATAAATTCTATTAGATGAGAGTGTTTAGACCCATCCCCACCTTAGCTTCAAAGAAAATCAATTTGGAGCTATTTAAAACCGAACATGACTTTATAATAAAATAATATTTTTAGTTTTTCCAAAGGAGCCCCTCTCCTCCCTTATAAAAAGGAACCTCCTCCCCCTCTTCCTCACACCACTTTGAGCCTTCATTCTCGGCCAACCCCGGCCACTTTCTCCTGTAAACTTCCCTAGAGACATCCTAGAGGTCAATTTCTTCTTCAAAGACCAATTTTAATGACCTAAAAGGAGGTCTCAAAGAAGCACTTCAAAGAAGAGGTAATGTCCGTTACCGATTCTATCATCTTTATTTATTCTTACACTTATTATTCTTTAGTTGTTTCATTATGAAGTAATAACATAAGTATCACTCATATACTTATATGTTATTATAAGTATGAAACAACCCAATTTCACCATCTATCCATCCTACGGAAAATGAAATCACCGCGCGTGCGTACGTACGGAATACCGTCTCCACACCGTGGTGTAATCTATTTTCCACCACCACCTTACTTGGATGGGTATAATGGTGTAAATAATGACTATATATGATTATTGTAAAGTGATATTGATTCTGAAATAGTATACATACAATCCAATACAGTTCCATGATCATGGGAATGATATCATCGCTCGTGCGTACGTACGGAATACCGTCTCCACGATGTGATGCGACTCGTTCTACATGATCTTAATGACATAATGATTATATAAATGAATTGAATTGAGGAATATGATATATATTACACTAATAAAATTCTGTAAATGATGTATCTAAAACCTAAAGTGAAGAATAAGAATTTATTCGACAAAACACGCATAAGAACAAAAAGTAATAAACACCCGAATAACAAGTTGTAATGAAATATTACTAATAAAAAGCTAAGAATATGACCATATATTATATCATAACAATAATTATGATTCTGGAATAAGTCAATAACATTATTTAAATCATTATATAGGAGGTTCAGACACATACAAAGCATATCGGACCTAAGGTAAGGGAAATATCACAATCTCATTTTTATCTGAGATTGTTTATACTTCGGTATTTACTGGGGTGTATTTTATCATCCACATCCATGTTTGATCAATAATTAATATTATTTCCATCCACCTAAAATTTTTTAAATCCAATTTTACCCTTCGGTGAGTTTTTAGTAAAAGATATGAAAGGAATATTTTGGCATTTTTCGTACGAGGTACTTTTTGACTTTTCAGACAAAAGTACGAGAAGAATGTTTTTTTAACTTATAAGACATGAATGGATTTTTAAAACATTATTTCCAAGAAGATTCATTTACAAGTTTTCATGTTTATTTTTAATCAACATATTTTAGTTTAGAATTGTATGACATGTTAAGAATGGAAAAGTGTTTTTGAAGTAGAAAGGTTATTTTCCTCAAGAATCCAGTTCAAGAGTTTTATCAAAATTATTTTCCATCTAAGATAATATAGGGTTTTGTTTTTATCCCTATTATTACATGGATTTGATTATGTTGTGATGTAAATATTTTTATGAATTCCTTTATCTTATATTAATTGTTTTATGATGTCACAATTTTTAAGATTCCCATTTTTATTACATGGGTTATGCTATGATGTATGGTTTATGATTTTGTGGAACAAATAAGAATGGTATAATTATGAGATGGGTGGGACCTATATCGCCCTCCAATGCATTGGGTAACGTTTTTATATCTCATGAGATAGACATGGCTGGAACGGCAGGTTAAACCGGTTCAGTGAAACATGACTGAAACGAAGAGTGAACTCGGTTCAAAAATGGACTTTGTCCACTAAGATAGTCTTAGCAATGAGTCTTGACTAATAAGAAATGATTCTCTATGATTATCTGTGTATGCTACAAAGTTTCATGTTTCAAGTAATGATTATTGGGATTACATTTCCCTACTATTATTTATCCCATTTTATGAAATTATGATTTCTTTTGCAGGTAATGATTTTCAAAAGTTATGTTCTTATGAAAATGATGTGATTGATATTTCTTTTGTTTACCCTTACTGAGCATTTGAGATCACCCTTTTGTAAGTTTTCTTTCCCCAGGTCAGGAAGAAGGTTATTTATTAAGATATGTCAAAAGGGACTATAGATATAAAGAAATAAATGGGAGACAATGTAGGCGCTTTATGAACCAGTTGTTTATGTTTCCCAGTTTCTAAAGACACTATACCTATACGGCCCTTTCCTGGTTTTGTTATATGTTGTAATAAATATGCTTCAATTCTAAAGTAATAACAATGTATGTAAAGTATGGGTCTCTATAGTTGGTATCAGAGGAAAGGTATAGTCAACCTTTGTAAACTAGGATGTGAAAGCCTTAGTAAGAATCCTAAGGATAAGTCTAAGCATAGAAAACAATCTTAGTGTTTTAGAAATAGCCATGTAAAACCTAGGATAAGACCTTAAGTGTGAAATTTTATTCTTCATTATGTGGTTTTCCTATTATAATTAGTGTTTCTCACACTATTCTTCTTGGTTTTAGTCAATGGATGGAACCCGAAGGAACCATGTTAATGCGGAATGCGACAGGAAATGAAATGATTGTCCCCCCTGAGCAACCAAATGTTATCAGATCTGGAATGAAAAATATTGTAGTCATGCTCACACAACTTTCTGAAGCTATGAATCATGAAGGACTTCCAAAAGAGAAATGGAAGGAGCAACATTCTGTTGAATCCCTCATGAGACAGCGTCCACCTTAATTCAGCGGGTCTACTAATCCACAAGTTACTGAACAATGGATTAGTACAACTGAAAAGATATTTTCAGTTCTTCAATGTTCTGAACATGATAAAGTCATCTTAGAAGTGTATCGTTTGGAAGGTGATGTTGATCAATGGTGGAATCTTATTAAGAATATGAGGCAAATGGATGAAATTGAGTCCATGGAATGTGACGAGTACAAGAACTTATTTTTCAATAAGTACTTCCCTCGTATTCTCCGAACAAAGATGGAGAAAGAGTTTATTGAACAGAAGCAAAAGGATGATGATTCTGTTGGTACCTATGAAACAAATTTTACAAGACTTGAAAGGTACGATTCAAGTCTTATTATCCAACCTGAGAGTAAGGTCGATCAATTCTTTAGTGGCTTAAAACCAAGTCTTCGAAGGGCGTTAGCCATAAGGGACTTCAATAGCTACGAGGAAATCGTTCTATGTGCTCTCAAAGACTTGATAATGATTGGAGTAACCCATCAGTCATATGGGTTTGATAAAAAGAGGAAAATGGAATTCAAAGGAAAATCTAAAGAGCACGCTGAAAAGAAGATGAGCTTTCCCTTATGCTCAATGTGTGGAAAGAAACATGGATGGAGTTGTCTTAAAGGGACAAGTAAATGTTTCAAATGTGGAAAAGAAGGTCATAGGGAATTTGAATGCCGCAATTATGGGAATAAGATGTCTAATGATGCAAACAAAGGAAGGGATACACAAGAATGAACCTACTACACTTCAATGCTTCAAGTGAAAAGAGATGGGGCATTATGACAATCAATGCCCAAATCCAAGGGTTGATGATGATGGTCGACGTCAACAAACTCTTAAGGCTAAAGACAATGGAATGTCACATGCAATTTCAATCAGTGATTTGGAGTATGATAACGATGTGGTGAAAGGTACACTTACCATCCACTCTAAAGTAGAAAATGTTTTATTTGATTCTGAATCCACCCACTCTTTTATTTATGAATAATTTCCTAAGGATATCACCATATTACCTCAACAATTAGATGTTGTGTTAGCTGTGACAACCCCTAATGGCACAACAGTCACATCATAAGTTTATAATTCTTCTCCGATCGAATTTTATGGGAAAGTGCTTCCTGCAAATCTTGTGATCCTTCCTATAGTGGAATTTGATGTGATTATTGGCATGGATTGGCTTTCTTTATATAGAGCTCATATCAATTGCCAAATAAGGGAAGTCACATTTCATATTCCATATCAATCTACGATCCTCTATCAATGCAAGGATGAACATAACCTTCCTGTGGAAATTTCTGCCATCTTTTGGGTCTTGATTCTACTAAATGAAGGTTATTTATCTCAAATGGTTGGTGAGAAACTCATGATTAAGAATATGCCCATTGTATGGGAGTTTGATGATGTATTTCCGGAGGAATTACCGGGTCTTCCACCAAATCGTGAAGTTGAGTTTTCAATAGAACTCGTACCGAGTGCTTTGCCTATTTCAAAGACACCTTATAGAATGGCCCCAATTGAGTTGCAGAAATTGAAGAAGAAACTCCAAGAGAATCTTGATAAGGGGTTAACACGCCCTAGTGTGTCACCTTGGGGGGCACCTGTTCTGTTTGTTGAGAAGAAAGATGGATCAATGAGACTTTGCATTGATTATCGAGAACATAACAAGATCACTATCAAGAACAAATATCCTCTCCTACACATTGATGACCTATTTGACCAACTACGAGGAGCTCAATACTTTTCCAAGATTGATCTTCATTTAGGGTATCATCAATTAAGGGTCAAAAGGGACGATATACCAAAGACGACTTTCCGTACAAGGTATGGACACTATGAATTTATTGTGATGCCATTTGGTCTTATTAATTCCCCTGATATCTTCATGGATATGATGAATAGAGTCTTCAGAGACTATCTTGATCAGTTTGTGGTAGTCTTTATAGATGATATTCTTGTCTATTCAAAGAACAAGGAAGAACATGAAGATCACTTGAGAATTATATTGAAGACCCTGAGAAAGGAGAATCATTATGCCAAATTTACCAAGAGTGAATTTTGGCTTCAAAAAGTTTCATTTTTGGGTCACATAATCTCAAAAGTGGGGATATCTGTGGATCCAGCAAAAACAGAGGTTATCGAAAGATGGTCAAGACCAACAACAGTAACTGAGATCCGAAATTTTCTTGGTTTGGCTGGATATTATCGACGTTTTGTGATTGATTTTTCATGTTTATCTAATCCACTCACCAAATTGACTTAGAAAGGAGTTAAGTCTGTTTGGACGGAGGAATGTGAAGAGAATTTCAAGGAGTTGAAAATATGGTTATCTAGTGCACCTATGCTCACACTACCTTGTAGTGGAGACAGTTTTGTGATCTATAGTGATGCATCCAAGAAGGGATTGGGGTGTGTTCTAATGCATAATGATATGGTGATAGCTTGTGCCTCATGAAAATTGAAAATACATGAGAAAAATTACCCAACTCATGATTTGGAGTTAGCTTCCGTAATCTTTGAATTAAAGATTTGTAGGCATTATCTTTATTGAGAAAGGTGTGACATTTATACTGATCATAAAAGTTTAAAGTATATTTTCACACAAAAGGAGATGAATATGCGCCAAAGAAGATGGTTGGAGCTGATTAAGGATTACAACTGCTCAATCCATTACCACCCTAGAAAAGCAAACAAGGTGGCAGATGCATTAAGTCGATAAGACCATGCCGGTTTATCCATGAGGAGGATCACAAAAGATCCAATATTTATGGATTTACAAAGGATGGATCTTGGAATTATAATGGAAGGGGAAAAATTGTATCTTTATCAAATAAATTTTCAACCATCTATACATTTGAAGATTAAATAGGCACAGAAAGAAGATGACGAGTTACAAAAGAAGGTGAGAAATGTTCATGAATTCAACCTTGATTGTGATGGGATAATAAAGTTCAGGAATCGGTTTTGTGTTCCTCCCATCCCCAAATTAAAGAAAGAGCTACTGTATGAGGCTCATAGTTCATCATTCTCCCTTCATCCTGGAAGCACGAAGATGTATAGGGACCTGAAAGAGTAGTTCTAGTGGGATGGCATGAAAAGAGATTTTGCTGAATATGTCTGTCGATTCTTCGTTTGTCAGTAAGTTAAAGCTGAGAGACAGAAGTCTAAGGGGATGTTACAACCACTACCCATACCAGAATGGAAATGGGAAAACATCACTATGGACTTTGTCACCAGACTTCCTAAAACATCCAAAGGCAATAATGCTATCTTTGTCATGGTTGATTGTCCTACAAAGTCTGCACACTTCATCGCTATTAGAGAGGGTTTCTCTCTGGATCAGCTTTCCAGGATATATGTGAAGGAAGTGGTAAGATTTCATGGATTACCACTTTCTATTATATCTAATCGGGATCCGAGGATTACCTCAATGTTCTGGTGAAGTCTTCAGAATACTCTGGATACAGAGTTGAGTTTCGAAACTTCTTATCATCCTCAGATAGACGGTCAGTCTGAGAGGAAGATTAAAACTCTAGAAGATATGTTGAGAGCTTGCTATATGGATTTCAAAGGTGGTTGGGATCAACACCTTACTTTGGTGGAATTTTCTTATAATAATATCTTTCACTCCAGTATTCAGATGGATCCTTATGAAGCTCTCTATGGAATGAAATGCAGGACTCCAACTTGCTGGGATGATATTGGGGAAAGAAAGCTATTAGGACCCGATCTCATTGATGAAATGGAAGAAAAGGTCAGATCTATTCAACAACACATAAGAGCAGCTCAGAGTCAACAGAAAAGTTATTCTGACAACTGAAGAAAATAACTAGAGTTTGAGGTGGGTGATAAAGTGTTCTTATGAATATCTCCCTGGAAGAGGGTCATGAGATTTGGAAAGAAGGGGAAGATGAGCCCTAGATATATCAGTCCTTTCGAAATACTGGATTGTGTTGGGAAGGTAGCTTACCGATTGGGACTTCCACCGAATCTCTCTCAATTTCACGATGTGTTCCGTGTATCTCTCCTGAGAAAGTACATACATGATCCTTCACATCTACTCAGCTCGGAAGTTGTACCACTGGACGAAGATCTTTCTTATGAAGAATAACCGATAGAGATTCTTGATCGTAGCGAAAAAGTCATACGAGACAATACCACTCGATTGGTGAAAGTATTATGGAAGAACAACCAATTAGAAGAAGCTACATGGGAGCTTGAGGATATGATTAGGGAGAGGTATCCTCATCTATTTGTTACAAAGTGATGAATTTCGAGGGTGAAATTCATTATAAGGGGCGTAGAATGTAACACCCGAGACTTTTATGAGAAATATTTTTGTTTTTATAAATCTTAAAAAGGAATCTTTCACTATACACAACACTATCTTGGCTTGCTTTACAGGCAATCTCGACCTTCCTCGATAGCTGGCATCGTACGCAATATCGAGTTTCACTAAACAATGATATGCTATTAAAATATTATTAAAACTAGCCGTTATGAATAGTAAATACCACTTTTTGAAATTTTATAAATTTTATTTTTCAAAATGGACTTCATTTTTGGATTCGGAATATCAAAATTAGCCTAGGGTGAAATTTTGGTATTTTTCTGAAAATTTCAATTTTTGATGAATAGTGAAACCAGTAAGTGGTAGTTAAAAAAACTGAATTTTTCATAAAACATAATATTACAGCTTCTGTGAGTGGAATTTAAAAAATCCGAGAGACACGGTTGCTGTCAGTAAGCAAAATTTGGTTCAATGAGATGAAAATAATTTTTGGTGAATAGTAATTTTTTACTTTTATTTACCACGGTTAAAAGTATATAGGGTAATTAATGGTAAAAATGATATTATTATGACCCTAACACATGTACTAATTCTACTGGATAAGTGTAATTCGACCAAAAAAAATCTTAGGAATAAAATATGACCATTTAGGCCCTCTTGGATTAGATTAGGACATTTATTATTAATTTATTTAAAGAATGGTTAAAATAGTTAAAATCAAAGTTTAATAAGTAAATAATTTTTAATATAAGTTTATACATAAGATAAATTCGACTATAAATATTAATTATAAATCTAAAATGAGTTCCTACATAATTGTATTTTATTTTTAATTTTTAGACATTAAATAATTTAATTTATTTATGACACAAAAATGATGCAGTAAATATCTTGTTGATGAAATATTGACATAATGATTGTTATAAATACCAAAATAAATGTAATTTGAGAGTTTTTAGGAATTCAACTAATTTTATAGGTTAATATGACATGTTATTATTGATTTAATTAACTTTTTTTGAACTAATCATTCTGTTATGATTTTCACAAAAATCAATTACTAAATAGTGTCAAAATTGACATAAAATAGTTTTTAAAACAAATATTATATTATTAATTGTTATTTTATTCATAAAAATCTAAGATTTGGCCAAATTACTTATATAATGTTATATATATTATTAATAAACAACATGAGGTTTTTTTGGCTACTTATAGTATGTTTATTAACCTTATAGTATAAGAACACAAGAAGACATGGTAAAAGTAAAATTATTTACCTTAATGTTAAATCTAATTGATAAAGTTAAAATATAAACTTAAACTTGTATAAATTATATTGGATGAGAGGATTTAGACCCATCCCCACATTAGCTTAAAAATAAATCAATTTGGATCTATTTCAAACAGAACGTGACTTTATAATAAAATAATATTTTTAGTTTTCCCAAAGAAGCCCCTCTCCTCCCTTATAAAAGGGCACCTCCTCCCCCTCTTCCTCACACCACTTTGAGCCTTAATGTTCGGCAAACCCCTGCCACTTTTTCCTCTCCACTTCCCTAGAGTCATCCTATAGGTCCTGGTCTTCATCAAAGACCAATTTTAATGCCCTAAAAGGAGGTCTCAAAGAATCACTTCAAAGAAGAGGTAATGTCTGTTACCGATTCTTTCATCTTTATTTCTTCTTCAAATTCTTATTATTTAGATGTTTCATTATGAAGTATTAACATAATTATCACTCATATACTGATATGTTATTATAAGTATTAAAAAACCCTATTTCACCATCTATCCATCCTACATAAAATGAAATCACCGCGCGTGCGTACGTACAGAATACCGTCTCCACGCTGTGGTGTAATCTATTTTCCACCACCACCTTACTTGGATGGGTATAATGGTGTAAATAATGACTATATATGATTATTGTAAAGTGATATTGATTCTGAAATAGTACACATACACTCCAATACAATTCCATGATCATGGGAATGATATCATCGCTCATGCGTACGTACGGAATACCGTCTCTAC
Source organism: Viscum album (assembly GCA_963277665.1). Lineage (NCBI taxonomy): Eukaryota > Viridiplantae > Streptophyta > Magnoliopsida > Santalales > Viscaceae > Viscum > Viscum album. The sequence continues at coordinate 69,666,034 of OY728126.1, forward strand.
GATGTGATGTGACTCGTTCTACATGATATTCACTGCATAATGATTATATAAATGAATTGAATGAATTAATATGATATATATTACAGTAATAAAATTATTCAAATGAGGTATCTATAACTTAAAGATAATAATAAGAATTTATTCGACAAAACACGCTTAAGAACATAAAGTAATAAACACATGAATAACAAGTTGTAATGAAATATTACTAATAAGAAGCTAAGAATATGACCATATATGTTATCATAACAATAAGTATGATCCTCTAATAAGTCAATAACATTATTTAAATCATTATACAGGAGGTTTGGACACGTACAAAGCATATCAGACCTAAGGTAAGGGAAATATCACAATCTCATTTTTATTCGAGATTGTTTATACTTCGGTATTTACTGGGGTGTATTTTATCATCCACATCCATGTTTCCTCAATATGTAATATTATTTCCATCCACCGACAATTGTTTAAATCATATTTTACCCTTCGGTGAGTTTTTAGTAAAAGATATGAAAGGAATCTTTTGTCGTTTTTCGTACGAGGTACTTTTTGACTTTTCAGACAAAAGTACGAGAAGAATGTTTTTTTAAATTATACGGCATAAATGTTTTTTTAAAACATTATTTCCAAGAAGCTTCCTTTAGAAGTTTTCAAGTTTATTTTTAATCAACTTATTTTAGTTTAGAATTGTATGACATGTTAACAATGGAAAAGTATTTTTGAAGTAGAAAGGATATTTTCCTCAAGAATGAAGTTCAAGAGTTTTATCAAAATTATTTTCCATCTAAGATAATATAGGGTTCTATTTTTATACCTATTATTACATGGATTTTATTATGTTGTGATGGAAATATTTTTATGAATTCCTTTATCTTATATTAATTGTTTTATGATGTCACGATGTTTAAGATTCCCATTTTTATTACATGGGTTATGCTATGATGTATGGTTTATGATTTTGTGGAACACATAAGAATAGTATCATTATGAGATGGGTGGGAACTATATCTCCCTCCAATGAATTGGGTAAAGATTTTATATCTCATTAGATAGTCATGGCTGAAACGGCAGGTTAAACTGGTTCAGTGAAACATGACTGAAATGAGTAGTGAACACGGTTCAGAAATGGACTTTGTCCACTAAGATATTCTTGTAAATGAGTCTTGACTAATAAGAAATGATTATCTATGATTATGTGTGTATTCCACAAAGTTTCATGTTTTATGTTTTGATTATTGGGATTACATTTCACTACTATGATTTATCCCATGTTATGAAATTATGATTTCTTTTGCAGGTTAAGATTTTCAAAAGTTATGTTCTTATGAATATGATGTGATTGATATTTCTTTTGATTACCCTTACTGAGCATTTGAGCTCAAACTTTTTCATGTTTTCTTTCCCCAGGTTAGGAAGAAGGTTATTAAGTAAGATATGTCAAAAGGGACTATAGATATGATGAAATAAATGGGAGACAGTGTAGACGTTTTATGAACCAGTTGTTTATATTTCTCAGTTCCTAAATACACTATACCTATATGGTCCTTTCATGGTTTTGTTATATGTTGTAATAAGTGTGATTCAATTCTGAAGTAATAATAATGTATGTAATGTATGGGTCTCTATAGTTGGTATTAGAGGAAAGGTATAGTCATCCTTTGGAAACTAGGATGTGAAAGCCTTAGTAAGAAACCTAAGGATATGTATAAGCATAGAAAAAAATCATAGTGTTTTAGAAATGGCCACGAATAACCTAGGATAAGACCTTAAGTGTGAAATTTTATTCTTGAATATGTGGTTTACCTTTTATAATTAGTTTTCATCACTCTATTCTTCTTGGTTTTAGTCAATGGCTGGAACCCGAAGGAATCATGTTAATGTGGAATGCGACAGGCAATGCAATAATTGTCCCCCTGAGCAACCAAAAGTTATGGGAGCTGGAATACAAAATCTTGTAGCCATGCTCACACAACTTTCTCAAGCTATGAATCATACCGGACTTCCAAAAGAGCAAATAAAGGAGCAACATTCTGTTGAATCCTTCATGAGATAGTGTCCACCTTCATTCAGCGGGTCTACTGATCCATTAGTTGCTGAACAATGGATTAGTACTACTGAAAAGATATTTTCAGTTCTTCAATGTTCTGAACATTATAAAGTCATCTTAGCAGTGTATTGTTTGGAAGGCGATGCTGATAAATGGTGGAATCTTATTAAGAATATGAGGAAAAGGGATGAAATTGAGTCCATGGAATGGGAAGAGTTCAAGAACTTATTTTTCAAAAAGTACATCCCTCGTATTCTCCAAATAAAGATGGAGAAAGAGTTTCTTGAACTGAATCAAAAGGATGATGAATCTGTTGGTACCTATGAAGCAAATTTTACAAGACTTGCAAGGTACGCTTATGGTATTATTATCCAACCTGAGAGTAAGATCGATCGATTATTTAGTGGCTTAAAACCAAATCTTCGAAGGGCGTTAACCATAAGGGACATCAATAGCTTCGAGGAAATCATTCGATGTCCTCTCAATGTCGAGATGGAGATTGGAGTAACCCATCAGTCATATGGGTTTGATAAGAAGAGGAAAATGGAATTCAATGGAAAATATAAAGAGCACACTGAAAAAAAGATGAGCTTTACCTTATGCTCAATGTGTGGAAAGAAACATGGAGGGGGTTGTCTTAAAGGGACAAGTAAATGTTTCAAATGTAGAAAGGAAGGTCATAGGGCATTTGAATGCCGCAATGATGGGAAGCAGATATCTAATGATGCAAACAAAGGAAAGGATACACAGAATAAACCTACTACACTTCAATGTTTCAAGTGAAAGGAGATGGGGCCTTATGCCAATGAATACCCAAATCCAAGGGCTGATGATGATGGTCGACGTCAACAAACTCTTAAGGCTAAATACAAAGGAAAGTCACATGCAATTTCTATGAGCGATGTGGAGTACGATAACGATGTGGTGAAAGGTACACTTAACGTCCACTCTAAAGTAGCAAATGTTTTATTTGATTCTGGATCCACCCACTATTTTATTTCTGAAGAAATTTCTAAGGATATCACCATATTACGTCAACAATTAGATGTTGAGTTAGCTGTGACAACCCCTAATGGCACAACAGTCGCATTAAAAGTTTATAATTCTTCTCCGATCGAATTTTGTGGGAAAGTGCTTCCTGAAAATCTTGTGATCCTTCCTACAGTGGAATTTGATGTGATTCTTTTCATGGATTTACTTTCTTTATATGGAGATCATATCAATTGCCAAATAAGGGAAGTCACATTTACTATTCCAGATCAATCTATGATTTTCGATCAATGCAAGGATGAACATAACCTTCCAGTGGAAATTTCTTTCATCTTATGGGTGATTATTCAACTAAATGAAGGTTATTTATCTCAAATGGATGGTGAGAAACTCACGATTAAGAATATTCCCATTGTACGGGAGTTTGATGATGCCTTTCGGGAGGAATTACCATGTCTTCCACCAAATCGTGAAGTTGAGTTTTTAATAGAAATATTATCGGGTGCTTTGCCTATTTCATATACACCTTATAGAATGGCCCCAATTGAGTTTTAGGAATTGAAGAAGCAACTCCAAGAGAATCTTGATAAGGGTTTCATACGCCCTAGTGCGTCACCTTGGGGAGCACCTGTTCCGTTTGTTAAGAAGAAAGATGGATCAATGAGACTCTGCATTGATTATCAAGAACTTAACAAGATCACTATCAATAACAAATATTCTATCCCGCACATTGATGACCTATTTTACCAACTACGCGGAGCTCAATACTTTTCCATGATTGATCTTCGTTCAGGGTATAATCAATTATGGGTCAAAAGGGAGGATATACCAAAGAAGGATTTCCGTATAAGGTATGGACACTATGAATTTATAGTGATTCCATTTGGTCTTACTAATGACCCTGCTATCTTCATGGATCTGATGAATGGAGTCTTTAGAGACTATCTTTATCACTTTGTGGTAGTCTTTATAGACGATATTCTTGTCTATTCAAAGATAAAGGAAGAACCTGAAGATCAGTTGAGAATTATATTGAAGACCTTGAGAAAGGAGAAGCTTTATGCCAAATTTACCAAGTGTGAATTTTGTCTTCAAAAAGTTTCATTTTTTTGTCACATAATCTCAAAAGAGGGGATATCTGTGGATCCAACAAAAATAGTGGTTATTGGAAGATGGTTGAGACCAACAACAGTAACTGAGATCCGAAGTTTTCTTGGTTTGGCTGGATATTATCGACGTTTTGTGAAATATTTTTCTTGATTATCTAATCCACTCACCAAGTTGACTCGGAAAGGAGTTAAGTTTGTTTGGACGTAGGAATGTGAAGAGAATTTCATGGAGTTGAAAAGAAGGTTATCCAGTGCACCTGTTCTCACACTGCCTTGTAGTGGATAAAGGTTTGTGATCTACAGTGATGCATCCAAGAAGGGATTGTGGTGTTTTCTTATGAAAAATTATATGGTGATAGCTTATGCCTCACGACAATTGAAAATACATGAGAAAAATTACCCAACTCATGATTTGGAGTTAGATGCGGTAATCTTTTCATTAATGATTTGGAGGCATTATCTTTATGGAGAAAGGTGTGACATTTATACTGATCATAAAAGTTTAAAGTATATTTTCACACAAAAGGAGCTGAATATGGGATAAAGAAGATGGTTGGAGCTGATTAAGGATTACGACGGCTCAATCCATTACAACCCTAGGAAATAAAACAAGGTGGCAGATGCATTAAGTTGACAAGACCATGCCAGTTTATCCATGATGAGGATCAAAAAATATCCAATATTTATGGATTTATAAAGGATGGATCTTGGAATTATAATGAAAGGGGAAAAATTGTATCATTCTCAAATGAATTTTCAACCATCTATACATTTTAAGATTAAAAAGGCATAGAAAGAATATGTCGAGTTACAAAAGAAGGTGAGAAATGTTCCTGAATTCAACCTTGATTGTGATGGGATAATAAAGTTCAGGAATCGGGTTTGTGTTCCTCCCATACCCAAATTAAAGAAGGAGCTACTGGATGAGGCTCATAATTATTCATTCTCCATTCATCTTGGAAGCAAGAAGATGTATAGGGACCTGAAAGAGTACTTCTGGTGGGATGGCATGAAAAGAGATGTTGCGGAATATGTCTCTCGATGCATGGTTTGTTAGCAAGCTAAAGCAGAGAGACATAAGTCTAAGGGGATGTTACAACCATTACCCATACCCGAATTTAAATGGGAAAACATCACTATGGACTTTGTCACCGGACGTCCTAAAACATCCAAAGGCAATAATGCTATCTGGTTCATAATTGATCGTCTTACAAAGTCTGCACACTTCATCTCTATCAGAGAGGGTTTCTATCTGGATCATCATGCCAAGATATATGTGAAGAAAGTGGTAAGATTGCATGGAGTACCACATTCTATTATATCTGATCAGGATCCGAGGTTTACCTCAATGTTCTGGAGAAGTCTTCAGCATACTCTGGATACAGAGTCGAGTTTCAGCACTGCTTATCATCCTCAGACAGACGGTCAGTCTGAGAGGACGATTCAAACTCTAAAAGATATGTTGAGATCTTTCACTATGGATTTCAAAGGTGGTTGGGATCAACACCTACCTTTTGTGGAATTTTCTTAAAATAATAGATTTCACTCCAGTATTCAGATGGCTCCTTATGAAGCTATCTATGGAAAGAAATGCAGGACTCCAACTTGCTGGGATGAATTTCGGGAAAGAAAGCTATTAGGACCCGATCTCGTTGATGAAATGGCAGAAAATGTCAGATCTATTCAACAACACATATGATCATCTTAGAGTCAAAAGAAAAGTTATGCCGACAACCAAAGAAAAGACCTAGATTTTGAAGTGGGTGATAAAGTGTTCTTATCAATATCTCCCTAGAAGAGGGTCATGAGATTTGGAAATAAGTGGAAGTTGAGCCCTAGATATATCAGTCCTTTCGAAATACTGGATCGTGTTGGGAAGGTAGCTTACCGATTGGCGCTTCCACCGAATCTCTCTCAAGTTCACGATGTGTTCCATGTATCTCTCCTAAGAAAGTACATACCTGATCCTTCACATGTACTCAGGTCAGAAGTTGTACCGCTGGAGCAAGATCTTTCTTATGAAGAACAACCGATAGAGATTCTGGATCGTAGCGAAAAAGCCCTACGAAACAAGACCACTAGATTGGTGAAACATTTATTGAAGAACCACCAATTATAAGAAGCTACATGGGAGCTTGAAGATATGATGAGGGAGAGGTATCCTCATCTGTTTGTTACAAAGTGACGAATTTCGAGAGTGAAATTTATTTTAAGGGGGGTAGAATGTAACACCCGAGACTTTTATGAGAAATATTTTTGTTTTTATAAGTCATTAAAGGAGTCTTTCACTACACACAACACTGGCTTGGATTTCTTTACACGCAATCGCGACCTTCCTCGATAGCTTGCATCGTATGCAATACTGAGTTTCAATAAACAATGATATGCTATTATAATATTATTAAAACTAGCTGTTATGAATAGTAATAACCACTTTTTGAAATTTTATAAATTTTATTTTTCAAAATGGACTTCATTTTTGGATTCGGAATATCGAAATTATCCTAGGGTGAAATTTCGGTATTTTTCTGAAAACTTTCAATTTTTGATAAATATTGAAACCACTAAGTGGTAGTTAAAAATACTGAATTTGTCATAAAACTTAATTTTACCGCTTCTGTGAGTGGAATTTCAAAATTAAAAGATACACGGTTGATGTCATTATGTAAAATGTGGTTCAATGAGATGAAAATAATTTTTGGTGAATAATAACTTTTTACTTTTATTTACCATGGTTAAAAGTAAATAGGGTAATTAAGTATAACAGTGATATTATTATTACCCTAAAACATGTCCTAATTCTATTGGATAAGTGAAATTCGAGAAAAAACAAACTTAGGAACAAAATATGACCATTTAGGCACACTTGGATTAGATTAGGACATTTATTATTAATTTATTTAAAGAAGGGTTAAAATAGTTAAAATAAATGTTTAGTATGTAAATAATTTTTAATATAAGGTTATAGATAAGATAAATTCGACTATAAATATTAATTAGAAAGATAAAACGATTTCCTACAAAATGGTATTTTATTTTTAATTTTTAGACATTATATTATTTAATTTATTTATGACACAAAGATGATACAGTATTTATATTATTAATGAAATATTGACAAAATTGATGTTATAAATACCAAAATAAATGTAATTTGAGACTCTTTATGAATTACACTAATTTTATATGTTAATATGACATGTTATTATTGATTCAATTAACATTTTTCGAACTAATCATTCTGTTATGATTTTCACAAAAATCAATTACTAAATAGTTTCAAAATTGACATAAATTAGTTTTTTAAAACAATATTATATTATTAATTGTTATTTTATTCCTAAAAATCTAAGGTTCAGCAAAATGACTTATATAAGGTTATATATACAATTTATAAACAACTTGGGGTTCGTTTGGCTGCTTATAGTAAGGTTATTAACCTTATAGTATAAGAACCCAAGAAGACAAGGTAAAAGTAAAATTATTTAACTTAATGTTAAATATAAATGATAAGCTTAAAATAGGAAAATAAACATTTTTAAATTCTGTATGACGAGAGGATTTAGACCCATGCCCACCTTAGATTAGAAATAAATTAATTTGGATCTATTTAAAACCGAACGTGACTTTATAATAAAATAATATTTTTAGTTTTTCCAAAGAATCCCCTCTCCTCCCTTATAAAAGGGCACCTCCTCCCCCTCTTCCTCACACCACATTCAGCCTTAAATCTCGGCCAACCCTTGCCAATTTCTCCTCTCCACTTCCCTAGAGACATCCTAGAGGTCATGGTCTTCTTCAAAGACCAATTTTAATGCCCTAAAAGGAGGTCTCAAAGAAGCACTTCAAAGAAGAGGTAATGTCCGTTACCGATTCTTTCATCTTTATTTCTACTTCCACTTCTTCTTCTTTAGTTGTTTCATTATGAAGTAAAAACATCAGTATCAATCATATACATATATGTTATTATATGTATGAAACAACCCTATTTCACCATCTATCTATCCTAGAGAAAATGAAATCACCACGCGTACGTACGTACGAAATACCATCTACATGCCGTGGTGTAATCTATTTTCCACCACCACTTTACTTGGATGGGTATAATGGTGTAAATAATGACTATATATGATTATTGTAAAGTGATATTGATTCTTAAATAGTATACATACACTCCAATACAATTCCATGATCATGGGAATGATATCATCGCTCGTGCGTACGTACGGAATACCGTCTCCACGATGTGATGCGACTCGTTCTACATGATCATCATTGCATAATGATTATATAAATGAATTGAATGAATGAATATGATATATATTACACTAATAACATTCTTGGAATGAGTTATCTGTAACCTAAAGAGAATAATAAGAATTTTTTCAGCAAAAGATGCATAAGAACAAAAAGTAATAAACACCCGAATAACAAGTTTTAATGAAATGTTACTAATAAGAAGATAAGAATATTACCATATATGATATCATAACAATAAGTATGATTCTGGAATAAGTCAATAACATTATTTAAATCATTATACAGGAGGTTCAGACATGCACAAATCATATCGGACATAAGGTAAGGGAAATATCACAATCTCATTTTTATCCGAGATTGTTTATACTTCGGTATTTACTAGGGTTTATTTTATCATCCACATCCATGTTTCCTCAATATGTAATATTATTTCCATCCACCTACAATTTTTTAAATCCAATTTTACCCTTCGGCGAGTTATTATTAAAAGATATTAAAGTAATCTTTTGTCGTCTTTCATTCGAGGTACTTTTTGACTTTTCTGACAAAAGTATGAGAAGAATTCTTTTTTACTTATACGACATGAATGGATTTTTAAATCATTAATTCCAAGAAGCTTCCTTTACAAGTTTTCAACTTTATTTTTAATCAACTTCTTTTAGTTTAGAATTGTATGACCAGTTACGAAAGGAAAAGTGTTTTTGAAGTAGAAAGGATATTTTCCTCAAGAATGAAGTTCAAGAGTTTTATCAAAATTATTTTCCATCTAAGATTATATAGGGTTCTGTTTTTAACCCTATTATTACATGGATTTGATTATGTTGTGATGGAAATATTTTTATGAATTTATTTATCTTATATGAATTGTTTTATGATGTCACGATGTTTAAGATTCCCATTTTTATTACATGGGTTATGCTATGATGTATGGTTTATGATTTTGTGGCACACATAAGAATGGTATCATTATGAGATGGGTGGGACCTATATCTACCTCCAATGAATTGGGTAAATATTTTATATCTCAGAAGATAGATATGGCTGGAACTGCAGGTTAAACCGGTTCAGTGAAACAGGACTGAAATGAAGAGTGAACTCGGTTTAGAAATGGACTTTTCCCACTAAGATAGTCTTGGAAATGAGTCTTGACTAATAAGAAATGATTCTCTATGATTATTTGTGTATGCCATAAAGTTTTATGTTTTAATTTATGATTATTTGGATTACATTTCACTACTATGATTTATCCCATGTTATGAAATTATGATTTCTTTTGAAGGTTATTATTTTCAAAAGTTATGTTATTATGAATATGATGTGATTGATATTACTTTTGTTTACCCTTACTGAGCATTTGAGCTCACCCTTTTGTATGTTTTCTTTCCCCAGGCCAGGAAGAAGGTTATTAAGTAAGATATGTCAAAAGGGACTATAGATATGATGAAATAAATTGGAGACACTGTAGATGCTTTATGAACCAGTTGTTTATGTTTCCCAGTTTCTAAAGACACTATACCTATACGGTCCTTTACTGGTTTTGTTATATGTTATAATAAGTGTTCTTCAATTCTGATGTAATAACAATGTATGTAAAGTATGGGTCGCTCTATATACCAAATATTTTAAAAAATATCTTCACATGGTGGTATAATAATAATGTATGTTTTTGTACATTCCATTTTATTGTATGATAATTTTTAATTTATTACCTATTCTTATATCTGTTATTATGATGTCTGTATTGTGTAATTTCTTTATAACATATTCAACTTTGTTAGAATTATTTCATTAAAAATGTTTCATAACTTTAGTTTATTTTATTTAATTTCAATATTAGATATTTTTATTATATTATCTACCTCTTATAAATTTATTAATTCCATTATATATTATTATGGTATGTCTTTAAATTTTTATTACATTTTTACATGTTTTATGTTGAAATTCTCAAGATATTCTGGAATTCCATGTCTTTACTAAACCCCATTTTGGTATTTTTTTGTATCATATTATCAAATGAAATATTTAAACTATTTAAATTTAATTTTTATTTGTGTTTCTAATGAAAATAAAATAAAATATTCTATTTTATTTGACCGGTTGAATTTATTTTTCCCAAAAATTATAGTGATTAAAAAAGAAATGGATATTTATTTTATTGAATCAAATGTGGATACTGAATTTAAAACCCCCAAAGTTATAAAAAACTATTTAATATTTGATGTTATAAATTGATTTATTAGTAAACTAATATTATTTAAATCATTAATTTATATTAATTTTATATGTTACAATGGATTAATTTTTTTAATGTATTATATATATGGGGTCATAAACTAATTTTAAAATTTATTGATTTCATTTTATTCAGGTTCTGTTGTATAAGGTCTTTAATGTAAATTAAAAAATATTTTTTAGAAAGAATTTTTTTATTCATATCCTATGAAATCCTAAATTATTGGATTTTGTATTAAAATTACATAAAGTTAATATACATTGAAATATATATTTTATGGTGTGTGAAATGATTTTAAAACCCCTTGAACATAGTTGAAACTGATCTTGGTGTGTGTGGATATTAATTAAAATTTATGGTTGTTTTTTATTTTATAAGTTACATTCAAATAATATATATATATATTTTATTATCTAAGAAAATGGTGACAAAATTTTATAGAATTATTTACAATATATATAGGTTAAGTAACTAGAAACATTTGGTCTAATGAATCATTTACATAGATCATAGGTGATGAGAAGAGTGGAAGAAATCATTTTAATCATGATATAAAAATCATGCTGCCTAAATATTGGTATTTAGGTATTAAATCTTTTAGAAAAACTAAATAAATGGTTACCCAAGAGTGTATAAAAGGTTCTTTGAAGACATAAACGTAAATTTTTTGAAAAGTGTCTCAATAAAATATAAAAAATGAAAAATTAATAATTGGTAAAAGTGATATCAGCTATAATATTTTTTCTTTTTCTAGAGGGTGTAGTGATAGTGGATGGATATTTATCATGTATGTGGTAGATTATAGAGGATAGTGGTGATTGTTCACTTATTATTGATGATTCCAAGGTAGAGACTAATGATGATGAATATGATAATGGTGGTGATTAAGGTGATTATGGTTTTGATGAAAGTGGTGTTGGTCGCACACATGTCGACACTATTGATATTAGCACTGGAAAAAATGAGGATTTAGATGAAACTACAGAGAAAAATTATTTACCATTTATATATTTATACATCATTCATTTTTAATTATTTAAAAAATTACAATTTTATATGTGATGTATTAGTTTTTTTTATTTGTGATTGGATTTTGGTTCGTTTTTTATTTTGTAGGTGGAGCATATAGTATTATACATGTTGTAAAAATGGGATGATTTAGGTGGTGAATTTTCATTAATATATGTTGTCATTGTTTCCACATTTCAACCTTGGGATATAAAAGAAAATTACTACTATTTTAACTATGGTCTTAGCGTATAATTTCAATAGCTAAATCACGTATTTTTTTATAAATTTTGATGGGTTATGTCGTGGATATAGGGGAAAAATACTAGGATTTTAATTGTAGAATTATGGACAAGTTAATATGGTTAAATAATGGTTGTAGCTAGAAATTTACATGGTTTAAACCATAAAAAAAACATGAATCACTAAAACAATTTAAACCATTGAAATTGAAAATGACTATTGAATTGGATCTAGTAGTCACAATATAAAAAACCACGGTGATAGTCTATTTTATTGAATGATAGTTCGAGACTTCGAGCAGCAGTGGCTCTCCCTCCTCTCACAAAAATTGGGTTCCCCTAAGAATTGATTCAGATGGGGGAGGTTCAGGAGCCATCTTTAGCATCGATCTAGAGGATCTCTAGCATCTCCTCAGCCTTCCATCCTTGTCTATCTCTCTCTCTCTCTCCCTCTCTTGTAGGTTTTATTTTTGGTTGTTGTTGCATCTCAATGAGTTTTTTCATACCTTTGATGTTGGAAGATCGGGTGGTGTTTTTGCAGCTTCGACGATGTTAGTGTGCCCTATCCCTTCCAGGATGGATTTATCTACATGTGCATTCCTGATGCGTACCCCAGTGACGATACTTCATGGTCTTACATGTTCCATTCTGCGGCGACATTTCGAGTTCAGATCATCTTAGAATACCTCATCACTAAGACTTCCTTTTTAGGTTGTTGTGACTATGGAGTCAGAGAAGGTTTCTGGGTTGGAAACGGGGTTCCATAGCTTTATCTCCCGCATTTGAGATGCCAAATATGGTTGGGTAGCTTCTAATAGGGCACTGGCATGAAGACTTCAGGTTTAATATTGATATATTTTTCAAAAGGTTTTCAGTGTTTTCAATGAGCATTTTTATTTTTTGAAATTAATATTGAGGGGTTTTTACTGAGTAACTACACTTTATAGTCAATATGGAAAGGCAACTAGTTCACCTATGGAGGCTTCTCTAGAAAATGTTTACAGCACATAGTTTTCTCTATCCATTGTTATCCATATTTCAAGGTTTGATAGGGTAAAGAAATTTCAATTGGTACCCGGCCTGTGTATCCCTATACAAGTTTTTTGGTTAAAAAGTGATGCAATGGAGGAAGATGTACTTAACATGAATGATGTTGGGGAAGGGATTCTATTTGTATTTTTTTTATATTTGTCCTTAGACTCCTTGACCATGGGTCATTCTTATTTTTTAAGTTTCTAAATCCATGTTGGGTTCTACCTTAATCACTTAAAAGGGGGTTTTGCTAATAAAAAAATTAATTATTAGTCAATAGCTTATTGGTATTTTTTTGGTAGTCATCCATGGATAAAAAACATGGTCGTAAGTGAATTTTCTAATTGTGTTTTTATGATAGAAGATTAATTGTGACCATTAGGGCTGTCTTACTGAGATTTATGTATCACCCCCTGTATGATTTCCTCAGTTTGTGTGGAGTCCTAATGTATGGTTTTAGGTTGGAGAAATGGTTTCATAGTGGATATTATTGAGTCATATGGTCTCTTGATCACGTTGATCCACTCGTGTGGAGTCTCAAGATTGGGTTTGTGAAACATGAGAATAGTGAAGATCGAATATGGGGTTTTGAAAAAAAAATTTATAGAGATTGATGTATTTAGTTTTAGTTTCATTATTTTTTATTGTAGTCGACCTAGTTGGTGACTATTGTTGTCTGTTATGCATGCTTGTGAGTCTATATGACAATATGAAACAATCCATTTTTTATTTCATGCTTCTTTTTAAATTATTTCCTATCGGTACTATGATGTTGACCATTTTTATGTTTTGTGGTAATTTTGACTATTATTCCACTCCATCCATAGGGTATAGTCTCCCTACAACAATTTTTTGACCGTCGATACTATTCGGAGGCATCTAGAATTTGTAGAGGCATGCATTATGCCTTATGGTTAGCTATATTAGGTGACATGTATAGTTATCCAGAAATGTTTCACTAGAAAATAGAATCAAAGATGTTTGGTTTTATTATTTAGGGAGTTGGTAGACATGAAATCTAGGAATGTGTCAAGACATGTTATACACATGAAACTAGTGTGTCATGAACACCTTTTCTGATAAGATGACCAAGTTTCTAAATCATGATATTTCTAATCATGCATTATGTTTTTGTAGTTTTTTTATTTCACTAAGTGTCATGCACTTGGGTTTGTGGATTTATTGTTTTCCATGAATTTTTGGATCTTGGACCGTGGGAATTACAGTAGTGTTAATGTATCATTATAAGCATATATGATTCACAAGTGATATTAGTATCTACGTGTTTATTCACAGACAATGGTGTTTCAATTTTTTAATGTGGAAAAAATGCTCATATTATGTTTTCTCATATTGTTATATGGTGCATTCTACTCAATTGAACCACATGTATACATTTTCATGTGATGATAGGTTTTATGGATCTTATGAAAAGATGTTATTTGGTGACAGAGATATATTCCACTTGTCAAAGGATGCATGGAGACCCTTATAGATCAACATAAGATTTGAGTTCCCTATTGGTGAGTTGTGAATGAAATTCTTTTTTATAGATGTTTAGATTGGGAGTGAGTTAACCTATAGTTTTTATTACACTAATATTAAAAGTTTGTATTCCTAGGGTGGAATATTTTTTTCCATGTGTTGTATATTGGGTCTTACAGTGGGGCCCATGTTCATATTAATTTTGTTGGATAGGATTTACATGGATATTATTCCTTGGAGTGTCTATTGAGGCCTGCTATCACCAGGAATGGGTTATGGAAGAGTATTCTTGGTATTTTAGAATTGTAACCTTGGGAGGTATATTTTTCCCATGGATGGATTCAGAGGATAGGTTTGGTTGGTTTATTTGCCTTTTCATTTTCATTTTTCCATTGGGTAGTGTATTAAGAGAATGGTTGGATTCTTGTGTCTTTGGATTGATTTCCAACTAGAGGGTAGTCATGTAGTAGATATTGGCATGAGTTAGATGTCTCAGTTATGAATAGGGTTGTTGAGGGTGCTCCAATTTTTTTGAATTGACCTTTCTTAGGAGCATGGTCAGTGGTTTTAGGTGGTTCATTATCCTATATTTTTTCGGAATTGGCCTACATGAGGGTGAATATTAGGGATTATTGGGGAGTATTTTAGTGACATATTTATGGTGGGGTGTAAATCCATGGGTTTTGGAGGCCATGGACCTTGTATTAATTGTAGTTTTGGGTGTGGAGGTTTCCATTCATGGTTATCTTAGAATGAGGGTGGGTAGTAATTGTTTTCATGTGGGTACTCTGGTGTGAGCGGGTTGGTCATGTCTATTTGTGGTGTTCATTGATGGACTTAGCATGGGCCATGTTTTTTTCGTGATGTGAAGTTAGAAACTAGTAAAGATAGTCATTTTGTGGGGAGTATCAGATTGGTCCCTATTGAATACCTCTCTTATTAGGTGGTATATGGGGACACTGTAATACCATTAATTTGATAGTGGAGATGGAAACAACAACATATGTTATTTGTGGAGATCATTCCTTTCTATTGACCACTAAGGCTTCTTCGGGGATGTTAATTGTTTTTGGTGGGTAGTTTGTGATTACCCACAACATCAATGTTTGCGGAAATTAGGGGAAGATTATTTTTTATATATAGAAGGGTTTGGGGGTAAAATGGTAATTCCTCTTATAAGATGAGTCCAAAACATTTTTCTGACCACTCTGTTGGTCCCAAAATTGGGTGTTTACCCAAAGAAGGTATTTTTGTGTAAATTTGAGATGCTCATATTTTCATAGAATATATAATATTTAATTAAATAATGATTAATTTATTCTTTAGAGTTTTTTGGTCATATAATTCAAATTATGCATCATATTTATATTTTTTCTCTATAGTAAAGATTGAAATTGGTGTTTCTTCTTAGTTAAGTCATAAACTCATTTTAGGAAATAATGTAATGGTCATGCCGCTTTTATTTTCTTTTTTTTTCAACCTTTTCATTTTCCCCTTTTTCATTTCTGTAGTTTTACTTTGGATTCTTATACACACACATTCAGATATTTAGTGTCACATGAATACGAGAGGTAGAGCAAGAGAAGAGGTAATGGATGGGGAGGAGGCCCCACATGATATTCATTTGAGACCCAAATTAGAGTATGATAGTTGTAGGAGGTAGACTGGGTAGGAAACATTGGTGGTTTCTGCTCAGATGTAGGACTATTTTATTTATTTCACTGTAAATTAACATAGAATTGTTTTTCAAGATTTTGAAGCCCTGTTTGGGAGGTTGAGATATAATAGGTGTTGATATTCTCTAAATAGGGGTGAAACGGGGGATTTAGGACATTTGTATGGGTTTTGGTTCAGCAAATCCTGTGTACACATTGTGTAGTTTATAGAATGCATGGATTGTGTTCCTTATATTCATGGGAGATGAGTATTTGGGGAAATGCACTGAGTGGTGATTGACATATTCTAGAGACACATTTTCATGCAGGGTGGATTTACCTAAACCTAGAAAGGTACAAAACCACTAGCTGTGTACAATGCTCGGTCAGAAACCACATATGGGGTATGTGTCCAGGTACATGGTTGGGATCCTTATGCGGGGTATACAAAATGCATATGGAAGTATAGACAATTTATTTCAGTGATATACATATTGATTGGGGAAAGAGTACATGAGAAAGTACTCATGTGGGGTTACACACTATGTAATAAGATGAAGTACACACTGAGTGGCCTATGGGAATTACACACCATGTATTTTTTTCCCATCATGGATTTTTTTTCCTATTTTACGATTTAGAGTTCTAATTGGACATATGAGTAGTCCATTATGAATATTTTTCCATAGATCATAATGGTGGGATATTTTTGGTGTTTATATTCCATTTAGATATTGTTTTAGGGGTTCAAGTTTTTTTAAGAGTATTTCATTTAGTTTTGGATTCAAAATACTCATGGGGATTAGGTTTTGAGTTCAAAGGACTGGGTGAGGGTTTAAATCTCATTAGTTGGCATTGATTTTGTAAAAAAGGATGCTGATGTTCAAGGTACATTTAGATGAATATTGAAATGAGGTATCAAGTGGTATCTCTAAAGAGATAATGGTTTTTCCTTGAAAATCAAGCCCAACTTCTTGAGGATAGAGAATTCAACATTGATATATTGGGTTTGAGGAGAATGGATCTATTTGAGACATTGGGCTAAGATGAAATTGTGGGATGGTACCTATATGTAGGAGATATTATGAAGAAGTTGATATGTGTTTGAGGGACTCTTGTAGATGACCTTGTGTGACTGTTACTGAGGAAGTGATCAGTGGTTTCATTAGTTAGCTGTTCATAATTCCTATATAGAATATTGCTTATTTGGATGTGCTTATGGGAAATTTGGTACATGTGGACGTGTTGTGTTCCATAAAGCTCATATTAGTTTTTCCTATATTGGATTTTTCCTATAATTTTTCTAGGATGATGATCCATGTTGGGTGATTGTTTGGAGGTGGTCTTAATGAATGTTCTGAACCAATTTGTAGGAATGTATTGATTTTTGGATATTGTTTGGTCATGTTGTTGATTGAGGATAATTTTTACACCACAGAGGTTTTCTTGGGATTCTCCTACACTAGGAGTGTCTAATTCATTTGGATGAGATAAAGGAACCCGTTGTAGAGTGTCCGACTTTTGTTATGTCCCTTTGGATAATTACGGTTCTGTGGAAGGGCATAGCTTAAGAAATAGGTGAAAATGGGGAGTCAATATTTAAACACTACATTGTGCTATGAACCTAGGGATATAGGGAAACCCGGTTATTGGTTTTTCCATGAGGTAGGTCATGGAGAGACCGTAGTGGCTAGTTATTTGATGATGAGACCCGGGGGACCCAGAGAGGCATTGTGATTTTTTATTCAAGAGTCGATAGACTCTACAAGTTCAGTTATTTCAATGGGGGAGGGGGTGTGAGAGTTGTATCATACCATGTTTAATTTTAATTTGACCAATATTTTTTAATAAATCTTTACTTGTGATTTTAATTTTAGGAAGAGATCCTCAGGATATCTCGAAATAGGCGTTGGCCATTTATTTTTAACTGGTGCTCTCCCCAATTTTTTGGTAGTTATTAAATAGGGTTAGTGAGATAATGGATGATTTATATTATAACTACCACCTCTATTTTATTATTCACCTTGGATAGACTGGATTTGGTCTCTTTAGGTTCTATGGAACTCACAGAGTGGTTTTGTGTACTATGGATGATTAGTGATTCCAGGTTCATGGATGTTGTGAGATCTGAGGTTCATAAATGGAAGTAACGTATTTTTGGGTCCATAGATGATGCATGATTCATTTTATATGACCTACATGATAGATGAGTTCTCTAGTTGTGTTGATCTAGATGTTCCCATTTCCAGTTTAGATCATGCTACTGGTGTCTTAGAGACAAGTATATACATATTTTATTTTGATTCCTTTTGTTATTCCCTTGGGGATGAAATTCATTACATTTTATTTAGTCATCTTAGAGATCCTATGTATATCTGGAGGATGTGCCAGATGTTTTTTGCATGTGTACTCCACATGTCATAAATACTCTAGCATGGTTCATAGCGAGGTTATATTTACATCTAGTTTCAGTCTAGAACCTACGATTGGATACTTTCCATGTTTTTATTTATATATTACTTTTTATAATTTTGTTTGTTTTATGCTATACGACATTAGTTTTTGGCTAGGATGGGCATAAAATGAGGGTAATCACTTTTTATGAAATAATATAATAGTTCACTCATTATGGGTGGTCACCTATGATTTTTTTACCACACCTATACATTCACCTCCAAGTGCTTAAAGACCAGATTTATACTTTCATGTGGGAGCATAGGTTTCTTAGTGGATTAGAATGAGTTCTAGTGTTTCTTGATCAATCATAACTTCTCGTGTATATTTTTAGGATAAGGATGTGTAGTTTGGGCATCATGGATATTATGAAATTTTTTTGGCTATGTTCTGGATGTAGATATTGATGTATTTATTTCCAGTTTCTTTATTTTGAATATGTGATCGGCCTAGTGGGTGAATTATTGTGGTGTAGTTTTCAGGATTGTGATTTTGTATGACTGTATGTTTCATTCCATTTATTATATCATGATTATATTTTAGTTTTTTCTTATACATACTATAATGTTTACCATTCTGTATGTGTTTAGTTATTTTTTTATTGTCATTATACTCTTACAAGAGGGTATAGTTTCCCCACTTCCTCTTTTTGACCATCATCACAGATTTGAATCCATTGGTTTTTAGAGTCATGTTATTGAGGGGATATGGAAATCCATATCAGGTGACTTGTTAGTTCAACCTGGGCAAGTTCATTTTAGAGTTAAAAAATTCATACAGATCAAAAGCTACATGTCATTTCCTAAAAAATATGATTCTAAAAAAAATTATCAAACTAAATTCATGTTGAAACAATTCTTAATTATAGTAAAAGAAAGCATAAATTTATCATTGATTCATAAATTCCATGTCTAAACTACCCAATGAAAGAAAACAGGGTGTAGAGGTGATTGATTTTTGAGATGGTTTTAGGAACTAACTATTGACGAGAAAAACAATTTTCATGCATTTACTTCACTTTAGATATTTATTAACCTCATTATTCCTCTGATGTATTTATATTTAAAACCTTAAAAAACCCAGCCTCAAAAAATACCATGTAAAATAACTCATGATTGAAACATTTGTGACTCTTTGGCATGGGGAAAATAATGGTATATCATGCCAATAGAATCACATGTGTTATTGAGAATGATAAAAATCCCACCTTAAAAAATACTAAGAGAGAGGAAATTAATTTTTTCAGGAGGTAGGTATGACACGCAGATGATGATTAACATGAGATTGAATTTATTTTTTTTATTTTATAAGAGTTAATGATTTTTTATCCATGTAGGGGGTATGATATTTCCTTTGATATTTTTCAGTATAGTTTTCATTTATACATTGAGATGTTTTTTTGAACTTGGTATTTGATGATTTCCCTAGAGTGAATTTGTTAAGTGCATGAGAATTTATAGAGAAAATATTTTCATTATTTTATATATTAATTTCAATGATTTAATCTGAATAATTTATTATTTTCATGGAAATTTTCATATTTTATGGCTTTATATGTATTTTGAGATTAATTGTGAAATTGAATATTTTTGGAATTTTAATTATTGTATATATATTCCACATTTCTTTCATAAAATTATATACACTAACAAAAATTTAAAAATTCATTTTTGGGATTTTTTATTATTTGTGATACATTTCCTTCCATTTGAAAAATTTTTAAATCCAAATATTTGACACCCAAATGAAGATCACAAGCTCAACCTAGGAATCAATGACCAGATGTGGATAATTTGGATGATGGGACATTAACTCACAATGTACAATCCCATTTTATTTGATATTATATGTATAGAAAGATGAAATATTATGAAATAAATTTATTAGAGTTTACTTTTTTGATTTTACCTATACAAAGACCATAAATGCATGAGAAACCATTGATGGGGAATAAGATGAGTTAGCTAGACCATAAATATTTTCTATAGTAAATCGAATGTATCCATTTCCAAAATTGGTCAAATGTGAAATTTTTTATTTTTTAATAGAACATATATATAAACAAACCTTTTTAGATGAAATTGTTTCAATGTTTGGTCATTAAATTCAACTACCACATTAAAATTTTAGGTGGAATGATTTGGAGAAAAAAAATTCACCCCTTATCTTATAAAAATTTATATAATCTCCAATAAATTCTAGTATATTATTTTTGTAGGTTTGAGTTTTTATTAAATTGAAAAGGTATTATTAATGTTTAATATAAATTATTAATATTTTACCTCTCATTATTTAATTTATTTATTTTTTTGTTTCCCCCCATTATTTTCCATTGTGATCTCTAATAATGATCATCACAAGTAACTAAATTGAGGAATCTACCAAGCGGATGAAACAATATAGAACCAATATCATTGAAAAAATCATTATTATAGATTTTTATTTAATTAATTTTATACAAAAAAAATATTAGTTTTCATGGAATATTCATTTATCTACTTTCCACTGGAGGCCTAAATTTTTATTCTTTTTTATTTTCCCTCGATTGAGGATATGGATGTGTAGTGTCATCAATAAATTGAACTACATATTCAAAATCTAGTTAAAATATTATTTTCAAAAATACTATAGCATGTGTCCAATAAGTAAATTTAAAAATATTAATGAGATGATGAAGGTTCACTATGGGTATTCTCTTATGAGGATATCTATTCTATCTAACATTATTTTACCTGTATTCAATCAGTTTTCATCACATTTTCATATTCAAATTTTTGTTTTTGTTAAATATAATAAATTCAAAATTTCATTGTTTTTATAAGTATATTATTTGGTGAATCAGTAATAGAGAGTTCTTTTCTATAAAATCTCCTCAAGTAAGATGATTATGTTCAGCTACTCTACTGCTTTAAGAAAAACAGATTAACATATTCTTCACCACCCAATGGTAGGTGTGTCTATATGTTTTTTCTAAATGAAAAATATTTAAAAAATTATTTTATCAATAAGTTTTCATGGAGAAGATTTTGGCATCTAATAATTTATTTATTTTTTCTCAAAATTGGGTTTTAAACATATTATTTATACGTCAAATACTCCTCATAAGAAGGAAATTATAGAAAGAAAAAATATGAATATTCAGGAGATTAAAATTAACAATACTGAATGAATATTGTTTATCAAACTATATTAGGTAGATTAGGTTAATATAAATTACAATATCAGGAATAGTGTTTCAATTAGGCCTACTATTAAAAATAAACCATAGGATTTATGAAAAAATAAAGAAACCTAAATTTAAATCATTTAATGTTTTTAGATGTAAGGTGTATATCTTAAACATTTAGGAAATATTTGTTAATTTTGATCCAAAGTCTGATTAAGGGATTTTTATCTATTATTCTAGTATTTATAAATATTTTAGAGTGTTTAATAAAAATTTAAGGAAAATTGACGAATTAGTTCATGTGAAGTTTGATGAAATTGATTTATTTTATCACAAAACAATTTAAAAAAAATAAAGTAACAGTTTATTAGAATAACATGAGACTTATTTATTCTAAATAAATTTTTGAAGGTAAATTATAATACGATCAGAATAATTATTTTTTTGAATAAAATGAAATTTTGGAACATGAATGTTTATTACCTGGACAAATTAAATCTTTAACAAACCACCATTTACAAATTGATTTTGGAGACCTAGATAATGGAGTAACGATTAACATTAATATTGGAATCCTAATTGAGTTCTCTACCTTCATATCCAAGTATGAACCAAATATAATATAAGTATCCATAGATGATGGTATTTGGATAATATCTATGTAGGAAGAGATAAATAGTTTAAGAGAAATGTATTTTTTGAATTATTTGTTAGTCCCTCAAAACATCCATCGATAAGAAATAAATGGATCATTAGGAATAAGTATGACTGTCAAGGTATAGTTACTTGGAATAAAGCTAGGATAGTTTCTAAGGGTTAAAACTAAAAGAATGTAATATAAAATGAAGAATTATTTTCCCCATTTTAGAGGTGTGAATCAATTAATATCATTTTTGAATACATATATCATATGAAATTTAATTTATATCAGAAGGATATAAAATTAATGTTTGGAAGTGTTTATTTAGTTTAGGATGTTTATATTGAAAAACAACCAATTTTGATAACCATTATATATAAAATCCTATTTTGAAACTAATTAATTCGATTAATGGGATTAAATAAGATCCAATGACTTGGTATTCAAGATTGAGTTCTTTTATCTTATAAATAAGTTATCAATAGGGTTAGTTGATACTACTCTTTTTAAAAAAATCTCTTATTATGATATTTGAAAAGTTCAAATTTTTATAGATGATGTTGTTTTTAGTGAAAAAAATGAAAATATTTTTAATTATTTCTCAAAACATATGTGAAAATAATTTGAAATGAGTATAATGGAAGAATTAAATTTATATATTGGATTTCAAATTTATCCAATGGATTTTGGAATTTTTTTGAACTAAAGTAAATAAATTATTCATTTATTGAAAAAATTAGACTTGAAAATGTAATGTCTTATACCAATCACATGTATAATAATTTAATACATTTTGTGGATGAAGCTAGAAAACTAGTTGACAAAAATATATACAATGGTATGATAATTAGTTGTTTATATCATAATTCTAGTAGAATAGAAATCATTTTTTCTATTTTTCATTGTGTAATCCAACAATTAAACCCAATAGAATCCCATATAATTTCTATTAATGTTTTTATTAATTTACAAGTAATTTTATCTATCTATTCTTTATCAAAAAACGTTTAGTCTTCATTTAACTTCATATTCAAATGCTGATTTTTAGGGTGTATATTAGATAGAAAAACACCTCAGGTGATTACCCCCTTTTATGAAAGTCCCTTATTTCCTAGTCTAGTAAAAAGTAACACTCAATTACATAATCAACTACTAAGGTAGAATATATATATTCTTGCAGTTTTTGTGCACACGTGTTGTGGATGAAACACACACTTATAGGATTTGTAAGTAGTTTTGATTATATTCCTATTTTATGTGATTATAAATATTCTATTAATATTTTAAAAAAAATCATATTGGTCATTTTAGGACTAATAGTTTTGATATAAGAAATCATTTTCTAGGAGGTAATGTCTAGATATCAGATATATATTTTGAATTTGTTAATATAGAGTATCAACTTGAAAATATTTTCAATAAACTGCTTCCTGAAGCCATTTTTTATTAATGGGGTGTTCGGTTTATTAAATTTTACATAATGATTTTAATTTTATTGTAAATATCTTCTCTTTTTAATAAGGTTTCTTATGATTTTACTTTTTGTGTTTTATTGATTTCTATTATTTATACTAATTACAAATTTGTTTCATTTAAAACCTATTTTTCAAATTTTATTTTGAGTATTTATATTTTTATTTCAAAAAACCCTAATGATTACAATGTAAAATGGGTTCGAGAAAAAATAATAATAGCCTAACACTATTAAATTAAAAAAATTATCTCCTTCCTACCATAGAACATGATCCCTTTTGATCTCACTAGAACTCAATCTCTTAAACCCTTGATTTTATAAATCCTAAACCTTCGAGTTATTTTGATTGAAATGAAAAAAGGGAAGAAGATGTTGTTATGAGTGGTATGAATAGGAATAGATATTCCAGTTCAGAAAAGAATATTCTCTAAAAAAAATATATTTCAAGTATACATTTCAAATATATTTAATAATGAATCAAGGGATGAGTTTTCAATGATTGGGATATATGATTGATGGTTGTATCTCCAACCATGTCTTTAAAAAGTAGGTAAATAATTTAACGAGAACACTCGACATAATTTTTGTGATAACAAAGATGTCATTTCCAAGATTGTTCAGGAAACAAAATATTCATTTTCAATAGTACATATAGATCATATCATTAAATGTACTCATGAATGAGATTTTCATATCAATATTTAGTCTACTGGGGAAGTGTTAAAAAATCTATGAACATCATGTCATTTTTTAATAACCATAATCAAGAAGATGTTTGAGAACGATTTGGAGGATGATAAAACTTTTTTTGTAAATTTTTTTTAGACTATATTTGTGTCAAGGATTTTTATATTAGAGAAAATTATACTTCTAGGCATGTACATCATATTTATAATAGTTAGTGACATCAAAATAAATATAAGTACATACAAGTTTTGTTATAAATATCATTTCCATCATATGTATTATAGAATAGTATTATATCCCTATAGTATCATGGTGTATATTTTTATTTAAACTAGAGGAATGAATAGTGACATCCCAATAAGCATAAGATATCATCAAAACAATGTTCCATATAATATAATATTAAAGTTGTTTGACTAATTATGGAGTTTTAAAAGAAACAATATGATTCCAATTGTAACTAAAGGGGATTGCAAATTAGGTTATCATGTTATGGTGATCATAGAAGAGTTAAATTAATTAGATATGTGAGATGTGGTCCTAATGAGATTATAGAATCCTTAATTAAAATATTTGGTGTCCCAAAAGTGGTTTGGGGTTTTGAAAGACTAATATTTTTTTAGTGAAAATATTTCATCAATAAACTATGGATGGAAAATATAGGATAAAAATATCCCTACTAGCTTAGACGGAGTTATATAGTTTCATAGATTATTTCAAGAACCATATTATGAAAAACATTGTGGTGTTTATCTTGTTCAATAGCCATGAAATATAGAAGAGAAAATACTTATTGAACACGCTGTTGAGAGTATTGTGGAAGTTAATCAACTCATTTTTATTACTGAATAAAGGCTTGAGGAGGTTACTGGTTTAGAAATTGTCAAATTATATTAGAAATTATGTCAATTTGAGAAAATAGTTGAGCACATTGTTCACGGTGGAGAATAACTCTTACATGAAGCTTCATGTTCTCACGGTTCTCAATGAACTGAATACACTCATGATGAGAAAGATCATTTTGGTGAGAAAGTAAGTACTCTAGTAGAAGATACAGCTGAATTTATTAAGGATAATTTGGTTTTATTTGTAGAAATATATTTATATAGGACTATTGAAGATGATGTTGAAGATACAGAAGTGATGTGAAACTATTGTCTCATTTTTTTGAAGATTTAAACATTTATTCAATTCATTAAATTGAGGTTAGAGAATTATTTTGGAAATCTGATAAAGTGTTATTAGTTTTTGATGATAAATATTTTTAGAAATATAATAATTCTTTTCTTTGGGTATGGTTTCAAAATTTGATCAATTAAATGATAAATTAGTGATGTTCCAAGGATAAATTGAGATCTCTCAAAAATATTTTGAGGAATTAAAAAGTTCATATGTTTTTAGAACTACTTTTGAGTATCTATTAACACATTATCAAAATTTAAATGAAATATTTTTATAAATATAATATTTTTTTTCATTTTCTGTGATATATAGATAAACAAGTTAGAAGTATTTGAGGTGAAATTATTTCCATGTTTTATTTCAGTGATCTAAAAAATAAATTATCAAATCATTTTGAATATATACAAGCCAATTCATGTAATGGAAGAGATTTTACTTCAAGTGGAAGAGGATATGAAGATATTATGAAACAAATAGTGATAATTCTAGATAATCTATCTACAATGGAGGAAATAATTCAAATATTACACTGTGATATGTTGTCCTATAGAATCTAATGGAAAATCAAAAAGAGTTGGTTGATATGTTGACTTTAACTGGGCCAGTAGTTAGTTTTTTTGATTAATTAGATGGGTACTACGGTGGAATATATTCAATATTCTGAAACTATCCACTATTTTATGAAAGTGAATCTGTTTTAAGTGCAGATGATATTTCAAGAATCACGGTTTCTAATGTATGAATTGAATGATCTAATGAACCATAAATTTAAAGTGTTGATGGAGTTGATGAAGTTTGTGAAATAGACTATCTAAGATTACCTAACCACTAAATATTCTTTTAATGAGACTAAAATAGAACCTTCCTTTCACCATGAAATATAATCTATGAAATAGCGATCCAATAATCATTTTAACATGGGAAAATTCATAAAAGTTATTCATTTATTAATTTTTTTGTTATATTTATTTTCTATTTACTATAGTTTTCTATTTAGGTACTTATCCATTTTTTAGTATCCACCTATTTATGACATACATAACATTCACTAATAGTTTTGAGCTATATTAAATATGTCATAATATATTTATATACATTCATTTTAATTTCAAAAAGTGGGAGAAGTCTATAAAATAAGATTATAATATTTTATTTAATAAACATCTATTTGTTTGATTAATAATTAAAAACTATATTTTTCTATTTAGATTTTTATGGGTATTGTGATAAAAAAAGATGAAGATTTTTTTTCATACTAATATTGGTAAAACAGTTTTGTTAATTTCACAATGATTTTGATTATAAAAAAAAACTATCATTTTTTTATAATAATGATAAGTATATTTTAGGATTATATTTATTGTAATAACTAATTTATTCCCCAATAATTCTGAAATTACTTGATTATTAATAAGGATAAATTTTCACCTTCCATGAATTATAAAAATGTTTTCAAATTCATACATTTATTGTGAATGTTAGTTTTGTGAATCTAACATTTTTTAAGGATCATGACATTTGAGTTTCTAAAGATACTTTTAGAACCTTTAATTTGAGATGAATGTTAGGTTTGGGGACATAAATTTTATGAAGTAACCATAAATTTTAATATATAACATTTAGTTTATTAACATATTATTTGGAATCAACCTTACATTTTGTACCATAATTTTGATGTTATCCTTACATAGTGTAACCATACATTGAATCATAATTTTGAAGGATTTGAATTTTGGAAATTTATAGTATTTATGTAATGATATCACTGAAGTAAATATCTCATTAAAATCCATTCAAAATCCATTTAAATGGGTATTCAATAATATATTAAACCATTTCTATTTCTAAGGGATGTTATTAATTTATGTGGTTGGTTAAATTAAAATTTAAAATGAGATGGGAATTTAAAAAATTGTGGTTTATCTAGAGATATTTCTAGAACGTTTTGAATTGAATAATGTTAAATTTTTTATTTATTATCAATTGAATTTTATAGTTAAGATAGGTGAAAAAAATATTAATATTATTTAAAAAATATATATAATTCTCAGAAATTCCATAATATGAATCTATTTTAAAATTTTGTCAAGAATTTTTGAGGTTATTATTATTTTTTCTACTACTATACCTTCTTTTTATTAATATTTTACAGTTTATTAAAGTTATTTTTTCAGGAAAACACTTCCGATCTCAATTTATAATTTTTTTTTGTGTATTAATCCTTCCATTGATATGTTTTTATCTACTATTTTGTGGTATGAACATTATCTATATAAACACAATGTTTCTTTAGAAATACTATTGTAATAATTTTTGCTTATATTAATTTAATGATCTCTTTATTCTGTTGTGGAAGAAAGTATGATAATAATAGATATTTAATAATTTACTAATATTTTTATGTTTTTCTTGAGTGTTAGCATATCTTACTAAGATATAATTGTAAATTTTGACTATAATAGAACCTGAAGCCCTAATAAAATAATTTTTAAGGTGTTTTATAATTGCATTATGTTATCAATGTCCCCAGAATAAAAGACTTTTCATATTGAAATTCACAAATTTTCCTAAGAGAGACGTGGTGGAGTGGACTAGGGAATCATTGTTTCTAAAACCACAATAAAAATTATTTTGTTTTTCATAATTGTTTTACTTTACAATTTGTTTGAATGTAATATTACTTAATTCCTTCCTAAATCACAAATAGAGATCATTTCTAAATTAACCATGAATTTTAAAAAGGAAACAGTTCACCCCCTCTCTTGTGTCTTAGTGTTTATTATGACCTAATGGTTAATAAAAGTTTGAAAATATTAAATGGTATTTCACACTGAATAATTTCTAATAAAAGTTTATAGTATTCTAATGGGAATTTAAAAAACTAAAAGTGGGGAACCTTGTAAGTAGTATTTTGAATCTTTCTGATATATTTTATCATTTCAAATATGGTATTAAAAAATTTGGATATTTCTTAATAAATTTTATGTAATGTATTTAAAATTTTGGTTTCATTTTTTTTTGAAATGTGATGTGAAATGTTGTGATTTTTCAAGGAATCCCAATCATATTTTTAGAAGGCCCATTTTACATGTTATGAAAATGAGTTTTCATAAATTTTGTATGAAACTCATTATAACCATTTATGATTATCTTTCCATTTTCATATGGGCGGTGACTCGTGTATATAATGTCAAGGTGATGGAATTTAGAGGATGTTTCATGTTATGGAATAAAATATGAGGTGAAGAAGTTATTATTTTTTATAAAAAAATTTGATTGATGTTGTATCCTGATTTTTTTCTTTGTACACCTCATTGTATGATGTCATTATAATCAAAGGAATTAGTAGGTAACATTGATTAGTACTATCCCTATAAAATATAGTGAACATGCTATGGGATGTTACCTAGAAAAAATGATTCAGTCCAGTTGAAAGAGGTAGTCAGATGTATAGTTTCCCATGATAGGAATGATCTCCTGATATGTTTTATTGATTTATAGTTCCACAAGACTACTAAGTATGTATATAGGTTATTTAGTGTTGACTTAGGGTCCTCATATATGGTTAACTAATTTATTAAAATAGTTATATGGTGTCACCCATGACAATAGGATCCTATTAACTATCACCCATGGTATTTCATCCTTTTTATTTTTACTCCACTTTTGATTACATTATTTATTGGCACCTTTACATTGATTATTTATTTTGATTTATCTTATGACCATGATATCATGGTTTATGTTTTCTTAGATTAGTTATTCCTTACATTAGTAATCATTTCTAAATGATAAATTTAAAAAGGTATTGAAGAAGGGTAAATGCTTGTTTCTTTGAGGTGTGAATTTTTTTTAGATGATATTTGGATTGTTTTTATAAATAAAATAAATTTGTGATTCTCATTAAAAATATAAAAAATATTTCATTCTAAAATAATTTCAATTTAAAAATTTTAGATAATTATGAAGATTTTAATGCATGATTTAGGATGTAATTCTTATTTAATTTTTAGGTTGTTTTTACAGTATATTTTTTTAAATATTTTTTTCATAAACGATTCTTTGATTGGGGAAATAAATTTTCATGTTATTGTTTTCATTCAATCAAAATGAAAAATATATTCTTTTAAAAACCCAAATGTGTTGCTAATTTCCTTTATTTAAAGGGTTATCAACAATTATATAATATAATGTATTTCAAACTAGCATTTATTGAATTTAATATAAAAGTGATTGAATATACATAATGGGTGATGACCTACTTTGTTATATATCTCATGACCATATATATTTTTTAGGTTATAGATTATTTATAGACTATGGTTTTACAATTTGGGTTGTCGATGGTTCATTTTGGCTGGAGGATGATTGTGGTTCACTCTAGGGGTTTTTGCAAATATTTTGGTTCTAGCTGACTTATTATACTTTTGTAATTGTGTTGGTAACTTTTTCCTTATTTATTTTTTAGGAGTATATAAATCCACACTTCCTTTGAAATTATGGATTAATTTTCATGTCTATAATATAGTTTCATATCTTGTTTCATGTTATGTTGTTTTAATCATTGTTTTCTACTTCTAATTTCTATTGATTCAGGAGGGGAAAAAATTCCCCAAGTGCATTTTGTTATTTCCCTGAACTAATTTCTTTCCCATGGGGATTGAGAACTCCATTAGAGATATTGGAGGTTTTATCAGGTGTAGTTTAAGGTATAAACGTGACATGGTTCATTATAAATGGTATTAGAGCTTATGCTCTCAATAGGGGCCCAGTTTTTAGGACGGATCACTTATTATTTTGATAGTTAATAGTTTGGAGATAAATATTATGGGAATCAATGAGTATGTGTTTATATAGTTTCATGAGAACCTTTTTTTCTTGATCCTTGATACAATATGGGAACTAATGATTGAGTTTTCTTTTGAATTAATAGATTTTTTATTGAGAATATAGTATTTTGATCAACAATGGTATAAATGAGTTTCATTAGGGGTCAAACATGGTGTTCTGGTAGAAAAACTATTAAGCGAATCAAGGAAGGTACTTGGATTTTTGGGTTGAAACAAATATATGACAACCATGTTATTAATTCTATATATTTTTTTGGAACCAATGCAGGAAATAAACATGGTCATCAACCATATGTCCAAGATGATCTTGGTTTTTTATCACATTTTGGTTTTGAAATATAGACATCATAGATCATGGGTTCCCTTGAGTTATAAATATAAAATGAATCGATAAGATATTTTTATATATATTTAGTTGGATTTTGGTTAGAGTTTTTATGTACATTTTCTTGTGTTATTTTTGGTGAGATTGAATTGTATGTGTGACAAGTGATGTTCATGAGAAAAGTGATTTGTGTTTGAAATGAGGCCTTATGTTTTTTTTTGTAAAATTATATTTGGATTCATAAAATGGTTTTGAAATGGACGATTTAATTATGACATATGGGAATTCATTGTTTTTATAAATAAATATTTAGGGTGTTTTGGTTTTTAATTTTTTATGGGCTTTTATACAAGGATGTTTAATCTCTCTTGGATTTTTTTTCAAGAGTCGCCAATTTAAATTTGTAGAATTTTGAGGGATTTTTTTGTTTTAATATAGGAAGATGTTTTTAAATGGAAATGGATTTTCATGTGAGGTGGTTTTTGGGAACATGAATTTTATAGTAATGGGATCATGGTTTTTTAATATTTAAAATGGGTTAGGATTTTTTAAAATAAAATGGGAAATCTAAACGCGGGATTTGATTTTGAAAGAATCCAGTGATTTACTTAATTGGATTTTTGTATTTTTGGGGGTTTAACTAATGTAGAGTGTTTGAATGGTGGGTTATTTGATATAGTTTAATAATATTAATGTTTTAAAATTAAAAAAAAGTTTTGTTTTTCAAAATCGTGTTTGAATGATTTTTTGGGATTTATTTCCAAAAGTTATATTCTTTCGGTTGTTTCATTCTAGGAATTTGATCCCTATTTTCTTTTGGAAGCACATTTCAATGTGTTCTGTTTTTTAAGAGAGAAATGTATTAGAAATGTATTGGTTTTTTGGTCAAATTCTATAATTTAAGATATGAGACCGAATTGAGTTCATTCCTTGTGTTTTTAAGTGTAAGAACCGCAAAAAGTTCATAAGTAAGGGTATATTGCTTATATTTTGTGGGGATATCATCCATTTTTATTTTAACACTTCTTAGAATCCAAATTGGATTATTAGTTTTTCTCTCTTCCTCTTAGTGTTATGTATTGGTATTATAAAAGGAAATAATTTCTTATAGATATATTTGGCACCCATATGGGTAAAGTTGTTTAGTCCCATGATACTTGTTTGTCTAGGTGGATTAGTGAGGGTCTATTTTATATGAGACTCAGATGTGATATTTGATTCAGGGTTAATTTTTTATATTGTTGTTCAAGATATATTGGATACATTAATGATTTTTGGTGTGGCCATGATATGATATAACCAAATATGTTTTGATAATTTATATTTCAAATGTTGTAATTATTTACGTGATGATCTATTTTTCGGGTTCATTCATGATGTACCTGGAGTAGTTTTAAATATTATAAAATTCATTCTTGGTGTTTTTTAGGTTCCTCATAGTCTATCTTTATGACTGGTGATTGATTTAGGGATTACTGATTCCTCTTTTCTCAGTTGGGTTCATTTTATTTTTTAAATAGTCTAGACCATGGTTTGGGATTTTGTTTGTTAGTTTGGACATTGGGAAAACAAGGGAACATGTGTGGTTATTTTCCAATTGTACCTTTGTCAAATCAATATTATGTTTATCTATTGACATTACCTTGTCATAGTGTTTTTTTGAACTTGGAAAATCTTTAAAAACATTTGAAATCTATGACATTGGAGTTAGAATGATGTTGTTTCTTAATGAGGTATGTTTTGATAATTTCCCTTCTTATTATAGTGAGAGGTTTGGAATTTGTAAACCAATCCATATAGTATTTTTTGGATGCAATTTATAATAGTTCCTCCTTGTGTAGTTAAGATGGTTATTTGCAGTTGGGTGTGGATAAATAAATATTTTAATTATCTATTTAAAGATTTTGGGTTTGATGATGTTTGATGGTGTTATCTCTTTAAAAAAATGATGTTTTTTTATTCCAGCATTTTTAATAAATTTATAATTGAGGAGAGACTTATTCTATTTCATAGTTTTTCTTATAGATCATATTGGTTGGTTTTATAGTGGAATTTTATTCGGGGATTTATTATGTTTTTTTTGGATATATCCAATTTTTTGGGGAGTTCTCATCATTCATTGTGAGTTTTTTTTTGTTTTTTTGGTACTTATTCCTATGAAATAATAATTTTAAATACACTCTATAAATTTTTACATTTCATATTTATATGTTCAAGACTTTGAAATAAGTTTTTATATGAATATATTGTGGCATGGTGGGGAGAATTTTAGCTCACTTGCACAACTGTTATAGTTTATATAAAATTTTTTCATGTTATTGAATGACATTTTCTATTTTTGTGATTTGAAGGCCTTTAATTTCTAATTTTTATGGGTTTTAGGAGTCACATAGTTATCCAAAATGTTTATGTGAATCCCTATGAAGCCCATGTGATGGGGATGAAATTTTCAAAGTATTGTTTTTATAGTTCGCAAGTGGTTAGTCAAACCATGTAGTGTTTCCTTGAAAATTGTGATACTTGGATAGTGTTTGGAGGTGAGTTTCATGTTTGGTTCATGGTTAGGAGAAACATTGAGGTGTAAACCATGTGTGGTGTATTTTATAAATATTAGTTCCTCACACATATCACATGGTTTGTAAAAAATTATGTCAAAATCATGCACTCTACCAATGTTTTTAATTTTTGATACTTTTAGTTTTCCCTGCTATATTTTAATTCATTTTCCCTCTCTCTTTTCTCCCACTCATTCAATATAAAGTAGGATGTATGAGGGGATTTCCTCCTCCCAATTACATTATTTTTGACATATCCCATAGAGGATTCGAGAAGATTCTTCCTTATTTTTCCATATAAACATCATTATATATTTTTTCCTCCATTCCCTTGATTTTCCACTCCCACATACTATAGGGGTCAGGTTGGATAATTTGGGGTAGGTGTTGGACCTAATCATGTGCCTTCATTTATGTTGGGGCTATAGAAAGCATTTATTTTCTATGTAGATAAATCTCTATTAAAGGTAATACATTGAATTGGTTTCTATACTATTGTAGGGGTTTCAATGTCACTACTTTATATTATATTATATGGTTTATTTAGTATTCTAGTATGGTTTCTATTTCAAATTATTTGAATGTGAATATCCCATGTGGGACTGATGTTGATTTTAATGTTTTTTAAACCCTTGCAATGGAATGGGATTCCATCTGTAGTGTTTTTGAAATCCCATTGTGGCTCTTCAAAGGTATTTTAATATTTTAAAAGTGTTTTCAAATCATGTTTGAAAATATTAAAGGGGTTTTTCACACCAAAGATTTTCTTCTAAAATTGTTTTTTGGTATTCAAATGGATTATTTTATTAAAATGTTAGTGTGTGGACACATGTAAGTTATATTTCACATATTTTTGATATCTTTGAACATTTCAATGGCGTTTTTAAATAAAATTGGGATTTATAAATGGATTTCAGTGAATGTATTCCAAATTATTGTTTCAAAATACTTTTAAAATAGTATATTATGACGTTTGGGTTAGATTAACATCACAATATTAGTTTTATAGGCCTAATTGGAACCTTATAAAATGTGTTTTCATGATATTTTTGAAATGAATGTTAGGTTTTGGAACATAAATTTTATGAAGTAACTATACATTTGAATATCTAACATTTAGTTTATTAACATATTATTTGGAATCAACCATACATTTTGTACCGTAATTTTGATGTTATCCTTACATAGTGTAACCATTCATTGAATCATTATTTTAATGAATTTGAATTTAGGAAATTTATAATATTTATGTAATGATATCACTGAAGTAAATATCTCAATAAAATACATCCAAAGACCATTTAAATGGGTCTTTAATAATATATTAAATAATTTCTATTTCTAATGGATGTTATGAATTTATGTGGTTGGTTAAATTAAAATTTCCAATGAAATGGAAATTTAGAAATTTGTGGTTTATCTGGAGATATTTCTAGAACATCTTGAATTGAATAATGTTAAATTTTTTATTTATTCTGAAATAAATTTTATAGTTAAGGGAGATGAAAACAAATATAAATTTTTTTAAAAAAAATATATACTTCTCAGAAATTCCATAATATGAACCTCTTTTCAAATTTCGTCAAGAATTTTTGAGATTATTACTGTTGTTTCTACTACTATACCTTCTTTTTATTAATATTCTATAGTTAATTAAAGTTATTTTTTCAGGAAAACACTTTGGAAATCAATTTATAATGTGTGGTTGTGTATTAATACAACTATTGAGAAGTTTTTCACTACTGTTATGTGGTATGAACATTATCTATATAAACAAAAAGTTTCTTAAGAAATACTATTCTAATAATTTTTTCTTATATTAATTTAATGATCTCTTTATTCAGTTGTGGGTGAAAATATGATAAGAACGGATATTTAATAATTTACCAATATTTTTTTATTTTCATGAGTGTTAGCATATCTTACTAAGATATCATTGTCAATGTTACCTATAATCGAACCTGAAGCCCCAATAAAATATTTTCTAAGGTTTTATCCAATTGCATTAAGTTTTCAAGGTCCCTAGAATGAAAGACTTTTTTAGTAAAATTCACAAATTTTGCTATGAGATACATGGTGTAGTGGACTAGGGAATCATTGTTTCCAAAACCATAATAAAAAATATATTTTTTTTTCATAATTTTTACACTTTACAATTTGTTTGAATTGAAGATTACCTAATTCCTTCCTAAATCACAAATAGAGATCATTTCTAGATTAACCATGTAATTTTAAAAGAAAACAGTTCATCCCCCATCTTGTGTCTTAGTGTTTATTATGACCTAATGGTTAATACATGTTTTAAAATTTTAAATGGTATTTCACACCAAATAATTTCTAATAAAAGTTCTTAATCTTCCAGTGGGAATATTAAAAACTAGGTGTAGGTACCCCTATAAGTAGTATTTTGAAGCTTTCTGATACATTTTATCATTTCAAATATGGTTTTAAATAATGTGGTTATTTCTTAATAAAATACATGTAATGTATTTAAAATTTTGGTTTCATTTTTGTTTGAAATGTGATGTAAAATGTTGTGAGTTTTCAAGGAATCCCAATCATATTTTAAAAAGGCCCATTTTACATTTTCTGAAAATGAGTTTTCATAAATTTTGTATAAAACTCATTATACCCACTTGTGATTATCATTCCATTTTTATATGGGTGGTGATTCATGTATTTAATGTCAAGGTGATGGAATTTTGAGGATGTTTCATGTTAGGGAAATAAATATGAGGTGAAGGAGTTCTTAATTTTTTTTAAAAAATTTGATTGATTCTCTATCTTGATTTTTTTGTTTGTACACATCCTTGTATGATGTTATTATAATCAAAGGAATTAGTAGGTAACATAGATTAGTAATATCCTTATAAATGATAGTGAAAATTCTATGGGATGTTACATTGAAAAAATTATTTAGTCCAGTTGAAAGAGGTAGTCAAAAGTATAGTTTCCCATGATAACAATTCTCTCCTGATATGATTTATTGATTGATAGTTCCAAAATAATAATAAGTATGCCTATAGGTTATTTGGTGTAGACTTATTGTCCTCATATATAGATAATTAATTTATTAAAATAGTTATATGGTGTCATCCATGATAATAGGACCCTATTAACTATAACCTATGGTATTCTATCCTATTTTTTTTACTCCACTTTTGATTACGTTATTTATTGGAACCTTTACAAATATTATTTATTACGATTTATCATATGACCATGATATCAGTGTTTATGTTTTCTGTAGATTATTTATTCGTTATTTTAGTAATAATTTTTAAATTTTTTAAAAATGATAAATTAAAAAAAGGTTTTATAGAAGGGTAAAGGCTTGTTTCTTTGAGGTGTTAGATTATTTTTTGAGACGATATTTGGATTGTTTTTATAAATAAAATAAATATAGGTTTCTCATTAAAAATATTAAAAATTATGTCATTCTAACATAATTTAAATTTAAAAATTTTAAATTATTGTGAAGGATTTAATGAATTATTTAAGACGTAATTCCTATTTAATTTTTTAGGTTGTTTTCATAGTATATTTTTTTAACAATTTTTTTCTTAAATGAGTCTTCAATTAGAGAAAACATTTTTATTGTTATTGTTTTCATTCAATGAAAATGAAAAATATTTTATTTTAAAAAAACCAATATGTGTATCTACATTCCTTTATTTAAAGGTTTATCAACAATTATATAATATAATGTATTTAAAACTAGTATTTATTAAATTAAATATAAGAGTGATTGCATAGACATAATAGATGATGACCTAAATTGTTATATATCTCAGTACCATATATATTTTGTAGGTTATAGATTTTTTATAGACTATGGTTTTACAATTTGGGATGTCGATGGTCGATTTTGGCTGGAGGATGATTGTGGTACACTCTAGGGTTTTATTGGACATATTTTGGTTCTTTCTGACTTATAATACTTTTGGAATTTTATTGGTAACTTTTTCCTTTTTTATTAGTATCTACATCCACACTTACTTTGAAATTATGGATTAATAGTTATGTATATAATTGATTTTTATATCTTGTTTCATGTTATGTAGGTTTAATCATTATTTTCTTCTTCTAATTTATATTGTTTCAAGAGGGGAAAAAAATTTCCCAAGTGCATTTTGTAATTACCCTGAACTAATTTTTTTCCCATGGGGATTGAGAACTCCATTAGAGATATTGGAAGTTTTATCAGGTGTAGTTTAAGGTAGAAACGTGACGTGGTACATTATAATTGGCATTAGAGCTACTACTCTCAGTAGGGGAACAATTTTTAGGACGGATCACTTATTATTTTGATAGTTAATAGTTTAGAGATAAGGATTATGGGACTCAATAAGTATGTGTATAGAGAGTTTCATGAGATATTTCATTTCTTGATACTTTATTCAATATGGGAACTCATTATTGATTTTTATTTTGACTTAATGGATTTTTTATTGAGAATATATTATTTTGATCTACAATGGTATAAATGAGTTTCATTTGGGGTCAAACATGGTGTTCTGGTAGGAAAAAGATTAAGCGAATAAAGGAAGTAAGTTGGATTTTATGGTTTTAAAAAATATATGTAAATCATGTTATTAGTTATATATTTATTTGGAACAAATGCATGAAAGAATCTTGTTCATCAACCATATGTCCAAGATGATCTTGGTTTTGCATCACATTTTGGTTTTGTTATATAGACATAATAGATCATGGGTTCACTTGAGTTTTAAATATCAAATGAATACACAAGCAATTTTTATAGATATTTAATTGGATTTTGGTTAGAATTTTAATATACATTTTATTTTGTTTTTTAGTGAGATTGAATTGTATGTGTGAAACGTGGAGTTCATGAGAAAAGTGCTTATTGTTTGAAATGAGGCCGTATGTTTTTTTGTAAAATTATATTTGGCTTCATAAAATATTTTTGAAATGGAAGATTCAATTATGACATATGTAAATTCATTGTTTTTATCAATAAATATAGAGGGTATTTTGGTTTTTAATTTTTTAATGTTTTTTAGAAGGATTTTTAATCTCTCTTTGAGTTTTTTTCAAGAGTCGTCAATTTAAAATTGTATAATTTTGAGGGTTTTTTTTGTTTTAATATATAGAGGGAGTTTTTAAATGTCAATGGATTTTCATGTGAGGTGATTTTAGGGTATTTTGATTTTATAGTAATGGGATCATTATTTTTTAATATTTTAAGTGGGTTAGGATTTTTTAAAATAAAAGGGGAAATATAAACGTGGGGTTTGATTTCGAAAGAAGATAGTAATTTACTGAATTGTATTTTTGTATTTTTTTGTGTTTTAACTATTGTTGAGTGTTTGAAAGGTGGATTATTTGTTATAGTTTCAAAATATTAATGTTTTGAAATTAAAAAAAGTGTTTGTTTTCAAAATCGTGTTTGAATGTTTTTTTGGGATTTATTTACAAAAGATATTTTCATTCCGTTGTTTCATTCTAGGAATTTGATCTGTATTTTCTTTTGGAATCTCATTTCAATGTGTTTAGTGTTTTAAGAGAGAAATTTCTTGGATTTTTTTTGGTTTTTGGGTGAATGCTATAATTTATGATATGAGACTGAATTGAGTTCATTCCTTGTGTTGATTAGTCTAGGAACCCCAAAAATATCATATGTAAGGGTATATTGCTTCTCTTATGGGGGGATATTGTCTATTTTCATTTTAACCCTTCCTGAAATCCAAATAGATTAGTAGTTTTTGTCTCTACCTCTTAGTGTTATGTATTGGTAGTATAAAAGGAATTAATTTCTAGTAGATATATTTGGGAACCGTATGGGTCAAGTTGTTTATTCACATGACACTTGTTTGTCTAGGTGGATTAGTGAGGGTCTATTTTCTAAGAGACTCAGATGTGATCTTTGATTCAGGGTGAATTTTTTATATTTTTGTTTAAGATATATTGGATTGATTAATGATTTATATTGTGGCCATGATATGATATAACATTAATATGTTCTGGTTATTTATATTTCAAATGTTGTAATTATATAGGTGATGGTCTATTTTTTGGGTTCATTAATTATGTGTCTGGAGTAGTTTTTAATATTAGAAAATTCTTTCTTGGGGGATTCTAGGTTCTTTATAGTCTATCTTTATGAGGAGTGATTGATTTAGGGATTACTGATTCCACTTTTTTAATTGGGGGTCATTTAATTTTTATAATAGTGTAGACCATGGTTTGGGTTTCTGTTTGTTAGTTTGGACATTGGGAAACCAACGGAACATGTGTGGTTATTTTCCAATTGGACCTTTGGTGGATATATATTATGTTTATCTATTGATATTTCCTTGTTATAGTGTTTTTTTTAATTTGGAAAAGTGATAACATGATATGAAATCTATGACATTGGAGTTATAACGATGTTGTTTTTTAATGAGGCATGTTCTGATTATTGTTCTCCTTATTATAGTGAGAGGTTTAAAATTTAGAGACCAATCCTTATAGTATTTTTTGGATGATTTTTATAACAGTTCCCCCTTGTATAGTTATGATTTTGATTTGCAGTTTGATGTGGATAATAAAATATTTTAATTATCTATTAAGAGATTTTAGTTTTGAGGATGTTTGATGGTGGTATCTCTTTAAAGAAATGAAGTTTTTTTATTCCACCATTCATAATAAATTTTAAATTGGGGAGAGACATATTCTAGGTCATAGTTTTTCTTGAAGATCATATTGGTTGGTTTTAAAGTGGAAATTTATTAGGGGATTTATTATGTTTTTTGTGGATCCATCCTATTGTTCGGGGAGTTCTCTTCATTATTTGTGAGTATTTTGTTATTTTTGGTACTTAATCTTATGAAATAAAAATTTTAAATTCACTCTATAAATTCTAACATTTCATATTTATTTGTTCGGGACATTGAACTAAGTTTTTATAGCCATATAAAGTGGCTTGGTGGGGAGAATTTTGGCACACTTGCTCCACTTTTATAGTTTATTTAATATTATTTCATGTTATTGAATGTCATTTTAGGTTTTAGTAATTTGAAAGCTTTTAATTTCAAATATTTATGGTTTTTAGGATTCACATAGTTGTCCAAAAAGGTAATGTAAATCGTTATGAAACCCATGTGATGGTGATGTAATTTTTAAAGTGTTTTTTTGATAGGTAACTTGTGGTTAGT
Organism: Viscum album; assembly: GCA_963277665.1. NCBI lineage: Eukaryota > Viridiplantae > Streptophyta > Magnoliopsida > Santalales > Viscaceae > Viscum > Viscum album. The sequence continues at coordinate 69,706,591 of OY728126.1, forward strand.
CAAACCATGTCGAGTTTCCTTGAAAATTGTGAAACTTGTTTAGTGTACGAGAGTGAGTTTCATATTTGGTTCACAGTTAGGAGAAATTGTGAGGTGTAAACCATGTGTGGTGTTTTTCCTAAATATTTTTTCCTCACACATAGAACATGATTTAAAAAAACTTATGTCAAAATCATGCACTCTACCAAAGTTTTTAATTTTTGATATTTTTTGTTTTCCCCACTCAATTTAAATTTATTTTCCCTCTCTTTTTTCCAACTCATTCAGTATAAATTAGAATGTATGAGGGGAGTCCCTCTTCCAAATTACATTATTTTTAACCTCTCCCATAGTGTATTCGAGATGATTCTTCCTTAGTTTTACATATAAACATCATTCTATATTTTTTCCTACTTTTCCCATGATTTTCCACTCCCACATACTATAGTGGTCATGTTGGATAATTTGGGGTAGGTTTTGGACCTAATCTTGTGCCTTCATTTATGTTGGGGTTATAGAATGCATTTCTTGGCTATGTAGATAAATCTCTATTAAGGGTGTCACATTGAAATTGGATTCTACGTGGTGGTAGGGGTTTCAATGTCAATACTTTATATTATATGATATGGTTTATTGAGTATTCTAGTATGGTTTCTATTTCAAATTATATGAATGTGTATGTCCTATGTGGTACTGATGTTGATTTTAAAGTTTTTTAAACCCTTCTAATGGAATGGTATTCCTTTCTAAGTGTTTTTAAAATCCCATTGTGGCTCTTCAAATGTATTTTAATATTTTAAAATAGTTTTCAAAACATGTTTGAAGTTTTTAAAGGGGTTTTTTTCACACCAAATGGTTTTTGATAAAATTATTTGTTGGTATTCAAATGGGTTATTTTATTAAATTGTGAGTGTGTAGAAACATCTAAGTTATATTTCACATATTTTTGATATCTTTGAACATTTCAATGGTGTTTTAACATAAAATTGGGATTTATAAATGGATTTCAAGGAATGTATTCCAAATTTTTGTTTCAAATTATTTGTAAAATAGTATATGAAGATGTGTGAGTTAGATGAACATCACAAGAATAATTTTAAAGGTGTAATTGGCACCTTATAATAATGAGTTTTCATGATATTTTTGAAACCCCACTTATATCCCTTTATTCTTGTATTCCCATTTGTTTATGGGTAGCGCCTCATGTATGTGAGAATTGGGTGAGAGATCTAAGGGGATGTTTCATGTGAGGTATTTGGAGGCGAGATAAGGTATTTCTTAAAAATATATTGAATTTGATTAAAACACTATATTTTATTAGTATGTTTTCTCAAATTTATGGTTGATGTAATGGAAATCCAAGGAATTAATAGGTGACTTGGATGTGTGTTATTCCCAGAACAAATTAGTGCAGGATTGGGAATGGTTCATAACTAACCCAAGTTAGTCAGGATAAATGAAATAACATGATACATTGTGCCTTGTGATAGAATTGTGATCCCATGAAGTTTAATCTTCAAATGGTCTAACTATAGTATAAAGAACCCCGAAATTGTATTTAACTCTATACTATGGTTATAATCACTAGTTAATATATTTATTACTAGTGTCCTAGGGTGTATCCCATGACATTAGGATACTATTCGGGATCACATATGGGATTTGATTCATTGACATGCTTATATCCCCTACTGAATTTATTATTTACTGTAACCTTTACATTTATAATTAATCCCTCTTTATAATGTTACCATGATATCATCGTCCCTATTTATTTACATTTATTCTTCCACACATCATGATTCATTTTTAAATGTTTTTAGAGGATTTTTTAGGAAGATTTTGAATAAGGATAATGGTGAATTTTTTAATGTTTGAAATAGTGTTATATAAAGTATGTTTAGAATGTTTTGATAATGAAACAAACTTGTGGTTTTATCAATGAATATATAGAATATTCATTTTTATATTGATGTATTTTCCAATGAAAACCTTAAAAATAATATGTGTGTTATAAATAATTAACAATGGTTTTTTTCGCCAGTTTATTTTTTAAATGATATTCAAAGTTGAATTTTTTAATATATTTTTTAATTAAAGGAGTTTTCTTCCAAAGAAAGTTGTTTTTCAAGTGATTATTTTCACTTATTAAAAACAAGGTAATGAGTTTTTAACTATCCATCACATGTTCTTAGGTTCCGTTATTTATGGGTATAAGAAACATTATATCTACTAATGTATTTCTCACTAGAATTTATGGAATTTAATATATAAGGGATTATGTATAATTGACGAGTGCCAATATACTAGGTTGTGTAGATTATTCATATATATTTTAATGTTATAGGTCTTAGTTGGGATATGGTTTAAGACTTTTAGATATCTCTGGGTGAGTTGTCATGGAGGATGATAGTGGGCCACTCAGGGATAATTATTACAATTTTGGTTCCTGTTTAAATATTCTATTTTTAGTATTATGTTGGTCACTATGGATTGATATATATTTGTGGATATATCTACTTATATTATTCTTTTGTATTAATGTATTCAATTATATATGTGGAATATATTTTTATTTATTGTTTCAAATTTTGTTGAGTTTTTCATTTTTTTTGTATTTAAAATTTTAATTATTGGATGAATGATAAATAGTTTGTTAAGTCTTTTATATGATGTCCAAAAACTCATTTCCATAAAATGAGTATTAGGAAATCCTTTTGACCAAGGGTTGGACTAATTTTAGTGTAAATTCAGGTGGTTTCTTGGTATGATATATTACACGGAGTAAAAATAGTTAAATAGAAACATCAAAACATCTCAAATAAGGTTTAAAACAGTAATACCTTACCTAAAGTCCCAAAACACATCCTATTTCCTTTCACATTTAATGTAATAAATATATATTAATTAGTTTCATTCATAAAAAAAACTTTTCATGTATATTCCCTAATTATTTCCCCTTTTATTTCATTTACTATCATGTATAATTTATTTACAAAATTGTTATATTTCATGTTGGCTGTTATAGGGTTATTAGGTTAATAATATTGTAAAACATTATGTATCATAGTAATGGAATTTTTTTTTCCAAATGGTCCTATATGATTTAGATATTTTAAGGTACATGATTCATATCATTCATAAAAAAATTCAGAATAGGTTATGAAATTGATTATTTTTTATGAATAATCCATGATAAGATTATCTTTGAGGATTTAAATTAAACTTGTTTATTCATTTTTAATTATATTTTTATGATGTTTTTTTAATAATTATAAAAGGTTTTGTAATATTTAATAATTTTTATATAATTATATATTCCCAAGGACATTTATAGAAATTAATTTGATGATTCACGTAGAACACGTAAATATATATATGTATATTTACCATGATGAAATATTAAATTTGTTTTTATTACATAATATATTGGTACATAATTTTTCTTAATCATAAGTGACATGAAAATTATAACATTTTTCCTATAGGTTATATAACTAGCCTAAAGAAAAACATGTTATAACGACTAAATGAGTGAGGATATATTAATACATTGTAATAATATCACTTCTATTGGTGATTAATGATTAATTAACATGTTATTAATTTTATGAATCATATCCAATAAGTGTTTTCTGAATAATATAAATGAAATAAAATGGTTAGAATAGTTTAATTACAAAGTATCTGTGTATTCTTGATTTAGGTAGTTAAATTTTTTGATAATCATTTATTATTAATATTTTTAATTGAATTGAAAATATTCCATTAGAAACCCATAATCATTTAAAAAATATCAAAATAATTTAACAAATTATTTTTTATAACCATCCATGTATGGCGGTGGGAAAAAATGAAATAGATCATTTAAGGAGGTAGTAGTATGTACATAACACAATCGACACTTTCATATTCTAATGGATGTTAGGAAGATATATAATTGTTATTTAATCAACATAATAATATTTATGTATACTAATTATAAATATTTTCATTATATAATTAGGATTATAATAAATTATGAGGATGTTTAATAGGAAAGAAACCAGGAAGAACTCTGTAAAGACAATTACCTCTTCCTTGGATATCCTCCATTAGGGTTCTCTTTATTTCTTTTTAGATTGATATTTTCATGATATCCTAACCAATTTAAAAATTAAAAAATATATATTGAAATATTTTTGTGATATTTTTCAATATAATTTGATCAAGGTATTTTTAGAGGTGAGGTGGTGAATGGTTCATTTTATATATGAGAGTGGTGACATTTCTATAGTATTAATTTCTTAATATAAAAATTTGTAAGTCATTATTAATAAATGTGGATCCAATACGTATAAAAATTTAAAAGTTATATTAAATTTTCTGAAAAATATTCCATACTCCCATTTAACTTTATGGCTTTTTGATATTTTGTGAAATTTTATCTTAATTTAACCATTTTACCACATTTAGACCTTGTTGAGGGGAATAATTTTTTTCTGTGGTAAGTAATTTTTAAAATAAAAAAAATAAAAAAATACATATTATGTAATTTGAAAATTATTATTCCATCCATCAGAACCATTTTGATTTAATCAATATTTTTAGATGATAAAACATAATTTCAGTAATTGAATAGTAAACAAAATAACATTTTTTAGAAAAATGCACTTTTATGTATAAAAAAGAATCTTCAACAAAATGACTTACAGTATTGATTAACAAGAAATTTATTGGTTTATTTGTAAAAATACTATTTTTTTCAGACTTTAAATTGATTCCAAAATATAATATAATAGTGTGAATATCTAATTAATAGAAAATAACAAAAAATAATTTTTTATTAGAATAAAATATATCCTATGCTCAAAAATAGAGAACACAAGTTTATAAATGAAAAACATTATTTTTGAATGAATTGATTTATTCCATAAAAATATTTATTATTTGAAAATTGGTTTTATAAGTTTTGATGTCATGCTTATATAATGATGATGTCATAAACGTTAATGTTCTCTGTTGAAACTCTATTTTCCACTATTCTTTTAAAAAACAACCTTTCATGAAAAATCCCAAATTTTCACTCAAATATAATTTTTATATTTTTAATTAATTTTTTTTTTCATTTCATGAAATAGAAATTTTAAAATTATAAAATTTTAAAATTTTAAAATTTAATTTTTAATAAAAAACAAATAACACATGGAAAATGACTTATTTAGAAAAAAACTAGTTCTTTTTTTAAAATAAAAAATTATATTATTATTCCATAACATGATAAAATTATATATATGGTATTAATAATAAATATTGTTATAAATTTCTAGAATTAAGATTAATATATTATAAAATTTATTCATTATAAATGATAACTAGGTCATCATAAAATTACACAATTTATGTGTGGGGTGGGGTCGTTGTATCTTTTTAGGATTTTTTGTGTTTATATTTTTTATTTTTATGTTCCTTGGGGTTCATGTTATATCACCTGAAAACCCATTAAGATACAATTGAATTATTCTCTACATTGAAAACATTTTCCAATTTAGATGTATGAATATACCTCCTGTAAACCCATCATATAATAATGATTAAATAGGTTTATTTCTAGATTCAATGTTTAATAAATTCATGAAAATACCATTGATTTTATAATCCTCACCCCGAAAAAATTATACATTTTAATGTCACAAATATTAGAGGCTTCTAAACATTTTTTTAATCTTATTTATAATTCCCCCATTTTTTGAATGAACTAACACATGGTTGAATAACCAGAATTTATGGTGAATTATATTCAATACATTGGAGTATTAAGGAACTTTGTTTTACAATGATGGACAAATTAATTTGTTTTGAAAATTTATTTTTTAATAAAATTATTTTTAATCCTACAGTGATATATGAAACTTTAATATTCAGTTTTTTCCAGGAGTAACCTTTTTATTAAGCCACTTTACAATCCTGAAATCCCTAACCACCCAAATCGAGAAGTAAATGAATTATCATATTGGATCTCAAGTGTGAGGGAAATGACATACATAGTTCCATTAAGTAAGATATTTAGTGTCTAATAAGAAAAAAATGATATTTGGTGAACAATAACATACACTTTTGAATAATAAAATGATATGTATTATGAAACTTATGAATAGTAAATCATATTATTATTTTATTTTCTTAAGGTTATTAGATAATTAGATATTGATTAATTTTTCAAGGAGATATAAAATATATTATATTTTTAAAAATGTTTTTTCATATAAATTTTAATTTTTTGTAAAAACTAAATGATTAATATTTTGAAAATTGTTTTCAAAAAATAATGTTCAATATTTAATTCTATATATATAAAAGATTTTAGGGTGTATTTTTCGTATTTTTCTGAAATACTAGAAATTTTGATGAATAATAGAATACTGTAATTTTCTGTATATATACATTATCACTTAAATTTACTATTCCTAGAAACATGGTTGATTTAGAACATTTGTTTTGAACTCACAGGCACATATTAATATTCATGGTCATAATAATCAATACTATTGGTTGTTTTTGAAAAAATAATAAAATAATGAGAAAAATAGTGGGAAAACCATCCTCTCCACCATTATCACCCCCTCACATTCTCTTTTCTTGACTCCTATAAATCCTTATCCCTTGTCTAAATTAGGACCAAATAATCTCCCAAGATCCTTCCCCGCATACAAAATAACATTTTATCATATAAAAAACTAAACCACTCCCATCAAGAGACTCTCATGGAAGATTTCTTCAAGTGGTAAATTCCTCTTTTCATTTATTTTTTTCATGTTCTTTTCTTTTCTTTTTTTTTTCTCACCTCCTTTAATCCAATCATTATTATTATTCTGGTACATTACATGTACTATAATTTTGTTATTATAAAGTAATAATTCATCATCATCTCCTTTTTCTCATTATTTTATACTAGGAATGAGAACACCATTTGAGATGTGTTAATTTATCACATTCAACGATGATGGGTTTTTAATTTCTATTAGCATATTAAAATATTGTCATGAAACCATTTTTATGGTTGATCTAGATTATTATATAGGTAATATATCCTATTTAATTTTCAATAATCTGTTTTTTCAAATGTAATTAATTTATATATCAAAATGAGTTCGTTATGATCAAAAAGAACCAAATAACCCGAAAATTATCATTACTGTTTTATATAATGATTAATTTTAACTCCAAATAACCAAATGAATTTTATGAACATGAAATCATGTTGTTTCTAAAATAATTATATACATCTTATATTTTGGAAAACCATTCACATTGTACATGGTTATCCGTACATGAATATAGGTAAATCGATAATGAAAAACAAGGAAGAAAACACTCCCAAACCTTTAAATTGAATCTATTAACCAATAAAAAGTCCATAAATGATCCTAAATTGGGTATAATAAATAAATATTATTTTCTATAATCATCAATTTTTTAACCTGAATTTGATTATTCAGGACATTAAGATCATGTGAGGATCACCATTGGACATATGATACTGATTTTTCTACCTAAACCACCAATTTCATTTGGAATACTCTTATTCTCTACTTACATCAATTAAATTATTATTTATTCTTAATTACTCATCATATATTCTATGATAATTTTCTACTAATTATTACTCACTATAATCCTACAATAATTTATGTGGAGTTAAATGTTTTAAAAGGATATTTAAAAAAATTATTCTTGAAATACAATCCATATTCAAGTGAATTTCTCAAATTCTTACCTATTTTCAAGGACACTCTATAATATATTTTTAGAAACCATTATATTTATAAAACACTAATTTTACTATGAAAATTATATCTTAATTGACAATTTTTTTAAAAATAACTTTTCAAAAAATAACACCTTTTTTAAAATAAAAGAGTATTTATATCAAGAATTACTCGATGATTTTATAAGATAATCATCATCTGTTTCAACACTCCTAGTGATTATTATGTATTATTGGGATTTTAAATTTATTATATCATCTTACATATTTAATTTAATGGTATATGAATAGTTTGATAGCTAATGTGGTATCTTAAAACAATTCACCAATTTACTCTAAATGGTTAGTTTTATGATTAATGTTCGAAGAACATTATTGACATTTCATATATTAGATTAAGTATAAATTTATATGTTGTTTATGTTTATCCCCATTCATATGAGGAAGGAATTGGACTTTGTAAGTGAAATTTGGGGCCACTATATCCACTCTATGCATCTTTAGGTCTCATGAGATAAACTATGGTCTTTGCATAGGGCCTTGAGAAAATTATTATATACAGTCTTTGCATGAGGCCTTGATTGCATTGTTATGATGTCTGACATTATTCATTAACTCACGATGAAACTAGTAATTGAATGATCATGAGGATATCTCACTATTAATATACCCATTATTATTCTTGATTATGTAATTATTTATTCATATCTTATTCCTTCCATAATGTGTTCAAGTTCATTTTTAATGGCACACATTTTTAATTATCCACCATTCCAAATGTTTATGTTTATGATATCATCATTGTATATCTTAACCTTAATGATAATCTGATCTCACCATTTCTTATGTTTCATTTGCATATGAAATGTTAATGTATTGTATGATTGAATTTCTTGGATAACCAATGAGATATGGATGTTTTCAATGGAATTTTTTAACTGGTATTTCATTTCTAGTTGTAATGTTCATCTTATGTATGTATCTTTTTTTCCAAAGATACTAAAATACAGGATCCTTTAGGATGCATATTACTTTTTTACAATACAACATAATAAAATAAGGCATTGGCTCTGGGAAACCAGGGTCTAATCCGTAAATAATAACGTAGTGTCATTACATTCAAAATATGTTTTAATAACTAACATGTAAATATATTTTTAAAAGGAAATAACCCAACTCACATGGGTTCAAAATATCAAGTAGGAAAAACACATGAATCTCAAGGAATTTAAAAATGAAATGAAATATTGGAAGGTTCCATATCAAAGAAAATAGGGGAAATGATACCACGAAGAATTATATTAATCTCCCCGCAATCAATAACTCATAGAGAAAATGGATATTCCATGGTCCTACCCAAAATCACTAAAACTACAAACATATAATAATATATGGGTATAACCACCTGAACTAGAAACCAACAAATGATAAGTCCATACCATCATTCAAATATAAATCATAATGTTATTGGAATGATAAACCCCCATACTTTCACTTGTTCATAGCATGATTTGTGGGAATGCAACGGTGTCTAAACTAATTAGAGGAATATGATAGATCTTACACTTAGTACCCTACATCCCATGACCAATAACAGAAGTGTGTCATAGTGAAAAGAAGACATGTCTACTCAAAATAAAAAACAATAACTACTATCACACCTAACACCCAATGATGAAAATCCCCATAAACATAACATGAACTTAAGGTATAAAAAGAATAGTCCCAAACAAGGGAAAAAATATACATCACATCAGGATCAAAAACCCAATGAAGGTGTATCATGAAAGGGAAAAATAATGGTTCCATCCACCTAGAACATTTAAAACCAATGATTAAAACAAGTCTCTAACACCAAAGCATATTTTGAAATTCCATGACCTTTCACATTTCTAAAAATACATCCAAACACTATTTTTAAAATAATGGAAAGTACCGAATCAGTTATAAGATTTAAAAAGAATCCCCAATATAACATCCTATTATTTGAAAATCTAAAAAATATCCAAATACTTTGGTTCCAAAAAACATAATATAAGAAACCACATAAAAACATTTAAAAGGTATAAATAAATCACAAATTTCTTTTAAAATGACTCTAATTAACCTGCCAATAAGGTTCTTTCTCTTTGAGATCCAAAATATTGTCAAATTCCAACCATTTCATTCAAAATAATAAAAAAAAATCCAAGTAAGTTTTAAAAAATGAATAAAATACACCAAATTTCATATTATAGTTTTATATACATTAAAATTCCCATTATATAGACTATTTGTAGGTTAAATACTACCTTAAAAAACAAATTACCTTTAAAAAACTTGATTTCACATATTGATAACCAACGCCACTTTGATTCCCATTATTGTAAAACAAAAATATTCAAAAATAATAAAATTTGGTTTGATATCGTATATGGAATGTAACTCCATGAATAGATAAGAATGTAACACCCTAAGAATTTATGATATTTTTTATTTTTTTAAAAATTCTATCTCTTTGGTAGCATACTGGAAAGACAACCCGGAGACTGAATGGACCATTCTATAGTATACCATTATAACCTAGACATTAAATTATATTTTATTAATATTAATAAATAAATTATTAAAATTATATTATTTAAACATTTATAAAATAATTTCAATTGATATTTATTCATTTTAAATAAAATATGGATCGAATGAATGAAAAAAAATGTTTTTTGAAAATCTATATTTTTCAAAAACAAATATATGTTTTAGAACATTTTGAAATCTATTTTAAAATTATTTTTAACACTTTCATGATATTTATTTGAAGAAATTACATTCATTTTTGTAATCATCGTGTCAAATTATCTTATGGTGGGTTTGTGGAATTTTTTTTGATGAATACTAAAACAAATAATTTTTATTTAATATTTCTTTTTCATTTAATGAATATAAAAGACCAATTTTATTTTAAAATTGTTTTAAAAGTAAATTTAATTAAATTATATATTTATTAATAAAAATGATTTCATTGTAATAAATTTAATATTTAATTTTTATCTAAAAATTTATTGATCTTCTCATAGATTTTACTTTGGAAAGCTACGTTTTCTTTACACCGACATGTTTAATTTTAAATTGAATTATTCCATGTTTTTTAATATAATTTTGAAAATGGGATTCCATATTTGTAAGTTTAAACATTGATAGGTTAAAATTAATTTTTTCCCTAATTTATATTGAATACGATAAAAAATTTATTACCACGGTGAAGGTGAAAGTGGGTTTACTACCGGGTAAAATTAAGAGGACAATGTAAAAACACATTTTTTTGAAATATATCGACCTTATAACCTCTATTATTTGATAATGGATAATTTTTATCCCCTTTTAATGTTATAAATATGGGTAAACATTATTCATTTAAAAAATTCCATGTGTGTCTTCTCCCCCAATTATAAAAGGACACTCCCTCCCTCCACGTATTCATAGCTCTCAAGGATTTTCCTAGAATAAAATATATCTAAATCTCCCCCAAAAATCCTTATACACATTATATATATTATTTTATTACCAAAATATTAAATCTAGGGTCTTTAAGAGAAGATTCAATGGACGTTTCTCAAAGAGAAGGTAATGTTCTTAACAGAGCTATTTCATTTCATTCTTCTTTTTCCAACATCAATTATTTAATAAAAATTACAATTTAATAACACCATTATATATAATATAATAATATAATAATAAATTTATGGTATAATATTTATCTATCTACTCGTTCATCAAATGGGAAATGAAATTATCAATCATGTGTCCGACATACTACCTCCTCCAGAACTGATGTAACTAGTTCTTCATCAAAACATATCATGATTGAATATAATAATGCATTTAGTATATATATATATATATAATATTTATGTTATTATATTAAATATTTAATTTTAGTATCATATATAAATTTTTAATTTACTTCTCATTTATAATATAACAACATCGATTGTGTGTACGAAGGACTACAACCCTCTGAAGCGATGTAATTCGTTTTTCACTGAAACTTTATAGGTAATGTAATACCAATAAATTTAATGAATATATTTGTTATTTCTAACAGTATATTGATTCTAAATAAATTAAAATATCATCCAAATACTTAATGTTTCACTCATTAAGGGAATGATATCATCGCTTGTGTATGTGTGTGGTATACCATCTCCACGAAGTGATGCGATTCATTTTCCATGTCCATATTTAAATAATGATTATAAAAATTAATCTAATGAGTAAATATATTATTAATAACATTACTATTATTTCATAGATGTTATATATATGTACATTTCACTATAGTGTTAACCTCAATGATAAACCACACATGAGAAAATAATGTAGTTGACATTTGAAAAAACGAATATAATGAAATATTATTAACAAAATTGTGGAAAAATATTGCATAAATATAATATATTATATTTAAAATATGAATATGATTATTTAATAAATTAATTACATTATTTAAAACATTATATACTTGGTTATATCATGTTTAAAAAAATAGTTGTGACATAGACCACTTCATCTCTAAGTCCATTTATTGAGCAATATTACAATATTATGCACCTCATTTATTTTATGTGGTGGATATACTACCCCATTGAAATGTAATATCAATATTAATTAATAATTCATTATATTTTATGTTTAAATTTTAATTATTTATGAAAAAGGTATTTTGATTAAAAGTAATCATGTAGTAAATAATTTTATAACTCAATTTCTTTTCATTGGATTATATTACTTCTTCATTGTATTTGATATTATAAGATTATGTATATAGTTACTTTTGATTATATTAGGTTTTATATCTACATTTTCTATATGGATTTTTATTTTATTATTTCAATTTATTCATTTTTTAATTATAAACTCATCATTATGATTTTGTAAGGGTTTTTACATAATCTCAGTTTAATCACTATTATTTAAGCATGAATTCCCATTGAATGAAATTATTTGATCCTTGGATAATAATACAATTTCATGATTTTATTATATTTTTCATGATTTTTTCATGTAATAGTTCCATTTTTACACTCTTTGGTACTAAAATTGTTTTAATTTTTTTTAAATAAAATCTTAGTTTATTTATCTCTTTGCCCAAAAATATTTTTTATTACAAAACTGTATTTTAGAAAAATGTTTTAATAAATGTTTCTAAAATTCTATAAATAATTTATTAATTAAATTTTTACACATGTTTGGTTTTTAATTTTCTTAATGAACCATAATGTTTTCCTAATAGGTCCCATGTAGGTTTTACTGATAATGTGAAATGAATATTTGTTTTAACGTGTACAACGTGAATGTAAATTACCACCACCATGACCAAAAACTGTTTTATAGATTCTATTATAAATTGAAAATTTTATTTCCAAATAGAATTATTTGTAAAATATTTTGAGAACTCATTGTCTTATAAATACATTCAAATAAAAAAATGATTTTTTACTCAACAATGTATTTAATGGATTTTTTTAAAATTTATATTCATCACTGACACCAACCCATTATCGTACTTATGATACACTAAATATATACTATATTGATACCATTCTTATTATTTCTTTTTATGGTTTATGATTATCTTGACCGTGGAAATTATTGAAATTCAATTTTTGGATTAAATTTTATAATTGTTTACATTCATTTGAAATATTCACATTATTTTAATCATCTTATATTATATTTCCCAAAAATATAAAAATTATTTACCATGGATATAATTTTTAAATAAAATATATATTAGTTTTATATGTGTTATTTTAATTTTAAATTGATATTATTGACTGGGAAAATTATTATTAATATGTATGTTGGCGCCAAAATTCGGGACAGAGAAGAAGCCCAAATGAATGCCATGTTGCCAGCCTCGCGAAGCCACTTCATGGAGTCCCCCCAACACCACGGCTACCGCGATGTAAGGTGGAGGGCCCCTCCACCAACACATTTTACATTCGTGAGCCCACCGCGAATCAAGGTGGCGGGCCACTATGCGAACGCTTTTGACATTCACGAGCCTGCCGCGAAGTGAGGAGGTGGGACACTCTGTGAACGCATTTGACGTTTGCGACCTGCCGCAAAGAAACCAAGTCCCTTTTTGCACAACGTGAGCTCCGATTCGCAGTGCCTCTTGCCTATACATATCGGGATCCCCCTGAGCCCAAAGGATGGATAATCCTACCTTTAGACTTCCCAGCTCCCTAATCGTAAAGCATACATTTGCTCTGTGAACCATGAGCTATATGAGGTACTTCTGCTATGAGAAGGGACCTCCCATTGCCTTGTTTTGATCCTTTCTTCCTAGAGGGATTTCTTTCGAGAATCCTAAGGGATTTTTCAAATTAAGGGGATCCCCAAGGGGACCCGGGTCATCATGGAGCGTTTATGCTTCATGAAACACCCTTCATGTGCACATGATCCACATGATCAGGTAGGGTCACTTTACTTTTTGAATCACATTGATTCCCAACACCTTGCTTCACGAGGAACCTTTGATCCACAATGCTTTGCTCTGTGAATGCCCTTCCACATCACGAGGAACCTCCCATAGGTACCTCTGCCCTATTCTTAGGCTAAGGCACCCCACTTCATGAATAACACTACTTCACAAGTGCCCTCCTCCATGTGGAGCAACAAAACCTCACAAGTCCACTGCCTATGATCCCCTCTTCTTTGCAATTCCTTTTCTAGTGAGACCTTCTATGTTTTCGCGATGTGACTTCAAAGTACCCTAGAGAATACTTCTGGTTGTGTTGATTTTCCTCATGCTTCTTCTCATAGGCACACTAATGGATATTGTATCTTTGCATAGCCATGCTAACATGGGCCCCTCGATGGTTTTCTATACGACACCCCCTCACAATAGCATTGCCGAAGCATTCCCTTCCACAAGGAGCAGAGGGTACCATTTATGTATATCTTAGGGGTGTGGAGAAAACCCACCTCGTTCGAGCTGCAGGATGTTAAACTGCCATACACCATCTTCCTCAGCACATGACGTTAAACTGTGATCTCACCTCCTGCCTCGCATGCATGGTGCCCAACCTTGGACATTCTCCACGCCCCAAGTCTCCACAAGGGATGATATCCTCATTCTGGGAGTGTGTTTGTTGGTGGGGATAGGACGACCATCTCAGTGTAAGCCCCTAGCTTTCCTGTAGGAGGTAGAATCTCTGTGCCTCCTTTCATCTTCGGTCCCCAGGGCCAGCGAAGGGTGTGTTAGGGAATGGTTATTGTCCTTTCTTAGGTCCCATGTCCCTCTCCCATTGTTCTTTTTCACCATCGGGCCTATATCCTGGAGTAACTCCCAATCTTTCTCACCTTGGGTTGCCCCAAGCGTAACCCCTACTCCACTTCCCACGGATACCCATTTCACGACATGGTCGTCAGGCCTTTGCAACCTCTTGCTTCACACACCAAGCATGAATCGCGTGGGATTAGATTAAGCATTGACCATGACATCACTATAGTCTCGCATGATGTTAAACTGTACTCACCACCCGAACTATGGGGACTTTGATCCTTGTCAAAGAATGGTATGTTGGAAGCCTCCACGAGGTTCAAGACCCAACACCATGGGCCACATCAGATTGAAAGCCAAAATTCATACAATCTACAAGGGAATTAATCCATGTCAAGTCATGGTATGTAGGAAGCCTCCATGAGGTTCAAGCCCGAACACCTTGGGACACCTCAGAGTGTAAGCCCCAATCCACCCGAACTACAGAGACATTGATCCATTTCAAGGGATGTAACGTAGGAAGCCTCCACGAGGGTCATGTCCTAACACCTTGGGTTGCCTCAGAGTGTAAGCCCCAATCCACCCAAACTATGGGGACTTTGATCCATGTGAAGGTGTGGTATGTAGGAAGCCTCCACGAGGTTCAAGTCACGACACCTTGGGACACATCAGAGTGTAAGCCCCAATCCACCCAAACTATGGGGACATTGATCCATGTCAATGAGTGCTTCGTAGGAAGCCTCCATGAGGTTCAAATCACAACACCTTGGGCCACCTCAGAGTATAAGCCCCAATCCACCCGAACTACGAGGACTTTGATCCATGTCAAGGAATGGTATGTAAGAAGCCTCAACGAGGTTCAATCCCCAACACCTTGGGCTTCCTCAGAGTGCAATCCCAATACCATTATGAACTATGGGGACTTTGATCCACATTAAGGCATGGCTGGTAGGATGCCTCCACAAGGGTCAAGCCCCAACACCTTGGGGCCCCTCAGAGTGTATGCTCTAACCCACCTGAACTACGCAGACTTTGATCAATGTCAAGGCATGGTACGTAGGAAGCCTCCACAAGGTTCATGCCCCATCACCATGGGCCACCTCAGAGTATAATCCCCAATCCCCCCAAACTATTAGGACTTTGATCCATGTCACGACATGGTACGTAGGAAGCCTCCACGAGGTTCAAGCCACAACACCTTGGGCCGTCTCAGAGTGTAATCCTCAATCCACTCGAACTATGGAGACTTTGATCCATGACAAGGCATGGTATGTAGGAAGCCTCAACAAGGTTCAAGACCCAACACTTTGGGCTGACTCAGAGTGTAAGCCCCATACCATCCTAAACTATGGATACATTGATCCATGTTAAGGAATGGTATGTAGGTAGCCTCCATGAGGTTCAATCCCCACAACCCACCTTGGGCCGCCTCAGAGTGTAAGCCCCAATCCACCTGAACTACAGAGACTTTGATCCATGTCATGACATGGTACATAGGAAGCCACCAAGAGGTTCAAGCCCCACAACCCACATGGTCCACCTCAAAGTGTAAGCCCCATACTATCCCGAACTACGGGGACTATGATCCATGTCAAGGCATGGTACATAGGAAGCCTCTATGAGGTTCAAGCCCCACAACCCACGTTGGTCCGCCTATATGTATAAGCCCCATACCATCTCGAACTATAGGGACATTGATCCATGTCAATTCATGGTACGTAGAAAGCCTCTAGGTGGTTTATGCCCCTATACCATGGGCCACCTCAGTGTGTAAGCCCCAATCCTCCCGAACTACTTTGTATTTGATCCAAGTCAAGGCATGGTGTGTAGGAAGCCTCCAAGAGGTTCAATCCCACCACCCAATGGTTGTTCTGACCCTCTTCCCGATGGTTCTCTCTCATTACACATGATGTTAAACTGTATTATCCATCTGAACTATGTGGTCTTTGATCCTTTCCAAGGTAAGGTACGTAGGATGCGTCCATGAGGTTAAAGCTCCCATTACTCATGTCTCATCATAACCACCCCCTCTAAATTATGTGTCTTGGTAAGGTCATGACCTAACCCGAAGGTTCCACTTCTTTTGCGTCCCATCCACGCGTCTATTCTCATGGGTCGCCTCACCAGGTTTCCCATTGTATCATCCAAATACTCAGACATTGATTCCCTTCCATGGGGATGCGTATGAAGTCTATTCAATGATCAATATAAAAACCATAATCATCCTCATGACAGTGTCATACCATTCCCCATCCCCATCAACCACTCCATCATCAATCCTGTTCTTCACCCATGCCACCACATCCTAGTGGGATCATGCTATTCCATCCCCCATTTCAACTAATAGCATTCTACAGGCTTCCCACATGATGGCCCCGATATCGATGTTCCCTAGAGGGGTTCCCCCGTCTGATCCACTCTAGTCAGTGTTCTGATCAGTCCAATCCATCTTCTTTTCACATTTAACTCACGACATACGCAGTGTTAAACGTCGGAATATGGGGAAAACCTCAGATACATGCCCATGGCATACAATTCCCCGCGTACGATGTAGGATGCTTCGGGCTTCCCCGCCCTCTACAAGCCCTATAATAAGATACATCAGACAGACACACCAATCCCCCCACGTCCAGACATGATAGTGATGCCCAACATGACTAATCCCCTAACTGAATATTGCTACCCTGACCGGACCCCTTGGAATGTCCTGACAGAAGCAGCATAATTAACTCGCATCCATGAAGATATGGCCTCGGAAAGAGTTTCACGAAAAACATCTTAAGTCTATGAGGGAGACCCGAACTATGTGATGACTTCAGAGGAGGAATCCATGAAAGGAAGAATCGACATCCCATTATCCAATTTTGATCACGGAGAAGACATCCCTGAATAAGGAGCAGATGTTCCCTGCCTTTGGAAATCAGGAATGCAGGGAAACCAAAATCCACGTCACTCATCCCCAAACAATATGGACGTGCATGCTCCGAAGAAAGTGTCAGAAACAAAAATGGTGAACCCGACGTGAACTTCCTCTTCTCAATATAAATATTAGTAGCACTCGGGGCATAAATGGATTGACATGTCACTGGATCCATTAATCCAACGCTGGGTCCTGCCAAGTAAATAGTGGGTCTAGTGTGAAACTCACCAGAAGTTGGGGAAGTAGAACGTTGGAAATTCCATTCTATGGTGTTGTCAAAGTGGATCTATTTTACTGATCATGGGAGATGGGATAGCTCTGGGGAATTGGTTGTCGATTCCTTTTTTATTCAGCATTGATGATTTTATCTCTCAGTTTCTCATGAATCAGGTTGCTGCTGCAGGAACACGATCACCGCCCGCTCATCTACATAGGAGAAGGGGCATCGCCAGCACAACTGCTCTGCATGGCTTCAGTGCTTCCAAAAAGGCCTCTACGTCCAAAACTGTGGGGCTCCCACACCCCATCACTCCAACTAATGTTATCCAACGAAGGGTAATTAACGACCTCATACATCATTACAAGGAGGAGGGAATAATCCCATCTCGGTCTATAACCTTCCTGGACCTGGAGGCATTTAGGACCCACAATCAACGCTGCACCTGAGGGCTGCACATGGAGCCGCTTCTCCACTCCCCAACATAAAACCACATCGGGAGACTGTCCTCAGAGTGCCTTGACGAATCCCTACCTGACGATAATGAGGTGGGCGAGGTCAAGCCCAGTCCGGTTTGAGTCCCAATCCAAGGGCTCCCAGATAAGGCTCCCACACAGCCATGTTAGTGCTGCCGCCCAACCTTGCTGGAGGAGGATCAGGTATGTTGTGAACCTGCACCACATGCCCCGGCTCATCCGACCCAATGCCAGTGTCAGGCACGAGCTGAGGCACCCACCATGGGGCGTCAACGTCAACGGCTACTGTGGCCCTAGCCACCAGCGATTCATATCATCATGTCCCTGCACACATTGAGCATGTGTGCTTATATGCCCAACCAGGATTGAGACCCCAACCACCCCACGGGCAGGCTGGGTTGAATCACCTGGTCGCAGGCAGGAGCAATGGTGGCCGCGAATGAACCCGTAGCGATGCAACCCCGTACGCAGGTCCTCCCCATACCACTACCACATAGAGTGTGGTCCTTCACGGATCTGAGGCTCAACATGTAGGTCTTCCCTGTGCTACCCCCAATATGAATGATGGTATACCCCGTCACAGTGATGCTTGGCATGAAATCCTCTCTCGTGCCCATTACCCTGGATACAGAGTCCTTCCTCCTTCCCCTGACTGCCGATGTGGGAACATCACCCATCTGGTATATCTCCAACATAGGGATCCTCCCTACATCCTCTCTGCAGTTGGTGAAGGTCCTCCTCACCCCAAAAAACGAGAGGGGTGATAGCCAGCTGCGCTCCACCCACACCAAGCACGGAGGTCGTCCCCATGCTCCTTCTAGTTCTAGTTGAGTTTTTTCCCGCAATAGTGCTAACCATAGAGGTCCTAACCATGTCCCCTTTGACATTTGACCTAGGGATCCTCACACCTGATATTTCTCGGGGGGTAACCCTATCCACCATAGCACTAGTGCAGCCGAAGGACCCCATGTCAGGAATCAGCCTTGTCCTGAGGAGCTGCGCTGGCGCAGGAAGGCGGGATGTCACAGCCACAAGAAGAATCCTGGGAAGGTCCAGATGGAGATCAACATGGTCTTCTTCTCAGACTCTTAAGTGGAGTATGAATCAGTTTAAGAACCCTACACTAACTATTCTAATTCAAGGGCTAGGGTTGGGATGAGGCGCTTCATCCTGGTGCACCTAGAATGCGAGGTCCATAGGATTCCTCCTTCCCTCGGCAATTTTATCCAGGGGGATGAAAATATGGTGACCCCGCAGGTTACAGTCGTGCAGTCACCACCATCGTCACTGGTAGTGCTCTCTACCACCATAAGAGATCATGGAGAGCTTTTCTAGGCACCAATGGTGGGTGAGAAACAGCGCGACCCACCACCAACACCCCTGGCCCCAGATCTAGGAATGGTGGCCGTTAACCCCTCCTATCGCAACGTAGGGGCCAGGTTGCTACACTCTTTGAAGGATAGCCCAAGAATAGGTATCCAGTCAGCCCATTCGCCATATTCTCCACTTTCCAACCTACCATCCTAGTGGCCTGCCTTAGTACCGCTGTTAGTTCCTCAGCCTCCACCCGTTGGCGAGTGAGGAAATCATGGGCTGGACCCTGAATTTGAGATGGGTAGATTCTGGATCATCCTTGTCGTATAACACTTCCCCGAGAAGTTATAGCCCGTGGAAGTGGGGGATTTCTGCATTCCCGAGTTCCTCACCCCACAGGATGTTGAATGTTTCCACTACACCCTCTGGATGACGTATTTCAGTCTCCATCATCACTGTGTGGTTAATCCAAGGATACAAACCGATTTCAATGATATCAGTGAGTAATGCCATCTAGTCAATCTAGCCGTTCTCCATGTGGCACAACGCCCCGAGTCAACAGGTTGTCTCGCAGAAATGTGTTTATCATCATGGAGGCTACCCCTTACGTGCCAATCTATGGTTGGGGGCCGTATGCTTCTCTCTTATTCAGTCCTATCTGGCGGCAGCCCGACTCGCTACGTGATATTGAGGACATGCCCCTAGGAAGGGTCACAGTCAACATGGTTGAAATAGTGGACAATGAAAACAATATGGTGTTTCTCAATGGATACTTACCCCCTCAGGGTTTTCCGCCAATGTAGGACCCATTGAGGAGGATTACCTGTTAGCAGAGGAACCTCCTAGGTCTCCATATGCCCACCGAGGCATTGGTATTCAGCCAGAATGCCGGTAAGGGAAAAGAGAACATCAGAGCTCTCAAGCACTCTGACTCGTCCGCCTCAGTGAAAAATACATAGGAGGGCCACGAGAAGGTCACGTTGCACCAGCAACTTGTTGAGCCGAAGAGCTTGATCAAAAAAATCCTGGATGAATGTGCTGCATTGTGCCAACCTGACTACAGTGATCCTAGGTTGGGGAAGCATGGAAAGGAACTACTAACCCTTGGAGAGATTCCCCAGGCATCCCCGATCATACCGCTTCTGTATACATGTATGAATATGAAGCTCATGAAAAGTGGGAACGGTATATATCGCCGAACCCTCCCGAGCAGCACGAAAATCGAAGGAATCTGTCCCGCGTTCCCCCAGCTGCCTCAAAAGTCTCTCCACTAGCCGCTCCACGAGCCGCTGAGCCTGTCTACCATGTTGAAGAGCCCGACAAGATTCTCATTATTAGGGATCCCCATCAAGACTGGGACACCCACCCAAATGATCTTATGTCAGCGCTCATAGATTGCCTTGAGGCATTGGAAACATGGAAGGTTGCAATCCCACCAGATGGAAAGCCATACCTGGCTTGGATGCATGATATACTGAATCCTATAGGCTTCGGGAATCCCACATTTTCCCCCTTTAATGGGACAGGGGACCTGATGTTTCACCTATCTCAATTCAAATCAATGTGTGGCCCCATGTTAGGCACTCCAATGCAGCAGGAGGCTGCCAAACTCTGCAATTTTGTTCAGACACAAGAGGGGCAAACATTCGTGTGGTACAACCATCTCCCTATTGGATCTCTGACCAGCTGGGAGGACCTTCGTAAGTAGTTCCTCTACCTGTTCAGTTCTACCACCTAGAAAACGAGCATCGCATACCTCTTAATGTGAAAACAAAGGCCTGATTAGTGAGTAATAGACTTTATCCCCCAATGGAAGGGGCTTACATACTACCCTAACATGCAACTGACTCTGGAGAAATTATTGATGTTGTGAGTAGGGAATGACAAGATGGAACTGGTTCCTTCTCTGTTCACCCAGAACTACCCTGGAGGATTATGAGACTTCTTCGACAAGGCTCAACACCTTGAATAAGCCCTACAATAGTCCGGCCAGGGATGAATACTGCCCCCTCTAATCCCATCATGGAGGAATTCTAGAGTTGATCCCACCACGGGGGCCTAGATAGAGGCCCATAGGTTGCTAGAATTTCTACCTTGGAGCCAGCTTCGTATCCTCGTAGAGGTCCACCACCACGGGTGTAGTTTCCAACCTAGCATCGACCACCTTAGAATCGGAAAGTGCCTCCACATAACGTTCCACCACCACATAGGCGGGACAATCAGGGTCCACCTCCTCGACAGGCCCCTCCAGCTCCTCGTCAGGGTCAGGCTACTATATCCCCCTTTTCGGACAGAATAAACCGGACCTACTCATTCAGGAAGGCTCTGGTCCCTGGTTACTTCCACAGAGCTCTAGAGCAGGGAATTATACGACTTCCTGAGTGCAAGAATCCAGAAGAGGCGAATCTCCCCAATCGCCCCAACTACTGCAATTATCACTAGATCTTGGGGAACACCCTATGGCAATTCTATGTTTTCAAGGACTTGATCTATGACCAGATTGAAAACAACATAGTCAGGTTGGGCCCAGCCACGGGGCAAGTGGTCGGTGTATTTGTAAGGCCAGACAACGGTAGCGACAACGAAGGTGAGTGGAAACAGGTTTCTAACCACAGATCCTAGAATTACGATGATTGGATGGCTCGCAAGATGGTTTATCATGCCAATGGCATCATTTGGGAATGCATGAATTAGCAGGATCCTTCAGAAGCTACGACCACCACATTTACATCACCATATCAGCCGACCTCTTCTCAGAAGTGAAAGCATCAGTGGTGAAAGAAGAAGCAATGAGCTCCACAAATTTCATCATCTTCCTGCACTCTCAGTGACTTCATGCCCCCTTAGATGAGGATCCCTCCCATAATCCGCCTAAGGGTGAATGATTATTCAAGTGACAGTCAAGGGTATGCTTCTTTTAATACGGTTGAGTTGGTAATCCCCTATATGAATCCTGATGAGGGGGAGAACTAGTAGAACCTCCCCAACATCCTGAGATGACACCAACATCGGCGGATCCACGACCATATGGTTCGTCAAGGTGCATTAGTTGGCACCTATAGTCAATCTGTGCATGCCATTGAGACCAAGCAGCAGGCCCAGCGTAGAGCTCAGCACGCACAACCTCGCCTGGCTACAAGACGATCTCAGTTATCTGGTCCTTTGATGATAGCGACTCATCAGGCTTCGACTATTGAAAAGAGGGACATGCCCACCACCAACCAGTCGTCGGTCTAGCCAATAGGGCCTGCCGTGCCTCCAAGAGAAGAGTGGCCTCTTTTAAGTAGAATTTCAGACCTGGTGTGAATGTATGATGTCCTGAAGAACCTTACCGGCATCCCAGCAAGGCTTTCCATCCTTGAAACCCTCAGCCTATCGTCAAATATGCACGAGACCCTCACTGAGGCTTTAAGGAGCCCCCTCCAATTTGAGACGGAGGTAGCGACTAGACAAGACTTTCATGCTGAAGTAGTCAATAATTCAAAATACAAGGCCATCATTTCATTCTTAGGAGAAGATGAAGGATCTCCCATACATGGGCACATCCGCCTACTGTATATCATCGACCAATTTAACGATGTTTAGGTCTGTCTCTACCTCATTAACACTGGCTCCGGGATTAACCTTATCCCGACATGTACATTGCAGAAGCTGGGATTATTCGAAGATGACCTGAATCTCTCCGATTTAAGTATACGGGGATATGACAAGACCGAGCAGACCATGGTCAGTACGATCTGGTGGAAGTCCCAGTCCGGCAGCCTAGTTGCAAGCTTTGAATTTATGGTCGTTTCCCAGAACAACACGTACAATGCATTGATGGTAGTCCATGGCTCCACCTACACGCGGAGGTCCCTTCATCATATCATCAATGCCTCATGTACTCCCTCAATGGTCTAGTAGGCATACTCCAAGGTGATTCATCTCCTTTAACCTCTTGTGAATCCCGCTATCGGGATGCAGACTATTACCAGAGCAAGGATAGGCAGATTCTAGAATGTGAGGTTGAGACCTCCACGGTCATCACTGACCCCTGGGCAGGTCTGGATGATGCCTACGTCTTCTCGATCCATCTATTAGAGGCCACGACCCGCAACATGGGACAATTCATTGTTGCCTCTGGTACAATAGTAAGGCATATTCCCATGTCCAAGCGACAGAGGAAAATTACCTCGTACTTCTACACAAACCAGGATCAGGTGATCCCGGAGCCTCCTACCCCCGTATGGTATAGGGATGTCCACCGCATGATAATGATAATACATCATATGTTTCTATTTTGATGGTATGGGATTAACTGGATCAACATGAATCACCAATAATTCTTTGATATCATCAAGTGTGGTCCCTTGGGCCGAACACCAGATGGTACTGGATCGACTGCCTTCATCACTATGCTCTCAACAGGGCGTGAATCTCCTGATATTTTTTCTACTACTGTCCATGCTGGAACCAGCCTCCTGTTAGAATATTCCGACCTAAGGGACACTTCACACTCTAGGAATCCCTCCTCCGCAAGAGAAGTATAGGATCTGAATGATGCTCCCACTACCTTTGAAGAATGCGTCCTTACCATGATCGATGAACTCGTACATGTGATCCTTGGTAGCAAGACAGTCCGGAGACCCACATTGATCCGGGCTTCCATGTCCCCCAAAGAGCAACAGTGGTATGTGGATTTCCTCAAATAGCACCATGACCTGTTTTCCTAGAGTTTTGACGAGTTTTCAAGACTAGATCCTCAGGTTGGCGTCCACCTCCTTGGTCTTCCAGCAAATCATCACGGGTTCAAACAACCTCCCAGGAAGATACACCCTTCTCACGTCACCATGGTTGAGGCCGAAGTTGACAAGCTCATCAAAGCCAACTTTATCAAGGAGGTCCAGTACCCAAAGTGGCTAGCCAACATTGTACCAGTCAGGAAGAAGAACATACAGATCAGAGTCTGTATACACTTCCGAGAACTCAATATCCATTGTCCAAAAGATGATTTCCCCCTCACAATGATAGAATTGTTGATCGACACTATGACTGGGTTCCAAGACCTCTCCTTCATGGATGGTTACTCTGGATATAATCAGATTCGGGTGGCCCCCAAGGATGAAGAGTACACCGCTTTCAGAGCAACCCAAGGTACCTTCTATTACCAGGTTATTCCCTTCGGCCTGAATAATGTGGGTTCCACCTATTAGTGGTCCATGCATCACATATTCAATCCAATCCTAATAAAATTGGTGGAATGATATGTGGACGATCTGGTTGTATAATATCGCCAGTGTCAGGACCATCTCAAGGACCTTGAGAAAGTGTTCGTCTTCATCCTCTCCCCCCAATTGAAGATGAACCCATTGAAGTGTGCATTTGGGGTCACTTTAGTGAAGTTTATTGGCTTCGTTTCTAGGAACTGGGTCATCGAGATTGACCTAGATAAGATCAAAGCAATTCTCTAGATGCCTCTCTCAAGAAATAATCAGGATCATCGATGTTTCAAAATCCACTTAGCATACATACACCGATTCATCGCGAATCTGGCTGTAAAGTGTAAACCCTTTTCTTTGCTAATGAAGAAAGGCTCTGACTATGAATGGGATGAAGAGTGCCAGAACGCGTTCGAGGAAATTAAGCAGTACCTACTCCAGCCTCCAGTATTGATTCCACCCATCTCCGGGAAGCTGCTAATCCAGTACGTGACTACCCTGGAACGATCTCTCGGCACCCTTCTCACCTCGAAGAACAATTAGGGGAAAGAGAAAAGTCTCTACTACCTTAGCCACATGCTCCTCGATACAGAGACCAGACACTCCCCTATCAAAGAGAGTGGCCCTGTACTCGTATTTGCTGTGAAGAAGTTGTGACATTACTTGTAGTACCATGAGCTACAGCTAGTCTCTCGGGTATACTCGGTGATGTACATTTTGAACCACACCATGTTGAGTAGCCATCTAGCACGGTGGGTGGAAATCCTCCAACAGTTCGACATCAGGTTCATCCCTCAAAAATCTATCAAGGGATGGGCATTGACAGACTTTCTTGCTACCAATCCAACCTTCGTGAACCAGTCCCTGTACTTGGATTTTCCCGATGAGGCAATCCTCTCGGCATATCATGTTGTCCCATATTGGCTGATGCACTTCGATGGTGCCTCCCAGAGCACCACCGGTAGGAGGCTCAATGACCCTGGGCTCAACAAAGTGGGCTTGTGTATCATCCTTATTACCCCGGTGTGAGCCATTCTGCCGTACTCATTCCTATTTTCATAAGGCTGCACCAACAACGAGGTAGATTATCAGGCTCTTATTACTGGCCTCGAGCTAGCCCTCGAGATCGATGCACCCCATTTACATTTGAAAATGTATTCTGAACTAGTCATCAACCAGATCAATGGTGACTACATTGTTAGAAATCCAGAGCTCATACCATTGTTGGAAGGCACCCTCCAGCTAATGGCCCAATTCTCTTCTCGGCCAGAGGTTACCCATGTCCCTTGGTCACAGAATGGTTGAGCGGACACTCTTGTCGGCCTGGATGCATCACTTGCAGAACCCGAGCAGGATGATCTGATTATACACGTGGCACACCAGAGTGTCATTGCCCCCATTACCCCATAGGATGATGATGACCTGTGATTAAGCCATCTTACTATTAGTTCCTCAATGTCAGGACCCCGAGATTCTCCGGATGAAGTGGTTGAATCGACTCCTGACTAGCGATCCCCTTTTGTCAAGTACCAATAAAATGGTTTCCTCCCAGCTGATCAGGCCATACATGAGCGAATCTGATGCCACACGTTGTAGTTTACCATCCAGAGTGGTCCTAGACTTGAGCAGATCCTCTACAATAATGGGTTCGAAGGTGTTCTCCTACATTGCATCCAATTAGTCAAGATTTCATAGGTCAGGCATGAGGTTCATGCCGGTGCCTGTGGGGCTCACCAGGAAGGGCCAAAGCTGTCACATCAAATCC
This sequence comes from Viscum album, assembly GCA_963277665.1. Classification (NCBI taxonomy): domain Eukaryota; kingdom Viridiplantae; phylum Streptophyta; class Magnoliopsida; order Santalales; family Viscaceae; genus Viscum; species Viscum album. Next base: position 69,733,477 of record OY728126.1, read on the forward strand.
AGAGACATGGGTACTTATGGACCTCTATGATCCATGATTGTATTGTGTTCGCCAATAGATGTCACGCGTACCAAGTTCATGATAACTTCCTCCATCGGCCGCCAGAATCTCCACACTCCACCATGTACTCTTGGCCATTTTTGGTGTGGGGACTCAATGTCATGGGGCCATACCCACCAGCAACAGCTCGCCAGTGCAGGTTCATCCTGACCACCACATATTTTTATTCTGTGTGGGTAGAAGTAGTTCCTCTCAAGGAGGTCAAGTCCCATTCCATCATTGACTTAATCAGATCCAACATCATCCATCAGTTTTGAGTCCCTCACTCCATCCTCATAGAAGACAACACCAACTTTTGAGCAGCCGAGCTGAAACAATTGTACAGCAATTACAACATCGATTAGAACCAAACCTCTCACTATCACGCACATGCAAATGGGAATATTGAGGCATTCACCAAAACCCTCTTTAACATTCTATAGTAAATGGTTGGTAAGAACAAGAAGAGTATGCTGGACAAGATCCTAAACGCCATTTGGGAATATTAGATGAAGACTCGTAATTCCACCCAAGTGACCCCATATTCACCGGTGTACGGAGCTGAGGCTATCCTGCCCATCGAGATCCATTCGTCATGCACCATGGTCTATGACTAGCAGGCGCCAGATAGGTGGCCAAAATTCATCTGGCTGAATTAGAAGCACATGACGAGAATAAGCTTCATGCCCTGCACAGTATGGAAAGTCATCAGAATAAGTTGGCTAGAGCCTTCAACAAAAAGGTTCTTCTGTGCTCTTTTCAGCAAGGCGACCGGGTATTGGCCCTTAGAGTGCCAATGATCCTTAATAGTAAACCACTCTAGTTGGATCCTAAATGGTGAGGACCTTGCACAGTTCACATGGTTTACCGCAATGGAGCATACTACCTGGTGACCATGGATGGTGAGCCTATAACTCCTCCCACCAATGCCATGTTCTTCAATCAATACTTTTCTTGAGCCTTCTGGTCCTGCACGACCTTAAACTGACTAGTCCAGCATGATTTTAAACTATTCGGCCCTGCAAGACCCTAAAATGAATGCTGGTCCTACATGACATTAAACTGAATGGTCCTACAGGATCTTAAACTTCGCATCATCCTCACCGCATGATGTTAAATTTCATGAACTTCAAGAACTACGTATGGCTTGATACCCTTCCTTATGGGAAGCGTAGAAATGCCCGTACATTTTGTCTTTTGGCCTAGCCCAAACACCATAGTCCTCCCCTTGGGTCAAGACATATGGAAGGGGTGAAACGTTTTCCCCAATTCACATTAAGCTAACCATGATCAAACCATATGTCCCACTCCCTAGAGACGTTCATCTCTTTATGATATGGGTACATCTATGATTCACCCACTCCTATGATTGGGACTCCACCATCTTCCTCATCAAGAAGGCCCCCCAAATGATATGGATGCTAGGACTAAGGTCTCTCTTACAACTTCAGGCCAACACCCTCGAGGATGTTGAGCAACAAGCCGATTCAAGTCCCATATTTCGAATATGGTCAGTGGTTGATGCTCATTTGTTTCTCCCATTTTAGGTTAATAAAGGGATGCTATGTTTTGAACGTGGTCAAAGACTATCCTGCGACTTTGGAACCACCCCAAGATGTCCCAAACATTCAGTGTAGCGGTTCATTCTTCCCCATTGTATCTCTAAGAAACGAACTCCCTTTGGGAAAAATGAGGTTTTAGTCTCCCATATGACAGGGAGAGATAATACCAACTCCTTGTTTTCCACACTGAGCACTACTCACGTGGGATTAGGAGCTATTATGAGGTTTTTAACATACAAGAGGGCACATGGCCTTCCTGACTGAGGCCCAACCTCACACCCCTTGGACTTCTCGGGCCCCGACCCTCATCCTCACTACAAGACATAAACTAAAAACTAGTCCGACCTTCCTTAACAAGGCCTAGACTCAGGCCACTTGGCCTTCTCGGGCCCCTGACCCTCGTCCTCACAGCACGACGACAAACTGTAAACTAGTAGGGCATTCTTGACCAAGGCCCAAACTCAGTCCCACTGGCCTTCTTGGGCCCTGACCCAAGTTCTTACTTGGAGTGTATGGTTTGGTTCAAGATTATGTCTTCATTCACATCAGGTTATTCTCCATTCCGTACACCTCCCTTTTTAGGGTATCTTACTCCCCTCTTTGTCCTCACTACAAGACGTTAAACTGCAAAATGGTCATGCCCAAACATAGGCCCCTAGGCCTTTTCGGGCCCCTAGCCCAAATTTCTATTTAGGGTTGTATAAAGTGTAGGATTATGTGATCATTCATTTCTGGTTACTCGCCATGCCATACACCCTCCTCATTAGGGTATCTTACCCTTATGTTCGCTCAAGAACTACATGTGGCTTGAGTCCCATCCTCATCGGATACGTCAGACCGCCCAAATGTCTAGACTTCAGGTCCAGCCCCATCTCTTTGTGATCTCCATCTCACCTTGGCCCCTTGGCCTACCCTTTCCCAGGGAGGGGTGTATGTGGTGTAGTGTGGGACTATGTCCTCATCATGTTGGGTTTGTAACGACCACACCATGTATATCTCCCTCCTAGTAATCTTTTATCCCTTACTCTATATTCATCCCTTCAAATCGATTACTCTCAAGTTGAACACCCTCATGAACCCTCTTTAGTGGTTCACCAATGTGCCTAAGGGCACTTTTGTTTAGTACCTGGAATGTCGGACTCTGTTCAGACGTTCTTAGACCCACTTTTTAGGCATTATGTTCCCATTCATTTGGGCTTCCATGACCTTTCACACCTGAAGGGACCGCCAAGTGGCATGGATTCAAGGAATAAGGGCTCTCCTAGCATTACAGGACAATGTCCTCGGGGGTCGCAGACAACAAGAGGATACAAATCCCGCGTTGCGAATATGGTTAGTGATCGATGCTCATTTTTTGTCCACATTTCAGGCTAACACGATATGGATACTGTGTTTTGAACATGGTCAACGATTATCGTCCATCGCCATGGAGACCCCATTAAGCCCATAATATTAGTTACATGATTCATATCCTTCTCCACCTCATGATGTCCAAGTAGAACATTGAAACTCTTGGTACTATTCATCAGTGTGAATCTGCACATTAGGAGGAAAAAAGCTGCTATAAGAGAATCATACGAGGCTCTGTACCAATTCCCCTTTGGCGCGCCTTCCCAGTATTATAATAAACATCATCCTCCCTTATTTCCCACACCGAGTTTAAATCATATGGGCTTAGGGATCGGGTTGAGGCCTGCACTTACATGGAGGGTTCTCACTCCTCTATGGTCCGAGATCTAAGACCCTTAACTACAATCACATCTAGAACTACATGTGACTTGATTCCCATCCTTATGGGATACATAGGTCCACCCAGACATCTTGTTTTCAGGTTCACCTCAGTTGGGAGATAATTTCTCCTACCCCTTTCCCTTTTACCTATATTTAGGCCCCTTGGCATGTGGCTTCTTTCTTGTATTTTTGTACATTATGGTGTAGTATTATGTCCTCATTAATGTTGGGTATGCTGTATCACGTCATGAAAATTCCTTCCTATCCAATCTATATGACTTTAAACTATGATTCATGGTCCTACCACATGACCATAAAAAGTGACATTATCGTCCTGGCCGCACGTTGAAAAATGAAACTGCATCCTAATTTCCTCACTCAAGGAGACACCATGTTTGGTACTGGTCACACGTCATACCATTTTTCAATGCCTCCTATGGATTGATTCTTGTGGCGATTCTAGGGCCTGCTATCATAGGCCTCTCTCTTCACAAAAAAATCACTCAACATAAAGGACGAACACGATTTATCAAATAAATATTCTTTTTGTGCGAGGGCCACACCTACATGCCCCTATTATCTTTGGCACTGGTACCATATTGTGCCACCTCAAGAACTATGTGCAACTTGATCCCCATCCTCACGGGGTATGTAGGAATTCCTCTACCCCTTTCCTCAGGCCTAGCTTTACTCGTTTTCGGTCCCTCAACCTAAAAACGTCCCAGGGAACACAACGTGGTCGGAACCCCCAGGTTCCCACTCACATCAGGTTTGGTCCGAGTTCTATGACCCTAAACTAAGATCTCCCTATGGTAAGGGACTCAAATCCCTCTATCTAATACTTCTCAATGTCATATTCAGATGCGTTTTGACAAATATCCCAAAGTGTGGAATTTCCATGGGGAAATTCCCCTCTTTCTTTGTCCACGATTATTGAGCTCACTATTTGGATCATCATCATCTTCCACATTCGAAGGGACCCACTAAAGGCCTGGTCCCATGCTTCATCGCCTCACCTACTGTCCTGGGCCAACACCCATAATGATCTTGGACGGCATTTGCGACATGTCCCATGTTTCGAACAAGGTCAACGATTTACTCTCATTTATCTGGCCCCATTCCAGGATAACACGATGTTGATGCTATGTTTCTAACATGTCCAACAATTATCCTCAACCGTCACACTGCCATCATTGTGATCTGGATTTCGAGCATCATGATTCAAACATTCCCACTTCCTCATGTTAAAGTAGAATTCCTACATTCTCAGTTTTTCCTATTTGTGAATCTAGGTGAACTATATGGACGAGTTAGCCTCATTGGGACGACATTCACTGAGCATCCCTTCGCCCTAACATGTTCCTTTCTGATTCAGGAAAGTCCCCCATTACATATTGTTTCCCACATCATGGATAACTCATGTGGGATTAGTAGTTTTGGTAGGATGTGCACTGGCACAGCTAGGCTTCTCATTGTCCCACATGACATTAAAATGTGCTTTGAGAACCGCATATAGTTTGATTCCCATCCTCATGGGATACGTAAAGACACCCCAGTATTTGTCATAGGGTATAACCCTATGAATCATAAATCATGTTCCCCTTCTTTTCCGGCCCCTGACCTGACCCCTTGTGGGGAACCATATAACTGCAATTTCTCCCTGAACAAGTTCAGGATGCCCCAAGATTACATTGGGAAGTGAGGGCTCCCTCACCATAGAGTTCCTCTCTAAAAGAACGAATGATCCATGATCAGACTCATGCGCCCATCTAATGTGCTTCCACCATAGCGGCGTAATTTCGAGAGTGTTGGATTCTATTCTAACAAACCATCACTCCACATTCAATTCTTTGTATGCCCCTTATTTAGACCCTCGTCCTCTTCCAAATCAGGAGGAACCACCTAACAGTATAGATGCTCGGCCTATGGCCGGCCTATTGTCTTGGGCCAATGTTCTGGAAGACTAACATATGACTTTTTGAGTCATGTCCCATGTTTCAAAGTAGGTAAATGGTCGACCCTCATTTGTCTGTCCCCACTCTAGGATAATATAATAAGAATAACGTGTTTTGAATGTGGTCAACAGTTATTCTTTATTATAATGCCACCCTCACAGTGTTCTGAATCCTAGGTATCATGATTCAGAGCTCCCATTCACATCTGTTCAGATTGATTTCAGTGCCCCTAGTTCTACCCCATTCATGCACAAGAGAACACGGGGAAAATGGTAATTTATCTATTTGGGATCTTCATTCTCTAGTCAGGCCTCTCCTGTTTCCTCCCAAAAATCCGGACCGATTATTCATACCCCAAATTCCTGATGCTTGTCTTGCACTCCTCCATTTGGATGTGGTGATAAGGTGGTCATCCCTTGTTTCTCACATTGGGATGACCCATGTGAGATTAGGGAATGATCTTTGGATGCTCTGTGAACATCCAAGGATGCAATAAACGAATTTAAATACTAGAACTCATGCATGCTACAACATCAAACAATAAAATCATGAAAGTGTGTTTAAGTGTTTGAAAAATTTACAATACATGGGGGTTGACTCCCCCCATGGATGGATTGACCTCATCAAATGAACGTTGCAGCTCTGCCACCCTCCAGGTGGTGGCGTCCAAGATTTTCTGCTACTTGTTTACCTCCCTCTCCTCCTCGATAGCGAGAGGGAGCAGTTTTTCAGCCATGACCCGAGCCCTCTCCACACCAGTTAGGATAATGGACATATCTTTAGAGTCTTGCTTCATGCCCTCTTCGACCTCCACCAGTTGGGCTTTCAACCATGAGATGATCTCTTATTGCGCGTTAAGAGAAACAGAATGATCATCTACCTGGGCCTGCAATCGTTCATCCTCGGTTTCGGTCTCCCAGAGCCTCTTGATGTTCACCACCTTCCTCTGCTGCTAGCCTATGCTGAGTCCATGGTCATACTCCCAAATATTTTCTGCCATAAGATCTCGGATGACCATGTGAGGGTGCTAGGAAACCACTCCAACGGTGCACAGTTCCTGCAACCATGAGAGAAGTTTGTCCATCTAATCCAACCATAGTTATTGGGGGTTTCATTGATGAAGCACGTGATCAGCTTCCAAGATCGTCGATGGACTATTTTGCTGTCCTCCTCGTCAGAGGCCATATCATCACAGTTGGTGCGATTGACAGGCTTGTATGCAAGGAATGCCCCTACGAACTCCTCAGCCGGGTCCACGTCTGGCATTGGATCAGGCGTGGCAGGGCCTGAACTTTCTGGTTGATCCTCATCATCAGATCCCACCTCAATAAGCTCAGGAGCAGTCTCACTGGAATCCCCACCAGTGATCGAGAGAACTATAGTTCGTTTAGGCTAGATGTCCACCTCCACGACCATTGCCATGCCCTTGGAAAGGTTGCCACTAGAAGTCGCGACCAACTTCACTGCAGTGGCCTAGGCCAATTGAAGGACTCTACACGCCAAAAAGGGGACATGATTTTCGGTTAATGTGGTCTGGGGATGAAAGTTGTAAATTTGGTAGAGGAGACTAATAGATGTCAAATCCATGGTATCTCTTTCAGGATGATGTCTTGGGAACCTCGAGACGTGGCCCCCCGTATATGGTTGGCAGGTCTGGAGACTCCAGGGGAGCCGCCTAGAGTGATCCAGCCCCACCAGGCATAGAAGTGGATGTCACCACGAGTGTGGATCCTAAAATTCCCTCATCGGCACCCACTGAGGGGCGAGAACGTGGTCTATGTACAAGGTCTTCCTGCACAGTGCAGATGCTGGTAAAGAGTCCTGAGTAATCTTAGAGCAGACCATGAAGAAGGAACATGGTATTTTACCTTGAGGGCCTCCGCGAAATCTTCGAGATCTGAGGAATCATCGCTGACTTCACCCTCCTCCAGCGGACTCTCTCTACCAGCCTCGTCTCCCCAGGAGGACACATCCATTTCTTCCGGTAGAGGGAAGCACTATCTCAGGTCAGCAGCAGACAGTTGCAGAGGGACCATACGACCCAAAAATTCCCTTACCCAGTCTGTCATCAGGTGTAGGGGACCACTGGAGTGGGTAAAGTCTTCCAGCTCAACTATGTATTGCTCTTCCTCTTCCTGGGATACTGCAAAACCAGCTATAATAGGGCCAATCCCTACAAAGGCCATCCCAAGGCTGTTATGGTGCTGCCATAACTCAGATGTGCCGAGAAATTCCCGATTGAATTTTTAAATATCCTCGGCCTCTGGGAAGACAACATTCTCCAACATGTCTATATGGTAGAGACGTTTCCCTAGGACATGAGTAGAAATCCTATGGAATCCTCTCTATGACCACCCCTCTGGATGATTTTATTCTCATGGGACCACCGGATCCACTACTGCTTCTGGGTCCGCCACCACTATGCCCCCCTCAACTGGTGCAGGAGTCTCCATTACAGAAGCCTCGCCACTACGGGATTTCTTTACTGCCTTCCGGCCCTAGCCCCGAGGTATGGGTGGGGGGGTCTAATAATCGCTTACTAGAGTGTTTGTCCACTTTAGTGCCTCCCCCAGGTAGGCCGCCTCACAGCTCTGGGCATATTCCTTTGTCATCCCAAGGATAGTGGTCGATGGAGATAGTTTATTCCGCATATTCCCATCTTCCCGTGTGAACATGAGCCACATCTTCCTCATCACACAGAGGTGCTCCTCATAATGAACCTCCAGGTAGACTTATGGGGTCAACCGTTGTAGGCACCATACATTCCATGCAAAGCGGTGTGGGGTTTATGGCATGCAAAGATGCTCGCGATCCACCCTGGCCACCAAGACTCCATCTCGAAAGGCCAGGAGATAGGCCCGATGCACTTCTGTCCCCCGACCATCATCAGTGAATTCCCCCATTGGAAACTGAAACAAGTGGAAATTTAATTCCTCCACTCTCCACACCTGGTTTAAAACTAATGGTGCAATTAGATTGGTCATAATGCTCCCCGAGACATTCAAGATCAATGGGTGGAAGATTTACCCTAGAGATGAGATGCGGTTTGGATACTCATAGATCCCCCAGATGTGTGCTACTATCCAATCGTATAAGAGATGGAATAGCCCACATACCCTCGGTGGTCTCTTCCCCTCGATGATATGACACAACTTCTTATATGACACGGTGAACATCGAGATCCCTAGGTTGACCCACCCTCCTATCGCCAATGTGGATGCCATGATGAATGTACTCTGTCTCACTCTCATGTTGGTATCCCTCACCTGATGGATCCAACCACAGATGAGAGCTGCGATGAATGCCGCCAGCCTGACTGTTGGCTATTGTTCTGTGCTGATACTGAACCCCCAGGTCTTCTAGTTGCTATTCTCCAACAGTCGTCTAGTACGAGCATTCCATAATCTGGGCCTCCTTCGAGAAAGTTCGATCTCTATCCAGGAACTAATGGTCTACCAGGAAGATCATAAATTTTTTGAACCAATGCTTGAAGTGGACATCCCTCACCGCCTCGTTGTCCTCACTGGGTACAAGCTACATCAATTCCATCACCAGACACAACATCTGCTCTAGATCCTCCCACAGACCCATAGTATGGAGGAATTCTTCATACATCACCCTGAGTATCAGGACCCCTAATATCTGATGCACGTCCCATAAGTTGATTACGACCTCCCCGTGATGCAGGTGGAAGGTATTGGTCACTGGGGACCACCTGATCAATATCTCCAGCATTAGATGCTTGATAGAGTTAATATTTTTAATATTATTAATATGTTTTCAATTATTTAACCACTCCCAATTATTCAATTTGAGTGTATTTTCATCATTTAAGTGTTTTTGGTGTATTTTGGGCATAAATGTGAAAATGGGCTAATTTTGTAAAATTGACATTTTTATATAGCTTCTGTTTTTCGAGAATAACATTTAAAATATTTTTCCAATTGAGGTGAATACTTTTTTTAGGCTTCATATGTTCGTGGGCTTCAAATTTGTCTTCTGGACCAAGACCCAATTCGAAACCCAATGGTACAGAAAAATCAATCAAATTGAGAAATCAGTTTGGCAGGCAGAATAGACCCCACTGTATTCATTATAGAATATCTCCTTCGAAAAACCTTAGAATGAGGTCATTATAGCTGTAGTCAACAGAAAAATTCCATAGGACGGTTCACAATAAATTTTATAAAATATGGATCTGATTAAGATATTATTTTGATGCATCCAATTGGAGTGCGTGAAACAGTGTTTGACGGACAGAAAAGTAATGTCCATTGATTCGGCCATATCGTTCTTTAAATCTATCCAATGACTCTCAAATTTTGAGCGTTGATAACCAACATCATATAAAAAATTCTATAAGAAGGGACCCCAGTGAGTTTCGGCCGGATGGTGGGCAGAATAGAGGAAAACATCTAGAGGAAAGATTCTAGAGGATCAAAATTTCAATTCTTGCTTTTCTTTCTTTTGTTCTTCTTATATTGTAATGACCTATTCTTACCCATTCAACTCAGTTACCCTTATCATGGTGGGTAGATATTTTGAGTGATTGGGTAAGGGTAGGTTTACCCTTTATTAATTCTTGAGTTCTTTCACTTAATGATTTAATATATTCTTTTCTCTTTTGTGAATCTATTTCAATTTCATATAATAGTTTTTATTATCATGTAAGATTGTATCTGATTTTAGATTCGATTGTTTATTTATATTTGGTCAATGGTCAATATCTCCCGCCACTAGGTTCCGGTTTATTTACGATGTAACAGACTAGGATTTAGTGTTGTTGTAATCAGTGATCACTGGTACGTGTGTGTGGATTAGTGAATGTTCTTGATTATTTAGGATAAACAAGACCTGATTAGGAATTGCCTAAAATAATTGGGGGTATTTGGTACAACTCTATTACAAATTGGAAGTATAGTAGACCAATATGAGGTTTTAATAAGGACTATTCTCAAATTTTTATTTGCCCAAGAGAGTGATAAGAAACGATTCTGGATTCTCACACTTAACGATTTAGCAGAAGAGAAATGGGTAAAATGAACTCTGATAGAATTACAATTGAAATAAACCCTAACCAATCACCATTTCATATCACTGATTTTAATCACATCATTTTTCAATTTGTTTTAAAACATTCACTAAATTAATTTGCTTTATTTAGTTTCTTTCTTGTATTTTCAACATCAATCAATTACAAAAACAACATCACATCTTCCTCTTATTTTAAGTGACAAACACTATTGTTGAGAAGTCCTCTCTGGAGACAACCTAGGTAACAAACTATAATACATTTTAACATAGGTTATATTTTTTTCCACAACCCATGATAGGAACGTGTCAAAACTTGGTGTCGTTGCTGGGGAGGTAGTTCCAACATTTCTTTTCTTTTCTTTCCATTATCTTTTCATCTTTTATCTTCAAAATTGCATGACTAGAACATAAAAAATTGAAAATTTACCCATAGATCCTTTAATTGAAAGGACATTGTTGAATAGACATATAAATATTAATTTGGAATCTGAATTTGAGGATGTTCCCCTTGCAGAATCATGTGAAACTTCAAGTTTTCACTCTGAGCCTATCATCATGGATGAAAATCAAAACCAAACACTTAGAGACCTCTGTTCACCACAATTCCTTAATCAAAAAAATCATCTTGCCAATCCAGTGTTACAAAATGATTTTGAAATGAAACCTAACATGATTATTTTGCTTCCAATGTTTCATGGTCTGGCAGGTCAAGATCCAAACAAACACATTAAAGAGTCCACAGATTGGTGCTCAACATTCAGACCCCATGGAATTACTGAGTAGGTAAAGTGGAAGGAATTTCTATTTTCATGGGATGGGCTGCAAAAGAATTGTTTTAGGGCTTACAAACAATATAAATGGATGACTAGAATAACCTATGAAGAATTTTTATACATAGATTGTTACCCACCTCTAGAATCATAGCCATTCAGAAGGAAATCTACGCCATATGACAATCATCTAGAGAAACCCTTTACAAGTACTAGGAGAGATTTAAGAAGCTATGTGCCAGCTGTCCGCATCAAGCCATTGTGGAACACCACTTTATTGTATTTTTCTATCAAATATTATTGGACAATGACATAAACCTTATCGATGCATCATTTGGAAAGTGCACTGATTGACAAGTCATCAGAAGAAGCCAAGGGCTTGATTGAGAGGATTTCCCAAAACTCACAGCAATTTGAAACAAGAGGTCTTGGAAGAAGAGGTACTAATGAGGTATGCACTTATCATCCTTCACCCTTATTAGAAACTATGATTAAAGAGCTAACTTTTATGGTGAGGCAGATGGCCTTGAAGCAAGTTAGTGACCAACAAGAGCCAACTAAGGTATGTGGTTTATGCTCATCACCAAATAATTTTACTAAACAATGTTATGAAATACAGGGAATGGAAACATGTGCAGTAGCCTTTCATCCAAGGTAGTTCCAAAAAAATAAAGGGTGGAGAGATCCTAACCAAGTCCAATACAGGTTTGTAAATTAGCATAATCAATGTAGACCCCCTACCAAAACCATTTTCAAAACCAACCACCATTCGAAAATCAAATCCAGAACCCACCACCATTTCAATAAAATAATTATTATAACTAGAATTCATACCAAAAACATCACACTTTACAAAGACCCTATGAGATGCCATCCCCAAGTGCACAACCTCTATTTGAAATCCAACAACAAAAATCTGAGTTTGAGGGGTTGAAGGACACCGTTAATGATTTTTCCAATAAGTTTGAAAGTCTCATGGACTTTCTGACCAAAAATCCCGGTAAAATCCCAACCCAAACAATCCCAAAACCAAAATAAAATTTTAGTATTATAACTACAAGAAGTGGAAAATAACACCCACCACCATTAACCATTTAACCTGAAATAAGAATATATTTACTGTGAGAGAATGAAGTTGGAAATTCTATGAAAATTCATCAGGAAAAAGATAAGAAATAAGTAGAGGAGAAGTATAGGCCAAAGAAGAAGAAAAATAGACACCATTTCAAAGGAAACAAAGGGAGAATCATGATATAACCTAACCATTTCTATCACGGATTATTGAATCAAAGAGGTTTCAAGAAGAAGCACTGCAAAAATAAATTTTGGACAACTTTGAGAAAGTGGAAATCAACATACCTCTTCTTGAAGCACTCAATCAAATTACAAAGTATGCTACATTTCTGAAGGATATTTGAACCAAGAAAAGGAGACTTTAAGGGAATGAGAGGATCAATTTGGGATGAATCATCTCATCCCTTATCACACCACAATTTCCAACCAAATGTCAAGATCCAAGGATGTTTTCTATTCCATGCTCCATTGGTTCATTAAATTTATCTAATTCGTTGTGCGATTCAGCTGCATCAATTAATGACTTTCCTCACTTAGTATATACTTCTTTGAATATGGGAGAGAACCAATTGAATAATAATGTATGTTTCATTAATTTTTATCATTAGGAGTGAAATTATCCATTAAACATTTTATTGAAGATATGGATGAACAAACTCTTGGAGATTCTGATTTCCTGTTGGATGAAGAGGTAAAATATGGTTTCATTGATAATTTTTTAAATGATGATGAAGATGATATGATTTCTTGTGTATAGGGTGTCATACCATTGGAAGTGGAGATCCTAAATTTAGTTTCACCCCTTTAGAATCCTCCTGATCTAGAATTAAAACCATTAACGACTAATTTAAAATATGTTTACCTTACGGAGGGAGAGAAATTACCAGTAATAATTGCTAATAATCTATCTGAAACTCAAGAAAAATGATTTATTGAGCTTTTTAGAGAGAATTTCCAAGAAACAGGGTCGATCTTAGGTGTTATCCCATGAATAGGCCCAAAATTTTTCTCACAGATAATTTTTCTTGAGGGAGATTCTAAACCTGTCAGAAAACCCCAAAAGAGGCTGAACCCCACCCTGATGGAGGTTGTGAAAAAAGACATTGAGAATCTATTAGATGTTGTAATCATCTATCCAATATCAGATTCACAATAGGTTATCCCCATCCATGTAGTCCCAAAGAAAATTGGCCTAACCATTATGAGGAATGAAAAGAATGAATTAATCCATGTGAGAAATCAGAATAGCTGGCGAGTATGCATAGATTTTAGGAAGTTGAATTAGGTCAATCAAAAAGATCATTTCCCTATCCATTTCATTGACGAGATGCTAGAGAGGGTGGTAGGTAGAACTCATTATTGCTTTTTTGGATGGATTTTCAGGTTATTTTCAAGTACCCACTGCTCATATGGATCATGAAAAGACTTCCTTTACTTGTCCTTTAGGTACTTTTGCATACAAAAGGATTCCATTTGGATTGTGTAATTCCCCAGGCACATTTCAGAGGTGTATGGTAAGTATATAATCAAATCACATTGAAAATTTCCTGGAGGTTTTCTTGGATGATTTCACAGTTTTTGTAAATTCTTTTGACCATTGTTTGAAAAATCTCGAAAAGGTTTTGAAAAATTGCATTGAAAAAAACCTTGTTTTGAATTATGAAAAGAGTCATTTTATGGTTGAGAGAGGAATTTTCCTTGGGAATGTCATTTAACAGAAAGGTATTGAAGTTTATAAATCAAAAATTGAAGTGATAAATTCATTACCTTACCCAACTTGTGTGAAACATGTTAGATCATTTTTAGGATATGCAAGATTCTATAGGAGGTTTATCAAAGATTTCAGTAATATTTCTCTCCCTCTACCTAGATTACTTTTGAATGATGCTTATTTTGATTTCAATGGTTCATGTAGGGAATCCTTTGATTAGTTGAAAAGGATATTGATTACACCACCAGAAATGCTGCCACCCAATTGGGAAGAACCATTCGAGACACTTTGTGATACTTCAAACTAAGAAGTTGGAGCAATAATTTATCAGATAATTGATTGCAGAACACAAGTCATTTCATATGACTCGAAAATAATAGATGTATCCCAATTCAACTACACAACAACAGAAAAAGAGTTTTTAGAAGTTGTTTTTTCTTTAGAAATATTTTGATTTTATCTTCTTAGAATAAAAGTCATTGTGTTTTCTTTTCATCAAGCTCTTAGGTACTTGATTAAGAAGGTTGAAGCAAAACCAAGGCTTATGAGATGGATGTTATGACTACATGATTTTAACATAGAAATCAAAGATAAGAAGGGATCTGAGAACCAAGTGGCTGATCAATTAAGTAGACTTCCTAACACTACTGAAGTTGAAATTCCAGACACTAAACAACTAAATGATCGCCTTCTAGGAGAGCATTTTTACATTATTGAAGGAGAAGTACCTTGGTATGAAAACATGGTCTGTTATCTCGTAACATCTCAGGTCCCATATCATTTAAATTCCCACCAAATTAACATATTGAAAGTTGAATCTAGATATTACATTTGGGATTATCCATTTATATGGAAGATTTTCAATGACCAAATGATAAGAATATGTTAGCCTAAAAATAAAATTGATTCTGTCTTCATGTTTTGTAACACATTAGCTTGTGGAGGCCACTTTGGACTTCAAAGGACATCAAGGAAGGTTTTAGAATCTGGAATTTATTGGCCAACACTTTTGAAAGATTCTCATGAATTTTGTAAACGGTGTGAAAAATGTCAATTTACAGGAAATAATTCAAAGAGACAAGAAATTCCCCAAAAGACACTTAATTTTTGTGAAATATTTGAAGTTTGGGGGATAGATTTTATGGGCCCTTTCCCAATTTAATTTGGAAATTCTTATATTCTACTTGCCATTGATTATGTTTCAAAATAGGTGGAATCAAAAGCCACCAGGACTGACGATGCTAATGTTGATTTTGATTTTGTCAGGGCAAACATATTTTGTAGGTTTGGAGTTCCCAGAGCCATAATTAGTGATCAAGGGACTCACTTGTTTAACAGGATAATGGAGGCTTTGTTGAAAAAGTATGGGGTGCATCATAAAACATAAACTCCCTATCATCCATAGGCTAATGGGAAAGCCGAAGTGTCCAATCGAGAAATCAAAGGAATTTTGGAAAAGACAATTAATCCAAATAGGATGGATTAGATCCAAAGGTTAGAAGACACATTTTGGGCGTACAGGACAGTCTAAAAACCCCCAATTGGAATGATTCCATATAGGTTGATTTATGGGAAAAGTTGTCACCTACCTGTGGAATTATAACACAAGGAATACTGGGCTGTGTGGAAGATGAATATGGATCATGAAGGTGTTGGGAAAGAGAGAAGATTGGAGTTACAGGAGGTGGAATAAATTATAAGGGAATCATTTTAAAATTAAAGGATTTACAAAGAGAGAACAAGAGTGTCTCATGAAAAACTAATCCAACCAAAATACTTTCATCTTAGAGACAATGTGTTGTTAATCAATTCAAGACTCAAGATGATGCCTGGTAAACTTTGTTCCTAGTGGGAATGTCCATTTATAGTTACTCAAGAATATACTTTTGGTGCTATGCAGATTGTGAAGGATATAGTGAAGGGTCCATTCATTGTTAATGGTCACAGGTTAAAGAAATTCCTTGGGACCATGCCCTCAGAGCCAATGGAGGAGATCACACTCTTCAAACTTATTTATCAATAAACTACATAACATAGTACATATCCTTTATATTTTATTTATTATTGTTACTCAATTTCAAATATTATTTTGTGTTAAAACCATTTGAAAGAATTTTAGACACTGCATCATTTAAGTGTGGGGGAGGGAAATTTTATAGTTTATGATTGTTATGTAGTGTTTGTTATTCCTATATTCAAAAACAATTGTGTGTTTTTCAAATTTATTTCCGTTTACTTTTCAATTTTTTGTGTGTTTCTGAAGCTTTTGAGCTGAAATGATTATCATTGAAATATTTGAAACCCATTTCCATGGGAGAAATAATTTATTCCATGAAAATGAGATTAAATGAATGCTGAAAATGACATTGTTTCAAGTTCAATTCTTTGGAAATTTCATGAAACATACTCTTTTTTTGAGTCCCATACCACGTATCATTGTCTATATATATGAAATCACATTCATGTGAGGCTTATGAACATATTATTTTAATATTATTTACATTCACCTCACTTATTGAGAGAACCAAACCATGCTTGTTTTAACCAGAATTTGATTTATTCCTTTCAAAACTTGAGGGTTTTGGGTACATGTGTTTTAAGTGATTGATGCATTTATTTGGTTTTTAATCCCCCTTTTCAAGATAATACCTTTCATTCTTGACTACCTTGTAAATTTAATCCTTGTATCCCATAGAATCCATGAACATCCTTTTAGGTTAGCCACATTACAAGCCAATTTTCCCTATCCAACCTGCTCTTAAAGTGAAATTACCAGATCTAGTTGATCTTAAGTGTGGGGGAAGCTGTCTTGTGTGGTGTTAGCTCATTTTATGAAACATTGGGTGGAAAATAAAATGCTTAAGAGATGTCACTCCTATGAAAAAAATCATTTTGCTGAATGTTTTTCCTTTTCTGGAGCATTCAAGAAATATTTTATTTGATAATATTGAAATGTTTACTGCTGAAATGATGAACTGCGTGAAAATTGTTGGATATTACATTAATATGGAGCTTATTTTCAACTATTTAGAGTGAAGAGGAGACCATACTTGTGTGAAAATTAGAGTAATGCAATTTTTCTTCAAAAAGATCCAAGCACTCTTCATTCAGCCTCAGAATTTTCAAATCTAAATCCTACCAACCTAAAGCCACATAACAACCATGACATGTCCTCATGATAATCATATGTCTTTGACTCACATCATGTGGAGATGTAGGAATTTATCAAGCCTATGGTGACCCTTGTATGAGTTTGGATGAGAAAGACATTTCTTAAAAATTTGAAAATTTATGTGATGAGAGATAATGAAAGTTAGGTATGGGTTTTGTGTTCATGGGATGAGAAATTAAGAGTAAATATATTTAATTATCTTATATTAAGAACATGAAATATTAGATTTTTATCAAGCATGATTTTTTTTTCTTGTTTTCAAATTGGTGGATCTCATGGATATGTGTTTTGAACATACATTGATTTTATTTTTATATTGACTTGTCCAAGAGTCCAAGTGATAAGTGTGGGGGAATTGATAGAGTTAATATTTTTAATATTAATAATATATTTTCAATTATTTAATCCCCTCAATTATTCAATTTGAGTGTATTTTCATCATTTATGTGTTTTTGGTGTATTTTGGTCTTAAATTTGAAAATGGGGTAATTTTGTAAAATTGACAGTTTTATATATCTTATGTTTTTCAGGAATAACATTCAAAATATTGGTCCAATTGAGGTGAATTTTTTAAGGCTTCATATTCTCATGGGCTTCAAATTTGTCTGATGGACCAAGACCCAATTCTAAACCTAATGGTATAGAAAAATTAATCAAATTGAGAAATCAGTTTGGCAGGCAGAATGAACCCCACTGTATTAAATATGGAATATCTCCTTCCAAAGATATTAGAATGAGGTTATTATACCTGGTGTCACCATAAGAAATCCAAATAATCGTTAAAAATTAATTTTATAAAATATTAATCTAATTAACATATTCTTTTGTTGCGTCCAAGTAGAGTGGGTGAAAACGTTTTTGGTGGACAGAAATGTAATGTCAATTGATTCGGACATATCATTCTTTAAACCTGTCCAATGATTCTCCAATTTTGAGGTTAGATAGAAAACATCATTTAAAACATTCTATAAGAAGGGATCTCAGTTTGTTTTGGTAGGCTGGTGGGCAGAACAGAGGAAAACTTCTAGTGGATAGATTCTGGAGGATCAAATTTTTTGTTCTTTCTGTTCTATCTTTTGTTCTTCTTATCTTGTAATGACTTCTTCTTCCCCCTTCAACATAGTTACCCTTAACATGGTGGGGTAGATATTTTTAATTATTGGGGAAGGGTAGGTTTACCCTTTTCTAATTCTTGAGTTCTTCCACTTAATGTATTATTATCCTATTTTCTCTTCTATGAATCTGTTTCAATTTATTATAACAGCTTTTATTATCATGTACGATTGTATATGATTTTCGATTCTGTTGTTTATTTTTATTTGGTCAATGATAAATAACTCCCTCCACTAGGTTCTGGTTTATAAATTATGGAATAGACCACAATTTAGTGGTCTTGTACTCAGTGATCACCGGTACGTGTGTGTGGAGTAGTGAATGTTCTTGATTATTTTGGATAAACAAGACCTGATTGGGAATTGGATAAAATAATTGGGGGTATTTTCTATAACTCTTTTACACATTGGAAGGGGAGTATACCAATATGAGGTTTTAGTAAGGTTTATTCTAACATTTTTATTTGACCAAGGGAGTGAGAAGAAACGATTATGGATTCCCACTCTTAACGATTTAGCAAAAGGGAATTGGGTAAAATGAACTATGATAGAATTAAAATTATAAAAACAACCCTAACCTGGTCACCATTTCATATCACTGATTTTAATCACATAATTTTTCTATTTTTTTAAAACTTTCACTAAATTACTTCGATTTATTTATTTTCTTTCTTGTATTTTCAAAATCAAACAATTTAAAAAATAACATCACTTCTTCCTCTTATTTTAAGTGACATTCAGTATTGTGGATCACTCCTCTCTGAAGACAACCTAGGTAACCCAATATAATAAATTTTAACATAGGTTATATATTTTTTTTCCACACACTATGATAAAAACGTGTCAATGCTTCAGCTGGTAGATATGGAACTGGGAAGCCCAAGCTGCCTCATACAGGCCCACTCTTCTCATATCTGCCCCGAACTCCTCACCCGAGGAGCCTACCTAGTCGGCCCAGGCCCTATATTCTGTGATGTTTCCGCCCTGGAGTAGGTCCCATTCCTCAGAACACCCCTACTTCTGGTTCCCAAGAACCGCCTTGATGATAGTTTCGAATAGTGGAGGAGACCTCTCCAACTTCAATGCCTTCCCGCCGACGTTGTTTAGATGGTTTTATAAGTGGTCGATAATGACGGGTGTAAAGTCCCCTACGGCAGGACCATCAGCTGCCCTAAACCATCAGCACTGGAACAAAATGCTCCTAAAACAGTGAGTTGGCTCATCCCTACTTGTTTTAGGGATGAATACGTCATCCCACAGCCCAAATCCATACAAGGGAAACCTCCTACATAGCGGGTAGTTCTTCTGGCTGTCTGACAACAGCTCCACGAACGAAGTTTGGTCTGAGTGGCTACGAACCAACTTCCCTAGCTTGAGACTATTCACCATCTCATCCCTTTGGGTGGCATCCACAAGAACCCCCTGGGAAGCTTCTTGATGGGCCATTCAGTTCACAAACATGGACATTTTTTTGATTGGTTCACGAAGCTCGTTTGTGAAGACCCTCCCCAAAGACTGTTTGCAGAGCGCTGTAGAGGCGTTCAAGAACCAGATCTCCAAGTGCAAATGTGAATTCTAGGACTCATTGTGCGCCGTGAAGACTTGATTCACATAGAACACTCGAGGAGTACGTGGAGCTTCACGAATTGAGAGCGCAAAAAGGAAAAATTCATAGAGAAGGGAAAGGACAAAAGAGACGTCCTGCCCCATATTTATAGTCGACGGCCTTTGGAGCTTCACAGCATATCTAGTTTTCATGGACCTTTACAACATGTTCGGCCCACACATCCCCTCTCCTCCTCACAAGCCCTCTTCACGAGCCAGCATTTCGAACGACCGAGGAATTTGGAGATTTTCCTAGGTCTTCGACCCCTGATCTCTCCACGGCTCCATGTCTGAGGGGGGAATTTTTTGGCACACAAATTCAGGATAGAGAAGAAGCCCATAAGAAGTCCCCATTTCCAGCCTCGTGAATCCACTTCGCGGATTCCCCCCAGCACCGCGGCCACCGCGATGCAAGGAGTAGGGATGCTCCACAAAGGCATTTGTCATTCCGGAGCCCTCCGCGAAGCAAGGAGGCGGGCCGCTCTATGAAAAAATTAGACATTCTTGAGCCCACCATCAATTGAGGAGGCAGGATGTGCCACGACCATATTTGACGTTGAAAACCTGCTGCGAAGCAACCATGCCCCTCTTCGCACTGCGTGAGCTCCACTTTGAGGCACCTATTGCCTATAAATAATACGCTCCCCCTGATCCCAAAGGACAAAAAATATGACCTTTCGACTTCCCCACTCCTGAATCATGAAATATCTTTCTGCTCTATGAACCATGAGCTATGAGAGGTACCTCTTCTCTGGGAAGGGCCCTCCCTTTTCCTTGTTTTGATCCCCTCTTCCATGAGGGATGCCTTTCACGAAGCCTGAGGGCCTTTGTGAAGGATGGGGATCCCCAAGGGGACTCGGGTCATCGCAAATCATTTTTGCTTTGAAAAACACCCTTCATGTACACATGATGCACATTATAAGGTAGGGTCACTATACATCGCAAAGAACATTGATTCCCGACACCTTGATTCATGAGGAACCATTTCCCCATGAGGATGTGTTCTGAGAATTCCTTTACACTTCACAAGGAACCTACAATATGAACCCCTTAATTATGCTTAGGCTATGGAACCCCACTTCGTGAAGAACACCCCTTCATAGGTGCCCTCTGGCATGCGGAGCAACATAGCTTCATAATGCCCTAGCCGATGAACCTCTCTGCTTTGCAATTCCTTTTCCCGTGCGACCCTCCAGGTTTGTATGATGTGACTTTAAATTACCCTAGATGATACTTCCCGTTGCATTGCTTTGCCTCATGCGTCTTCGCATAGGCACACTAATAGATATTTCTTTTTCGCATAGAAACACTAACGTGGGCCCCTCGAGGGTTCGCTCTGCGACACCCCTTTTCCATGGCATTGTGAATGCCTTCCATTCCACAAGGAGTAGAGGGTACCAGTAATGTATGTCCTAGGGGTGCAGAGCAAACCCACCTCGTCTGAGCTGAAGGACGTTAAACTGAAAAAGAACCATTTTCCTCAGCACATGATGTTATACTGTGACCTCTCACCATGCTTCGCACGCGGGGTTCCCCCACCATGGACATTCTCCAAGCCCCTGGTCTCCATAGGGGATGATCTCCTCCTTCTAAGAGTGGCATTTGTCTGTGGGGAAAGGGAAACCATCTTGGTGTAAGTCCCTATCTTTGCTGTAGGAGGCAACATTCCTGCTCCTCATTTTTGTCTTCGGTCCCCAGGGCTAGCGAAGGGCGTGGTAGGGAATGATTATTCTCATTTATTTGGTACCATGTCCCTCTCCCGTTGCGCTTTGTCGCCATCAGGCCTCTGTCCCGGAGTAAGTCCCTAAGTTTATCTCCTTGAGCCGCTCCAAGCGTAATCCCCACTCCACTTCCAATGGATGCCCCATTCGTGAATTGGTTGTCAGGCCTTTGCTGCCTCCTGTTTCACACAACAAGCATGAATCACATGGTCTTAGAGTAAGCATCGACCATGACATCGCTACCATCCCGCATGAGGTTAAACAGTACTCGCCACCTGATCTACGAGGACTTTGATGCATGCCAAGTAATGGTATGTAGGAAGCCTCAACGAGGTTCAATCCCCAACACCTTGGGCCTCCTAAAAGTGTAATCCCCAATCCACCCAATCTACAAGGGCATTGATCCATGTCAAGGCATGCTACGTATGAAGCCTCTATGAGGTTGAAGCCCAAAACACCTTCAGATGCCTCAGAGTGTAAGCCCCAATCCACCTGAACTACGGGGACTTTGATCCATGTCAAGGCATGGTATGTAGGAAGCCTCCACGAGGTTCAAGCCCCAAAAACTTGGGCCGCCTGAAAGTGTAAGCCCCAATCCACCCGAAATACAGGGACTTTGATCCATGTCAAGGCATGGTACGTTGTAGGCCTCCACAAGGTTCATGCCCCAACACCTTGGGCCCCCTCCAAGTGTAAACCCCAATCCACCTGAACTATGGGGAAATCGATCCATATCAATGTATGGTAGGTAGGAAGCCTCAACGAGGTTTATGACCCAACACCTTGGGCTGCCTCAGAGTGTAATCCCCATACCATCCCGAAGAACGGGGACTTTGATCCATGTCAAGGCATGGTACGTTGGAAGCCTCTACAAGGTTCAAGCCCCAACACCTTGGGCCACCTCAGAGTGTAATCCTTGTTCCCCCTGAACTATGTGGACTTTAATCCATGTAAAGGCATGGTACGTAGGAAGCCTCCACGAGGTTCAAGAACCAAAACCTTAGGCAGCCTCAGTGTGTAAGTCCCAATCCACACGAACTACGGGGACTTTGATCCATGTTAAGGCATGGTACGTAGGAAGATTCCACGAGGTTCAAGCCCGAACACCTTGGGCCACCTCTAATTGTAAGCCCCAATCCACCAGATCAATGGGGACTTTAATCCATGTAAAGGCATGGTACGTAGGAAGCCTCCACGAGGTTCAAGCCCAAACACCTTGGGCCGCCTCAGAGTATAAGCCCCATACTATCCCAAACTACGGGGAATTAGATCCATGTCAAGTCATGGTACGTAGGAAGCCTCCACGAGGTTCATGCCCCACAACCCACCTTGTGATGCCTCAGAGTGTAATCCCCAATCCACCCGAACTACGGGGACATTGATCCATTTCAAGGCATGGTACGTAGGAAGCCTCCAAGAGGTTCATGCCCCCAACCCACTTGGTATACATTAGAGTGTAAGCCACATACCATCCAGAACTATGGGGAAATTGATCGATGTCACGTTATGGTACGTAGGATTCCTCCAAGAGGATCAAGCCCCACAACCCACCTTGGGTCGTCTCAGAGTGTATGCCCCATACCATCACAAACTATAGGGACATTGATCTATGTTAAGGCATGGAATGTAGGAAGACTCCATGAGGTTCATGCAACAACTCCTTGGGATGCCTCAGTGTTTAAGCCCCAACCTATTTAAAATACGTGGCCTTTGATCTATGTCTTGGAATGGTACGTATGAAGCCTCTCTGAGGTTCAAGCCCACCACCCATTGGTCGTTCCGACCCCCTTCACGTCGGTTCACCCCTGTCCCGCATGATGTTAAACTGTATTATCCATCCGAACTACTTGGTCTTTGATCCTTGCCAAGGTAAGGTTTGTAGGAAGCTTCCATGAGGTTCAAGCCCCCATCACTAATGTCTCATCCTAACCTCCCCCCTCGAGCCTATGTGTCTCAGGAAGCTCATTCCCTAACCAAGAGATTCCACATCCTATGGGTCCCATCCACACATCTATTCCCACGGGTCGCCCCCCCAGGTGTCTCATCATCTCATCAAACTACGCGAACATTGATTCCCTACCATGTGGATAAGTAGGAAATCTTTTCAAGGCCTAAGCCCAAAACCATCATCATCCTCATTGCGGTGTCATCCCATTCACCATCCCCATCAACTGCTCCATCGTCTATCCAGATCCTCACCTAGGACACCACATCACATTGGGATCATTCCATTCCATTCCCCATTCCGACTAATAGAATTCAAGAGGCCGCCCACGTGATGGACCCAATATCGGTGTTCCCTCAAAGGGGTTCCCCCATCTGATCCACTTTAGTCAGTATTCTTATCATCCCAATATGACTCCGCTGGATTTTAAAGTCCCGTCATACCCTGTGTTAAACATGGGAAGCTGAGGAAAACCTCATATACATGCCCATGGAATATGATTCACCACGTTCAATGTGTGATGACTTTGGTATCCGAGCCCTCGAGAATTCCTATAATAAGGGACATAAGACAGACACACCAATCCCCCAGTGTCCGGACATGCCAGTGATGCCCTACGTGACTACTCCCCTAACTGATGGTCTTTCTATAACCGGACCCCTTGGAATGTCCTGATTGAAGCAGCGTAATTTATTGGTGTCCATGAAGATATGGCGCTGTGAAGAGTTTCACGAAGAACGTATTAAGTCTATGAGGGAGACCCAGACTAGATGAAGAGTTCCGAGGAGGAATCCATGGAAGGAAGAACCGACATCCCATCACCCCTTTTCAATCACAGAGTAGACGTCCCAGAATAAGGAGAGGATGCCACCTGCCTATGGAAAGCAGGAATACAAGAGAAACAAATCTTGAAAAGGAATTTTGAATGAACAATAAGACCTCAAGTGAGGAAAAGATAAACCACATATAAATAAACATTTCTTTTGAAATCAACACTTTACCAATAATCATTGAATTCACCCTCCACTAAGATGCACACAAAAAAAATGCCACCAAATGATTTGAAACAAAACAACCACACTAGAACACCGAAATTTCCCAAAAGAGGAAATCCACAAAATTTATTATAAAATCTCAATTCAATTTGAAAATAAATAATCCAAAATTATTATCAATTTTTTTCCCAAACATCATGTAAATGTGTTTCAAAAACAACATCCCTTTGATACAAATAAAATACTACAAAGAAATAATCCACATTATAAAATATTTCATTAAACTATGAAAATTCACTCTACATATTCTTCACAAAACCAATCTTGAAAATAAATGTTTTTACATAACCCCTCTATTTTATATAATATGGTTTCAAAATCTAGGAAAGCAATTACCCTACATAAGAAACAAGAAAGGGAAATGAGAACCAAATTCCAAAAATAAAAAAACAGATTGTATTCCCCATCTAACAAGTGAAAACAAGATTCAGAGAAATATGGAAAAAAGTGGAGACCAAACAAGGCTGACCATAGAAGAAATAGTGTCATGCATGTTTTGGACACACCAGTAGAGTAAATGTGTTCTAATCATACCACACATGCTATAAAATAAGCATGATTCACCCATTGGGAACTAGATGGTTTTCCATGATGTGTGAGATGAACACATAACCCATGTTATCCTCTATTCCTACCCAATACCATGGAGAGACCCCCAATATCTCATACATAATAAAGGTTTATAAATAAATTTCAATCACTTCACAACCAAAACCAATGAATTCAACTAGAAGAAAATTTAAAACATGATTCAGAACCCAAAAAAACATGGAATATTTAGGGTTAGGATGTAAAAGAACTATCTATACTCTCCCCACCCATACCTCTCACGATATGATGACTTTAATCTCTTTTCAACTAGGTCACAAAAAAATAAAAATGTCTATATAAGAAGCATATTTTACTTCTAAATAGAAAACCCACTACTCTAATACCAATTGGAAATGAACTAGCTGAGACATCCATCCAACCAGACAATCAACCTGATTCACCACAAGGCAAAATGAGAATTACCAATATCCACAAGATTGTGACATGTACATGGGAATCAAAATAAATCTATTGAGAATGGGTTTTACTAAATCGTTATTAGAAAAAAGACAATAAATAAATTCAAAAATCAATATAAATATAACACATGTGAAAATTCTCGTAAAAGACTACCATGATGTAACCCATTTTCATATATAATATCAATATCAAATGACGAAGTGATTGTTGTAGGTAGTAAAAAAACTGAATACTAAAAAAACAATAAAATAACTTGATTTGAGAAAAAAAATCACAACAAAACCTCTAGTTTCTCACCACCAACCATCTCACCCCATGCTGACCACAATAAAAAATAAGAATCCAATTAATGACATGGAACATGAGAGTTTTTAGGTGTGAGATAAAAAGAATAGTATATCACTACAACCAACTAACAATATTATATTCAATTAACAAGGAAATTCATAAAATATAGTTTAAAAAACAATAAAGTAATATTTAAATACATAAAACATATGGAAAAATTATAATAAGGAACTTTCAAAACACTATACTATGTTTTCCAAATACAAATATACATTTAAAAATATCCACTGCCTAAAAAATCCAATATCCACAAAGATATGATTAATTTCTAAAAAAACAAACTTTTTTTATTTAAATGATAACATGTTCTTTATGAAATTAATTGGGATAATCCACATTTAAACTAAAACGTATTTTATATTCACGTTAAATCAACCATCCAAGATAAATTAAAATTCTATACAGGTTTTCACAAACCTCATTGAAATTTCATTTTCAATTGAAATAAACAAAATGGTATGAGTTAAGTATATCAAGAAACAACCATTAATGTATACCATTATATATAAAAACGAAACACAATCAATTAAGGGTTTATATAAAATAAATTAGGGTAAATGATATAACCATGAACTATATATAACTCCTCTCAATCAATAACTAACTGTGCAAACAAATGTTTCTTGATCATACCCAAAGTCACTAACGTGGAAATAATTTTATGGTACATGGGTATAACAACTCGAACATGCTAATTGAATATGATAAGTCCATACATCCATCCATGTATCCCAAAAGAGCCTCAATATAATGAAAGGCCAACCACATAGCCCTTGATCCTAGCATAACCAGTGGGAAACTATTGGTGCGTGAAAAAGTTAGAGGAACAAACTAGATCATCAACTTATTACTCAGTATCCCATGAACAATAAAGTAATGTAGACATATTTAAAGCAATCCAAGTCTACCCTAACATAATAACCATTAATAGCCCTCCCCAATCACCCAATTATGTAAATCCACATACACATAACATGCACTCAAGGCATAAAAACTGAATTCCCACACAATATGAGAACAAATTCATCACAAAGTTATCAGATACCTATACAAGGGTTAATAAGTAAATGAAAATCATGGGTACCACCCAAATACACTGTTTAAAACAAAAGATTCATACAATCCTAAAACTTTGGAAAATAATATCGAAAGATAATACATTTCAAATTTCGTAAAATACTTTCAAATACCAATTTGAAAATGATGACCAACACCCAAGCATTTGAATTTTTCAATGTTCCCCTATTCAAGGAACCACTTAGTTAATATTCAAAAACATAGAAAAAGTATTTATTTACATCAAATTTTTTTAAAACACCATAGAAAACATTTTAATAGTAATATATAAATCTCCCATTTCTTTTTAAATTATTCATAGATACCCCTCATCAAGGGTATTTCTCTTTGAAAAAAAAATTCCATAATGTCGAAAATTTACATCAAACTATTCAAAACAATCCAAATAGTTCTTATTCAATGGGTAAACCACATACACATTTCAAATCACCATTTTAAATTCATTAAAATAAAATTTTTTACAAACCAATTATTTTTAAACACCTCAATTCAATATAAAATTCTATTTAAAACATTGTTTTCACTTATTGAAAATGAAATACTCGACAAAGACCATTTCACAAAATAAATAAATTTAAAAATTCCATACATCATTTCAAAAAATGCATAGATTTGTTAAACATTTAATTTCATGAATGAAAAAAAAATTCACAAAAAACAGAATTATGTCAACATAAAAATATAATGAAATGAGTTCAAATATCCAAAGGACTATCAAATATCACAAATCGAAAATATACCTACATCTACAGTTCTATTACCATAGTTTGAAAAAACGTGGGCATAGGGATATTATAACCATAATGTTTATAAACTGTGGCTACATACCAATATATATCCATGATTATATGAAACTATAGTGGTAGGCTTCAGAGGAGAACAAAAAATTTGGTAAATTTGTAGTAAGTAGATACTTATATGGATTATTAAAACATTTTAATATCATCCTAAGGAAATAGTTTTATTCATTGAAATATCCACATATTTTGATGGTTCAAATTATGGGTGTAGCCACTTATTGCTACAGTTTAAACAATGTCCATAACCACCTATTTCCATATTTTAATCCATGGATATAGCCACCTAAATCAATAGTTTAAACTACGTCCATAGACACTTAATTATATATTTTTAAGTCATGTCCATATTCACCTAAGTCCACTATTAGAAACCATGGAAATACGTGGCTATGAACACCTTTCAAAACATGTATAGAGGTTTGTATTTTTTAAATGATTAATAATTATAATTATACATTTATATTAATATATATAATTATAATTATATATAATTATTTTTATTTTTATTTTCATATAAATATAGTAGAGTTCAAAATAGTTGTAATGTGTTAGAAATATTATAGAAGAGGGTGGGGGAGAAAACCTCCCCAAAAACATTTATTTTTCAAGGCTGCTACCACAATTTTAAACCAAGGCAAGAGCCACCTATGACTATGGTTTGAAACCATGTCCATTACTACATAAAACAATATTTTTAAAATTTGAATATAGCCACCTATTTCCATTGTTTAAATAGTTTCTATATCGCCCAATTTCTATAGTTTATACATTGGGTAGAATGACCTATTTCTATGGATTAAACCATTAAAATAAACTATAATGTTAATAGTTTAAACTATGGCCATAACCATCTGTTATCACATTATAAACCATGAACATGACACCATATTCAAGCTTTTTTTAATCCATGGATAAAGGTTAGATGTAATTTTTATGGATATTGTCAACACTCTTATAGTAAATCGTGGACTTAGGCAATAACCATAGTTCTTGAGCCAATTGATATAGTTTTAAAATATGGAAAAATGTTGATTTTTAGATATGTATATTTTTATTTTAATAAAAAGGCAATTTAGAAAGAAAAATAACATCAGAATTACCAAATTTAATAATTTCATAGCACCACCAACATATATAATGATAAAAGACAGATTTAATGTCCCAAAACATGTCACCGTCAATGGAGAACACAACCCCATGAAAGCCAACAGTTCCTTTAACCCCTAGGAAAAAACTCCCCATAAATAAATACATTAAAAAACTACTAATTGATCTACATGATAACTAGAGTTCATGGGGGATAAAAAATACCAGATACAAAAAAGAGAGAAGGAATGAGGAGGGAAATTTAGAAATAACCCCCCGAAAACTTCTTGGAATAAAATGGTACGGAATTATTTAAATGGAAAGGATGGTGGAATACCTCTATGGGATCCACAAGGTCAGTCAAATCATATGAGGGAGAAGAAATATTAAATACCTCTTATTATGAAAGGGAAATTGGGAATTATCCAAAATATTGAACATCTAGACTACTTTTATGCTTTGGAATCATTGTAAAGAAAATAATCTTCCAACATTGTGGTAGACAATTTATCCATTAAAGAATAGGCTCCATAGTTACTTTGGAGAGGTTTCAAGATTTAAAAACCATACAACTCAAAAACCATACAACTCACTCTAGAACCACAATAATCCTCGCACAACCTCATGGGGTTCCTCGCATGGTTTGAACAACTAAGCAGAGTCCATGCATATTGATCTTTCAATAAATACGTATCCAAACACATTCTTGATTCATTATTTAAAAAACCATTTGAAAGTCATGTGAGACACCTCAAACAAACCAAGGTCCCTTAGAAAATTCTCCAAAGGGATGCATAGTTTGGGCTTAACTATTTATAGCCCAAGATTATAAGTCATTTTCTATTCCAAATGAATTGGAAATGATCCTTATGAAGGAAGGACGTATGCTTTCCCTCCAACTGTGAATAGTTGTAAACTACTAAAAATATTCCATGTTATAATCCATAACACCACTAAAACTAAAACTTGGCCTCCAATTGACCAGAGAACCCAAAAAAAACACTATGACATATGGTTGTTCATACTATTGACCCCACTCCGATATGTAGATTCAATGTAGATCGTATTTCACTCAAATATGAGGATGTTTTTAATAATACCTATGATGATAGAAAATTTATTCTATAATATTATCACTCAATAGAGTCTCTTATACAATAGGGATTTGTGAGATAATTCATCCCACAATGAAGGAATAATACCTAGCTACCGATATATATACTCTATTATATGATCCTGGACTTTTAATTTGGCATGTCCTTATTTATGTTCTTGTTTAAATAACCTAATGGTTTTTAATTGAGATGTTTAGAAAGTATATGATAAATATCAGGGGGTTCTCTGGGGTTTGAGACATGAATGATGGGAATGTGGAAATCTAGTGCATGGCACACAATTAACGCATGGTTATTAGTAATTGTGCACCCAAACCATGACTACTTGTAACTGGGGTGATCAATTTATCAAACTGTACATAAGGGGTGTTCAAACCATAGAAGGTTTTATAGTGATATCCCAAACAATTTTTCAAACCGTGTAGGCTCCGCAAGAAACCATGTGACCTATCTCCCCACTTGGATAGAGGGTGGTGCATGGTTGACTTAATGTTTGGATAACCATGAGACCAAGCCATGCCCCTCATTAAAAATGTAGAAATTTAACATTTCTCATTTGGTCCTCAAATTATTCTCCTTATGAACCTTGTTAAAGAAATTTGATTTGATAATTCATTACGTCCAAAGGATCATATATTTTTTGAAGGATATTTTGGAGAGTATTAGTTAAAAATTAGAAAGGATTCAAGTCATGGTATTTGTGAGGAGAACAGGTGGTTATGGTGGTATTTATATAGGAAGATATGGGTGTTTGTTCATTATTCTAGTCATTTAATTATTTGTTTGGATTAATACTATTAGTAGTTCTAATTTTATCAATAAATATATTAAAATAATGAAGGATGGTTTGATATCATGGGCTTCAATCATACATAATTCATCGATGACTCAATAATTCTCGTATTTAGATTATATCATAAATTATCGTATTTCATTAATCACAAAATAATCAACTATTTTAAAAAAATCCAAAAAATACACCCATTTTTTAGTTTGTTTTTAATTTAAAAATAAACTCAATTTATTTAAAATAAGTTTCTAAAATGAGAAATTTATTTTTTATCTAAAATTAATATTTATTAAAAAATACCGATTTTAAATTTATAAATATTTTTTAAAACATAAGGAAAATATAATTATGTTATCAGAAAATTATATTATAATTATAATACCAAAAGGCATTAATTTCTTAATACATTTTACAAAATTAAATTTTCTTTTAAATAATTATAGAATTATAAAATTGTAATTAAATATTTATGATTTACAAAAATACCGACACTTAATTTTTAATTTCTAAAACATTTATATAGTTAAAATATGATTTAATTATACCATATATTTTATTTAATATGACTAAATTTTATTTATAATTTCATATGTGGGGTTAATTTTCATTTTTAAGAATTACTATTCCAAATGGTATTGTTTTTATTCTATGGTTCAAGTGAACATTTCATCGGTATTGTATCCTTAACTTCTAAAAATACTTATTTTCCATTAATTAGTAAATTATAATGTTTTTATTGTATTCTATATGTGATTTTATATGGTTTATAATATGTTTTATAATTATAATATGTGACCATTCAATTAAAAAATTCAAGGTTTTTAAAAAGATCACTCATTCTCTGAGGATCATAAAAATTAAAAGAAGCATTAGGGAAAAAATTGATTTTATCAAAGGACTTGTAAGAACTATAATAAGTATGTAGTGTGTGATAAAGTTAGAAAAATGTGGTATTTATATGGAATTATGATCATTGGCTTTTATATTTTTCAAATAATATAGTAGATAAATACTGTTACCATCTGTTAATAAAATGGATGGTCATTATTATTATTGGTTACGTAGATGCATTTAAATGATTTATTTAAAATGTTAATTTTCATTAAAATAATCATTTAATTAAATAATATAATCTTAATAAATATAGATTAATTTTTATCATATAATTTTTAATTTTGGCCTCAACACGTCAAATTTAGCTTATGGTATATTTTTGAATTTTTTTGAAATAGTTGTATTGATAGTGAAAAGGTGAAAAATGATGCATTATGTGCACCATGAATTTATAAAATCATTATTATATTAACATGATTCAAAATTTTATAAATATTTTCTTCAATGATAATTTCATTTTATAGTTTTAAAAAGTAATTTATAAATATTAGTATAAATTTATAAATTAAAAATATACTTTATTAACCAAAAATTAGATTTTCGAAATTGAATTCATTTTTTAGAATATGTGAATTAATTACATTGGATGGAATGTTTGGTTAGGTTCTGGAACATCATTTTAATTCAACAAAACACTATTCTTCATTAATTACCTAGAAAATTTATTATAATTAAATATAAACAGAAGTGGTTGACTTATATGTTAAAATAATCAAGATTTAATCCTTTAAAAGACACCCATTTTCAGGTATATAATACAACCGATTTGTCATTACACACCACTAAAAACCCATAATAAAAAATTTATGGTAATTTTACTAGCCAAAGAGTTCCTCCAATGTACCCTCATGGGTTCAGTGATCAACCATAATGTTTTATGATGAAAATTTTCATGGTAAGGATCTCTTTCTCTTCTTTTACATTCAAGATTCTTCATTGTATTTGGCTTTTGAATCAAATTTTAATACTATTTCAAGACAATATAAATGTACCTTTACCATATAGATTATGTTATTCCAATTAGATATCATTTATCCCCTCTCATTATATTCTTTACATAATCCATTATCATGATAAAATTTAGTAAGGGATCTTTTTCTCTTTCTTTCTCTTCAAAATTCTTATTTGTATTTAGCTTTTCAAATAAAAATTGAATATGAATTTAATCCTTTATAAATGTACCTTTAATGTATAATTGTTTTTATTATAATTAAATATCATTTATCCCCTCTCATTATAACCTTTTACTAAGCTGTTATTACACTGAAATTTAATAACTGATCCCACCATATTCTTTTATATTAAAAAAACATTTTTATTTTATGACTTTTATTTAAAATTAATAATAATGAAATATGGTTTTAAAATACATCATTATGTAAATTTTATTTTTATGTAATTATATACCACTTTCTATATTATGAAGTATTTTTGGAATCTTTATGTAGATTCGTTATGCTGCTGATATTTCATTGCTGTTTTCATACAATGATTTAATTGAAGAACTTATTTATTAGGATTACCATTAATTATAAATTATTCATGTTTTATTATGTTATTACCAAATAATTTCATGACTATTGTTATGTTTATGTGATGAGATTTCCCTCACTCTCATTAATCCCTTCCATGACCCATTATGTTCCCCTATTACGCTTCCAAAATTTTCCTACGATTTCCATGCCATTCATTTGTGATGTTTTTACCATTAATCATTTAAACTCATGGGTATTCACCTAGTTTTTCATATAATTATTTCATTAGGTAATTCAATGTATGTAACCTAAAATCCATAATTTTGGGAATAAGATTAATTTAAAATGTTCTTATGTTTTATGATTTATGTGGAACACTTATCCATGTAGATGATATGATTTGAATTGGTGCACACATATTGTACTCCAATGTATTGGGTAATGTTTTTGTCTTATTAAATTCAATTTAATGGGAATATGAGTCTATCCTTAGAAAATTATTTTATGATGTCTTGGGTGTGGATAATGACTTATGCATATGATGTCACATTTAATGTAGCTTTCAAATTCCCATATTATATTTATTCTATCATTTTATACTATTACATAATGTCTCTGATTTTTATTCTCACATATTATGTAACATTTTTATGTCCCTTTCCCCACATGTATTTCTTTACCCTATTCCATTAATTTTTTATTCCCTTACTCATCTTTATAGATCACTCCTTCTTATCTATGTATATAGGATATCCCATGCAGTTTTCAATGAGCGGTGGAATATTAGACTAATATTATATAATATTTCTATAATTTTGTTTTATACATGTATCTATTTGATTTATTAAGTATCTAATTACCAAATACACTAATCTTCTTGATCATAAATATTGTACTCAGAATTTATTTTTGAAATAAAACGTGACTTAATGTATAATAAAGGCCAGAGTTTTCGCCATAGTCTTCCCCCTTCCTCCCCCTCCCTTCTACTACTGGGCATGCCTGTGAGGGTTAGGTTATGGGGTGTGGCATGAGGGTGTCAATTTCCCCATGGTTTCATAGATCTAGATCATTTCGACATCCGACGATGATATGTTTTACAGATATACACTCCCGCTCCCACGACAGCTTCTTCCAATGTCTCCATCATTTACACCTCTCTTCTATTCAGTTGTGGTCCTGGTTATGCTCATAGATCAGGCTTTTGACTAGTTGGGTTCGATGGAGTCAAAATGTGGAAGGGACCTCGTCTCCTTCTCAAATAACAATGAGGCCGTAGTTGGTGGAATCAAGAAATCCTAGACATGGAAGCATCCCCTTTTCCTGTTCTCCTCTCGATCATTCAGGTATGCATCATGGTATTTCTGTTGGCTATTCGGGTCCAACAACGTGCAGTTTGATGGTTTCTGAGTTTATCAGTTCTGTGTTCGAGGGGCTCCACACACAGGTTTATCTGCATCCATACTCTGGCGTTGTTCCTTCTATTATGTCTTTCTCGTTGGTGTGACAGTTGGGTCTGCTCTTGGATTTTTTCTTGGTTTCAGATGATTTGCGGTGCTTGAGTTTTGCGGATGAAGATCATCTTTTTGGTCAGCCTACATCATGGATCTTGTGTGGTTTGGTGTTTTTGTTCTGTTTTCGATGGTTCTATATTTTCTTACACGGGCTTGATTTCATCCTAGTAAGTCCTCCTCTACTCTTATTTCCCTACCCCCCTATGCATGACCCCACATTGGTCTAGTTTGAAGGCTTCTAGGATGATTTGGGATGGTGAAGGTGGTCCTAGTGGTGGAGGTTTTCATAGTGGTTTGTCTTGCTCCACAATTCTACTTACTCCCAGAGTCGGTGGTCCTACGATAATGGATGGACGGTTCATGGTGCGGTGGCACTGAGTCTCAAGGAAAGATTAGGTGTGTGCAATATTTGATGTGGATGAAGTGGAGGGTGGCGAGTGACTGAAATGATGTGTTCTTTTGGTTTTGGGAAGTCAATGCTCCTTGACCGGCCTGTGTTTGGATTTCTTTCTATTTTAGATGGCAGTTTTGTGGTGTTTCTTGGGCACTGTCTAGTCCTGTATAGGGTTCTACGCTCATATCACTAATGACTGTTTATTATGGAATTGTATATTAGCGGGTTCTCACTTTTCCCCATAGTGATTTGTTTTAAAAAAATAAAAAATTAATGGTGTATTAATGAAATTAATATGTAAGTAGGGACATTATCTCAAAGAATTACCTATAGTTGTTTAATGATCATTCCCACTCAATTTTTAGACACCATCCCCTTATTTATATATACATTATGTATCACCTTTATTAATTGTTGAACTAATTTATCACATTACTCTAGTGATACTTCTATTAATTTTTATGTATGATTGCATGTCGATTTTCTTGAATAATATAAGAAAACAAGTTATATTTAAAAAAAAAGATCATATATGAAATGAAAAATTCGATTGACTCAATAAGAAAAAAACTCTTTATAATTGACACAACTCATTGGAATATTTATATGAATTTTAGAAACATGTGGTCTGAAAAGGGACATATTCAATATTGCACTATGATTCACAACAAAGAGGACATTATCCTTTATAATCTTTGAATCCCATCAATGTAAATGTTGAATGTCTTCCATAGAAAAATGAAAAATAAAATAGTTCTGTCAAAATTATATGATAATGAGTCACAAAATAGAAAATATATTTGTATTTATGACATAAATCTGTATATATGAGTTCATGTTTATTTTCAAGGACGATGCCGGAAGAAGGGGTATATTTATAACTAAAAATTATTAAATAAAAGGAAAGAAGACATCAAAAAACATAAAACTCGCAACCTATCTATTTTATAAGATAATGGATGTATTTTTGTTGATAAGATTAATATTATTTCAATAATTCCATGATCTAATGAAAAATGTCCACAAATAATGTGATTTTATTTTATGTCAATAGAAAAGTTGAAATCTCATTATCCAATAGCTCTCCACTCCAAATAGGAACAAAAAATTATATAAGTATCATATAAAACAATAATATCTACAGAGTATTTTAATTAATTTATTTATATATGTAGCTATAAGATACTATTGAGTATTTTTATATTTATATATCATATAAAAGTAAGAAATTGTAGTACATTTCTAAATAAACCAACTTATAAAGGATAAAATCCATAGAAATACTATTAATATTAAAAACATATATTTTTTATGATCCATATCATATAAGTCAAATAATAAAAATAATATTAAAAATAATGAAGATTTAAGAAGAAAAAGATGATGTGGACCAAGTATAAAACTATTCTCACACTATACAGTGTATCATTGGATGTTAGAAAAGTGAAATATTTCACATCTATAATCAACCATTTCATCAAATTTAAATAATTTCCAATTACTATTGAGAATATTTTATCAAAACCCTATAACAATAAATTCTATACTTTTCTAAGTTAGTTTAAATTGTATTAATCCTTGGTAATCCATCATAATGTATATTCTTATAGTCATAAAAATCATAAAGTTATAAAAGATATAGGCCGGGTAAAAATCCAATATATTTTCATTGAAAACCGAATTAAATATCAAATTGGATTAAATATAGAAACAATGATCCATAATGTTATACCATTTAATTTAAGGTTTGAAATTATATATAAGAGGGTTGAATAACTATTTTCCTTAAAATATTGTAGAGAATTATTTTTTATTGAAAGAAGTCAACATATGAAATATTTCATTTCCAAATATTAAATACAATTGTATAATTTTTTATAGGCTGAAAATTATAAAATATACTAATGTTATTTATTGTATTACAGGGTAAATGTATACACCCACAATATTCTATTTAGATATGATACGTTTCCCATTCACATTTTATAAATATTGAATTTTGATATTAAAACATTTACAAATAACATAAAAAATAGTTCTAGTGTTTTAATGAATAGATTAATTTATAGATTACTTTAATGTCTATGTAATGATTCAAATTATATACCCTTCTTGGATTATTATGAGACTCTTACATATCATCTCATAACCCTATTGTGGTTTGTGAGTTTCCATTGTGAAAATACATGGTTCATTTTTATGTGAGGTCAGATGTTCATAGTCTATTTCATTGTTTTCTCACCGATCATGTAGAATTATATTCCCTGACAACGGTAATTGGTTTGTTAGGAATCCCTTTTTTTCATTTATTGATTTTCATCTTCATTGGGAGTGAAAATATAATGAATTTTAGAAATTCTAATAGAGGTAAATTGAGAGTGGAAGGAGATGGTTCTAGACATGGGAAAGATACTTTGTGTATTTTTTGGTGGTGCCTCTCTTGCCTGATTCTAGGTATATTTAAGGGATTGAATGATTTATTGAATAATTATAGATGAAAATGATGAGGGGATGGGTTTTGAAAGTCATATATGATTTGTAGTAAGGGGTATAAGTTTTTGTCCCTTTTTTTATTATGTATATTTTGTAGTTTAATGCATCTTTGTGTGTGTTTGTATCTATACAAAGATTGTATATTTTAGTCTACTTGTTTTTTTATTTCCTATATCTGTTTTCTAATATACCATATTTTATTTATGCAGTGAATATTGTGTCTTTTTTCCTACCATATACATAAAACAAATATGAATTTAATTAGATTATTTTTCTATGGTCTTTATTTGTGTGGTTTTATTTTTGATTTTTGTATTTTTAATTTAATGGTATGTTTGTCTCTTCATTTAGTGTTATTTATTTCACTTTTTTCCTTTTATGAATTTCATCAGGATTTAAATCATTTATAATCTACTATTGAGAGATTTTTTGGTGTTTTATTCCCTCCCTCAAAACAATTTGTATCAGATTATCAACATCGAGTTTAGGGATTTCTTCCATGTAGTATATTATTGATAATTTTGATGGAGGGAATGAATTTAATATGTGAAAACAAAATATACATTATTCTATATTACATAATGGATATGAAAATAATTTTAGTTGATAAAAAAATTCATCATCTTCTCATCCATTGTTCATACTTAATCCTCATATGCATAATTTGACCATGTGGTTTTGAATAAATCCTACTCAATGTTACTTTTGAATATTGGTGAAAAAATCATAAAAGAAATATTAAATAAAACCATTTATATTTTATCTGGTTAATTATTGAACTTATTTATATAATAATCCATTTAATGGTTGTTTGAAAATTAAAATTCATCCATTAAATTTTAAATTGTACCCATACACTCGTCCATTTATATTTAAATTATTTAAATTTGATGGATTTAGACTTAGCTAATGTAGTTGTATTAAAATCAAATTAGTATATGGCCTATTTTTTTATTGAATTCAATCAATTATTCTATTAATCTTGTTATTTATATGATGATGCTTGATCAATAATCCATTATATTAGAGGATATTAAGTCCACTATCTTGAATATGGATACCAAAATAGATTGTCTAGTGATTATGGGTATTAAGGTGAAATTAGAGTTTATGTTTCTCTATGTGGAGGTTAAATTTGAGAAAAATAAAAATAAAACTATGAGTTATTTTAGGTCTACGAATTATAAATATAATCAATATGGTAAAAACCTACAAATATAATGTACTACCTTAAAAATATATCTACAGATTTTATAACCACGGCCAATATGGTATAACCTAGTTATAAAAGTGGTGATGTTTTTTGAGTTTTATTAACAACCCAGAGAGTAGGTATATTCTTTTATCTTGTTTATATTTATTATATGATTCAATTACTAGATATTACTATGATTTGTATATGGTTTTGGTAGGAAGGAGGGGTTTGAGTTGGGTTCGTTTCTTTGTCTTTCAAACCTAGTAAATGAATTGACACTTGTCAGTTTGTGGTGTTTTCTTAAAGCATGATTTCTTATAATTTAATACATTCTTTATAACTTTGATATATCTATAATTTTTTAATATCTTCCATGAAAATATATAATACTTCCAATTAGTATTTTATCAGTATTAGTGAAGATTTTTGTAGGAATAATGATATTTGTTTGGGAAGAATCACACAAGATCCACTAATTTAGATACAAAAGGATATATACGATCAAGAATATGGATAATTTTACTCAAAAAATGATATGATAAAAATATTGTTAATAAATAAATAATCCACTTTATTTTAAATGAATGATTTTAAATTAATGATTAGTATTTGGTTTTACTAATTGAGATAGTAAATAAATAAAATTGATAACTTTCCAAGAAAGTAGCATAAAAAATATATTCTACACACATTGAATGAAGTTGGTGGGATGGAATGGAGCACCCCTAGTTGACCACCCCTTATATATATAGGCATCGTCATTAATGCTAATCGAGTGAGTTTATTGGCCTCATAGAAACCAAATATGGAGGGTTCCTCATTCTAGGATTGCAATTTCATGGAATATAGCGACATAAGTTTCTTAATTGTATTCTTGTGTTTTTTGTGGTGGGATATGAAATTTTGGAGTAATTCTTGGTTGGTGGATTGAAGGATTTAATGGATTTTACTCACTCAAGGTAACATTATTTTTATGTAATGTTTACCTTGTTTTTTCCTTGAAAATTTAATGAGTGTATCATATGAGGTTGTGAGGAAACTTAGTTTAATGGAATAACATGGGTGGTGGTACAACTACCTTTTGTGAAAATTTATGTTATCATATTAATTGTATATATCTGATATTGTTGATGTCACTCACCATTGGGTAATATCATTGTGTACATAGTGATGGGACCATGAGGTGGTTTTGATAAATTGATGTTGTGAAATATCCTCCATTGTTTATATTCTAAGGGTAATGGTCCATACCATTAACATTAGAGAGGGAGACACCATCAGTGAACCCAAGAACCAAGGGGTGATTTAAATCACTAGTTGGGAGAAGAGTGCACATAATACATTTGTATTGTGTTAGGGTGAATGGGATAGGCTAGGTAAAGTAGGACTCATAACTTTGGTCGTGATGTAAGACTTATGTATGGTATTATTTGAGGTTGAAAAGCTAGGATTTAAAGAGAAATGGTTGGTTGGACATTGTTTGGTGATTCCTCATTCAACATGGGGCTTGGATATGGTTATATCTCGTTTCATAGTTATATAATGAGGAGTGATTTATAATTATCTCATATGATTGGTATAGAATAAGGGTGACTAGTTCCAGTCTAACATTGGCTTAAGTATGCAGGTTGGTCACCCATGGATATTCTAGAATAAATGTGAGCATGTTGAGATTACTAAGGTGGTTATTGTATATTAAAATTTTCTTACCCTCATATATGAATTCATTTTATCAATATAAACCATTTTTTGTGGTATACCAAGATCATTATTGCACCATAACTCAATAATTATGATTTTAAAATATTTTATGATTCATAATATATGAACGGTAATTGTCTTTAACTAGATCATCACCGAATGTTGGTGTATTGGATTAATAGAGGATCATCGATGGTTATAGAGAATGACCGGGTGGATCCATAGTGTCAAAATGAAATTATTTTCTATTTCTTTTTTACTTTCTATATGTGAGTTTCATATGGATGATCTGGGTTTTGTGTATGATTGATGTGAGATTGTAAATTTTCATTTTTCATGCCTTATGATATATCTCTAAAAATATTATTAAGGTTATGTTTGAATGTTGAAATTTGAATATTATTTCTTATTATAGTTTTATTTATTGAGGGTACAATATCAACACTCTCTTTGTCAATTTTTACTAGTGGGATATCTCTAGTATACTGAGAGGTCCACTAGAGTTTAATGGATCACTGACTAAAGTGTCTATTGGGTGATCTTTGTCACGGGTGTTATAGAGTGGTATCAAAGAAGATTTGATTTAATATAGTAAACTTCCGATTTATAATTTTTTTATTTGTGTAATAGTATATATATATATATATATTGGACTTTGGATGGATTTAAAATTACTTTCCTAGATAACACAAGTCTGGTATGAGGCCCAAGTCTCTAGTTGAATTAGAAATTTTGGTTATTTTTTTGAATACATTTTACTAAATGATTAATATAAATAAGAAATTTTTGTTTATAAATATATAGTTCTAGATGTTTCTTTGATAGGAAGGATGTGGTATTCATGAAGTATTATATTCTCGTAGTGTTTAATTGGATCATTGAGAGAATATATATTCATTTTAAATAATTTCAATAATTATAATATCTTATAAACTATAAATTAGAAAAAATTTAGACGTAAACATAAGTACTAACCATGAATTTAAATTTCAAAAATCACATAGGTGAACTCATGTAATGACCTTGGATTATGTAGACACTTTAATGGTGATATATCAAATTTTTATTCGTTCAATAAGATTGATGGAGGTAATGTTACATTTGGGGATAATTCAAAAAGAGAGTTAAACATTTTTGGTGGTGTTGTAATTTCTTTGTCTATTATTATTTCTAATGACTTTTATATTGATTTTTTTGATTCATAATTTAATAATAATTTTGTGACCATGTAATGATGAAATTTTTGATAAATTTATAAACGATAAATGTTTAGTTTTCATTGATAAATGTGTTTTATTTTATGGAAATATAAAAGAAAACATTTATTAAATTAATTTTCTGAAATTAACTGATCAAAATGTCAAATGGAAAAATGTTTTAAAATATGATGAAATTTTGTTTTATTGTAGGTTGGGATATTATAATTGTATATTGATATAGATGTTATCAAAAAACCTAAAAAAAATCTACTAATAGAATATAAATAATACAACACCTTTTTATGTGAATCTTGTTTGAAAGGAAAAAAACAACGAGTTGTGTAAAATAAATTAAAAATATTCCTAACTATAAGGCCCCTTGACCTAATATATTTTTATTTATTTGACACTATAAAACTAGATCGTTATGGGGTTAAATTATTATTTTTTGTTATTAATGATTATTTTACTATATGTAGATTGGTTTATAATCTAATTCATAAATATTAATATATATATAATTTTATCACATTTTAAAATTGGATAAATATGAGAGTGGTCACATAATTTAGATAATTTTATGTGACAATGAAGATGAATTATATAATATATAATTTATCTAGTTTTTGAAAACAATGTATATTTTCACAATTTTCCATCCCCTATTACTCCAAAACAGATGGTGTAGTAGAGATGAATAATAGAACACTTCTAGGAATAGATTTGGCCGTGATAAATAAATTTAATATTTCTAAATGTTTCTAGGAATAAGTGATGAATACATATTTTCATGTTAAAAATAGTATTATTTTGTTACATTATTTAACAACGACACCCTATGATCTT
Organism: Viscum album; assembly: GCA_963277665.1. Lineage (NCBI taxonomy): Eukaryota > Viridiplantae > Streptophyta > Magnoliopsida > Santalales > Viscaceae > Viscum > Viscum album. The sequence continues at coordinate 69,775,901 of OY728126.1, forward strand.
TAGAAGTGGTCAAATCCTAAAATATTCTATTTAGAGTCTTGTGAGATTGGATTTTTATTGTCAACACTAAATATGATTTAGATAAATTGGGTGACAAAAGATAAGGTTATTTTCATTGTATATTCATGTAATATTAAAGCATATAGAGTATAAAAAACCATGGTTACTTAAGAAAATTTTTTGTTATTGTTTTATTAAATATATATAATTAAAATATATGAGGGTATTTATAAAATTGGAAAATAATTTGGATATTTTAATTTTGATGAAGAATTACCTAAAAATGAATATTCACATATTTAAGGGGATAATGTTATTTCTCAATCTGAACCAATTCATTGAATTTTTTGGAAGAATCAAAGAGATCAATTTTAGATAGTGTGATTGGTAATGTTGAATCAAAATATAAAAGTATAATATTTTTCATGAATATTTGACTCTAGGTATATTTTATCATACTGAAGATGACATTTATTTTACATAAAATTATGATTCTAATTTTGGTTGATGAAATATAGATAGAAAAGGCACTTCAGGTATGTTTTATTTACACAAGAAATATTTAGTTTCTTCAGATTAAATGAAACCAAATGGATTTCTATTTCTATTGATGAATCTGAATATATATCCACTCTATATTGTTGGGCTCAATATTTATGGATCATTTATAGATATTATGATTTCAGTTTTCATTTTCATAATATTCTTTTTTTTTCTGAAAATAATTTAATTTTTTCTATTTATAAAAATATCTTATATCATTCCATCCCTATGAACATTGATGATTAATTTCATTTTCTTCAGGATCATATTCATAAATGAAATATAAATTTAGAAGTTATTTCTTCTGAAAAATTATTAATTGACATATTTACTAAACCCCAAGATCTATCTAGTTTTGATAAAATCTTATTAAAAATTGGATGATGGAAATTTATTAATACATTATATATTTATGTTTATTTTGAATCATATTTTGAGATAACTCAATAATTTTTTTCATTTTTCCAGTTTGTAATCATTATAACATACATTTAAAAATATTGAGATGTTTTCATCGATCTTTACGGCTTCTATTATGTAGAAATATAGATTTATGTTTTCATATATTATTTGAAAATGTAACGGAATCCTAGTTATGTGTTTTACATTACATTATAATGGTTAGTATATTTTCCATTAATCTTATAGGGGAACCTTTCCATATTCAATTTTTGATATGAAATGTAAGTTTATTTTCTAGTAAAAACTATTTCTCTTATAGGAATAATCATTCAATCTTAAATCATTTTGATGAATTTTGAAAAGGGTAAGAAATTTATGGAATTGAAATTATTTTTGAAATTATAAAAATGAGGGGAAATGTTGAATTATACCCTTGATATAATTTATTTTTATTTTTAATTATTGAAATAATCCATGTTTCTCATACACAGTAATTTTGGGAATGTAATGAAGTGTCATTGAGTACTGATTGTGACTGTAAATTTGGTAAATCATTGAAGTGACATTGAGAACAGATAATGTGTAAATTTTTTTAATATATTGAATGTGATATTGTGTACTAACCATGAGTTTATATTTGGAAAATTATATATTTGACATTGATTTTTGACAATGATTGAAAATTTAGAAAATTCCAAAACTTATCTTCATTACTAACATGAGTGAATATTTAAAACAGTTTTGAATTTATCTTAAGAACTAATTGTGAGTTAATATTTGACTAATTTTGTACCTACCACATGAATGAAAGTACCTATTGCATGAAAAATAAATTCTTACCTCATGATAAAAATGTAAATATTACATGACAACAATGTAACTATTTCATGAATAAAATATACTTATGGGATGAAAAAAATTTAATTTGGTAGGAAAAAAATATTCCTAACTCTTTTAGAAAAATATACCAACCAAATGAAAAAAATGAACCCACTGTATGAACAAATATGTACCCAAAAAATGAAAAAAATATACCTACCACATGAAAAAATGTATATAACCGATGAAAAAAACATACAAATACCATGAACAAAGATATAAGTACCGTATGATGAAACTTAATGTTACCAAAAGAAGAAATTTGGAAAAAATTTGATGATACCTTATAAACTATCTATAGTCACTTATATCCGTTTTAATAATTTTATGAAAACATGTTCTATATTATATAAACTGTCATATTTTGAATAACTAAATGTTTTTTTGACAGGTTTTTTTATTCAATTAATATTTAAATAATTATTAATTAATATAATTATAAGGAATTTTATTTATTTAAATTTTATATAGGATTAAATTATCATCATATGGGTTAAAGTTCCATGCTTTTTTTTGGAAAAAAATCTATTTTTAAATTAAATGTTGTTTCAATTTTGAATATTTTATATAACATATATTATTGGAGTTTTCCAAGGGTTTTTAATATTGATTAGAATTATTATTTGGTGTTGTATTTATTTTTCTATAATTTTATCAGTGTAACTCTTGGTTTTTAATTTTACAGACTCTCTATTTAACCCATGTGGTTATATTTTTAATGCCTGTTTAATGAATATTTTTTATGCATCATTAAGAATGAAAAACTATGATGGATTTCAAATCAAGAAGCTATTTTCAAAAAGGGATAAATATATTCATTAATTTAGATAGATTTAAAAAATGGAGACAAGGTTTATGATATTCATGAACTATACAAGTTTTATATACTTTGTTGTTTTACTATAACTACCATCTGAAATAAAATAATTTTGATCATTTTCTACAAGAGTATTGCATGCTTCCTCAACATTCAGATTGTTAAGTGTTATTTTTTATTGATTTTGTGTTACTTACTCATATTCATTTTCAACGTGGATAATTTTATAGAGTTATAATTAACAATAAAAGATATCTATTTGGGTTATGACTCCAAAATAAAAGTCATGCATTGGTTTGTTCATCCATGGTCAAAAGGAATACTGGTCAAGTTATGCCTCCTAGTGGAAAAAAGGATGTATTATTTGGATTTAAACCTCCGCAAGTAAAATTATACTTATTTTAGTTGTTACTATAGTTTGAGAAAATTTAATGTAACATTCCATAAAATTTTTTATTGGGGGTGATATCACTCTATGTTTCTGAGTGTTTTGAAGAGTGGAATATAATAATTTATATTTGAGCCACTATAAAAATACATATGTAAATATATTTTAATTTCAGATTTCTCTAATATTACTAACTTTTATATAACATTAACATTAAAATAATTTTTTTAGAAGGCTATTTCTCTCCCACAACAACGCTATTTCTTCATCATAACTCTTGAAAAACTTGTACGTCTCACATGACTAGAAATTTTCTATTTTCTATTTCTATTATTGTTGTTAAAAATAGGTATTGGATATTAAAAGTGTCAAAAAAATCATGACATTGAATCTCTATATAGGTCTGTGGTAGCATTCTACATTGATAAATGGATTTTTTCCTAAAGCTAATTATTATGTTGATAGTTTGTCTATTTAGTGCATGTGGTGACTAACCCAAAATGGATTTGTGGGTTTTTAAGGTTAAATGGAATGGGGATGATATATATTATAGGACTTCAATTATTCTCAATTATTCATCTTCATAGAACATAATACCCCTCATTAAACATGAATTTATAACCAGTATTTGGTTACACTGTACTATTCATTCTCAGTTTGATACCTTGAATTTATTATCAATATTTTTTAATATTTTCAAATGTAGATATAGTATCCCATCACCATAAATTATCCAATTATGATAATAAATTGATTGCATATCCCCCCTATGCATTTACACTGACCCTAGCTACATGTTCATGTTTACTTGTTTCATATATATATATATATTAGACCTTCTAGTATTCCCATCATGTTAAAAGTAGGATTTTATATTTTGATTCAAATAAAACAAACTCGTTATCACAAAAAAATAAATGTGTATGTATTTATATGGATTTTGTATGCATATTTATGCATACTGTATGCCTAGAAATGTATATGTATTAATTTTCCTTAAACATTGTGATTTTATGAATACTATATGAATAAAAATATCGGTATATTAGTGCATTAATAAAATGTACAAAAAGATGTACACGTGTAGGTAGTATTCAAATAATGATTGCATTATGTCAAAATACATGTGAATGTAGTTTCAATGAATGTATGAAAATTGAATTCATATTTTATGCATTCAACATAAAATTGATTCAAAATATATGTAATTAAAATATCCAGAATAGGGATGGGGTGAATACTAAAAAAACATGAAGAAGCGTTATGCATAATATATATGCATACAATATATAGTGTAATTGAATACTGATTTATTTTCCTGCGTGTGTAATTTCACAAACAAAAAATTATTTATAAAGGTGTAAAATTTTATATAAAAGTGTAATTACAATAACTAATGAATATTCATATTGTTGTAAAATTATACATATAGGTGTAATTTTATACTCTATTTCAACTAACTGATGTGTTATCAATATTGTAATTAGACTTGTGTTTTGAGACTATTTAAGTGTTATACATACTATAATTTTATACAATTTATATAATATATTCCCCAAGAGTACATACTGTAAGAGGAATATATTAAAAAATGTATTCTTGTTTTAATTTTATATAGTTTAATATGGAATAGAAATGGGAGGAATGATTGTATGAAATTTCATACTTTTCAAATATACTATATATGTATAGGTGTATGTAATTTCAAAAAATGTTGACATATTTTATTTATACATTTGTGAGTAATTTTAATTATTACATGCATATTTTATGTAATATATATATAATATATATATACCCACGTATAGTATATGATATGCATACAATATACATATTGTAATTACAGATAATATGAATACGAATGATTCATGGGAGACATGTGCGTCTTCTAATTAATTATTTATACAAAATACTCTATGTGTATCGGTGCACAAAATTGAAAATAATGTATGAATACTGTATTCAGATAGGTGTATGAAATTAAAAACATTTTATTTACATTGTACACATAATATAGGGATATATGTGATTGTATTTTTTTTAAAATTATGATTATATACGTACAATCCCATGCATTTATTTTTTTTAAAATTAAGTGTATTTATGCCTAATGTATTCATTCTTGTGTTTTTTAGTAATGTTCATGTATATCATTGTCTTTGAAAATAACATAAATACATGTTAATTGTATCAATACAGATGTTTTCTAAACAATGTGAATGTAATATATAATTATTTTACACAGTGTATCCATACAATTGAGTTAAATGAAAATATGTATATTGAGTATGGTATAATACATATAATATATTCATAAAGGTCCAAAATATGAATGTAATTTCGGGTTTTTATTGATTTTTATAAATAGATATGCTACATTGAACTCATATAGTTTTCATTTGTATAATATTGCATAGGTTTTAATATGTTCTAAATTATAATTCGTATAACCTATTACGACTGAAAATTTAATAAAAATATAAATTAAAATGAAATATAAAATTTAAATAATGATAGGAATAACCAATGAGATATCATTGACCATGAAATAGAAATACCAATGAAAAGAAAGTCAAGAATGGAACATGACATGACACATGAATGAAAGTATCTAGTCCCCATTACATTAGAGGTGTTGTTGGTGTAGTATTAGATGTTTTTGATATGTTTATACAAATATGTTAAAATAACCAATGAAGTTTAAAACTAAAAGTAAAAATCATTAAATTATTAGTATATAGAAAATTAATCTACAATATAATTAATTATAAAAATTTATTAAATATTAAAAAACCCCATTTTGGAATATTTGACTTTATATTTTATAAATTCATGGACATTATACTGATTTTTTTACACATTTTGCTACAAATAATTCGGATTGTAAATAATAAAAAATATTGTTAAGAATATAAAAAAAATTATAAAATTTATACAGAGTTGTTAAAAATAAAACATCCATATAATGTTTGTTTTATATTATATCAAAATAGTTGAAACGAACAAAAAATTATTTAATAAAAATATTTTTATTTGATAAATATTGTTTTTAGGAATAAATAAAGTAGATAAAATGAAAATCTTAAATAATAATTGTATTATTTTCATTCAAATGTACCTAATATTTAATATCCTTTTTAGAGGGTTAAAAAAATAAATTTTTTACGTAAAATTATATAAATTAATCAATTATATTAATAACCAATATTAGTGGAACAATCATACATGAAAAATAATTTATAAATTATTTTACAATACTAGATTACGGGTCACTAAAATAAATATGTTTGATAAAATTTACTATTCCAAATAACAAACAGGTATGATGATAGAAATTATAAAATATTAGTGATTATTTTAAAGTATCAGACCTCATAAAGTAAAAAATTATTATTTCAATGAGTCAAGTCCCAAAAAATTCTGTAATTTTCCACGTGGACACAATGAATGCATTTAATAGAAATATTAAATTTTGTTTATATAAAATTTTAATTATATTTGTATTATTTTATATTTTAATTTAAAACTATTATCTTAAGAATGAAAAATATTATACATTAACATAAAAATTTACATTACATTACTACGATTTCATGACCTTAATTTTTTTTCAATATATATTAAATGTATTTTATTTTAAAGACAATACAATAGAATTCATAGAGACTATTTTCCCTTTATCAAGTAATGTAAGAGATGTCAGTTTTTCTTCACCTTAATGATATGTAACATATATCTCTATTCCAACACTTACTTTATAATTTATTACATTTTTAATTGATTTATGTGTAGTATTGTATGCTTCAATTTAGATGAAATCTTTTGTTTTATACCATGAACCACCTGAGTATTCATAAATAGTAATTAATGGGACACATTGATTATGATAGGTTCTTCTCCCTGGTTGATGATGGTAAAATCAAAAGTCAATTTATTACTCACAATTAAAATAATAATGGATGTTATTATCAAATGATATATCACATATTTCAATTATCCTTAGCATGAGGGAAAACCCAAGGAAAATGCATGACATGTAGCTAAAGAAGATATATGTTTTATTAAAACCTACAATATCATATCAAACCATTGGTAGTATGAGAATTATCCATTGTTTATCAAACCATTTTATCAACCAAAAATGGAATACCTATGATTTATTAAATAAATTATATTTAATTTGAATTATTTTATTGGTGTGGATGTGTAAAAAAACGAAGCCAATTTTTCACCTCTAACGCCACTCGTGGTCTTCAATAGTGATTTAAAGATACATCAATTCTATTGTGATGAATGTTGGTAAACTAATGAGACTGTTGAAGATTTTAAAAACAATGTTTATTATTATATACATATTTTTACTCCAAGGTAATGGTGGTACGAGAACTTCAATACCAACGCAATGGTGGGAGTAGTATAGAATATTTTGTGTCCTAAATAAAAGATTAAAAATCAAATATGTAATTATTACTAGTAATCCAACCAAATACCATTAAAGATGAAGCGACCATAATTTAATAAGAATTACAACTAGGTTAAAATCAATTGGTAGAGAAGTAGTGAAACTATAATATATAACATCATAATTAATAAAATACAGGGTGGGAAAAATTGGAATAGAAAATAGTCTTCATTTAGTATAATATTCTTCATCACAATTTGTTCATTTTAATAAGTAATAAAATGATATTACATTATAACCTGTAATCCAAGAGGTATGGTTAAATTTAAAAACCACTAAAATGAATGTGATCTACAATTTATTGGCTAGAACACCAATTAAATACGTTTTCATGGATCTACATCCATCCAAATTCTTGTTCATCATTACATGTCATTGAACAATTTTATTATTGTTTTGAAAATGCATCATATAATATTTTATTTAAATATCATTTGTTTTAATCACATTAATATCAAAATATTTTGTTAATAATGTTTTTTATAGTTATAGAAATCAAAATACCAATTTTTAAATTTTTTATCTAATATGTTAAAAATAGTTTGGTATAATTAACTAAGGACATAATTATGGTGTTTTGAATTTTTTTTATTAATTTACATTATTTTTATCACAATGGAATGTACAAAAATTGTAAAATTAAAGATATATCTCAAATTTACCGTCTAGGAATATTTGTAATCTTAAAAATTTCACATTCAAGTCCCCAATCAATATATAATTATGTATTGGAAATTTATGTAAGATGTTTGGATTATTATAACATTTTAATACTTGTATAATTGAACCAAACTTATTGCATTACTATTTTGTACTAACTTATTAAATTTTCGACTAATTGGTAGAAATAATGACATATATGCAAAACATTGGAGAAACCAAAAGCGGGGATTTGAAATAAAATTAATGGAGTATGTTAAATTATTGAGATGGTTAATTATTAATTTATTGATGGGATAAAAAATATAGAAATATCTTCAAAGTTTATTATTATTATTTTAATTATTTTCTACTTGATTAATAAATGAAATTTTGAATATAATTATCAGAAAATATGTTTGATAAAAATTCAAATATTGTTATGAGTTTACAGAGTAGAGGTTTTTTATCCCATATTATCATATATAACATATAAACCTTGGTTACGTTCCTAGATAACATCTTCGAATTTTCATGTAAACTAGAATAGAGTTCAACATATTTATTTTATATACTCTTATAAAAATCCCTTAAGTTTCTATTGTAACAATTTAGTTGTGATATTTGTAACAATGTTAAGAAACTTATTAGGAATAATGCAGCTCCATTAAGAATTATTCAACTGAATTATTATTAATATTTTTATGTTGTTGGTTATAAATATATTTATAGGCCTTCAAGATATACATTCAATACGATTTCATGCTAAAAAAATTATAATTTTGGCAAGAAAATGGTTAGATTTATCGAATGGAAAATAAATTATTCACATTATTAGTGAAAATCGATTTTTTATGTAACAAAGTTTTTCAAAATATAGTTATGAAAAATATTACTATTTTATTAAACTATTTATGAGTTATATAAATTATTTATGAATTATTAATCTTTTTTATTAATATTCTTGTTATGCACACTCTAAATAATAGTATAAATAAGTTATGGATATTACATTTTTACAAATTTTCGGAAAAACTAGAACCAGTTCTATAACTCAACTGTTATCATATAATTGGTATAATTTTTATTATTTCATGTTATATAATACCCCATTTATTTTGGATTTTTAATTTATTTATTAATGATTTATATTTGGTTACACCGAATCAATATTTCACTATTCTAGAAAAAATATATACAATATATTATAGAACAATCACTTTTAGCAAAACCATGGATATTCCATTTTTTGTATTTACTCTAGTGATGGAATTTGAGTAAATTAGTGGAATTATTATTTAATAAATAATATTGGTAAATTTATGAAATAATCTAGTAGATAAAGTAACTATTATTATTATTTCACCAATAGTACTCAACTTACTCCATTTCATGTAGGATCATCCTACTCTTCCAATTTATATAGGATTCATTATATTGATAAAAAATACATGATGAACATGATTTCAAATTCTTGTTAAGTATTTTTTCCCCTAATATAAATTTTAGTATACATTATTATGTATAATGGTATGACACACTTGACTCTTCATTTGGGTGGATTGAGTGATTCATGCATTTATAATCATTATTTAAATTTTTTACGATCGGTATTTGGGTTATCTTAACTCCACACCCATCCCAACATGAATTAAAATTGGGGAAATATAAAAATAAGAATTTATTATAGAGAATATATATTTAATTTCAATGATTCAATGTATCCCACCTAGGATCTATTTTAACTTGCAAGGATTTTATATTGATATGACTGATGCTACCAATACATCAATCTCTCATTATTAGGGAGTTCCTCTTTTTAATGGATATTTTTAGGTGAGAAAACAACTATTTAATATAAAATACATAGTATATATTTTTATTAATACTTCAAGATAGGAAAAATAAATAGTTCCTATAGAATAAATAATAAAATCACCAAGATAATTTGTGACAATCCTATGAAGAACACTCTACCCATTTTATCTTAATATATAAACCTTGATTTCTTTTAATTTTTATTTATTTTATAAAATGAAAAAATTTATACTTTTTTTGACACCCCATCTAAAATTATCTTTATTTATTAATATTATTTGGGATATGTTAGGTATTGTTAGTGTTTTGTAGTAATTCTTAGGTGGTTTTAGATGTCCTGTGTGGTAGAATTGTTTGTTACAGATGACCACACCATATCATTGGGAGTAATGAAGTACTTGAGGGTATATGTGAGGATCAACCGAACGACATACGATCAATTTTTGGAGTACATTATCCAAAAAGGTCCCCAATAAAGCTATGTAGGATATGCCATTGAGGTATTAGACAAGGGGATAAGACACCTACCATTTCAGGACCACTATTCAATGATACTTGGTCCACAATATAGAGGTACAAGGTGCGAGGTCTAGCCCCATGTATCAATTTCAGGAAAGATACATTGTGGTACCTAGACCGTGCTATAAAGGGGATGATGTGAGGTGTTGATCCCCATTTTCTTTTAGTGTAAAATTTCATCGTGGCCGTAGAAAATGAACCAGTATGCCTTCATGTGGTTGATCCCCACTGTGGAGAACCATGCTTCACTATAGAGGGGTCTTGAAAGTCCATGAAATTCCATAAAAGAAAAATACTCTTCCAAAATCCCTAATACCTAACTATTTTTTTAAAAAGACATTTCTGTAAAAATTATATTTGAAACTCATATTGAGGGATGATTAAATTCTGAGATAGTATTACTGGACATGTAAAGTTAATTAGGACCCAATTTACCTATTCTCAGTGGCCAACAACCTCCACCACCATGGTTTACTGTATGAAATATGGGATTGATATGGTGTGATGGGATGCCGACCCTCCATTCTAGGGATTCCACCTTGAACTTGATAACATAAAAAAATACACCCTTATATATCTAATAAAAATTCATTAATCTAATTCCAATTTTTTTATTCTTATGGTCACAAATTAATAATTCCACATACTATAGTGATAAGGAGGCTACATATAGTTGGAGTTGATGATGATGTTGCATGAAAGGACGTCTGTAAAATTCATCTTCATTTATGGTTGTGATGTATTATTTTACTTGTAGAATACATGTAAGCATACAAATGATTATTAATGAATATTATTATATTACTAAAAACAAAATGGATCGATCAATAAAGTTTCAATCTGTTTAGTAGTATTTAGAGATTAGATACTTTCATTAATTCTATATTACATTTAACGTTAAATACATACCATTAAAAAAATTATATTTCATCATGGAAAATAAAATTTATATTCTACCTTTATATAACAGGGAAAAGATAATAAATAAATCAATAGATAAGATGCTCAATATGAGGTATATGTAGTGGAAACTATCCTAAATTAATCAGTAATAATCAATATGGATCAGTGGATACTCCTAAAACATGTTATTCAATCTATAACATATGATCAATATACATCCATGAATATTATCAATATAGATATCACATGGGAAATGAAAACTAAATTCATAATAATATATATGAATATATATAGACATTAATGATCTTTTCATCAAGGACTTGGATAAATTATCATGAATCTTAACATCAATGCCTCCCAAAACATCATTTATAATAAATGGGTATGTGTAAACTAAATACTCGTCTAATATGGTGTGCCTAATATTTTGTATTATGATACCCATCAATGGATCAAGGTGATTTCTATAATTGGGTCTCACCTATCAATTTTTCATCCTATTAATTTCTTATATATTGAATGATCAAAATAATTCACTCTCAAAATGACATATAAATCAACTTTTATCTATAATGAACCAATAATATTGTTTATTTTTCAAATAAATGATAAAACCATTATCAAAAAAATTTCAACAACTAATACTATATATAAAAGTTCTACCCAATTATGGGAATATCAATTTTGAATAAACGAGTTCATTTAAATTTATTAAATTGAAACATGTACATGGAGAAAATAATTCCCAAAAAAATGATGTGGTGTGATAAGGAATGTGATCATGAGAATATTCATAACAAAAAAACCCATGAATCAATAACAGTTGAAATAAGATCATTTATTTATCCTAAAGGAATATTTTTTTATTAAAACCAGAACTTTTTAATAATAACATTAAAATAAATTCCTTTTAACATTGTGTAGAGACAATGTTATAGTTCAGTTTCATAATAATTTTCATTATATTAAAAATAAACTCTATTCATTCAATATCATTAAAAATTAAAAATTCCTAGAAATTTGAGAAGATAATTTTCTTTATAAAAATCCATGGAAAAATTTAATTTAATATCAACAATGAATAATGGATATGATAGTGGGAATAAGAAATCATCAAAATATGTAAAAGGATATTATTTGTACACTTTAAACAAATTATAAATAACTAATGGTGACTTTATGAGATGTTTACATCTTAATTCAGTTTATTGAAATTTAAAAATGAGTGAATGTTTCTATTATTAACCATTTAATAATAATTAATAATATTCTTGAACCATTTAAAATAATCTCAACATGGATGAAAAAGAGTAAGAAGGAAGACATTAAAACATTTGTCTTAATGAATGTCCCACACACGATCCATACATATTGATTATGGATACAATAATAAATGACGTGGAAATTAATAATTTATTCAATGAAAATAACCATAGTATGAGATGGAAGAATAGTTTAGTAGATCATGATCATATAATTTTTTTCATGTTATAACAAAACCTAAATTATCTTGAAAGAAAATTAGATAGTAAAATAATTCCCTTATATCACGTCCAACATGATTAATATACATTCATATCATATTTAATAATAACTTTTTCTATTATACATATATAAAATATCCATAATCATAATTGTAATACCATATATTATTCTATTACAAAATCATATTATCCATTAAATAAAAATTTTCATTTGAAAAAAAATTCAAGTGAAAATTGTTAATTTCCCATGTTTTAGTTGGTCAATTAATATCCTTTACCTTTTCATAGGGTTTTATTGTCTTTATAATTATATTAATGTTATAATTTTCATATTTATTCATTTTGTAAACATTTATTACCAGCCCTATAATTTTGTGCTGAAAAAATGAATTACTTCACTCTATAGAGATGGTAGTCTGTACGTTTTCACGAAAGATGTTTCCACTTTTTGGAAGATAAAATGAAAGAAATATAAATAGGAGTTCACCATTATAAAAATAAAAATTTTATCATAAATATATTATATATTAACTAAATATGTACTTATTACAAGCTATGTAAAGTGTAAATGAAGGACAAATCATATTTCATTATAGAGGTTATGGTCCCCACATACGCAAGAATGATGTTATCATTTTATAATATATGGAATTGTAAAATGGAAGACAAAATAATAGAATTATATAGAAATAATAATTTCATAAACACTATATATAAATAGTAAATCCATAATAGAAATCATTCGTGAAAGGTGGTGATGGAAAATTAAATACATCACTTTTCTTAGATGGTGCTTTGTATATACACATGAGTGATGACATTATTTCCCATTTCAATGTAAAAGAGAAGACAAATGGTTTTTAGACGAACAAAATAATATTTATTTTTTTGGAATATAATTATTTTATTATATCCGTATTTTTATATAATATTTATAGCAGTTGTAAGAAGAAATAAATATCTTTTAAGAGTTATACCTCTACCTTAGGAAACCTTATTTGGATTATGCCTTAAGACGTCAAAGGATGGAATTATAATGAGAAAGAGTATTCTATGATATAAAAAGGGTATTTAGGATGAAATTTTTGTTGTTATTGGTTGAAATAAAGTGCTCAAAATGTTTGAAGATGCGAGGAAAGGTGGTACCCTTTTTTATAGGTGGAAAGGAAATAGTCATAATTTTATGAAAATTAAAAATTAAAAAATATCATATATATTTGAAGTGGTAAAAACTAGAAAAAATTAAATATATAGGTATGTTAAATATTAAAAATTTCTAAAACTAGAAAAAATTGATGGATTATGTGTCATTCTAAACTGTATCTTTTATACTAACCTCTTATTAACCATTGATAACTATATTCTTGGTAAAAGTTTTATCACATCTTAAGGGTTAGAAAATTACATATAATGCATAAATAACAAAAAAATTATATATAGTTAAAATTCAATACCCTTTAACATTAATCTTGTTCTATTGTAAGAATTTTTTGATTTATAAATCATTTAATAAAATATTATTTTTTATAAAATATTTTTTAGATCATTTATGAGAGTCTTCAAAAAATTTGAATACAAACTAATCAAGATAAAAATGGATAATTAATATAATATATTTCACGATCAATTATACATTATTATAATCCATTTAATTTATGTAAAACAATAATTCGTTGAAATGTACTACTTTTAATGTTTTTAAATTCATTTACTTTGAATTCTCACAAACATGTATATGAACTATGTTAGAATTTCATTTCAGTTTTGGATAATTATACCATCAATATAAATTATATTTAAATTTACAAAATAAAATTAAATTATTTATGCACAAAAAATAATTTATGTTATTTGATAACATAATTTAATTCCATTAAATACATATAATATAAATTAAACACCAAACAATATATTTTTTAATATTTATCCTTTATTTTAAATAAAATATAGAGGATAAAATCAAAGGATATTTGAAATAAAATAACACATGTATGAATATTTGATGGTAATTATTCATAAAATAATTCATAAAATAAAATATAGATAGTATTTAGTGATATTTCTAGACCTTATCACTTAGTTTAAACCTTGTTTTACCCTTTTTACCCTTATCGTCGTGACAAAAGTTTTACCAAGGATACTATTCATTTTAACAAAAAAGGGAAATATTTTAAAACAAATACCCTATATATTCCAAATATTGAATTATTCTTCAGCATTCAATTTCTTGAAGTTAGAGGAATCTATTTTTATATAAATATGTAGAACATAACGAAACACGATTTTTAATGAAATTTGTTTATGATGAAAATACTATTATAAAAAAATTAAATATGATACTAATTATATGGTAAATAATTTGACAATTTTTAATAAAATGAGCATTATATTAATCTAATAATAAATTAAAAAAATAATTTATCTTTTCAAATTAATTAATTTAATTAAATGAAATGAATGTTTTGAAAAAGTCATCATTTTTCACTATTTACTAAAAAATAAAACGTTTTTAGAAAATTATTGATAATTCATATTAAGACTCATATGAAATTATTATTTCTAAAATGATATCCATTTTTTTCAAATATTATTTATAATATTTAATTATTTATTTCTAAATACTAGCCTAAAATATTCCTTAAAAACATTTTTAGATGAATTTTATTTTAAAGAATTTTTTTTTCTTATTATTTTCATAGTAAAAAATTAGATGAATTTTAAATTTATATATTGAGTTATTTTTTATTATTATATAATAAATTGACATAAATATTTCATAATTTTATTTTTTGTATTAATAACTACCAACCCAACATCTACGTTGCTACTATCATATTTAAATAATATTAATTCAGAGTTTTTTTAAGCTCAAGGTTGCATGTGCTATATTCTCTAGTGTATAGTGGTTTTTCAAAATAAAATATAAACTAATATATTTTGATATCACATTATACCCTATTAAAAATTTTTGTCCCTATATTTTTAAGTCTTTATTTTTATACTGAAATTATAATAGCATATAAATAATATAACATATAGAATTTTCATGAACATTAATTTATAGGTCATATGACCACAAGACTCATTATAAATGTACATATAAGAAAAAAAATACTTGAAAATGAGTTTTTGAAAAAAAAACTATAGTTGGTATTTAATTTGGACACAAATCTCAATAGATATATCTTCAATTTTATTGTGTTCGAGAAATTACTTCACCATTAGAAAAAAAAATTGTTAAAATTTATATACCAAATTTATTCCAATTTAAAAATAATTATTTGATAATTAAATGGGTATAATAATGATCACGAATAAGGTTTTTTCCAGAATCCCTAAAATAAATTTTTAATCACTTATAGAATCACAAAATGATGAAAATTTATTCCTCTGGTCGAAAACCAAAATCATTTGTGTATGAAGAAATAATAACTAATATGAATAAAACATTATAAAAATTAGTCTCTAAAATCATAATATTAACAAAATATTAATTTAAAACTCCTCAAGTATTGTAGATTAAATTTTATACCAAAAATAATAATGGTTTGATCACTTATTCTTCAAAATCATTTTTTATCTCTAAACAATCCATGTCCTGATTACGTGTTCCAAAATATAAATTTTCCCCAAAATAGCCTCAAAAAATGATGTAAACATCACCAAGGATCACATTTTCAAAAAATATATTTTCCAAAATAGTCATATATAAATTATTAACAAATATATATATAAATATCACATTCTCATAAAAACTATTTTCATGGTGATTGATACCATTCAATATAAGTGTCCAAAATTTATATTTTACAAATTATAGATAGAAGAAAAATATTATTAGAACGTTATTTATATGATTATATTAACCCTTATAGAAAATTAACATTGATAAATACCCCTAAATGAAAATCATATATTCTATAAGTGGGCCATAATTACTAGGAATTCAAATCCTTTAATGTTTTATTCATTTGTGTGGTATATTATTTGATATTATTTTATCATTAAAGGTAAAAAATATTCCATACATTGAGACTATATTTATAATTATATAATATTAAAACATTAATATTCCAACCTAAAAAATTTCTCATATAACTCATTTTCATCTAAAATATTTAATAATGGTCCTCTTTCACTTTAGAACCCTTAGTGTATCTTATAAAATCATCAATAAATACTATAATATAATTATTATGGAAATAACAACATTTTCCATGAGTGTTGATTATAGTATATCCAATATAATATATCCTTGAACAATTATACTCACATAGTTTTCCTAAAAATCACTATAAATAATCATCCATGGAATAAAAATCCCCAAAAAGATCTCAAATGTTTTATGAGACTATCATTTTTCTCAAATCATCTATGTTTATATAAAATCTAGTTCATAATGGTCCTACTAAACTCGAATATGATAGAAACTAAAGTGGCCTAGACTCCAGTAACATAATAGTTGTTCTTACATTATATCAATTGTAAAAATATAAGGGATAATTACACAATGCATCTATTTCTTTTTTTATTCATGGGTGACTAGATACATAAATTAATTCTATATTATAGTTGGAACAAAATACATAGCAAGAAAAAATTACATACATCATCAAATATCATCTAAAGCTTTATTCCACATATCACTTGGAATGGAAAAAAATAAAGTATGTTCTCTGATGTTTAGTAGAGGCTATGTATATTGAATAAAATCATTATTTAATAAGTCATAATAAATATGTAATAGTGATAATAAGAAAACATTACATTCAAGAAACAACTTGATTGCAATGTACATCCATGGATAATATCAATTGTGCTATCACATGGATAATGGAAACTCAATTCTCAATAAAAAAACCAAAATTTTTATATTCATGATATTCCCATAATGGCCTTAGCTATGTTATCATAAATCATTCCATCATTACCTCATCAATATATCTTTTTTAATAAATTTGTAGGTGTAAAACAAATATCAATGTCATATAGAAATCCTATTATTTTTTCTCATTAGACCAATTGATTAATCAAGGAGTTATCTATAACTGGTACCCATCGAATATATTAATTTCCATTTTATTCCTATTACATTGAATGATCAATACAATGAATTCAAAAAATTAATTTTAAATCAAAATTTATCTGTATTGAATCCAGAATATACAATATTTTTATTGTTAATGAAATAAAATTTTTCAATAACCATGCTTCAAGTGATATCATATATAGAAAAGATACACGATAGAGATGATATCAAACTGATATAAATAATTCAGTTTAGGTCTTTGGTACATTATATATGGACATATAGGAGAAAATAATATCTAATGAAATGGTGGAGCGTGATAAGGAATCTCGTTGTCATGAAGTTAATGATCACAAAACCGTAAATCATTACAATTTTATAGAACTTAATAAATTCACCAAAAATAAATGATTTATAGTAAAACTATTCCTTTTAATGAAAAAATTTTAAATAACTTCCTTGTTAATTAGTTTAAAAATGATGTTACACGTCACTCTATAAATTCATTATATTCCATTATTAAAATAATAAAAAATTTATTTGATATATTTAATATTTTTAATTTAAGGAATATTGAAAAAAATTTCAATGAAAATATCCTTGAAGGCTTTTAAAGGAACATAGATAATGGTTAATGTATATGATTTTAGGAAAGGGATATCAATATGTATTTATTAAAAAAGTACTCTTTTTTCACTTTTGTAAATAATTGAAAACAACATATATAAATATTATTGAAATGTTTAGTTTTTTAAACCATTATGATGAACGTAAAAATTTATTGAATATATCATAATAATCTTTACAAACATAATTATGAATATTCTTGAACCATTGGACATGTAAAATATTTTTTTCAGAGAATACTTCAAAATAAGAGTTTTATTTTCAAAAAAAGTAATTTCCCAAACATGAAAATTACTTATTGATTACTGATCCAAAAATAGAATAAATAGAAAATAAACAAGTAAAACTGAAAATAACCATACGATAATATAATATATATTCTTTAAAGTATTATCATAACATAATATTCAAAATGGGAATATGAATAAAAAATCTATAAATAAAATGAGATTATAACAGAAATCCATTACTCATTATCCATGATTCACCATATATATTCTTATCATCCTATATAATATATATGCATTTAATATAGCTATATTACTGAATAATATTCACACTTATAACAACATATTTAATTATCTTATAACATATCATCACCTGTTAATTAACAATTCTTATTAAAATTAACATTCAATTGAAAATAGGTTTGTTTCCCTTGCATGTTTGGTTGTAGAGTTCTAGTACATTAAAAATTTTCGCAATTTATTTATATATAAAACAATAAGAAACTAATAATTAAAATATTTATACATTACATAAAATTTTTTATTCATACATATAAGGTTTTGATGAAAAATGGTTTACATCAGTATGTGAAGACAACAGAATGTATATACACATGAATGATGTTTCCACTTTAGATTGATGGAAAAAAAGAAGGACAATTAATAATTATCAAATATATAATCATAAACATATCATATTTATCATATATATTAATTATATACATCCCCATTTCAATTCATATAAATTAAATATGTTAGAGAAGTCACATGACGCTGTGGAGATAGTAGTCCGGATGTACCAATGCATGATGTTATAGTTTTATTATAGATTAGTATGTAAAAAGTTGAAAAAATAATATAATTAAAAATATTAATTATGTCATAAATATAATATATAAAAATTATTTACCTTATAATAACCTTTTTTAATGGGTGATGATGGAAAACTAAATACATCACTTCATGGAGACGGTAGTCTTTATGTAAACACATGCAATGCGTTCATTTCCCATTGGGATGAAAAGGAGATAGAAAAGTTTTATACCATGGACATAATAAACATTATTTATTATAAAGATAATTATAATAATATATCAACATGTTTATATAATTGTTACGGTATATGTATGAAGAAATAAACCTTGAAAAACTCAGTTAAGAGTTAAACCTCTATGTTGGATAATCTCCATATTCTTAAACCTTAAGACATCAAAGGATGGACTACTAGTAAGGCAATGGATTATATGATTTTGTGAGGGAATCTATCAATTTATTTGGGCAGTGATTTCACAAACTAATGTTTTCAAAATTCTATAATAAGTGAGGATAGGTGGAGTCCTATTATAATAGTGGTAATATACACAACCATAATTTGAAGAACATTTTAATATAATACATATCATAATCATGGCAATTTTATAAAAATGTATATAATTTTAAATATATGATTGTTAAATATAAAAATAAATACATCCAATAAAAACATATCTTGTTTGATTGTTAAATAAAATGTTATATTCTTGTTTAACCTCCTCATTAACCCTCTTTTACTTTAGTTGTGTTAGTATCTTCTCTAATCCATACCGGTTATTAATTTACATTAAAGATGTAAAGTAACCCAACAATAGACCATGGTTTAAATTTCATTCCTTTTATAATTGTACATATCCTATTTAAATTATTTTTTTATTTTTAAATAATTTAATAAAATTTTAATAACATAAAATATAAATTAATTTTTTTTTGAACTATTCACAAAACATGACTTTAAAAACATGGAGATAGTATTAAATTTAAAATATAATATCATAAAACAAAAATTATAAATTATTAATAACCATAAAATTTATGTAACACCATAATTAATCAAAAAATACTATTTATAGTGTTCTTAATGTCATGTACTTTGAATTTTCTACTACACGCCCAATCATCGTGTCAGCATTATATTAGCATTTAATGTAACTATAGCATCACCAAAAATTAAATTTAATTGACATAATATTAATAATTGATTTATATACAAAATAATCTTTTATAATTATTCAGAAGTTTTTCTCTAAATAAATCCATTTAATAGAAATTAATTGCAAGAGAGTGACATTTTTGTAATTTTCCATTACATAAAATAATATAATGTTTATAATCAAAGAAATATGACCAGAAATTGGAATATTTTTGAATCTTTTTTTATATGATTGAAAGAAATAAGTAAATAATATAAATACACGTATTATGGATTTTTTTAGACCTCATCTCATACTTTTATCCCTATTTTACCTCTTTTACACTTACTATGGGGACAAAATGTTTACCAATGTTACTACTCAAAATGACCAAAAATAAAATTGACATATTTAAAAAAATTTAAACATGCAGTTGCGAATGTAGAATATATTTTTACAATTTCAATTTATATAAGCTTTATAAATTCAATTTTAATATAAATTAAAAAAACAATGACAGATATTTGTTTTATAAAAAATATATTTTTAATCCTAAAAAGGCAGATATACAAAACATAAATATGATGAATATTAATTTTAAATTAACTTTATTATTCATAATTAAAAGGGGATTTATATATTTTTTACTAAATCGAACAAATAATGTTATTTTTTATGTTACTTTAATAAATAAAAATAAACTATAGTTTTTCAAAATTCAATATATTCACTATGTAATAAAAAAATCAAACAATTCAAGAAAAAATCAAAATTTCATCCTAATAACATTATGACACGTTTATCAAAAAAACTAAATCCATTTTATTAATTTAAATATATAAAATTTTCTTGATGGAATTATATGTTCCCATGTAAAAATTCTTAAAAATATTTTTTCAGATATATGTTTAAATGAAAAAAATGAATATATATTTATTATCTACTTAGAAACACGAACTAGATGAATGATAAATTTATTGATTAATTATTTATTTTTATTAGGAGAATAATTTAGCAAAATATTTCATAATTTGGTTATTCCAATTCACACCATCACACCTAGTACTCGAGTTATAATAATCATATTTAAATAATATTATTTTAAATAATAATTTAGCTCGGGTGTGTGTATGGTGTATGAAATTGAATATAATGTTCATTAAAAATAAAATATAAAATAAAATATCAAGGAATTATGTATGTTATCTCAATATAAAAATTGTAGTCTTCTCAAGATCGCAATGAGGCATTAAATTCATAGCATGTATGACATCCATGGTTCATCACCTCAGGAATTCTATGATCATCACAAAAGTGCCTCACATTATTCACGCGAGGTATCCAATTCTTGTAAAACCATTAATCTCATGATCATTACATAAGGATTTATAGGTTCATCCCCTAGGTCATCATCCACCCATCACACACTGTAAGAACTTAGTCTCATCACCAATGGAATGGGTTGAGAGATCATATTCTCATTACATACGAGCTCTTAAGCTTGTCCCATAATAAATACCATTTTCAGCACATGTGGAATAATCCTTATATTATCACCAAGGATATAAAGAGTAAATCATATTATTGTAATATATTACTCATATTCTCATCACATAATATGTATCATGCTCATCACATTAGGTAAAATCTCAATAATTTCATCTATGTAAAGGAAGGAAGAGATCATATGCTCATGACATAAGCTTCCTAGAATCGCCACCTAGTGTTTGTATTCTAATGCGTTCAAATGGGTCAAAGTATTATATTTTAC
The DNA here is from genome assembly GCA_963277665.1 of Viscum album. Classification (NCBI taxonomy): domain Eukaryota; kingdom Viridiplantae; phylum Streptophyta; class Magnoliopsida; order Santalales; family Viscaceae; genus Viscum; species Viscum album. The sequence goes on from OY728126.1 coordinate 69,798,355, forward strand.
ATTAAGAACTCACATATATAATATATAGTATGGTTACTCTTCCAATATTTTCATCCCATACTAGGATAATCCCAATTTTAAGGTTATGTGATGGATATCATGAATTAACGTTTAATTGGGGACACTAATATATTTAATGTTCAGTAGAGGTTTGCTTCCCATATACACTAATATTTCACTAGGTTGGGAATATGATAGAATCCCATGGAAATGGGAAAATATATGGGGAATTTGGATTTATGGGAGTTTTTGTGTACTCTACAAAGATGGTCATGATTCAGTTTTTCTAGCACCTTCGAGGATAGTTATTTTAGATATAGATTCTAGTTTTCGAGATGGTGAATCCACCTATGACTATCCACCTATGACTGTGATAAAAATTTATTTGTATATTGAGATATATCCTTGAAGAGGAACCCTAAATACTCTGTTATGAAAAAGGGATAACATCCATATAAATTGATTTCACAATTTAGGGTCATGATACACGAATTTGAAATGCATTTTAGCATCATGTCATCAAGATGCTTGTGTTATGGATAGAGAATAAATAATGTATGGTGTGGGTATTACACATAGAGACTTCCTAGAGGATGGGTAAATCGTCTCATTCCTGCCACACTGGGAATATCATGCTTGTCTCATGGGGCATAATATTCTAATCATGGAAGGAATCCCCTGATTATCACATAGGTTAATGCTGCAATTAAGATATTTTTTAAGGTTGATGTCTTTTAGTTTAACGTTGTGTGACTAAGACATTGGTTATATGTATTTTAAATTCCAGAAACTCATGCATTTTCATAGTATATTAATTTTTTATCCCTTTGGTAGAAAATGACTAATGATGTTATGTGTCGTGATTATGTGAGTGTGCAACCCAAGAGCTATTATAGAGCAGTGATGGTATAATGGGGCTTACATGTGTATGATACTCAGCCGCTGATAAGGATTGGTGATGGTAAGGGTGTGGATTATTGGAATATGTATCCCTGTATGGTGAGGATAGTCTCATGCTTTACACATTATCCATATTATATAACGAATCAAATGTTCATAACATTGTGAATATTTTGAAAGTTCCTTATTTGATCATATAGTCATAACTTATTCAAATAAATAGTTACAAATTGTTTATTGATGACATTATTCAATGTTGTTTACTTTCATGTAGGTAAGAAGTTAAGTGTATGGGGACTTATGCATTTATCTAAACATTCTTTCTTCCACATGTTAGATAATGTGGGAATCTAAATCTGATGGAAGTTAGAGGAATATGATTATGGACTACATTTGAAAGGTAATCCCATGAGATATTCTTGGGAGTATATGGGATACATGTGAGGATTGTGTGATTGAGATTCCATTTATTTTCTGCATTTTAGGTTATGAGAAATCTCGACCATCTGAATGGTTAGGGAATATGATTAGGTCTTACGCTTAGGGAGGGGAATAATAGGAGACCACTTGTTAGAAGAAGGGATACATTCCTAGCTTACATGTTTGTGATTCTTATTCTTTCTTCCACATGTTAGATAATGTGGGAATCTAAATCTGATGGAAGATAGAGGAATATGATTATGGACTACATTTGAAAGGTAACCCCATGAGAGCTTCTTGGGAGTATATGGGATACATGTGAGGATTGTGTGATTGAGATTCCATTTATTTTCCGCATTTCTGGATATGAGAAATCTCGAACAACTGAATGGTTAGGGAATATGATTAGGTCTTACGCTTAGGGAGGGGAATAATAGGGGACCACTTGTTTGAAGAAGGGATACATGCCTAGCTTACATGTTTGTGATTCTTATTCTTTCTTCCTTATATTATTAATTGATTGAATATCGACCCATTAATTAGTTGTGGAATATTATTGGGTCTTAAATCTGAGGAGGAATCCCATGGCGGGGGGCCTTGGGAGTTCTAGGTATATAACAAAGCTTTTGTGTTGGGGAATCCCATTATTTCCAACTCATATTTGGTCATATGGTTTTCTCAACCTACTAATTGGTATGTGGATATGATTGTCAGTCAAACAATCAGAGGAGGCCCCTCGGGGGACACATGGGAGCAGTAGGGATACATATAGGTTATGTGCGTTAGTTCCACTAATTCATCCTTGTTCATGTTATTTTATGAGGGATTATTTACAAGATAATGGCCCAAGGAATATGATTCAAGATTACAACTAAGGAGGAGTCTAGTTGGGGAATCTTAGGAGAATCATGGATACATGTGGGGCTTAAACATTAATACATACCATTTTTCTTTATCATGATGTGTCTTGTTGGAATATAGTCTCACTGATGTGTTGGGGAATATTATTGGTGCATGATACTAAAGGAGAGTCCCATGGGGATGCATATGAGTATCAAGGAGACCTGTCATGTATATATTCTAAGGATTCCCATTATTTCTTCCACCTATCAAGTCAAAGGATAATCCCAACCCAATGATGGGTGAGGGGATATGATTTGTTAATTCAACTAATGGGGATACCCATGTGGGTTTCTTAGGAATGGTAGGGATACTTGTATTACATGCATTCTTGGGTTTACTATTTTTTATTCCTTATATTAGGTCATGATGGAATCTCAACCTATGTATGGGTTGGATAATATGATTTAGGATTTCACATATAGAGGAGGCCATTAGGGAATCAACATGTAATTCATCTACACATACAAAAGGTTGAAGGTGATTCAGTACTAGGATCAAACCCCTGTGAAGGAATTTATTTGCACACCTATGTAGTGAACCAAATCATATTTTGTTTGATACCACTTAATATAAAAAATAATGCCTTTTATGGTCTTGTGACAATGAAATTTTATGTTAATGAATCCAAAACCTGAAGAAGTTCCTTTTTAGATCTTCTGTCTAGGTATTGTAGAATTTACATTTTAGGTTGGGTATTCAGACCCCATGTACTATGCAGTTTAGGGTCACACATTATGGAATATGAGTGCCATCTCAATTCTCATCAGATGGGGCATATTTCAAATGATAAGGATCAATATCATTCTTATCACATATTTAATCATAAACATTTCACATAGTGTATACTAATGTTTAACATCATATAGTGAGGAAAAGAACGTGGAATATTTCTAGCAACAATTGTGTGGAACTTACATTGAAGGGACCCTTTAAAAAAATGTTATATGGATTCGGTTCGTAGATTTGAGAAATATATTTAGGAGTATTTTACCTCAAGATATTCATGAAAACTAAGAGGATATCTCTAGTAACAGAACAATAGAGGGACCAATAAGAATATCTCAACATAATGTCTTTCAGTATGGCTAGAAGATTATCATGACTCATATAACCATTGGGTATTGAGGATTGATTTATAGATGTCGCAATCCAAAAATTTATTCTACATGGATAAAAAAATCATGGTGTGATTCTTGATTTTTCATGTGAATCAGTGGTGGTTGAAAAAATATGTGGAGGCCTCCTTAGACCACAACCTATCAAGGATCCCGAGAGAGGGTAGGTGGTGAATCCCCCATGGTATGGTTAAACATAAAATGTGGTAGAAGACATGGGTGAAGGGATTCACATAATGTAGGGTTTTCATATTAATTCACTTTACTAAATGTGTGTTAGAAAAACTGATGGATCTGAATAGAAATATATAAAAATTTGTTTTTCAAAAATTTGATGTTTTTATAAAATTTGAGTTGCATGATGCATGGAAAACATTTGATAATAATTTTGTTTTGTCGAATTTGTCACAAAACAATATGAAACATCAAACTATATATGGAACAGATCATTATATAGAACACATTAATGTTTAGCTCATTTGGGGAAGATGTTACATGAATTTGTGAATGAATTTAATGTTTCATGAATGGATAGAATAATGTGTAAGCCCCTAGGTTTGTGTGCAATAATGGTGACTTGGGGGTTGGATATATTTATATGCATCAACGACATCAAAAGACTAATTAATATATTATTACCAATTTCATGAATGTTTTATTACGATGGTGTTATGAATTCTATTACAGAACTTTTAGACATCATGAATATCATGAATTTGTTAATAAATTGGGATTTGGTTGTTATTTTTTATAAGTCCAACATTGAATAACCATATCTTTTGATCACTAAGTCCATTGGGGGTTCACATCTAGTCAAATTGAATCCTTAAAATGAACTCTACTCATCATATGTATTTTTCAGTTTTACGTGACTTCTTATTGATAATTGAAAAATAGAAACATACACCTACATGATTAAACTTATTCCCACTTTCCCTACCTTTATGTAGAGGATCCAAACATTAATAAGGGGATGTACTTTACTATTTTCCTCCATGTATTTTTGTTACCCTCATTTAATTTTTATTGAATCATCCATGTAAAATTACTCCATTCAATTAATCTATCCCCTATTCATTATATCACATCATTTGTCCTCAATTTTATATAAATGTATAACATTAATAGTTGTATGGGTTGTGATTTAGGGTTTGGAATGGTTTTAACTAAGGAATTTTATTATCTATGGAACATAGATTTTTATTTATTTCCTAGGTGGAAAATCACTATTGAAGATATTGTGGTGTGGCCCATTTCTGCTTGTAGTTAGGGGTTTGTACATGATTTGAGGTATTCATTTTTTTCATTTAATTTGATTATCGTATCATTGAATGCATGTTATGTTTTAATGACTTAATTTTCGAAATTAAATGTATATATGGTAGTTTTGGTAGATTTTATAAATATTTTAATTAAGTTATCACTTTTCATAATGATGTTAAATGATTTTATAAAGATTAATTTTTTTCCAAGCAGTTTGATGATTCATATATGGATTTTTTAAATTGGTTGTCTATTATAATAGATAATTTTACCACATTTGGATCTTGATGTGTGTAACGTATGGTTTTTTGGGATGTTTATAATGGAAATTCATGAAGTGGACTTTTAAAATAGTCTGAATGAAAAATATAATTATTCATTAATTAATTTTAAACATCAATCCATGTAAATTTATTTTATGTGGTTCCATAAAATTGGACTTATATATGAGGGAAATAAGTAGAAAACCTATTTTTTGTGAATGCTCTATTTGAAATATTAAAACATTTTTATAAAATGTGTGACAGACACTCAATTATACCATTGAGATTTATTTTCCTATCATTGATTCTGACCCCATGATGTGTATTTATATTGTTGTATCTATATTGATTCTTAAGAAAAATTATTAAGGGGTTTATTTCAATGATGGTTTTCAAAGGTGATATAGGGTCTTAATTTATTATGATGTATATGTGATCTTTTTATAGTTTTTTCACTTTCATGTTTTCTCACCCTTATTTGACTTTAATGTTATTAAATGGAAGATTATAAATGGAATGGACGAGTGTTACATCCTATTTCAGATTACAATATAGATGGGAGATTATGGAACCTGAATGTGGAGTTTTATTGAGAAGGATTGTGGCCTAGTGGATCTAATAGCACCTAGGTGGATTCTGCAGCTCAACTAGTTTTTCATGAGTAATGGGACACTAAAATGTTATATATTTCCAACCTAGAGTTTGTATCACTAGTTTAATGATTTCATTACATAACTCATAGTGAGTTACCAGTGATTTTTAGGATATATTTATGATTACATAGGGTATTTATTCATATTACATATTCTATTACCCATGATTGAGTTGATTGTAACAAAAAATTTCTTTTGTGGTTTATTTCTTTTGATGTTATGATATCATTTTGTTTTTATGTGTTTACGTTTTATTCTATTGATTAGACGATTATACATTCAAATGAATTTTTAAAATGATTTATAATTTATTTGAAAAGTGAAAGTAATGTTATTTTAAAAATAGGATATTTTTTTATAAAAGGATTTATGTTTAGTTTTTTTAATTTCCTAATGGATTGTATTTACATAGGATAGACGTATTTTGGTAAAATGATTATAGGTCCCCAATTTCTTATTCTAAAGAGAGCAATGTTTTATAAATGTGACATACAAAATGTTAATTGGATTTGTTATAAATTCATGATAATGGAATCTTATATATATATTTTAATTTAAAACATGTAATAATAAAATGTGTTTTTTTGAAATTGAATTACAAAAACTCTTTGGTGAAATCCTACTAGTCTTGTTTTTACCAAACCCTACATATATAGTTGGGAATATGATTTTCCTGGGTTTTCATTCAATTGTAGAGCTTATCAACGTAAATATGTTTGGATTCCCATATCTAGGGTTTATATAATGGAGTTAAAATTCCATATGGGTCCATATATTTTTGATTAACCATGGATCACAAAGAGTTGGTTTATAGTAGTTTGAGTTTGTTTTTTGTGGTTGTACGATCCAAACTGTACATATTATTATCATGTGTTATATTACTAAATATACTTGTGTTTTATGAAAATGAAAATTTTTATTCTATATTATGATTTTAATTATATTTTTCATTACTCTTTTGTAATAATCTATTTAGAACAGTCATTTTTGTTGATTAAGTTTATTTTGGTTGTGTGGATTTGTGGTGTATAGATGGGTCATTCTAGATTTCTAGGTGGGATTTATATCATTATTATTACTTATATGAGTGTAAAATTATTCAGATTATTATTTTCCTAATACATGTATAATAGTTACAAGCATGTGGGGATTGAAAAGACCATTCATCCATTATGACATGTTGGTTTCTGTAAGGGGGTGGGTCAACCCAGTCTGTTTTGTTATAAAATAGTATCAGAGCATTGGTTCATGAGAAGGCATATGTTATTGAAAATACTTATATAAATTTTAAAATTCATGTAGAATGGTGATAGGGATAATGGGACAGATTAGTTACTAAGATAGATATTGTCGCAAGATCATTCTCATTTGGAGCCTCAAATATCAATACGGTGTTAGTATTTGGATTTGGATTCTGATCATTTTAATATTGTTTACCACCTATTTATTATTATCAAATATTCATGGTTTAGTTTACTTTTGGATGCAATGTATAAGGGAACTTGAGTATAACAGTTAGCTTTCATGGTCTATGAATCCTTGTGAAACCCACACAATTAGTCATGGAGACATTTTAGTGGTTGATATGTGATCAACAAATGGTCAAACAAACCAAGTGACCAATATTGGAAGAACTCTACACACCTCTTGGTATTATTATTTACAATTTCTCTAAATTGGTTTCACAATGTGGGATGTAGATCAGAGTGATTTTGGTAATGTTGGGATGTTTGTGGATGAGGATTATTGTCATGCCTTGTGTTGAGAACCAGTTTTGTTATTTATTTAAAAGGAATAGATTGTGGGAGAAATGGATTTCTTAAAATGGGGTTTTTTTGGAAATAATGTTCAGTCTTTTTTAGAATAATAGCATTCAATTTATTTTTTCTTGTTGAAAATGATCATCCTATGGTTTGTGTATAATATGTTTTGAGTAGAATTAAATATATTAAATTAGAATGATTTCAATATTAAAATAGGATATACTTTATGGAAAAATAATTATTAATTATTTAAAGGAATTTAAATTTTTTAAGAATATTTTTTGATTAGGAAATTTAATTTTTAAACACTTTTTAATAAGTGTTGGTTATTAAAAAATAAGATATATATATATATATATATACGATTTAATATTGAAGTGTATCCTTTCTAAGAAGGCACTGTTTATTTTGAAAAAAAAATTCCTTCACAAATATTATTTTATAATCCTTTTAAAAAAAGAGTATTCTTTAAATAAAGTGGAGTTTTAGTTTTTTTTATTTTAGATTTGATCAGGATGTGAATGTGCATTTTTATTGTCTTGTGGTGTGTCTTCAAACAATTTGATTTGGATTGTAAAATTTGAGTGGGATAGATTCATGTTTCATGATTTATATTTTTCCCTCTATATATTTTGTTGAGAAATTATTGAGAGTCTATATTCAAGGGTGAACTCCAGGGTGACTCCACTAGTTTTTTTGGTCATACCTCTTATAATGGTTGATATTTCCTAGAATCTAAATAGGGTGTAGGATATGGAATCCTTTTCTTCTATAAAAATTCCTGATTCATTTTACCTCCTTTAATGGTGGCCATGGTCCATTATTAGTGGTCTAATTAGTAGTTTTTTTTCAAGATTCCATTCTGTTGAATTACTCAGTGTAACATTGGGTTATTGTTTATTTTAGCGATCATGCTTTTTGTTTTTTGAATGGACTGGGGATTCTGAGGTGATTTTCATTAGGTTATTTATATATTTTATATATGGTTCCTTGTTTTGGTGTTGTTAATTATGATAGGTGTTCTAATTTGATGGATTTTAATCACATACTTTATAGGATTTGTCATCTGATTCTTGTACTAGATTAATTATATTGATTGGAAATGGGAAGTCATTTGGTGTGTGATTTAGTTGTCTTAGAAGGGTCTGAAACTATTAGAAATTATGTTCTGTATGTTGTAGTTTTCAATCATATTGGGGTCACCATGATATTCTGTTCTAGGTATGAGTCCATATATTTCTCACACTACTCTATTGTGTGACCCATGGTTAGCCCCTATGTCTTTATCTCATTGATTAATTTCTTTGGTTAATATACATTTTCTTCTTTAGTGATATTGAATATAGGGTGTTTGGTGAAACTATATTGTAATTATTTGGGTGTAATTTGTGTTATTCATTCCGTGAGTATATTAGATCCTTTTTCTAAATGTTTTCATGGTTTAGAGAGGAAAACTATTTCCTTATATAAGTGATGGTGCTTCTTTTTTGGATATGTTCATCCTCTATTACATCATATTAATGTTATTATAAATGGTGTAGAGGATTAAAGTATGACTTGGTACTCTTTATGTATTGCACCTTATGAACGAAATTATTCTTGATAGTTATGTATTGAAAATTATGGAATTTCTAATGGAATGGGGGATATTTTGTGTTCTGTGGTTTCCTTCTGTATGAGCCTTCTAGAATTTTCCCGCCCACCATCTCCTGAGGTGAGTTTTTTTGTGGTTTCCTCCCATTAATTATATTATAAAAAGTACATTTTAGGGTTACAAATTTTTATAAGGGGTGAATTGTGACACAACCAATACACATAAGTTTTATTTAGTAATTATTTTGGGTTATTTTTGTGATTTCATGTGTTTTTAGTTTATATTGTGTTGTATTTGAGGTCCTAGGTGGTTACTCTAAGTGTTGTAGAGGAAAAAAAATCATCCTCGGGTGTTAGGCATGGTGGACGTCATAAGATAGGATCCACAATGTAGTGGAGGAGTGAAGAAACATAAAGTCCAGGATATTGGAATGGTGATGACACAAATGTGAAGGTTAGTCCATGTAGGTTATTTGGAATGTAGCTAATACCCAATCATTGTTAGCATCCCAATATCATGGTCCCGTTATCACGCCATAAATGGGTGATTAAGGGGAGAAGCCCTCATTTATAGTTTTAGGCCAGCAGTACAATGGTACATGGACCTCACCACAAGGGGATGGGGAGATGACCATATGTCCATTTTTTAATTTTCTTAATTGGTTGAATTTTTGTACCTAGACTATGTCAGAACTGACCTTTGTGGGGATTTTACATGGACTGTAGTGCTTCATTACACCATTGAGTTTTCCTTACTTGTCTTGCTATTCCAACGCCATTAAGGTTACACCACATCCCCTTTATCCTAGATTTATTAAAATAAATTTATCATAAATTACTCGACTAATTTAATTTTTTTTCTCCACTTATTAGCATTCTCTTGCAACGACATGAATTTTTGAGTAATATTTGATTCCTAAGTTTTTGTTTTATTTCTTTTTATACTCAAAAAAACAAAATCCTTTAATTAAGGAAGTGATACCATTGGGTTTCGATTGTTATATGACCATTGAACAAAATGACCTTTAGAAACTAAAAGCTCAACATTACTATTATTATTTATAAATACACATGATCTTAATTATTAATATAGAAATAAGAGTCGATGGCCTCATCCAGTAGAGTCGGGCCACACGATGCCCATCTCTCAGAGCTTGGGAAGTAGGTAGTATCTCTATGCATTGCTATGGACCAAGACCAAGCTGAGCATCAACATGTGAAGCTTGAACAGAATCGCCCAATGGAGAAGTTCCACCTGATAAAAATCACCACCCAGACAATGTTTTCTGAGCTACTTGAAGATTCTATCACAATAGCATACATTACACTTAGGTCCTATGTAGGGGTTATAAGGGGCTATGTAAAGAGATCGTAGATACTTTTTGTCATCTCTTGGTATAAAAAAATTATTATTTCTTCTTATGGTTAAATTTGGGAATATCAAATATCATGATAAATGAAAGATGAATTTATAAAAGATCCATATTACAAATGAATTTTGGAAAAAAGAAATGTTAAAATATTTTTGTAGACCTTAAATAATTAAAAAGCTAAAATGAGTTTCAAAAAACGGTCTTCTATAGTTGGGGCCAGTAAGAAATTTGGAGTCTAATAAGATCAACATAATATTTAGTTAATAGTAACGTATGAATAGTAAAATACTCTTATGAATATTAATGAATAGTAATTAATGGTAAATAGGCTAAAAAAATAAAATTCACCCATGAATTTATAAATACAATTTAGACATCTTAAAAGTGAAAAAAATTATCATAGTATAAGTTTTGGTATTTTTGAATGTCAAAATTACTTTATTTACAATTTAATAATTAATTTAATAACATAAAATCGAAATTTATTTTCATAAAATGTAATAATAAAATTTTAATTTATTGTCTTATGGTTATACGATAATTTTATGAGACCTTGAATACTTTTTCCAGGTGTTACAAAATGAGTAAAAGATTTAATTTTTATTTTTTGGAAGAAATAATGATTTTATTTAAATATAAAATTAATAATAATAATAATTTTTTTTAATAAAATGATGTTCATATTTTAATTCATAGATCTATATTAGGTTTGGGAAATTTTTTTGTATTTTTCTGAAACAATTGAATTTTTTGGGAATAGTAAAAAAATCTTTTTGAGTTTCATGGGCTTAATGACATCATTGATGATTTAATAATGATGTAATATATCTGGTAAACATGTGAATAGTAAGATATTTTGTGAGGTGTCTCAAGTGGCCAATATTGTGGTCAAATACCGTGGGCAAGCCCATGGTTTTCCAAATACCCTTGATGAGGTGTCCCTTGGAAATTAATTAAATATTCCCTCACTTGTGCTACAAATGTGAAGAAATTCACACATTATTTTCATTACAAAATCCTCCTCAATGAATCTCTGGTCTTTTTACCTCCCAAAGAGTCTACCCAAGGTTCCCTCAAGCCCCCAAGGTCCCAAACATCATGCTTTTGAAGTTACTCTTCAATGTAATGGAACCTTCCACCCTCCACTTTTAGTCATGATTTCCTTGAAAATATGTCTTCTAGTTAACATATTATTATATAGGGGTATGTTATTATATATTATTATTACTGTACATTTCCTGTCCAAATTATGAGGGACCCTTTATTCTCTCATCAATTTATTTTCTGAATTTTTATGTGACGCTTTTAGTTTGCCAAATTTTCTTAAACGAAATCACATTTTCTCGTATCATTCAAGTTTCTTTTTCATGTGGTATGTCATTCCTCACCATGATCTTTTTTATTTTTATTCTATAGCTCTACTGTAAAATTATTCATTTAATTATGTGATACCCTTGTGCCCTCTCTTTTTATTGATGTCTAAAACAATGTTATATAGCCGTTATGCTGCAGAAATTTCGTCTCAAAATTTCTCTCTTTCTCTCATGAAATTATATTCTTTTTATGTGAATACCCATAACTATTTAGATTCTATAGTTTTTCATAAACAAAATAAAAAAATATTTTATTTGGTAATTGACATAAATATGTCCCTCAATCCCCTTCCATGGGTTATAAATTACATAATGATCTTATTTTTAAATACTTTTAAAACATCACGATTTTCAACAAAAACCCATTTCTTTTAATCTCTTTGGGTTATTTATGAAATGTATGATTAATAAATATGTTAATCACATGAAAATGAAGACACATTAAGGGTTTTACATGATAGCGATCCAATGAATTGGGTAAAGAATTTAATCTCCAGAGATGACATGTTTTATGACAGCTTGGTGAATAACCTTGGCAATTTTTTTGACACTTTGGGAATGAAACTTGGTGATATGTTCATGAATGTCTAAATTAAATGTTTTAGACACATAATAATGTTATGATTCAAGTTATTTTTATTATTATATTACTCTACATCCATTTTTATTGCCTTCATGTTTTTTATCAAGTTCTCATTGATTTCACAAATAAATTGATTCCCTTTCATACCTTACAGGGACTTCTACTCAACCTTTACATTGATTAATGTATCTAAGTTATGAGATGACAAAATTGTAATTAAAAAGAATTAATGATGAATCCCTACATGTTTATTAGAATAATGTTTTAATTTTTCATGTTTTTTGTTCCTGATTTCGAAGACAGTAGACTTTAAAGACCCCTTGTTTGTAAAATGTATTAAAAAATTATGTAATAAAATAGAGGGATGAAATAGTTGGTATCAAAGGATAGTTTATTCATTTATGGAATTCAGGATATGAAAACTTTAGTAAGAACCCTATAAAAATGTTTTAATATAGGAAAACATGATGTTATTTTGGTGAGTATTGAGTAAGTGGTTTATCAAAAAATACATCCATGTCTGGAAATGAGCTGGTAGAGGCGGATCTGTCACAAATGTACCTAGGAGTGAAAACTCCAACAGGAGTTTCGGGCATGACCCAGAGTATCCTGGTATATGATAAGGAGCATTGATGCACTCTTGGTTATGACACTCTTAAGGGATATGTTTGGTTAATAATAAGCATTTTCTAAATCAATATTAATGATTTAGAGAGAAATGTAATTGTTTAACAAGATGTTTTAAGAAATAAAATTCATTATAGTAAATAGATTCATAAATGAAATAAACATGTCATTATGGTTTTATTCTTTTAGAAATTGGTGGGAAATAAGAGGAATCATGCAAATGGTGACCATAATGGACCATGCACTGACGACACTATGATGAAAGCTGGAATGGAAAATTTCATATGAATAATGAACCAACTGACTCATGTTATTAGAAATAACATGAATCAAGCCGAGAGACCAATATCACTATTAAGGAAACGTCTTTATGTTGAATCCTTTTTGTGTCAACGACCACCAACCTTAAGTGGACATACTAACCCATTGATTATTGAACAATGGATCAGCTCAATCGAGAAGATCATTTCTATACTCTACTGTTCTGAACAAGAGAAGGTTACCATGGATATTTATCGAATAGAGGGAGAAGCTGATCTATTGATGTAGCTAATTAAAAACACATTTCCAAGAGTGGAAGTTGAAGCTATGGAGTGGGAAGAGTTCATAGGGATATTCTTCATGAAGTATTTCCCTCAATCGATGAGAACAATAATGGAGAAGGAGTTTCTCGAGATGAATCATAAAGAGAATGAATATGTGGGAAACTACCAGATGAAATTCAAAAGGATTTCACTTTACTCCTCTATTTTGTCATGGATCTATATGGTAATGTTGTTAGATTATTTGGTGGATTGAGTCCTCATCTGCAGAAGAATCTAGCTAACTGATATTATGATATATATTAAGATATTGTGCGAAGTGCAATTAAAGCCGAAATAGAGTTTGGTGAGACACAATGGTCTCATAAATCCAATGAAAAACAAATATTGATGGATCCAAGATATGGGAGGAGCTTTGATCAATGAAGAGGATGCAATCAAATACAACATCCCACATGATATAAATATGGGATGAAGAATTTAGGGTACTTCCTGCTCCAGATTGGGAAGTGCTACAAGTGTGGTAAAGATGACCACATTTCACGAAATTGTCATACTGAGGTGAAGCCACAAATTATCAATAATAATGACAAGAGGAATATGGTCCATACCCTACCTAATTTCTAATTCTACAAGTGTGGAAAATGTGGGAAATATTCCAATCGTTATCCAAATCCAATGGCACTAGAGGGGAATCACTATCATCCTCAGTAACATCCAAGGGAACAACATCGTGCGTTTTCAATCACTATGGCTGATGTCGAAGTGCCAAATTATGTGGTGTCATGTAATATTATTGATCTCACAAAGCTAGAAAGTACTTTTTTTCTGGTTCTATGCATTCCTTTATTTCCTCCATGTTTATAATGAATTTAGAATCAACCCCCCCCCCATTTTCTAAAAGTAGAGTTATCAGTCAGGACTCCTATAGAGATTTTCCAAGCATCGCCAGTGTATAGAAACTATATTATTTAATTTAGTGAGAACAATATTATCGCAAATCTAGTAGTCATTGCCATGCTAGAATTTGACATTATACTAAGGATGGACTGGCTCCTAAGGCATAATGCTAAGATCAAATGCATAAGTAAGGAAATCTTAGTTGCCTAGAATGGAAAACCTAAAGTTATCTTACATGGAGAGATATGTCAAACTGATCCTTGTCTAGAAAGAACCTACTTTATCCTTCTATATAGAGTTGATCAATGAAGAAGAATAATGAATTGGGAGTTTAATGATAGAAAATGTGCCCATAGTTCAGTAATATGATGATTTCTTTCCTAAGGAGTTACCCGACCCCCCCCAGAAAGATAGGTAGAGTTATCCATTAAACTCATACCTAGGTCTCATCCGATATCAAAGTTCCCATATAGGATAGAAAATGTGGAGCTAGAGGAATTAATGAAAAAACTCCAACTTCTATTAGAGAAGGGGATTATCTGACCAAGTGTGTCTCCATGGGGCACATCAGTTCTCTTTGTGAGGAAGAATTATTGATCTACGCGGCTATGAACTGATTATAGAGAACTGAACGAGGTCACAGTGAAGAACAAATACCCTCTCCCATGAATTGATGACTTATTTGACCAACTTCTAGGGCCTCAATTCTTCTCTAAGATTGATCTTCTATCTTGTTATCATCTATTGAGGGCGAAGAAAGAATATATTACAAAAAATAACTTCTGATCTCAATATGAGCTTTGTTAGTATGTTTTTATGCCCTTCATACTGACTATGGCACCTGTAATTTTTATATTTTTGAGGAATAGAGTCTTTAAGGACAACATTGATAACATTGTGGTAGTTTTTATTGATGAAATTTTCATATATTCCAATAGTTGGGAGGAGAGTGAGGATCATATAAGGGTTATTTTTAATACTCTATAGAGGTAGAGTATTTTTAGAAAGTTTAACAAATTTGAATTCTGGTTATAACATGCTGCTTTATTGGGGAACATTTTTACCAATGAAGGAATCATAGTTGAACGTGCATAGAAAAACATTGTAGAGAAGTGTCCAAGCCTACATCGATAACTAAGATTCATAGTTTCCATGGTTTAGAAGGATATTATAGGAGGATTGGGAAAAAAATTTCATGACATTCTAATCCATTAACCAAGTTAACTCAAAAAGGGGTAACATTCATCTGGACCAAGGAGTGTGAGGAATGTTTCCAAGAGCTATATAAAATATTGGTTACATCACTCATTTTAACTCATCCTTCAAGTGGAGAAGGATTCATTATTTTTAGTGATTCATCACTGAAAGGGCTTGGGTTCATCCTCATGAAAAATGAAAATTATTTCTTATGCATCTCGAAAGTTGACGACTCATAAGAAGAACTATCGCAAACATGATTTGGATCTAGTTTTGGTTCTTGTTTCTTTAATGATATGTAGGCACTATTTTTATGGGGAGAAGTGTGATATATACAAAGAACATCAATGATTAAATAATATTTTCACACAAAAGGAATTGAACATGATACATAGGAGATGGTTGTAACTTTTCAAAGATACGATTGTTCAATTCATTGTCTTCCAAGAAGAGAAAACAATGTGGCTGATGCATTAAGCAGGAAAGACCAAGTTGTTCTTTCCATGTTGAGGATTCAAAGAGATCCATTGATCAATGACCTTGTAAAGGTAGAAATGTGAATTATAAAGAGAGGGACATCATTAACCATATCCCAAATAATTTTTAAACCATCATTACAAGAGATGATCAAGAAAGATAAAAAATAAGATCTATTGTTATCAAAGAAGTTTGAAGCTACGAAGGATGTGATATTTCAAGAGTTCATTATTGTTCAAGAAGTTGTACTGAAATTTCATAGAAGACTACATCTTCCATATATTCTGGAAATAAATAAGGAGTTGATGGATGAATCTCATAGATCTACATACTCTATCTATCCTTGAAGAACAAAAATGTATAGGGATGTTTGTGTTCATTATTGGTTGGATAATATGAAAAGAAATATTGCTGACTATATTTCAAGGTGTCTGGTATGTCAGTAAGTTAAGGAAGAGTGACAAAATTATAATGTTGTGTTGCAACCACTACCCATACCAGCATGGAAGTGGGACAATATCACTATGGACATCATTAATGGTCTCCAGAGAACATCAAAAGGAAACAATGTGATATGGGTTATTGTGGACCATCTCACCAAGACTGTACATTTTATCTCCATTTGAGAAGATTTATCTATTGATAAAATTTCAAAGATTTTTTTGAAATAAGTTGTAAGGGTGCATGGAATTCCACTTTCTATCGTATTTGATTGTGATCCAAGGTTTACATCGGAATTCTGGAGTATTTTTCAACATGTTATGAGCACTGAATTGAACTTTAGTATGACCTATCACCCACTAAATGATGGAAAATAAGAAATAAATATTCAAACACTTGAGGATATGCTGATAACATGCTCAATGGAATTTAAAGGTGGATGATATCAACATCTCCCTTTTGTTGAGTTCTCTTACAACAACAGCTTCCACTGGAGCATTTAAATGGCACCCTATGAAGCTCTATATTGTAAGAAATGTAGAACTCATACTTGTTGTCATGAAGCTAGTGAAAGAATGATTTTTGGTCTTGATCTAGTGCAATAGATGACAGAAAAATTCCATGCCATCCAACAACACATTTAGGTTGCTCAATGTAGACAAAAGAGCTATGCCGACAACTGTCGAAGGTTCATGGAGTTTTATGTTGGTGAAAAATTCATTATTTGAATTTCACCTTGGAAGAGATTCATGAGGTTTGGGATGAAAGGGAAGCTCGACACTAGGTACATTGGACCCTTTTAAATCCTTGATCACATAGAATTAGTTGCCTTTCGGCTTGCACTTCCTCCAAATTAAGCACAAGTTCATGATGTCTTCCACATATCCCACTTGAATAATTACATACCTGACCCATCACATGTACTAAATCCATAGGTGGTAAAACTGGAACATGAGATCTCTTATGAGGAACAACCGATAGAGATCATGGATCATAGAGAGAAGGTTCTTTGCAATAGGACTACCCACCCTGTTAAGTTGTTGTGGTGGAGACAAAAATATGAAGAAGCCGCGTGGGAACCAAGGGAGTCTATGAGGCTGAAGAACTTACACCTTTTTTCTTCTTAGGATACAAGTTACAATTTCATTGAAGAAATTTCTTAAGGGGGGAAGAATGTAATGACCCAAAATTTTGCATAATATTTGTTTCATAGAATTTGTGTGTTATTTATTTTTATACACAAAAAACTATATCCTTTAATTAATGAAGTGATACCGTTGGGTCTGGACTGTTATATGACAATTTTTCAATATGACCATTGGAGACTAAACTCTTAAAATTATAGTTATTATTTATAAATACAACTGATTTTGTTTAATTAATACAGAATGAATAGTTGATGGCCTCATCCAGTAGACTCGGGCCGCACGAATCCCATCTATCAAAGCTTGGGAAAGGAGGTAGAATATTTTTGATTTTCTCTGGATCAAGCCCAAGCTGAGCATCAACATGTGAAAATTTATTGGAATCGCCTAAGGGAGAAGTTAAACATGTTAGAATTCACCACTCAGGTAATGTTTCCCGATCCACCCTAAGATTCTATCACCATAGCACACCTTACACTTAGGTCTAATTCAGGGGTTATAAGGGGCTATGTAATGAGGCTTTAAATACCTTTTGTAATACGTTGGTATAAATAAAATTTTTATTTCTTATAATGGTTAAATTTGTGAATTTCAACTGTCTGGATAAATTTATGATGAATTTATTAATGTTCCATATTACTAGTGAATTTTGAAATAATGGTTATTTTTAAATATTTATGTAAACATCAAATAACTAAAAAGCTAAAATTATTTTTAAAAAATGGTCTTCTATAATTGTTACCAGTATGAAATTTAATGTCTAATAAGATCAACATAACAATTAGTGAATAGTAAATAATTAATAGTAATAAATAGTAATGAATAGTACATTTTCCCAAAAAAAATAAGCTTCACCCATGAATATATAAATACAATTTAGACATCTTAAAAAAGTAAAAATGAGCATATTATAAGTTCTGGTATTTTTATATGTCATAAATAATTTTGTTACAATTTTAAAATTAATTTAACAATTTAAAATGGAAATGTATCTTCATAAAATGTAATCACAAATTGTTACATTATTGTGTTATGGTGATGCGATAATTTTTTTGGACATTGATTACTTTTACAAGGTGTTACAAAACAAGTTGTAGATTAAATGTTGTTTATTTGGAATAAATAAAGATTTTATTTAAAAATTAAATTAAAAATATTTATAATTTATTAATAAAATGGATTTCATTTTTGAAATCAAAGAATCAATATTACGTTAGGGAAATTTTTTTTGGATTTTTCTGAAATAGTTGAATTTTCGTTGAATATTCAAAATATAGTTTTGTGTTTCATGTGTTTAATGACATCCTTGATGATGTAATCATGATGTAATAAATCTGGTTGACTTTTGAATAGTAATATATGTTATGAGGTGGCCCAAGTGGCCAATACCATAAGCAAATACCGTGGGCAAGCCCATGGTTTTGCAAATACAACCAATGAGGTGTCCTTTGGAAATTAGTTAAATATTCCCTCACTTTTTATACAAATACCAAGCCTTTCCATCATTCCATTCATTCCAAAATATGCCTCAACAAAGCTATGATATTTTTTCCTCCCAAAAAGTTCTCCCAAGGTTCCCCCAAGCTCCCCATGGTCCCAACATTCATGCTTTTGAAGTTACTCTTCAAGGCAATGAAACCTTCCACCCTCCTCTATTGTAATGATTTCCTTTAAATTATGTCAACCAGTTTCCATCTTCTCATGTGAGGGTTTGTTTTTTTATATTATTATTACTGTAAATTTCATGTCCAAATTATTTGATTCCCTTTCTTCTTTCATCCATTTATTTTCGAAATTTTTATGTAACACTGTTAGGATGTCGAATTCTTTTAATTGAAATCACATTTTCTCTTTTATATCAAGTTTTCTTTTCATGGGGTATGTAATTCCACACCATGATATTATTTCTTTTATTCATTAACTCTACTATAGAATTATTCATTTATTTATGGGATTCCTTTGTTCCCTGTCTTTTTATTGTTTTCTAAAACCATGTTTATAGCCATTATGCTTAAGAAATTTCATCTCAAATTTTCTCTCTCTTTCTCTTAAGAAATTCTCTTATTTTGTTTATGTGAATACCTGGATCTATTATGTTTATATGGTGTTCATAAATACAATAAAATTATATATCTGATTATATAATTGACATACATATAACCCTCACTCTCTTTCCATGGGTTATAAATGACATAATGATCTTATTTTTAAGCACTTTTAAAACATCACAATTTTGAAGTAAAACACAATTTTTCTACTCTCTTTGGGAAATTTATGAATTGTATGATTATGATATATTTGGATCTCCTGAAAATAAAGAAATAATAAGGGCGTTCCTTGATATTCCTCCAATGCATTGGGTAAAGAATTTAATCTCTAGAGATGACAAGTTTTACGATACCTTGGTGAATAACCTTGGTAATTTTTATGACACATTGTGATTGAACCTTGGTGATATGTTCATGAACGTCTAAATTAAAGGTTTTAGTGACATATTCATGTTATGTTTCATGTTATATTTATTATGATATGACTCTACTTCCATTCCTCATGTCATTATGTTTTTTATCATGTTCTTATTGATTTCATAAATAAACTGATTCCCTTACAATCCTTACAGGGCCTTTTTCTTACCCTTTACTTTGATGTGTGTCTCTAGGTTATGAGATGAAATAATTATACTTAAGGAGAATTTATTATGAATCCCTAAAAGTGTATTAGAACAATGTTTTATGTTTCCATGTTATTTGTTCCTGATTTCCAACACAATAGACATTAAAGATCCTCTATTTGTAATATGTAATGAAAACTTATGTAATACTAAGGAGGGATGAAATATCTCTTTTTTATGAGAATCAGGTTAATGGGGGGAGTTTATATCATCCTCTATTATCTAGTTTTTTTTCCTCTTTTTATTTTGAGTGATTCCACAAAGCTAAATACATTCATTCTATAGGGTTCTCTTCTCTTATTCCGTACCATTTCTTCTTAATTGGGTTGATCTCCTTTTAAATCCCTAACTATTATAGGGATTAGGATTTAGGGTTCACAATGGGTATAAATAAGTTGTTTTTTATATTTATGGCTCGTGGATGGTTAATCATTATTATGTTTAATGATACACCTCAAAGGCAACATGGTGTGACCCTTTTTTGATTGTATTATTGGGATTAATCAAGATTTATGGTAGGTTTGTTATATGACTTCCATTAATTATCATATAATCAAATTCTTGATGGGTTTTAATGAATTTTTTAATATTAAATGTATATTTTGTATCCATGGGGGATATTAGAATTATCCCCATGACTTTCTCTCTTTTAATAAAACTATTTTATGCTATTACGGTATTATAAAGATTCATTTTGTAGATTATTATATAAATTTTTATATTTATTGTTTAAAGTGACTATTTAATGGATGAGAGAATTTGACCCTATTTATGTCATGAACCGCGTAATGTATATTTGGTGATGGAAAGGTTTATTGTACCATAAAAAACTATTTTCTAATAACTGGAGTTTGCATCCCACCCCAATTTATCATTATGGGATCCCGGAAAAGGTTGAAAACCAATTTGGAGTATTTTTCACAGTGAAGAAGTTCTCTGTGAATGGGACTTGCGTACCCAATGTGGTGTTTGAGATATATGTTCTACAATAACATCTGAATCATGATGTAATGACAAAAGAATGTGGACGCCAAAGGAGAACATTTAAAACAAAATTTTCACCAAACCATCCATTTACAAAAGAATGTAATGATTTAACCCCAAATGTTTCATGATCATTCACCATCATCAAATGGATGGGAAGCACACAACTATTTTCTGCACCATAGTGTTGTTGGCCATCATCGATCATAGATTTTAGAAATAAATAGATCCTCCACCCAGCCCTTTGAGAATGGATCTCTAGATGTTTAAGAGATGAAATAAATCATATAATGCTCTCTTCCCAGCATCTCACAACAATTGAATATCATAGACCCTCAAGATGAAGAGAAAATTCACGAATTAACACTCATGGGCCCCAAAGTGTCTTGTATATGGTTGACAGTTCCTCACACAACACCACATTAGATTGTACATGTTCATGAAAGAGATGAATCTTTCTTGAAACCATGATCTACATTAATCAAAAAATATTTTATTCACTCATGCCTCTTATATACATGTTTTTTCTTGTGCTTGATCCCATGTCTCACACAACTCTATTTTCATGAAATATAACAAATTTGTTCAAAATTACTTTTTGGTCATCGAGCTGATTCCCCTTATGTATTAATCATAGCTTAGACCATTACCACAAATTTTAATTCTATGTTTAGGCATACTATTGAATTTTGTTTTCTAATAATTGGAACCCTAACATCGTGGGTCCTGATTAACACTTCTATATGGTAGTGTTTATGCAATGCCACACCCACATGTTCATGAGAAGTAGAAAAATAATCCATAAAGTTTACATCATTGAGGGAAAGGTATTACTTATATTTATAGAGAGTCCTATTCCTAGAAATTCCTCTTAAATTTATATGACCCCCATAGGGTGTAGCCTCGCCAATTTCAGAGCAACATGTTGTAAAACTACCAAGATCTACATTCTTGTTATATGATGTCCAAATAAAAAACAACGTCCATAGAACATAATATAAAATTGAAGAATTACCATGTGATATGAACACATGATTCCCCATGAATGATAAACCTAGTATGTCATCTCCTCCCACACAATGGTAAAAAACTCCAATAGTGAGTAGCTTCCATGTGTTGGGCCCACATAACTATCCCTCACCGTGGGACGAATGTCCTACCAAGGGAATATTACATACACAATCCCTACAAAATACTTCATTAATACTCATTCCACGACATTAGAATCCTTACCACATGTTGTTAAACTACATGGATCGGTCCTTTCACATGTCCATAGATTGAAGCATTGGACTACATGGGTTTTGATTCCTTCTCACTGGCATGGAATGTAGGATGCCTCCATCCAGGTCAATATCAAAGACATATAATTGTGAAATATTTCCCTTTAAGGGGACAACCACCACCAAATAAATTTGTGCTATCTTCCTCCATGTATAGGGGACATACCCAACCAAATAAAATAATGAAATACCCCCCTTGGGAGACAGACTATATCAAATCACTATGTGAAATATTCCCATTTGGGGTGACACACTCAAGGCCATACATGTGTGAAATATTCCCCCATTAGGTGAAAACACTTCATTAAATACATATGTAAAATATTGACCCTTTGGGGGACACACTCTAAGAAATTCAGGAGTGAAATCTTCCCCATTGAGTGGTCAGAGAACAATAAATTCACTTGTGAAATAATTCTACTTAGGGGACACACATAACCAACCAACTATCTCCATATGACTTTAAATATATGATTGTATCCACATGACATTAAAAATGTATCCAAATACATAATCCTTACACCGTATAATAAAAATTGGATTCTTATAGAAGAAATCCTTTAATGACTTACTCCCCAAGAATCAACTTCCTCATGAATGACATGGGATGACATAGGTTCTTTGAAAATGATTCCTCACACATGATTTTCCCACCCAAAAGAGTAATAAATTATAAATTTCTAACCAACCCAATGTGTATACATTCCCAACATGCATAATGTTACTACCTCCTCTGACCGAAGGTTGCGTCCCTATAAATATAGAATAAATCATAATTAACTAATTTTTACCAAATGATAACACCAGAAATTAGTTTCACAAACATGAATTGATTCTATGATGGATATCTAGACTAGGAGATGGGCTCCATGGAGTAATATGTGGAAGAAGTTACTAACATACCATTATTCCATTACTATTAATGAAATAAAAATACCCTTTAATGTGATGGATGGTTTCCATATTTTGAAATTGGGAATGATGAGAAATAAAGGTAGCAAGATACCATGCCTAAAAAAATAATAATCATAAAAAATGGTGACACCAACATGATATTCTTCCCCTTCATCTATTTGGACTAGCATCATTGGTGAACCATAATATTTTGAGGTCACAAATTCTAGATATTCAGTGTGAGGTTCCAAATATTTATGTGGTGGACCCATCATGAAACTCACCAATGGCTTGGGGAATATAACATTGTAAATACCCAATGAATGAAATCAACAACATGAAATAATTATCCACATTCATAAAGATGGAAAATTTAGGGGCATTAAGAATCACATTCAAAATATCGGTACTAATTGTTGATTCTATATTCTTGATTTGACTCAAACTATATAAAACTGGATAACTAACACCAAAAGAAATAGGGGTATAGGAAACATTGGTGAAATAATACTAAATGAGATTAATCTTACCCTGAAATCCATTATTCCATTAGATGTTGGGTTCCCTCACCCCAGTTCACCCTCTGAGGTCATTTCGAGGAGGGTGATCATTGACATTGTTTATGAATTTGTGTAGGAAGGAATCTTTCCCAACAAGGATATAGACCACGGAGCTATTAAGGCATTGATGATTCACCGGCACCCCCATCCATGAGGACCACATAGAGATAAACCACCGCTATTCAAATAATTTGACCACATCAGGATCCTCCCTTTAGGGTGTTATGATAGATCACTCCCCTACCCCAAGGATACAAGCGATGTTCATGTCATGCGTGCAGTGACCACTTTTCAGGAACCTCATATTATGGATCCCACAAGGTTATGTTAGTGACAATAGTGAATATTTTAGTAGGTCAAAAGGTAGGTTCAATTTCTCCCCACTCCATAGGCCTCAGTCCAGAACACTCGATTCCAATGATGGGGGAAGACCAAGGGAATTAAATGATAGGTGGAATCAAATTTATCTCCTGTTGTCACTACCACATCTTGCGTATCCCACCAAAATCTGTGATGAGTTATATCATGATGATGAATAACAATGTAGAGGTCTTCCCCATTCCATGTTCAAACAATGCAGAAGTCCTCCCACACCACTGCAAACCAATATGGCAGTACTCCCTACACATGAACCAACAAAAATATATGTCCTCTCCATATTGAAGATATTATATTTTTTGAAGAACCACCCCAAGGTAAGAGGGAGTACCCTCATCATGGGGGTCATTTCTATGGAACTGGTCACCACACACATGGAGGATAACCATCCGAAATTCAGTAATCTCTTGTTGGGGATGACCAAAGCATTAAGGGGAGACCCCATGAATTTTCATGATTTCATAGACCTCTCATATTCTAAAGTAAATAATGACTCAATGAAGGAAACTTCAACCTAGTTTCCAGATTCTATGAAGTATCCTTTCATTTGGGGCTTACACTCTTATAAGACAAGGTACATATGATCCCATGATCCCTCCATATATTCCTACAAGTAGAGGATCCTTTGGCCTCCTTCCATGGACTCACAGATCAAATTTCTATATCACCTGCATTTTACCTAATCTCTACCTACACACAATAGATATAGAGATGTCACGGTCTTCATTGGTACCCTTAGATGATGGAGAGAACTATGCCTACCCTCAAAACGATACTA
Source organism: Viscum album (assembly GCA_963277665.1). Taxonomy (NCBI): domain Eukaryota; kingdom Viridiplantae; phylum Streptophyta; class Magnoliopsida; order Santalales; family Viscaceae; genus Viscum; species Viscum album. The sequence continues at coordinate 69,823,434 of OY728126.1, forward strand.
CCACCCTCTCGTATAATTAAGTTGTAAACACCATATCCTATATGGATATGATGTTCAAGACAAATCTTCTTCCAAGGGACATCCCACCTTGTAGAGGATATTTGACCCATGCGGTTCCCCAAATCATTGAATATCAACCACAAAATATGTTTTTGTAAATCCCCCACCATGTCTCAACATGTGTTAAATGAGACTCGAGCCAACCAAGAGTTGCAACCTTCCCCTAAAAGTGGACAATAAGTCTTGTGTGAACTCTTAGTCATTAACCTACTGGAATTCATGTTTTGACCACCTAAAATTCTAGATGTTTTCATCCTAGAGTCTCTCACCAATTTCAAGGCAATTTTATTGCATAATATTATCTAGAAAACACTACACCACCTATAATATCACTAGATTGCCTTCATAGGAAGAAAAAATGTCCTTGCTACAATTCATGAATAGTGAAAGAAGGTTGAGAGCTCGAAATTCAAGATATCTCAACATCCAATGTCTTATGGACATCACTACACTCTATGATAAGTCAGCATTAAAATACATTCTATACATTTCTAGGTCATGGAAGAGGTTTCTCCATACAAAAAAAAATTAGGCAGAGGATAATATCATACCATCAATTTCATCCCTATCATATGGAACCTACAAGACTTTCAATCCATCAAATATTCCAAAAATTCATGTTCCCCTTTGACCATCTCAATGGTGAACTTAGTAACCACCATATAACTATAGTATTAGATTAATAGGACCAGAAATGTAGGTAATTATTGGGAAAACTGACATGAAGTTGTGACAGAGAATCAAATAGATCCCTTTGTAGGCATTCAACAACATTGGAAAAGACAATCATGGGGCCTTAGGAGTCCCCCAAATGAGATGTTACTACTTACCTATAGGTATATCGACAAATTCATAGGACATGATGAGGATGCTGAACAATTCAAGGTTTCAGCAAAATTATAGTTAGAACCCATGCCAGATTCCTTAATATAGTAGATCAATGGTGATAAATGAAGTGGAGTTGAGCTCATTTTTGAGCTTCACCTGAACCCTAACAAAATCATATGGGACGCAATTTCTTTTCTATAAAGGTACTTGGTCCACCTCGGTCAGACACACTAATTTAAACAGGGTGGCGTCATGCACCCAGTCATTGTAGGTTCCATGGTATATAAAAAATGACTAATATATGAGTTAGACACCCCACATGAGTAACACGTTTATCAGGATCGGGATCGAGGTAGTACTTATTCCTGATTTGATGATCCAATAGAGCACAGGTGTCCAAAATACCCCATCATGTTTATTTGAAAACATCCATCAATATAAATTTAAAATCTCTAAAAAATTTAGATTGTAGTTTTACAAGAACAAAATATGTTCCCAGCATGAGTGGACCATATTCGAGCACCTATAGAGTTTAGAAATACCATATTTACCCATTTTAATTTGATGAGAGAACTGATCAGAAAATATCCCACATTTTCTAATGGTGTGATGAATTTTTGTAGACTATATAAAATTAGGATGTTTCCAATAATTGATATAGTGTTTATGCTTTGGAAGGTACATCGTTCTTCTCGTATAGTGATCCTCCCACAAGGTCTTTTTCTGGTTAGGAGGATTACCATAGATAGTTACTCTACGTATTTAGCTCCAACTCATGCCAGATGAAAATTATTGAACTCTTGAAATGAAAATAGAGGCATGAATGTGAGTCCCTAACATCATCAACTGATAGAAGGGAATCATGTACACACTCGACATTCCACTATCATTAGAATAAGTAATGATATTATGCATATAGAACATTAGAAATGAGACGATACCTACCCTCATCTCCCTGAACTTTCCACGTGGTGTTAAGAAGTTTTCCAAAATTGATGGGATTCTTGAATAAGACATATAGTGTAATAATTATTAGTAATTGTAATTTCGTCTTCCATATCATGTGAGAAGTCCTGTAAAAGTTGAGGCAAATTTCGCAATGCATGAAAAGGTTCTTGAGATGGTTGAACTAGTGGCACCTTAATTAGATGATCTTCACGATGTACACGAACCTCAATGATATAATGTGTCCCTATACACTAACCAAAAATAATATCCTAGTATTAGTCTCATTAAAATATGTAATATGTTGTATTCCTTCAAGGATTCATACATCCTATAATATTTCATCAGCCCCCGAAAAAATTGAATCTAGGGAGTAAGAGACCCCAGGATGCTGGATTCACTAGCCACACCCATCATGTCCCATATTACATGATCCTTGATATCAGTATCAATGAATTGTTTGAATTTAAATATGGACATTTAACCTTGTATATACTATATTTTTCAAATTTGTTGACATTATAAAATATGTGGAACATCTCTATGTTATCTCCAACAATGAAAATAAATATTTCATTGAGTGACAACAAGATCCCATCAATGGGATGTAGATGTAAGATGATTGGTTGGATCTTAGGAAAGTACCATCATGAACATGGTATTATTCATTCCCATTCTAGAATTCCATTTCCACCAATCACTATTGTGCCTCCTCCATTCGCTACCTACAAATATGTGTCCAACCATATGAGTCCTGGATGAGAAGGAATTGACGGTGCAATGGAAAATTTGAGTCATCCACCGATGTTGAAGCCAGATCACACTCTCGATGACTTTATGCCTCTCAAATTAGAAGATTATACTAGGTTATACCCATCCATAGACTATTCCCTTGATTATAAGAAACATTACCCCATTGTGATTGTTGATGAACTAGAGGACCTCTAAATATTTCCCATTAGAAAAAATGTCATACATACCCCTAGGGTGGCTCCAATAGATGCCTCTATATGTGTGGTGTAGAACACATCAACGTCAATATTGAACAAGAAATATATTAAAACATGGTTGTTCATGAACCTATGACTTAGAATGAAGCCATACAAATGGCTCAGTATGCACAATTATATTGATCATCTCTTTCAGTTATGTCCTCATAACCAACTGTATTAGTTGATAGTCCCACTCATACATGAGTGTACCGTGATCACTCGTGTCTATCAAAAGTCTAACCTCATTCACCCCAAAATTATCTAGCATTATTTTGGATCATAGCATCTTTTTAAGGGTATAATACCTCCAATATAATCCAATATTAAATATTGGAGCCAATAACATCCGTTTCTCCCCCCAAAAAAGAATATCCCTATACAAGAAATAATATTCCACCTACATTGACGACTTTAGTGAAAAATCACCTCAGTTTCATACCAACATGGATTAATATTTTTGAGTTACTAATCCAATCCATGTAAATGTTAGTTCCCCATCATGAATCCTTGAAACACACCCTTTAGTTGGAGGATAATATAGCTGCTTCTAATTCCTACTATAAAATGAAGGCCGAGAAAGATGAATCTGAAGCCATTGTCTAAATTTCAAGATTAGTTGAGTGAATAACTATAATGTGAATCATTCACCCACTCGGTATCATATGTTTTCTTAATGACATAGAATTCTACCACTACCTAGTGGATAATAGCTATGGGATAACCTTCATCATGACCCATACTATCCACCATCTTGGACTTACCGAAGCAAAAAAATCTACCTCTATACTAATGATTAGGGGTATGATTAGTGTGAGTTGTTTCCAAATGGAAAATTCTGTTGAAGGATCAATTCCGCTGTTTTATTTCATTAACATAAATTATATTAGTCTTATATGATACTACGTACAATGTGATATCATGAAGAACATGTCTTAATTTTCATGCATCAGTCCCCTCTTCATATTACTAGTGCTTAAAATACTACTTTGATGGTTGATTAGGGGAAATATTGGGTGATGATCCCCTATTGAATCCTATGATTACTTCTATTTTGATGTTTTATAATGAAAAAGTGAGGAGAATTAGATTCAGTCTGACATGGTATAGTGCACCATTTCCCAAAATGATCTAATGACCATTACATGTGGTTAATTGTTAGACTTGAGGAAATCATTGTTCTCCCAATTCATCAGTTAATTCTACCACACAAGACCGGGTAGGTTTCTTCATTATCTCTTTGATAATCATTACTAAAATATCACCTCATACTCCAATAGTGGATAGTCTTGGATGATACTATAATTACCTACACTTATGAAGTGCGTATATGTTCACATAATGGTCAACAATCCATGAAATTCATGCTTGTTCCAATGAAAATGTTCATCTTAGTGAAGGATGAATCATACTCATTACATTGATATCATGTTGGGACCTCATGGATGGAAAACAACCAAAATTAGCTCAATATATTCTCTCACCATAATCAAAGTAGAGCTATAACCCCTCATCGAGGATTCCCTATCTGGCAGATCAGAAACTACTTCCCTCTTTAGTTAGATTATCATAGAAGAGCCACCTCAAACCCTGATTCCACTAACACAAATGATTATGTGGATTTAAAGTTCACCCCCATAGAATATGAAGAGTAATTCTCCGTCACTATTGATGAGTTAACCTCAGAAAACCTAGGTACTATGGATGATATGATTCTGACACTGATTTTGGTATCCATGTCCCCAGAGGAGAATAATTAGTATGTGAACTTCTTGAAACAAAACCATGAAATATTCTCCATGAGTGATAATGAGTTTCTAAGGAAAGACCCTGAGGTTTCTATACATGACCTTCTCCTCCAAATGGGTCATCATGTGTTAAAAAATCCTCTAAAAAAGACACCACTCTCTCGCTGTGTTGTAGTCAAGACTGATGTTAAAACGTTTTTTAAATCCAACTTAGTTAGGGATTAATTTCCCATTGGTGGATATCCACTATTATCCCAAACATGAAGAAGATTGATAATATCATATACCTAGTGTTCTCTGGGACCTCAATCATTATTTTCCAAAACTTGATTTTCCCCTTTCTAGTGACAGATCTTTTGAATGACACTAATTCTTGGATCTGAAAGCCCACCTTCATTGAGGTATAATCCATACCCATCCAAGTCCGAATGGCACATAATGGTGAGGATTAAACAAACTATAGGGGATTGGATGGAACTCTTCTCTATCGGGTGATGGATTTCATCCTGAAAAACACTATAGATAGATACCTGCCGTCCATGCACCACATATTTAAAACAATTCTCTTGAAATTAGTGTAATTTTATGTGGAAGTTTTGATGGTAAAATACCATGAGCATCAGGACCATCTCAAAGATCTTGAGAAACATTTTGTCTTCTTTCTCTCCCAATACATGATGAAAACCCCCTAAAGTGCACATTGAGTGTCACCTATGGGAAATTTCTCATATTTTTCATAATATAATGAGGTATCAAGATTTGACCATAAAAATTGAAGGCTATTTTCCAAATACCTCCAATGAGAAATATCAAATAGTTGTGAGACCTAGAAGGAATCATAGCCTATATATTCCAATTTATCGAACATCTTGATGGAAAGGGTAATCCCTTCTTGTGAATCATGAAGAAAGATACTATTTATCAAAGGGATGATGAGTTCCCTAACTACATTGAAAATATTATTAAGTACATTCTACAACATCTGGAATTGATTTCACCTATCTTAGGAAATACCTTGGTCTTTTACATGGCCAATATAGAATGGTCCATCAACATCATAATAGCCAAGAAAAACAATTAGAGTATGGAAAACATTATATACTATCATAGACACGTGCACTTTGACATTATGATCTGATACTCCACCTTTAAAAAGTGTTTCATCATGATGTTTTTTGTGATGTAGAATTTGTGGCCTTATTTGCAGTATCATGAGATATATCGGGTTTCCTGATAAGACCTACGAAATCATATCCTTATTCTCCCATTATTGATGGGATGATTGAAAAAATGGGTAGTGCTCATCCAATTTTTCAACATCAATTTGTTCCCAGATAATATTTTTAAAAGGCTAGGAATTAGAAAACTTATTGGACACACATCCAACTATTGATAAAATCCGTCTAGATGATGATATTATTGATGGAGTCATTCTCTCACTAGATCAGGTTGCACCATGTCAAAATATTCCTTTAGATGTCACCTATTTAATCCCAAATAGTATAACTCTCAATGATCCCAAGCATAACCATGTTGGACTGAGGATCATCTTCATCACCACAGTACCTGCCATCTTTTTGTACTCATTCTTGTTGTCAAAAAGATACACTGAAAAAGAGGTAGATTTCCAATCCCATATTACTAGTCTCCAGTTAGACCTCATGACGTATGTAACCTCTCTACATGTGATGGTATAATCTTAACTAGTAAAAAAACTAATAAAGGGTGAAAAAATTCTCATAAAGAAAGAGATAATAACCATACTGGAATGCCCCTATCAGCTGATGGCCAATTTCCCTTCCTAGAAGAAGGTGACCCATGTTCCATGATCACATAAAGGTAATGTTAATTAATTATAATGTATTTCAATATCTACTCTAGAACCTAAAGAGGATGACCTGATCATTCATGTGGATCACTGGAGGTTCATCACCCTTTCCACAAAAACAGATATGTAAATCATCGGCTTCCAAAAATCATGTGTATGGTCCCTTAAGTCCCCCACAACCAAGGAGGATACCAGTAAGGAAAGTACATTAATTTATTATATCTACCATGGAATTATCCAACCATACCATGCTGATAATTAAATAATTGAATGTTGTGTTTTTTAGTTTACCCTCTAGAGCATGCCTAACCTAGAGAAATACCTCCCAAAACACGGGCTTAATAGAATTTTCCTCTATTGAGTCAAAGAAAAAGAAAAACCCAAGATCACAAAAGAAGTACACAATTGATCTTGTGGTTCCCATCATGTGGGATTAATGCTATCATGAAACATTTGGAGGGTGGATTCCCTATGTCCTACCATTCTCAAAGATTTCATTGAGAATACTATTAGGCTTAACGCGTGTCATATCGATACTAATTTTTTATCAACCATTGAAGCTTCTCCACACTACAAAGTAGTCATGTCCCTTTGCAGTATGGTGACATGATGTTGTGGGACCATACCCAGTAGAAACAACTCAATAATTCTTGATCATTTTGACTACAACAAACCAATTTTCCAAATGGGCATATGTTTTTTTATCCACAAACAAGTAAAAAATTTAGTTCATGGTCAATTTCATGATATCCGACATCATTAATTAGTTTGGGGTGCCTCACGCTATTCTCTGAGACACCAAAATAATCTTCTAGGGTCCAAAGAAGAATAAATTATATTCCAATTCAACATCTATTCTAACCATACTTCTTTCAATCATGCATATGAAACAAGTTATAATAAGGCATTCAACAAGGTCATCCCTAACATATTGCACAAATAGCAAGGTATAAAAAAATTGGCATTCCAAACTCCTTAATTCAATTATTATATACAATGTTATATCTTGAAATTCCACTCAGGTGACCCCTTACTCAAGAGTGGATGGAAAAAATGTAGTATTAAACATTGAGGTTTAGTTTTTTTCACTATAAATAGATTTTTTACTAGTAGACACATGGATAAACGATATATGTTTGTCTACATGAGTTGTAATCACTAATGGAAAATAGGATTGAGCATTCAAAAAATAGAGGGTCACCCAAAAAGGATTTAAAGAGTGTTCAATAATAATTTTAACCATCACTCCTTCCTCTAGAAATGACATGGTTCTGGATCTCAAAACACTGATGATACCCAAAAAATGAACTGATGTTCGACCCCAAATTTAATGGACCTTCTGTAATCAATAAAGTCAATTCCCATTGAGAACAATACATGATCCCCATGTTTCAAGATCGTAACCCAACTCCCACCAATTCCATGTTTCTAAATTACTACTATTCAATAAATCATGGGTTTAAACCAATAATTTTAAACTTGGATCCATGGTCAATGATAATCGACCTTAAATTACAATACCCATGGTACAATCTCAATAACCCTAAGAAAATATTTATAGACCAAGAAATTTGTCCTTATACTCATTTCATCAGACATGGTATGAGATTTATATCCTTCTACTAGTTGTATCCATTGTTCGAGTAATATGATTTTAAACAACATTGTCCAAAATCCCTAGTGCATTTAATTAAACTACAATTTTACCCTATACAGTAATCATATGATTACTCACCTAAAAAGTGTGGGATGACTGAAAAATGAATATCCTCAATACAAGATGATTAACTTGTGCCTTAAAATGTTTTATAAACCTGATATTCTCTATGTATGCTATGGGATGATTCACTGTCCTTTCTGGATTAGACAACCCCAAACTTATGAAATCTATCCCCTACAATGCATTGATCTAAAACTATGTTTAGCTTGATTCACATTTATAGGAGTAAAATTATAACTCTTGGACAACCTTTTGTTGAACCATCAACTATTTCATCATAAACCCTTCCCTTTGGAGGGAGGTTACATTCACCATTGTTCTACCTTTCTCCCAACATACGGTCTATGAATTATGAATTTATTCTACATGTTATTTGTTTCTATGAATTTATGTGGTACGTGGGCCTACATCACCCTCTATTCATGTCTTGTTTAAATTAATACATTCCATGAAAATAAACATAGAACAAATATTCCCACATTCTAAGAATCATGAATTTAAACTATTTTTTATATTACACATGTCCAAACCTTAAAACCATAAACTATACACAGCTAGTTCGAAGATTGCATTGTGTGGTGTAAGAATGTTTCTGGAACTTATTTCATATTTGGAATCAATTATTTGGTACCACACGAACATTCATGTTATACCCACTCATGTTCCTAGATATATGACCTTGAACTACGTGCATCCACCCTCATTCACATGGATATCTTCATCCTTGGTGTTTTGTTAAGACAATACCCACACCACATTCTAGAACAATGTGTTACTTGATTCCCATTCCCATGGGATACATAGTTATTACTACGAAAAATTTCTTTAGTACCAGTCACGAATTTATAAAAAATCACCCATTACTCATAGTGATATCACTCCAAAATACACTTATGTGCCTCCAATTTAGGTATGGGACTCAATCATATTCCCCGACCCAATAGTGTATAGAGATGCCTTCATGTACCAACATGAGGAAGAAATGGAAGGGTATCTTAATGAAAAATACCCAAAAAAATCCTTCGTATTTGAAATTAAACAATATAATTACCCTATATATATAATTACCCAAAGATAGAAATAAATTGAAATTACATTACATATGTGGAATAATTAATACATGACAAAAACAAAATCCCAAAGACCATATTAGTTTAGTGTCTTTGGAAACTCATAAAATAATCTTCTAAACATGGTGGATGATCTTCAACATCTCCCATAAATATATTCCGTTTTTTTACTTACCTAAATACTTTCTTTAAATCCAGTTGAAAATAAAACATATAAAGGTTGAGCTGAAAAGATCAATAAGGGTAAAGATGGAGAACATAGAAAAACATATACATTTAAACATCAAAACATGAACATAAGGTTTAAACATCAAAATCGTGAGTCGGGAAATAAGTATTTGTAGTAAGTAAGGAATAGATAACAAAGGAACAATAATAATGATAAGTTAAATGGGAATAAAACATGTAATTTTGGGAAACCATTAATCACATGATATGATTTCAATATTTTCCAAGGAATTATATCTAAGACCATCATAGTGGAAAAAGTACACTACTGAACAGGGTTTACTTGTCATTCCAACCTTGTATTACAGAACCATATTTACCTTCGATTCCAGCCTGTCTATATCATGAGATATAAATATTTACCAAATTCATTGGAGGGAGATATAGGTGCCACCAATCTCATATTTAAATGATTCTTACGTGTTCCACAGAACAATCATAAATCATTTATCATAACCCAAAGAATAAAATGGTTTCCATAAACATAATACCATCATGACATAATCCATATAAAACAAATGGATATCATTTAAACATAATAAAAATCATACCATGTAAATAATAGAGAAATTATACTTGAAACATAAAAATACTAAATAATTTCATCTTAGATGGAAAATAGTTTTGATAAAACACTTGAAATGAATTCTTGAGGAAAATATACTTTCTTCCTCAAAATATTTTTCTTTTCACAAAATTCCACACAATTTTATAAGAAAAAGATTTTATTGAAAATAATCATGATATCATGTAGTGAAAGCATCATGAAAATAAGGTGTTATGAAATCGTAAAAATCAATTCTTGCTGTATAAATTAAAAAACATTATTGTTGTAATTTTTCTAGAAAAGTCCAATGGTACATCGTATGGTAAACAATAGAAATATTCCTTCCATTAATCATAGTAAAAGTCAAAATAGGGTAAAATGAATTTAAACATACATGGATGAATAATATACATTTTATAAAAACTTTTTGAGAAATCATGGACATGAATGTTGAACATAACCCATGTAAATACATACGAGTTAACAATCTCAGATAATAATGAGATTGGAATAATTATCCCTTACCTTATGTCCAATTTCATCTATTTGTTTCCGAGACTCTAGTATATTGGGTTTAAACATATAATTAACTTGTAAAAGAACCATAATAATATTTATGATATCATATATGATCACTTATGATTTTATATTACCCGTTCATTTGTCTATTCCTTGTTAAAGAATCATTTTTGGTTAAATAATTTCATTTATCGTATGTGTATTGAGTTGTAATAATTCTTATGATTACATTGATCATGATTAATTACTTCCAGAATGTAAAAAAATATTTATATATAATATATATTTAGAATATACATATATATGATAGATTGATAAATGGAATGAAATACACCGTTCATGGAGATGGTAGGTCGTATGTATGCATGAACTTTGTTTTCGTTTCCTTATTAAATTGAGTGGAAGTAAGTAAATAAAATATACATAAATCCAGTATCATTATTATTCCTTGTATTTCATGATTAATTATTATATATACCTTATAAGAATTCTGTAATGGTTATCATGGAGAATGAGTCTAATCGCGTGGTGGAGACGGTAATTTGTACGTACACACGCGCGGTTATTTCATTTTCCGTAGGATGGATATAAGGTTGAATATGGTAGTCTCATATTTATAATAACATATCATTATATTAATGATACTGATGTTATCAAATTGTAATGAAATATCTAAAGAAGAATAAGTAGAAGAAGAAAGAAACATGAAAGAATATGTAGAAGATATTACCTCTTCCTCGACGTGCCTCTTTTAAACTTCCTCTAAGGGCACTAGAGTTGGTCTTTAGAGAAGCTCACAACCACTATAATATTACTACATAGGTTGATAAGAGAAATTTTCAGGGGTTTTATGAGCTTCAAGGAATAAAATGGAGTGAAGAGAAGAGGGAGGGGTTCCCTTTTATAAGTGAGGAGAGGGGCACTTGTGGAAACCTCACAAATATTTATTTATAATAAATTCAGAACCCACTTAAAAACCTAAAAAAATCACTCAATTATAATATTAGATGAGATAGGATTGTAATATCAGAATGAAATAAAATTTAGACATGTTTTATGTTTTTTTAAACCTTATAATTTTTATTTATCCTTATTTAATCAATTTAATTTTATTTGCGGTAATAATATTGTAATATTTAAATTGTTATAAATACATACTTATGTTATGGTAATTTTCAATTATTTAGAGAAATTATTATATTTTAGACAATATAATATTTAATTTGTAATTCTTAAATTTTATTGTGATTTTTAAACAATTTAAAAATATGTTACTTTTATAAAGTATCAATAGTGTCAATTTTGATAGTATTCATTTATTTGAATTTATATTAATTCCACACAGAAGATATATTCGAACCAAAATATTTAATAGATTGATAACTTTTCATATGCACCTAAAAAATTCATCGAGAAAATTAATTTGTTCATATAACATTTATTTTAATATTTTTAAAACCATTTATTTGATATTTTCCTTAATAACATAATTACTACAACATTTCTGTATAATTATTTAATATTACTTTTTTGCATAAATATAAAAAATCAATACTATGATGCATATAAGTGTAATATTTTCAATAAGAATACATTTACTCGAATTTATCATCTTAAAATACCAACATTGAAATTGTTATATTTATTAAATTATGAAGGTGACAACCTTGACATCTTTAAAATAAAATAATATATGTGTTATAATTGCTTTTATAAGGTTACAAATGGTCAAAAATTAGACCATTGGATGATTATGGTTTACATTTAGATGACCAATAAGTTTTGGTTAGTTTTTTGGGCCTTTTATGGCCACTATTAGTTTAGTCAAAACTTTATTATTGATTTTTCAATAAATAAACAATTTCGGCTTCACTATTGTGTCACCATTAATGAGAATTATTTAATCCTTAGAAATTCTAAATAAATTCACTTTATTTATATAAATATATTAGCTTTCTGGTGACTATTTCTGTTTGATGTTTTTTTAATTTTATCACTAAATTCAAATTAGTACAATTATAAGATTTAAGAGAGTGATATGTAGTCACTTTATTTGGTTTTAATAATAATCATATCATATTCATGGTCAAAAGTCCATGAAATCAATATAATCCACCCCTTAGTGAATTGGGTCAACTTTTATTCATACAATATAAATTTTGAAGGTTTTATTGTAATTTAATATCTTATTTTTACCCTTAATTACATGATTTTCCATTAACTGTAGTAAATAAAAATTACCATAGTTACTATTCATAATATAAAAAAATAAATGTAAACTATTAACATAATTTGGACAAAAAAAATTCAAATATGAAATCTATTGTTCAAAATTCAAAACAGAGAAGATGTAGTAATTAATTTAAAATTTATCTCATTTTTAAGGAAACAAGATTCATAAGTTAAAACAATGCCAAAGATTTGAATATTGTTACCTATAATTTAAATTTAAAATTAATGATAATTACTTACATTATATTAAAGGGTAAAAATATATCCTATTTATACTTTAACACAATAAAAGTTTATAATTTATCCATATAAATTATCATGATGAAAAATGTTGTTTTTAAGAAAAATTTAGCAATTTTTACTATTCAACAAAATATGAAAGTTAATAGAAAAATATAAAACATTTATCCAAAGTAAATTTTTATATCATTATTAAAATGAATAACATTATTTTGTCAAATTGAACTTATAAACGTGTCAAAACTAGATTTAAAGTGGGTTCTCTTTCAAATGGAGGCAAACTACATGTTTTGAAAAATAATTATTTTACCTAAAAAATCTATTTTGTTCTCATACCATGTTCAATAATATGTTTAAGATGAATTATTATGTAATAAAATTCAAAATGTAGTTAATAATATTCATAATGGCTCGTACATAACAATATATCATTGTTTAGTGATACTCTATATTTCGTACAACACACAATATCAAGGAAGGTCGCTCTTGCGTGCAACAGAAGCCAAGAATAATGTCTGCCTATACTACAATCAAATATGGTGTTGTGTATTGAAAAAGATAATCTTGGTGTATCATATAACACAAGACATCTATGAGATTAAAATTAATATTTCTCATAAAATATTAGGGTGTTACCTTCTACCCCCCATAAAAAGAATTTCTCCCTCAAAATTCATCAGGGTTATAAACCATTTACTACTAGAAAGTTTCATTCATAGAAACCCACATCGTAAAAAGGAATACTAAAAATTAATTCTAAAAAAAAATCTATGAAATTTAATAGTTACCCAAATTAACTCATTAATGTGTTTCAACATAGAATAATATAGGTGAAAATATGGATATGGAAGAGTAATATAACCATCAAGTTTTGATGGAGAGTGGTAGAGAACATGACTAGGAAAAATCCAACAATCAAGAAGGCATAAATTTTTGATGATATAAGGTACCATATGATTCATCATAATTGAGGGTACTTGGTCAACATTTTTGGTTTTCACGATCCTTTCCATAAATTTGAAAATTTTGAATTAGAAGAAATAATTACTTGATTTTGGTATAATCTCATCGTTGGTCATTCCATGAACAATTTCCACTTCATATATTAAATATATGTAGTTGAATTTTTCATTCATGATGTGTTTTCAGATCGTGTGATAGAATGATGGGTCATTCCATATGTCTCAAACAAAGGGTTATCAAAAACTAATTAAATATACATAAGTACATATATGGTGATATTAATCGTATATGGTTCCAAAAACTGACTTATACTTCATCTATCATACCACGTAAAAAAACTAATTTCTACTAAACATGGACTTCTAGGTGATAAAAACTTGCCACACTTCAGTTGTTGGTTCGATTACCACAGCCTTTTCTGACACGACGGGATGTCGCCCGTCCGACGGGGTGTCCTTTTTTCTAACAATATACTATTATAACATTTCAGAAATAATATCAAAAAGTTAAAGCATTAAACAATACTATCTGATGTCCAACATAATCCATTCCAATATTTAGGCTAATCCAAAATACATTTGTCCAATCTCATAGTATAAAGAAAAATATTACTAGACTGGTCATCTACCAAGGATGTTAATACCATCATTTATCCCCCATATATCAGAAGATATATCTTGTTGGTCACATTAGAAACATGTGAATACCTTAATCATGTATTCTTGGAACATGAATTACCATAGAACCTTATTGAAAACACGAATGCTGTCCAAAGATAACTCTTTCCACATACCAAAAATCCAAGAAATTTTTATATACTCAAACCATGATATCACATTGTCCTTTTATCAATCACTAGCTCATTAATACTATCAAACATCTCATTATCCTGTTATCCCTTCATTATGTGCTTATCATCTGATTTCCAAAAATATATCAATCAAATTTCATGGTTACCGGAACCATTCAACATATAGTTTCAAATAATCAAGGAAAAACAATAGTGTAATAATCCTTATATTTTTCTTTATTCTATATTACCATACATTATTCTTGATAATCATGAAATCATTCCACAACCGTCTTAAACCACTGAATGTGCTTTATCATTTTATTACTCAACACTTCTTTCATATCATATATCATTTATAGTCTCTTCATCATCATCCTCATAAATACTACCCAAACAAACATGCTGATTCTCATCATGATATTTTCTCTTATGAAATTGGTTTGCATAATGCCTATATATTCCATATTTAAAACATTTAACCATTGTTGATGTGCAAGAAATACAATTATCCTTCTCCGTTGTGTTAACTGAACCTTTTCCTTTGAAATTACTGTATTTGTGTCCATCTTTTCCACACCCAAAGAATCATCCAGTTCCTTTGAAACGTTTTCCTTAATGCCTCTTCCGACATGATTTACAAGATGGAAATTGAAATTTACTTCCTCTATGATCATCAGGAAACTCCATCTTTTTCTTATTAGATGAGTCAGGAAACATACCAATGTTTTGATTATTGATCACTTCATGAGATAGCTGATTAGACATAAAAATGATGTTTCACCTTCCAACCCCCATTTCATTTAGATTCTCATGAATAATTTCATTCAATTTTCCATCATATTCTCCATTAACAAGAATCTTCCTTTTTCCATCTATTTTCTAAAACCCAAGAAAATAGTGTGAGAGGAAAAAATCATATCATGAAAACAACATAACAAAGGGGGGTACCTTCAATCTATAACATCATAGGTTTTATCCTAGGTTACTCAAGATCGTTATATTAATTCTAGGACTGTAAGCTATAATTATACATGACCTTAGGGACATCCAAAGACATACCATAAAAATGTCTCTAGAGATCTCACTAATGTTTTCCCATCCTAGTTTCCAAAGGTTAATTAAACCTTTTCTCTGACACCAACTATAACAACCCAAATCATGACGTACATAGACATTACATTACCGTTACGGAATACTTTATACATGAAACAAACAAAATCTTAAAGTCCGTATTAGTTTGTTGTATTTGGAAACTCGAAACAAAATCATGTAACTGTGGTGGAAGATCTCCAATATCTCCCATAAAGATCTTCCCTTTTTGTTTCCTTACCTAAAACCTTTCTTTAAATCCACGTGAAAAGAAAACATATAAAATCTTAGATCAAATGATCTGTAAGGGTAAACATGGAGAACAAAAAAATTAATATACATTTGTACTTGAAAACATGAACATAAGGTTTAAACATCAAAATCTTGAATCATGATATAAATCTTGGTAGTACATAAGGAATATATCATAAAGGAACATTAATCTTGATAAATAACATGGGAATAAAACATGGAATTGTGGAAAACCATTAAGAACATGATATGATTTCCATATTAGCAAAGGAATTACTTCCATGACCATCATAGTGGACAATGTCCATTACTGAGATGGGTTTACTTGTCATTCCAGCTCTGTATTACTGAACTAGAATTACTTGTCATTCCAGCCATTTCCATCTCATGAGATATAAATATTTACCCAATTAATTGAAGTGAGATATAGGTCCCACCCATCTCATATTGAAATAATACTTACATGTGCCACAAAATAATCATAAATCATTCATCATAACCTAAATAATAAAATGGGTTTCATAAACATCATCCCATCATAACATAATCTATAAAAAAGAAATGGATATCATTTCATCATAAGAAAAATCAAACCATGTAAATTATAGAACCATTATACTAGAACTATAAACATACTAAATAATGTCATATTAGATGGAAAATATTTTTGATGAAACACTTGAAATGAATTCTTGAGGAAAATATCCTTTATTCTTCAAAATCATTTTATTTTCATAGAATGCCACAAAATTTTAAAAGAAAAATGATTTGATTGAAAATAATCCTAAAATATTGTTGGGGAAGATTCATGAAAATAAGGTGTTATAAAACTGTTAGAATCCATCCATGCCAAAAAGTTTAAAAAACATTATTCTCGTACTTTTGACGGAAAAGTCAAAAGTTACCTCTTATGGTAAACAAAAGAAAGAATCTTTCCTTTCATCAAATTAAAAGTCAAAATAGGGTAAAAATGACTTTAAACACACATGGAATAATAGTTAACATTTTATGAAAACATTTTGAGAATACATGGACATGGATGATAAACATAACCCCAATAAATACTTTTGAGTAAACAATCCCGGATAAGAATGAGTTTTGAATAATTATCACTTAAATTATGTCCAATTTCTTTTTTATGTATTCGAGACCCCTGTATAGTAGGTTTAATCAAATTGTTAACTTGTAACAAAACTATAAGAATATTAATGATATCATATATGATTCACTTACGAATTTATATTACCCGTTCATTTTTCAATTCCACGTTAAAACAATGTTTTGGGTAAAATAATTTCATTTTTCATAAGTGTTTTGACTTGTAATTATTCATATAATTACTTAGATCATGACTAATTACATACAGAATTAAAACATGATCTATATATAATAAATATTCAGAATATACATATATATAATAGAGTGATAAATGGAATTAAATACACCATTCATGGAGACGGTATGTTGTACGTACGCATGAACATTGTTTTTGTTTTCTTATTAAATTGAATGGAAGTAAGTGAATAAAATATATATAAATATATTATCATTATTATGTCATATATTTTATTATTATTTATTATATATACTTTATAATTTTTCTGGAATGGTTAAAATGGAGAATTAATCTCATCACGTCGTGGAGACGGTAATCCATACCTACGCACGCGCGGTGATTTCATTTTCCGTAGGATGGATATAAATTGAAATAGGGTTGTTTCATATTTATATAAACATATCAGTATATTAATTATACTGATGTTATTAATTTATAATGAAACAACTAAAGAAGAGGAAGTGGAAGTAGAAAGAAACATGAATGAATCGATAGAAGAGATTACCCCTTCCTCAACATGCCTCTTTTAAACTTTCTCTTATGGCACTACAATTGGTTTTTTGAGAAGGAAATAACCTATATAATATTACTAGAGAGTTTGAAAAGAGTAATTGGCAGGGGTTGGCTGAGAGTGAAAGAATAAAATGGAGTGATGAAAAGAGGGAGGGGTTCCTTTTTATCAAAGAGGAGAGGGACACTTTTGGATACCTAAAAAATATTAATTTATAATAAATTTAGACCCCCCATAAAAACCTCCTAAAATTACTCAATTAAAATATGAGATGATATAGGATTGTAATCTAATCAACCAAAAAAATTTATGCATGTTTTATGTTTATTTTAACCCTTATCATTTTGATTTATTGTTATTTAAACTATTTAATTTTATTTGTGGTAATAATATTGTAGATTTTATATTGTTATAATACCTACTTATGTTATTTAAATTTTCTATAATTAGATATATTATTAAATGTTTGACCATATAATTTTTAATATGTAATTTTTAAATACTTTTGTGATTTTTAAACATTTTAATAATATGTTATTTTTATAAAATATCAATAGTGTCAATTTTGACACTATTCAATTATTTGAATTTAAATTAAATCAATACAGAAGATATATTCGAAACAAAATACTTAATAAATTCCTAACATTTCATATTCATCTAAAAAAATTCATGTATCACATTAATATGTTCATATAATATTTATTTTAATATTTTTAAAACCATTTATTTGATATTTCTCTTAATAAAATAATTACTAATCATTTTTGTATAAATATTTAATATACTTTTATGTTGCATAAATATTAAAAATAAAAAAAAATGATTCATATAGGTCTAATATATTCCATAAGAATACTTTTACCCTAATTTATCATATTAAAATCACAACAATTAAATTGTTATAATTATTAAATTATGAAGGTGACAACTTTGACATCCTTTAAAATAAAATAATATAAGTGTCATAATCACTTTTATAAAGCTCCAAATAGTAAAATATTCGAGCATTGGATGCTTATGGTTTACATGTACACGACCAATATGTTCTGGTTATGTTTTTGTGCCTTTTATGGTCACTATTAGTTTAATAAAAAAATTATTATAGATTTTTCACTAAATAAACAATTTTTGCATTACTATTGTGTCACCATTAATGATAATTATTCAATCCCTAAAAATTATGAAAAAATTCAATGATGTAGATAATTTTATTAAATTTGTGGTGAATATTTATGTTCGATGTTTTATGATGTTTACCTCTAAATTAAAATTATTACACTTATAAGATATAAGAGAGTGACATGTTGTCACTTTTTTTGGTTTTAATAATAATTTCATCATTTGCATGGTCAAAAGTCCATGAAATGAATCTATTCCAACCAATATGTTATATGGGTCGACTTTTATTCATCAAAAATAATTTTTTCACGTGTTATGGTAATTTTATAATCTTATTTTTACCCTTATTTACCCGATTTACCATTAACTGTAGTAAATAAGAAATACCGTAGTACTATTCATAATATCAAAAAAATAAATGTAACCAATTAACATAATTTATACCCAATGAATTCAAATATGAAATACATTTTAAAAAATTAAAAACACATAGGTTGCAGTTATTAATTTAAAATTAATCTCATTGTTAAGAAAATATTTTTTAAAAGTTAAAACATTTCCGATGATTGGAATGTTTTTCCTATGATTTCAATGTAAAATTAATAATAATGAGTTACATTATATTAAAGGGTAAATGTAACACCCATAGATTTTATGAGATAAATTATTTTTAATTTTATTGATGTCTTCTATTATACACTACACCAAGATTATCTTGTACTATATGCAACACTGTATTAGCTAGCAGTATACGCAACACTATTATTGGCTCGTGTTACACAAAATTTCATGTTCATTTTGTGGAGATTATTCTACGCAACATTAAGTATATATTTTGTTTAATGTATAAATGAAATAAGTATTTATTATGTTATACACAACATCAAACAAAGCATTCACAACACTCAACCCAGACTTGGCTTGCATTACACGCAATCAAGACCTTCCTCGATAGCGTGTGTAATACCCAATACAGATATTCACTAAACGAGATATTATTATAATATTATTGTGAACTAGCCATTATGAATTGTAATACCCAATTTTTGATATTTTATAAATTTTATCATACAAAATGGATTTCATTTTTGGATTCAGAATAACAAAATTAGCTTAGGGTGATTTTTTGGTATTTTTCTGAAAACATTCAATTTATGATGAATAGTGAAAACACTAGGTTACTATTTAAAAACAAACTTTTTATTTAAATAATTATTTACTTTATTTAAATTTATATTAGGGTAAAATTGATAAATAATACCTATATTGGTTCAATTTAATTCATTTGAGTCATTTTCTAATAATTTTATATAGTTTAAAATTTTATTGAACTTTTCACCGTGTTTTACCCACCTCATAGGAGAATTTGAAAATTTACATAAAACTTAATTTTACAGCTTCTCTGAGTGGAATTTCAAAAATACGATAGACATAGTTAAAATCAAGGTGGTAAATGTTGTTCAAAAAGATAAAAATAATTATTTTTGAATCGTAACTTTTTACTTTTATTTACGACGGTTAAAAGTAAATAGTGCAATTAAGGGTAAAAATGATATTACTATTACCCTAAAACATGTCCTAATTATATTGTATAAGTTTAATTCGACCAAAAACAACCTTAGGAATATAATATTAGCCTTTAGGTCCACATGGATTATATTAGGACACTTATTATTATTTCATTTAATGAATACTTAAAATAGATAAAATAAATGTTTAATAACAAAATCATTTTTAATATAGTGTTATATATAATATAAATTAGACTATAAATATTCATTAGATCGATATAAATATTTCCTACATAATTTTATTTTATTTAATTTTTTTTGATATTTAAAAATTTAATTTATTTATTTCACAATGACGATACAATAATTACCTTAGTAATGAAATATTAACATATTTGATGTTAAAAATACACAAATAAATGTAATTTGAGACTTTTTATGAATTAAACTTTTTTTATTGGTTAATATGACATGTTAGTATTGATTAAATTAACTTTTTTGAACTAATTATGTTGTTATGATTTTCAAAAAAATCAATTACCAAATAGTGTCTAAATTGACATAAAATAGTTTTTAAAATAAATATTACATAATTAATTGTTATAATATTCCTAAAAATATAAGGATCAGCCAAATGACTTAGATAAGGTTATATATATTATTAATGAACCACTTTTGGTTCTTTTGTCTTGTTATAGAATGTTTATTAACCATATAGTGTTAGAAAACAAGAACACACGACAAAAGATCATTTATTTAACTTCGAGTTAAATCTAAATGATAAGGTTAAAATAGTAACCTAAACTTGTCTGAAACCTATTTGTTGAGAGTATTTCTAACCATAAACACTATATCTTTGAAATAAATCAATTTGGAGCTATTATAAACCGAATATGACTTTATTATAAAATAATATTTTATGTTTTTCCAAAGGAGACCCTCTCCTCCATTATAATAAGGGCACCCCTTCCCTCTTCTCTTCACACCCTTTTGAGCCTTGATGCTCGGCCAACCCCTATCAATTCCTCATTTAAACCTCTCTAGTTATATCATAAAGGTTTTGGTATTCTCAAAAGACCAACTCTAGTTCCCTAAGAAGGCGTTTTAAAGGGGAGCGTCGAAGAAGAGGTAATCTCTTCTACTGATTCATTCATGTTTAATTTTTCTTAAACTTATTCTTCTTTATTTGTTTCATCATAAATTAAAAACATAAGTATAACTAATTTACTGATATGTTATTATAAATATGAAACAACTCTATTTCTCCTTCTATTCATCCTACGAAAAACAAAATCACCCCACGTGTGTACATACGGAATACCGTCTCGACGCCGTGGTGTAAAATGTTTTTCCACAACCACCTTACATAGATGGTAATAATGATGTAAATAATAACTTTATATAGTTATTATAAAATCATACTGATTCTATGATATTATATCATCCACTCTAATTCAATTCAATAATTATGGGAATGATATCATCGCTCGTGCGTACGTACGGATTACCGTCTCCACGACGTGATGAGATTCATTATCCATGTTAACCACTCAAGAATGATAATAAAGTATATATAATGAATAATAATGAAATATATGACATGAAAAAGCTACTGGATATATATATTTATATGTCATCTACTTACTTCCAATCAAGATAATAAGGAAAATAAAACAACGTTCATGCGTACGTACGGCCTACCGTCTCCATGAACGGTGTATTTGATTTCATTTATCTATCTATTATATATATATATACTGAATATATATGATATATAAATCATTATTTGTATTCTGGAATTAATTAAATCGTGATATAATTAAAAATAATATCAAGAAGAAGAATTCCAAACACGTACGATAAATAAAACGATTTTACCCAAAACGCTACTTTAACATGGAATTTACAAAAGAACAGGTAATATAAAGACATAAGTGAACCATATATGAAATAATAAAAATGAATACGATTATTTAATAAGTCAATGTCATTATTTAAATCATTTTACAAGAGGTTCGGATACGTACAAATCATATCAGACCTAAGGCAAGGGATAACTTTTCTAATTTTGTTTTTATTCGATATTGTTTATTCGTAAGTATTTACTGGGGTAATATTTATCATACATGTCCCAATTTTATAAAAATGGTTTCATGTATGTTTAAAGTCCTTTTTACCCATTTGTGACTTTTAGTACTTGGTATGTAAGGAATCATTCTTTTATTTACCATATGAGGTACTCTATGACTTTTCTGGGAAAATTACGAGAAGAATGTTTTTTTCACTTATACGACATGAACCGATTTTTACGGTTTTAAAAATCCTTATTTTAATGAAGATTACTCTTCAATATTTCATAACTATTTTCAAAAAATCCTTTTATTTTAAAATTTCATGTCATTTTGTGAAATGGAATTGATTTTGGAGAAGAAAGGATATTTTTTCAAGAATTCATTTCAAATGTTTTGTTAAAACTATTTTCCATCTAAGAGGACAATATTTATAATGGTTATATTTCAATTATAATGTCTCTATTATTTATATGGTGTCACTTTTATTATGATGAAATGATATCCATTTGTTTTATATGGATTATGTTATGATGGGATGATGTTTATGAAACCCATTTTATTATTTGGGTTATGATGAATGATTTATGTTTATGTTGTGGCACACGTAAGAATGATTTAATTATGAGATGGGTGGGACCTATATCTCCCTCAAATGCATTGGGTAAAGATTTATATCTCATGAGACAAACATGGCTGGAATGACAAGTTAATCTGGTTTAGTGATACATGACTGGAACGAGGAGTGAAATCGGTTCAGTAAGGGACATTGTCCACTAAGATGGTCTTGGAAGCAATACCGTGGCTACTGTAGAAATCATATCAGGTTATTAATGTTTTTCTAAAATTACAAGTTTTATTTCCAAGATATTTTATAATGATTGATGTTCCATTGCGATCTATGCCTTACGTACTGCCATGTTTTATGTCATTGCTCAAGATTTTGATGTTTAGACATTATGTTATTGTTTTTTTGTTCAAATGTATATGGTTTGTTTTATTTTATCCATGATTACCCTTACTGAGCATTTGAGCTCACACTTTATATGTTTTCTTTCCCCCAGGATATAAAGAATGGTTTACGTAAGAAAACTAATGTGGAAGATCTTTATGTGAGATGTTGAAGATCATTCACCAAGACTAGAAGATTATGTTCCGAGTTTCCAAAGAAACTAAACTATTATGATACCTGAGTGTTGGTTTTTGTTATGTATTAAGTATTCCTCAAAAGTAATGTAATTTCCATGTACGTAAAGATTTGGGTCTCTACAGTTTGTATCAAAGGAAAGGATTAGTTATCCTTTGGAAAGTAGGATGTGAAAACTTTAGTGATATTCCTAGTGATATTTCTAAGGTATGTCTAGGGATGTCCCTAAGGAAAAGTATAAGTATAGGTTATAGTCCAAGGATTTTGGTAACGATATTAGAATTAAACCCAAGATGTTAGATAATGAAGTTACTCCCCCTTTATTATGTTTTTTCCCTAGCATGATTTTGGCCTCTCATAGTACTCTTTTTGGGTTTTAGATGATGTATGGAACCCGAAGGAACCATGCTGATCAATTTAATGGATAATGCAATGGTTGTCCTCCGAAACAAACCAAGGTTATGGGAGATAGAGTGAAGAATCTTAATGCAAATCTTATACAAGCTATGAATCATACTGCACTTCCAAAAGAGCATACAAGGGAACAATATTCTATTGAGTCCTTCATGAGGAAACATCAACCACCTTTCAATGGGTCTTCTGATCCACTTTTTGATGAACAATGGATCAGTACCATTGGAAAGTCATTTTCTATACTTCGCTATTTAGAACATGAAAAAGTCATTCTAGATATTTACCATTTAGAAGGTGAAGCAGATCAATGGAGGACTCCAATAAAGAATATGAGGCCCCAAGATGAAATTGAATCTATGGAATGGGATGAGTTCAAGAACATATTTTTCAATAAGTACTTCCCTCGTATTCTTCGAAAAATGATGGAAAAGGATTTTTTTGAGCTTAAGAACAAATATGATGAATCTATTTGTATATATGAAGCGAATTTTACAAGGCTTACAATTTACACATTCGGCTTTATCATCCAACCTAAAATTGAAGTTGATCGATTGTTCAGTGGCTTAAAACCAAGTCTTCGAAGTGCATTATCTATAATAGATTTCAGTAGCTATGAAGAAATTGTGTGTTGTGCTATCAAGATAGAAATTTATTTTGGTGTTACATATCCATATCATGGTTTTGACAATAAACCAATGATGGAGTTCGAAAAGAAATCCTTGAATAATTGTGAAACGAAGATGCATGTTTCTTTATGCTCAAAGTGTGGAAAGAAGCATGGTGGAGATTGTCTTAAATGGACTAGAAAATGATTTAAGTGTTGAAAAGAAGGTCATCGAGCATCTGAGTGTCTAATTAATGGAAAAAGGGATGCTAATGATGTGAATAATAAAAAGACTGTAGAGAACGCACCACCGACACTTCAATGCATCAAGTTCAAGGAATTGGAGCATTATGCTAATCAATGCCCAAATCCAAGGGTTGAAGATGATCAACGTGAGAAACCTCTTAAGAAAAGGATAGGGGGAATTCAAATGCGATCACTATTTGTAATGTTGAGTATAAAAATGATGTTTTGTAATGATTATGTTTTTATTTAATGGGATTTCAAAATAGTATCATGGAATCTCATTTATGGAATCATGGAGTTGTGGAATATCTCTGTATTATTTTTTGATAATTATATGGAATCGGTAACCATGAAAAGTGATGGAAATATTTTTGGAAAGTAGATGATATGCGCATAATGAAGGGATAAAAAAATTAAATGAGATCATGAATAATATAAGGACAAAGTTATATCATGGTTTGAGTATATAAAATTTCTTGGATTTTGGTATGTTGAAAGTGTTAAATTTTGACAACATTCTTGTTTTCAGTAAGGTTCAATGGGTATTAATTTTTAAAAAAAAATACATGATTAAGGTATTCACATGTTTTTAATTTGACCAACAAGATATAGCGTATAATATATGGGGGATAAATGTTGGTATTCACATGCTCGGCAGATGACATTTATAGTAATTGTTTTCTTTATTCTATGATCTTGTACATAAGTATTTTGGATAAGACTAATGATTGGAATAGATTATGTTAGACATAAGTTAGTATTGTTTAAGGCTAGAACATTTTCGCTATTATTGATGGAATTTTGTAATAATGTAGCTTTAGAAAAAGGACAACCTGTAGGACGGGTGACAACCCATCATGTCGGTCAAGGATGTGGGAATCGACCCCACAACCGAAGTGCAACATGCCTTTATCACCTACAACTGGCCTACAGGAAGTCCTTGGTTAGTAGAAACTAGTTTTAATATATTAATCAGTATGATATATGAAGTATAAGTCCATTTTAGGAACCATATGTGATTAATCTCACTATAGATAGACTTATGTATATTTGATATCATTTTTTAACCATTTGTTTGAGACAGATGGAGTGACCCATCAATCTATTACATGATCTTCTAACACTTCATGAATGAAAAATTCAACTTCATTTATTTAAGAGACGAAGTGGAAATTGTCCATGGAACGACCAACGATGAAATTGTACCAAAATCACGAAAGTATTTATTCTAATTCCAATTTCTTAAAATTTAGGGAAATGTTCTTCAAAATAAAAAATGTTGTACTAGTGCACTTATATCTGATGAATTAGATTGTACCATAGATCATCAAAAAATTTTGGCTTTGTGATTGTTGGATTTTTCATAGCCATGTCCTCTACCACTCTTCATCAGAAGTTGATGGTTATATTTCACTTCCGTATCCATATTTCCACCTATGATCTCCTATGTGGAAACCCATTGATGAGTTAATCTGGGTAACCATTACATTTATTACTTTACTTTTTAAAGTTATGTTTTAGTATTCCTTTTACGATGTGGGTTTTTATGAATGAAACTTAAAAGTAGTAAATGATTTATAACCCCAACGAATATCGAGGGGGATATTCATTTTAAGGGGGGTAGAATGTAACACCACGAGATTTAATGAGATATATATTTTTTAATTTCTTTGATGTATTCTATTATACACTACAATAATATTAGCAAATACTGTTACACCCATCTTTTATAATTTATTTATTTTATTAAATTTCGTTGCGTCGGGTATTTCGGGTCGAAAACTAACTTAAGATTTCGAGTTCGTTGTGTTTGGGCCTTGTTTGCGTCAAGCGCAATGTCGTCGAAGCTACGCAACCTCGCTTGGGTCGTCGCGCAGCCCCACCCGATTCGCCGCATGCCTTGCCGATGTTTAATTAATGAAAAAAATGAATAAAAAATTGTTTCGATAATAATAATCATAATAATGTCATTGAGATTATTATTATTATTATTATTATTATTATTTCTTTAGTTTTATTTTTATTATTATTAGTTATAAGGATGATAATTATATTTATGTTATTGTTTTTACTCCAACTATTATTTTAATTGTTAGTTTTAGATTAATATTATTATTGTTTTTATTATTGGGTTTGAGTTTGTTTTAGTTTTTATTTAGTTTTCTTTTTATTTTATTCTTTTTTCACTTAATTTTTTTTTCTCCCCCATGGTTAGGGTTTCGGTGGACCCCCCCTTTCTTCATTTTTTCCCTTCTTCTCCTTGTGCAGCGCATCCTGCTACTTCCTCTTCGTTTGCGCAGCCTCCCCTTCCTCTCTATGTGGTATCCTCCTTCTGGAGAACCCCGACGCCCCCTACTCATGCTCCGACTCCCACGTCCGGCCACCCCATCCTCCTGTTACCCGCACCGCACACTCGCCCGGACCCCAGCCCTACTTCCCCGGGCCTCCTCCCATCCCAGGTCCTGCTCGTATGGCTCCCCTTTAGGGCTGGCCCAACCCCTCCTATGACCTTGAACCCCACTGGATCCCCCCTTCCACCTGGAAATCCTATCGCGACCCTACCCCGCATCCCATCTGGTTATGTGTGATGCACCCTCCCCCGGCCGACCCCCTATGCGCTGCTCCCTCCTCAACCAAACCATCGTCTCGCACCCCTACTTTGACCAGTCTGTGCCATGCTGCAACCCCCCAAGACCAACCTTCCATCCGGCAACAACAACTCCCACTGCAATTTCCCCTGCTGGCCACACTGTGGTACGACATCTCCTTCAAATTTTTTCACCCGACCTACGACTCGAACCCTCGTAGCAGCTTCCTTCCCCCTTCACCACAAGTGCCGACCACCCGGGTATCCCTCCTTTCCCCTCCATATGGTTTTCAGTTAGGGTTTATTGTGTTTGGGGTTCTATTTTCAATTTTTTTCCAAATTCTTGTTTTAGGGTCCAATCGAGTTCGCATGTGGTGAGAACTAGGTGTGATTGAGGTTCCACACTAGAATTTGAAGATTTCACATTAATTTCCATGTTTTGATGAAAAGGTAGAAGGTTCTGCATTTAAACATTATTTGATGAATTAATTTTCTTGCTTAGTTAAATTATAATATTACCTAATTAATTCTTATGGGTGCAGATTTGATTATCTTGAAGATTGTCTTTGCATTATTTTCGTTTATCAGTATGTTTATGCGGTGCAGGTGCGTTCTTTGTCTGGAAACTTGTTTTGAGTCAATTTCTTGTGTTTGTTAATGTTTGCAGTTGGTGCGTAATTTGTCTAGAAACATATTTTGAGTCCGTTGCTTGTGTTTATTAAAGTTTGCAGTTAATTTTTCATATGTGCAAAGTGAAATGGTTGTTCATTAGTGTTTTCATAATGATTGTGTCTGTTTTTTGAAAATGTGTAAAGTGTTCTATTTTTGTTTCCGATGTGGTGTTGGGTGTGTTTCGTCACGAAAGAGGGTTGAGTTGCTATTGTGTGTTAAAGCCTTGTTATGTTTCTTTTTAAAGAAATTATTTACAATGAATTTAATATGATTTAATAAAATTATGAATGATAAAAAAATTTCATATGTTTTTAGTAAAATATTATCGGAAATGTAGAAATGGTTTTAACTGAGTTAGGTAATGTCTTTTGCCGTGTGTGCTTTGTCAAATGGTTTTCTGTGTGTGTGGAAGTGTCGCGTTGAGTTTATGTTGCACCCTGTTTGATTTATTTGTCTAAGGTTGACATGAAATGTGAAATTAGAACAACATGAGCACAAAAAGGGGAAGCCTGGGTACTAGTTGGGCGGACTAGACTAGCGAGCTAGTGATACAGGAGTGGCCCCGACCTAGTTTCACTTTGCAGGATTGATGCTTACAACACTAACTAAACATTGGATGATGAATGTATACCACTATGGTAGGAGGTGATTCCCTGCCAATGGCTCATGGACGGGAATGTATGATATGGTTTACCGAGATGTGAGGTTCTAGGGTTCCATTTATTTTTCTATTATCTTTAGGTCCTCTCCCTCTTTTGGTTCTCTTGGACAACTATACACCCACCATCGGCACACGGTGAACCTTTTGGGTTTTCGGGAAGGTCTGTTGTTTTCTTTGATGCAAAGGTGTTTTCTTTATTTAAAATGTTTTCTTTAAAAGTGTTTTCTTTCTAGAAACTATTTCTTTAAAGTTGTTTAAGCTTTACTGTTATTCCTTATTCTATCCTGCAAATGTATTTTTCATTTAATTTTTACACATGGAACCTTTTTATTGGGTGACATCCTACTAGGCTTTTGGCTCACACCATACATACACCTTCAGGAGAATGTAGTATTTGTTTCTTGTGTATTCCAGGTTGTGACATCGTGCTCAGTGATGGTCGTTCAGGTTGCAGTTGGTATTTTCATGCAGAGTGGTGTTGATGCGGCCTCTCTTTCCTCGGGAGGTTTGAGTAAGATACATAGTTTCCGTTGACGTCTTTTCTTTTTAGTTATTTGTTGGAGTTGTAGACTTTAACCCTCTTTATAGTTTAATGGCATGTTTGGTTGCCTTTTTCCAAATTCAGTTTATTTATCTTGTTAGTTGTTTTTCTGTCTTTTATTTTTACGGGTAAATTATTCCCAAAAAAATTATTGGTTGATACCCTGGCACTTGTGCCAGCCCGTGGGGATTGGGAATGCCCTTCGGGCCATGTCGCGGACTGGGTTGGGCGCCAGGTCAGATGGTGACCCAGCCTGGTTCGTGACAAAATGGTATCAGAGGGGAAGGTTTGCGCTCTTGAGTCGTTTTCATTTAGGATAGAGTCATGGTATACTTGAGTTAAGGTTGTCGGGACTCGATGTTTTGGCTACGAGCAAGGTTCCTGGCCAGCACACCTCGTGGCAGGACTCGAGATAACAAAGTATGTTGATGTTTGTCAACATCATCAGTCGGCGTGGTTAATTTTGTTCACGGGAAACAAAAAAGGAGTAGGGTCAGTGGTCCCAATGAGCTTGAAGGGTCTGGCAAGCCATGTGGAGCTGGGGACGGTGTCCTAGAATACCCTCTGTGGTAGTGGCGTGATTAGCGTATGGTCGCCAACAATATGTTCCAGTCACCCTCTAACACTAGTTTTCTCTTCCACCATTCCTCATTTCTCTGTTTTGGAATTTGGGACATTTGGTTTTTGAGTAAAAATGTTTCGGTCCTGGAAAATTATTTCAAATGAAGCGCTTTAAAAATGAAATGGTGTGTGAGGTTTTAAAAGTGTGGGTTGGATGTTTGGTTCTGAGAAATGGAATGGTTTTATTTTTGTCCTTGGTGTTCTCATGGGCAACCAAATGCAAGGGAGTATATGGAAAAATGAAATCGTTAATGGAACGAGTGGATGAGTGCCTGGATGGAAATGAGGTGGGTGCCAGTGTATCACGGGAATATACATGTGCAAAGGCCATGGGACACCATTGGTGTTTGTGAAACCCACTGGGTTTTCTTATTTTCAAAATGTTTTGTTAAAGTAAAAATTTGGTGATTTAGTAAATGATGTTTGTGTGGTGTGTCCTTGTATTTCTGATATGCTGGATCTGAGCCGTTTTGAGCCGAGGATCCCTTCTCACTGATTTGTGTCCTGAGTTTGAATTCTTGTTTGTAAGTTGGTATGCAAGCATGTAGTTAGTAAATTCTTTTGAAAATTTCTTCGGTAATCCCTTACAGTGGTTCCCCCCTACACGTTTGGTGTTTTCTTGTGGTATTTCTGGACCATTGGACCATTTTGGTTGGGTCCATGGTTTTCATTCTTGTCTAGTGTATGCCCCCATAATGTGTTGAGATGTGATTGATGTGTGGCCACATGAAATTCACCGTTGGCCGAACCTCCAGTAGATTAGAGGAATATCTTCTTGGATTATATAATTTATCCAACCTATCATTTTTACAACTAAGCAGATCCTCTCATAGTGGAATGATAGACGCGATGGGAGTTGAAGGGATTTTTGGTCTTTTGAGCTGTCTGAGTCATCAGGCATGAATTTTGACGTCATTGCGTCTGAAGGCCCCCCCTTGAAAGGGTGAAAGGGATCTAGCAAGGAAGGATGATGGTGGTTTGGAGTTATCGATACTATCTGAAGTCTTGAAAGGCCTATAGTGCTTTCATCGGCCGCATGTGTCAGGTCTGCTGACGTCTTGCAGCGTGAGGTCCCTTTGATAGTCAACGGTGGTTTGGAAGTGGTAAAGGAGACTCTAGTGGGAAAAAGGTGGAAGCAACCCTAAGTTGTTGGTGCAGTCTATCATTCTAAATGACCTTTGGTCTTTGGTTTGTTTCGTTTAAGGAAAGTTTCATGTTCAACTACTAGTTTGGAAGACCCAGTCGTATGAGGCTGCTATGGTCGTTTGCAGGAATCACGTGTTATCCAAGACATAGTTTAAAGTATTTATCAGCGTAATGTTTCCCTAGATGGTAATGATCATGCTCGGTGACGAGTTGTGGTTTCGTTTCCTTATTCAGTGTGGAAAAGGGTGATGCACATGCACCATTTCAACTCAGGAGTTAGTGATTGTTCCGTGTATGATTAATTGGATGTCCTAATGTGTTTTGTTTTCTGGTGTTGTCTCGGTTGTAGTGTGGTTGCGTGTGACACCAAAAGAAGAATCACCATTTAGGAGTCTTAAATACCTAACTTCGAGGCAATAGATTCTTCAAACATCAGGGCTCCAGCCATAGGCCTCGGAGCGAAGCTGGCGCGTGGTCAGGAACCCCGAGATTGTATGAAACCCCGACTTCATTTCTGTCATCGGTGTTGAAAGTGAAACAACTTATTTTTTTTCTATTGTTGTATCATTTCGAATGAACCGTCTGGTTGTGTAGGGTTTTGGTGACTATGCGGAGGCATGTCTGCCTCGACGCCTTAAAGTCTTGGGGGTTGAGTCCCACTGGATGCAATCACTTTAGTGGTTCTTATGGGAGTCTGTTGGGTAAATCTGTCTCATATTTGAATAATTCTCATCCATGAATGTGGAAATGATGGTTTGTCATGGGTCATGATTTTGACGCCCCGGTAGTTGGGCCCCTCCCTCCCCGACCCTTGTGGTGGGGTGTTTGGTCACCATCAAGAATTTTTCAATGTTCCGAATCCTTTGTTCATTCTAATGGCGGTGAGACCCACGGTGGGTCTCACGCAAAGGTGTCAAGAATAAATCAGGGTTGGCCTTTCCTTAATGGTGGGGGGTCCGCCCGAACCTCCCCATGTTGGTTTTCTAGTCTCGTCTTGGGTGTAGATAGGTTCTTAATGGTGGGGTGACCCACATTGGGTCTCACACGAATGTCTCTAGAATGAATCGGTGCTGGACATTTCTTTAATGACGGGGAGTTTGCTCGAACCTCCCCATGTCGGTTTTCCAGTCTCGTCTCGAGCGTCAGTGAGTTCTTAATAGTGGAGAGCCCCTCGGACTTCCCCATGTTGATATTTTGCTTCTGTTTTTAAATATAGCTTGGTGATAAGTGATAAGAGTGTTCCTTGGACGTGGTCTGACCTTGTCTGTTGATTCAAACTACTTGAGGAATTTCGTCTTGTAAAATTTGTTTTCTATGGTTGCGAGGGCTCCTCTTCATAAACAATCAACTGGAGGTTTTTCAACTCCTTGGGGAAAGTAACAAATATCAAAAAGTCTTCTTACGCATTTCTTGAAGATGTTTTTGAGTCACTTTCTCTGAGAACGATACTTTTCCCTCTCATTGCTTTGTGTTTTTGAGGATCCCCTTTTATCCTTAAGGGAGTGTGGTTTTCTGTTTTGGGGTTTGGTCCTAGTTGTGGCTTTCCGGGGACGAAAAGCTTTATGGTGGGGAGAATTGTCACACCCAAATTTTTAAATTTATTTATTTTATTAAATTTCTTTGCATCGGGTAGTTCGGGTCAAAACATGACTTATGATTTTGAGTTCGTTGTGTTTGGGCCTTGTTTGCATCCATCACAGCACGGTTGAAGCTGCACGGCCTCTATTGGGTCATCGTGCGGCCCCGCTCGATTCACCGCACACCTTGCCAATGTTTAATTAATGAAATAAAATGAATCAACAAATTTTTTTATAAATATAATCATAAAAATGTCATTGAGATTATTATTATTATTATTATTATTGCTTTTGTTTTATTATTATTATTATTAGTTTAAAGGATGAAAAATTTATATATGTTATTATAATTAAACCAACTATTATTTTTATTGTTAGTTTTAGTTTAATATTATTATTGTCATTATTATTGGTTTTCAGTTTGTTTTAGTTTTTATTTAGTTTTCTTTTTATTTAATTATTTTTTCACTGTAATCTTTTTTCTCCCCCTTGGTTAGGGTTTCGGCGGACCCCCCCTTTCTTCATTTTTTTCCCTTATTCTCCATGTTCGGTGCATCCCGCTGCTTCCTCCTCCTTTTCGCATCCTCCCCTTCCTCTCAATGCGGCCTCATCCTTCCGGAAAACCCTGAGGCCCCCTGCTCCGGCTCCAGCTCCAATGTTCGGCCACCCCGGCCTCCTGCTACCCGCGCCACACACTCGCCTGGACCCCAGCCCGGCTTCCCCTGGCCTCCCCCCTTACTAGGTCCTGCTCGCACGCCTCCCCTTTAGGGCCAGTGCCACCCCTCCGGTGACCTTGAACCCCATCATACCCCCTTCCCCCTGGAAATCCTGTCACGACCCCCCCCCCTTCTCCTCTGGTTCTGCGCACTGCACCCTCCCCCGCCCAACCCCATGTGCGCTGCTCCCTCCTCCGTCGAACCACCGTGTCGCGCCGCTACCTTGGACAGTCCACGCCGCGCTACAACCCCCCGACCAGCCTTCCGTTCGGTGAAAACAGCTCACGCCGCACATTCCCCTGCTGGCCACGGTGTGGTCCGGCATCTCCTTCCCAATTTTTTCACCCGGCCTGCCTCCCAAACCCTCGCATCAGCTTCCCGCTTCCTTCAACACAAGTGCGGACCACCTCGGAATCCCTCATTTCCCCTCCCTAGGGTTTTCAGTGAGGTTTTATTGTGTTTGGGCTTCGATTTTCATTGTTTTTGTCCAAATTCTTGTTTTAGGGTCCAATCCAGTTCGCATGTAGCACGAACTAGGTGCGATTGAGGTTCCACAAAAGAATTTGAAGTTTTCACATTAATTTCTGGGTTTTCACGACAAGGTATGTGTTTCTGAGTTTAAAAAATATATAATTAATTAATTTTCTTGGTTAGTTAAATTATAATATTACTTAATTAATTCTTATGGGTACGGATGTGATTATCTTGAAGATTGTCTATGCATTATTTTCATTTAGTAGTATGTTTATGCGGTGAAGGTGAGTTCCTTATCTGGAAACTTGTTTTGAGTTGTTTCTAGTGTTTGTTAATGTTTGTAGTTGGTGCATTCTTTGTCTGGAAACTTATTTTGATTCATTTTCTAGTGTTTATTAATGTTTTCAGTTAATTATTCATATGTGCAAAGTTCAATGGTTGTGCTCTAGAGTTTTCATAATATTTGTGTTTGTTTTTTGAAAATGTGTATAGTGTGCTATTTGTGTTTCCGATGTGTTGTTGGGTGTGTTTGGTCATGAAAGATGGTTGAGTTTCTTTTATGTGTTAAATCCTAGTTATGTTTATTTTTAAAGACATTATTTACAATGAATTTAATATTATCTTATAAAATTATGAATTATAAAAAAATCTCAAATGTTTTTAATAAAAAATTATTTGAAATGAAGAAATGGTTTTAACTGAGTTTGGTAAAGTCTTTTGACGTGCATTCTTTGTCTAATGGCTTTCTGTGTGTGTGGAAGTGTCTCTTTGAGTTTATGTTTCACCATGGTTGTTTAATTTGTCTGAGGTTGACATGAAATGTGAAATTGTAACAACATGAGCACAAAAAGTGGAAGCATGGGTACTAGGTGGGCGGACTAGACTAGCGTGCTAGTCATACGGGAGTGGCCTCGACCCAATTTCTCTTAGTGGGATTGATGCTTACAACACTAACTAAACGTTGGATGATGACTGGATTCCAATATGGTAGGAGGTATTTCCCCACGAGTGGCTCGTGCACGAGAATGTATGATATGGTTCACTGAGACGTGAGGTTCTAGGGTCCCATTACTTTTTCTAGTATCTTTATGGCCTCTCCCACTTTTGGTGCTCTTGGACTACTATACACCCACCATCGACACATGGTGAAGACATTGGGTTTTTCAGAAGGTTTGATGTTTTCTTTGATGCAAGGGTGTTTTCTTTTATTTAAACTATTTTTTAATGTTTTTTATTTCTAGAAACTGTTTCTGTAAAGTTGTTTAAGCTTTGTTGTTCTTCATTATTTTAGCCTGCAAATGTATTTTTCATTTAATGTTTAAACGTGGAACCTTTTTATTTGGTGACGTTCTATTGTTCTTATGGATCACACCCTACATACACCTTTGGGTGTATGTAGACTTTGTTTCTTGGGTATTCCAGGTTGTGACATCGTGCTCAGGGATGGTGGTTAAGGTTGCAGTTGATCATTTCATGCAGAGTGCTGTTGATGCGGCCTCTCATTCGTCGGGAGGTTTCAGTAAGAGTCTTAGTTTCCACTGTCGTCTTTTCTTTTTAGTTATTGGTTCAAGTTGTAGAATTTAAACCTATTTATAGTTTAAAGGCGTGTTTGGTTTACTTTTTCCAATTTCAGTTTATTTATCTTGTTAGTTGTTTTTCTGTCTTTTATTTTTACGTGTAAATCGTTCCCACAAAATTCTAGGTTGATACCCGAGCACTTGTGCCAGCCCTTGGTGATCTGGAACACCCTTCGGGTCATGTCGCGGACCGGATCGGGTGCCGGGTTGGATGGTGACCTAGCCTGGTTCATGACAAATACTATATGCAACACCGTAATAGGTTTCGGTATACGCAACATAATTCTTGGCT
Source organism: Viscum album (assembly GCA_963277665.1). Taxonomy (NCBI): domain Eukaryota; kingdom Viridiplantae; phylum Streptophyta; class Magnoliopsida; order Santalales; family Viscaceae; genus Viscum; species Viscum album. Next base: position 69,859,309 of record OY728126.1, read on the forward strand.
CGTGTGACACACAATTTCATGTTCGTTTTGTGGAAATTATTCTACACAAAATTAAGTATAGATTTTGTTTATTGTATAAATGAAATTAGTTTTGATTATGTTATCTGCAACACCAAACAGAGCTTTCACTACACACAGCCCTGACTTGGCTTGTATTACACAAAATCAAGACCTTCATCGATAGCGTGTGTAGTACGCAATACTATGTTTCACTAAACAAGATATCATTATAATATTATTATGAACTAGCTATTATGAATAGTAATACACTCTTTTTGAAATTTTATAAATTTTATCATTCAAAATGGACATATTTTTTGGATTCAGAATATCGAAATTAGCCTAGGGTGAATTTTTGGTATCTTTTTGAAAACTTTCAATTTTGGATGAATAGTGAAAACACTGGGTTACTATTTAAAAAATGACTTTTTATTTAAATATTTATTTATTTTATTTAAATTTATTTTATGTCAAAATTGATACATAATACCAATATAAGTTCAATGTAATTCATTTGAGTCATTTTATAATAATTTTAGATATATAAAAATTTTATTGACCTTTTCACCGTCTTTTACCCACATTCTAGGAGAATTTGAAAATTTACATAAAACATAATTTTACTGCTTTTGTGAGTGGGATTTCAAAAAACCGAGAGACAGTAAAAATCAAGGAGTAAAATGTGGTTCAATAAGATAATTTTTTTGGTGAATAGTAACTTTTTACTTTTATTTACCAATGTTAAATTTAAATAGGGTAATTAAGGGTAAAAATGCAATTATTATTACCCTAACACATGTCCTAATTATATTGGATAAGTGTAATTCAACCAAAAACAACCTTATGAATAAAATATTACCATTTATGTAGACTTGGATTACATTAGGAAACTTATTATTATTTTATTTAAGGAAGAGTTAAAATAGTTAAAATCAATGTTGAATAACAAAAACATTTTTAATATAGGGTTATTATTAAGATAAATTCGACTATAAATATTCATTAGAAATATTTATAGATTTATTATATAATGGTATTTTATTTATAATTTTTAAAAATTAAATAATTTAATTTTTTTATGACATAATGATGATGAAGTAATTATCTTATAAATGAAATATTAACATAATTGATGTTATAAATTCCCAAATAAATGTAATTTTAGACTTTTTTATAAATTCCACATATTTTTTAGGTTAATATGACATGTTATTATTGATTCAATTAAATTTATTCGAACTACTAATGTTGTCATAATTTTCAAAAAAATCAATTACCAAATAGTGCCAAAATTGACATAAAATAGTTTTTAAAACAAATATTATATTATTAATTGTAATTATATTCCTAAAAAAACAAGGATCGGTAAAATGACTTATATAATGTTATATATATTAATAATTAACCAGTTGGGGTTCGTTTGGGTTGTTATAGTATGTTTATTAACCATATAGTTTATGAAAACAAGAAGACACGGTAAAAGTTAAATTATTTAACTTTGAGTTGAATATAAATGATAATGTTAAACTAGTAACCCAAACTTGTCTAAAACCTATTTGATGAGAGGATTTCGACCCATCCCCACTATAGCTCCGAGATAAATCAATTTGGAGCTATTATAAATCCAATATGACATTATTATAAAATAATATTTTTTGTTTTTCTAAAGGTGCCCCTCTCCCCCTTATAAAAAGGGCACCACTTCCCTCTTCTCTTCACACCATTTTGAGCCTTGAAGCTCGGAAAAACACTACCAATTTCTCTTCTCAACCTCTCTAGTTATAACAAAGTGGTTCTGGTATTCTCAAAATACCAACTCTAGTGCCCTAAGATGAATTTTAAAAGGGGTGCGTCGAAGAAGAGATAATCTCTTCTACCGATTCTTTCAAGTTTCTTTCTTCTACAACTTATTATTATTTATTTGTTTCATAATAAATTAACAATATAAATATAAATAATATACTGATATTTTATTATAAAAATGAAAAAACTCTATTTCACCTTCTATCCATCCTACGGAAAAAAAATCACCACGCGTGCGTACGTACGGAATATCGTCTCCAGGCCGTGGTGTAATCTTGTTTTCCACCACCACCTTACTTGGATGGGTATAATGGTGTAAAGAATAACTATATATAGTTATTATAACATCATAATTATTATAAGATATTATATAATCCACTCCATTTAAATTCAATAATTATGTGAATGATATCATCGCTCGTGCATATGTATGGATTACCGTCTCCAAGATGCGATGAGACTCATTCTCCATGTTAACCACTCAAGAATGATTATAAAGTATATATAATGAATAATAATGAAATATATGAAAATATAAAGCCACTGGATATATATATATATATATGTCATCTACTTACATTCATTAAAGTCAATAAGGAAAAGAAAACATCGTTCATGCGTACGTACGACCTGCCGTCTCCCTGAACAGTGTATTTCATTTCATTTATCTATCTATTATATATATATACTAAATATATATGATATATAAATCATGATTTACATTCTGAATGTAATTAAATCATTATATAATTAATAATTATATCAAGAACAACATGTCCAAACACGTACGATTAATAAAATGATTTTACCCAAAACACTGCTTTAACATTGAATTTACAAAAGAACGGGTAATATAAAGTCATAAGTGAACCATATATGATATCATAACAATGAGTATGATTCTGTAATAAGTCAATGAACTTTTTTAAATCATTATACAGGAGGTTCAGATACATACAAATCATATCAGAACTAAGGTAAGTGATAACTTTCCCAATATCGCTTTTATCCGAGACTGTTTATTCAAAAGTATTTACAGGGGTTAAATTTATCATCCATGTCCAAATTTTCTAAAAATGGTTTCATGTATGTTTAATTTCATTTTTACCTATTTTTTAATTTTTTTTACATGGTATGTAAGGAATCTTTTATTTGTTTACCATATGAGTTACTTTTTGACTTTTCTGGAAAATGTACGAGAAGAATGTTTTTTTCACTTATAAATCATGATTGGATTTTTACGGTTTTATAACTTCTTATTTTCATGAAGCATACTCTACAAGATTTCATGACTATTTTCAACAAAATACTTTTCTTTTAAAATTGAATGGAATTTTGTGAAAAGAAAATGATTTTTTAGAAGAACGGATATTTTCCTCAAGAATTCATTTCAAATGTTTTGTCAAAAATATTTTCCATCTAAGAGGAAATTATTTAGCATGGTTATGTTTCAAGTATAATTAATGTCTCTATTATTTACATGGTTTCACCTTTCTTATGATGAAATGATATCAATTTTTTTTAAATGGATTATGTTATAATGGGATGATGTTTATGAAACCCATTTTATTATTTTGGTTATGATGAATGATTTATGTTTATGTTGTGGCACAAGTAAAAAGTCATTTCTTTATGAGATGGGTGGGAACTATATCTCCCTCCAATGCATTGGGTAAAAATTTATATCTCATGAGATAGACATGGCTAGAATGTAATGTTAATCGGGTTCAGTGATACAAGACTGGAATAAAGAGTGAACTCGGTTCAGTAAGGGACCTTGTCCACTAAGATGGTCTTGGAAGCAATGTCGTGGCTACAATGGAAATCATATCATGTGCTTAATGTTTTCCCACAATTACAAGTTTCATTTCCATGCTATTTTATCATGATTGATGTTCCATTATGATCTATGCCTAACGTACTACCATGTTTTATGTAATTTCTCAAGATTTTGATGTTTAAACATTATGCTCATGTTTTTATGTTCAAATGTATATGGTTGGTTTTATTTTCTCCATGCTTACCCTTACTGATCATTTGATCTCACCCATTATATGTTTTCTTTATCCCTGGATATTAAGAAAGGTTTTAGGTAAGAAAAAAAGGGAAATATCTTTATGGGAGATGTTGAAGATCATTCACCATGATTAGAAGATTATGTTCTGATTTTCCAAAGACAGTAAACTATTACGATCCTTGAGTGTTGGTTTTTGTTATGTATTTAGTACCCCGCAAAAGTAATGTAATGTCCACGTACTTCAAGCTTTTGGTCTCTATAGTTAAATTATATTATATTTATACTTTAAAACAAAAAAAATATAATAATTTAACCGTATAAATTATCTTGATAAAAAAGTTGTTTTTAAGAAAAATTTAGTGTATTTTAAATATTCATCAAAATATGAATGTTAAGAGAAAAATGTTTAAAATTTATCCAAAGTAAATTTTTTTATCCTTATTGAAATTAATAAGTATATTATTTATAATTGAACTTATGAATGTGTTAGAAACTAGGTTTAAAGGGGTGTGCCATCAAAAGGCGGAAAAACTTCATTTTCTTTAAAATACTTATTCCCGAAATGTTTATTTTGTTCTCATACTATGTTCTAGAATATGAGTAAGATGAATTATTATGTAATAAAATTAAAAATGTAGTTAAGACTATTCATAATGGCTAGTTCATAACTATATATAGTTGTTTATTGAAGCTCAATATTGCATACAACACATGCTATCGAGGAAGGTCACTCTTGCGTGCAACAAACGCCAAGAATAGTGTTTGCGTATACTACAAGATAATACAGTGTTGTGTATATCAGAAGCTAATATTGGTGTAACGTACAACACAATACATCTCAAAAATAAAAATGAATATTTCTCATAAAATATCGGGGTGTTATAATATTAATTTTTTATGCCTCATGTCACAAATATAAATTATTCTATATCCTCACTCGAGAAAACATCCCCTAATTAGATCAGTCTCTTACCACACAACATCCAAAAAATGTGTACGTATTAATTCCCATTCCCATGGGATATGCAATTATTTCTAAATATCATTCCCTATGTTTATCCCCTTTATTGACTCATTATCAAGTCTATCCATCCCCAACAAAATTTCATCGACTTGGGTAAATTATTTTGAGTTTTTGGTTGAATTGGGTAACTTTGGCCCTCCATTCAAATTTATTTTCAACACTTCCATGCAAAACTAGACACATTATGATACCTAAACCACATGATCCAATATCTAGTACATTGAACAAGCATATTCACTCATCATTAAATCAATATGACATTAAACATGTTTTTAGCCCTTTGGGTTGAGCTCTTTGACCTTAAACTAGTATTAGCCACAATCCAAGTGGTAAGAATTTAAACTGAAATCCCAAAATCCTTAGTAAATTGAAATAATTGGTAGAATTACCCTATATAAAACCGGGATGCCTCATATGATTAATATGGGATGCCCCAAGAAACAGACGTCCTTATCACATGACATTAAACTATGGAATTACCTCATATAAAATAAGGATGCCTCATAAGAGAAACATGGGATGAACAAAATCCAATGTCCTCATCACAAAAAAAATTAATCTATAGCCATACCACATATGAAACTGGGATGGCTCATAATATGAGACTAATAAATATCATCTCTAGAGAGGATTTCACCCCTCTAGTGTGATTCCCTAACTACACCACATTCTAGAATTACAAGTGGATTGATTCCCATTTTGAAGGGTTACATAGTGATGAAAATATATTTCATTCTAGTTCCACCCCTAAAATCATATTATATCTGGGTATTTACCCTTTAAGAATGGATTTATTCTTATTATTCAGCACATTTATCTAGTTAATTTCCACATGGGGTAGAATAACTCTTAGAGAACAAAGTATTCCCTTTGGGACATTCCCCACGTCCGCTTCCATGATTCACACTTTCTTCAATTTAGATAATCATCATCCTCCCAATTTGAATGGGCTCACTAATGGAAATTATTCCTAAACATAGTTCCACATTTAACATCCAGGGATCATGTCCTGAAGGATTCTCGATAACAAATATAATGTCCCATGTTTTGAACTTTACAACATTTAATCACAAATTTCATCTCCCCATCATTTATTGGAACGTATTTATTACCTTTGTTTCAAACATTATCAATAGTTTCTCATCACGCACAATTAATTCCCCTTTTACTATCCATGTTTCAGAAGTCACAATCCACCATAATAGGATATGTTGGTCTCATTTTTCCACTATTGTGTTCTCCCATACAAAAAATGGAGACTCTATAATTCTCCTTGTTTATTATATCATGAATGGTACAAATAGAATTAATATTTGGGAAGGAGTTTTACTCATGTTAGGTTGTGGTACACAATTTCCCCTTATTGGTCTAAAAAATATGACCTTATTGTAGGATCCCATGTCTAATCATTGTGACTTTAAATAGTGTGAAATTAATCTTAAGGATGTGTCAAGTGGAATCAGGCCTCATTAGCCCTCGTGGTACTCCAGAAGACCCTAACTTCATCATTAATAAATCTATCACATACCAATTGACCAATGTTTTATAAAAAACACTTGAACGGTCAATGGTTAAAAGCAATGTAAAATATTTGGATGTTTTTTTGCACAATAATTTCCATCCCATTGGGTTTAGATGTTGTAGTAGTCTCAATAATTCAATAATATCTCTATACACTCACCCATAATTTCTTGAAATAATTATATTGCTGTTAAAATTCAATAAAGTATACTTTTAATAGAAAAAATCCATTGGGTAAAAATGTAACACCCCGACCCCAGTTACCTAATGTCAGTGCATTATTTTAATACATTGGCATGATTACAAGGAATCAAGTCCCGAAGGACCAATCGATTTAGGAGTATTGGAAAATAGATTACATACATTAAATTTACATTACAATTTGAAACATAAAACATAATATAGATAGTTCTTTGAGAATTCCATTTTATCATGTAGCTTAACCCTGCATATCCATCATAATACACTTCTTGGAGTCATGGGAAAATAAAACATAAGAAAGGGGTGAGCAATGATGCCCAGTAAGGGTAAATAATTTAGTGGAAGCTATAAACCTTTTAAGGCAAGATGTGTAATAAAAACAATAGCCTTTTAAACATAAACTTGAACATAATATTGTAAAAATAAATGAAACATTACCATTTAAACATGCACATGGATATTCTAATAGACGAATAATCACATGTAATAACTAATTTCATAATGAGGGAATGTAGAACACCGAACATCATTACCACATAGTCAAGGACTCATGCAAAGACTACAATTTTTTTTTATCAAGGCCTCGGGCCAAGACACTAGTTTGTCTCATGAGACTGAACGATGCATTGAGGAGCTATTTCGGGCTCCACCCATCACTTACAAAGTCTACTGCATTCCTCATATGAATAGTTGAAACATAACATAAACATTCGTATTTAAACTAGAATATGAAATGTCAATACGTTAACAATAAACCATGAATGGTATAAAAATAGAACATCCACAGTCAAACATATCATAACTCATGCAATACAATAAGGAATTTCGTATTATAATAAATCAACCTCAATCAAAAATAATACCCAGTAGAGGATGCTGACATAGTGAAAAATGATGAGTAAAACTTTTTGAGAGAAATAACCTTTTAGTAATATCATTAAAAAGTCACAAATTTATAAAGGAATTAATTTAAAGGATATTTTTTAATCAAATTGTCCCATACCACATTGAATCTTTTTAAAAGAATTATCATTTCAAAACATTCATGTCCATATAAAAAAATCATTAAAATAATTTTGAAAAAATGGACATTAATTAAAAAGATTTAGAATGATAAAACATTAAAACATTTAAAATTATGATCATAATATTGTGTACCTTTAAAAAATCCTTAAAATATTTATTTTGAAATAATTTTTATGAAAAATGGTTATAGATGAAAAAAACGTCCCAGTAAATACTTACATATAAACAATCTCGGGTAATAATGAGATTGAGGAATTAACCCTTACCAATTTGGTAATTTATGAAACATAAACCCCATGAAAGAGGTATCATACAACGAATATTCAATTACATATAATTTAATGTGGATTACACAAAGAATACAATTGTGGGCAGTACATACACCACATAGAAGTTAATAGTGGCAATATGGTACGAATCTCACAGGAATAAGCAGTGAGATGAAAACCCGTTACCTTGTATTTTCCTTTAGTCGAGGGTACATTTAGCCTCATGTATGAAGACTATAGTATACTATTGAATTTTAAGAGAACAATATTAATATTTATGATATCATACATTATTCCTTTATGACTTTATACTACCCATTTAATAATAATTTACATGTTATATTAATATTTCTGGTAATAATCGCTTTATTTATCGTACGTGTTTTAACTTGTTACTCTTGATTGTATCACATAGATCATGATTTAAATACTTCCAGAATATAAAACATGATTTATTTATCATATATATGTATAATATAAAAATTTATAATAGATGTATATATGAAATGGAAGACACCGTTTATTGAGACGGTAGTCCGTACGCACGCATAAATGTTTTTTTCCATTTTCTTATAGTATGGAATAGAAGTTAGTGAATAAGATATATTTAAGTACATAAATACTTATATATATAAATATATATATCTCTTGAAGCATTATCATGTCATATATTACATACTTATTAGCAATATGTATTTTTATAATCGTCGATGAAGGGTGAACTTGGAAATGAATCTCATCGTATCGTGGAGACGGTAATCCGTATGTACGCACGAGTGAAAATATGATTATTTTGATTTTAATATAATATATAATTGGATGGTATATAATATATACATAATCTTTATCATGTTATATTTATTATTTACATCAAATACACATCATTATTATTCCCATCCAAATAATAATTTATTGAATAACAATTACACCACGACGTGGAGACGGTAAGTCGTACGTACACACATATGGTGACATGTCATTCATAGGACAGATAGAATACTGAATATGAATGTACCATATTTATAATAATATCGCAGTATATAGGATATACTGTAGTTATTATTTTAGAATGGGAAGAACAAAGAAAGAATAAGTGGAAGAAGAAAGTAACTTGAAAGAGGGTGGTGAAATCATTACCTCTTCTTCGGGTTCTTCCTTTTGATTTGTTCAAAAGGGCTCCATAGGTTGGATTTATGATCAACCTAAGGCATCTAGGATGAATTTATGGAAGTTTTGAGAGTATTTGGACAAGGTTTGGCTGAACCAAAAGGCTTTGAAGGTGTGAACAATTGGTTAGAAGTTACGTTCTTTTATAAGGGGGAGGAGGGGCTCTTTAGAAAAAATTTAAATTATTAATTTAATATAAATTAATATTCGGTTTATAATGGATCCAATGTAGATTATTCAATGTATATGGTAGGGTTTGGTTGAAATCCTTTCATACAATAGATTTTATACAGGTTTGGGTCATTATATTAACCCTATCTTTTAGTTTTAACTCTTATTTAATTAGATTGACATTTACCATGTCACATTGTATTTTTATATTATATAGTTAATAAACATGATATTTACATCCAATAGACCCCAAGTGGTCCCTTAATGATACAACTATCATGATAAAAGTCCTTTGGTAGAACCATAGACTTTTAGTAATTGAATATCAATTAATAATATAATATTTGTTTTAAAAACTCTTTTATGTCAATTTTGACACTATTTGGTATTTGATTTTTGTGAAAATCATAACAGAATTATTAATTCGATAAAACATAATTAAATCAATACTAATATGTCATAATAACCTATAAAATTCGTGGAATTCAATAAACATCTCAAATTATATTTATTTGGATTTTTATAATATCAATTATTTTAATATTTCACTAATAAGGTAATTACTACATCATCATTAAACTATTTAATGTATAAAAATTATAAATAAAATACCATTATGTAGGAAATATTTTTCGCTTCCTAATTAATATTTACAATCTAATTTAGCTTATTTATAACCCTATATAAAATATGTTTTAGTAATTAAACTTTGATTTTAACTCTTTTAACTCTTCTTTGAATTAAATAATAACAAATGTACTAATCTAATCCAAGTGGACCTAATGATAGTATTTTATTCCTAAGGTTGTTTTTGGTCGATATACACTTGTCCAATAGAATTAGGACATGTGTTAGGGTAATATTAATATCATTTTACCCATAATTAACCTATTTATTTTTAACTGTGGTAAATAAAAGTAAAAATTTATTATTCACAAAAAATTATCTTTATCTCATTGAACCAAATTTTACTCCATGATATTAACCGATTCTCTCAGATTTTCAAAATTCATCTCATAGAATCAGTAAAATTATGTTTTATGTGAATTTGTAAATTCTCCTAGGAGGTGGGTAAAAGAAGGTGAAAAAGTTCAATAAAATTTTTACATGTCTAAAATTACTATAAACTGACTCCAATGAATTACATTGAATTTATATAGGTATTATGTATCTATTTTGACCTAAAATAAATTTAAATAATATAAATAATTATTTAAATAAAAATCTGGTTTTAAACAGTAATTCAGTGTTTTTCACTATTGATCAAAAATTAAAATTTTTCAGAAAAATACCAATAATTTACCCTAAGCTAATTTTTATACTCAGATTTCAATAATAAAGTCTATTATACCAATTTCAAAACATAGAAGTTGTATTTATTAATTTAAAATTAATTCCCGCAGTCAAAACAAAATGCGTGTTTTTAAGAAATAATAACTATCAATAAATTGACACATGTTTATGTCTGGTTTAAATGAAAAATTATGTCCAATGACCTACATTGGATAAAAATTTAAAAATATATTCTAAATATAATATAAAACCACTCAAATTAATAATTTATCACTATTTATTATTTCAATTAAAAAATTTGTTTTTAATTAAAATTTAGTAAACTTCACTATTCATCAAAATATGAAAGTTATCAGAAAAGTACAAAACAACACCCTAAGCTAATTTTGATATTCCTAATAAAAAATGAAGTCTATTTTGAATGATAAGATGTATAAAATTTCAAATAATGTGTATTACTATTCATAATGGCTAGTTTGATTGGTTGTGGTGTGTGTTAGAACTCAAAGTTGCGTACAATGCAAGCTACTGTTTTATTCAAAGAGAAACGTACCATGGAAGATTGGGGTGTTACAATCTCCCCTCCATCAATAAATTGCACCCTCACAATTTATGCTCGGTATTGAAAACATGGGGTTGATATTTCTAAATATCATAGTTGAAATCCCACAACAAAAAATGGATTAATGAGGCCTCCATTTAAAATAAAGAGTGGTAAGTATGAAAGTTACCAAAAATAACACACACTAGGATTCCATGTAGGAAAACATGGATATGAAAGAGAAATATAACCATCAATATCTGATAGAGAGTGGTATAGGACATGGATATGAAAAATCCAACAACCACAAAGCCATAAATTTGTGATGATCTATGGTACTATCTAGGACAACATTTTTCTTCTAAATTTCTTTTCTTAATGTTGAGGAATTTATTTATGAGATTGGATACATTCATAAGGTGATATACTTACTCTATAATTAGAGCTTTATTGATTACTAAATTTCTACCACAAACTCATCTTTCACTCCAAAACATAATACAACTCAAAAATAGTCTATTTATCCTAATTGTATAGGGTTCCAAATATAATGAATTTATAATTCACATATCATACCCTTTTGAAAAAAGAATCTACATTGTATAATATAGGGACTTCACATAGTCCAGTGGTAGTCGATAAATCCCAATCACACTATGGTTTAGTGTTCGACTCCAACAGCTTTGTCCGACGCGGCGGGTTGTCACACAATATGCGTGTTGTCCTTTTATAAAAATCTAAAAATAACCTTTCAAACTTAATCCATTCCAACAATTAGACTTATCCAAACTACTACTATCCAAACTCACAGTCCATAATTTACAAGGAAGTGAAACATAATAAGGATCCTTTTTTCCCCGTAATAGCACGTGAATACCATCATCATCTATTCTTTAAAACACTAAAACATCCTAAACTACCCTAAATCCTTATTGATTACATTCATGCTCCCTTATTCCTTATAGAATATTGGATATAATTCATCCATCCACAAATGTGGTAGACTCCAACAATGATGGAATATACAATTCTTTAATCAGTTTCAAGGTAGTCAAGAATATCCAATATAATTAACCCAAATCAACTATATCTTATTCAAAAATCAGTACATCAATATTAGGAACATATTAAGGTTTATCTTTCCTTAAACCATGTAATTTCAAAAAACATTAACTAACTGTAAAGTCAGTTTTCTTAGTACCATAAAATCTCAAATCCTCAATGAAATAGTACTACAGTACAATCCTTAGTTATTTCCAGAACATCATTGATACAACACTTAAATGAAATAATTCCAAAATAATAACATAAGAACACTAGTCATTCTTTTTTATTTGTGGTAGTATCATAAAATAATTATTATCCAATTGAATCATTTGAGAAATAGTCTGATGACTGGGACATTGGTTCACGTAGTGTCCAAACTCCTTGCAGATGAAGTATTATACATTTGAAACCTTTTTCTTACACTTACAGTCACGTACTTGGTGTCCTTTTTTCTCCACACTTATAACATACACCCATTCCCTTCAAGAATTTTCCATGGTTATTCTTTCCACAGTTATAACATATTGTAAAATCCTTCTTTACCTTGTTCCCTTTATCTGTCCTTCTCTCTACCATCATTTTCTTTTCTAGCTTCCCTTCAAAGCCCTAGGAATCTGACAATTCTATACTTATCTTTTCAACATATGATACTATTTCTTCATATTATGATAATACGTAGGAGAATATTTCCCTTCTAAATTATATATTAGGACCATGTATTATATGATCCTTCTCACTCTTTGGATCATGTGTATTGTTGGAGTTCTCATTCCTTCTAATGGGCAACATTTCTAAACAATGGAACACACTAGATTAGTTTATGAATAGGAATACCTAATCCCGATCATGTAAAAAACATAACATAAATTAAACAGTTTATGGATAAAATCTATAATCATAAAAATGTTTCCCTTGAATAATTAAATACTCATAAGCCATTCATAATGGTTTGTAATGAAAATGATAACTATCCTAAGCACATCCCCCAGGAGTAAAGTAACCAAGAGTGCAGCAAGGCCCGTTGTCATGCACCATTTCTCGTTCAAGTCTAGCTCAAAGCGGTGTTTTCGGGTTTTACCCCTAGGTACATCTGTGCCAGAGCCGGCTCTACTTTCTCGTATCCAGGAAGGGATGTATTTCTAGGAAAAATCACAAAATCTTTACAATACAAAAATTCTAGGAATTTCTTCTATACTAATCATCAAAGTCTAACTTACGGTGATGTGCTCTAATCAGAGTTTATCTAAATCTAGTTTCCATGGATATTGCTAAACTTCCTCTGATACCAACTGTAACACCCCGACCCCAGTTACCCATAGTCGGTGCATTATTTTATTACATTAGACTAATTACAAGGAATAAAGTCCCGAAAGTCTGATCAGTATAGAAGTTTTTGAAAATAGATTACATAAATTAACATTACATTACAATTTGATACATAAAACATAACATATATAGTTCAATGAGAATTCCATTTTTCCCTATAGCTTAACCCTGGATATCAATCATAATACACTTCTTGGAATCCTAGGAAAATAAAACATAAGAAATGGCTGAGCTTAGATGCTCAGTAAGGGTAAATAATTTGGAGGAAGCTATAAAAATTTTAAGGCAAGATTTTTAATAAAAACAACATCCTTTTAAACATAAACTTGAATATAATATGGTAAAAATAAATTAAACCTTACCATTTAATCATGCTCATGGATATTCTTCTAGATGAATAATAACATGTAATAACTAATTTCATAATGAGGGAATGCCTAACGCCAGAAATCATTACCACATATTCAAAGCATCATGCCAAGACTACAAATAAAATTTTTGTCAAGGCCTTGTGCCAAGACACTAGTTTCTCTCATGAGACCTACCGATGCATCGAGGAGCTATAGCGGGCTCCACCTATCACTTACTAAGTCCACTACATTCTTCATATGAATAGTTGAAACATAACATAATAATTTGTACTAAAACTAGCATACGTAATATCAATACATTAACCATAAACCATGAATGGTATAAAAATAGAACATCCACAGTCAGACATATAATAACTCATTCAATACAATAATGAATATTGTTTTATAATAAATAAACCTCAATCAGAAATAATATCCAGTAGAGGATGCTGTCACAGTTGAAAATGATGAGTAAAACATTTTGAGAGAAATATCTATTTTGTAAAATCATTTAAAAGTAACACATTTATAAAGGATGTAATATAAAAGAGATTTTTGAATCAAAGTGTCCCATTGATTGTACCATGATTCACTGTTTTATTCCACCCTTACACTGCAGTTTTAAACTAGTTTTGTAATGAATATTCCAAATATAATAATAAATTGCACTTCATGTTTGAATAAATCAATTAATTTTAATCAATATTATAATGGGAAATGTTACTTGTTTTTTTTGTTTCAATGTAGGTGGAGGTGATTTGGGGGGCCTTTGATGAAGCGGAAGAAAAATGAGCCAAAATTGCATGGATCCATGGACATATGTCCACTGTTTTGCATAGTACACGACATTCGTGAATCCAAATGGGCTGAAATTTGGTGGACCTGTCTAGAATTTAATAGGATACATTTCATATTAAGGAACCCAATGCTGATTCGGCTTCTATGGGTCCCATCCGAAATTATGTGTCTAAGACAACGAATTTGGACCATGTCAAATGAGGTGTTCTGTATTTTATCAATATCATGAGCTGTAGTTGTCTAAATGGTGCCAAACATTCAGCGAAGATAGTCAAGAGGTAGGGATAAAACCTTTATATTTTCTCCAATGAGTGATAAGACTGTATGAAGTTCTAAACTTGTGGTACAAGTGGATTGAAGATATCTGTGTGCCTAAAACCACATTCCAATTTTCCTATAAAATGGCATAATGGGCTCCCGATTTGCAAGTTCGGCCAAGAGGAAAGGTGCTTCCATTTTGGAGTACTGAAATAGTCCTATCAACATCCCTAGAGGTTTTGGAGGCTATGGGAGGTGCTACTTCAACATCTTCTTCTTCTTCTTCCCCTCACATGGGTTTCTAAACACCTTGTGATCACCCGGAGAGGAATGTGATGTAATCCCGAGCTTCAAAGTTGTATTAATTTGAATGAACTATTTAATTCCAGGTTGTATTTTGTTTTTCCTCATCCTCTATTTTTATTTTATTGAGTTATGTAATGGTATGTCATGCTCAACTCATATGATCATGTTTGGGGTTACCCATTCATGTGATCTTTCACACACCGTTCCCCACTTTCTTTCCCCCTTTCAATTGTGGTTCTTGGGTGATTCATATTGGTCAATAGAACTCACAAAAGGTCTATCAAATCCATGTACATTTATGTCATAGTATCACAATAAAATAACATGCAAACCTGGAGATCACATTAAATTCTTCATGTGTTTCCTTGGTGAGTTTCGGTTATGATGTCGAACACAAATCACCCAATCATCGGCAGTGTCCGGTGAATCATTATGTTTCTTCGACTGAACCCTAGGAGGTATCCTAGTATAATCATAGTAAAAATCTGGTTCTAGGTGGTACAAACCAAGGATTAAAAGATCATAACCCCATCCCTTGAAGCGATGAAGGATGAGCATCATGAGACTTCCTAGGGTTCATCACGCTTAATCAATCTTGTTCATTTCTAATTTGTTTTATCACTTTCATTTTCTATTTTCATCATTAATCATAAAACTTCCAAGTTTCAAAAAACCTAATCCACCTTATACTTTCTTAATCAGAACCCTCTTTTTAAATTAATGATCTAAGGCTCCGTCGTGAGATGACCTAGGGTTGATGCTATACTGCAGAAATTCTAGTCAAAATTAAACCACTAATTTGACGTGCTCGACAACGCGATCAAATTTTGGTGTCGTTTCCAGATAGCCAAGATTAATTTTTTCTTTATTTCATTTTATATATTTATTTTACTTCATAATTATCAATCTTTTAAATAACCCACCCCCATTTGATTGTTTTTTGTTTTGGGTTTTGTCTTTATTTTTGGTTATTTTTGGTGTGTTCTTTATCTCTCTCTCTATCTTCTTCTCCATCTCCCTATATAAATCTATAGTATAAAATTCTATTATTCTTTCAACCTTCTTAAGTTTATCTTTTATCCATATTAAATAAAAAAATAAACACAACAAACAAACAATCAATCAAACTAGACATCAGTGTTGCATGACAATATCAGGTAAAGAAACACTACTTGAATTTGATCCTGAAATCGAAAAGTCACTTCACACACAAATCAAGGAATATAAAGAAGTTCAATCAAGTAACATTGTGGAACCCCATTTAGAACCTCAAGCGGTTCTGAACCAACCCATAATTAAACCCAATCAAACC
Organism: Viscum album; assembly: GCA_963277665.1. Taxonomy (NCBI): domain Eukaryota; kingdom Viridiplantae; phylum Streptophyta; class Magnoliopsida; order Santalales; family Viscaceae; genus Viscum; species Viscum album. The sequence goes on from OY728126.1 coordinate 69,875,742, forward strand.
CAAGAAAACATAGCTGCAAATATTCAAACATTAAAAGAACTTACTACCGCTGATGTGGAGTACCAACCTGCGTACAACCAATATCCCAAGGAAGTAGCAAACATTGAGATTAGGTCAGGTCTCACCCACCTTCTTCCAAAATTCCATGGTCTTCCTATTGAGGACCCTCACAAACATATAAAGGAGTTTCACATAGTGTGCTCCACCATGAAACCCCAAAATGTGTCTGAGGACCTCATTATGTTTAGGGCCTTCCCTTTCTCCCTTGATGGTGTATCCAATGATTGGATATACTATTTTACTTCCACAATTGGGGGCTTGAATGACCTAAAAAGACTTTTTATAGAGATGTTCTTCCCAACCTCCCGAACCACATCAATTAGGAATGAAATCTGTGGAATTAGGCAATCACAAGGAGATACCCTTTATGAATACTGGGAGAGATTCAAGAGACTTTGGTTAAGCTGCCCCCACCACAAAATTAGTGAACAAATATTAATCTAATACTTCTATGAGGGACTTATCCCCATGGATCGTGGAATGATTGATGCTGCGGCTGGTGGTGCCCTAGTTGACAAAACTCCTTCTGCCACTTGTGACTTAATAGCCAACATGGCTCAAAATTCACAACAATTTGGTACACGAGCTGTTGCACCAACCCGAGGAGTTCATGAGGTAATTCATTCATCCATAGAACCAAAGTTAGATGCTAAACATGATGAGATGCATACCCTTCTATGGAAATTAGCTCAAGAACAAGGTAACTCACACTCTAATTCTATTCCATTTCATTGTGTTATTTTTTTGATAACACTCATTTTTCTGACCAGTTCCTACAACTTCAAGATTCATCTGAGTCTTTTGTAGCTGTGTTTCCAGGGCATCCATTCCAACAAGCACCTCCCTTCAAGAAAAAACCATTCAGGCCAAATCCAAACCCCAGGTGGCAAGCACAACCACAATACCGACAAGGAGGAAACTCAAACTACCCCAAGCAGAATTGGTATCAACAAGGCCAAGGTATGAAACCTTATTATCCTTCAACATCTCAAAACAATCCTCCGCCTCCCAAGTATGAACTACGCCTTGAGGATATAGTGATAAAAATGGCAACCCAGAACCTTCAGTTCCAACAGACCACACAATCATCTATTCAAGACCTACGGGCTCAAGTGGGGCAATTGGAAAACACCATCGGTGAGATAAAGATGCAAGGTTCTAGACAACTACCATCCCAACCCATTGCCAATCCAAAGGATAAAGGTAATGTATGTGAAGTTACACTTCGTAGTGGTAAATAAGTTTCTCCTTCTACTGATTCTACACAGCAGGTATGCCCCCCTCATGAAAACTCTCTTTCCCAACCCTCAAAAACATCATGTAAAGAAAAACAAGAGAAAAAAGGTAATCAAATAGTCATTGATGATTTAAATGAACAATCCATTCCTCTTCCTTTCCCTCAAAGACTCTCTAAATCAAAGAAAATCATTTATAAAGAGACTGAAAATGAAATAATGGATACATTTAAAAAAGTTCAAGTTAATATTCCATTGTTGGATGCAGTCAAGCAAATTCCCCGTTATACCAAATTTCATAAAGAGCTTTGCACCCATCGACGAAGGATGATGGGGAATGAGAGTGTCAACCTGGGAAGTAATGTATCAGCCTTGATTCAACCAGCAATGCCAACCAAATTCAAGGATCCCGGCACATTCACCATGACTTTTACCATAGGGGAGACCTTATTTTCTGATGATATGCTAGATTTAGGTGCTTCCATTGATGTAATTGGCTCAATCCGTGTATACTTCTCTACAGTTGGAGAGCTTCAACCAACAGGCATTGTTGTGAAACTTGCCAAACGGAGTACATCACATCCAAAAGGAGTGATTGAAGATGTCCTTTTTAGAGTGAAGAATCTCATATTCCCCACTGATTTCCACATTCTTGAGATGGAAGATACCCGAACCAAAGGACATTCCCCTCTCATACTTGGGAGTCCATCCCTAAAAACAACAATGACGATTATCAACGTTCACAATGGTATGTTGTCCATGGAATTAGGAGGAGAAAACGTATGTTTTATCATCCTTGAGGCTATGAAACACCCCGTTGAATATCACTCCACTCTTCCTGTCTATTGGATGAAATTCCTCTCAAAAGATGCACAAACACACAATTCTCTCCTCAACACAAACTCTGATTCTTTTTTGTTTTCATCACCCTTGGATGATTTGATTTTAGGTTCTTATTTTGAATGTTGTGTGGGTTCAGAAAAATGTAAATTTTGTGCTGATGAGTGTGTATATTCTGTGGTACTCATGACTATCGATGATTCTGCAAATCTTATTTCAATAGATTCTCTTTCCTTTGAGAATAAAAAAGAGTAGATAGATAGTTTCATGGACCTCACTCCCCCTAAATCCCCTCCCTCAATCAATAAACAACTGGTGTTTGAACTTAAACAACTTCCTTATAATTTAAAATATTCATATCTTGAGGGTACTGACCAATTGCCCGTCGTTATTGCCAATAACCTCTCTCCACAATAGGAATTGAAACTTCCCAAACTTTTGAGAGAGTTTAAAAATTCAATAGGATGGACATTGGCTGATATTACCGGGATTAGCCCATCTATTTGTATGCACCATATACTTTTGGATGATGAGGCTAAGCCCGTAAGACAATCTCAACGCCGGTTGAATCCCACTCTCCATGAAGTGGTAAAATTGGAAGTTAGTAAATTACTTGCTGCAGGGATCCTTTATCCTATATCTGATAGTAAATGGGTTAGCCCAGTGAAAATTGTGCTAAAAAACAGGAATAATAGTTGTTTTAAGTGAAAGGAATGAATTGGTTCCAACACGTTTGAAAAACAGTTGGCAAGTCTGTATTGACTACCGTGGACTGAATTAAGCCACGGAAAAGGACCACTATCCTTTACCTTTCATTGACCAAATGTTAGAATGATTGGCTGGTAAGTCCCATTATTGTTTCCTTGATGGCTATTCAGGTTATTTTCAAATCCATATATCCCCTGAGGATCATGAAAAGACAACATTTACCTATCCATTTGACACATTTGCGTACAGAAGTATGCCATTCGGTTTATGTAATGCTCCTTGTACTTTTCATCGATGTATGTTGAGTATTTTTTCTACGTACCATGAGAGTTGTATGGAAGTCTTTATGGATTATTTCACGGTTTATGGTTCTTCTTTTGATGATTGTTTGAAAAACCTAGGTTCTATTCTCCGCCGCTTCATTGAAAAAGATCTTTTTTTAAATTATGAAAAATGTCATTTCATGGTTGAGAGGGGGATAGTTCTTGGGAATATCATTTCAAATAAGGAAATTCAGGTTGATAAATCTAAAATTAAATTAATTTTATCCCTTCCATTTCCAAAATGTGTTCGTGAGATGCAGTCTTTCTTGGGTCATGCTTGTTTTTACCGCCGATTCATTAAAGACTTTAGTAAGATCACACTTCCCTTATCTCGGTTATTAAAAAAGGATTCTGAGTTTGTGTTTGATGAAAATTGTGAGGATGAATACAATTCAATAAAAAAGAGTCTCACATCACCTCCCATAATCCAACCACCTAGGAGGGATCTCCCCTTCAAGATTATATGTGATGCCTCTAACTTTGCAGTTGGGGCAGTTTTATCACAAAGGGTTGAAAATGCTCCTCATGTCATTGTGTATGCCTCGCGTACCCTTGACCCTGCCCAGGTAAACTACACAACCACAGATAAAAGAACTCCTTTATATTGTGTTTTCCTTGGAAAAAATCCATTCATATCTTCATGGGTCGAAAGTGATTGTGTTTTCTGACCATGCTGCCCTTCGTTTCCTCCTAAAGAAACCCGAAGCCAAGCCCCGCCTCATTTGGTGGATGCTCCTCCTCATAGTGTTTGACCTTGAGATTAGAGATAAGATAGGAGTGTATAATGTTGTAGCCAACCACATTAGTAAGATTTCCCCACCATTGGGCCATCATGTTTACTCACCCAACCCATTAGATAATTCTTCCCTCATGAGAAATTTTGTGATGTTTTGGACCTTACCACCTGGTATGCGGACATTTTGAATTTTATAGCAACATCTAGGGTCCCCACTGATTTTAGAACTTCACAATCCCAGAGTCTTAAACATGATTCTCGATGGTACATTTGGTATGACCCATAATTGTAGAGAATGTTTAGTGACCATGTTGTTCGTAGGTGTTTCCCTGACCATGATTCACCTCTGTTTTGACCTTCTTCCACACCTTGCCATGTGAGGGACACATTGGCTCCCAACGTACAGCTCAAAAGGTCCTTGAATTAGGATTATATTGAACAACATTGTATAGAGATGACCATAGGTTTTTTAAATCATGTACATGATTTCAATTCACAGGGAATATCTCTAAGATGAATGAAATGCCCCAACAGCCCATGTAATTCTGTGAAATCTTCGATGAATGGGGCATTGACATCATGGGGCCTTTTCGAAATTAATTTGGATTTGTGTACATATTATTGGCTATTGACTATGTATATAAATGGGTGGAAGCAAAGGCCACCAGGACTGATGACTATCGAGTGGTTGTTGATTTTGCGAGGTCCCTTATTTTCAGTAGGTTTGGTCTACCAAGATTCATCATTAGTGATCAGGGTTCACATTTTTATATTCGTAACATGATAAACTTGATTCGTAAGTATGGGGTTTTTCATAAAGTCTCCACTTCATATCATCCCCAAACTAACGGAAAAGCATAAACTTCAAATCGGGAAGTTAAGCGAATCTTGGAGAAAACGGTATAACCCAATCGGAATGATTGGAGTTTGTGCTTGGATGATACACTTTGGGCGTACCGTACTTCTTTTAAAACACCGATCAGAATGTCACCATATAGGATTGTGTTTTGAAAAGATTTTCACCTCCTGGTGGAGGTATAATACCGTGCATATTGGGCTGTTAAACAATGTAATATAAACCTTTCAGATGCAGGTGAGGAAAGAAAGATGCAGATTAAAGAGTTGGAATAAATTCGATGTGATGCATATGATAACTCTCGAATCTATAAAGAGAAGACAAAGGCTATTCATGATAGCATTATTCACCAGAAGAAGTTCCATATTGGTGAGCAGGTACTCATGTACAATTCCATTCTTAATCTCCACCCAGGTAAGCTTCGTTCTCGATGGCTAGGTCCTTATACTATTACTAATGTTTACCCTTTTGGTGCAATACAGGTTTTTCATGAGCAGAGTGGACGAAGTCTTACCTTCAATGGGCAGTGACTTACACACTTCTATGAGGATTTTCCAAAGAATCTATTGGAGGAAATCCACCTTATCGACGAATCATACCAATAAACCACCCCAGGTTTTTCCTTCCTTCTCATATTTTCAATTATTTCAGTGAGGACACTGCACATTATAGGTTTGGGCGGGGGGATACATTCCTGGGTTAGTTAGGATTTTTCATCGTTTTCTCCTTTTGTTTTCTCTTTTTGGCCTTCTTTATGGTATTTTTATTTTTCCACATCAACAATTTCGAAATTCCATGATGTGGTGACCATAAAGTGGGGAATGTAAAAATACCATAATGAAGGCTAAAAAGAATTTTTGTATGAGTTTACCATCAAGGAGTGTTTTTTAGTGAATTGGTTTTCTTGTCAATGATATAAATGCTCGTATCTATGTGAAACCTTTGAGTTGATTGATGCCCTTTGTGAGAGTAGTTTTTTGGAAAACGGTGTCACTAATATATCCACAAATTTTTGCACCAAACCACAAAGTGTTATTATTTCTTACTTAATATAAGGTAAATATATGTTGGGTTAATATTTTTCATCTTTAAATGATATTTCCATACATTCGTTCCTTATCCGATCTATTTTATTACTGTACCATATTGACATATGCGTGTGTACCTAATGTCCAACTATTGTACGCCCTCCAAAAAAATATTGTGTCTTGGGAAGGTCAAAAACCACTCCTCCTAAACCTTTGATCTTATTATAACTATTTAAATTAGTGTCGTGAGGAGATCAAACAAGGGATGAGAGATGAGTGTGAGATTTGATCCAATTGCAACTTCAAAAAAATATAATAAATGAGGGGAGTGATGAAATGTGAATCATATGTGGATATATAGGTCGGGAGCTTATGGTTTGACATCTGGGAATGCTTAAATGAGTGGGTCTTGAAATATGATTTCAAAGGATGTAGGATAGGTTCGGTGACAAAATCATTTAAGATGAAAAATGTTAAAATAAAGTATATTTATTGGATAACAAGTGGAAAGAATAGAATCGAATGGTTTTCACACACACACATGAAGATTTAGTGTCATGGTTTAATTCTGAATTAATTTCTCAATTGGTTATCATGAATCTTTTTGAAATTTTCTATGATATGATTTATGAGACATCTTTTTCTATTTTCACTAGGAAGAACTCCTTGGTGTGGTTCGTGCATTGATCACATTAATTTAAATAAAATTTCCTCAAATGATAAATCTTCAGGATGTTGGAAATATATATATGTATGAATCATTGTATTTGTATATGTGACTTTTCCCAAGAATGAAAATGTTTAGGTGTGGGGGTGTGATCGTACCACGATTCACTGTTTTATTCCACCCTTACAGCGCAGTTTTAAACTAGTTTTGTACTGAATATTTCAAATATAATAATAAATTGAACTTCATGTTTGAATAAATCAATTAATGTTAATCAATATTATAATGGGCAATGCTACTTGTTTTTATTGTTTCAATGTATATGGAGGTGATTTGGAGGGCCTTTGATGAAGTGGAAGAAAAATGGGCCAAAATTGCATGGATCCATGGACATCTCTCCACTGTTTTGCATAGTACACCAAATACGTGAATCCAAATGGGCTGAACATTTTTGGGTATTTCCAGAATGTAATAGGCTATATTTCATATTAAGGAACCCAATGTTGATGCTGCTTCTATGGGGCCCATCCCAACTGATATGTCCAAGCCACTGAATTTGGACCAAGTCAAATGCGGTGTTTTGTATTTTATCAATATCTTGATCTCTAGTTGTGAAAATGGTTCCAAACATTCAGTGGAGATATTTAATAGGTAGGGATACAAGTTTTATATTTTCTGCAATGCGAGATAAGACTGTCTGAAGGCCTAAAATTGGGGTACATTTGGATTGAAGAAATCTGTGTGCCTAAAACCACCTTCCAATTTTCCTATAAAATGGCAGCTTGGGTTCCCCATTTGCATGTTCGGCCAAGAGGCAATGTTATGCCATTTTGGAGTCCTCAAAGAGTCTTCTAAAAATCCTTATAGGTTCTTGAGGCTATGGGAGGTTCTACTTCAACATGTTCTTCTTCTTCTTCCCCTCCCATTGGTTTCTAAACCCCTTATGATCACCCGGGGATGAATGTGATTTAATCCCAAGCTTCAATGTTGTATTAATTTGAATGATCTTTTTAATTACAGGTTTTATGTTGTTTTTCCTCATCCTCTATTATTATTTTATTGTGTTATGTACTGGTATGTCATGCTCAACTCATATGATCATGTTTGGGGGTACCCATTCATGTGAGGTTTCACACACTGTTCACCACTTTCTTTTCCCCCTTTCAATTGCGGTGCTTGTGTGATTCATAATGATCAATAGAACTCAAACAAGCTATTTAAAGGTCATTTACATTTATGTCATGGTATCACAATGAAATAACATGAAAACCTGGAGAGCACATCGAATTCTTCATGGGTTTCCTTGGTGAGTTTCGGTTATGATGTTGAACACAAATCACCCAATCATCGGCGGGGTCTGGTGAATCGTTATGTGTTTTCAACTGAACCCTAGAAGGTATCCTAGTATAAACTGAGTAACATTTTGGTCCTAGGTGTTACAAACCAGGGATTAAAAGATCATAACCCCATCCCTTGAAGCGATGAAGGATGAGCATCATGAGACTTTCTCGGGTTGATCACGCTTAATCAATCTTGTTGATTTCTACTTTTTTTTATCACTTTCATTTTATATTTTCATCATTAATCATAAAAGACCCAGGTTTCACAAAACCCAATTCACCTTCTAATTTCATAATCAGAACCCTATTTTTAAATTAATGATCTAAGGCTCCGTCGAGAGACGACCTAGGGTTGCTGCTATACTGTAGAAATTCTAGTCAAAATTAAACAACTAATTTGACATGCTCGACAGCGTGATCACCCGTACCACTTTGAAACTTTTGAAAGTAATTATCATGTCAAAACATTCATGTCCATATAAATAAAACATCAAAATCATTTCGAAAACATGGACATTAATTAAAAAGATTTAGAAAGATTATATTTACATCATTTAAAATTATGAATTTGATAAAGAGAAACTTTAAAAAATCCTTAAAATATTCATTTGGAAATCATTTTTATGAAAAATGTTCATTGATGAAAAAAATGTCCCAGTAAATACTTACATATAAACAATCTCGGGTAATAATGATATTGAGGAATTAACCCTTACCAATTTGGTAACTTACGAAACATACACCCCATGAAAGAGGTATCATAAAAAGAATATGTAAATACCCATAAATTAAAGTGAATTACACAAAGAATACAATTGTGGGAAGTATATACACCACACAAAAGGTAATAGTGGCAATATGGTATGAATCACATGGGAATACGGAGTGAGATTAAAACCCCTCACCTTGCACTTTCCTTTAGTCTAGCGTACGTTTAACCACCTATATGAAGACTATAGTATGTTATTGAATTATAACAGAACTATATTAATATTTATTATATCATCAATTATTTCTTTATGACTTTATACTACCCATTTAATAATAATTTCCATTTTATATTAATATTTCGGGTAATAATCACTTTCTTTATTGTACGTGTTTTAACTTGTTACTCTTGATTGTATCACTTAGATGATGATTTAAATATATCCAAAATATAAAACATGATTTATTTAGCATATATATATTCAGAATATAAAAATTTATAATATAACTATATATGAAATGGAAAACATTGTTTATGGAGACGGTAGTCTGTACGTACGCATAAACGCTGTTTCTATTTTCATATAGTATTGAACGGAAGTAAGTAAATAAGATATATGTAAGTAAATAAATACTGATATATATAAATATATATATATATATCTCCATTTGAATTATTATGTCATATATTACATACTTATTAGTAATATATATTTTTATAATCGTCAATGAAGCGTGAACTTGGAAATGAATCTTATCGCGTCCTAGAGACGGAAATCCGTACGTACGCACAAGCAAAAATATCTTTCTTTTGATATTAATATAATATATAATTGGATGGTATATAATATATACAGAGTCTTTATCATGGTATATTTATTATTTACATCAAATACACATCATTATTATACCCATCCAAATAATAATTTATTGAATAACAATTACACCACGACGTGGAGACGGTAAGCCGTACGTACGCATGTATTGTGACATGTCATTCAAAGGATGGATAGAATACCGAATATGGTTGTACCATATTTATAATAATATCACAGTATATAGGAGATACTAGACTTATTATTTTAGAATGGTAATAACAAAGAATGAAGAAGTGGAAGAAGAAAGGAACTTGAAAGAGGGTGGTGAAATCATTTCCTCTTCTTTGGGTTATTTCTTTTGATTTGATCAAAAGGGATAATTAGGTTGGCTTTATGATCAAAATAAGGCCTATATATTGATGTTAGAGATGTTTAGAGTGTATTTGGGTAGGGTTTGTCAGAAAAAAAGGCTTTGAATGTGTGAATAATTGGTTAGAAGTTTGGTCCTTTTATAAGGGGGACGATGGGCTCTTTAGAAAAAATATAACGTATTAATTTATAATAAATTCACATTCGGTTTATAATGGCCTCAAAGTGGATTATTCGAATTATAAGGTGGGTTAGGGTCGAAATCCTTTCAACCAATATATTTTAGACAGGTTTGGGTCATTATATTAACCCTATCTTTTAGTTTTAACTCTTAGTTAATTAGATTGTCATTTACCATGTCACTTTGTATTTTTATATTATATAGTTAATAAACTTACTATATACATCCAAGCAACACAAAGTGGTCCATTAATGATAAACCTATCATGATACAAGTCCTTTGGCCGAACCATAGATTTATAGGAATTGAATATCAATTAATAATATAATATTTTTTTTGAAAACTCTTTTATGTAAATTTTGACACTATTTGGTATTTGATTTTTTTGAAAATAATAAAAGAATTATTACTTTGAACAAACATAATTAAATCAATACTAACAAGTCATAGTAACCTATAAAATTCTCGTAATTCATTAAAAGTCTCAAAATATATTTATTTGGATATTTATAATATCAATTATTTTAATATTTCACTAATAAGGTAATTACTGCATCATCATTAAAATATTTAAAGTCTAAAAATTATAAATAAAATACCATTATGTTGGTAATATTGTTTTCTTTCTAATGAATATTTACAATCGAATTTATCTTATGTATAACCCTATATTAAAAATGATTTAGTAATTAAACTTTGATTTTAACTCTTTAAACTCTTCTTTAAATTAAATAATAAAAAATGTCCTAATCTAATCCAAATGGACCTAAATGATAATATTTTATTACTAAGGTTGTTTTTGGTCAAGATACACTTGTCCAATAGAATTAGGAATTCTGTTAGGTTAATATTAATATCATTGTTCCATTAATTACCCTATTTACTTTTAACCGTGGTAAATAAAAGTAAAACGTTACTACTCACAAAAAAATATTTTTATCTCATTTAACCAAATTTTACTCCTTGATATTAACCGTGTCTCTCAGATTTTTGAAAAGCTCATAGAAGCGGTAAAATTAAGTTTTATGTGAATTTTCAAATTCTCATAGGAGGTGGGTAAAAGACAGTGAAAAAGATCAATAAAATATTTATATATCTAAAATTATTATAAACTGACTCCAATGAATTACATTGAATTTATATAGGTATTATGTATCTATTTTTACATTGAATAAATTTAAATAATATAAATAATTATTTAAATAAAAAGCCGGTTTTATATAGTAACTCAGTGTTTTTCACTAATCATCAAAAATTGAATGTTTTCATTAAAATACCAAAAATTTACCCTAAGATAATTTTGATATTACAAATTCAATAATGAAGTCTATTTTACCAAATTCAAAACATAGAAGTTTCATTATTTAATATAAAATTAATTCCCTCTGTCAAAACATAAAGCGTGTTTTTAAGAAATAATAACTATCAAAAGATTGACACTTGTTTATGTCTGGGTTAATTGTGATATTATGTCCAATGACCAACATAGGATTAAGTTGTAAAAATATATTCTAAATATAATTTAACACCACTAAAATTCATAATTTATCCCTATCAATTCTTTTTATTAAAAAAATGTTTTTAATTAAAATTATTAATCTTCAATATTCATCAAAATATGAAAGTTATCAAAAAAAGTACCAAAAATTCACCCTAAGCTAATTTCGATATTAAAATTCCAAAAATGAAGTCCATTTTGAAAGATAAGATGTATAAAATTTCAAAAAGTGGGTATTACTATTCATAACTGCTAGTTTGATTGGTTGTGGTGTGTGTTAGAACTCGAAGTTCCGTACAATGCACGCTACTGTATTATTCAAAGAGAAATATACCATGGAGCTTGGGGTGTTACAAATCATTTGTTTCATAAAACTCAACAAAAGAGATAAAAATTTATATTTATAATTATAGTTTCCTAAAAAATAAATGGAGAAAATAAGAACAATTTTAGAATTATATATTTATATTTTATTGGAAGACAAATGATTAAATTAAAAAATAATAACACAAAATGAAAAATACTGCAATCCAGTACAAGATATTTTCCATAAAATAGAAATAAAAAATTATAAATATGGATTCCAACTAAAAAAACACAAACATGATAATATAATTTCAAAAGTCACATATGCATAGGTAGGATAAGGAAACAGTGAAATATGGTTAATAATGAAATAATTATGTAGGCATGAAGAAATCATTAATATGAAATGATTAAATTCATTCATTACAAAGTAAAAAAAATATTGTTAATATTTTAAAAAACAATTAATTCTTGAATTACCTATACAGTAGGGAATTTTTAGTGAATTCCATGTCTTTATATGAATTTAGTAGGAACCTAAAATTGTTTCACTATAAAAACTAAATATGAGTACAATAAATTCTTGAAATTAAACAACCATGACCAAAGAAACACACACAAGAAGAACATGTTGATAAATCCCAAAACACATGATAGGTTTTAGAAAAAATCAACAACAATAAGATTTACAAGCCCAAAATACCCTTAACAGATATTGAATTTTTTTTATCAATGATGAATCTCAATGTAAGGAACTGAAATCATTAACATTCACTCTAAATTAATTCTTTATGTTTCACATCCACTAAGATCATGAATTAGATCAAGTTTTTGGCCGGTGAAATCGGAGGAATCACAACTTCCATTGCAGCTCAAATCGATCTTCAATATTAGTTGTAGGGAATGTGAAATTACAGTATTATTTTCAACTTATCCATTACATTTTAGTAGGATGTTAAATATATGGAAATTTATCTCATCTTTCCTTCTTCATTGAATTGAGAGAAAAAAGTATATCTCTCCTTGTAATGAGATGTTTCTAAGAACTATAATTGAGGAGACACACATAAAATATGGAACCTAGAAATTATAACATCACTTGTATAAAAATATCAAAGGGTATATATATGGTTTATGTACTTTAGTATAATTTAGAAGAAAGTATACTAATGACCAAATAAGTGGGTATGGAAGATGATACACCCTTAAATATATACACTTAATAAAAAAATAATGTATGACATAAAATAGCTGGATGATTTTTAATTAATGTTTCATGAGAAATTCAAACAAGTAAAATAGATCAACATATGCAATGGTTAAAGAGAATATCCAAGAGAGTACGACCATAGAGTGTATGGATAAGCCATTAATTTACCACTAGAGAATAAGGTATAATATTATATAAAATTCAATCCATTATTTTAAATTTAAAATAAAATATAAAAAACGAAACATGTTAATCATGTATATAAAATTAATATATTTCACATATATAGAATTAAAATCCCAAGTCCCAGTAGATAAAATATTTACACTAAAATGGGATATGTAAATTAGTGTAGATCTGTTTTTACAATTAATTTTTTTAAATAATCTTCTATGGTTAGATAAAACAGAACCATCTCTTGTAGATTAATAAAATCCTAAAATAAATGATATTAAAATAAATAGTATCAATGTACAGAATATTCTTTACAATGTTCGACCATATGTGTGACCCAACTCCATGTTTTAGTAGGATGTTATCTCAAGATATAAATTTTTTACTGTTATCATTTATTCAATACTAATGTTTGGGTTATTTATTATCTTGATCCCATACATCATAGTATATATAATACCACGTGTATGTTATTTTTTCTCTAAATAGTTCTAATGAAACACAACACCACCAGATAATAGAGGTATTATTTTGAGTGACGGTTGCTTCAATAAAAGATGTGATATCATCTCCATTGTTCCAACAGGATAATATCTCATAATTATAACCCACTAAAATTATGAATATCCACTTAAAAAGTATCTTTCTGAATAAAAACTATAGATATAAGTATTCCAAACTCACATCATACCATAACCTATATGGATTGCATTCTTTTTCTTTTGCAAAAAGATATACAACCAGATCAAAAAATAATCATAAAAAGTCCAGAAACACATTCTAAAATTCACAATATCATCTCTTATCAACTATAGAATCTTAGGTATTTAGATTTTTTTTCTCATGTAACCTTTTAACTAGTTAATTTTCATATTTTTTTTATATTCAGTCTCTTGCACACACTGATTTATAACAGTGTAATTTTTGTATTCTTCATAATTAATAAAAATCCCAAGAGCATCAATATTTCCAATTTGTAATAATCTATCCATATGATAATAGATTTTCTTAGTGGTTGAGAAACTCATCATTTCATTTTCCATATACCTGAATTATTATATTAAAATTTTTCCAGAGCCTATCATCAAATAAAATAATTATAAAATTCCAAATTTCAGTACATGAACCATTTTGTGAAATTTTCACCATTATCATCCCTTGGGTGGGTATCCTATATTTTTTTGGAACAGAATTCCAAAAATTACACACTTATTCATAAAATGATAATAAAAACAATTATGATTTCATTTCATTAACCTCTAGGAATAAAAAATCAATAAATATGTGTTTGTGAGGCTTAGTAACTCCAAAAAGTAATTATTTTTTTATTTCAACAGAAAATATTGACTCTTATATTTTATTAATTTACCAAGGTATAAATTAGTTTTATGTGGATAAAAAACCTAAGGACTTATATTTTGAAAATATCCTAGATGATCAAATTTATTATCACACATCCCAACTTATCAAACTTGTGATTTATGATCAGGTGAACAATAATGAATAAACCAATTTAATTTCTAAATTGTTCTAAAAAATTGAATACATTCTATTTGGATTAGTTGATATATTTCACATTCAGTAGACTGGTTGAAAATGTTATTCTTTATGATATGGGGATCAAATATTCTTTAGGTTGATTGAATCATATTTAAAAGGTTATATTGTGATCATTTAAAAACCAATTTAGAATTATTGGGATTCAATTTATCCTCCATGTAATAAATATAAAAACAATATATTGTGGTCTTAAGTATTCATAAAATCTTAATGAATTGATTATTATATATAAAATTGTTGTTGTAAAAATTAAATGGATTCTTAGGAAGATTCAGATATGATCATTAAATTGACCATGCACATGTTGATGGATTTATTTTTGTGAAACCTAGATTAATGTTTACACTGTTTCTATATGATTTTCATAAATCACCTAATCCTAAACAAACACAATATTATATTCTAAAATAGGGAATGTTATAATAAAAAAACTAATATTATACTTACACATGGAATAATTATGGTTATTCTTAAACTAGATCATCATTGGGTGACTATTGAATTCATTCCAACCCATCGTGGAATTGTCCATTTTTCAAAAGCTTCCATAATTCATAAATTATGATAAAAAACAGACACAAAACACTTAAAAAAGTTATCATACAATCTAATGATATAGTTAAAAACAAATAAAAAAACATGTCATTAACAATTCCTCCAATCAACGAGGTTCTTCAATCTACCACTTTATATTTTTTGTAAAACCTTTACCAAGCTACGTTAAATCATTACCAAATTTAATAAACACACCCAAGTATCAATAAATCAAAAAATATCTCATGTATAATGTAACATAAAAGCACAACACATGATAATGTTGTGTGTTTTATAAAACCTCATCCATTGATGACAAGTAACTTTTTCCCTACTGATTTAAATGACTTTATCCTTCATCCCATCTCAAAAAATAACCCTCTTTACATTTTCCAAAATAATGGATAAAAAATAAGTACCAATACCCTCGAAAATTATTATACCCCTTGGAATGTAACTAGTAAGGATTTGTGTTAATTTTCACCCTCCATTTTCTAATAAAACCCAACGCCTTTTTGGATGCATCAACACATTTTTAAGTAATAGGCGATGGTTAAAAATTAAATTATAGATTTAATTCAGTTAATATATACTTTGGAAATTATTTGATGAAACCAAATTAAACATGTTCCATAGTCCTAATAAAATAATATTTTATATCACCTTAAACAATAAACTCTTTAATGAACTAATATCTATGATCAAAGTCCTCAGATCTAGTGTTTCAAAAAAAAATTAGTTTTAATATCAATTACACTTAGATTATGATGTGTAAACAATATAGGATTCTCAATCATAATTAGAAATTTTTCTAGATCAAATTGAATCCATATAATTTGAGTATAATCATGTGTGTCTCCTTTGAACCAAACTTCAGTTTAAAAAATAACAATACACCTTTATTCTTGTCATGGCATTCCTCACAAATCAATTGATCATAGGTTTTATTTTTTGTCAATAATTTTAAATGTATTGATAGATTAATTGGTAATTAATGGATAATTATTATGTATTTATTTAATGGAACTGGATTTCATACATGAGAAATTATCCATGTTATAAAAGTGATTATATTTGAAGTGATATTTAGTTCCAATGAATTTTTTCATTAAAGACACTATTTTATTAATGGTGATGGAGAAAATTCAATGAAAAATAATGATAATTTCATGTAGGGTATTTGTAGCTGGTGATGAAAAATGTATTCACAATTTTTATTAAGACGATGAAGAGTTGGATTGTCATATTATTTAAAAAAAATTATGTATTATAAACATGAAATTAATAAACTATATTTAGTTGGACTCACATAAAAAATAGGGTCCTACCACAAGACCACAAATAATTTCCCTAAACCACACATGAAGGAAAGAAGTCCAACCTCATGTGATATCCTACCCAAGGATTCCACATGGTGGTAATGGTTTGTGCATAGCCCCCTGGGTTTTGTATAGTCCTAGTGGAACATCCACATATAAGGCATGTGTGGACAAGATGAATTGGTCTAGGTGGTGATAGTGGTCCATTACAGATTTGACATGCCTCAAGGGGATGTCATGTAAGAGAAACAGTTTCCAAACCCCATTGCTAGACTAAATTAAAATCTAACACTAAACTTCTAATATAGTAAAGTAATTCCAGATGGGGTTTCTAATGTGGGATGTGTTTCTATAGATACCATTCACTCATAGATTCAAAAAATCGAAACAAAGAGCATACTTGGATCATGCAGATATCTGTAGTTTGATTTACAAAAATGAAAGCATAAAATTGTTACCATCATATTCATCTTATTGATGAAGCTTTTAATTGCATAAATGAAGAAAAAACCCATCTTAAGTGTTATTTCTATGAGAACGATACGTGACCGATCATATTTATTACATCCATGAAATCGATGTATCATATTCATGTAATTACCATGAATTCAATGCATGATTTTTTTCGAAAACCGTCGATATTGAATTAATTTGTAGTAATAATTAATTACATTAATCAATGGAATCACATGATATTTTTCTTATTACAAAAACTGATCATGTGAATTTTTAGATATTTTCACATGTAAAATAACATATCTTCATTCATAATAAGATCCGAAATTTTTCATATATTTTCACTTGAATAATTCATGGATATTATCTTTTTTTTCAATTGCTTTTATAGAGAGGAATCTCCTGATGAATGTGGGATCATGTAAATAAATAAACTATCACAAGATCATGTCAATGATCGTGCATTCACATGATCCCTTAGAATCACATGATGAGTTAAAAAATTTAATCCATTTGAAATAAACGATATACATTGATATCCATGGGAATTCAATAAATAATTAGAATAAATATTTTATCAGATATTTTTTGTTGAATCCATTCCTTCATAAACATTGAATGACAATTGGAAAGTTGTTTCTCTGATTTTTGGAAACTAAGACATTCTATTGAATTAGAGGAGCCTCAATGATTCAATCACATAAAGAAGAATACGCCAAATGATCCTATCATTTTATTTTTATCTATGATCTACCCAAGTCACATGAAAGAGATACTTAGTCCACTGAAAAATCATTGTTTCATGAAGGAGACATTTTAGACATACTCCTGTGATGTGAATGAACCTACAGACATGGTCCGGTTAATGAAAATGTATTTGTGAAGAACCCTTGCACAAAAAATTTACATGTGAAGCCCTTATGAAAAGATATTAGAGATATTTTGAAGAATATTTTTCAATACATGAAGATACATGTTATGATATCCATTAAAATCCTCCATGGTCACATATAGGAGGTAGTGAGGCCTCACGAGATCCGTCCTCACAATGGAAGGAAGAGACACATGTGATCACGTGTTTTTGGAAATTTTATTTTATTTTCTGAATCTATTTTTGATCATGTGATTGATAAATGACAGATGAGTCATGAACATGACATGAATCATTGTGGAGTTGAAAAACCAATCATTCAACCCATCCATGGCATACACCCTATATACAAATTCTGATAAACAACATGTTATTGATTGGAAAACTAATAAGGATGATTAAAAGTAGTTATTTTAATAAATTAGTATAATCATAAATATTATTGTAGAACATAAAATTATAAGGAAATATATATAATAGGTGATAGAGTTGACAATATGAATTATATTTCACATTATTGATGAATGAAGTGTATTTGATGAGATTGAGTTTTCATTTCATGAAAAGAAACTAGGTTTAATTTTTGAAATATATTTAATGCATATAATATTTGTGAATATGTTTTGTTCAACACATTCACACAGTGATATTGGATGGGAATTCAGTTAGAAAGAAATATAGATCATGATTTTTTTACTAAGGAATCTGGTAATTTTATGTGATCATAATTAATTATCAATAAAAATAGACTCCTTCAGTGGTTGTTTAATTTAATTTTAGGGAACATGAGAAAGTGTGATTCCACACACTTTGAAGTAAGATAATATAATTACCATGAAGTGGATCAGGGATTCATCAATTTTTAAGTCATCCTGTTTACTACTGTGGAAGTTAATGTCATTTTTTGGATCTAAGAGTACAATTATTCTCTCACTTGGTGCTAGGATATTAGAAGTGTTTTAGTTAGATCTAAAATCAATGGTAGTATTTCAGTAGGATATGAAATCGAATGATGTATCATAGTTGGAGAAGGATCATTTTAATTACATATTTTATTATAAATAATCATTAACTATGTAGAATAACTATTTTAATAAAACATTTGACTTTATTTTAAACCATTAAAATACTATATGCTTCTCTCATTATTAATACTACTACACATGATGTCAGATTGAGAGATACCATTGAGTGTATCGAGAACCTTAAAAATTATAATATGTTTAATTATAAAGAAAAAAATATTTCATAAAAATAATCCACTGATTCAACCATTCCCTTTAAATGGAAATTCTATTCCGGGGCACTACATGTTGTATCAAAGGGTGGGTTTCCTATAAAGATCAATTTAAGTCTTTATTAAGTGATGATTACCAGAAATTAGTGAGCTACCTCAAATAGGGAATTTTTCAAAGACTCATAATTATATAATGAAGGTATAAACAAGATATAAGATGAAAAATTCTAGATTAGAGACTAAAACACTATCAACTGAATGAAATTAAAATGTAATATCTTCCAACATTTCTTCTAATAAGGATACTTCTGAAAAATACTAGTCAAGATGTAATGATTACAGATACCTTATTTATATTAATTTAGTATTCATATAACATGTATATAATATCCTCATAAAAGTTTTAAATCATATTATTTCAAGAATAATGGGTCTTTATGTTGAAAATATATAGCTAGAATAAGAGAATAGAACTATGTAAGAGACAATAACTAAAAGGGTTGGATATCCAAAACTCTCAAAAAACATGTGAATGAAAAGAAATAAACACAATATTTTTGTAATGAATGATATTATGATGTTATTTAATGATTTAAAGGAATAATGTTTTATTAATAAATATTTGAGATTGTGTTTTTATAATCCTTCCATGAATTTGAATAGTTGCATGAAGTATGTATAGTTGTCAAAGTTGATCAAATGGAGGATAAATATAATAGGTATTAAGGATATTGAAAATTCATTACAAAATTCATTATCGATGTATGATGAACAAATTAAGAATCTGGTGGAGGATTGAGTAGAAAATTTGAAATTATTTGAGGATGATAAGAACAGGCTCAGCATGAATTGTTCAGTGTTGGAGGTGAGATTGAAAATTTATGAATCACCACAAGATTGAACATCCCAAATAACTAATAGAAGAGATGGTTCAACTCAATTTTTTGGTGGGATCATGATTCCATAAATAATAAGCGATCGTCATATAATTAGATAAAATCAACCTCCACGAAGTAAGTATCCCATAAACCAAATACATTTTTATGTACTATGATGCTTCAAGTTATAGTTCATGTTTTAAACCAAGCTCTTTGACTGTATGAATGGATAAAGCTTCTATTTTAAAAACTAAATAAAGGGTGTATGTGAAAATAATAAGGAAGATATTTTCCCTCTTAATTTTCGTAAACAATGGTGTTGAAACTGTTTTTTTTTTCATGATGTTTTGGAAGATTGGCATAACAAGAAAATTTATTAAAATAATATAAGGCTAGAATTTTTTGGGTTGAAATGATAATGAAAATAAAACACATTCTCAAATTAAGAATGCACATAGAAAATGAATATTTATATAATGAAAATTTTGGAACTATTTGATGATTTATATGAGTACTAGAATAGATGTTTTCATAGTAATGATAATTTAGGGGTTGTACCTATAACAAAAAAGCATTAAATAATGTGAAGACAAGACCAAAAAAATGGAATGTATGTCATGAAAAGTGGTCGACAGGTTAGTCTTGAGATGTGAAAAAATCAAATACTGTTAATAACATTTTCACAAATAAAAATAGTGCGTTATTGTTTCCTATGTCAAAGAGAGAGGGAAATGAGTTTATAAAATCATTTCCCTTAGGAATTATAACCCTAAATCTGGAGAAGTAAAAAAAATTATTAATATGAAAATACATATCAATGTTAAAAATATATATTTAGTGGGTTTTTATAATGATGTGAATGATATGGCCACAAATCCTACTATTGTGTACATATCATGTGATTAATAGGAAATAAAAATTAATCAATGTGGATCCAAGATGAAAAAATTAGTATATATTGAAAGATAATGAATGTTATGACCATAAAATCATCCAAACTACCATGAAAATATAGTGGTAATTCATGTGATGATTCTGAGATGATAAGGTGTGTTTTGAAATAATATCTTGATATTTTGAAAAAATAATTGAAATTAGATAAAATATTATTGGAATATGAAAAACATTATAAAGCTAAAATATGTTAAGTTGTCTCAAATACCGAGGATAATGCTAGTTTGAAGTTTTCCACATGTGGAACCTTCAAAATCCAAAATATTGAAAAACTTATTAAACACCTAGATGAAGAAACGAAGAAAAAAAGGTAATCAAATAAATGATACCCCAAACCATATGAATAATTTAAATAAATCATCCCATTATGGTATTAGTTGTTACTAATTTACCATATTGATAATATGTTATCATTATTAATTCCATTCTGTGAAACCATGATGACTATCTTTATTCCTTAGAAATTTTTGTTTTATAACTATCATCATATGGAATTGAAGGATTTGTTTTAGGTTGTCACATCTGAACAACATTAAGATAATGTACATAATGGAGTTTAATTAAAATCATAAATAAAATAGGAAATATTCATCTCTTAAGGGGGAGACAAAATTTAGAAAAGTCTATCTTCCTACACAATTCTATTGGATCTAAAAATTATGGACATATTTCAAACCATAAGGTTTAGGTATTCCAAAAAAACATTAATCAATCATTATTAATAGTGTAAATCTGATCCATTAATGGATAGTTCATGTTAGAGTAAAATATGAGTCAAAATGGGGTCTATTATATTGTAACATAACTGTATAATTTTTTTATTAAATGTACATGATTATTAATTTCATTGAAAATACGTATTTTCTGAAACACCATAAATAAGACTTGAGAATACCTAAGAATTATTTCACATGAATGGTATTTTATAGACATAATAAGAAAACATGTTTTAATCTCTCTATTTTTTATACAATGGTTTAACCCAAGAAAATGATGAGTTAGTTAACTAATAATATTTTTTCTAGGAGAAACATTTTATTGCATACATATACATAAATTTTTCTAAATATTCCCTCAAAATGGAGTAAAATTTAAAATGAAATATTATATTAGAGGACCCGTCTTACCATTTAATTTTTATTTCCACTAATGGGGATAATGATTACATCAATAATTATCTTGAATAATATGTGTATATATTGAAAAAAAATATAAGGGGGAGGATTAGTGATCCTAAGATTAATTTTTTTATTAAGAAACTATGTATTTGTGTATGATGTTTTGATTATTGGATATTTGATATGGATTCAATTAATGGTATTTTATGCCACACTTGATAAATTCTCAATGTTATAAATATAGTATTTTTTAGTGATCTTATATTAAAATGAAATGTGTCACTGATGAACACTTCAATACTACAAGATGAATAATAAGATATACATAAAAATAACGGTAATTTCATGATGGGTATTTGATGTAGGCCATGATAGTTGTTTTTAAATATTCTGTCCTTATAGTGGGACCCTAATTTTTGTGTGAATCCGACTAAAAATACTTAAATACTTCCAAATATATTAATGCACCACATACACATAGGTGAACATATGCAATTATACATGTTCTAGTGGGATATGCAAACACCTCTACTACCATTTGGAAACCATTCTTAGGATCTCCCATGAGGTTGGTCTTGATTCCCTCAAGTGTGGTCAAGGGATGGAACATCGGGTCTTTTGGGTTGACTTTGTTTTTATGTGATGAAAAGTAATATTACATAATTTCATGTATATAATAGATAAAATGAATACATTTCCAAATAATATTTTAATCAAACAATTTATCATCTTCATACAAATTTTAAACATATTTTCCATTTCTTACACAAAATCCCCTTCATGAAATTACCTTTATTTTTCATAGAATTATTATTCTCTATTTTTTGTTAAATAAAGTGTCATTAATGAATCAAATATTCAGAATTTAATATAAATTTAACAACATTCAATGTTATAATATGGATAATTTCTCAAGCATGAAAACCAATTACATTCAATGATTCAATAACAAGTCTTAATGTGTGAGCTTGTAATTCATTAATACTTATTTTATTATTGATAATAAATGAATACTAGGCTCATACAAGTAGAGTAATATGGAATTAAAAGAAGAAATGTGTAGTTTCATTGAGTGTAAATGAAGACGAGTACATAGTAGACACATATGATTGTAGTCAAATGATATAGATTCAATTTGAACTAACTAATTTGATAATTAAGGTTTATAATCCACTATTAATTTTCCATTATAATCATTGTGTTATAGTTATTTCCAATAAATTTATTTGAAACACTAGATCTGAGCATATTTATCATAGATATCATTTCATTAACGATAATATGGTTGAAGGTGATGTGAAAATTGATTTTATTATAAACACTGAATAAGATGATGATATTCTGATAAAATCATTTCCAAAGGAGAAATTATAAAAATTATAACTAAAATGTTATCATTACCATTCCCCCATTACATAAAACATTTATTGAAGCCTCCACACACATATTTATATTTTATTTTCAAAGGGAGGGTGAAAATTAATACAACTCTGTATTCATTATTTTATATGTGGAGTGTAATATCAAATGATATTGTGTACTTATTGTTTGTCCATTGTTTTGGTTAATATTAAGAGAGGTTTTGTTAGAAATGGGTTGATAGACAAAGTCATTTGATTCACTTGGGATAAAGTTAATCATCAAAAATGGATGATGTTTTCTAAAATTCACTACATTATCCAATTATGTTGTGTTATGATACATTTAAATTTATCTAATATATTATATATTGAATATTGGGTGAGTTTATTAAAATAATGAATTATTTTAACTATCCTATGAAAGGTTTTACAACAACTATAACGAGGTAGATTGGAGAACCCCATGGAATGGAAGAATTTATAAAGACCTGTTTTTTTCATACTTGTTATCAACTAATTAATATAATTTATTAATAGTTTGTTGAAGTGTTTTTTTAATTTAAATGATTTTTCTAGAATCATTAGAACAATTGAAAATTACTTTATTTAAAATACTGACTTCAATGGGTGCATAAGGACGATCTAGTGTCAGTGTAACCATCATTATTTATTATGTGACAATCATATTGATTTTTTTCAATTTAATAATAACTGTGTATGAATTAAATAAAGATATTTTTAAGGATGAAATAAATTATAAGGACCATCTATAAACTATGTAAACACCAATATAGGTTTCATAATCATGAATCCATCTACATAAGAATGAGCACTATATGGATCATTTTTGAATCTTTATAAGAATACATGTACATGTGCAAACATAAATTTTCTACATAAGAATCAAGGCATGAAAATTTTAAGAATACTATAGACTAAAATATAGAGTTTTTAGATTTAATACAGTAAAGATAAAATGAATCTCATCAATGAAATTTATTTCTTCAACAATCACAATTTAACCATTAAAATGTGATGCAATCGACATAATGAATCATTGATCGCTATATAATATAGAATAAAATATTCACCAGTCAAATAAATGAGGAAGTTGTCAATGAAATAAAAATTAATTTATTCAATTTTTAGAAATAATGAAGATGATAATTTGGATGAAGATTTATTATTATTTTGATGTAAAATCAAATTGTAGTGATGTAGGGATATAATAGATGTGTTTTGATTTTCTAACACATTTTATTATGAAAATATTTTAGTCTTGTTTCTCTATAAACAAATACATCATACAATGTGAAAGTGAAAGAAATTATGAATTATGATTAGTGTATTGAAATAAACAATGAATTACTGTGGTGTGTTTTTAAACCTCACGAACTCATATTTTTTGAGTTTTTCTTATTGTATGTTGAAAAACGAAACACTTGATTGGTTTTATTAACATTTTAATATGAATAGGACATTCGTTGAAATTATATTTAAAAATATATAATGGTAGACTCACCCAGGTTATGATATTGTTTAAATGTTCATGAAATAATTCAAGTATAGAAAATGGTATTTGATAATTGTTCACTTTATGGACAACCTCCTGAAAATTTTTACTATACCAATACTACTATATAAAAAATTAAAAAAGGTGTTAAGACAAAGAAAATATTTTTATCAAAAAGAGAATGATTATTACAAATTGTAAATATTGTGGCTATTGAGATATTGATAAATTGAGATAAATAGGAAAATATCGAGTTTATACATATATTTGTGAAAGGGATTGAATATAAAAAGAAATATGAAATGTGTATGATTTAAAGGATGAGACAACTATATAAATATATAAACATATGATTTTAGAGCTTATAAGGGATTTTATTAAGACTATAATAAAGAGGTGGTGGACTTTCAAAATTATTGTTTTCTCGATCTTACACTACTGAATTTGAATAATGATGAATAAGGTAATTCATAGAGTGTGCTATATAATGTGTGTTAAGAAAGTTGATATCATTAGTGTTTATTGATCTTGTAAAATTAAAAATGTATAGTAATAAAGATAGTTTGTTAAAATTCATATATATTGTTATTCTAGATCAAAGGATAGGATATCGCATTTTTTGCTGAAGGAACCTACATTAAAAAGAAAACTTGTTTCATCTAGCTGTTTTGTATTTCATTAAAATAATTAAGAGATAGAAAAACCTTCCAGAGGTAGTTTACATAAATGGTAGTTTAAAATAAATATATTTAAAACCCCAATCAACTATATTGAGTTAAATTCAATAGAATAAATATATTTATTGAGATAACAATCAACTACAAGAAGGAGTAGGCCACAAATTGATTTTGAAAATTGAAAAAATTATTGAGTTCCTTGAGATTGGTAAATTTAGTTTTAATTAGTTTTGTCTGAGTTTAATATACTTGAGAGGGTCATGTACTAATTTACTATATTGTTTATTTATAAGATATAAATTGTAAAAATTGATCTATATTGATTTACCCATCCGTTATTAGTGTATTCATTCAGTGTACTGGGAAATATGATTATAATTTTATAAAAATGAAATTAATTTATTTTTATCCATAATTATATTTTTCTATTTTTATTTATATTTATTTTTCAATTTATATATAATGGTATTTCTTATTTTCAAGGTCTTTGAAATATTTCTGAATATTCCACTTGGGTCTATTCTATTGGATTCTCTTCATAACCCTTGCATCATTAATTGTCATGATCCATTGATTAAAAATCAAAAACAAATTTATTTATTCCATATTTTGTTTATTTCACGGATAAAATTAATGTTATATCATCCTTACTTACCTCTAGCTTGTGTTGTGATGTCAAGTGTCCACTCTTGTCATTAGTGAACTTTCATCTAGATTATTTTTAAGCATAAAAACCATCAATATATTATAATATATTTTTATACATTTTATACATTTTATGTTATTTATATGATGTCACATGATTATTAGGTGACTCATTAATTCTGGTTCCTTGAATCATCTCTATTCTTAGAGAGGTATCCTTGGTTTATCCCTCAATTAATTGAAAGGATAATGTGGAGAGAGATTTACCAAGGGTTTATATAATTATCATAGGTCAATCATAAGTATAAAAGATTATTGGAATTTCTCATTCCCTATTGCTAATATTGAAACATGATTTGAGCTGTAATGGATGTTGTTAATCCGTAGAGTGCACAGGTAGGGAATTGGTTCTATTTCGGGAACTCAATGGATGAAAAACATAGAGAATTAATGTAGTGGGTATGTTAATGATTTCGGTTCATTGCATTGAAATTCATAACATATAATGTTTTTTTCAATATCTAGTAAGGGGATATTGGTATCATAAATCATTTTTATATTTAATTTTTACAAACCCTTATGTGTGCTACTATTTTTATCAAGATGTGCTTCATGAATTTGTTTCTTTGGTCATTATTTTTTCTTATCATGAATTTATTATACTCTACATTATTTTTAATTTTAAACTAACTAAATTTCCTACTCTATGCATGTATCAAAATTGAATTTACTAAAAATATATATTTTATTACTCATTATTGAATTAATTCAAAAACAATTCATTCATTGTTGATATTAAATTTATTTATTCTCTTTTATTCTTGAATTTATTCATTTCCTAGTGATTTTTTTTAAGACTACAATAATTGGTTCTTTAATCACTAGAGTCACTTATGTATTTTTCTACTTGTAAATATGTGAATTGGGTTATTATCTTATCATGTGTTAGTTGTGTTGTATTTTTATTCCTTATGTAAATAATTGTATTTCTTTTTTTTGGAATTAAGGTTTCTTGGAATTCATTATTTTCTATTTTTTTTGTTTCTTTACTAATTAATAATTTCTATTCCAAAAATTTGAGCAATTATAAATAAAATAATTTTCTAATTTTGTAATTTTTATCCATGAAGATGGAATTATTAAAAAAATTACATTTTGTTTTTGAGTTTTATGAACAAATTTAAATCCAAATGATCATAGCCATTCAAAATGTACTCCCTTGAAATGTTAATGTAATATAATGATTTACAGAGATTATGGTTCTTTAATAACCAAGATCTTCTTTTGTGTTATGTTTTTATTTTCTAGTTGTTTTTGAGGAAAAGAGGAGTTTGTAGAAATAATAGGAGTACATGCCATGAAATTTTGAGTACAATCCATGTACTCAGTGTCCCCATGTAGCCGTGTGATGGCCATGAAATGGCCGAGCACATAGCCATGTGTGGTGACCTGGAGGCCACCACAAGTGGGGCCTGATAAAGGGAAGTACAAGCTGTGTACTTCTAATGAACATTTCATGTATTTGTTTCTTCATTAGACGGACCGATGTCACATCTAATGGGTAGAATAGACTTCTCCTCTGCTCTCCTTGTCCTTGAGCATTTATACAGCTGCTGATATTCTCTGAGCCCCTGAATCATTGTCTATTCTCCTATTCGGCCGTCGTTAATTGCATTGGAAGCACATTGGTGAGTTCTCTCTTATTCTTTAACCTCATCTTGTGATTTCTCCTCTTTCTCAAGTTATCCCTGGTTGATAGTTTTAGATGTTTATCTATATCTACCATGTTCTAGGTCAATTTATGGACCAATTCCAGAGTATATCAAATTCACAACGCCGAGGTAGGTGGTTTGTTCCTTTCCGTAGTAAGTCTGTGTGTTTTATGTGCAGATGTGACCAATACACTTGAACATGGTATTGCTTTTTAATGGTTTATAACCCCGTTTATCCTTCTATTACATGTTTAATTTGGATAGTGGTTAATTATTTGTGAATTGGGTTAACCTTGTTATGCCATGAATGTTTTTTCCATGTTTTCATGTTTTGAGCGGTTTTTCTAGTATGCATGTTAGGATGTTTACCATTCATGCCTAGTATTGTATTGATGGAGTGATTATTAACTGACATGATATGATGTGATGTAGAATGATTATCTAGGTAGTTCATGAGGTTTACTTTGGCACATATATATCATTGTGCTCGATTGAATTACGCAGGGCTGTGAGAAACTGTTGTAGTAGACCGTTGGGAGAGTGTATGTTGAGAGCACCTCCAGAGTGTATGTTTTGTTGTTAAATTGTGAGATAATAGGGGGGACATACATAATTTCTCCCCCAGTGCATTTTTAGTTCCTCGATATGGGCCACAATGTTAATTGGACGTTTAGTTCTTCCTCATAGTGACTTTTTGATACTGATATGAGACAATAGGGGGAATGGACGATGAGTGCTTCCTCAGAGATTCTGTACTAAAGTCGAACTAGAGGGGTTACACTATGTGAACTTCTCATAGGGTTTTTTTGTGTTGTTTAGTTGAACCATAGGGGTTAGTATGTGAGTAATTCTCAGAGTGTTACTTGATTATAGTTAGTTTCTTCCTTGATATATGAAAGTTGAATGCATTTGAAACTGTAGGATTTTTTACTTTTGATTACTTCCTTGATTACTATTTTCTTTTTCTTATTGTCTGCCATATATATCCACTGACTGTTAGGAACAAATATTATGGTGTTTAACTATAGGAATTCGCATCACACCCTCTTTGGGTCTTTATTTTGGGACCAAACAAATTATATTGTAGCTGTTCTAGATAAGGAAAAGTGCCCTTGTACATCATGGACAGAATTGTTGATGAGCTCGAGAGCATGGGACCATGTTGAGGCTTGCGGACAGGCTGAAGTTTATCTATTTCTTTGGTACCTTGGTTATTTTTGTATTTTGGCATTCCGAATTTTTTGGAAACTTTCCATGACATATGTATCATGCAACATTTATATATCGGCCCATGTTTTTTATTACATTCAGTCTTCCACAATTTACTATTGTATGGTATCATTACTGCTTCTTATATTGTTATAAATTTTGCAAATGTTGTGTTACTTTTCCAATGAGGGCATAGTTTCCCCACTATCACACCCAAGGCCCTAACTACTAGTCGGCAGCCTCTGGCTTTTGGGGAAATGTGCTTAAGGCCTTGTGATTGATCGGGTACGAGGCGCCCCTGGGCGGCTTCTGCAACCAAGACATTATGAATTGGTATCATAGGAAGTCTTTTTTTCATGAAAAATTGTTTGGAGCCTATATCCAGAGATAAAAATAATATGTACTTGGTAATAATTTTTTCCCAGGAGTAGCTATGTCGTGAATATTGAAAAGCCAATTTTCCCCATTTAGTGAAACTTTTTCTGGGTTGCATATATTATGGTTGATTTCATTTCACCATTGGGTGATTCACATGTTTTGTGCTATTATTGTTGATGTTTTTGAGGTTCAATTTATATTTCAATTGGAAGAGATGAGGGTATTCCATCTCCTACATTATATAGGAACTTGTTATAAATCACATGTCATGTATTCCATCCATTCCATTTAGGGTAAATTAGTGAATGCATATTGTTGTGATAGATGTTGTACAAGATATTCATGTAGTTGTGATAGATTCCTTGATAGAATACCTAGTTTTGATAGGGTATTGGATTTTGTAAGGTAATGTTTAAATGAATGCCAAAATTTGGTTCTAGAGGTGTTATGGGACATCATGTATCATAATTTGTTGAATAATTGCCTTGTATTCCTTTTAAATGTATTGTATAAGATTCCATGCTTTGATTCGTGGGGAGTATGGGCCATCACAGATCATAATTTAGCACGTTAATGTTCCTTTTATTGTTTTTATGGGTTTTGGAGTAGTTTCTGGGGATTACTATATAGTAAAACCTAGAATACATGGCGTGTAATGTTGAAAAAATGCAATGTGTCCTTCTATTTTGGAAGGAAATGTTTTTTTAAGTACACACCATGTATTGTATGTACACGCGGTGTAGTCTATAACTGTGTCACTGGCTGTGTGGGTGGAGACACGGGTTTGAGAATTCATTTGGGGGACACGTTGTGTACTAGATGTACATATCGTGTTGCATAGACCATGTGTCTTCCACTGTGATTAACAACACAGATGGATACAACATAAGTAATACATGATGTGTCAACCTTGAACACGTCGTGTAGTGTTACCATTGAATCGGTCTGTGTAACGAACAACACGGGTTAGTGAAAATATTATTGTACGCACTGTGTCAAGAAAAAACATGGCGTGCATAGTAAGCCATGTGTTCACCATTGTGACAAAAAACATGGGCAGTTTAAACTTAAGTAGTACACGTTATGTCCATCTCGAACCTACCGTGTAGAGTGAGCCGTGTAACTAGCTATGTGACTAATAACACAGGTTGGTGAAGTTTGTCCAGTACACACCATGTCTATCACTGACATGTCATGTAGTCTTGCTCAAGGGGAACCGTGTAGATTAGCTGTGTAGAAGAACTCGGGTAGGGAAAGATGATTCAAGTATACACCATCTTTTAGGATAACACGTCGTATGTATGGGGTGTTACATGATCTACCTACAAATCATTTTTTATTTTGTTTTAATAAGTCTCTTTTTAGAGAATTGAGAACCATACAAAAAGCTCCACATATCCCCATCACATATCCCACTTAGACATCAACATAAAACATACAAAATGCAAAATTCGAAAAAAAACATCATTGCAGACAAACCCTCCATGCACTGCCACATGTCGTCATCCAAGATCACAACCGGATCAATTTTCCATACCTGATTGCTACCAAAAACCATTTCAAAATTTGAAAATCAAAACATTATCATACCATCATCACACATCGGACACATAACCTCCTTGAAATGGAAAACACCGAAGACGTCGTCCATCACATCATTAAGATCCTATCATCGAGGCCCACATCACTGTTGAGAAAAACCCACACCATCGTCATCATTGTCACCATAATCCACCACCAGAAATCATCATCGGTGTCATTGAGGACCCATCATCATCGCCGTGAAACACAGAAGAGATGACAGAATTGGAAAGATCTGCCACAAGTTGCGCTGATTGGAACCTTGTTTCGATCCCTATACACTTCTCAAAACATCCTTCAGAATTGTTGCACCCTACCGACCTGGGAGAGAGAAAAGAACTAGGAAGCCATAGTAGAGAGGAGGGGCAAATAAGGGGTCCATAGCAAGCCGATGGAAGAAAACCCAAGATAAAATCCAAGAAGCATGAACCACGATGGAGCGAGAAAAGGGAGACTTGGGGATGAAACCCTATGAGAACCACAGTGAAATAAGAAAGTGATAATCGGGGCAGAAACCCTAACAAGAACAGACAACATCCTGGAATGAAAATAGGGAATGTGGGGCTCAAAACCTAAGAGAAATAGTAATAATGGGGAATCTGAGATTGAATCCCAAATATGAAACACCGAAAAATGAGAAGAGATTAATAGAGGAGAGAGAATCCATGGGATGAAGTTGCCGGATAGAGAAATCCGTGCTACCCCTACTTCCACTACCACAGTCCCAATCCCGTCTAAAAAACCTACACATCTGACCAACATGGAGTCGAGTGTGTTGGGCCAGAATGGTAGAGCATGGGTGGTATAGGAGAGAGCATGACTTCATGAGAAGAACGTAAAAAGAAGACCCAGAAGGGGAGAATGACCTAGAATAAGGGAAGGAGTAAGGTGGAAGAAAACCAAGAGGATAAGGAGGAGGAAAGTCCCAACGACGTCGGGGATCCATGTTTTAAAAAACATGAATGATTTATTTCTCTTATTCCCTTCATAAACTTCTAGTTTTCAGTAATTGATAATATTGATCTATGGTGTGCACTTTAAATAGAAGAGTCATGACATTGAAACGTCTTTCGGTTATATGCCAGTTACATGGAATTGATCAGACTTTAGACATGGCTAATCAGGGACTACTAGTAGATCCTCCAGTTGTACCAGTCTTGGCACCAACCTTCATTATAGACATAGGTGTTGATGAACAATTCCGAGAGGGATTTATGAGGTTTATGCAAACATTCTGAGGAGTAACACATCCTACCCCTTCTAGGGCAAAGCTGACGCAAGGTTTTCCAGCAAGAAACATCCTCCCACCTTCACAGGGGATGGGGGACCTCAGGCAGCAGAGTCATGGTTAGAGCCATGATTTCTATCGTTGAGAATCTGGAGATTCCCCTAGAGAGGAGAGTGAATCTCAATATGTACATGTGTCAAGATTCCTTCAAGAGATGGTGCGATGTGATCTCACAGGCGGGACACCAGTAGGTTATGGCATGGGATGAGTTTCAGCATACCATCTATGACTACATGTATATGATTACTTTGAGGGAATATCGAGCTCAAGTGTTCATGAGTCTGGAGTAGGGTACTCATTCTGTTATGGATTATTCTTCTCGCTTCACAGAGATGCAGCGCTTCACACCCATAATAAGAGGTCATGAGTTATTTCTATCAAATAATTTTTAGGATGGTCTCAAACACGACATCCAATCTTAGGTGAACATATTTAGGTTGACTTAGATATCATCTATAGTCAACTAGGAACTGATCACAGAGCCAAATCTGAGATATTCTGGAGTTTTGAGCTTGGGAGGCTCGACATCCTTAGTTGGTATACCTTATACTAACAATAGGAAGAACCGTAGGGAGTCTTCAAGCTGAGATCCAAGGAGGTGGGAGACACCTTCCGGTAGCCAGGTGGTATGCAATCAGTCCATGAAGGTCTGGAAAACCAGGCCACATTTCTCAAGGGACTTAGTGGAGTGTCGATCATGTGGCAATATGGGTCATGTAACACCCCACCCCACCTCATTGTCTTGAGGAGGCGGTGAGGGATACTTGGCCTTAAGAGACGTTCCCAAGATGCCAAAGGCTAGCAATAAATGCCGAGGGATTCAAGAACACGTTCGGGAATGGTTTTCCCTTAAAAAAACCAACCAAACCTTCCACTAACAGCCACTATATGATGCATGTCACATAAATTACCCAATCATGTGTTCCCAAAATACAACAATGTTGTTCCACAATACACCTCTACCCAAATACAACCAGACATGTCCACACAACATCAGAGTACACTACGTAAACTAATCAAGCAAACACCACACAAGCCACGTCACCACCACATCTCCACACCAAGCTCCACACTCCAAACTCCACCAAGGGATCACAATGCTCCAATAAAAGAGGGTGATGCCATACATTTTCCACGTCATGGTACACAACATCTGCAAAGACACCAACATGCCAAAGTAGGGGGCGAGTACTAAAACTCAGTAGGTTTTCCTAAAATGACTTCTTTACGCATGCCACTAGGATAAATCCATTATCACATTTATATATAATATTTTTATATAAAATAATCACAAGTGATACTATTAAAATGAGCCAAACATTCCTTTACTAAGCCATCACATCCAATCCAAGCAACCAAGGTAAAGCCAACCCAACATTCCACAAAAAATTTCATCATTTATACATTATCACAAAAAATTCCATATTGCAAAGAAATCCACAATAAACAACCAAAATGGTGTGAATTCCGCCCAACGTGATCACCCATTCACACTAAAACAATCAAAAGGGTGCGACCTCTACCCAACCTGTTCAGCCATTCACTAATAGTCATACTTCCTGACCACTACTCATATGGTGGTTCTTCCGACCACTATCCATCCCCATTTTATAGTGTGACTTCCCACCCATTTCCACACAATATTTCAATCAAGCCAACCATGTATAAACCCACCAAGGTCACAACAACATGCAATCAACCAAGTTCCATTGCATATCAATCCACTTAAATAAATCACCCATTTATTGAAAATCATTTCTCAAGGCAAAACATGTTTCGATAAAACAACCTCTTTATTTAAAACCACTTCCATCAATCATTTTCACAAATCAACCAAAGCATCCATTTTAAAATCTACATTTTAAAATACACAACAAGAGCAATTCAGCATAAAACACCCATTTTACCAAAAATCCCCAAATGGATGTTCAACCACCTTTTCACATCAAAATATAATTAATTTCTATCCACCCAAATTAATTGTAACCCAAAACCACTATTTTTTAACCAAGTGTAGTTGAGAGATAATCCACCTACCATTAGGGTTCCTGAGAAGTCAACCCACAAACAAGCGCACCTCAAATCCGAAAAACACACCACCGAAACCTCTCTAGATCTCTTTCCCTAGCATCGATAAGCCTTAAAAATCATCCAATGAAACGAAAACCCTAGATCTATACAAAAAAAGTGTAGATATAGAAATCCATGAAAGATAGGGATATAGAACTAGAGGAAAACACAAAGAAACCATGAGGAGAGACTTACCTGAGAGAAACCAACTTCAATCTGCCAAGAAACCTCTTCAAAAAGCTTCCAAATGAAGTGGGAGTGCCCCTCCAACCACGGAGAACCCGAAATCCCGAGTGAGCCATGAGGGGGAGGATGTTTAGATGGAAATAGGTTAATCTTGAGGGAGCCCGAAACTTATAACCCTATTTTAAGTGGCATCACAGTTAGTCTGCGTGGTTTGGAAAACCATGCGCTAACCATGTCCATGCTACTGCCTCTGAAGCAAGGGTACACATGGTTTCCTTACATTGTTTGGAAAACCATGCATAGGCCGTACAAATCCTACTATCTCCCTTGCACAGTTTCCTAGAGAATCTGCATGGTTTCCATTAACTGTGCTCATACCGTTCACCCGTTTAAAAGCCTCCAAACTCATCCAAAACCTTTCCAAAATCTCCCAACCTCTTCCCAACTCATCTCATGCACTTTAGACACATAAAAATGCATAAAAAAGGACACATAACTCAAACTGGGGGTGATAAATTCTCCCCACCATTGTACTTTTTGTCCCCGGAAAGTAGTGAACTCACCTTTAGTCGAAGGAGCTCGGGCCACTACTCGACCATTTCTTTCTCCCACTCCCAAGTCTCCTCTTGAATCTGACCATGTTGCCATAAAACACGAACAAAACTGATGATTTTACTATGCAAGACGTTCTATTCCCTATACAAAAACTGCATTGGGACGTGCACCAATGAAGCATCCGGTTCTATCTCAACATGATCCCATCGAATCACATGGTTACGATCCGGGTGATACTTTTTCAACTGCGACACATGGAACACATTGTGCACCACATTGAACCTAGGTGGAAAAGGCAAATGATAATCCACCTCACCAACCCACTCAAGAATCACAAAAGGTCCCATATACCATGTGGATAACTTAACCTACTTCCCAAACCGACGATGTCCCATCAAAGGAGAGATCATCAATAAAACATGATCACTCACCTCGAACGACAGTGGCTGTCGACGATGATCCGCATACTATTTCCAACGACTTTGATCCGTCTCAATTATTTTACTAATCAAATTGATCTTCTCTGTAGTCTCCGGGACAAGGATTAGTCCATCAATGGAGGAAACACACATTTCTACCCTACATAGTGGAGAACGACATGGCCGCCCATAAAATGATTCAAAAAGAGCCATCTGTATGGATTCATGATAACTGTTATTGTACGAAAACACAACCAATGACATGTGATACTCCCATGAGGCACCAAAATCCATGACAAAAGCCTGCAACATATCCTCCAGAGTTTCTCTCGTCCTCTCAGATTGACCATCTGTCTGAGGGTGATACACCGTGGTCATAGTCAACTGTGTCCCAAGGTCATGCTGTATGTACTTCCAGAAACAAGATGTAAATCTTAGATCTCTATCTGATAAAATCAAAACTGGAACACCATGCTTCTTTACCACCTCCATGATATAGATTTTTGACATATAGTCCACCATATAAGATTCCCGAATTGGAACGAAATGGGACGACTTCATTAGCCGATCCACTATCACCCAAATGGCATCATAATTTCTGACTGTTGTTGGGAGACCTATAAAAAATCCATCATTATCTTCTCCCACTTCTAAATAGGGACTAGTAAAGACTGAAACATTTTTGCTGGCCTTTGATGCTCTAGCTTGACCTGCTGATAATTCAAGCATCTTGAAACAAACTCATCCACTCCTCTTTTCACAATAACCCTCCCGAACTGTGCTTTCAATGATTTATACATTTTATGAATTCCAAGATGATCAACCCACCTGGAATGATAATACGTCCTAAGAAGATCCATCTAACAAGAAACTAGTACAACCATCCGATTCTGAAAACACAAAACTAAATCTCTATTCAGTTACCAACCCTCAATGATCTCCCCACCATTGAGTCTCGACCCCATTGTCACAAAATCAGGATTAGATAGCTGTGCCTCTTTAACCAGAACAACCAAGTTAGGAATCAACAAAACTGGAAATAAGACCACTCTATCGCCCTAGTTCTCACATTCCAACCGTATAACGACTATAACTGACATCAACTGCCACTAGTCTGATGCCTTTTTTACCACATGATCATATGATTTTCTACTTAATGCCTCGACCATCGAATTTCCTTTACATGGTGTTTAAATTAAGTCAAAATCAAACATTTGGAGATATTCCATCCATCTCCTTTTCCTCAAGTTCAAATCCATTTGGGAGAAAATGTTCTTCAATCTCTTATGATTTGTATATACCATGAATTTCTCACCAAAGAGATAATGATGCCTCACCGTCAATGCATGGACCACAACGGCCAACTCCAAATCAAGATTTGGGTAGTTCTCCTCATACACCCTCAACCTTTTTGATCCATATGAAACCACATGATTCCCTTTCAAACTGATAATACCCTACTAAACCAAGAAAAATCTGTATCTCAAACACATTATTTGGCGGCTTCCATGAGATAACGACCTCTATCTGTTCTGGATCCACTGAAACACCTCGGTCAAAACTCACATGGCCATGAAAAAAAACGTCCTTTAACAAAAAGTCACACTTTGACAATTTGGCATACAACTGCTGATCCCTCAAGATCCCCAGCACTATCGCCAAGTGCTTCTCATGCACCAACATTGTCTCTGAATTCACCAAAATATCGTCTACAAACACCACCAAAAATGAATCCACATATCTTTGAAATATCTGATTCATCAATGAAATGAACACCGCTGGCGTATTAATTATACCAAATGGAATAACCACATATTCATAATGGACATATCTACATCTGAAAGCTGTTTTAGGAATATCGTCCTTCGTCACCTGTAATTGATGATACCTAGACCTCAGATCGATCTTGGAGAACCACTGGGTTCCCCTCAACTTATCAAAACAAATCATCAATTTGTGGAAGTGGGTATCTATTATTTATCATAACTTGGTTAAGTCTATGATAATCAACAAAGAGCCTCAATGTTCCATCCAACTTTTTCACAAAAAACATCGGCGCTGCCCACAGAGACGTGCTAAGACGAATAAACCTTTTTTTCTAACTCTTGCAACTAGATTTTCAATTCCTATAATTCATCTGGTGCCATCCAATAAGAAGGAAGTGAGATAGGACCAGTCCCTGGGAAGAGATTAATCATAAACTCCAATTCTCTTATGGGAGGTAACCCTGCGAATTCTTCAATAAAAATCATCCATGAACTGATCTACCACTACTAGAAGAACTGTCTGGTCAACACCATCTAACGATTCCAATGAAAACTATTCCAACAGACACGATAACGTACCCACTTCTAGTGCCAAAAAATCCATTGCACCATGTCTTTCATGCTTCTCTCCTCTAAATAAATTTCTAATTCTATCGTGTGTCATAAAATCCACAGTCCACACATTACAGTCGATGTGGACCTTAAAAGAATCCAACCAATCCATTCCCACAATTACACCATACCCATCCATCTCAAGCATTGAGAAATTTCAGGTTATCTCAACCTTTCCCACAACAATACAACATGCTCTACAAAATATGGCTCGACTCTCTCTTCGACCCAGAATAGTATGAAGTTTTAAAACCCAGTGCATCATTTATACCCTTAAACCAATAAAATCAACCACACGTGCATCAATAAAAGAGTGTGATGCACCTGTATCAAACAATACTTGCATCAAAGTAGAATTTAAAATAATAGTACCTCTCATTGTGGATGGTACCGTCTGATCATCCACCACAACATGCTCATCTCCGAATACATGTTTTCTTGCAAGAATCTTCTCTTTATTTCCCTATTGACGTGTCGTGGTATTTAGAGAATCACCATGTCCCACTTTACTCTACTGACGAGGGGTGTGCTGTTGTCCCCGTCCCATCGAAGCATATGACGTCTACGATCCCTGAAGAGTGTCATGCCCACCCGACCTTGGAGCATTCCGACAATAACACTGCAGATTCCCCATCCGCTTACAATTATGACATGCTCAAGGTTGTGCCGTACAATCCCACTTTATGTGGTCAGTAGAACCACACTAAAAACTTCTTGGATTCCCCTAGGGATTTAGAGGAAGATTTACCGATCCAATTGTCGGATTATATGCCATATTCCCGTGCTGGGAATGACTGTCCCTCGTTCGCATGCATCCAGCATTAGAGTTCCCACTATTCCCCAAGGGTACCACCCTGATTCCTCCACCCAGAGTGCCCAACAAATCCCACTCAGCCACCAAGGATCTACTCACCATCTATGTGTAATCATCTATACACAGTAATGCTATCTTTGAACGGATTTCTTACCTTAAAACCACTTCAATGATCCTCGACATCAATGACGTGCTACCCGCCACCTCATGTGAAATCCTCACTAAGTTCATATACATAGCTGCATACTGTGTCACAGACATAAGATCTTTCTTCAAAATGATGAAATCAGTCGTATGCTGAATTCTGAACTTATGTGGGTATAATTGTTTATTAAACATTCCTCAATGCCTTCCCACATCATACCCTGGTCTATCCCGGCTTGGACTACCAACTCCCACCACTGAAGGGAAATATCATCCAACATATACATGTCCAACTTCACTTCTACCTGTACCAGTGTTCCCAAGAACTTGAAGATCTTTTTCATTATATTCCACCATGATTGTGCCCTCTTCAGCTCTAAAACTCCCCTGATGATGGGTGGATTCTCTTTTTGAAACTGAACTATGTGATCCACATTCCTTGGTTCATCGACTTTATTTCCACCTTCCACAGATTGGAATGATTACACTATGCTTTTCACTAGTTGCTGGTTCACCTAAGGCTCAGGTGCTACCATATTCTCACCAGCCTCCTCTGGTTGGTCTCTACGATGCCTACCTAGTGCCATTTCAATAAACAGAAAACAAACAACAATGGTTCTCACTTCCGTAGACATCACAAAATCCCATTTCAAATCACATTACCCAACACTATCACAACAAGGGTTTCCACCTAATCCACATGTTCGATGTTTCGCCATTTTAAAAAACCAAACCATTCTCAAAATACCAATTTATTCACATTATAATTTC
This sequence comes from Viscum album, assembly GCA_963277665.1. Taxonomy (NCBI): domain Eukaryota; kingdom Viridiplantae; phylum Streptophyta; class Magnoliopsida; order Santalales; family Viscaceae; genus Viscum; species Viscum album. Next base: position 69,915,427 of record OY728126.1, read on the forward strand.
ACGCATTCATATTACATCATAAATCATTATACCTTAATGAAATATGCATCCTAGTGTGAAGTCATTTCTACCATGCATTCCATGCTTTTCTCTTTGGCTACACCCATGAAAACGAGATATCCAATGCCTATAAGTGTCTCCAAAACACTTATGTACCCAACTCCCTGGTAACATGAATTTCAACATAAAAGTGATAGCTATGTCCTTTAATACTATAAATTCCATGTTCCGACAAGCCTACGCCTTGATACCATCCCGAATCAAGGAATGCACCACAATGAATGTCAACACCAAATCTGAGAATCAACTCCAAAGGACTGAAAAAACTGATACCACTTGTAACACCCCACCCCTACCTAATTTGCTTAAGGAGGTGGTGAGGGCTACTTGGCCTTATGCGACGTTCCCAGGATTCCAAAGGCTGGCAATAAATGCCGATGGCTTTAAGAACTTGTTGGGGAACAATTTTCCCTTAAGACAAAACCAACCAAACCATCCACCAATAGCCAATATATGATACATTTTACATAAATTATCCAATCATGAATTCCCAATAGACAGCCAAGTTGTTCTACAATACTAGTCAACACCAATACAACCTGACATGTCCACACAACATCAAACTACATTGTGGAAACTAAACAACCAAACACCACACAAGCCATGTCACCACCACAGCTCCACACCAAGATCCATGCTCCAAGCTACACCAAGGGATCAAAAATATCTACTAAAGTAGTGTGATTCCTTACTTTTTTCCCACGTCACGATACAAAAAATTAGCAAAGACACAAACGTGCCAAAGCAGGGGATGATTACTAAATCTCAGTAGGTTTTCCCTGATTGACTTCTATACACACGCCATTAGGATAAAATCGATAGTACATTTATATAGAACAATTATATAAAATAATGACTAGTTCTACCATTACCATAAGCTAAACGTGCCCTTAAAAAGCCATCTCATCCAAACCAAGAAACCAAGGGAAATCCAACAAAACATGACACAAACATTTACATAATTTATAGGTTAGCACAAAAACTTTCATCTTGATATGAAATTCACAACAAACAACCAAAATGGGGGGACTTCTGCCCATCCCGTTCACCCATTCACAACAACACAATCAAAATGGAGGGACTTTGGCCAACCCATTCACACATTCACAACTAGAGGTTCTTCCCGAACACTACTCATATGGTAGTTCTTCCGACCACTATCCATTCCCTTTTTATAGTGAGACATACCACCCACTTCCACACAACATCTCAATGAATCCAACCAAGCATAAACCCACCAAGGTCACAACAACATGCAATCAACCATGTTCCATTGCATATCAATCCACTTCAATAAATCACACATTTATTGAAAATAATTTCCCATACCAATCCACATTTCAATAAAACAACATATTTATTGAAAATAATTTCCATCAATCATTTTCAAAAATCAACCATAGCATCCCATTTTAAAATCTCCATTTTAAAATCCACAACAAAAGTATTTAACCATAAAACCACCATTTTCCCAAAACCCCCCAAATGGATGTTCAACCAAAATTGCATATAAAAACACAATTAATTTCAATCCCCCAAAATTAATTGTAACCCAAAAACAGTAGCTTTAAACAAGTGGAGTTGAGAGAGAATCCACCTACCTTTAGGGTTCCCAAGAAATCGCCCCTCAAACAACTGCGCCTCAAATCCGGCGAATGCACCATCAAAACCACTCTAGATCCCTTTCCCTAGAATCCATAAGCCTTAAAAACATCATCCATGGAAACCAAAACCCTAGATCTACGCACAACATGTGTAGATGTAGAAATCCAAGAAATACAGGGATGTAGATCTAGAGGAAAACACAAAGATCCATGGGGAGAGACTTACCTTAGAGAAACCACCTTCAATCCACCAAGAAGCCTATTCAAAACGCTTCCAAATATAGTGGGGGAACCCATCCAACCCATGAGAACCCAAAATACCAAGTGATCCATGAGTGGGATGATGTTTGGAGTGATGTAGGTTAAGCCCAAGGGAGCCTGGAACTTATAACCCTATTTTTATATGGCCACATGGTTAGTCCGCACGATTTGGAAAACTATGCGCTAATCATGCGCACACTACTGCCTCGAAAGCAAGGGTATGCACAGTTTCATCACATGGTTTGGAAAACCGTGCACATGCCATGCGAAGCCTATTGTCTCCCTTACATTGTTTCCTGGAGAATCGGCACAGTTTCCAATAACCGTGTTCAAACCGTGCACCCCTTTAAAAGCCTCCAAATTCATCGAAAACCCTTCCAAACTCTCCAAACCTCTTCCCAACTCATCTCATGCACATTACAGACATAAAAAATGAATAATCAAAGACCACATAAGTCAAAATGGTGGTAATACATGACACCATTATTGTTTTTGTGAGTTATTCTCACTAAACTCTAGTGAAAAGGGTTCTTCTATGACTCTGTGTTCAGAAGAAGCACCACCAGTTTCTCAATAGTCCTGGAATTTGAGTTCTTCTGGCTGTTCAAGCAAAGGTGGAGGTCACAACTATGGTATTCAATCTGCATAATTTTAGCGACAACAGGGAGGATCAGCACAGAGTGGTCAGGCGGGGTCACTGGGCCATGGTACGGACTAGAATTTTGCAGTGGATCAGACCTAGTAGATGCGGGATCTTGGACCCTATACAGTTTAAGGTACGGTTCTAGTTTCCTCATTTTCATCTTCTGCATTTTTCTATATAGTGGCTTCACATATATTTATATCCGTTGATATTGTGGAGAGCCTGAGGCTCTATATCTATTCTTCTGCTAATATCATGATGCTAGACACTCTATTGGGGACTGGAATGAGTAGTCTACAACAGTGAAAGCAGTGACCTCTTGAGGATGGTGTGTGCCACTTCAGAGGGAACCTCAATTTCTTAGAGATAATGGGTTATGATGTTATTCTCATAATGGACTGGTTAGTTCACTTATAGGCTATTGTCGATTGCTATCACAATAGTGTGAGTTTCACCTCACCAGAGGGAATATCGTTTATTCATAATGGCAAATGGGATGTCTAGGTGGGAATAGAGGGACCAAATCATCGTTGGTTGGGAGGAGTTTCAACCCAAATTTCTGGTCAATATCTAGATGACTAGGGGTCTTCATAGATGAAATTACCTCTAGTGCTGGATCATTTTAGAGATATATTTCCATAAGTATTTTTAGGTTTGCCTCTAGAGTGAGAGGTTGACTTTTCCATTGATCATGTTTCAGGAGCGGCACCAATGTCAACTCATCCTTATAGCAGACCTACACTAGAGTTACAAGAGCTAAGGAAGCAGTTGGAGGGGTTATAGTTAAAGGGTTTCATCCAACCCAGTACTTCTCCTTGGGGATCGCCTATCCTGTTTGTGAAGAAGGTGGATGGTACCCTCATAATTCTTGTGGATTATCGGATGTTGAACCAGTTGAGTGTCAAGAACCAATATCCCTTTTTGAGTCGTAATGATCTCCCTGATCATCATTTAGGAGCCAATGTGTTCTCAAACAATGACTTGAGTTCCAGTTACCATTAGTTTCATGTTGGACCATATGATATACCTCTTACAGTCTTCCAAAGTAGTTATGGTCTATACGAGTATGTTTTTATTCCGCTCAGTCTCACAAACAAGCCTTCAGTTTTCAAGGATCTATTGAACCAATTGTTCCATCCATACTTCGATTCCTTTGTGGTAGTCTTTGTAGACAATATCATGGTGTACTCTCACAGTTGAAAAAACCATGCCACACATCTTGATATCTTTTAATGTACACTTATAGTGCATCATAAATATGATAAGATCTCAAAATGACACTTTTTGATGGATCAGATTCACATATTGGGTCATGTTCTCTCATAGACAAGAGTATCAGTATACCTAAATAAAGTGAGAGCAGTAGCTTCCAGAGAGCATCCTAAGAACGTCTTTGAGTTTCTGAGTTATATAGGGATAGAAAGATACTACATACATTTCATACATAACTTTTCATTCTTATCCGCACCACTTACTAGTCTGACTAAAAAGGGTGTGAAGTACTTTTGATCAGATTCTTGTGAGTCATCCTCTCTAGAGCTGAAAGGGAGGAACACTTCTACAACAATACTAGTATTTCCAGAGGCGATTAAGAGGTATATTGTGTAATGTGATTCATCAGGTATCAGGCTAGGAGCTATGCTTATGCAAGGGTAAGGAGTCTTTGCATTCAGGTCTCGACAGTTGGGGCCACATGAGAGGAATTACCCAACACACGATCTGGAGTTGGCTACTATTTTTCACACTTTATGCTGTTGCAGATATTATCTCCTAGGAGAGCATTTTGTGGTTTTCACCGACCAAAAAAGTCTCAATTATAATTTCACTTAGTGCGACCTAAATCTGAGACAATGAAGGTGGGTTCAATACCTTGATAACTTTGACATTGAGCTTTCCTACATACATTCGGAAGACAATGGAGTGAATGATGCACTGAGTATGAGGAATCAGATATAGGAAGTTCAGGAGGCCAATAGTGACTGGCAGCTTATGGCTCCATTCACTGAGATTAATTTGGTGGTGCACAACAGATAGGAGAAGAAATTTCTTTCTTCTGTAGTTATTACATCTACTCTTCTTGATTGAGTTTGAATGAGGCATGTATCATATTTTGAAGCCCTACTCTTACGGGAATGTTTTTCAGGAGAGGAACCTATTCCGAGATGGACAAAAGGCGATGATGAGATCCTGAGTTTTCATGGGCGTGTGTGGGTGCTAGTAGACATACATGGGGTGCTGATGTGGGTCATTCATTCCATAGTTTGGGTTGTTAATCTTTGCATCACTAACATGTATCGTGATCTACACTGTTAGTATTGGAGGACAAGTATAAAGATAGATATTGCAGGTCTTTTCATGAGGTGTTCCACCTATTAGCAGGTGATGGTTGAGCATCAATGGCCAGTAGGGATTTTACAGTAGTTATCTATTACTGAGTGGAAGTGAAAAAATGTCATGATGGACATCGGGATAGGTTTACTATGTTCGCCTCGAGGGAATGATGTAGTATGGGTTATCATTGATATACTCACAATGGTTTCTCACTTCTTTCTAATCAAGGAGACCATCATTGTTGATGAGTTGGGATGGTTGTACATCCAAGAGATCATACAATTATATAGAGTTCCAAAATCCAATATTTCAGACCCGGAAACATGGTTTACTTCTCCTGTCTAGAAGGGGATATAGGAAGGCTTTGGGAACATAGGTACTTTTGAGTACAGATTACCACCCCCAGACAGATGGTCAGTTCGAGCGTACAATTTAGGTGTATGAGAACATTCTTCGAGCATGCATCCTAGATTTTAAAGGTTCTTTGGAGAAGAACATACTCCAGGGGGAGTGTTCCTACAAAAATAGTATTCAAGAAACAATTTATATTGGACCTTATGAGGCTTTATAAGGTAGACCATAATGATAACCCTTATGCTGGCTAGAGCCAGGAGAGGAAACTATGTCGGCACATTATTTTGTCCGAGAGACCACAGAGTAGATAGAGTTGCTTCAGAATAAGATGGATACTACACAGTTGCGTTTGAAGTCTTATGTGGATAGATAGAGACTACATATAGAGTTCGAGGATAGAGATTAGGTTTCCTTGTATGTCACACCAAGGTTGGGACATATGAGTATTAAGAGACATGGTAAGCTTTCACCGAGTTATGTCGGTTCATTTGAGGTGTTTGAGATAGTTGTTCTGGTTGCATATCGGTTGTAGTTACCTTAGATGTATCGATCTATGCACGATATCTTCCATGTTTCTTATCATAGATGTTACTTATCAGGCCCGTCTCATGTTTTTCAACCTAAGGAGGTTTAGTTAGAGGTGGTTTCCTCTTTCAAGGAGTATCCTATCCAAATTGTTAATCGAAGTTTGAAGGTTCTCTGTAGCCAGTATGTTCTTATGGTATGAGTGCTATGGCCGCACTGGTGATTATATAATGAGGCTTGGGAGAATGAGGCTGATGTATGATCATTATTTGTAGAGATTTTAAATGATTCTTCATATACGCATCATTACAAGGGAAATTCAGAGATGAATTTCATTAAGGGGGATGTTTATAAGAACCCAAATCTTCTTTTGTGGAATGTTTTTCATTTCTAGTTGTTTTTGAGGAAAATAGGAGTTTATAAAAATTTTAGTAGTACACACCATGTACTCATTCATTGAATATAGCTATTTGATATCCATCTAATAGTCGAGAGCACAACCGTGTGTGGTGACCAGGAGGCCACATAATGCATGTCCTAGTATAGCCAAGTACACATTGTGTACATCTAATGTAAACACTATTTATTTTTTTCATAAAAGGGATTGGGGTCACGTCTAAAGGACAGAATGAACTTCTTCTTCACCCATCTCATCTATGAGCATCTCTATGACCACAGATCTTCTCTGAGCCCCTAAATCCCTTTACATTCTCTGATTCAACCACCGTATATTGCATTTGAATTTCATTAGTGAGTCCTCTCTTCTTCTTGAACCTCATATCCTAATTTCTCCGCTTTCTCTAGTTATCATCGGTTTAACATTTTAGTCATTTTTGTTTATCAACCGTCTTCTATATTGAACTAAGGTCTGATGCCAAATTATATTGATCTCATGATGCCGAGGTAGGTGGTTTTTTACTTTTCATAGTTCGTCTGTCTGTTTTATGTGCAAAAGTTCCTAATACCCTTGAACAAGGTACTGCGTGTTTATGGTTAATTTCCCCATTTTTCTTGATATGCCTTATTTAATTTGGATAAAGGTTAATTATTTGTGAATAGGGTTATCCTTTTAATTTCATGGATGTTTTGCCTATTTTTTCTTGTTTTGACCATTTTGTCTAGTTTTCTTGTTAGGCTGTTTACCATTGAGGCCTAGTATTGTTACGATGAAGTGATTATTATTCGATATGTTGTGATATGCTATAGACTATTTATCGAAGTAGTTATTAAGGTTTAATTTGGATTTTGTATATCACTATGATCAATTAACTTATATAGGGACATGAGAACCTGGTGTAGTAGACCATATGGAGAATGGACATTAAGGGCTTCTCTAGAGTGTCTGTTTTGCTATTACGTTATGAGACCATAGGGGGCATGGACGTAAGTGATCCCAAAGAGTGCTTGTAGTTCCTAAAAGTATTCCACATGGAGAATTAGATGTTGTGTACTTCCTCAGAGTGTCTTTTAGTATCCGATACGTTAATATAGAGGGGACTAGAAGGTGAGTGCTTCCTCAAAAATTCTATGATAAAGCCAAATCAGAGGGGTTAGATTGTGCGAACATCCCAGATAGATGTTTGTGTAGTTAAGTTGAAATATAGGGGCTATACTATGAGTAAAACTCATTGGGTTACCTTCTGATGATTGGATGCTTACTTGATATATCAAATTTGAATGCATTTGAAACTATGGGATTGTTCAATTTTGAGTAATTCATTATTTACTACATTCTTCTACTTATTATCTACAATATATATTCACTGACTGTTAGGCATAAATATTTGGGTGGTTTCCTAATAGGATTTATCTCACACCTTGTTTGGGTCATGAATTTTGAACCAAAGAGATTATATTGTTTCAGGTCTAGATAAGGGAAATCTCCCTTCTACATCAAGTACATGATTGTTGTGGAGCTAGAGTGCATTTGACCAAGCTGAGGCTTGCAATGCTGCTAGAGTTTATCTGTTTTCATTTTTTTACTTTGGTTATTTCTATATTACAACATTTTTACTTGTTTTTTATCTTTATTAGACATATGTATCATGCATTATTTATATATGTGCTTCTATTGTTTCTTACATTTAGTTTTCCATTGATTACTGTTGTATGTTATAATTTCTGCTTCCTCTATTGTTATCTATTTTACTTCCAATGTGTTACTTTTACAACGAGGGAATTGTTTCCCTACTATCACACCCAAGGCCCTCACTGTTAGTTGGCATCCTCTGGCATTAGGAGAAATGCGCATAAAGCCATGTGACCGAATGGGTATGGGGCACCTCTAGGTGGCTTCTGAAACTGAGATGTTATAGTGTGTATGCATGAAGTTTTTTTGGAATCATAGAGAATATGATATCATCCATACTCAACGGGATGGAAGTTCTTGTAAAGACTCCCTATGAAATATTTCACAATAATAGTCATTATTAACTGTGAATGATTTTTTGAGAAATAGTTGTGGTATGTGGTAGGTGATAAATACATTTATGAGGGATTGAGTGTCTTTTGGAGTAACATGGGGCTCTAAAGGACATGAATTCCCTATGGATTTCCATATAATCTTGTTTATTCGAATTTTATTTTCATGATTTTTTAGTATGATTGCATGGATTGTTATTTTTTTTGTAGAATAGTGAATCTAGAAATCATAATATATTATGAAAATATCCATGATGTAATCATGAAATTTTATTTATTATTTTGATAATTTTTTTGTGGGCACAATTAGTTATATTGGATCCCCAACATCTTCTGATCGTGCAACACTCCCCTTCATTATGGTTCTAGATATAATATTATAAAATAGATATATAATTTATATTATTTTACTAATAAAATAAAATCATTAAACAAAAATAAAAGAGATAATCATTTTAATTCGAGCGAAATAAAAATAATATATATCTGCTGAACATATTCACATTATATGAGAATGATGATCATAGTTTCAAAACAAAAAATAGTTTGGATACAAAAAATAGTTTGGATATAAAAAATAATGAATTATAGAATAGTAAATATTAATTTATATATCTCTAACACATCAAAAATAAAATTATAATAAAGAAGAATAAACCAAAATTTAACATTAATCTCTCAAAAGTTGATAAAGTAGTAAAAGAAATCCAAAATATAATAGAATTATTTACAAGTTTTATTAAAAGAAGTAGAGATCATAGGGTTTTATTATAATAGAGATTGAATATATAAGCATTTGTGAGTATAAAAAATATAATTGAAATGATAATAACTAAAATAGTCATGAAACTATATATCTATGGATATTTTTTCACTCAAGGGGCTCGTGATCAAACAGATCATGCTGGTGGTAACTACTAATCCTAAACTAGAAAGACTCCCATGATTCACGCATATATTATGAATCATGAAATATATATATATAATTTAAAATAAAATATATTAACGAACCAAAATTACCAAGTATCAAGATTACATCCAATAATATATTTCATGTCCTCTTTTAGTATAAGTATAATTATATTGTAAATCACCTTCCTCAACATTGTCTTCAAAGAACATAAAAGAATAAGTATAAATATAATTTTATTAAGGGGATATAAAAATGTATCATGTGTTGTAGTGGAAATACACCATGAACATGAAAACTATCTCATCCCAAAACCATTTCAATCAAATGACCACTATTATATAATCCATCTCTTCTATTATCCTAGATGAATAAGACTGTAGTATCTTTGTACCATTACTTTTCCTATCCCTCCCCATTAGAGAATAGAGATCTTTCACCAAAATAGAAACCTAATTTAATCACAAATATAAGAAGAAAATAGTGTGGTCTGATAAATTAGGGACCATAGGATACATCATGAAGTTGCGTCTATATAAAATTATTTCATAGATAGGGATACATGGATAGAGAGGGTTCAAAAGGAATAATCGAGAATGAAAAGGGGGAATAACTATGGAATTAACATGACAAAATAGAAATGGAAGTATGAAAAATATATTATCCTATAAAATCAATCACAATAAATAATAAAAATATATATTCAATGTGTATTTCATTATTTTATTCAATGTCATAAATAAAACAAGGATATGGGAGATTATCAAACTAGGATATAATCCAAAGGGAAAACTAATAAATATTGATGGACTAGGTATTTGGGTGAGGTAATTTGAGGAAAATAATCTTAGATCATGTATAATATTGTGTGTTTGAGGGATCAAGGGATTAGAGAAGGCCTATGGGTGGTTTTTTAAAATTAGTACTAGTTTAGTAAATCATTCTTTATATAATGATATCTCCAAATACCCAATGGACCTCGTATACTAGGGTTATCTTTGTGAGGTCTATCATCAACTCGGTGGACTTTTAGTAGGAACAAAGGGTTTAATAATTATCTGTGGGTAATGGAATGGGTACTTGGTTCCAGATTTCTTGGTTTTATAGATATTTTTAATATTAAATAATTAATTTTACAATTTTAAATTATTATTGATCTTATTTACTCCAAAAAAAGTAAATAACCCTATTCCATCTCTCACGTTTCACTCTCTTCCCATAAGAATAGTCTCACTCATTTATTACACATTCTCTTAGTTATTTATCATACTGTGTAATTGAAGGTAAGGATAAATTCCCATAACTATCAATCTCTATTTTTCTCCCAATATTGGTTGGTTTCATATAAATTATCCATTTTAGGGATACTTCTCTATTTTTTTATTTCATCTTGTTAGAGTCAAAATATCTAATGGAATTTGCTTTTAGGACTATAATAATAATTGGTTGGAGGTTCTTAGATATTATTATTATTATATATGTGATTATTAATCATATTTTATATATGTGTGATTATGGTCTTGTGTGTGAATGAGAATGAAAATAGTTGAGTATTTTTTTTCGTGAGAGATTCCTTGTGGTATTCTCATGTGGGTAATGATGGATTATGAAATATTTGTTTCATTATTTGATAATGGATTGTAGGATTCTTTGGATAGTCATCACACATTGTTAGATTATGGTTCATGTGATGATAAATAGTTCTTAGTGATATACCACCTTGATGAAATATGTTACAAAACAATGAGTTTAGTTTTGTGGGTTCATAAATTAATGAGTTGGGTAGGCCCCCTAATACTTTATATGAGTATAATCTATATATATATTAATGTTATATTCAGATAAGGTGGTTTATTTGTAGTAGGTATTAAATTATTAGTTGATATCTAGTATGAGACATGTCATTTAGATTATTGGTTTAGTGATTCAAGGTGTTGGGTTGGCCACAGAATATTTGATAACAAGGTTTTCATATCTATATCATACCTTGTTCTAGGGAAAGGGGGAAACATTGGAAACTAAGATTAGGAAAAAGTACAAAAATTTTCAGATTTAGAAGGATCTTAAGTTGAGGGAGAAGTTGGTGACTTAAATGTTTAGGGTTCAAATGAATATTGGTGGTTTGTGCAAGTATGGGCATGTAGACATACTGGTATTTCATTGAAATATATTGGTGGTAGATTCTTTGATCAATTTTCACACAAGACATTATGGATGGACTAGGCCCACATATTCAACCACTTTTTATAGGTTGAGATATCAAAAATGGATTTTTTTGATATGTTCATAGACTACTTCCATTTTATACTGAAAATGGAGAGTGTTGATATCAACATGGTTTAATGATTTGAAGATATTTTTTAACATTGTATTAGGTTACTAGTGAATATATTCAGGTTGACCTAATTTTCTAGGGTGGTAAACAAAACATTAATTATGGAGAATAATCATCAATGTTCCTAAAACCATGTTTATTATAATTTTGTTAATTGGTTTTCTAGTTTTTCTACATTTGTTAACTCTTTATTCAATATTGTCCTTAATAATGATTTTTATCAATCCTCTCTATCATCATGTCCCTACTGATGCATGCCTATGACATCAATTGAACAACATGACAGGGCACGTGGATCTTTGATAACCTATCCATCATATTCTTTTGTTATTACTTTGATTAATTTGGGTTTATGATTCATTGGTAGCCCCGTATTCACATAGGAATTGAGAGAGGAATTGTATAGGGACCCAAATACTGCAATCATTTTTACCTGTAATGATGGAGTTGAGGGTTGGAATAAGATATAATTGTTTGATATGCTTGATTATGAAAAATGATATTTTTGATGTTCCTACAATATTTCCACAATAGAACAAGAATTATTTTTATTACCCTAGATCATAAAGAGTTTACAACTTCAATGTTCATATACCTATAAGATGATAGTGAGCATGTAGAATTATAAAATTGTTCTATGTATAATGTGAGAGGACATGAAATATTTCAGTGGTAATAATTATAGACCTCAATAATTTTGGGAATTTTAATTGTTTTTCATTCAATATATTATGTTTCTATATCATGGTTCATAATTTTTGATTCTGTACCATGACTCATTTAAGTCCACAACTATCTATTAACATTGTCAATATAAATTTGACCTGGAGTTCCAAGAGTGACATGATGTACTTACTAAGATAGATTCTATAGTTTGTCTAGTCTAATCACGTATCATGAATTTCTTATTATCTAATTCATTTACATAGTGAATCTTCTTAAATATCATATAACATTCACATTGGTCAATTTACCAAAACATGTAAATTTTCATGTCATCATGTTACTTTCTTTACATATGTGATGATATATGAATGTTCAAAACTCATTAATGTTTAATTTATAATTATTTCTATTTTGTTTTCATGCAATTTAGATATAGACGACAATCTTCTTCCTCGATAATTATTTATATGTTGGACGCATGTTGTTTTTTAATATAGATTCTATAATAATCCTTCTTAAATAATGTGATTATGTTTACTATAACTATATTATTTCATTACGTATGGTTGTAAATTTTTATCTCATTCCTTTTTTTAGCGATTATTATAATAAAAAATATAATATAAAATAAATATGTATTTTTGTACATGATATCCAACACCATTATGAAAGGGAGAGGTACAAGTAATAATGTAAGTGGGAAATCCATTATGACTAACTGTACCCTTAAAATAAATTACGTGAAATGATATATGAAATGTTGTGAATATATCATATATATTAAAATAATCCATTAAAAATTTCAGATTCATAGTTCTACAACATATCAAACTATCCTTAATACCATAATTAAAAAATATAAGGAAAAGTAATGTTGAGATATATGCCCAAAAAAACATATGAGGGAATAAGAATCCTTTTGATTTTTCTAAAAATGTAATAACCATATAATCCCTCATTAACACATCCATCACCTACCACTTACATTAAAATGGAACCCAAAAATCTTAAATAGTGAATGGTGGAATGTACAGTGATAAATTCAACAAAGTAGTTGGACAAGCATTTCCCTCTTATTCCGTATGTATGAAATAGTTGTATTTAAGGATCAAAACCAACTCTAAGCATTGTCCCATAATTTATTTAACGCTTTATGTTGTTTTTTCATTATGTGGTAGTCATAATTAATCAACCAAGATATATTATGTATAAATTGGGTTCATAAAATTTAAAAAATGAATTATAAATATATTATTAAAATTATGGTTATATTATAAATGAACTTTTTCAGTAGGAAAAATATTAGAATTATAGAATCCAAAAATCCTGGAATAATTATTATTAGATTAGTTAAAAAATTGTTTAAAATAATTTAATCCAAACCAATATAATTATCAAAACACAAGAATAAAGATTTATAGATGATGATTCTAACTAAACCAAAACCAAACAATGATAATAAAATTTCCAAATTTCCTTATACACTTCGAGAAAAATATATAGTATCTTGTTGTTATTAATGAATCGATTATAGTAAGAATATAACTTTCATTTTAGAAATGAAATCAAAATAAATTTTTAATAATTTTATAAATATTTATGCAAAAGTGAATGTTTAATTATTTCTATGTCAATAAATAGCAATCCAAAATATATTTAAGAGGATATAGTGATTTACATGGATTGAATTTTTGACTTATGTACACAGCATAAGATCATTATAAACTATCATATGTCTAATAAGTATGATTAGAAAAAATATTATAGTCTTAAATAAATTCAGGATAATGAATCACAAAAAATATTCACATGATGAAAATGTAATAAGAACATACAATGTTTGAAAAAAACCAACATTGAAACCATTTAGATGATATATACCTATTTATTGAAGCTTAAACAAACAATTATAAATTATAAAGCACAATGTAAGGTAGTAGAATCTTTGAGTCCCCTGAATAAACCATAAATGTTTATTATACACTGGGTTCTAGAAATAAAACCATCAGTTTATTCAGGGACTCTTAGGAATCACCATTGTCATGGAAAAATCAATCGAGTTTCAAGACAGGATATAACAGATGAGAAACCACATTCCCCATTATTAATTTTTTTTCATTCTTTGATTAATAGGAAGTAGATACCAAATAAATCATTGTTCACAATCCTCTATTAGGGAATAAAGTGATAAACTATGGGGATATCTCTATTAAAATCCATGTTTAAAAAGAATAAAATTGAGGATACCTAAAAAATCATAGATCTTAGAATATGTTGTTTTAGTCAAGGATGAAAAAATATCTTCAAGTTCAAATCAGTGGTTGAGATCCATGGAAATATTCCAAAGTTACATGACTAATATCCCAAGTGGATACTCAATATTGGACCACATTAGAATAGAAAGGGGTGATGAAGCACCAATAAATATATCTATAAAAGAAAAATATAAAATAAATATAACCATATGATAAGTATTAATCAATTAGATATAATAAATCTAAATAAGAGCAATATATTAGCTAAAAATATTCATGGGGCATAGAATATTGAATATACCCAAGTGGATTAGGCATATCTATAGTTAATAAAAACCATATTATAAAAGAAAATCAAGGATTTAAATTTTAAAAAATGATTTAAAAAATGATTACTAATCATGAATGAAAAATTCATAAATTATATTTTAATTGAATTAAAATCAATAAATAATTAATACATATTTAATTAAATACTGAATGGAAATAAAAATATTTCACCTTCTTCAAATACCTTTGTATAATAATTTTTTTTGGCCCATTGAATGTGGTGACATCCTTGATGATGCACAAAGTGTCTATCTTGAAAATAATCACTTAGATTTCATGTTTGTATTGTTTTTTTAGAAATTTTTATGTTATAATTTAATTTATTGTTTTTTTGTTTTTTGTATCTCCTAGTATATTTTCATGTATCATGCCCCTGAATTACAATTTTATAATATTATTTACATGGTTGTGTTTCCTTTTTTTCATTGAGGAGTATGTAGTGTAAATGAAACAAAAAATTACAAATTCAAGATGAGTTCACAATGATCCAATTCCATTTTTTTGGAAAGGTAGAGTTACATATATATATATGAAATTTTGTCATGGAATAACCATTATATATGTCTTTGGGTTGTGAGTGACCCAAATATATGAATTTTTTATACTATATAACCATTATGAATTAATTTATACTATGGGTGTCCCATATGTAGGGATTTGTGTCATGGAATGAACCATAAAAATGAATTTGATCCGTGGGTGACCATTACGTATCCCTATATTACTTTAATGTGATTCTTATGAATCAGCTCATGAACCTTAAATATTTTTCATTATTCCATTATCAAAACAAAATTTTAATTCATACATGATGCCAAATTTTGATAATCTATTTCATGGGATGTATCACCATCAAACCCCTTCTCTAAAAATTATCCCCAATATGGTTATTGGTTATTTATTCATCTTGTTCATTATTTTATTATTATAATCATTATTTAGAGGGAAAATACCATGAATTTTGGAAATTATTCAAGAGAGAAATAAAGAGAGGAATAAGACTATTCCAGAGAGTGGAGAGCATCTTTACTAATATATTGAACATTCCATTCATGCCATGTTCTAGGTTTATTTGTTATGGTAGATATATTGTTGATTAAAATAATATTGGAGGACCGAACAATGACTCCAATGAGTGGATATGTTTCAAAAACCAAAGACTAATCCATGGTAAATGGGTCCCAAACAAGTTCTCTTCTTTCCTGTTGATTATTTAAAATTTTAATATTTTGGTTTCTTGGTTTTTTTATATGTGTGTGTCTTTATTTAAATTATAAGGACAATATATTTGGTTATTTTCATTCTCATTTTATTATTATATTAAATAATTTTTTGTATCTATTATAATCATATTGATAAAGTGTTTTTATCATGTACTTACAAATAATGGCTTATAAAGTAAAAAAAATTTGTATGTTCTCCATTCATGTAGTTTTATTTTTAGTTTCTCACCATTCAGTTTTCTACTAATTTTTCCTATAACTTTTAGATTTTCTTGATTGACTTTTACTTCTTTAATGGTCATCATAAAATTAATATTTTATAAACATATATTGTTGGTATGGATGGTCTTTTTTATACTCTCTCACCAAAAATCCATATACATGCATTGATATAGAGCTTAGTGATGTATTTGGAATAGTTTGATTTTTAGATGCTAGTCCTGATAATCTTCATCTGTCATACTTTTATTTTGATATACACCTTCATAGTGGATTATATCAAATCATTTAAACAATATACTATTATATTTTCATCTATAATATGATCATTACCCATTCCCTTTTATTTATAATGAATATCCATATATCCAAATAAAACATATCAGTAATACATTGCAGACCACATAAAATAACTAACAAAATTATTTTAAAAACACTTATTATATGAATAATGATTAATTTTTAAACCGTTATGTTTTTAATGGGTTAATACAAATTAACATTAACCATATCTTTTTTTATCTTTTATTATATAAAAATCAACCATCTTCACCATGAACTTCTCAACACCTAAAAAGGATAATTCATAATTTACTCACTCATGAGTATTCAATGCCCTTCGGAAGAATGTTTTCAAAACCATGAAAAATGTATCTATATTAATATCATAATTATGATTAAAATTTGGTATGTTCATAGAAAATGTAGTTATAATTTATTCAAAGGAGTTATCTAATTACACCTTTATTTATTTTATTTTTAATAATTCCATTACATTCTACATAATACAACATTAGGAAAATATTTTATAAAGAAGATATCCTTATTTATTTCCTTTTATAAGAATAATATCATTTTTGTTCATAGAATTCCAATCTAATGGTATCCACTAATATACACCTGCTTTAATAGGATAAGTGATTATAGTTTACATATATTGGTTTTTACATCCCAAAAAATTAAATACCTTCTCTAATTCATTCATTTATATTTCAAATACCACTAGAATTGAAGATCAAAAAAATTTGAAGGGTGTTGCTTCATGAAATCATAAACAATATACATGTTCCTTTATAGATAATTTTGTCACTCCATATAATGAGTAAGAAAATTAATATCTTCAATAAACAATGTTGACATTACAAAATCAGTGATGTTCTATTTCAAACCAATAAAAGTTTCTTATTTAAAATGATATCATCCTATTTTTTCTCTATAACATTATTATCCATGTTTCCTCTTTATTAAACCACATTTAATAAACATGGATTAAATTAAGTGACCTTGAAATAAACAATATCTATCTCCTGATAATGTAACCATAAAGAACAATCTCTTAAATGTGCATTTTAACATTATTCTATCCTCTAAAGGTATTTTTGACATTTCATTATTATAAACAATAAAATAAAATAATATAATTTACACCTAATTACATTACTTATAAAAAGGGTAGTATTTTCATACATTAATAGGATATTTTTTGTTAATATTAATATATAAATATGAAAACCAATACATTATATAGTGGTAATTTGTGCATAGTGTTATCATTTTCCATAAAACTAAGTTCATATGTTTATAATCTTTTTTCAATCATTGCACTTATTCTTCATTCACGATGAGATTTAATTAACCATTTTTTAATTCATACACATGATTATATCACATGAATTTTTTTTGAAAACATTCATTGAGCCATCTATTTCACTATATTTCATATAAAATCTAATTAAAACTATTAGTCTAGTTGAAAAAATTAAGATACACAATGAATTTTTTCGTTCATTTAAAATAAAAATTACATTGAAATAATCATTTAGATACTCATGAAAAATAATCTGTGGATAATTTTTTCATAATGTTTCTAAAAATAACATATAAAATTTAAGAAAAAGAATAGTCTACTTATAATGTATTTGAAATAAAGGAATAATGTTCATTAAAAAATATATTTTTTTAGATTTGAATTGTTAAAAATGTCATAATCCCCTTTCCAAACCTCATGAAATTAAAATTTATCCATTAAAATTAAATGAAATAATTTAAAAAATCATATAGGAATCTTTGTATATTATAATAAAAAAAATCCTATATAATACCCTAAGATGAACATTTTTAAAATACTTACCTTTTAATTTACTTCCACAAATAATTAAAAAAGAACATATCATTTCCCAATGAATTCTAGTTATATATCATTACAAAAACGATTAAAAAACTCATATGAAATATATCGTGTTTGAAGAATATTTTTTATCATTTTCATTTAAAATGCCTTCAAAACACTTATTTGAATCCAAAAGAAAAATCATATTTACTTATCTTATACAACATAGAAAAAATATCTTTTTCATAAAAATAAAATATAAAAAATATAAAATATCATCGTAAAGTGAATTATGTAACATCCCAAGATGTCATAGTACGTTATCTCTTTATTGTAATTTAATAACTTATGCTACACGCAACACCGAGTTCCAGTGCACCATGACATGGAAATCTAGCCATTCAAAAAGTGTCTATGAATAGTATTAATTGAATTTTGAATTTAATATACAACATATAATTTTATAATATATATTCTCTGTTTCATAGACACAATATAAGCCCTAATTCTTTTTTTAGATAAAAAAAAGTAATTTTCAAAAGTGAAATTTTCCCACCTTTTAAGAGAGAAATTTTATAAATGCCAATATTTGATATATTTATGTATTAAATTTATTAAAAATAAATAATTCCTTAGACGAAAGTCATAAAATTTTAGTGTAGGTAATTTTTTGGTACTTTTCTGAAAACATTCATATTTTTATAAATAGTGAAAAACCTAAATTTTAATTGAAAACAAATTTTTGAATCAAAAAAATATTATTGTGATAAATTATAAAATTTAGTGTTTTTAAATTATTATTAGATTATATTTTTAGAATTTTATATAATTTAGGTCATTGGATGTAATTTTTACATTTAAACGGGACAAAATCAAGTGTCAATTTTTTATAGTTATTATTTCATAAAAACACACTTATTGTTTTGACAACGGAAATTAATTTCAAATTAATTTTATCCACTTATATTTGTTGAATTTTGAAAAATGGATTCCATATTTGGAATCAGGAGGTTCAAATTGTAAAAATAGGTATGTTTTTTAGACCTTATGAATATTATCTATAGTAAATTTTTTATTTTCCATGGTTAAAAGGTTAATCTAGTAAATAAGGGTACACAAATTTGATTATAATAATATTTAATTTCTATAAAATGTTTCACATTCATATTGGTTAATACATAACTGACCATGGGAATACTTGGGTCTATTTTGGGACCCATGGAGCCACTTGAGAGTGATAATGATACTTTATATTAATTTATTTAAAATAAGAAAAAGATAAAACAAATATATAAATTTTAGTAAAACAATTTTTACATGGGGTTATATAAGTTATATTTTTGAATATAAATATCAATTTTAAATATAAAATGATTTCATACATCATGTTATTTTTTTAAAATTTTTATACATTATATATATATAATTATTTATGATTCAATAATTATGCAGTGTTTACCTCATTAATGGATGATTTAAATCAATAAGATTATAAAAATTAAAACAATATCCCAACCTATTAAATTATTAATGGATGATTTGATTTAGAAAATTAGTCATCATATCTTCTACTTTAATGTGTTTTTTACCTTTAGAAACCTAAAATCATTATATAATAAAATAATATTTTCAAACATTTTTAAAGAGCCCCTCCTCCCCCTTATAGAAAGCCCTCACCTCTAACCCATTTCTCAAACCTCTCAAAAAACCATGGGTCATCCCAAACCAGCCCAATTAAGATACCTACATACCTATCGTCATCTTAGAATCAGTACTTTAGGTAATAGGGATATCAAGGAATCCTTTTTATTCAAACCAAAGGGGTTTATCAGATTTAAAAGAAAACATATCCTCCCAAGTTATTTTCTTTTGTATTACTTCTCTAACCCCATAATCTCTCTTTATTAATTTATATTATAGAAAACCCCGTATCCTCCATATAATAGGTTGTTCAATGAGATTTATTTGAACTATACTTAAAGACTCCCACATCTAATGGGTAATGAATATAATATTTCTGTGGGTGGAGAACTACTGCCTCACGAAACGATGATTGTTCAATAATCTACTACCCTCTCTTATGTTAGCCATTATGATGGAAATGAAATTATATATGATACTTATGATATTTATTTTATCTATAATCTTATTTAATTATCTTTTATACTATACCAATATACTTTCCAAGTTGTATATATACGATACTTTCATTTGAGGAAGTGCAGACTATCACCCCCTAAAAGTGAAATGACTCATTCATATCATACATGGAATGTATAATGGATGGTGTTAACGAACATACATAACATATATTAAATATTATATTATACTGGAATGATAATATACCTATGCACCATTTGGTTTTCTTTCATTTTAAAAATGGATGTAGCATTCATTCGTACGTACGGATTACCATCTCCAAAAATGCGATAAGATGTTTCCCCATCATAACCATTAAAGAATAATTTTCCTCTTATTATTTAAAATTAATTTTATGAACTTAATAACATTGTGGATATGAATAAACTAAATCCTATCCCTAAAAAACATGTCCTACATAACGAAACATATAAATGAAAATGAATCAGTTAACACCTGAAATAATGATACTACTAAAATATTATTAAGAAATCTATATTTGAGGATCATATAGGATATAATATTTATGTATGTAGATCATCTATAATTAAATAAAAATGATTTAACTATTATTAAGGATTTTAATGTACCCTCGACCATGGAAAAGTACAATGTAATGGTTAATTTCACAATATCTTTATTATCCGAGGTTTTTTACGTAAGTGTCTACTATGACATATTTATCGTCCACCTATGTCTTTCTAAAGAATTTATTTCAATTTTTTTTAATATTTAAAATAATATGGGATAATTGAATTTATAACATTGTTTTATTTTTTATAAAATAGTATGAAAGGAATCTTTCCATCGTTTTCCAAACAAGGTACTTTATGACCTTTTCGACTAATTAATGTAATAATGCTTTTTTAACTTATGCGGTGGGTGTTGTTATTCTTCACCATTATAACACCATTTAATCATCCCTTAATTTTTATATGAATATTTCCAAAATAAATTTTTTATTTTATAATTACCAGACTTTTAAATGACTACAATATTGAAAGAGATATTTCTCTCTAATAGTTTTGATTTCATCTATGTCGACATCCTTTAATTGATTTTAAACTAGTATGAAGTTTATTTATTACGATACAAATATTCTATATTGTATTGAATGTTTTTGTGATATGTTTCAATGTGGATGTGTTATTTTTATAACATTCTGGGTTTATGGTTAATGTATTAACATTTCATTTCCTAGTTTTAATATGAATGTTTATGTTATGTTTTAACATTTTCATATGAGGAATGAATTTGACATAGTAAGTGACCAGTGGATCCCATTGAAGCTCCTTGATGCATTGGTAGGTCTCATAAGGCAAACTACTATATTGGAACAAGACCTTGACCAAGTCATATTTGTAGTCTTGGAACAAGTCCTTGACTATGTGGTTATGATGTCCGGCATTATGCATTCCATCATTATAAAATTAGCAATGGATATTACATGTGATTATTTGACTTGTAGAATATCTATCGGAATACGTAAATGGAATTATTTAAATTATCGTTTCCATATTATTCTGATTTTTAATTTTAAAATGATTTCTCTTTTGTTTTATACATTTCTTTAAATGTTTATGCTTTTTTATATTAGTTTCCGCTAATTGTTATCCTTATTGAGCATCAGATCTCATCCCTTTCTTATGTTTTCTTTTTCCCAAGATACCAAGAAGTGTATTATGTTTGACTATCAGGGTTATGCTAGGGGAATAATGGTGTTCTTATCGGATTATTTGTGTTGTGTTTTATGTTAGAAAGTTTAATTTATCATTTATGTGTGTAATCTATTTTCCAAGACTTTTAAACCAATCAGTCTTTTGGGACTTGATTCCTTTTTTATCATTCCAATGTATTAAAATAAGGAACCATCTCAGGACTTCTGGGGTCGTGGAGTTAGATTTGATATCGTATGTATTATATCAATAACCTTTTAATCTATATTTAGAAAAACTATGATTAGATAACATTACCCCCAAGATAGACATTGAGGTTTATAATAGAAGAACATCCAAGAATTATTGTAATGTAGAGATTTTGAGAATTTTCTAAGAAAAAAATCTCAATATGGATATTAGAAGGTAGAAGCGGCCCTGGAACATATGTACCTTTTGGTGAAAACTCTAACATTGAGTTTCAGGATTCAGTTGGGGTATCCTGGTATACGATAATGGGCCTTGTTGCACTCTTGGTTATGACACTCTTGAGGGGTATGCTTGGGATAATTCACATTATCATTACAAGCCATTATGAGTGATTTAGGAGTAAATAATTTCTCAAAGAAAACAATTTTTATGATTATATATTATATGAATAATCATTTCAATTAATGTTAAGTATTTTAATTTTTTGGAATTATGCTATGTGATTGATAAAACTAACATATTGTATGTCATTCTTTAGAAATGGAGCCTAGTAGATTGAATGATAACTCCAGCAATACGCTTGATCCAAAGAGTAAGAAGGATCACATCTTTCAATATATTATGAAATCATTTAGAAAAGAAATAGTCTCCCATGTATTATCATCATATGAAGAAATATTATCATGTTTTAATAAGATATGAAATGAATTCTCTGAGTCCTATGGCTTTGAAGGGAAGCTAGAAAAGAAAATGATGGTAGAGAGAATGATGGATAAAGGGAATAAGGGAATGAACGATTTTCCCATATGTGATAAGTTTGTAAAGATTAGCATTTTTAAATTCTATAATGGAGTGGGAGTTTATTATAATTCTAGAGAAAAAGGGAACAATGTATGTGATTTCAAGGGTAAGAAAAATGTTTTAAATGAACAATGTTTCATCTTCAAGGAGTTGGGAAACTATAAAAATCAATGTACCAATCATTATAGTACACTGGAATTGATTTTGTTGGATATTAATAAAATTATGATATTACCAGATATGAAGAGTAAGGACTAGTGTTCTTAGGTTGATATTAAAAAATTATTTCATTTCAGTGTTGCATCAATGATGCAGTGGCTATAATAATTATGAAGTATATAAGGACTGTACTTTAGTACTATTTTATTATTGATTTGAGATTCTATGGTACCATGAAAAGTGAATATATAGAAAGTTAATCAATTTAGAAAATACATGGTTGAAGGAAAGATAAACATTAATATGGTTCTGATATCGTGGTATTGATTTTGGAATGTGAGATGATTGAATTGGATAAATTATATTGGATATTATTGACTACCTTTGAACTAATAAGTGGTTATTTATTCCATCATTTTTAGTGATTAAATTTTTTGTATTTAAAGAGTATATCCAATATTCTATGATTTATATTTGGAATAAATAAGCACATACCTATTCAAATATGGTTTTCTAGCAATTAATTTTATTACCACATTTAAAGAGAATACACAGTGAAGGTATTCACATGTATATTATTTGAGATTCCTTATAAATTTTGGTCTGTGAGCTTGGACAAAAGTATTGTGGATAAACTTAATTGTTGGAATATATTATGTTTGAAATTGGTTACTATTGTTAAGGTTAAATTATTTTTTGAGGTTACATTTATATTATCATAAAAAGGATAACCCAGAGGTTTAGCGACCAGTCATCGCATCCAGAAATTCCTCGAGATATGAACCTGCAACTGAAGGGTGACAATGGTACATCACCTACCACTAGCCTACATGATGTCCGAGTTTGTATATTTTAGTGATTTGTAAATATCCTAGAAATTGAATTAGAAATTAATTATTTTGGTAACTCTATACGATTAGGATAAATAGAATATTTTTAAATTCTATTATCTTTTGGAGTGAAAGATGAGTTTATAGTAGGAATTAGTTGAAAGATGAAACTCTACCTGTCAAGTATATTTTTTTTCATATTATTCTTTAAATACATTAATTTATAAAAAATTTTCAAAGGGATATTAAAATCAAATATGTGTTATCCAAATACCTTATGGTTTGTCGAAACAATTATATATTAAATCATCATAGATTGACGGATTTGTGGCCCTCAACCTTATAATTGTTTGTGATTGATGACCCCTATCACTCCCTATAAATATTTATGTTTTAATCCAATTATGTGTCCTTAATTTCAATAAATGTTCTCTTAATCGAGGTCATAATTTAGTGGTGAATTTTTCATTTCTTTTTCCGTCTTATTATGACTAAATTTCATTAACCCAATTTCCCATGTGGGTATTCTATAAAAGTAGTTTTCTATTTTTATCCTTTTATTTTAAAAGAAAAATTTCAAATTACTAGGAGGAAATTTATTGAAGGATTGGAGAATGTAACACCCCAAGATTTCATAATATGTTATCTCTTCAAAATAATTCAATAACATGTTCTATATGCAACTCAGTGTTCAAGCGCACCACGACTTATCAAACTATGCATTAAAAAATGGTTATGTATAATATTAACTGAATTTTGAATTTTATATACACCATTTAATTTTAGAATCTATATTATGTGTTTCTTATACATAATATAAGATCAAATTTAATTTTTTAGATAGAAAACAATGTTTGAAAAAAATGCATTTTTACTGCCTTTTAATGGAGAATATTTGTTAAAACAAACATTTGACACTTTTATATTTTTAATTTTAAAAAAAATTATTCATTAGATGTGTGAAAAAAAATTTATTTTAAGTAACTTTTTGGAACTTTTCTAACAACTTTTATATTTTGATGAATAATGAAAGATACTCAATTTTAATTGAAAACAACTTTTTTATTTGAAATAATTTATAGTGTTAAATTATACATTTGAGTGTTTTTAAATTATTATTATATTATATTTATATAATATAATATAATTTAGGTCATTGGATATAATTTCACTTTTAAATAGGACATAAACATTTGTCAGTTTTTTGATAGTGATTATTTTTAAAAAACATGATTTTTTTTAGAATAGAAATTATTTTTAAATTAATTTCTACCACTTTTTTGTTTTGAATTTAGAAAAATTGATTATATATTTGGAATTAAAAGTACTAAAATGTGTAAATATTTATATTTTATTTTGAGACCCTATGAATATTTATTTCAGTAAATATTTTATTTACCATGCATAAAGGGTAAATATGTTAAATAAAGGTAAAAATATATTATAATAATTATATTATATTACCCTATCATGTTTTATATTCCAATTGGTTGTTACATTTCCTTCCATGCACATCCTTGGGTGGATTTTCGGAAACCATGGAGCGACTTGAGAGTGTAAATGACAACTTTTGTTATTTATTTTAAAGTGAAGACAAAAATGTCATAAACATATACCTTTTAGAAAAACAATTTTTACATGGGGTTATATAATTTATATTTTTGAATATAAATATTCATTTAAAATATAGAAATAGTTCTAACATGTTGGTATTTTTTAATTTTTAGACATCATATAAAGAAAATTATTTATGACACAATAATGATGCAGTGTTTACCTCATTAATGAATGATTCAAATAAATAAGATTATAAAAATTAAAAAAACCCAAATACAGTCCAATTCGTATTGGATGATTTGATTTAGAATATGAGACATCTTATATTTGGCTTTAATGAGTTTTACACCTTTAGAAAACAAAAATTGTTATATAATAAAATAATATATTCAAACTTTCCTAAAAGGATCTCCTCCCAGTTATAAAAAGCCCCCACCTCTAACCCATTTTTCACACCTCTCAATCCCCATGGCTCAACCAAACCCTTATTAATTAAGCTACCTACATACCTATATTCCTATTAGAATCCTTAACTTTTGTATAAGTAACTTCATTGAAGCTTTTTTGTTCAATCCAAAGGGAGTCACCCAATTTAAGGTTAACATCTCCTCTAAAGTTCTTTTCATTTATTTTACATCTCCAACCCCCTAAAGTCACATTATTAATTTATTTAATAACCAAACCAGTGTCATAAATATACTAGGTTTTTGTTTTGAGATGTATTGAACTAAACTTACACACACACCCATTTAATGGGTATAGAACCTAATGATTCTATGGATAGAGAAATATATAATCATGAAACGATGATCGTTCAATATTCTACTACCACTTATTATGGTTTCCAATATGATGGAAATGTAATTATATATTATATTTATGATATTTATTTTATCTATATTCTTATTTAAATTTTTTATAGCATAACATTATTATTTTCGTGTTGTATATATACGATAATGTATTTTGAGCAAGTATGGATTACCGCCCCCTCAATGTGATATGACTCATTCATACCATACATGGAACGTATAAAATATGGTTTTAATGAAATTATGCATTGTATATAAAATATTATATTATTATGGAATAATAATACACCTCTTTATCATTTGGTTTCCATTTCTTTTAAAATAAAAAAATGAAATGGAAGTAGCGTTCATGCGTACGTACAGATTATCATCTCAAAAAACATGATAAAATTCATTCCCCAAAGTAAGTATTAAATAATAATTTTCAATTGATTGTTAAAATTAATTTTTAAGAACTTAATATCATTTTGTTTGTGAATAAAATACATCCAATCAATTACAATCATGACTTACATAACAAAACATATAAAGGAAATTGAATCTGTTACACCCAAAACAATGACAATACTAAAATATTATTAACAAAGAAATATTAGAATATCTTATATGATATAATATTTAGATATCTAGATCTTTTACAATTTAATAACAATTATTTAAATATTATACATGTGGTTAAATTACGCTCGACCAAGTGAAAGTACAAGGTAAGGGTTAATTTCACAATATCTTTACTATCCGATGTTGTTCTTATGTATGTGTCCTCTGGGACCTCTTTATCATCCACATCCATGTGTCTTAAAAATGTGTTTCAATTATATTTACTATTTACTAGATACTGTGTTTAATTCATTTCTTCCTTTTTTTTGTTTTTGATAAATTTTTTTGAAAGGAATCTTTCAGTTGTTTTCCAAACAAGGTACGTTATGACTTTTTCGACAAATTAATGTAAGAATGGTTTTTAACTTATACGGTGGGTGCAGTTATTATTTGTCTTTATAACACCTTTGATGCTTCCCATAAAATATTATAAGAATATTTTCAATATAAATGTTTTATTTTATAATTTCATGACTTTTAAATGATTTCAGAATAGAAAGTGATATTTTTCTCAAAAAGTATTGATTTCATCTATGTCAACATACTTTACTGGATTTTATACTTGTTTGAAGTTGATTTATTATGATACAAATATTCCATATTATATTGGAGGTTTTGTGATATGTTTGACTTTGGATGCGTTATTTTTATACCATTCATGGTATTAGGTTAATGTATTAACATTTCGTATGCTAGTTTTAATACAAATTTTTATGTTATGTATCATCCTTTTAATATAAGGAATGCATTGGACTTAGAAAGTTATTGGTGAAGCCCGTTATAGCTCCTTGATGAATCGGTAGGTCTCATGATACAAACAAGTGTAATGGAATAAGGGCATGGAAAAATCATATTTTTTGTCTTGGCACGAGGCCTTGAATATGTTGTTATAATGTATGACATTTTGCATTCCATCATTATGAAATTTGTTATTGATTTAACAAGTGATTATTCAACTAGAATAATAACCATGTGAATAATTAAATTTAATTATTTTATATATCATCGCCATATTATGCTGAAGTATAGGTTTAATGTTCTTTTTTTAGTTTTATACATATAATTAAAAGATCATTTCTATTTATGTTAGTTTCCACTAATTGTTATCCTTACTAAGAATCTAAGATAACCCCTTTCGTAAGTTTTATGTTTCCCAGTAATCCAATATGTTTATAATGTTTGATATAAAGGGTTAATCTTGAGGAATAATGGAATTATAAATATATTATTTATGTTGTGTTTTATAATAAAAAGTGCAATGTAACATTCATGTATATAATCTATTTTCCAAGGAGGATAAATCAATCTTTCCTTCGAGACTTGTTTCCTTGTAATCATGTTAATTTATTAAAATAATGCGTTGGATCCGGGAATCTAGGGTCCGCACATTACAAAATTAGTTATTAATATATACAAAATTAAATCATATATTTTAATATTAATACTAAATTATTGTTATGAAAGTGAGAAATTTCATTCATGTAGTAAATGATAAAAATTAATTATGTTTCAATTTTATGAAAATTATAAAAGGTAAACCATAATTTTTTTTAAAACATTAAATTTTAAATTTTTGTTAAATTTATTCAATATTATTTCAAAATGAATTAAATCATCCATGATTTAATAAAAAAAATTCTTGAATCATTTTAAGGAATACTACTATAGGGGAAAATGTGTTTAGTACATTTAAAATAAGATTTAAAATAAAAATCTATTTTGTCTTCGGTTTTTTTTAATTAAAAATAAAATTAATCGAGGTCACATTTAAAATATTTTTTAACAATATGATATTTTGTTAATGAATGATTAAACCCATCCATATAGATGTTTATATATTACAAATTTAATAATAAGTGGTGAAATAGACATATGTTACAAAGATTCGTAATATAGATAATAAATCTATAAGGCCCCGGCCTTAAACCTTACTTAATCTTGAGTTATTACCAGATTACACCTTGAGGATCCTTTCAGGTTTAGAGTTTTATAGAATTATAACATAAAACTTGCATTACATTCCATATATAATCAAAGTGGTCACATAAAGATAGTATTCATTTTTCCCATCAATGGAAACATATTTAAAATAAAACATGGATTCATTCTTGACACTTCCTTGACACTATAATCATATCAAGTACCATTCCCTTGACCTGTGAAAAACATTTCAATAAAACTTGGGATGAGCATAAAAAGCTCAGTATGGGTTATAAAAATATGGAAAGGAAAAATGAGTTCACATATACATAAGAATGAAATCATACTTTACCGATAAAACATAAGCACTTTAACATACCTCATTAAATCATGAATAAATCATAGAAATCATAAGACATAAAGGTATCTTGAGGCATTTATAACATTCTTACGTAGGGAGTAACCCTCTTGGTTACATTTGGAATACCAATCACAGTATATTCCCTAAATCTCTTCGGAGAAACCTTAACATTTCACTCCTTTGCGTTACCCAATTCATTGGAGAGCTATATCAGGCTCACCCGCCCTTAGTTTATCACGGAACCACCTGTATTCATAATAATTCCCAAGAACCTCAACATAATCGTATCACATAAAACATGCATAAAGGAAACATAAAAATTTCCACCTTTCAATCACAAGATATCAATACAACACATTGATATAAAAACATTATGAAAACCATTTTCAATACCAAAATAAAAGAAAAGTAAAACATGGTAGTTATTTTTGTTTTAAATAAAATGTATGGCTTGTAGAAGAAGCTCAAACTCAAATAATGGTCACGGCGGTGGAGAAGTCATTGTCGCCGCATACGTATGACAAAAACATTCCATTTTGTTATTTAGTAAATGATTCATATAAAAAATATTCTTTTTGAATAAACGTAAAAGTCAAAGGGGTTTATACAACATATCAAATAAGGTTGTGTATAAAACAAAATATGCCTCAATGAAAGGATATTGAGACGAAGTCCCATACCTCGGGTCCAACTTGACTCGGTCGTTCTTTAATCTCCTGAAAAATAATCTTGAGTTAATTTCTACTAGTTTAAGAAAAAATTTCAAGTTCATTATTCCTTTTATATCACTTATTGCCATGTCATGAACACTATTAGTTATTTAAGTTAATAATGGTCGTTTTTACGATCATTGGTATTTGAGTCAAAAATAAACCATTTATAATTACAAGTTGTTCATGTATCCATTATATCAAGAATGGTATTCGTGATGTATATATCATATATTTCATATATATACTGTAAATTCATTCATTTATAATTTTACATAATCATTTAGAGGTAAGAAATGAAATGCACCGTTCATGGAGACAGTAAGCCGTACGTACACATGAAGGCTACTTTCATTTCTATTTAGTATTTTATAGAATGTAATCATAATTATATAATGGTATATTATAATTTCAGTTTAATATCATATATAATATCATACCTCCGTCCTTTATACGTCCCACATATGGAATTTAACGAATCAAATCACTTTTAGGGGGCGGTAGTCCGCACTTCCTTAAATGAAGATATCGCATTTACCGATAATGGAAACCATAAAGATATGCCCAAAATAAAAAATACAGAAGCTTAAAGAAAACATAAATATATTATATATCATATATAAATATAGTGTCATCTTAATGGCCACCTTTGAAGGTGTTAAAAAATTGATGAACAATAATCGTTTCGGGAGGCAGAAATTCTCCATCAACGGAAACAGTATGTTTTTTAACCATTAGATGTAGGTGTGTGTAAGTGTAGCTCGAATAATTCTTATAAAAATAACCTAGTATATTTAAGATACTGGATTTGTTACAAAATAAATGAATAAAAAGAGTTTAGGGGGTTGGAGAAATAAAATAAAACAAAAGGATTCAAGTGAAGACATTGCCTTAAAATCGGGTAACTCCCTTTGGTTTGAGCTCAAAGGCTTCCTTGAGAAGACTTCTGCCCAAATTAAGGCTTAACGGAGTAATAAAGGGATGAGGAGAGACAAAATGGGCAGGGGTTGGCTGAGCCAAAGGCTTTGGATGTGTGGGTAAGGAGGTAGAGGTGGAGGCCTTTTATATGAGGAGAGTAGAGGCACTCTGGAATGTAAAGAACTGTTACTTTATTTTAAAATGCGTTTCAGATTAAAAATGTCCCACATTGATATAATTCAAGGGTAAGGTGATAAGGGTTCGAAATACACCCATACAATAGGGTTTAGACATGTGTAGTTCAAATATTATACATTATCATTTCATTTTATTTAAATCTTTTATTAATGAGGTAATCGCTACATCATCATGATGTCATAAATAATTTAATTTATTTAAAGTATAAAAATTATAAAAAAATACTATGATGTAGGAAATATTATTATCTTTCCATGGAATATATATAATCAAAATGATGTCTTGTATAACCCCATATAAAAATTGTTTTAGTAAAATAACTCATGTTTGTGTCATTTTTACATTATCATTAAATAAAAAGATATTAATGTCATTTTCCTACCAAAGTGGCTCCATGGGGTCCCCAAGTATACCCATGGATTTTCTTGGTCAGCCATGACACATCCAATAAGGGTAGGACATGTGTCTAGGTCATTTCATATTATTAAAACATTATTTTTACCTTAAACTACAGTAATTACCACTAATCGCCATTAAAAACATAAAAGTTACTATTCACCAAAAAATTATTTTAATCTCATTGAACCACATTTTACATATTAATGAAAACCATATATGTCGGATTTTTTAAAATCAAATCACAGAAGTGGCAAAGATTCATTTAAACAAAAAGTCAGTTTCTTTAACTACCACTTAGTAGTTTCACTATTCATCAAAAATTAAAGCTTTTCCGAAAAATACCAAAACGTCACCCTAAGCTATATTTGATATTCCGAATTAAATAATGATGTCTATTTTGAAATATTCAAATCATGTATGTTACATTAATTAATTTAATAATCAATTCCCGTTGTCATGAAAAATAGCGTGTTTTTATGAAACAATAAGTATCAAAAGATTGACACCAGTTTAAGTCCAATTTCAAAGAGAAATTAATTACAATGACCAATATGGGATTAAATGGTAAAATTATATTCTAATTTCACTTTAAAAAAAATTAAAAATATAATCTAATCATATAAATAAATTAGATTAAAAAGCAGTTTTGATGTAAAATGTAGTATTTTTCACTATTCATTACAAAATTGAACATTGTCAGAAAAATTTCAAAAATTTATCAAATGTAAATTTCAATGTACCAATCATAAAGAATATGTTTATTTTGATAAATAGATATTATAAAACTGTCAAAACTTTTATTTAAAAAAAGGTATTTCATAAAAAGGTAGTAAAACAATCTTTTAAGAATATTAGTGTATTCCATGCATAAGATTTGATTTATTCTCATTTTAAGCCTCTAAAACACTATCTGAATCAGTAATAGAAATAGATAAAAATATCTATTATTCATTACATACATTGGATGTTACATCCTTCCCCCCTTTAGAAAATTGCGTCCCCACAATTTATTTACTTATTGAATAAATGGGGGTACTTATCCCTCATTGCATTTTTCAGATTCTCATGTAACCTCTTCAATCATGTGGTTTTTCCACAAAACCTTTACCTGATTAATCACCTCATTCCATAACACTTGCTCCTTATGGTCATGAATCTGGACCCGTTGTTCCTCATAAGATAGGTTCTCATCCAGCTGAACTACCTATGGACTCAAAACATGATATGGATCTGGCATATACTTTCTCAACATCGAAACATGAAAAACATTGTGTACCTGAGATAAAATCGGAGGTAAAGCCACTCGGTAAGCAACTGATCCAACTCTCTCTAGAATTTAATATGGTCCAATGAACCTTGGACTCAGCTTTCCTTTCTTACCAAATCGCATCACACTTTTCCATGGAGATACATTGAGAAAAACATGATCACCTACCTCAAAAGAGAGATCCTTCCTCCTATTGTCTGCATAACTCTTCTGCCTACTCTGAGCTGTTCTCATGTGTTTCTGAATCAACTGAACTTTTTCTACCATCTCTTTTACCAATTCCAGTCCCATCAACTTCCTTTCACCCACTTCATCCCAAAAAGCTGGAGTTCGAAACATCTTCCCATATAATGCCTGAAATGGTTCGATCTGTATACTGGAATGAAAACTGTTATTATATGAAAACTCAACCATAGAAAGATGTTGGTCCCAACTTCCATGATAATCCATCGAACAAGCTCGTAGCATATCCTCCAAGGTCTGAATTGTTCGTTCTGACTGCCCATCTGATTAAGGATGAAAAGCTGTACTAAAATTTAATTCAGTACCCAATGACTTTTGAAGGCCCTTACAAAAGTTAGAAGTAAACCTGGGATCACGATCGGATACAATGGATAGAGTAACTCCATGAAACCTGACTATCTCTTTAAGGTACAATTGAGAAAGTTTATCTAGAGAGAAAGTATCTCGAATAGGAAGGGAATGAGCTGATTTAGTCAAGCGATCAACAATAACCCAGTTTGCATTATTACCTCGATATGTCTTCGGTAATCTGACAACAAAGTCCATCGATATATTCTTCCATTTCCACTCTCGCACGGGTAGAGGCTGAAGCATCCCTTTCGGTAACTTCCACTCTGCTTTAACCTACTGACAAGTCAAACACTTCACAGTAAAATCAGCAATATCTCTTTTCATTCCATTCCAGGAGTAATACTCCCGAAGATCACTATACATCTTAGTACTTCCCGGATGAACTGAAAACGGAGAACTATGAGCATCACATAACAACTCTCTCTTCAACTATGAATCATAAGGCACACAGAATCTCTTCCCAAATCTCAAAACACAATCATTATCAATGTTGAATTTAAGAAACTTACCTTTCTAAACCAGCTCTACCTTTTTCTGCAACTCACTATCCTGCTTTTGTGCTTGCTTGATTCGGTCTGATAGAGAAGATTTCACTGATACCTGAAATAAAATAGAAGGACATCCTGCACCAACAACTTCTATGCCAAATTTCATCACATCCTTAACCAAAGGATCATGTTTCAAATGCAACATTGTTAATGCAGCATTACTTTTTCAACTCAAACCATCCGCCACTTTATTTTCTTTTCCCGGATGGTAATGAATTGTACAATCATAATCCTTGATTCATTCTAGCCATCTACTTTGTCTCATGTTCAATTCTTTCTAAGTGAATATATAATTTAATCTTTTTTGATCGGTATATATTTCACACTTTACTCCATACAAATGATGCCTCCAAATTTTTAAAGCAAAAACAACAACAGCTAATTCCAAATCATGTTTAGGGTAATTTACCTCATGAGTTTTCAACTGTCATGAAGCATAAGCAATTACCTGATCATTCTTCATTAGGACACAACCAAGTAAATTCAATGAAGAATCACTGTATATAACAAACTCACCATTCCTGGAAGGTAGTGCCAAAACTGGAGCATTCACCAATCTTCTTTTCAGTTCCTGAAAACAATCATCACATTATTTTGTCCAGATAAACATAACACCCTTACGAGATAGCTTAGTCATTGGACTAGATAACCGTGAAAAATTTCAAAAAAACCATTGGTAATAGCCTGCCAAACCAAGGAAACTACGAATCTCTGTTACATTTTTGGGTCTTGGCCATTCTTCAACAACCTTTGTTTTTGAAGGATCAACAGTTATCCCATCTTTAGAAACAGTATGACCAAGGAATGAAATTTTTTGCAACCAAAACTCACATTTTCTGAATTTCCAATACAATTTCTTTTCTTTTAAGGTTTGCAAAAATAACCCTTAAATGTCTTTCATGCTCCTCTTTACTTTTAGAAAACACCAAAATATCATCAATGAAAACCACCACAAACTTATCCAAGAACTCATGAAAAATTCTATTCTTTAAGTCCATGAATACATCAGGTGCATTGGTTAGCCCAAAAGGCATTACTAAAAATTCATAATGGCCATATCTTGAACGAAACGTAGTGTTCGGAACATCTTCTTCCTTTAACTTCAGCTGATGGTACCCCGATCTCAGGTCAATCTTTGAAAAAAAAAATAGAGCTCCCTGGAGCTGATCAAACAAATCCTCGATATGAGGCAAATAATATTTTTTCTTAACAGTGATGTTATTAAAGGCTCTATAATCAATAAAATGTCTCATAAAACCATCTTTCTTTTTAACAAATAAAACAGGAGAACCCCATGGTGATGTGCTAGGTCGAATGAAACCTTTCTCTAATAAATCATGAAATTGCTCCTTCAACTCTAAAAGTTCAATTTGAGCTATTCGATAAGGGGGTTTTGAAATTG
Organism: Viscum album; assembly: GCA_963277665.1. NCBI lineage: Eukaryota > Viridiplantae > Streptophyta > Magnoliopsida > Santalales > Viscaceae > Viscum > Viscum album. The sequence goes on from OY728126.1 coordinate 69,950,754, forward strand.
GCTTAGCATCAGGAACTAAGTCAATAGTAAACTCAACTTCCCAATATGGTATAATTCCAGGCAACTCATCAGGAAAAACATCAGGACACTCATTTACCACTAGAACATCATTAATCTGAACAGTTCCTTTATTTTCAACGATGTGTGCAAGGTAACATTCATTTCCATATTTTACAAGTTTCTCAGCCTCTGGATATGTTATCAACAGTAAGGGTTCATTCTTGTACATAAACTGAAAGTCTTTCTGAAAAGTAACTTCTTTAGCTCTACAATCAATCTTATCATGGTAAATAGAGAGCCAATACATACCAAGGATAACATCAAAGTCTACTAGAGGTAAAACAATAAGGTTTGCAAGTAGGTTCTTTCCACAGATAAGGATAGGAAGATTCTTATAAATTCTTTTTTCCTCAACATTTACCCCAGGTGTTTTTTACACAAGTTCAGGAGTCATTTCTTGAGATGGTATTCCCATTTTACTAGAAAAGGTTTCAGAGATGAAATAATGTTTAGACCCTGAATCAAACAACACACTAGTATAATCTGAAAAAACAAAAAAAAGTACCTGATACAACTTCATTTTACGGCCCGACAACCGCTGAAGTAGTTTCAAAGGATTTCACCACCCCTTTCTCCTTGTATTATAAATACTTCCCATGACTCAAGATCTTTGTTGGACACTCGTTTTCATAGTGACCCATCTCATTGCACTCAAAACATTTCACTAACTATAAATCAAATTTGGTCTTACCATCACCCTGATCTTTTTCAGTGCAATCACGAGCCCTATGTCCCATCTTACCGCATCGGTAGCACATTCCAGAATATAGAAGACATTCCACTACATGCCTTTTGCCACATTTATCACAAACTAGAAACATAGATTTCTTACCATCAGACTTTTTTTGAAGAATTCTTACGTTTCGCCTACCACCTCAGTCTCTTCTTCTGCTGGTTGTTATAGAACACTTGATCATCGTCAAACGCCATTTCCACCTTCTCATCACATCCAAAAAGATTTTCATAACTTTTAAACTCATGAGAAGCTAATGCCCTTTGATATTTTGGCTTCAATCCGGAGTAAAAATGATTGATTTTACTATCAAGGTCTCGGATAAAATTTGGAGCATACCTTGCCAATCGAGTGAACCATTCTTCATAGGTATCCACTGAGTCTTCCTATTTTCTCAATTCGAAGAATTGTTTTTCCATCCTAATTCGAACATCCTTAGGAAAATACTTTTCAAGAAACATATCGTTGAATTCATCCCAGTAGAGAGCATCAATATCATCAGCGTCCCAGATATTTTTAACCATCGACCACCATTGATCTGCTTCACCCTCCAAACGGTAAATAGAAAGACTAACCTTTTGTTTGTCTGAACATCCCATGACATCAAAAATCTTCTCTAGTGCTTTAATACACCCTTCAACTAGCACAGGGTCAGATGATCCTCTAAATGATGAGGGATGTTGCCTCATGAAATGTTCCACCACTGACATTTTCCTCTGCGGTTGATCTGGCTGATCTCATGCATGGATACCACCCCCATTTATCAATTGAGTCAACTATGCCATTACTGCAACAAACTATTCAGTTCCAATTCTAACCATCTCAGAATGCTAATTTAGAAGGTTATTTCCTTCTGTATGCCTTCCTAACACTGGATCCCTATTTCCTCTGTGGAAAACCATTCTGAACAAACAAGTCTTAGATGAAGCAACTTGGTAATCTTAAAATTCTATATCATTTCAATTTGACCATAAAAAATACTTTTGGATAATCATTTAATGGAATTCTATCTCCTAAAGTTATCTAAACAGACCTCTAATACCAACAATAAGGCCCCGGCCTTAAACCTTACTTAATCTTGAGTTATTACAAGATTACACCTTGAGGATCTTTTCAGGATTAGAGTTTTATAGAATTAGAACATAAAACTAGCATTACATTCCACATATAAACAAAGTGGTCATATAAAGATAGTATTCATTTTTCCCATTAATGGAAACATATTTAAAATAAATTATGGATTCATTCTTGACACTTCTTTGACACTATCATCATATCATGTACCATTCCCTTGACCTATGAAAAACATTTCAAAAAAACTTGGTATGAGCATAAAAAACTCAATATTGGTTATAAAAATATGGAAAGGAAACATGAGTTCATATATACATAATAATGAAATCATACTTTACCAATAAAACATAAGCACTTTAACATACCTCATCAAATGATGAATAAATCATAGAAATCATAAGACATAAAGGTAACTTGAGGCATTCATAACATTCTTACGTAGGGATTAACCCTCTTGGTAACATTTGGAATACCCATCACAGTATATTCCCCAAATCTCTTCTGAGAATCCTTAACATTTCACTCCTTCGCGTTTCCCAATGCATTGGAGTGCTATATCGGGCTCACCCGCCCTTAGTTTATCACGGAACCACTCGTCTTCATAATAATGCCCAAGAATCTCAACATAATCGTATCACATAAAACATGCATAAAGGAAACATAACATTTCCACCTTTCAACCACAAGATATCAATACAACACATTGATATAAAAACATTATGAAAACCATTTTCAATACCACAATAAAATAATAGTAAAACATGGTATTTATTTTTCTTTTAAATAAATGGTATGTCTTGTAGAGGAAGCCGAAACTCAAATAATGGTCACAGCGGTGGAGAAGTCGTTGTCGCCGCATACGTACGACAAAAACATTCCCTTTTTTTTGTTTAGTAAATGATTCGTATAATAAATATTCCTTTTGAATAAATGTAAAAGTCCAAGGGGTTTATACACCGTGTCAAATAAGTTTGTGAATAAAACAAAATATGCCTCAATGAAAGGAGATTGAGATGAAGTCCCATACCTCGGGTCTGACTTGACTCGGTCGTTCGTTATTCTACTGAATAATAAACTTGAGTTAATTTCTACTTGTTTAAGAACCTTTTTCAAGTTCATTATTCCTTTTATATCACTTATTTCCATGTCATGAACACTATGAATTATTTAAGTTAATAACGGTCGTTTTAACGATCATTGGTAATTGAGTCAAAAATAAACCCTTTATAATTACAAGTTGTTCATGTATCCATTATATCCAAAATGGTATTCATGGTGTAGATATCATATATGTCATATATATCCAGTACATTAATTCATTTATAATATTACATAATCATTTAGAGGTAAGAAATGAAATGCACCGTTCATGGAGACGGGAAGCCATACGTACACATGAATGCTACTTTCATTTCTATTTCATATTTTATAGAATGGAATCATAATGATATAATGGTATATTATAATTACAGTGTAATATCATATATAATATCATAACTCCATACTTTATACGTCCCACATATGTTATTTAACGAATCAAAAACACTTTGGGTGGGAGGTAGTCCGCACTTCCTTAAATGAAGATATCATGTTTACCCATAATGGAAACCATAAAGGTATTCCCAAAATGAAAAATAAAGAAGCTTAAGGAAATAATAAACATATTATATATCATATATAAATATATTGTCATCTTAATGGCCACCTTTGAAGGTGTTAAAAGAATGTTGAACAATCATCGTTTCGGGAGGCTGAAATTCGCCATCCACGGAAACAGTATGTTCTTTAACCATTAGATGTAGGTGTGTGTAAGTGTAGCTCGAATACATCATATAAAAACATCCTATTATATTGAAGATACTGGAGTTGTTACAACAGAAATTAATAAAAAGAGTTTAGGGGGTTGGAGAAACAAAATAAATCAAAAGGACTCAAGTGAAGACATTACCTTAAAATCGGGTAACTCCCTTCGGTTTGAGCTCAAAGGCTTCCTTGGGAAGAATTCTGCCCAAAGTGAGGATTCAAGGAGTAAGAGAGGGATTTGGAGAGACAAAATGGGCAGGGGTTGGCCGAGCCAAAGGCTTTGGAAGTGTGGTTAAGGAGGTAGAGGTGGGGGCCTTTTATAAGAGGAGAGGAGGGGCACTCTTGGAAAGTAAAGAAATGATACATTGCTTTAAAATGTGTTTAGGATTCAAAATGCCCCACATTAATATAATTCAATGGTAAGGTGATAAGGGTTCAAAATCCACCCATCCAATAGGTTTTGGACAAGTTTTGGTCATAGATTGTAAATTATCATTTCATTTTATTTAAATCCTTTATTAATGAGATAATCGATGCATCATCATGATGTCATAAATATTTTAATTTATTTAAAGTCTAAAAATTATAAAACAAAATACTATGATATATTAAATCTTTTTATATTTCCAATGACTATTTATAATAAAATATCTGACTTGTATAACCCCATGTAAAAATTGTTTTAGTAAAATAACTCATGTTTGTGTCATTTTTACATTATCATTAAATAAAAAGATATTAATGTCATTTTCCTACCAATGTGGCTCCATGGGGTCCACATGTTTACCCATGGATTGTCTTTGTCGGCCATGACATATCCAATAAGGGTAGGACATGTGTCTAGGTCATTTCATATTATTAAAACATTATTTTTACCTTAAACTACACAAATTACCACTAATCGCGATTAAAAACGTAAAAGTTACTATTCACCAAAAAATTATTTTAATCTCATTGAACCACATTTTAATTCTTAATGACAACCATGTAAGTCAGATTTTTGAAAATAAAATCACAGAAGTGGCAATGTTTCATTTAAACGAAATGTCAGTTTCTTTAACTACCACATAGTGGTTTCACTATTCAGCAAAAATTGAAGTTTTTCAGAAAAATACCAAAACTTCACCCTATGCTATATTTGATATTTAGAATTAAAAAATGATGTCTATTTTGAATAATTCAAATCATATAAGTTACATTAATTAATTTAATAATCAATTCATGTTTCCATGACAAATAGCATGTTTTTATGAAACAATAAGTATCAAAATATTGAAACCAGTTTAAGTCCAATTTCAAAGTGAAATTAATTCCAATGACCACTATTGGATTAAATGGTAAAAATATATTCTAATTTCACTTGAAAAACAATTCAAAAGATTATCTAATAATATAAATAAATTAGATTAAAAAGCAGTTTTGTTGTAAAATGCAGTATTTTTCACTATTCATTAAAAAAACGAACATTATCAGAAAAATACCAAAAATTTATCCAATGTAAATTTCAATGTCCGAATCATTAAGAATATTCTTATTTTGATAAATAGAGATTATTAAATTGTCAAAATATTGATTTAAGAAAACGTTTGTCATAAAAAGGCAGTAAAACAACCTTTTAAGAATATTACTGTATTCCATGCATAATATTGGATTTATTCTCATATTAAGTCCCTAAAACACTATCTAAATCATTAACAGACATAGATAAAAATATCTATTATTCATTACTTACATGGGATGTTACAAAATCCCTTACCTCATATCCCTATTCATCATGTTCATGTTATATATTCCTGAATAATAACGTTATATAAAATGATTTATTTATTAATAATGTTCATTACCTTATTATTATTATTATATTGTGTTTATTTTGTCCTTTTATTTTGTTATGAAGTCAGTAATGTTCATGTTGGATCATTGGTATCATTTAGTCCATAATATATTTTATAAGTAAAAAATAGTCAATACAGTTATGGTACCATTTTACATATAGTTATTAATATGTCATAATTATAATTTTTATAAATTAAATTTCTTTTTATACCTCAAATTTTATATGGTAATGAAATGTGAATGTCATCATTTTATGGAAGCGGTAGTCTATGAATACACATGAGCGACTTTTCCATTTTTTTTAAATAGATGATTAAAAAATAAGGAATATAAAATATTACCTCTCTAGAATAATATTCTTTAGTTAAAAATCATATTTATTTGTGGAATCGATCTTTAATATTATCCATGAATGGAATAAATCCAACCCAACTAACATTTCTATATAGAGGTGTTGGTCTACCAAAACACATAAGTTACATTATTATTTTCCAGAAAATGGAACATTAATAAGGATGATAATATATTTATATTATATAATCATAATTTTCTCATAAATGACACATATATCCATTAAATACTTTTTTCCAAATATCTAAGGCATAGATAAATAAAATAACACATCAATTAAATGGGGTAGAATTCCCCATATATGAAAGAGTGTAATTTTCTATTCTATATGATGGAATGGAGGCAGACATTGTTTTTCCATTAATATTATAAGATTTATTATATATGTGACATGGATTTAATTATATTTAGTTTTATTGAGTATATAATATTGTTAGATAAGAATAATTATTATTAAATGAATTTGGTTTAGCTTTATACCACCTCCATGGATTTCTTTCAATGAGTTACACAGTATAACTTCATGGATTTTTATCACGGTATACAACTATAAGAAATGGGGTGGAGTGTTTGGAAGGTATTTTTTGGATCATGTCCAATATGGGATGGTAAATGTGTGTGGAGAATTTAGTAGAGTGGATTTATTTTTTTTATATCTGAGTAGTGGAACCCATGAAAATATTATGAACATTAAAATATAATGGATGTAATTGTTATGAAAAGTGTCAGTAATTTAGTTTAATTTAAAATATAGTTTAATAAATTGTAAAAATACAATCATAATGAATATTTTATAATTTTTTGGATATAATTGGAGCATTATTAGAAAATACATTTTTTTTTTGTTCTCAAAACATCATCTTTATGGTTGAGTGGTAACCGGTAGGATACCAAAAAGAGGATACCCCTTTCAAATTCTAAAATTCCAAATACCCAAATAATGACAAAAGCACAAGATGGTCACTATCCTTGATTACAAGCATCATCTAAGGTCTTATCGCTTGAACCATAATAATGAAACCCATTGACTGCATCTACTATAAATATGATCAAAGAACCTTGTTAATACTTGATCAAAATTGATGATCCAAAAATAAATTCGATTTTAAGAAAGAATTGTTATATATCCAAAATATAAAACATAGATTTACATTTTCAAAATCATCGTATTATATTAATTTTAATAGTTGTTAAATATATAATATTATTATATAAATGATTCATTGGTAGACATATAATTATTTTTTCATGATAATATTTTCGAAATAATATTGTTATTAATTATTTATTTATTTTAATTCACCAAAAAAATTAACTATTTTATAAATATTGAAATATTCATGTATTGTATATTTTAAATTGAATATATAAAAATTATAATATATTATATATATTATAAATTAATAAATAATCATATTTATCTTCTAAATAAACTATCTAAATAAATGGAAAAACAATTTTGTAAAATAAATCAATTTCATGTTTTATTGAAAACATATATAAAATTAGTGATAAAACAATGAAAAATATGAATCCATAGAAATAAGACATAAAAAAAATTTATTTAATTCTATGATTATGTGGTTTTTCATTGAAAATAATCATCCATCATCACTGAGTTTATTATTAGTTGGTATATAGACATTAATCCATCAATGATGCCCATTTAAGAGTATTTTTTACATATCCTTAATCATCGGGTATGTTATTAACATTGAATTACTAACCATAGTCACTATAAAATTCTAACATTCAGGAACAAACAAAATAATAATAACACACACTAATCATTATTGAATGCCACATTCAATGATTTGATCTTTTCATTAATCATGTTGAAGTCATTCAATTATTCTCTCATTTTTATTATTTATAAATACCTTATACTGAGAATGTTCCACAACATTAATAAAATTGTAAGTTTCATTTTTAAGATAAGTCTTCCAACATATTCATATTAGATATAGTATTATTATTTTATCCAAGGCCTATAGAATATTTCCATTTAAAAGAAAACTTATCCACTATAAGTTCCTTGCATCAGACAATTCCAATTTTATATTTTTCATATTTACAAGATGTTGACCTATGATTAAAATATCATGGTCCATGTGAATCATATAGACATCTTACTAAAATATCATAATCTCAAAATCCAATCCATATAATTTATTTTTTTATATCTTTAATTCATTAAAAATCGTAATATCCTCTAATAGTATCATCCCATAAAACATAATAATATCATTTAAAAATAGAAAAACATTTATGATAGTTTTCGGTGATATTAGAACTAAATCAAATGTTTTGATGTACATTAATAAATTTAAAATCTATTTTACCACTCGCTAATAAAAAAATAGTATATTTATAATAATCAATCCATTGGATGTTGAAATATATTAATGTAGTGGAGAAATTGATCATCTAGATGTCTATTTCCTTCAACTAAGATTACATGATGTTGGAGGTCATTATAGCCTACCCACAAGAAAATATTATCCTTTTTGAAACTCATGAAAATTTGAAAATCATTCAATGAAAATGATTTTATAAAAATGGATGTAAAAAAGATGGAAATTAATAAAAATATTAATATTCAATGACTGATTTGTCAAACATTTTTGGTAAAAACACTTCATATTTTTTTGATTCAACCGGATGTGAAAACATACACTCAATTTAAAAAATATTAAATATTATTACATTATAGAGGAATAAATTTCTAAAAATACTGTACACAATTTTTATATATAATTATTATCATTGTTATACTATGAAAATTAATCTCCATATATTTTATTGGAAACACATGAATATATATCCATCACCCCACCTTCCATTGTTTAGGGAAAATTGTAAATTTGGAATGTGATTAGAGATCATTAGTAAGTCTGTTGAACACATGTTATTTATATTTTAATCATGATAATAAATTTCATATATAGTATTTTCAAAACATTGAGTGAATTTTAGACTTCATTGGAAAATAAAAACATCTAATGATTCTACATTCAATGGAATATTTATGTATACCACTACTAATAGATCACTCCAAACCACATTACACTAATTGTTTTTTGTTAAACATAAATTTGATTATGTAACATATGATATATGAAACCAAGGATTAAAATCTTAATAGTATGTATATTTGAGACATCATAACTCTTATTTAGTATATATTTTGTTATGTATTTCATATATGGGTTGATATGTTGTATTAATCCATGTCAAAGAGTATCTTCTATTGGTAAATAGATATAAAATGTTATATAAGGAATATAAAATCCAAGTGATAATCAAAATAATTCAATAATATAGTGGGTTACTTAACAATATCCTCCTTAGATGTCTTTTTATATAGAACATGTTACTCTGGAATATACAATTTCCACTCATGGAATATTACAATGCAGGTGCACCTATAACAGTCCTAAAAATTCCTTCATATTTGGATAATATATTTAGCTATTATAGATCATTGGGATAAAATCAATGTTATATGAAATTACTCATTCCATGATAAAAAAAGTGTTGTTTCATTATTTATTAGGATTACCCTAATATGAGACATAATAATTTTCATTTATTATACTCCATCTATTTTATAAAATACTTATAAAAATATACATTATATTCATAATATATCATCACCTGAATATTATTCTACCATAGATAAAAAATTCCCTTCATGTAATATGGAATATTTCTATGTCAATTACAAGAATTTATTTACAAATGTCATATATATGAGAAATCCCCTGGTTCAGTGTTGGTATAGGAGAAGTCCTTCTTGTCGGATGCAATAACATACAATGGATATGGAAATCTGGATGGAGTGAATGTCTTGAGGCACTAACACCAAAAAAACCTCAGTGATACTCATCTAAAGGTTGGGTATGGGAGGAATAAATATGTCTTATATAATCTTTCAGGTAAGGCAAAGTCTCTTTTTTAGTTGTGTGGTCCTGCCATTCTAGTGCAGGACATGCAGGAAAAATCTTTTTATACAGAGAAGACAAAATTTGGAGGAAGTTTCAATATTTCTCAAAACCCATTTGTGTACTGGTACAAGGTGAGGGTCATGCTTCTAGTTAAGGTATTATGATATAGGTCATCCCTGGTAAGGATACTTCTATTGGAGGTGAGGTCTTCCAAGAAGATATGGACTCTTCTTAGGACTCCCTGGATGATTCCAAGAATGTGTGGATAGCAGAGGGTTATTTCTGACCCACATAATGGGAGGTAAAGAACCCTATTATAGATTGTGAATGATTTATCTTACATACATGGGGATTCTCCCAAGAAAAGACAGTTCCAACTTACCTAGTCCTCCGGTAACGAGGTCCACAAGAAAAGTAATACTCATTTGAAGACATGTTAAGGTGATTGAAACCTCATGAGTTATTCATTACCTCAGGAAGAGGTACTTCAGACGCACCTTGTGGCTATTGTCCCTCACCCAGTGGAGGTTGCACATCCGCCTGGGCTGAAGAGTGAGGATGTGGGAGCTACACTGCCTCATGGGCAGTAGTGAGAGGCATATACTCATGTTGAATATCATAAATATATTTCTTTAATGATGAATCACATAGATGTTATTGTTCATTAAAGTTAATAAATGTTGCAGAATGTCTAGGATATTATGTCTCTGGAAGAATTCGTCAATTAAATGGTGGGTAGAATGCTTCGAGTGAGGACTACAATGAGGAAAGGTAAAAGGATTGATTAGTAGAACCACATCTTTATTAGAGGAATCAACATGGGGAATATTAACTCAGTGGAATATATGCATTCTTTGGAAATCTTGGTGAATCATTATGAAAACCTCTTGAGGGACGACCTTGTCCCCCAGGTAAACTCTCTTCCCTATATAATTTTTAGAGAGTTTGATTCTAATCTGGTCAAATTGTTCTTCAAAAAAAATGTCATTTTTTTGGGAATTAAAATTCATTCTGTGAGGTTTCTAACTTCCTCTTAAAAGTGTTTTGAAATAATGAAAAACATTATTGAGGTATTTACATATTCATTAATGAGAAGTATTTGAACCCATAGTTCTATGATCTATTTAGTTGACTTCAAAATCCTAAAAACCTAAAAATATATTTCAACAACATGCAACTCCAAATTTATTTGGATAGACCATTACCACAACAGAAAAAAAATTTATAAGTCAAACCATTGTCTTTTTATAGAATCCTCATTTTTTGAAATGGGCCCCTTACTATGGTTATACCAAGACCTTTACTATAGGAAAATCTAAACTCAAATATTGCATGGTAATATGTGTTGTAATATTTCAATTAGTGGATTTTTTATTTATAAACTATAATTTCCCAATTTTATCCTATGAAATTGTTATTAATATTATGTCTATTTTACAAAAATAAATAATCATTTCCTTATATAATATTTTATATAAAATCTATTTATTTTATTCCATTTATAATTCATGTTAATTCAATTATTTTAAATCATTTTATTTTAACATCAGATAAATATAATTAACTATCTAGGAACAACATTAAAAAATTAATATATGTTTCATGATCATAAAAATCATGTGGGTCAACTAATTGATAACATTGTTAGATAACCATGGTCCATAGTGGATAACTCTATGAACCAAGATTAGTCAATGTTTTAGTGTCCCACCTATTGCCATATCTATCTCCTTGGATGGTTTTACATTAAATTTGAACATTAAAAGTTTAATAACCCCGATATGTTTTCAGATACGTGTTTCCTTTTTCTGGACGTTTTGAGGAAAATGTGTTTTCTAGAAATTTCAGAAGTACACGCCGTGTACTTTCTTAGTACACACCGTGTACTCTTTCCCTGGCTCAAAGCCGTGTGCTGGCCGTGTCTGGGCCATACACATGGTCTGTAAGGCTGAGGTAGAGGCCGGTTTTTCAGAGTACAGAAAATTTGAAGTACACACCGTGTACATTATTTTTTTCATTAAACAGACCGAGGTCACGTCTAAACCCCATATCATCTTCTTCATCAGTTTTGGACCATTCGGATGCAACCGTATGGCCAGATCTTCGACGGATGACAGCCTTGCTGTCCGTTCTCTGATTCGAGCACGGTCAGTTGCATTGGAATCGCAGCGGTGAATTATTCCTTCTGCTTTAGCCTTGTTTCTTTATTCCTCCTGGTTTCCATGTTATCGTGGGATGAACGTTTTGGTGTTTTCTCCGATCTACGTTGATCTAAGAGGAATCTGTCATCAAGGTTCACGTATATCGATCTCCTCGGATCGAGATAGGTGGTTTGTGCCTTTCTGTAGAAATTTGATGAATATTATGTGCAAATTCCACCAATACCCTTGAACGGGGTATTGGGTGTTTCCTATTTTTCCCTTCTTGTGTTCCTAATTTTCTTGATTGCTTTAGTAGAGGATATTTCTTATGAATAGATTATTCTGTTTGTGCTCAGTTTTCTTTTCCATGCCTAGTTGTAGGATTGTGGACTGTTTTTTAGTGTTACTGTAGATCCATAGATGATATCCAAGTAGTTCATGAGGTTTTCATGGACGATATGCATGCGCTGAGCATGTTTAGTTATACTACGGACTGTGAGAACCTGGAGTAGTAGACCAAAGGGAGATTTGAAGGAAGTGATTCTCCAGAGTGACTTTTTAATCACGATGCGAGACCAAAGTGAGAATTGACGGAAGGGCTTCTCTAGAGTGTGTCTAACTACGATGCGGGCCACAGTGGGAATTGACATTGAGTGCTTCCCCAGAGAGCCTTTAGCATGATACGAGACTATAGGGGGAATTGACAGTGAGTTCTTCCCTAGAGTGTTTGCTTAATTACATAGCTGAACCAGAGGGGTGAGACTATGTGTGCCTCCCAGAGGGTTGCTAGTACTTAGAGGTTGAAACATAGGGGTTATACTGTGAAAGCTACCCAGAGGGATACCTATTTTCTTCTCTTTGTTGACTGCTTACTTGTGTGTTTTACTTGTTAGAACTGTGGATTGTAGCTCCTTATGTTTTCCTGTTTACTGCTTCTTGTTTATTTACTGCCATGTATTCATTGATAGTTAGGCACAAATATTTTGGTGATTGCCTACAGGGATTGTATCTCACACCCTGTATGGTCCATGATTTTGGGCCCAAGCTGACTATGTTGTTTAAGGTATAGACAAGGGCAAGCGCCCTTCTACTTCAGGATCTTGACTGCACTAGGAGCTCAGGAGAATGGGACCGAGCCGTGGCTTGTGATGCTGAAGAGCTTACTTTGTTTTCTTTTGCACTTGTTTTCAGTTTTATTTCATCAAATTGTTTTGTTTTCTGTTTTCTTTAGATACTTATACCTGCTGCATCATTGTCATCATAGCTATATATTTACATTTCTTCTACTGTTGGTTTCTGTTGGCATGCATGTTGTTTACTGCTTCCTCTGTTTATTGTTGTTTCCTTTCCTTTTATACCCTACCGAATGAGGGCATAATTTCCCCACCAACTCACCAAGGAACTCACTACTAGTCGGCAGCCTCTGGCATTTAGGAAAACGTGCTTGAGGTCATGTGGTGAACCGGGTACGGGGCACCAGTGGAGGGGCTCCAGACTCGGGAAGTTACAAAGTGGTGTCAGAGGAGTTCTTTTCTCTTGCTTTACTGTTTGGAGACATTACCCAGATATAGGATGGATTTGGTACTTGGTATTAAGCTGTGCTCGGGAGTAGCTAACGCATGTGTAGGGAAAGGCCATACTACCTCGTTAATGGCAGTTTTCTGGTTTTGAGTTTTATGGTTGATATGTTTTATCCCAGAGTGATTCACATGACTTGTGTGGTTATTGTTTTGATATTTCAGTTCTATTTATATCGCAACCCGATGAGATGATGTTATTCCATCTCATGCATCATATAGGCACTTGTAGAAATCACATGTCATGCATTCTTGCCATGCCATCTAGGGTGCATTACCCATTGCATGATGTTGTGATACGCTCTGTGTATATTATGCATGCTTTTGTGATACATGCTTGATAGATTCTCAGCTGTTGTGTTAGAAAACTGTTTGTTTTTTTACTTGCTTAAAGGGAATGCTGATGTTTGGTTCTTGAGGTGTTATGGGCCCTGACAGATTAGAATTTGCATCCTTTTCCCTTTTTTAGTGTTTCTGGAATTATGCGCAGTTTCTGATCTATTGCCCAGAAAAACCAAGAATACATGGCGTGTACTTTTTGGATACATGCCGTGTAGTTTTCAGGCTGTGTCACTGACCATGTGAGAAGAACACGGTGTCATGGGAGTAAATTCGGGAAAACACCGTGTACCATTGGTACACGCCATGTGAGTTTGGTACCTTGTACCTAGTCGTGTAACTAACAACATGGGTCGGGGAAGCTCGGGTAGAACACGCCGTGTCCATAAGGAACACGCCGTGTAGTCCTGTCCAGGTACCCGACCATGTCACGACCAACACGGGCCGGTGTGACATTCCTTTCCACACGTCGTGTTTGTTCGGAACACGCTGTGTGGTCTTGTCTAGGTACCCGACCGTGTCACAAAGAACACGGGATGGTGTTGCCTTCTCCTATAGACGTCGTGCTTATTCAGAGCACACCGTGTAAGGTTCAGCTGTGTAGATGGCCGTGTTCGTAACAATACGGGCCTCTGAAGCCTTGTCTAGTGCAAGCCGTGTTTGTTTCGAACACACCATGTAGTATCAGGTTGAGTCAGACTGTGTGGGTTAGTCGTGTTAGGTGAATTGGGTAGTGGAATAGTTTTTAAGTACACACCGTGTGTGGGGGTCAACAGACTGTGTAGTTTTTAGTGTACACGGCTTGTAGGGAAGGGGTACACGCCCATGTCAGTGGTTTCAAAAGACACGCTGTGTAGTTTTATACACGTCATGTAGTCATGTTTTGCAACCTTTTGTGTTTTTCTTCCCTTGTTCTCGTTTGTGCTCTTGTTTTCTCTATCCTTGTTTTCTTGATTTAGGGTGTGCTTTTGATTTTTCAGAGCTATTCCTCTGAGACGTCCTCCGGTCATAAGTCTGTCGTCAGGCAGTGATCAGACGCCATACATGGCTGATCAAAGACTTCCTGTCGATCCCCCAGCCGAGCCAGCCCTGGCACCGGTTGTTGTACCAGTCATGGGTGCTGATGCACAGTTCATGGAAGGTTTCATGAGGATGATGCATGCCTTCCAAGGAGCACCACCTCCTGCCTCATCTATGGTAGACTTGAAGCGGGTTTTCCAGCAGGAGCATCCTCCCACATTCTCAAGGGAGGGAGGTCCTCAGGATGCAGAGTCGTCGCTAGAAGCCATGCTGACTATATTCGAGCATCTGGAGATGCCTCCATAGAGGTGGGTCAATATCTCCACCTACATGTTCCGAGAATCTTCCAAGAGGTGGTGGGACGTGATCTCACAGGTGGGTCAGCAGTAGGCTATGACTTGGGAGGAGTTCCAGCGCGTGTTCTATGACTACTTCTACCCGGAGACCCTGAGGGCCGATCGAGCCCGGGAGTTCATGAGTTTAGAGCAGGGTACTCTATCTGTCATGGAGTATTCCTCTGATTTCACTGAGCTGCTGCGTTTTACACCCCTCTAGGATGGGAGTGTGGTGTTCTTGGTAAGGAAGTTTGAGGATGGACTCAGGCGGGGGATTCGCTCGTAGGTGAACATCTTCCAGCTGACTTCCATTACTTCCATCGTCATCCAGGAACTTATTGCGGAATGCAATCTGAGAGACTCTGGAGCTGCGAGCTAGGGCGGTTCTGCTTCAAGAGTTATCTATCCTTTAGATGATAGAAAAAAGCACCATAGGGAGCCTACGCGCGGTGATTCCAGGAAGCGAGACACATCTTCCGACAGCCAAGTGACATGCTACCAGTGTGGACGGACAGGTCACACGAGGCCGCAGTGCCAGAGGGACCTATTGGAGTGCCGATCTTGTGGCAAGATGGGTCACCTTCAATGGTTCTGCCGGGTTTTCTCACCAGTGGCTAGTGACCGGGGTTCTTCCATGACTCCTCATTCAGGAGCAGCACAACCAGTCTTTCACCAGTCAGGGAAATGGAGTTCTTCCGGCCGTTCGGGGCGAGGTGGAGGTTGAGGTCGTGGCAGACAACCACCAGTTCCTTAGCACCAGCAGGGCGGTTCAGCTCAGACTGGTCAGCCAGGGGCGCAGGGCCGTGGTACAAGACAGTCTTTCACCGTGGAGGAAACTTATCAGGAGCAGGATCCTGGCCCTTCTACTGTTTGAGGTACGATTTTAGTAGCCTCAGTTTTATCTTCAGCCCTTTTCGATACTGGTGCTATGCATAGCTTTATCTCTGTTGCTGTTGTGGAGAGCCTTGGATTCTGCATCGTTTCTTCTGCTGACTCGTTGACACGAGACACACCCTTGGGGATGAGGACATATAGTGTACGCCTGTGTAGAGAGTTCCCCATCGAGGTTGCAGGGTATCACTTCTTATGGGATCTCTATGTCATAGAGATGACAGGCTATGATGTCATCCTTGGCATTGATTGTTTGATTCCCTTTCAGGTAGTCGTCGACTGTTATCGGCGCAGAGTGAGTTTCGTTTCACTAGAGGGTGAATCTTTCCTTCATAAAGGCTAGTGGGACATTCGGGCGAGTCAGGCGAGACTCGAGCATCTTGGGCTAGGTGGTGTGACAGCGCAGATTGATAGACTTTATCTGGATGATCAGGGGACTGCACATTTAGAATTTCCTCCAGTGGTGGATCGCTTCCGGGATGTCTTTCCAGAGTACTTTTCTGGTTTGCCTTCAGAGCGTGAGGTAGAATTCTATATTGAGCTCATGCGAGGAGCGGCACCGGTGTCCATTCCTCCCTATAGGATGGCCACACCTGAGTTGCAAGAGCTCAAGAAGCAGTTGGAGGAGCTATAGGCTAAGGGTTTCATTCGACCTAGTACTTCTCCTTGGGGTTCGCCTGTTCTGTTTGCGAAGAAGGCAGACAGTACCCTTCGGCATTGTGTGGATTATCTAATGCTGAACCAGTTGACGGTCAAGAACTGATATCCTTTTCCAAGTATTAATGACCTTTTCGATTAGATTCGAGGAGCCCGGGTGTTCTCAAAGATCTACTTGAGGTCCGGCTATCATCAGTTGCACATTAGACCATCAAATATACCTCTGATAGCCTTCAGGAGAAGGTATGGTCTATACGAGTATACAGTCATGCCATTCATTCTCACGAATTCACCTACAGTTTTCATGGATCTGATGAACCGAGTGATCCATCCTTACTTGGATTCCTTCGCCGTGGTCTTCGTGGACGATATCTTGGTGTAATCTCACACTCGACACGACCATGACACACATCTTGAGATTGTTTTGGGTACACTGAGAGAGCATAAGCCTTATGCTAAACTCTATAAGTTCCACTTCTGGATGGATCCGATTCATTTCTTGGGTCACGTCGTCTTAGAGGCAGGAGTATCAGTGGACCCAGAGAAAGTGATAGCTGTAGTTTCCTGGGAGCAGCCGAACAACGTTTTTGAGGTATGGAGTTTCCTAGGGCTGGCTGGATACTACAGACACTTCATTAAGGACTTTTCTCATCTAGAATCACCATTGACAGGTCTGACCAAGAAGGGGGTGATGTTTTTATGGTCAGATTCTTGTGAGTCAGCCTTTCAGGAGCTGAAAGGGAGGTTGACGTCAACACTGATACTACACTTTCCAGAGTCAGGCAAGAGCTACACTGTTTACTATGATGCTTTGGGTATCGGGCTGGGAGCTGTGCTTATGCAGGGAGATTGAGTCGTTGCGTACGAGTCACGGCAGTTGAGGCCACATGAGACGAACTACCCTACGCACAATCTGGATTTGGAAGCTGTTGTTCATGCCTTGCGCTATTAGAGACACTATCTTATGGGAGATCACATTGTGGTTTTCACTGACCACAAGAGTGTCAGGTATATCTTCACTCCGCATGATCTAAATCTGAGGCAGCGAAGGTGGGTCAACTATCTTCAGTCTTCTGATTTCGAGCTTGCTTATGCGCCGGGAAAGGGAAACGCCATGGCTGATGTGTTGAGTAGGAGAACTCAAATTCAGGCAGTTCAGGAGGCCAGTAGTGTGTGGAAACTGATGGATCTGTTCTTTGATATGCATCTGGAGGTGGACGACAGACGGGGAAAGACATTTCTATCTTCTGTAGTTGTTACCTCCATGCTACATGATCGGGTACAGATGAGGCAGCTATCAGACTTCAAAAGCTTAGTCCTGCGGGAGAGTGTGTCAGGAGGATACCCTCTTCCTGGTTGGAAAGTGGGCGAGGATGAGATCTTGCATTTCCAGGGATGCATATGGGTGGCAGTAGACATACACGAGGAGCTGATTCGGGATTTACATTCCTCTGTTTGGGCAGTTAATCCGGGAGTCACCAAGATGTATCCGGACCTTCATCGCCAATACTGGTGGCCAGGTATGAAGAAGTATGTTGCTAGTTTTGTTATGAGATGTTCAACTTGTCAGTAGGTGAAGGAAGAGCATCAGCGACCAGCGAGGCATTTACAGTAGTTACCCATTCCAGAGTGGAAGTGGAATGATGTTGCGTTAGACTTCGTGACCAGGTTGGCGAGATCACCCTGAGAAAACGATGCTATTTGGGTTGTCGTCGACAGACATACGAAGGTTGATCCCTTCATGCTAATCAAGGAGACCTTCAGTTTAGATGATCTGGGACAACTTTACATCAGCGAGATCATTCGCATGCATGGAGTTCCGCGCTCTATTGTTTCAGACAGAGATGTGCGCTTTACCTCTCGGTTCTGGCAGGGACATCAAAAGGCCTTGGGTACACAGGTACTTTTGAATACATCTTATCATCCCAGACCGATGGCCAGTCTGAGCGCATGATCTAGGTTCTTGAGGATATGCTCCAAGCATGCATCCTTTACTTTGGAGGTTCATGGGAGAAGCATATTTCTCTATTGGAGTTCGCCTACAACAATAGTTTTCAGGTGACCATTCAGATGGTGCCATACGAGGCTTTGTACGGTAGGCCATGCCGATCACCCTTATGCTGGTTAGAGGTAAGAGAGGTAGCTTTGCTGGGTCATCGTCTTGTTCAAGAGACTTCAGAGTAGATAGATCTGATTCGGAAGAGGATGGATACAACATAGTCTCGGCAGAAGTCTTATGAAGATCAGTAGAGACGACCTCTGGAGTTCAAGGTCGGTGATCAGGTCTTCCTACATGTCGCACTGAGGTTGGGACACAAAATGATTCGGAGACAGGGTAAGCTTTCACCACAGTAAATCAGGTCGTTTGAGTTTTTGGAGAGAGTGGGTCCGGTTGACTATCGATTGCAGCTACCTCAGAGATATCGGGCCATGCACGATGTCTTCCACGTCTCTCAGCTCTGACGCTACTTTTCAGAACCATCTCATATCTTTCAACCTGAGGAAGTCGATCTTGAAGCGGATGCATCGTTCGAGGAGCATCCTATCCGGATTGTCGATCGTAGTATGAAGGTTCTCCGTGGGCGGTATTTTCCTCTGGTACGTGTGTTATGGCAGCACGAGTGAGTACAGGACGAGGCCTAGGAGAGGGAAACCGATATTTGATCGCAGTGGCCAAAGTTGTTCGAGGTTTCTCATTCTCCTCCTCGTTAGGGAAATTTGGGGATGAATTTCTTTAAGGGGGGAAGTTTTTAAGAACCCAGATCTCTTATCTGATATGTTTTTACTTTTTCTGGAGTTTTTGAGGAAAATGAGTTTTCTGGAAATTTCAGAAGTACACGCCATGTACATTCTTAGTACACACTGTGTACTCTTTCTCTGGCTCGAAGTTGTGTGCTGGCCGTGTCCGGTCCATACACATGGTGTGTAAGGCTGAGGTGGAGGCTGGTTTTTCGGGGTACAGAAAATTTGAAGTACACGCCGTGTACTCCAAAATTACACGCTGTGTGCTTTCTTTTTTTTCATTAAACGGACCGAGGTCGCGTCTAACCCCCATATTCATCTTTTTCTTCATTTTTCGACCATCCGGAAGCAACCGTACGACCGGGTCTTCGACGGATGACCGCCTCGCCGTCCGTTCTCCGATTCGAGCACGGTCAATTGCGTTGGAATCACAGTGGTGAGTTCATCCTTCTTGTTTCGCCTTGTTTCTTGATTCCTCCGGGTTTCCATGTTATCGTGGGATGAATGTTTTGTGAATTTTCTCAGATCTACATTGTTCTAAGAGGAATCTGTCGTCAAGGTTCATGCATATCAATCTCCTCGGATCGAGGTAGGTGGTTTGTGCCTTTCTGTAGAATGTTGATGAATATTATGGGAAAATTCCACCAATACCCTTGAACGAAGTATTGTGTGTTTCCTGTTTTTCACTTGTTCTTTTCCTTCTTTTCTTGATTTCTTTAGTAGAGGTTATTGCTTGTGATTAGAGTATTTTGTTTGTGCTCTGTTTGCTTTTCCATGCCTAGTTATAGGATTGTGGACTGTTGTTTTAGTATTACTGTTGAGCCTTAGTTGATAGCCAAGTAGTTCTTGAGGTTTACTTGGAAAATATGCACGCACTGAGCATGTTTAGTTATACTCAGGACTGTGATTACCTAGAGTAGTAGACCAAAGGGAGAATTGACGGAAGGGCTTCTCAGAGTGTCTTTTTAATCATGATGCGAGACCAAAGGGAGAATTGACAGAAGGGCTTATCCAGAGTGTCGTCAACTACGACGCGGGCCACATGGGGAATTGACGTTGAGTGCTTCCCCAGAGATCCTTTAGCACGATACGAGACTATAGGGGAAATTGACGGTCAGTGCTTCCCCAAATAGTCTGCTTAATTACGTAGCTGAACCAGAGGGGTGAGACTGTGTGTGCCTCCTAGAGGGTTTCTAGTACTTAGAGGTTGAACCATAGGGGTTAGATTGTGAGAGATACCTAGAGGGTTACCTGTTTTCTTCTTGTTGTTGACTGCTTACTTGTGTTCTTTACTTGTTAGAATTGTGGATTGTAGCTGCTTGTGTTTTCCTGTTTATTGCTTCTTGTTTATTTACTAACATGTATTGATTGACTGTTATGTACAAATCTTTTCATGATTGCCTACTGGGATTGTATCTCACACACTATTTGGGCCATGATTTTGGGCCCAAGAAGAATATTTTGCTACAGGTATAGACAAGGGAATGAACCCATCTACTTCAGGATCTTGACTGCACCAGGAGTTGGGGATCATGGGACCGAGCTGTGGCTCGTGATGCTGAGGAGCTTACAATGTTTTCTTTTGCAAATTGTTTCAGTTTTATTTCATCATGTTGTTGTGTTTGCTGTTTTCCTTAGATACTTATACCTGCTGCATCATTGTCATCATAGCTATATATTTACATTCCTTCCGTTGTTGGTTTATGTTGGCGTGAATGTTGTTTACTGCTTCCGCTGTTTATTGTTGTTTTATTACCTTGTATACCTTACCGAATGAGGGAATAGTTTCCCCACCGACTCACCAAGGCCTTCACTGCTAGTCGACAGCCTCTAGTGTTTGGGGAAACGCGCATGAGGTCATGTGGTGAACCGGGTATGGGGCACCAGTGGAGGGGCTTCGGACTCATGACGTTACAAAAATCCTCATATTACTGGATAGATCAATACTTTATATATGTGTACTGATATGCCAGTGGTGGGAACATATGTTATGAGGTTATGTAAAATTAAGTAGGGACACCTTGTACCATCCATAATATAGAGGAGGGGAATAAATGTAAATCCCAATTTTTATTTTATTATATTAAATGAAAAATTTCATGTCGTAATAACCATATTTAAAGAAACAAAACTCATATATTGTTTATTGAAGATTATGATCATCCATGTGTGGAATGAAAAATTATTTAAAGAAATGTATAATTAGCTTCAAAATACTATTTATTATGGTTCATTAGTTCAGTTATTATATTCAATGTTTTAATTATTAATTTACCAATTTATTATAATTTTAAATCCTAGTAGTCCACAAGATTATATTCATTAAAAAATTTAAAAAAAATTCATTACATAATTTTAATTCAACTGTTTATTTAGTGTGTCATGATGGAAACATGAATTGAACCACTGTGAATTGAACAATAAAGAATATGGTAAATTTCATGTATAGTGTACTTATACGGCATGTATAATACATAGTCTGTTTCAATTTTACACAATTTTTAATTCCATAAGTCAAGAATTGTATTAATAAAACAATTTATCACACATTTTATGCTGTTAATATATTTTGTGTGTACATATTTCAAGTCCCATGAGTTGTTTTATTTAAATCAATACAATGTTTGTAGTCCTAGAATTTAATTGGAATTAAAAAATTTAGATCGACATAAAACTCAATCACACATTGTGTTCATAATTTTTTTATTATTCGGTTTATTGATAAAATTAAATTTCATTCAATATAATTAATTTAGTTGTTTTATATCCTGGAAAGACATGTACACTGCATTAATGGGTATGAGTTACATATTATTTTCTTCCTTTTATATTCCTTATATTCCATTCACTATTCCTTCAATATACATGCATAAGGAAAAAAGTGTTCTTCTTGCTGGATTTTATGTGTTGCATGATATGTATAAAAACTATGTTCCATTTAATATATAATAGAATGTATTGATTTATCATCACTAAAAATTAACTAGGTAATTAAAAAATATCATTTCTCAAGAATATATAGGTTTAGAGATTTTAATTGGGGAAATCCATATAGGATTACATGGATTTTTATGAGGAACTTCTTTGTTTACCCAACAAGTCATGTTCTATATAGATGTTCAATGTGAGGGGTGTAACTTCTTAACAATTTGTTCGCCCACTTGGATTGCATTGCATTTTTACATTTTGTGTTTGTGAAGAGTATTTGGGTGGACCATATGCACTTCTTAAGTATACACTATTATATTCTTATTATCTAGAAAAAATATCTAACACCTCAATAAGGGATATTTGAATGTTCATTATCTATATTTTTTAGTTTCTTGGTTATAATGAATATGGAAGAACATGTTATCCTTAATTACAGATTAAAGAAAAAAACAATAAATTAAATATTACAATCAATGGCTTAACTAGATCAATGAATAATACATATTTATAAATTTACATGTGATATATTATATATCACCATAAGGTTACATGGAATAGATTAACATGTTTGTTCCCATTTTGGACAATGGTTTTTATGGTTTCTTCAGATGAATCCTCATAACATGATTAACACAACCTCAAAAGATTATATTTAAATTATTTTTCATATATATTTTGTAATTGTTATATATAATTATGAATCACATTTGATTTAAATTAATTATTTATTTTTGATTCAGTTGACCAATCATATTGTACCTTTATACATCAAATGATTTATGTGTGAAATCTATTTAGTGAAATAAACATATTATCAACCAACCATAGAACTCCATTAGATAATATCATAGTACTAGAAGGGTCTATTCTAACTGCTTGTGTTTTTATCTACGAATCCTATAAAGAAACCATTCTGTGCATCAATGATTCTTTTTGTTTAACTTAGACCTGAGACATAGAGGAGGATGATCAATGCTCTCTTTTAAAGAGGGCATTCTAGAGAATGGATCTACAAGGCATGATATATTTCTTTCGAGATGTTTTTTTGTTCACAAGGACCCTAATCCATAAAAATAACATAGTTATGTTATTATATCTAGGATAAAGAATCAGTTCTAACATAAAGACCATCAAACAGTCTAGTACTCTTTAATAAATCCAATCTCAAATAGAAATAATAATAATAATAATTCACTAAATAGTTAATAACTCAAAAACTATTTAAATAAAATTTCTTAAATTTATGATTTAATATTATTATTAATGGTATTACATATATCATTATCATCAAACCCATAACTCAGTATATATATTCTTATTTTCATCTATTGATCCTTTAATAATATCAATTTATTTTAATAATATAATACAACTATATTATTTGTTAAATAAATAAATATTATTTCCATGATTTGGTGAATATATATATTGTTTATATTCTATTAAAATATATATTATTTTGTATAATTTGTGGCAGAAAATATGATATTAATACAATCCAAATAATTTTTTTCCTTTCAACATGATAATATTATTTATTATGATGTATGTTCAATAATAATTTTACAATTGTTAAATATACAGATAATGTGTGACTATAAAGGCCCCTTTCATGTCCCATTTATCAGGTTCATTAGGAGAACAAGCATAAACACGATGATTAACATCAATAAAGATGTCATGGAACCCATAAAGCATGTTCTTTGGCTTGGTGGACTCATCAAAACCAACAAATAATATTCAAACTGACTCTCTGGGTGGCTCACACTAGCAGACCCCTCTAGTCAAGTAATCATACAACGGTACTGACACTCCAAGAAGATCTCACCATCCATTCCCCTATGGTTTTGTAACGATAGATATAGACTCTCTAAGGAAGCACATATGTCTAATTCCCCATATTTTTTCGATACGTAACTATGGACACTCTGAGGAAGCACAAAGTACAATTCTTGTAAGTCCTGCAAATGATACTAATTTATAACTGAATCTCTAGGGAATCCCTTAATCATCTATTCCCTCTTTATTCTACCATACCAGGTTCACACAGCCCTGAGCAGTCCAATCGTGAGTAATCGACTGTCACCAACCCTATTAAAGTTCAAAAAAAACTTGGATAGTAGCTAAAATGCATCAAAAGAACATAAATAGTAGGTAATACAAGTAATCTGTTATATCAAGGCAGAAAATCAATGCAATAAGGCCTTCCTCACAAGCAACCTAAGACAAATGCTGAAAAACATCCAAAACAAGGGAAACAACCATGGGGTAATATTCAAACATGCTAACAGAAAATCATTACTAATCTAATAGCCTCAAGAATACAAAAAATCTAAATCATATAATAATACAGGATCAAAACCCTACCCTGGGATACCTGATACATGGGAATCCGAAACTTTTTCACAAAAACTCAACGGCATTGACCATAAGGCAACAAACCACATACCTTGATCATAATAAATCAATATGCTTGAACCTCGACCCATGAATTGGCCTAGAAAAGATTAGATTTGAAAAAACATCTAAAACATTCAACCTATGATAAATCTCAGAAGCTAAAGAATCAGGAAACACGACCAAAGAAGAACAAAGAACTCACCGCTGTAATTCTTTTGCAACCGAAAGTGTTCAATTCATAGGACTGGTGACAAATCGGTGGCAGGGATAAGATCTGTGGCCGTACCCTTGCTCTCAGTTGAATAAGCTAGAGGAGAAGACATTTCTCTGGTTAAGACGTGACCCTAGTCCGTTTAATGAAAAAAATAAAGTACACGATGTGTACTAGGCTTTTCCACACTCCACATTAAGTGGCCTCCACATCTCTCGTACATGGCCGTGTGTGTGACCATTAAATGGCCATCACACGACCTCGAACGGCATCTAAGTACACAATGTGTACTTATAAAGTACACGGTGTGTACTTAAAAAATTTCCAGAAACTACTCTTTTCTCAAAACCTTCCAAAAAAGGAAAAACATACCTGAAATAGTGGCCTGTGTTCATACAAAAATACCCCCTTAAATAAATACATCCCTGAATTTCCTAGCAAGGCATGGAATAAGAAACCCAGAATAGCTCTGGCCACTGCAATCGTACATTAGCCTCTATCTCCCTTGTCTCATCCTAAACATGGTTGTGCTACCATATCATCTATACCAGAAGAACATATTGTCCACGTAGTACCTTTGCACTATGATCAACAATCCTGATAGGATGCTCTTAGAATGATGCATCATGCTCTAGCTCATCCTCCTCGGGTTGAAAAACATGAATGGGTATGAGAAATAGCATCGATGTTGAGAAACATGGAAGGGGTCGTGCATAGCCTGGTACGTCTGAGGCAACTGCAACCAATAAGTAACCAGCCCGACTTTCTCTAAAATCTCAAATAGTACGATTTATCTCAGTGAAAACATGCCCTGTCTCTTGATCCTCTTATGTCCCAACCTCAGGGTGACACGTTGGAAAACCTGATCTCCGACCGTGAACTCGAAAGTTTGCCTCTTCTGATCAGAATATGATTTGTACTAAGACTGTGCATTAGAAATCCTTTTTCGAATCAACTCCACCTATTCTATGGTCTCCTGAACAAGATGAGGTTCCATCACAGCTACCTCTCATGCCTCTAGCTAACAAAAGGGTGATCTGCATGACCTACCGTATAAAGCCTCGTAAGGTTCCATCTCAATATTTTCTTAAATACTATTATTGTAAGAAAAATCCACTAGAGGCACTTTTCTCTCCATATAACCTCAAAAGTCCAGGACGCATGCTCGTAGAATGTCCTATATCACCTGAATCATGCACTCTAACTGGCCATCTGTCATGGGATGGTATGTTGTACTCAGAAGTACCTGTGTACCCAAATCCCTCTGTAGCCCTTTCTAGAAATGCGATGTGAAGCGGGCACCCCTATCTGAAATGATAATACTCAGAACCCCATGAAATCATACAATCTCACGGATGTACAACCATACAAGCTCATCAACACCAAAGTTATCCTTAATCGGAAATAAGCGAGAAACCTTTGTGAGCCTGTCAATGACAACCCATATCGCATCATTCCTTCGAGGTAATCTTGGTAAAACTTTCACGAAATCCATCAAGAAATCATTCCACTTCCACTAGGGAATGTGTAGCTGCTGAAAAAGCCTTGCTGGTCACTGGTGCTCCAGCTTCACCTTCTGTCATGTGGAACACCTCATAAAAAAACTAGCGACATCTCTCTTCTTACCAGGCCTCCAATTATGGAGGTGTAGATCAGGATACACATTTGTGATGCCAGGATGAATTTCCCATACTGTGGATCGAAAGTCTCACACCATCTCCTCGCGTATATCTTCTGGCACCCATACGCGTCCCTAGAAACGTAATATCTCACCCTCGCCTACTGTCTGTATGAGAATAGGGTCCTCTCCAGACATGCTTTCCCGTAGGACTAGGCCTTCAGAATCTGATAGATGAATCATTCCAACTCGATCAATAAGGGTCGAGGTAACATCTACTAAAGAAATAATATTCTAACAATGTCTGTCGTGAACCTCCAAATGAATTTCAGATAATAGAGCCATAAGCTTCCACTTGATTCTAGCCTCCTAAACTGTATGTATCTGTCTCCTCCTACTCAGTGCGTCTGACACTACATTGCCTTTCCCAGGCGTATAAGAAAGCTCAAAATTGAAAGAATGTAGGTACTCAAACCACCACTACTATCTCAGATTCATGTCACGCTTTGTGAAGATATACTTGAGACTCCTGTGGTCAGTATATACCACAAAATGATCTCTCATATAATAATGTATCCAACAATTAAAAACATGAACAACTACAACCATCTCAAGTTCATGCATGGGATAGTTCCTCTCATGTGGCCTCAACTTCCGAGATCCATTTGCAACAACACGATCCTCCTGCATAATTACTACTCCAAGACCGATGCCAGATGCATCATAGAAAACTGTATAACTCTAGACCAGCTCCGAAAAAACTAGAATCGGTGTATATGTAAATCTCCCCTATATCCCTTGAATGGCTAAATTTTAGGCTTCTAACAAAACATACTTCACCCCCTTCTTAGTCAAGCCTATTAAGGGCACTGATAAGTATGATAAGTCCTATATAAATCACCTGTAGTAACCATCCAGTCCTAAAAAACTTCACACCTTGAAGAAATTCTTCTACGGCTCCCCGATAACTACTAATCTCACCTTCTCTGGGTCTACTAATACTCCTGTCTCTGAGATGACATGGCCCACGAAGTGAATCTCATCCATCCAAAAGTGGGACTTTGAGATATTTTCATATAACTGATGCTCCATCAGCGTACTCAAAATAATATCAAGATGGGTAGCATGGTCTTGTCGAGTGTGAGAGTTCACCATGATATTGTACATGAAGACCACCACGAATGAATCCAAGTATGGATGTAACACTCAGTTCATCTGTTCCATAAAATCTACTGGTGCGTTCATGAGACTGAATGGCATAACCAAATACTCATACCAACCATACATGCTCCGGAAGGCTGTAAGATGTATATCAAATGGTCTAACACGTAAATTATGGTATCCGGATATCAAGTCAATCTTCAAGAACACTCAGGCTCCTCGAAGCTGGTCAAAGCGTTCATCTATCCGCGACAATGGATATCAGTTTTCGACCGTCAACTGGTTCATCTTCCGGTAATCCACAAAAAGCCTAATATTATTGTATGCCTTCTTTGCAAAAAGGATAGGCGAACCCCTAAGAGAAGTACTGGGTCAGATGAAACCCTTTGCCTACAACTCTTAAAACTTCTACTTGAGCTCCTGCAACTCAAGTGTAGATATCCTATAAGGAGGAATGGACACCAATGCCACTCTTGGGACAAGCTCAATTGAAAAGTCCACCTCACACTCTGGAGGAAAACCTAAAATGTTCTCTAAAAAGTGATCCCTGAAATAATCAACCACTAGAGGAAAGTCTATATGTGAAGTCCCCTAGTCATCCAGTTATAGACTTGAAATCTGAGCTGTTACTCTACCCAACCCATGAGGCTCTGGTCCAGCTGTGCTTGCTAGGACATCCCGTTTTCCCTTGTGAAGAAAAGATCCACCCTCCGGTGAGGTGAAACTCATTATACGATGATAGAAATCGAAAAAGGTCTAGAAGGGAACTAACTAATCCATCCCAAGAATGGAATCATATCCTGTCATATCTAGGACATATAGGTTCCTAGAAAAATGACACCCACAAACCTCAAGGGGTCAGTTTAAGCACTGACGCACGCAAGCAGTTCTAATTCCCAAGGGAGTGTCTAGTGTCATCATATCCTCAGAAGTATAAACATTAATACTAAATAATTCCATAATATGAACATAAATAAAGCTATGAGAATCTCCCGTATCTAAAAGTTCAGAGGATAAAACTGAGGCTACTAAAATCATTCATGTAACTGAATAAGGTCAATGATCCCGCTCCTAATTAATCTGCTCTATCGTAAAGGTCTAGCCTACACTACAGCCCTGTGTAGCAGCCTGAGATACCTAAGCTGACCCTCCTGAAGCCTGAGCACTGCGTCCATGGCCTCTACCCTGGCCTAAAAACCTGAAAAACTCCATCCCCTAGTTTTCTGCGGAACATGTAATCCTGGTCCTGTACGCGGAGTCGAAACAGATCCACCTTCACTAGCTGCTGGAAGGATAACCTTGCAAAAATTCTACAGATGACCCATATTGCTACAACATCGGCAATACACTGGTTATCTCGGGAAATGAGGACTTTTATGCCTTATTTTTCCACACTGATAGCACATCAATTGGTTTCCAGAAGTAAGATCCAGTCTACCAGAAGGAATACCATGCTTCCTCGGGTCACCTCATGTAGACTCTCGGTGGAGCTTCCTACTATCTATCTGAAATGAATCATCCCTTGATGCTGAACCGACCTAGTCCATAGCTCTAGTCTCCCTTAGATATCCCTCCGGGATAAGTGCCTGGTTGAGTATCAGAGTTATAGAGGTCAACTGAATGACATTCACTTGTGATCTAATGTCCGGTCTGAGGCCTTCATCAAAATTCCCCGCCAAAAAACAGTTCTTCATTCCCCAAAACGAGAGTGAAACACCATAACATTATGAATCGAGATGAATAATCCATAACTATGAGAGTACCATACTTCGGGTTCATGAACTCTCTGGTTCGGTCATCCCTCAGCGTCGCCTAGTTGAAGTAGTCGTAGAACATACGCTGAAACTCGTACCAAGCCATAACCTGTTGGCGCCCTGCCTGTGAAACCAAATCCCTTCATGTCTTGGTAGATTCTTGTAGCATATTAGTCATGAGCTTCACCCTCCTCTCCAAAGACGTATCCAGGTGCTAAAATATGGATAGAATGGCCTCTAGGCATGATTCTATGGACTGTGGTCCTTCATCCCCTGTGAACGTGGGAGGATGTTGTTGCTGAAAAACCTGCGTCAACTCCGCCATAGACAAGGAATGATGCTGATCTCCCTAGAAGGTTTGCATGAATCACATGAAACCCTCTCTGAACTGAGAATCGAAACTAGTTTCTGGAATCACTGTATGTTCCATATTCGGAATGATAGGCCGAACTACTGGTAGTCCCTGATCTTCCGTATTAGGCATACAATCACTTCATTAAACAAATGGTCAACAAGAGGATGTCTCACTACCACATCTCTGAAATGTAAAAAGAACACCTCAGATTTTGGATTAACAAATACGGAAAAACTAAAGGCAGAAGAAGGAATAGGGAAAAAAAGGCATTCATGTTGTGCAAAACAATACTACACGGCGTGTTCTTTCCCTACACGGTGTGTTCCCTTAGGTTATTCACATGGTCATTCATTTCCACCTAAAATGGTTGTGTAACACCACAAATACAGGGTTCATTGTCCTAACACATGATGGGTACTTGAATCCTCTTCCCTGCTTGAGTTCTTCTACACGGTTAAGCCACATGGCTCCTCTAAGAAAAAACTACTCAGCATTTACAGGGAAGACACGATGTGTATTGGACATGGCTTACCTAGCCCGTGTTATTAGTGACATGGCCTGACACATGGCCGACACTACACAACATGTTTCAGATGGACATGGTATGTATGAGGAAGGGTAACACCGACCCATGTTGGTCGTGGCCCAGCCTGGTACCTAGATCAAACTACACGACATGTAAAATTCTGACATGGCGTGTATGTGAAAAGATAACATGACCCATGTTTTTCGTGACATGACTAGGGTAACTATTTCATACTACATGGCGTGATAAACTAGTACACGACGTGCTCCTACAATATTTTTCAGAACCCCGTGTTTCTTCTCACATAGTCAATGACACAGTTTAAAAACAACATGGCGTGTTTTAATAAAATACATGTCGTGTATTCTGGGTTTTTCTAGGTAGTAGATCAGAAACTACTTGGAATCCAAGAAAACACAATAAAACTTGAGTTAAAGGGCCAATTTCTAATCTGTGAGGGCCCATACGTCTCGCGAATCAATGGTTGGCATCATAACAATGAATATAACAAGTAAACAGTATAAAAAACTCATAATCCACCAAATTACGATCCTTAAGGGCCCATAACACCTTTATGGCGAAATTTTGGCATCCATGATAAAGATTCTCTAAACAAACAATACCCTATCAATATATCTAGAATTCTATCACAACAGCTATCACAACAACATGAATAGTATATTAAAAATTTTATCACAATAGCATGCACATTCTAATGCAAATAAATGTCATGGAAAATGAATGACATGTGATTTTCTACCAAGTGACTATGTGATGCATGAGAAGGAAGACCCTCATCTAATTGGGTTGAAACAAAATAGAACCACAATCATATAAACAGTGACAACACAAAACAACTGCACCACCCAACAGTGATGTCAATCAAACTGTAACATTTGAAATACTCGATAATTTCAATATTCAAGGTAACCTAGATTTTTCCCTATACACGGGATCTAGAACACCTAGGAAAAACTATTTACCATTGACCTTTTCAGTAATATCCAAGTCTAGTGTCACTAAATAGTAAGTCAATTAAAAAGAAAAGAAACTTCTCTGATACCACTTTGTAATGACCCGAATCTGGAGCCACTCTACTGGTTCCCTGTACTCGGTTCGCCACATGACATCAAGCGTATTTTCCCAAATTCCATAGGCTTCCAACTAGCAGCAAGGGCCTTGGTGAGTCATTTGGGGAAACTATTCCCTCATTTGGTAAGGTATACAAGGGAAAGTAAATAACAGTCAATAGCGGAAGCAGTAAATAGCATACAATAAATGAGACTAAACAACAAAATCAATGAAAATGTATTAATTATGACAATGATGCAGTAGTTACAAGTATCTAAGGAAATCATCAAACACAACAATGTTCTAAAATACAACTGAGAATCAATGAGCTAAAAGTAAACAACAACTCCAACAGCATCACAAGCCTAAGCTCGGTCCCATGATCAATATCTCCAACCAAAAATTATGTACTTGAAGTAGAAGGGCCACAATCCCTATCCACACCTACAACCATATTACCTATTTGGTCCAAAAAGCAGGACATAAACATGGTGTGAGACAAATCCCAGCAGGCATTCACCACAAGATCTGTGCCCTACTGTTAGTGAGAAGTAAAGCAAAAGTAATGGAAAAACATATAGCAGAGAAACATGAGTAAACTAAATTAAACAATTTAACAAATCTACATTAACATTCATTTATTAATTTAATATAATCATTAAATTATTAACCATTAAATCTATCAAACAACTCTATATTCCCAAGGAATAACAACTAACACAACATGTATCTCAGCGGACTACCTAAATAGCAAGTAGTATAAAACCCAACCTTGTTCTTTGGCATGGTGGACTCATCACAACCTACCGAAAAATATTCACACTGACTCTCAGGGTGGCTCACACTGGCAGAACCCTATAGTAAATTAATCATACAAAGGCACATACACTCTGGGAAGCTCTCACTATCCATTATCATGCGGTCTTGTAACGATAGCTATAGACTCTCTGAGGAAGAACTTATGTCTAATTCCCCTTGGTGTCTTGATATGTAACTAAGTACACTTTTATGATGAACAAATTCAAATTCCTATATGTCCTTCAAAAAATACTAATTTATAACTAACTCTCTAGGGGAGCCCTTAATCATCAATTCCCTCTTTAGTCTATCGCACCAGGTACACACAGCCCTGAGAAGACCATTCATGCATAATCAACTGTCAACAGCCCTATGTAAGTTCATAAACTACTTGGATAATAGCTAAAATGAATCAAAAAACATAAATAGTAGGCAATACATTCAATCAATTATATCAAGGCATGCAATCAAAGCAACAAGGTCTGCCTCACTGGAAGCCTAATCCAAACAGCGATAAACAACCAAAACAAGGGAAGCACCCAAGGGGTAATCCTCAAACATGATAACAAGAAATAATTATTCATCTAATAGCCTCAATCATACATGAAATCTAAGGCATATACTAATATCGTATCAAAACCCTAACCCGAGATAACTGATACATGGGAATTAAGCACTTTCACAAAAAAACTGAAATACATTCAACATAAGGCAACAAACAATGCACCTCGATCCTAGGAGATCGATATACATGAACCTCAGCTCGTGAATCATCCTTGAATGGAGTAGATCTGTAAAAAATTATAAAATATTCAACCTACGATAACTCTAATAAGGGAAAGAATCAAGAAACATGGCCAAAGAAGGACCAATAACTCACCGATGCGATTCTATTGCAACCAACATTGTACGGTTCAAATGAATGGTGATGGATCCATGGTTCGGTGAAGATCTGTATCCATACCCTTGATATCAGTCAATGAAGCTAGAGAAGAAGATGTTTCTAGTGTTAAGACGTGACCCCAGTCTATTAAATGAAAAAAAGTAAGTACATGGCATGCACTTTTGGAGTACACGATGTGTACTAGGCTTTTTCGAGCTCCAAATTAAGTGGTCTCCACATCAGCCCTACATGGTCGTGTGTGTGGCCTAACATGGCCAGTACATAGCCTTGAGCGGCATCAAAGCACATGAAATGTACTTGTAATGTACACATCGTGTACTTTAGAAATTTCTAGAAACTCCACTTTTCTCAAAAACTCTATAAAAATGAAAAAACATACCTGAAACGAAGGTCCAGGTTTTTACACACCACATCAAGGTAAAAGTGGAAGATATTCTGAAAAATGATTTTGGAAGCATGTATTACAATTTAGAGTATTTTTCCATGACATTTAGATTGACGAATGCTCCAATGGTCTTCATGATTCTCATGAATAAGGTGTTCCACCAATATCAAAACTCTGTCATTATTGTATTTTTGTATTACATCCTAGGTTACGTCAGATCCAAGGAAGAGAATCACCATCATTTGTTGATCATGCACAGTATTCTAAAAGATCTCCATTTTTTTCAATGTTCTCCAATTATATTTTATGGATCAGGGATGTGATGTTTTTAGGCAATGTTATCATAGATAA
This sequence comes from Viscum album, assembly GCA_963277665.1. Lineage (NCBI taxonomy): Eukaryota > Viridiplantae > Streptophyta > Magnoliopsida > Santalales > Viscaceae > Viscum > Viscum album. The sequence continues at coordinate 69,984,725 of OY728126.1, forward strand.
AGGGGTTATGATGGTCCCAATAATGATCAATAAAGATATTTCGAGGGAGCAGATGAATAATGAGTTTGAGATAATGAGTTTCTTCAATATGGGAGGTTATTACAGGTGGACCATTTATTATTTCTCTTAGATTGATTCATCCATGATTTCACTCACCCAAAATGGTGTGAAACTTGAAATGAGTCCATAATTTCAGTCTTTATTTGAAGAGATGAAGTGATGGTTTACTAATACACTATTTTTTATCATTCTCAAATCAGGAAACCAGTACATAGCCTATTGGGATGGTTCAGGCATGGTTGTCGAATCTTTTTTTTGCAAGATAATCTTGTGTGGTCATATTGTCCATGAAAAGTCTAACCAAATTAAATTAAATACCTATCCCATGACATGGATTTACTAGTGCTAATTCCTGACTTGAGGATGGGGCTTCATTACCATTTTGGTGGTAAATGTTTTGTCTACCCTAATTAAAAAATATTAAGTCACTGAAATGGGATTTAAACATGAGTCAACATCATTGGATCAAGTATCTATAGGTGTTAGATAGAGATATCATATACGCCCTAGGGAAGCGTAACATCATGGTAGATTCATTTAGTATAAAATTTCAATCGTAGGCATTGAGAAAGTCTATTGATAGGTGGACCTTGATGGGAATCTTCATTTAGACCCACTTGGAATCCAAGGAGCATCATAGAGGTGTGTTTTTGAATAGTGTTCAGTTGTATACATCCCTTATAGAGTTTGTTCATTAGGATATTCCCATTTATTTTTTATTCTAAATGTTTAAGTAGTTTCGTCATGGTGGGGAGGCTTCTTTTGATTGGTTACTATCTAATTAGGTAGTTCTTTGTTTTAGGGGACACATTGTGGTGCTATTCCCTATGAGTAATGTGTTGATACAAGAAAACCACTGTTGTTAATGGAATCTCTATCCAGGTAATACTAAGACATATTATGATTTTAATCAATAGTTTTAGTGGCCATAAATGAGGTGAGGTAATGTTGACATCGTATGTTGAAGTTCTACAAGTCAAAATGTGAAAGAAGAACATTAAAGGAACTTTGGTTTTCATGATCCATTAACCATTACTATCTAGAAGTGGGACAAGATCTCCAAGGATTTCATTATTTTATTTCCTCATATTTCTCATGGAAGGAAGACAATTTCTGAGCTAATTTTTCGTTTTTCCAAATCATCCCATTTGATTATGATAAATGATTTAGCAAGGACATATGAGTTGGGGATAATATATGTTCTACAAGTGGTGAGGCTTCTTGGTGCACCTTCGTCCATTGTTTTTTATAGGGAAACCATTTAACCTCTATGTTCTATGAATTCCTTGAAAATAAATTTTTATCACACATCTAGAGAGTACGACATACCACACTCAAACAGATGGTCAGATAGAGTAGGAAACTCAAATTATCTAAGACATGATTTGTTCTTCTGTTTTGGATTTGAGAGGATCGTGGGATAGCCATTTGGGTCCAATCGAGTTTAATTTCAATAATAGTTACCCATATGTAATTCTAATGGCCCCTTTTGAGGTGCTCAATGGTTGGCCATTTCAATCTCCTCTATGTTGGGTTGAGGATGGTGAGATCACAATGTTGGGACTAGGCCATGTGCAATGGAAATATTAGAATGTCACAATAACAAATTATTGGTTATTGATAGCTAAGGTTCATCCCAAACCATATATTAATCACATAAACTGATATATGCAGTTCTTATTGGGTGATCGGGTGTTCGTGAAAGTGGAACCACATTTGGGTTATCGTTGTTTTGGAATGCAGGGAAAGCTAATGCTAATGTACATTAGACCTTTTGATATCATCAAGAATATTGGAAAGGTTGGATACATGTTATATTTTAATTCATAGTTGAATTCATTTCATGATGTGTTTCATTTCTATGAATTGAAGAAATATAATCCAGATCATTCTCATGTGTTAAATTAAAAAGAATTAGAAATGGAGCGCAATTTATCTATGGTTGAACAACCAGTTGAGATAGTGGATTCCAAAGAGAATCTATTTCATGGAAGATCTATTCCTCTAGTCCATGCCCTCTAGAAGAATGGTAGTTATATGCATGAATCATAGGAGTATAATTTGTTTGTTGAGCAAGATTACCGTTATAGATTTCTAATCAATCATTACATGGACATTCTTGGGATGGATTGTTTTTATACTAGAGATAATTTTCATGTCCCTGATATTTTATTGATTTATTCTTCTTTAAATTTTTTTAACAATTACTCCTATATTTCTTTTCAATTTTTAGAGTAAATTAGAAAATTATGGGTAAACATACCCTAGTGTATGGTTGGTGAATGGTTACGTGTAACTATATGCCCTCCCTATGTAACCATTCAACCAAGTGAGGTTTTGGACATAGGCTTATCACATGGTTAGTGTACAGTTTATAAAACCATGAATGATTATTGTGTGGAATGTCCTGGGTTGATAATGGAAACTCCATGGTCTTTGCATGGTTTGGAAAACCATGAAGACTAACTGTGCGACATGTCTTGGTCATTAAAGATATACACATTAGATTTTTTCCCTTCTTGTATTTAACCCTTAATTCACCTGAATCCTTCCCCACTCGTGCTTTTTAGACCTATAAACCTCTATTCCACCCTCTTTCCCCATTGGACCTTATTTTTTAGGTTTATTTGGTTGGAGATCTTCAACACTCTTCTTATAAGTGAGTTTGTTCCATTTTTTCAACCCCTAATCTCGGTGTTTCATTACCTTCTCTTTGGGATCCTCTTCTCTAGTGGATAAGTTAAAATTTCTGGTTTTTGAACATGAATTTTTGGATTTAATCTCCATTTTTAAGGTTTGATCTTTCTTACATTTTGTTCAGATGGTGTGTGTTTGGAGTTTACACCATGTTTTGGGGATTTCTACAACGATGGTAGATGATTTCATTCTTAACCATTATTTCATAAATTGATTATACTTTCATGAATAATTTTTAGTAATCTATGATAATTATGTGTTGTAAATTTTTTTGGAAAGTATTTAATATGCAATGGATTTGATATTTCTTTTTCTATATGAATTTTTTTGTGTTTCATGTGAAAATTCAAGTTGTGAAACATGATGATTTTTTATCATGTGTAGAAATGGTTTAATATATTATTCATGTTATTTGAATCATGTTTGTATAATTCTTCAGTTTGTGTATGATTTTAAAATTGAATTTTCATGTTTAAGTAGTAGAATATTGATTGTATATTTTGTTTTTGGGATTGTTTGTGTAAAGGTGGTGTGTTTTGTGAAATGTTGATCATATTTTTTTTCACAAAGGGATGTTCGGGTAACTAGGTGGGTGTAATAGGAAAAGTGTTCATGTGATATGTAAGTGGTTTCGGCTTAGTTTCACTTAGTGGGATTAATGATGACAGGGATAACAAAATATTTATGATGATTGGAGACCACTAGGCAATTGGGGTTCCCCTACTAGTGGCTCATGGATGGGAATGCTGTTAGTCATGGTTTCTAAGACACATTTCTCTGAGAAAAAGGGTAACTTCTTCCCATTGAAAGATATTTCCCATAGTGTTCTCCCATGACTTGTTCTTTTTGGTTATATCACACTTACCATTATCATATAGTTTGTTTATTGGATATTTCAATGGAAATAAAGGTATTTATTTATAGTTATTCCCCATACATATGATTATGGGTTTCTTCTAAAAATAGTATATGTATTTATCATATAATGTTTATTTAATTGAATATATAGGTGGGTATAGTCCTTATAAGATTAGTCTCACACCCTAGTTACATGCTTGGGTGTAACTATGCTTGGTTATGTTTGAAATGAGTTAGGGAATGAATTTTAGAGATAATAGTTCATATTGTTGGAGGTTCTCGTTGGTGCAGTGTTGCTGTAGATGGATAGAGAGTGATTCTCCTCTTCCCATGTGGTGGTTTTTGGGATTGTTTTTGTTTAATTTAATATTTTATCCATTTTGTATTATGTTTATTTTTGTGAACTCAAACCTGGAAGTTGTATAAAGATTGTTTTGAAATAAACTTTCAAATTGAAATTGTTTATTTTTTAGTTGTTTCTTGTTAATAAATATGGTTAAGTGATTACTAGGTTGTTGAATTGATTCTTGGGAAATTTTTGTTTTCTTGAGTGGATTGGGAATTCACTTCTTCAAGTGAAATGGAATTGGTCAGGTATCTATTTGGATGAAGTCCCGAATGGTTTGTGACAGTTGTGATGTTGTCTATATGATATGTGATTAGTTGGTAATTTCATCTCTCTTTAAGGAGAAATGTGTATACTGTACCATGGTTTCAATGATGAGGAGTTATATTGAAAAGGTGTAAAATATTAATATGTTACCAACTACAATAATCATTAATTGTGAACCTTTCATAGCCTGAGAGTCTGAAGGGTAAGACAATATGATTGTGGCTACCTGTACAGCCTTAGAAATAGAGACCTCCATCAAACAAGTGTATAGAATGAGAGGATCATCCAGGAAATGGATTATATATTTCTAGTATGAATGTTATATATTACTATATAATGGGTAATACAATTATTTTGTGTTGATTTTTCATACAACAACTTCTAAAACATAACCATTGTAATAGAACTATTTAATATGTGGTATAGGAGGCCATTTAATTTTCTATTGTGTCAGATGATGTCTGGGGAAACAAAAAATCTTTGTCCTTATGTGGTGTGGTGACTGACCAAGAAGATCCATTTGATTTTAATGGGGATGAGTGTGGCACATGACCATCTTAAATCCCAGGCTGATCATAGTTATATGCCATTGTATTTCAATGTGGGAGACAATGTGTTCTTGAGGATCTCCCCTCAACATGGGCAGTTGATTTTTTAAGGGGTATTGCACACTCTTTGGTTCATTGGTCCCGCGTAGGTTTTGGGGAATTGTAGTGACCCGAAGCTTGACGTACATGGACATTACATTACTTTTGCGGAATACTTAGTACATAATAAATACACACACACACAAGGACCGTAATAGTTTTGTGTATTTGGAAACTCAGAAGATAATATTTTAATCGTGGTGAAAGATATTCAACATCTCTCATAAAGATCTTCTTTTTTACCTAAAACCTTTTCTTATATCCGGGGGAAAAGAAAACATAAAAGGGTGAGTTCAAATGCTCAGTAAGGGTAAACAAAAGAAATATCAATCACATCATATTCATAAGAACAGAACTTTTGGAAATCTTAACCTGCAAAAGAGATCATAATTTCATAAGATGGGATAAATATTAGTAATGAAATGTAATCCCAATAATCGTAATTTATAACATGAAACTTTTTGGCATACACACATAATAATAGAGAATCATTTCTTATTAGTCAAGACTAATTTCCAAGACTATCTTAGTGGACAAAGTCCATTTCTGACCCGAGTTCACTCCTCGTTTCAGTCCTGTTTCACTGAACCGGTTTAACCTGCTGTTCCAACCAGGTCTATCTCATGAGATATAAAATCTTTAACCAATGCATTGTAGGGAGATATAGGTCCCACCCGTCTCATAATGATACCATTCTTATGTGTGCCACAAAATCATAAACTATACATCATAGCATAACCCATGTAATAAAAATGGGAATCTTAAACATCGTGACATCATAAAACAATTCATATAAGATAATGGAATTCATAAATATATTTCCATCACAACATAATCAAATAAATATAATAATAGGGATAGAAACAGAACTTTATATTATCTTAGATGGAAAATAATTTTGATAAAACACTTGAACTCCATTCTTGAGGAAACTATCCTTTCTACTTCAAAAACACTTTTCCTTTCTTAACATGTCATAAAATTCTAAAAGAAAATATGTTGATTAAAGATAAACTTGAAAACATGTAAAGGAAGCTTCTTGTAAATAATGTTTTAAAAGTCCATTCATTCCGTATAAGTTAAAAAAACATTCTTCTCTTATCGGAAAAGTCAAAAAGTACCTTGTACGAAAAATGACAAATGATTCCATTCATATCTTTTAATAAAAACTCACCAAAGGGTAAAATTAGATTTAAAAAATTTTATTTGGATGGAAATAATATTACATATTGATGATTCATGGATGTGGATGATAAAATACACCCCAGTAAATTTTAAATGTATAAACAATCCTAGATAAAAATGAGATTGTGATATTTCTCTTACCTTAGGTCCGATTTGATTCGTAAGTGTCATAACCTCCTGTATAATGATTTAAATAATGCCATTGACTTATTCCAGAATCATACTCATTGTTATGATATCATATATGGTTCACTTATGACTTTATTTTACCGGTTCTTTTGTAAATTCCATGTTAAAGAGCGTTTTGGGTAAAATCGTTTCATTTCTCATCCATGTTTTGACTTGTAATTATTCATATGATTACTTAGATCATGATTAATTATTTTCAATATATAAAACAATATTTAAATATAATATATATTCAGAATATACATATATATAATAGATCAGTAAATGGAATGAAATACACCGTTCATGGAGACGGTAGGCCGTACCTACGCATGAACGCTGTTTTCGTTTTCTTTATTGAGTTGAATGAAATTAAGTAGATGAAATACATATATATACACATAAATCCATTATCATTATTATGTCATATATTTCATGATTACTTATTATATATACATTGTAACCATTCTTGAATGGTTAACATGGAAAATGAATCTAATCACGTCGTGGAGATGGTAGTCCGTACGTACGCACGAGCGATGATATCGTTCTCATGATCGTGGAACTGTATTGGAGTGTATGTATACTATTTAAGAATAAATATCACTTTACAATAGTCATATATAGTTATTATTTACACCATTATACCAATCAAAGTAAGGTGTTGGTGGAAAATAGATTACACCACGGCGTGGAGACTGTATTCCGTACGTACGCACGCGCTGTGATTTTGTTTTCCGTAGGATGGATAGATGGCGAAATAGGGTTGTTTCATACATATAATAACATATCAGTATATGATTTATACTAATGTTATTACTTCATAATGAAAAAACCTAAGAATAAGAAGTGGATGAAAAAAATAAAGTTGAAATAATCGGTAACAGACATTACCTCTTCTTTGAAGCGCCTCTTTGAGATCTCCTTTAGGGCACTAAAATTGGTCTTTGAGGAAGGCCAGAACCTCTATGATGTTGCTAGGGAAGTGGAGAAGAGAATTTGGTAGTGGTTGGATGAGCTTGATGGCTCAATGTGGTGTGAGGAAGAGAGGGAGGAGGTGCCCTTTTATAAGGGAGGAGAGGGGCACCTTTGGGAAAACGAAAAATATTATTTTATTATAAAGCCAAATTCGATTTTAAATAGCTCCAAATTGAGTTATTTAGAAGATAAGGTGGGTATGGGTCAAAATACTATAATAAAATAGAATTTATACAAGATTAGGTTCCTATTTTAACCTTATCATTTATATTTAACTTTAAGTTAGATATTTTTACTTTTACAATGTCTTTTTGTGTTCTTACACTATAAGGTTAATAAACTTATTATATGAAGCCAAACGAATACCAGGTTGTTTATTATTAATATATATAACCTTATATCTGTAATTTGGAAGAACCTTAGATTTTTAGAAATAAAATAACAATTAATAATATAATATTTGTTTTAAAAACTATTTTATGTCAATTTTGACACAATTTAGTAATTGATTTTTGTGAAAATCATCACAGAATGATTAGTTCGAAAAAAGTTTCTTAAATCAAAAATAACATGTAATATTAAACTATAAAATTAGTTTAATTCACAAAAAGTCTCAAATTACATTTATTTGGGTATTTATAATATCAATTATGTCAATATTTCATTAATAAAATAATTACTGCATCATCGTCGTGTCATAAATAAATTAAATTATTTAATGTCTAAAAATTACAAATAAAATACCATTATGTAGGAAATAATTTTAGATTTCTAATGAATATTTATAGTTGAATTTATCTTATGCATAATCCTATATTAAAAATGATATACTTATTAAACTTTGATTTTAACTATTTTAACCCTTCTTTAAATAAATTAATAATAAATGTCCTAATCTAATCCAAGTGGGCCTATATGGTCATATTTTATTACTAAGGTTTTTTTTGGTCATATTTCACTTATCCAATAGTATTAAGACATGTGTTAGGGTAATAATAATATCATTTTACCCTTAATTACCCTATTTACCTTTAGTCGTGGGAAAAAAACTAAAAAGTTACTATTCACAAAAATTATTTTCATCTTATTGAACCACATTTTACTTACTGACATCAACCGTGTCCCTCATATTTTTGAAATTCCACCCACAGAAGCGTTAAAATTAAGTTTTATGAAAAATTCATTTTTTTAACTACCACTTAGTGGTTTCACTGTTCATCAAAAAAATGAAAGTTTCCAAAAAAATACCAAAAATTAGGCCTAAGCTATATTTGATATTATGAACTAAAAATTGATGTCTATTTTACCAAATTCAAAACATATCGGTTGCATTAATTAATTTAAAAATTAATTCCCGTTGCCAAAACAAATAGCGTGTTTTTAAGAGATAATAACAATCAAAAGATTGACACTTGTTTATGTCTTTTTTAAATATGAAATTAAATACAATGAACAACATTTTAATAAATTGTGAAAATATAATCTAAATATACTTTAAAACCATTCAAATTAATAATTTATCACTATTAATTATTTCGATTAAAAATGTTGTTTTTAATTAAAATTTAGTAATTTTCTCTATTCATCAGAAAATGAACGTTATCCAAAAAGTACCAAAATTTCAACTTAAGCTAATTTCGATATTAAGAATCCAAAAATGAAGTCCATTTTGAAAATAAAATTTACAGAATTTCAAAAAGTGGTTATTACAATTCATAACGGCTAGTTTTAATAATATTTTAATAGCATATCGTTGTTTAGTGAAACTCGGTATTGCGTACTACACACGCTATCGGGGAACGTCGCGATTGCGTGTAATGCAAGTAAATTCGAGGATGCGTGTTGTTCAAGCTTCTTTTGGTGTAGCGTAAAACACAAGACATTAATGAAACAATATTTTTCATAAAATCTCAGGGTGTTACATTCTACCCCCCTTAAAATGAATTTCGCCCTTGAAATTTGTCGGGGTTATAAATGGTTTACTACTCAAAAGTTTCATTAATAGAAACCCACATCGTAAAAAGGAATACCAACACCAATATTTAAAAACAAAATTATGAAACATAATGGTTAACCAAATAAACTAATCACTAGGATTCCACATAGGTGAAAATATGGATATGAGAGGGAAATCTAATCATCATGTTCTGATGGAGAGTGGTAGAGAACATGGCTATGAAAAATCCAGCAATCACAAAGCCATAAATTTGTGATGATCTATGGTACCATCTGATTCATCAGATATAAGGGCACTATGATTATTTTTTTTGGTTTTCAAGAACATTTCCCTAAAGCTGATGATTTTGAATTAGAAAAAATACACACTTTATTTTGGTACAATCTCACTGTTTTCGTGCTTTGAACAATTTCCGCTTCATCTCATTATGAAATAAAGTTGAATTTGTTATTCATGAAGTGTTAATAGATCATGTGATAGAATGATGGGTCATTCCATCCGTTTCAAAAAAAAAAGGATCAAAAAAGTTATCAAATATACATAAGTCCATCTATGGTGAGGTTAATTGTATATGATTCCAAAAATGAATTTATACTTCATATATCATACCGCGTAATAAAATAAATCTAGTTTCTACTAACCAGGGACTTCCTATAGGCCAGTGGTATGCGATAAAGGCCAGTCACACTTCGGTTGTGGGTTCGATTCCCACCGCCTTGTCCGACGCGATGGGCTATCGCCCGTCCTGCAGGTTGTCATTTTTCTAAAGCTATATTACTATAACATCCCTTCAATAATATCAAAAAAAGTTATATCATAACTTGTGTCCAACATAATCCATTCCAATCTTTAGTCTTATCTAAAATACTTCGGTCCAAGCTCATAGTATAAAGAAAATGATTACTTGAAATGTCATATAACAATCACGTGAATTCCATCATTTATCCCCCATATATCATAAGATATATCTTGTTGGTAAAATTACAAACATGTTAATACCTTAATCATGTATTTTCTTGAAGAATGAATACCCATTAATTAAACCATAGTGAAAACATGAATACAATTTAACATTTAACACATTCCACATACCAAAATCCTCAATATTCTATATTCTCTAACCATGATATCACTTAGTCCTTATATCAATCATGAGCTCATGAATACGGTCAAACATTTCATTTTCTCCTTATCCCTTCAATATGTGCATATCATTTGCTTTCCAAAATATTTGAATCACTTTTCATGGTTACCGGTACCTTAAAATTATTGAAAACCAAAATAGAATAATAAAAAAATATTCTAATACACAATAAAAGTACATCAACAACATTATTCTAGAATACCAATACATAAACACTTCAATCCATCCTCTTCAATTATTTTCCTGGAATAAAACCTTCCATGATTTAGAAGTAACTTTTTAGGTCAGGGCATTGAGTTGTGTAATGCAGAAGTTCTCCAAAAATAATACATTGAACTCCATAACAGTCGGTCACTCTATGAACCTTTTCTCCACATAGATAACATCGGTCCCTCTATTTGAGGTATTCCTCAAGGTTCTTCTTACCTTCTTTAGAAATCTCAATCTTCATTTTTTTATGCTGCTCAACATGCAAACTTGCATAATAGTCTATCTTCCTCTTCTTTGATGAATTAGGAATACCAATAAATTTCACCTTGTTAATCATATATCGCGATGACTAATTCAGCATAATCACAATACCTTTATCTCTAGGCATTACACAATTCTTTTGCTCATAGTCACCAATTTGTCCATTGGATTCAATGTTAATCGAATTCCTTATTGTTCCCTCCATTAACTAAAACTCAAAAAGAATTCTGTGAGAGGGAAAAATCATGCTATAGAAAACAACATAGTAAAGGGGGAGTACCCTCAATATCTAACATCTTAGGTTTAAATTCTAAGATCGTTAGCGCAATTCTTGGACTATAACATATACTTATACTTAACCTTAGGGACATCCCTAGACATACCTTAGAAATATCTCTAGGGATCTCACTAATGTTCTTGCATCCTAGTTTCCAAAGGTTGACTAAATATTTCCTCTGATACCAACTGTAGTGACCCGAAGCTTGACGTACATGGACATTACATTACTTTTGTGTAATACTTAGTACATAAAAAATACACACAAACAAGGACCGTAATAGTTTAGTGTCTTTGGAAACTCGGAATATAATATTCTAATCGTGGTGAAAGATCTTCAACAACTCCCATAATGTTCTTCCTTTTTTTACCTAAAACCTTTATTTATATCCCGGGGAAAAGAAAACATTAAAGGGTGAGCTGAAATGCTCAGTAAGGGTAAACAAAATAAATATCAATCACCTCATATTCATAAGAACATAACTTTTGGAAATCTTAACCTGCAAAAGAGATCATAATATCATAACATGGGATAAATCATAGTAGTGAAATGTAATCCCAATAATCATAACATAAAACATTATATTTTGTGGAATACACACATAATAATAGAAAATAATTTCTTATTAGTCAAGACTCATTTCCAAGATTATCTTAGTGGAAAAAGTCCATTTCTGAACCGAGTTCACTCCTCGTTTCAGTCCTATTTCACTGAACCAGTTGAACCTGCCATTCCAGCCATGTCAATATCATGAGATATAAAATCTTTACCCAATGCATTGGAGGGATATATAGGTCCCATCCATCTCATAATGATACAATTTTTATGTGTGCCACAAAATCATAAACCATACATCAGAGCATAACCCATGTAATAGAAATGGGAAACATAAACATCATGACATCATAAAACAATTCATATAAGATAAAGGAATTCATAAATATATATCCATCACAACATAATCAAATCAATATAATAATAGGGATAGAAACAGAACTTTATATTATCTTAGATGGAAAATAATTTTGATAAAACACTTGAACTCCATTCTTGAGGAAAATATCCTTTCTACTTCAAAAACACTTTTCCTTTATTAACATGTCATAAAATTCTAAACTAAAAGAAGTTGATTAAATATAAACTTGAAAACATGTAAAGGAAGCTTCTTGGAAATAATGTTTTAAAAATACATTCATTTCGTATAAGTTAAAAAAACATTCTTCTCGTACTTTTGTCGGAAAAGTCAAAAAGTACCTTGTACGAAGAACGACAAAAGATTCCTTAAATATCTTTTACTAAAAACACACCGAAGGGTAAAATTTGATTTAAACAACTGTAGTTGGATGGAAATAATATTAAATATTGATGAAACATGGATGTGGATGATAAAATACACCCCAGTAAATTTTCAAAGTATAAACAATCTCGGTTAAAAATGAGATTGCGATATTTCCATTACCATAGGTCTGATTTGCTTTGTAAGTATCCCAAACTCCGGTATAATTATTTAAATAATGTAATTGACTTATTAAAAGATCATACTAATTGTTATGATATCATATATAGTTCACTTAAGACTTTATTTTACCCGTTCTTTTGTAAATTCCATGTTAAAGAGCGTTTTGGGTAAAATCGTTTCATTTGTCATCCATGTTTTGACTTGTAATTATTAATATGATAACATAGACCAGGATTCATTAATTAAAGAATATAAAACATGATTTATAGATAATATATATTCAGAATATACATATATACAATAGATCAGTAAATGGAAAGAAATACACCGTTCATGGAGACGGTAGGCCGTACGTACGCATGAACGCTATTTTCGTTTCCTTATTGAGTTGAATGGAATTAAGTAGATGATATATATATATATATATACATAAATATAGTATCATTATTATTTCATATATTTCATGATTACTTATTATATATACATTATAATCATTCATGAATGGTTAACGTGGACAATGAATCTCATCAGGTCGTGGAGACGGTAGTCCGTACGTACGCACGAGCGATGATATCATTCTCATGATCGTGGAATTGTATTGTAGTGTATGTATAATATTTCATAATCATTACCACTTTACAATAATCATATATAGTTATTATTTACACCATTATACACATCCATGTAAGGTGGTGGTGGAAAATAGATTACACCACGGCGTGGAGACGGTATTCCGTACGTACGCACGCGCGTTGATTTCGTTTTCCATAGGATGGATAGATGGTAAAATAGGGTTGTTTAATACTTTTAATAACATATAAGTATATGATTGATACTTATGTTATTACTTCATAATGAAACAACCTAAGAAAAAGAAGTGGAAGCAGAAATAAAGTTGAAAGAATCGGTAACGGACATTACCTCTTCTTTGAAGCACCTCTTTGAGATCTCCTTTTAGGGCACTAAAATTTGTATTTTAGGAAGACCAGAACCTCTAGGATGTTTCTATTGAATTTTAGAAGAGAATTTGGTAGGGTTTGGTCGAGCCTGAAAGCTCAATGTGGTGTGAGGAAGAGAGGGAGGAGGTTCCATTTTATAAGGGAGAAGAGAAGCACCTTTGGAAAAACAAAAAATATTATTTTATTATAAAGCCAAATTCGGTTTTAAATAGCTCCAAATTGAGTTATTTATAATCCAAGGTGGGTGTGAGTCTAAATAGTCACATAAAATAGAATTTCGACAAGTTTAGGTTCCTATTTTAACCTTATCATTTATATTTAACATTAAGTTAGATAATTTTACTTTTACCGTGTCTTTTTGTGTTCTTACACTATAAGGTTAATAAACTTAATATAATAAGCCAAACGAACCCAAAGTTGTTTATTATTAATATATATAACCTTATATAAGTCTTTTTTCCTAACCATAGATTTTTAGGAATAAAATAACATTTAATAATATAATATTTCTTTTAAAAAATATTTGATGTCAATTTTGACACTATTTAGTAATTGATTTTTGTGAAAATCATAACAGAATGATTTGTTCGAAAACCATTACTTAAATCAATAATAACATGTCATATTAACCTAGAAAATTAGTGTAATTCATTAAAAGTCTCAAATTACATTTATTTGGGTATTTATAACATCCATTATGTTAATATTTCATTAATAAGATAATTAATACATCATCGTCGTGTCATAAATAAATTACATTATTTAATTTCTAAAATTTACAAATAAAATACCATTATGTAGGAAATCATTTTATCTTTCTAATTAATATTTATAGTCGAATTTATAATATGTATAACCCTATATTAAAAATGATATACTTATTAAACATTGATTTTAACTATTTTAACGCTTCTATATATAACTTAATAATAAATGTCCCAATCTAATCCATGTGGGCCTAAATGGTCATATTTTATTCCTAAGGTAGTTTTTGGTAGAATTAAACTTATCCAATAGAATTAAGACATGTGTTAGGGTAATAATAATATCATTTTTACCCTTAAATACCTTATTTACTTTTAACCGTGGTTAAAAAAGTAAAAAGTTACTATTCACCAAAAATTATTTTCATCTCATTGAACCACATTTTACTTACTGACATTAACCATGTCTCTCGGATTTTTGAAATTCCACCTACAGAAGTGGTAAAATTATGTTTTATGAAAAATTCATTTTTTTTTACTACCACTTAGTGGATTCAGTATTCATCAAAAATATGAAAGTTTCCAGAAAAATACCAAAAATTAGGCCTAACATATATTTGATATTATGAACTCAAAAATTATGTCTATTTAACCAAATTCAAAACATATCAGTTGCATTAATTAATTTAAAAATTAATTCCCGTCGTCAAAACAAATAGCGTGTTCTTAAGAGATAATAACTATCAAAAGATTGACTGTTCATTATGTCTTGTTTAAATGTGAAATTACATCCAAAGACCAACATTGTATTAATTTGTAAAAATATATTTTAAATAAACTTTAATACCACTCAAATTAATAATTTATCACTATTAATTATTTCGATTAAAAATGTTGTTTTTAATTAAAATTTAGTAATTTTCACTATTCATCAGAAAATGAAAGTTATCCGAAAAGTACCAAAATTTCACCCTAAGATAATTCCGATATTCTGAATCCAAAAATGAAGTCCATTTTGAAAATAAAATTTACAAAATTTCAAAAGGTGTTTATTACTATTCATAATGGCTAGTTTTAATAATATTTTAATAGCATATCGTTGTTTAGTGAAACTCGATATTGCATACTGCACATGCTATCGAGGAACGTCGTGATTGCGTGTAATGAAAGGCAAGTCAAGGATGCGTGTTGTGCAAGCTTCTTTTTGTGTTGTGTACACCACAAGACATTAATGAAAGAATATTTTTCATAAAATCTTGGGGGGTTACGGGAATTTTTCATGGGGTCATACTGGTTGGGGTTTCAACCATGGTTAGAGAGGATCTACAATGTCTTACATGTGTTTGGTCATCATCAGAATCTTTATAATGACTCCATAATTATGTAATGTAGAGATATGAATATCAGGAATGAGGATACTTTCATGGTGTGACATTTATAGATCTACAATAGCATGGATTTAGAATTCTATGGATGAACCATCCCCATGGGTATTTTTTTGGGGAGGCATGATGGCCTAGAGGGGATTAATTGTGTGAATAATATATAGATTCATCCACAATACTCAAAGCTTTTTTGATTTTATTAATACATTATTTTATTTTTCCATGATGATATGATGTTAATCTTGTAATATTATGAGATGTGAAGTTTCATTTATGTTTTATGTGTGATGAATCATTTGAAATATGAAGAGGGGAAACCAAATTACAAAATGAGAGTAATTACACTATTATGGGATTAAAAACATACTGGTGAGTCAGTGGCACCTGGTGATTATAATATAATGAAATGGATTAAATAATTTCAAGTTGTTTGTTCTTATAGTAGTTCTATGTGTTTAATGTGAAAGTGGTTGGATTTCTTTGTTTAGAGGTTGATTTATTCATGTATATAGAGGTGAGGATTGTATTATCATGTTGATAAAACTAAATCAGTGGTCAAAATTATGAGGTGAGGTGTTTGTGTGTTAATATTTTCATGTTGTAGAGTGGAATGATTTGAAGAATTTTTTTTTCATGTTTAACTGGTTGTTGTGTTTAGGAATAATTAAAATCAAGAGATACTTCACATGGGGTGGTTATTAGACAGATTTTAAGATAAATAATCATGGATTTCATTCTAAAATATAAGAACTATTTGGGGTATTTAATTTGATGTCCCGTGACCTCTAGTTTAATTAACATTGCATGTTTTGGTGTTGGGTGTGTTTTGGAGATGATTAATGGGAGTATGAAGGAGATAGAGAAATATTAGGATTTTATTAGGCCGTTCACATCCTTAAATGATGATACACAACATCATTATATGATTTGATTATTTTGTAGCCACCAATTCATAATGTGTATGTGGTTGTGGAGTAGTCCAGGAAATGAATTCTGAATTTTAAAGGTTAATTTACAAAATAATGTAATTTCTAGGTGGGGTGACATGTGGGAGATAAGGGAATTGACACCTTGTAATATGTTCATTAATATTAATCAATAGAACCCATGAAATTATTGATGTGAATGTGAAATTCATACTGTGATTAGGGTGACATAGAACAAGTGTCATGGTTTTAAATCTATACGAGTCACTTCAATCATCAATCTATTTAGTATTTTTTTAGTAATTATGTATGTTGTTTTCTGTTTATTATATCCCACATTCTTCTGGTGTTGATCATTGGATTTATAAAGCTATTCTTTAGAAATATGAGGTAGCTTGTTAACATTATTCAACATTTTATCCTTCATTAATTATTCCTAGTTCTATTATGGTGTTGGTTCATTGCACTGGGGTGTGTTTTTGATAATTATTTCATGATTCATTTATGGGTATCAGGATTATATAGGCGTTTTGTGCGTGGTTTCAATTTCTATGATATTTCATAATTCCATTTTGTTGTTATTGTGATTTTGAAAGATTTATCGAGGTATGGGATCTTTGTTCTCTAATGATTACATGTTATATTTGGGGATCTAATTTTTTTCATTCCATTGGGTGGATATTATGGTCGTATATAATAAATAAAATTAATTTTCATATCCAAACTTGATGTGTAATGAGAGATATTTTTTTGGGATTCTATGATTTTTTTTGTTGATTTTTTTCTTATTGCGTAAAATAATAATTTAAAATGGTTTTTGGGAGCGTTTTTCATTGTATATTACATTCCATGAGCCCAATTATTGGTTATTGATTTATAAAACCCTAAACTAAAGGATAATTGACATATATTTTTATAATGAAATTGTTTCCCATGAATCTGGTTTGAATTGTAATACTAATGTTAACTAAAGAGGTAATTTGATAAACTCCCCTTAATAACCATGGAAGATGGGGTGGGTTTCTTATGTGTGTGTATTTTTATTATTTCCATGTTTTTATTGGGTTTTTGCATGATGGTAAGAGTTAACAGCTAGATTTTGTGTTGTGTGGGGAAAAGATTCTATGCAGTTGGATAACATGATTACAACGTGAGTAGTTATTTAGTAATGTTGTTGTGTAGTAGTGTTGTTCATTATGGTAGTGTTGTGTAGTGAATATTTGGTATGCGATGTGGTGTGTAGTGGTAGTCATTTAATGTTGTGGTTAAAATTAGTTATGGTGTTAAGTGGATATTTATTGTGGTACTGATGTGAGGTTGTTCAATGTGGTAGCCTCACAATTAGATTTGGATAGGATGTGTGATGTGTTGATTTTGTATTGATATTCATTGGAATTTTGGGTCAACGTTAATAGTTGATTTTATATGGGAATGCAGTTATACAGTGGTAACGTGAGATTTATTTTTATCTAAGAAATACATTTACACAATCATATTGGTTGGTAAATATGTGTGAGGTGCTTGAAATAGGTGTCTGGAAAATGGATTAAAAGAAATGAATAAATAAATATGTTTAATATGTGAGGAATGAAATGGATCTGAATTAAATTATCTGGTGATTATTTTAATTTAATGAGGGAAATTATTGTAATATATGGTGGGGGAGTGGTGTGTTTCATACTATGGTGGCAATTGTAGTAACGATTGATGAGTGGTATGATGTGGGTGACACATTATGTTCTAATATAGTATATGAGCCCTCATTGGTTGGGTATTGAGTTATATATATATAATTTATTTTATATTAATCCTATATATTCCAAAACACCATTAGATAGCTATACCAATGAATAAATGTTATGTGTTTTTGATTTTTCTCTTGACATCCAGGATTGTGGTGATATGGATGGATCAGAACCCTCTCATCCCCAATCTTCATATATTAACAATGATGATATTGGTTGGTTTTGAAGATTTCCTTGAATTGGTGACCAATGTATCCTTTAGGGGAGGTGTGATTCATTAAGGAATATATGTGAGGGTATTTTTGGTGGCCGTAATGTGTGGTTGTAGGAATGAATAAGGTTTATTTCCATCAAATTTATGATATCATAATACTATTAATTTTTTATTAATATTATGTGTTGAATCCTAATTCTATATTAAGATTATATTACTTTTGGGGTTGGGGGGGGGGGGTAGGGATGAATCCATACCCACCTTATAAAATGAAAATGAGTAATTGTTTAAGTCATGATGATATTTTTTGATGATGTGATATGTATATAAGGGATGGGAGAACAAGACATTCAATGTTGGGTTGTGAGAGAGAAAAATCAATTGGGCACAGAATCATGGCTCCATAATATATTTCGACCATGATAGAATATTATGATATTATATTTTTGATTTAGTGAGTGATCAATATAGGGGTTTAGATTTGTTTGGTGGAATATTTTGGATCTTGTAATTTTTGGTGTTTTCCTACATGTGCATTAGCATGATTTTTTATATATTCTACAGGGACAAATGTTATATCCCAAATGAGTATACCAGTTATGCTCCAATTATGTAAATAAAATATAATTAAGTTTCATATATTTCTGTGTGGGATGAGATAGATTTTTTTATCATAGGATTGGAGCATATAATGGCTAGTTCTCAAAGGAATAGTCTTTTGGTACATATTGGAGTGTTTTTAGTGTATCAGCTAATATTTTGATTAATTATTGGATATTTTTTTGGTATAAATTATATTATATACACAATTTTATCAGTGGTTGGTATCCTATCTCCAAAACTTATTTATATTATAGGTTAATGACAACAATACTTGAAATTTTTATACCCTCGGTTTCAATCACCTACTGGAGAACTACTAGAGGTGGGTCTTAGGGATCATTATCTCTTTTCATACATTATAGAAACATTATAGGTAGGAGGTCCATACATGATTATTTAAATTTTATTTAATTTAGTATCCGGTTTTTTAGATTCCATGAAGAATCATATATCTCCTGATAACAACATTATGACCTTTAGATTTATTTATCATCACATATCTTAAATATTTTATGAAATTAAGAGAATTATCACATTTAACCATATACTGTTACAATCATTTATTTAGTAGTGATATCCAGTTTCTCATAGTAACTAAATGTAACTATTTTCATTTTTCATTAGTATCACTAATTTTAAGCCTTTAGGACATTATTTGCAGATACACAAAAACATAAACTAGCACAATCAGTAGTATTTTTTCATTGAGATCTTCTATGTTTAACCATACAATTTATGTCATCTTATACACTATATTCCAATCTAAATATCCTTCTTTGTGAAAAATTAGAATACTATTTTGGAAATAACACTTATTAGTTTTTAGTAACAATATTTGACAAAAAATTAATTTAATCTCATCTCATTTGTATTATATATGTTTATTAATTTTTTCATGGATAAATAGGTATAATACATTTTTAAAAATAAATATTTCATGGAAATATAATATCAACACTTTAAAAAAAATAACATGATAAATAATTTATCCTCGAAAAAGAACATTTATCTTCATATTGTTATCAATAAAATTACAGAATTAAATTAATCATAAAAATGATATACAAATTTAAACATCACATGTTTTTCATGAAAACTCTTTTTTAATACCTTATATCATATAAGTCTTTTCAGTTGATGATACAATAATTTTTAAATGATTTATCCAAGATCAATAAATATATTCACATTATAATATTTGATATTATAACTGTTTACTTAATCTGTTGAATTCAATCTATACCCTATTCCAATTCTTTTTATTATATTCAATTATTTTATATATACAATTCATGTAAATAATATACTCGGTTCTACATTCCCTTCATAATTGTAGTAAATTTATCTATAATTTATACATGATATGGATATTTCCTAAAGTTACAAACTCTTTTAGGTATTTATTTAATCACATCATATGGAATCATTACTTCTTCTTTGAATTCCCTTTCATGTTTCATATAACCACAACTATATTCTTGATGAAATATAGTTAGAATTTTGAACTTACTTTTATCCTCTAATTTGAAATTTTGCATCATTATACTTTCAATAATGTAAAATAACTCAAAAGTGATATACCAAGTTCATCTATTCTAAACACATTGAAAATATCAGATAAACAATTATCAATAACATTGAACATTTTAATATTTTTCCATATAATAATACAAAATTAATTTGTTGACCAGAAAAATATAAAATGTTAATATATAATCGGTCTATGTTTTCATCCTATTAAATATATTATTTTTATTGGCATATAAAATTATATTGAGTAAAAAAGATAATAATTACTGTTTATAATTATCAACTAATGACTTTGAAACATTAAATTTACCATACCATGATTCAATATGATACATGATTTTATTAATGAAAAAATGAAACAGATGTTAATTCAAGAATGAACTATCCAAACACATAGAATAGTTCAATTTATAAATATTATAATAATACCTACCTATCATAATTAATTCATAAATTAAGACTCTAATTTATTTTCTTAATATAATGATATGTTTAATGATGACCATACATTTGTCTACATTAGAATGTTTTATAAGATGTTATCATGTATTATAACTTGTCATCAATGATGTTAAATGAACGTTATCACACTAAAAATTATTAACCCATATATCTTGTCCATTTAAAAACATAAGATCCATATTTCACAAGACAATAAGTCCTCTTGCATACATTAATCACAATGTTATTTAAGTAAGAGTTATCCCAATAAATTTAGTTTTGAATCATGGATAGTTCTATAGACTAATCTTAATCCAAATCCATCATATAGATAATATATACTTTATTCCTTCAAAAACATAATCCTATTTTAGTATCCAAAATAATATCACATAAAGAAAATGCCTTGAATAAGAAAACAATAGATGATCACTTGAGAACCTTATTTTCCTTAACCAACACAACAGGATAATGCATAGTCCTGGAAAGAGTATCCAACCCAAGGGGATTGATCGTATCAATGTTGATGTATAAGGCCCCAGCCTTAAACGTTACTAAATCTTGAGTTATTTCAAGAATACATGATGAGGATATTTTCATGTTTAGAGTTTAGATAATTAGATCATAAATCATGCATTATATTCCACATTTAAACAAAGTGGTTACATAAAAGATAGTACTCATTTTTCCCATTAATGGAAACATATTTAAAATAAAACATGGATTCTTTCTTGACACTTCTTTGACACTATCATAACATCATGTGCCTTTAACTTGACCTGTGAAAAACATTTCAAAAACATGGGATGAGAATAAAAATATTAGTAAGGGATATAAAAGTATGAAATGAATACATTAGTCTATGTATGAAATCATTTTTTACTCATAAAACATAAGCATTTTAACATACCTCATCAAATCATGAATAAATCATAGAAATCATAAGACATAAAGGTAACTTGAGGCATTCATAACATTATTATCTTGGGAGTAACCCTCATGGTTACGTTTGGAATACCCATCACAGTATATTCCCTAAATCTCTTCAAAGAAACCCTAACGTTTAACCCCTTCGCGTTACTCAATGCATTGGAGAGCAATATCGGGCTCACCCGCACATAGTTTACCACGGAACCACCCATCGTCATAAACAATGCTCAAGACCCATAACATAATCATAACATATAACTTAATCATAAAGTAAAGATAAAATTCCCACATTGCAATAACAATATAAAATTTTATGATATTGAAATAATGAATCCATTCTGAAAACCATTTTCAAAACCAATTAAAACATTTAATAAAGAGATTTTTTAATCAAAGTGTCCCATACCACTTTGAATATTTTAAAAATTGAAACCATTAATATCCATTTAAATAAATCCTTAAAACCATTTTGAAAACATGAATATTAATGAGAAATATTTATAATAATAAATCATTAAAACATTTAAAACGATATTTTAGTTAAAGGGTTTTTAACAAAATATGAGACACTTGAATAAAATAACTGAAGAAAAACATTTAATCAGAACATTATAATATCATGAGAATAAAGGGATTCATGATATAATATTTCTAAGGAGACTATATACACCATATAAGAGTGAACTGGTGCATAACAACAATGATGTCTCTATAGAAATTTAAAACGAGATGAAATCCATTATAAAGAAGGTATCCTTGAATTAAGGATAAATCAATCTCATAATTATGTGTGAAAAATATAAATACACCCAATATAAGTGTATATTAACTGTAAAACAATAAAATTTCATTCACACATATTCCAATAATGAAATATTCAATAACTACATGTTAAACCCAATGAAATCAAAATTGGGTTAAGAAGTTCCCTTGGTAAAATTCGACAGCCTAACAACGTCAATTTAAAATTCATAAAATTAGTTGATGAGAGGGAAAATGGTATTTCATCACTTAGAATTTAAATTTACATCAATAATGATATATAAGAACATATCCCAACATAAAATGTGTAAATTAAAAGACATAACAAAATAAGTCTTTTAGAAAGAAGAGTGTGAAGGGTTCCCTTACCGATTTGGGAAACTTTCAAAATGTACACCAAAAGAAATAAGGGTCATACAATAAAGATTTAAATACACATAAATGATATTATATTATAAAAATATAAAAATAATGGGCAGTACATACACCACAAAAAAAAAAGAAATAGTGGAAAATGTATCATGAATCTCACGGGAATAACAAGGGAGATGAAAATCCCCTTATTAAAATTCAGCAGCCGAAAGATGCCACATAAAACATCCAAAAATGGATTGATGAGATCAAATAGGATCCCTAATCATATTAAACTAAAATATAAATAATTTGGAATATGAAATAACACCCGCAACATAAGAAATAGGAGCTCAAAGTAAGTTACATAAAAAAGAGTACTTAAAAAGAAAGAGAGAGGTAGGATCCCTTACCTCATGTCTGACTTGTCTTGTTAGTTTCTTTATATTCCTGAATAAAAAACATTTTTAAATTTATAATTTCTTAAGGACATCCTTTAAAGATTATTATTCAATACATATCACATACTATAATGTTATAATAATTAGTTAATTATGTGATTTCATATCGGATGTTTTTGTCGATGTTTGGTATATGAGTAAAAAATGAACTTGTTTGAAAAGAATTATCCATGTAGTTATAAGTAAATCATTTACAGAATATTATTAATGATTTAAATATAATATATATCCAGTACATATTCATTTTATACTATTCCATAATATTTGGAGATAAAAAGAAATGAAATGCACCATTCATGGAGACGGTAGGCCGTACGTATGCATGAATGCTACTTTCATTTCATTGTCATATTAATGGAATTAAAAGTAATTTAGAGTTATATATATTATAATTACAGTATCATAAATATGTTATATAGGTCACATAATTTCATTAATTTCATTCTTTATACATTCCATGTATTCGATGAATGATTCACATCACTTGAGGGGGTAGTAGTCTACACTTCCTCGTATGAAATTATCGCATTGGAACAACATGAAAAGAATAAAGGTATGTTTTAAATATAGAATAAAGAATCATAGAGAAACCATAAATACCATATATATCATATAGAAAATAATGTAACAACATAATGGCCACCTTTAAAGGTGTTAAAAGAATATTGAACAATCATCGTTTCATGAGGCAGTAATTCGACATCCAGAGAAATAGTATGTTCTTTAACCATTAGATGGATGAGTATGTATGTGTAGCTCGAATATATCTTATAAAAACATCCTAGTATATTTAATATACTGATTTTGTTAGAATAGAAAGTATGAAAAAGAGTTTAGGGGGTTGGAGAAGCAAAATAAAATAAAAGAACATTAGGGAAGTCTTTACCTTTAAATCGGGTAACTCCTCTTGGTTTGAACCAGAAGGGTTTATTGAAGAGCTTTATGCCTAAGGTAAGGCTTATAGGATGAATAGAGGGATGAGTATAGATAAAATGATCAGAGATTTGTAGATCCAATGGTTTGGGAGGTGTGTGTAAAGAGGTAGAGGTGGGGTTCTTTTATAAGAGAGAGGAGAGGAACTCTTGGAAAGTTATAAAATGTTACTTTATATTAAAATGATTTTCGGATTTAAAAGGTCCCACATTGATATATTTCGAGGATAAGGTGATAAGGGTTCGAAATATACTCATCCAATTGGTCTTTTACAAGTGTAAGTCTTATATTTTAATTTATCTTTTCATTTTATTTAAATCGTTCATTGATGAGGTAATCACTGCATCATAATGATGTCATAAATAATTTCATTTATTTAATGTTAAAAAATTATAAAATAAATTCTATGATGTAGGAAATCATTTTATCTTTCCAATGACTATTTATAGTTCAAGAGATCATTTATGTAGACAAAATTAAATTTTTTTTACTCAGGTGATACATTCTTTAGTGATATTCTCCTTCCATTAAAAATAAAATGATAAAGTGTCACTTTCACCCAAAAGTGATTCCATGGGGTCCCAAAGTTTGGCACAAGGCATCCCATGGTCGACCATGACACAACCAGTAGAATTAAGACACATTTTGAGGTCATTGTTTATTATTATGATATTAGTTTATTATCCTTAACTACCCAATTACTAAATAATCAAGATAATTAAAGATAATTAATGTCGTTACTATTCATAATGTCCAAAAAAGAGTCTTAATTACATAATTTGTACCTTATGATTACAAATATGGAATAAATTTTACCAAATTCCAAACATAGAAATTTCAATAATTAATTTACAAATAATTCTCGTTGTCAAAACAAATTTCAGGTTTTTTTTGAAATAATATCTATGAAAAGATTGGAACCTATTTATGAACAATTCCAAAGTAAAATTAATTAAAATGACCACCTTTGGATTAAACTGTAAAAATATATTCTAATAACACTTTAAAACCAATTAAAAAGATAATCTTGTTGAGTCAATAAGAATTTCCTTATGACTTTTCCATTCCTTCTTGTTTTGAAAATCACAAACACCTTATACTTAAACAAATCGATAGTTTACTTCCATAAGGAAAATTTTCTTCATTATAGAAATTTACCCTAACGTAGTTCTTTCTTGTAAATGTCAATATGTTTCTTAAGTAAAAAAACCAGATTCATACCCAAAACCTGGAAATCATATAATGTCAACAACTGGAGTGTTCTGTTTTTAGGATCCGAATTCTGAATGAGAATGGTAATGAAGTTCCACTCCGAATTCTAGATATGAACATTCAAGAGTTCGACATCGAACCCTTATAAAGTTCAACTCCGGACTATCCTGAGTTCGACTCAGAATTTTCATGAGTTTGACTCCGAACTCTTATGAAGTTGAACTAAGAACATTCATGAGTTCGACTCCTAACTCTTATGAAGTTCGACTCCGAACTATCATGAGTTCGACTTCTAATCTTATGAAGTTCAACTCCGAGAGTTCACGAGTTCAACTCCGAACTTTTATGATGTTCAACTCCGAACTCATATGAAGTTCGACTCCAAAATTTCATGAGTTTGACTCCGAACTCTTATGAAGTTTCACTCCAAACTTTCATGAGTTCGACTCCGAACTCTTATGATGTTCGACTCTGATATTTCATGAGTTCGACTCCGAACTATTATGAAGTTTGACTCCAAACTTTTACTAGTTTGACTTCAAACTCCGCAAGTTAAAATTCTGAACTCTGGTGAAACTAGACTCCGAATTTCCTTAGAAATTCAAACTCTATACTTCTACAAACTTCAGGTTCCGAATTCCTATGAAATATAATCTGAACATATCTTTTTATTATAGACTCTGAATTTCATTTTGATTAGACTCCAAACATTTATTTACTTACATTACAAATTCCAGTTTTACTTATGCTTACATTTGTTTCATTATATAATGATGTCGTTCTTTTAGTTACACATGTTTTGTTATAAAACAATGTCATCCATTTTGTTTCTAATTAACCATTGTTTTAGTGACACATGTATAGGTCCCTATGATATTCAAGGAAAATATGACCATTGGAGGATGAAGCCGAGCATTGGATGTTTTCCTATAAATAGGAGATCATTTGAAAGAGCTCAACAAGTAGTTGATCACTCTATAGACCACATGCTATTAAGGTGATTTATAGAGAGAATATTTTCATGCTTTGTGGGTACTCAAACTTCTTGTTTAGATTGCTTCATGCTACTCCAAATGTTGGTGATTACATTCGAGGGATTATGGGGATAGGAAGACAGAGGTGCCGACTACCTTGAAGTTCTAGGGCTTCCTTGCTGAGGAAGAAAGAGGTTCCAACTACATTGAAGTTGAGGGCTTGTGGGGATAGCAAGACAGAGACACTGATCTTTGTATCGAGCGCTTACCCTGGTGTGGGTAAGATAGACTTGCATGAAAGTATAAATCAAGGGACCTTTATCCAAGGTTGTTGGATACCCTTCTCTTTGGGTTAATAGAGTTACTGTTTGTTACTTGTAGTTATACTACTTGTTTTTCTGTTGCATATTGTATTATAAGGAAACTATAATCCTCTAATATTTCCTTACACTTATACTCTAATTCATTTAGATTCCATACGCTTTGAGTTAGAATCACTTATTGTACACTTTAGTTATGTTTCATTTTACAAATCCATATTTCCAGAACCTGGTTTTAGAATCACTTCCCAGATTTAAGCAAGTGCATTATACTAGAAGTTTATAACTTCATACCTTGTTTCAATTCCTTAATTCATGTTATAGGTGTTGTGAATTTTCTTAGTTTAGATTTGTTAAACATAGATCATTCCTTGTCTAGGGAAATTTTTATAGTGTACAATTCACCCCCCTCTTTTATGTTGAGCATCTACATCATTATTTCGATCCTACAATTGGTATCAGAGGAGGTCTCTAAAATACTTATAATCACATATAAGTTTTTCATTCTCACGTTTTCATTAATCTTCATCCATTCTTAGAAAGACTTGGTCATTCTGAATTTTCATTCCAAATTGTTCATTCCGAATTTGTTCATTCTGAACTTTGTGGTTACCAAAAATTCATACTTACAATTTTGGTAGCCAAATCTATTCTTAGAGATGATAGGAATCAATGTTGGATCTATTGATAATCTAAACCCTACAAGACCACCATTTTTTTATGGGAATTATTATGAGTACTGGAGAGATCAAATGAAGACTTTCGTTATCAATACCGGACTGGAAAACTTTGTTATACTTACTGTTGATTATAAAATTTTTGATAAGGAAGTAAGAACATTCCCTAACCAGGAAAAGAAAAAATATCAACTCAATTATAAGGTATGTAATACTTTACTATGTTCAATGACTAGAAATATATATAGACAAATTTCAACTTGTGAATCAGCTAATTGTATCTAGAAGAAGTTAGAGGTTACAAACATTGGGACTTCTAAAGTGATTGAAACTAGGAGAGCTATGCTTATATCTAAATACCATGGCTTCAATTTTCTTTATAGTTAACCAATTTGTAAAGCTCAATAGAGATTTATGACTATAGTGAATAGTCTTCAGTCTATGGGATAGAAATGGTTAGATGACTAAAATCTGGTGGATAAGATAATTGATATTATGCCTAATGAGTGGGAATAAAAAAGAATAGCTATTGATGAGAACTGGATGATTACTCAAATTTCGTTAGATGAACTATTTGGAACTCTTCTCCAACATGAAAGACGAATGAAGAGAGATGCTGACAACATCAAGAAGAAGAATGGTAATGGTACTGTTGCTTTTACAACAACATCAAATCATATAAAAGCTAAGACTCCTGAGGGACTAACCAGATACATGTCTAATAAAGTTATTATCCAATCCTAATCTAGTGAGATTGAAGTCTCAAAAAAATAGTTAGAAAATATTGCTGAAAGAATGAACAAGATAACTGTTTAGAGAAATTTCCAATCCATGTATAAGAAAAAGTAAAGGAAAGATAGGAATGATGGAGAAGATACTTGTTATGAATGCAAGAGAGATGGACATATTAGACCAGATTACCCTTTGCTCAAGAAGAAGGAAACAAAATAAAGGCATTCTGAAAAAAACAGGAAAAAGTATTATAATGCCAAAGCTAAGAATGTTCTGAAAGATAATGACACCTGGAGTGTCATTGGTGGTGACTCTTCATATGAATATTCTTATTATGAATCTTCAGGACAGAAGAATCTTGGTCTTATAGCCAGATTACCTATTATCAATCATTGTTTCATGTCTAAGGTACAAAATTCTGAATCATTGACCAATGTTTCTTTAAATTCTAATGATTGAAGATATTATAACTCTTTAGATGAAGAATCCTCTTTTGATGAAGAAAATACTTTACATATATATGAAGAAGTTTCTAGGTTTTCTGAACTTCTTGATATTGAGAATTCCAAACTCAATAAATAACATGATAAGGAAAACTCTAGGAATGCTATTATTACAAAGGAAATATCAGATCTCTCTAAAGATCTTGATAAGAAAAATTCTGATTTTGAAAGTATCTCAAAAAGTCTTAAGGAAGTATGTTCTGAGAAGAATAAACTTTCTAATGAGTTAGAAAAAGTAATTTCAAAGAAAAGTGTTTTCGAGCATATCTCTAGTTCTAAATCTAATGATTTTGAAGATAAAAACTTGATTATAAAACTCAAGTCCAAAATTTTTTCCATAAAGAATTGTTTATCAAACTTTACCCATGATAAAGAAAATTTTGATAAAATGGATTCACAAATATGACTTTTAAGAAACAAATATGGATTTTGTTATACCCATGCAAAAAGATCTTTTAGTAACAACTGGTTTGTTCACAAAGAGCCCCATTTTGTACCAAGTGTCAATGTGGTGGTCACTATGAAAAGAAGTTCTCTTTAAACAATAACCAATCTCTTGGTTTTAATTAAGATTACTTGTCTAAGAAGATGTGGGTTCCAAAAATTTTGTTATCTGGAAATCATGGATCCAAAAAAGTTTGGATTCCGAACGTCTAATTATTTTCTTGTTTTCAGGAAAATAAAGGAGATATCATTCCATAGTTTATCAGAACGCAAGATCAACTTGCTGATATTTTCAGAAAATCCTTAACCACTGATAGATTTGAATACATTAAACAGATGTTAGGAATGATAACCATAAGGTAATCCTTCCTCATTAACTTCCTGTTAAATAACTCTCCTTACAGTAATAAACTTCTTTTTCCTAGGGAGAGTATATTTGTGTCCCATTCTAACAAAACATTTCATTGACAATTTTTCTTCTCTTCTTTTGTAACTAAAATTTTTCGTAACAAGTTTTTGTAAATTTTCGGAATGGAAAATCATGGGATGGAAATTCATAGAATAAAAACTTTTGGAATGGAGATTTTCGTACTCACAATTATCATAAGAAAATATCGAGAACCAAAATTTTTGTAATAAGAATTTTTGAAACCAAAATTTTCATAATGAAAATTTTCGTAACCGAAACTTTTGTAATGAGATTTTCATTCTAAAACATTCGTAATGAGATTTTCTAACTAGATCTTTTGTAATGAAATTTTCGTACTAGATCCTTCATAATGAGATTTTCGTACTGGATCTTTCGTAATGAGATTTTCGTACTGAAACTTTCGTAATGAGATTTTCGTACTGGATCCTTCATAATGAGATTTTTGTACTGGATCTTTTGTAATGATATTTTTGTACTAGAACTCTCGTAATGAGATTTTCATAATGAACTTTCCTAATGAGATTCTTTTAATTTTTAAATTCATTTCGTCAAGAAGAATATTACCAATTACGAATAATCTTTATAGCCAATCCAAAAGGTATGATTTCATTACTTAAGTTTTTGTAATCATATTTTTCTTGCTGGTATTTTCCTGTTTTTTGAAAAAATAATTCAGATACTAGTTTTCCTAAATTATGAATGTTCTTCTTAAAACATCAAAAGATCGGTGTCAAGTTTTCCTTGTGGGAATGTTCTCAACCGTCAGATCAAATCGATAAGTATTACAACTGTTAGATGGATTTTGGAAGACCAAAGGTCACATCTATCACCTATATAAAGGGGACCTTGAGACTCATCCCACATCAGGTTTTCAAGGTTTTCACACCTTGAAGCCCTGATGCTCTTCTTAAGACCGTTTCCGATCTTTGAAAATCCATACTGAATACTTCAGAACTCTCCACTCCGAATGTCTGTTGAAGATACATCTCAAGATATGTCAACTTCATAACCAATCTTTAAGTGTTTAATATTATAAGACCCCAACCCTAAACATTACTTAATATTGAATTAAATGAATAATTCACATTGAGGATCTTTTCAGGTTTAGTGTTTTAGAGAATTAGGACATAACTATTACATCTCAAAAGATTACAAAGTATAAACTTCTACTAAGTTTCCATAAAATAAAAACTCTTAAAAAGAAACATGTCTAGTTCCATGTTTTAAGTAGCATGACTTTCCCTTGATCCCATCCTTGACC
Organism: Viscum album; assembly: GCA_963277665.1. Taxonomy (NCBI): domain Eukaryota; kingdom Viridiplantae; phylum Streptophyta; class Magnoliopsida; order Santalales; family Viscaceae; genus Viscum; species Viscum album. The sequence continues at coordinate 70,015,736 of OY728126.1, forward strand.
TTATTCCACGTTAAGTCTTGTGAAAAACAATTCAAAAACTTGGGATGATCATAAAAAATCTCGGTAAGGGATACCCAAAGAATGAAAACTTTTAGTTTCTCAAAACAACATGTAAACCATGTATACTTTATCAAAGTAATACTTTTCACCTTTTTGAATTAGTAAAAACTCTTCACTGAATAAAAGTTCATTACTTACCCTTTTGTAACCAAAAGATTACCATAAAACCCATATAAAGATCACATAACATATAAAGGTAAATTGGGACACAAACATACTTAAGTGGAATAACCATGCGGTCAACTTCCACACATACTTAATGGAATACCCATACGATCGACTTCCACACATACTTAATGGAATAGCCATACGACCGACTTCCATACCCAATGCATTAGAGGTTATAATGTAACCACCCGTCCTGGTATTCACGGCACCACCCGTCATATGGTTTATCACGTAACCACCCGTAAACTGTCCAAGTACCATCATTACACATAAAATACTGAAAATATAAACATTTCAATAACAACATTTCATTTTCAATCACAATAATTAATTCCCAGATATTGAATTAATCAATCCATTTTCAAAAACCATCTAAAAGAGATTTTTGAATAAAAGTGTCCCATACCACTTTGAAGCTTTTAATGAAATTATAATTTTAAAACATTAATTTCCATATAAATAAATACTGAAAACCATTTTGAAAACATGGAAATTAAATATAAATAATTAGAATAATAAATCTTTAGAACATTTAAAACGATATTTTTGTTAATGAGTTTTTAACAAAATGAGAGACTCTTGAATACAAATAATTGCGGAATAAAATTTAATGCAAACTTTATAAAATCATGAGAATAAAGGGATTCATGATATAATATTTCAAAGGACAATATAAACACCCTATAAGAGTGAATTGGTGCATAACAACAATGAAGTCTCAAAAGAAATGTAAAATGAGATGAAATCCATTATAAAGAAGGTACCCTTAAATTAAGGATAAATAAATCTCATAATTATGTGTGAAAAATATAAATACACCCAAAATAAGTGAATATTAAGTGTAAAACAATCAAAGGTCATTCAAACATATTCAAAGGATGACATATTCAATAACTACATGTTGAACCCAAAGAAATCGAAATTGGGTTAAGAGGTTACCTTGGTAAAATTTGACAGCCTAACGGCGTCACATAAAATTTTACAAAAAGGGTTGATGAGAGAGATAAAGGGGATCTCATCACTTGGACATAAAATTTACATAAATAAGGATATAGAATAACATATCCCAACATAATAGTATGTGAATTAAAAGACATAACAAAATAAGTCTTTTAAAAAAAGGAGGTTGCAAGGTCCCCTTACCGAGTTGGGTAACTTTCTAAAATTACACCCCATGGAAGAAGGGTCATACAATGAAGATGTAAATACCCATAAATGAAATTATACTACAGAAAGTGTATAATAATGGTCAGTACATACACCACTCAAAGGAAATAGTGGCAAACGTAGCATAAATGTCACGGGAATAAAAGTGAGATTAAAAATCCCTTACGAAAAGTCGGCAGCCTAACGACGCCACTTAAAACTTCCAAAATTGGATTTATGAGATCAAATATAGTCTAAAAAAATATGAAAATAAAAAGTAATGTATGATGAATATAAAATCACATCCCCAAACATAATAAATATGGGCTTAAAAGAAAGGACATAAATGAGAATACTTAAAAAGAAATAGAGAGGTTCGATCTCTTACGAAAATTCGGCAGTCTAACAGCGCCACTCAAAACTTCCAAAATGGATTGATGAGAGAGAATAGGGTCTCTCATCACATGAACATAAAAATTACAGTAAGATTAATATAAAATAACATCCCAATAACCAGAAATATGAGCTTTAAAAGTAATGACATAAAAGAGTGTACATAAAAAGAAAGAGAGGAGTAGGATCCCTTACCTCGTGTCCGACATGACTCGATCGTTCTTTAATCTCCTGAATAATAAAATTTGGTCAATTTATAATTTCTTAAGTAACTCATTTAAATATTAGTATTCAGTTCATATCACATATTATAATGTTATAATAATTGGTTAATAAAGTGAGTTCGTATCAAACGTTTTTGTCGATGTTCAGTACATGAGTAAAAATTGAGCTTGTTGGAAAAGAATTTTCCATGTAGTTATAGGTAAATAATCTCCATAATAGTATTTATGTTTTAAATATCATATATATCCAGTATATATTAGTTTTATACTATTACATAGCATTTGGAGATAAAAAATTAAAAGCACCGTTCATGGAGACGGTAGGCCGTACGTACGCATGAACGCTACTTTCATTTTTTTCCATATCAATGAAATTAAAACAAAATGAGAGATATATATATATTATAATTCCAGAATGATACCCATCATTTAGATGTAATATATTACATATATATCCATTATATATATGTACTTATAATAGTACATAACATTTGGAGATAAGAAATGAAATGTACCGTTCATGGAGACAGTAAGTCGTACGTATGCATGAATGCTACATTAATTTCTTTTTTTTTGTATTAAATTGAATGAAATAATACATATATAAAGGTATATTATAATTACAGTATGATAAAATATGTAATAACATTAATTAAATCCTTTATACGTCCCACATATGGCATTAACGAATCAAATCACTTTGAGGGGGCGGTAGTCCGCAATTCCTAAAATGAAGATATCGCGTTTACCCATAATGGAAACCATAATTAATGCCATAAATTAAAAATACAGAAGCTTAAGGAAAACATAAACATATTATATATCATATATATTTATAGTGACATATTAATGTCCAGCTTTGAAGGTGTTCAAAAAATGTTGATCAATCATTGTTTCGGGAGGCAGAAATTCTCCATCAACAGAAATAGTATGTTCCTTAACCATTAGTTGTAGGTGTGTGTAAGTGTAGCTCTAATACTTATTATAAAAAATTCCTAGTATATTGGAGATAATGTATTTGTTACAAACTAAAGGAATAAAAAGAGTTTAGGGTGTTGGAGAAGCAAAATAAAACAAAAGGACACAAGTGAAGACATTACATTTAAATCGGGAAACTTCCTTTGATTTGAGCTCAAAGGCTTCCATGGAAAGGATTCTGCCCAAAGTGAGGCTTAAAGGAGTTATAGAGGGATGTGGAGAGATGAAATGTTCAGGGGTTGGCCGAGCCAAAGGCTTGAGAGGTGTGTATAAAGAGGTAGAGGTGGGGGCCTTTTATAAGAGGAGGGGAGGGGCACTCTTGGAAAGTAAAGAAATGTTACATTATTTTAGAATGAGTTTCGGATTTTAATGGGCCCACATTGATGTGTTTCAAGGATAAGGTGATAAGGGTTCGAAATCCTCCCATCCAATAGTTTTTGGACATGTGTAGGTATTAGATATTACATTATCTTTCAATTTTATTTAAATCGTTAAATAATGAGGTCATCGCTGTATCATCATGATGTCATAAATAATCTCATTTATTTAATGTCTAAAAATTATAAAAAACTACTATGATGTAGGAAATATTTTAATCTTTCCAATTAATATTTGTAGTCAAAAATATTACTTGTATAACCCCACGTAAAAATTGTTTTAGTAAAACATCTCATGTTTGTGTCATTTTTACTTTAACATTAAATAAAAAGGTATTTATGTCATTTTCCAACCAAAATGGATCCATTGGGTCCCCAAGTTGACCCATGGTTTGTCTTGGTCGTCCATGAAACATTCAATGAGGTTAGAACATGTTTCTAGGTCATTTAATTTTATTAAAACATTATTCTTACCTTAAACTACACTAATTACCTCTAATCGTGATTAAAAACATAATAAGTTACTATTCACCGAAAAATTATTATAATCCCATTGAACCACATTTTACTTCTTAATGACAACCATGTATGTCGGATTTTTGAAATTCAAAACACAAAGGTGGAAAAATTTCATTTAAATGGAAAATGAGTTTTTATAAGTACCACTTAGTGGTTTCACTATACATCAAAAATTGATGTTTTTCAGAAAATTACAAAAAATTCACTCTATGCTATATTAGATATTACGAATTCAAAAATGATTGCTATTTTAAAAAATTCAAAACATATAAGTTGAATTAATTAATTTAATAATTAATTCCGGCTGTCAAAACAAATAGCGTGTTTTTATGAAACAAAATGTATCAAAAGATTGACACTAGTTTAAGTCCGATTTCAAAGTGAAATTAATTCCAACAACCACTATTGGATTAAATAGTATATATATATATTCTAATTTCACTTTAAAACCAATTCAAAATATAATCTAATCATAAAAATAAATTAGATTCAAAATAGGTTTTGAATTAAAATACAACATTTTTCACTATTCATTAAAAATTGAACTTTTCCAGAAAGACACCAAAAATTTACACAAAGTAAATTATGATGTCCTTATTCTATAGAAGAATTTTATTTTCTCAAATATAACACATAAAATTTTCAAAAAGTGGATTTAAAAGAGGTTCTCCATCAAAAGGCGGTTAATCAACCTTTTAAAGAATATTAGAATGTTTACGCTTAAAATTGGATTCATTCGCATTTTTAATCCTCTAACATTTATTGTAAAAAGTAAAAATATTTGAAAAAAATATATAATAATTTTGTTGTCATTTCTGTTCATTCCATCCATTACAACGGCTAGGCGTTTGCTACTATTTAAAATAATATTATTTTATTATTAGAGTGCAACGTACGATTCCCAAGAAACACGTTGTTGCGTGTTGGGTATGCCATCGAGCATAGAATCCCCTTTAAAGTAATATTAATATTTTATTCACAAATATGGATAAATGTGGAAATTTCATACTCGTTATTTACCTGGGGTGTTACATCATTCCCCCCTTTTGGGAATTGCGTCCTCGCAATTTTAAAATTGGGCTTGGAAGCTTCATTGAAAATCCAACATCGGAACAAGAGTAAGTAAAACTATAAGGCCCCAGCATTAAACCATAGCTAATCTTGAGCTATTACAAGATTACACATTGAGGATCTTTTCCGGTTTAGAGTTTTAGAGAATTAGATCAAAAAACTTGCATTACATTCCACATATAAAAAAAGTGGTTACATAAAGATAGTATTCTTCATTCCCATCATTGGAAACATATTTAAAATAAACATGGATTCTTTCTTGACACTTCCTTGACACTATCATCATATCATGTACCTTTCCCTTGACCTGTGAAAAACATTTCAAAAAAAACTTGGGATGAGCATAAAAAGATCAGTAAGGGATATAAAAATATGGAAAGGAAACATGGGTACATATATAAATAAGGATGAGATCATACTTTACCCATAAAACATAAGCACATTAACATACCTCATCAAATTATGAATAAATCATAGAAATCATAAGACATAATGGTAACTTGAGGCATTCATAACATTCTTACGTAGGGAGTAACCCTCTTGGTTACGTTTGGAATACCCATCACAGTATATTCCCTAAATCTCTTCGGAGAAACCTTAACGTTTCACTCCTTCATGTTACCCCATGCATTGGAGAGCTATATCAGGCTCACCCGCCCTTAGTTTATCACGGAACCACCCGTCTTCATAATAATGCCCAATAACAACAACATAATCGTATCACATAAAATATTCATAAAGGAAACATAACATTTCCACCTTTCAATCACAAGATATAAATACTACACATTGATATAAAAACATTATGAAAACCATTTTCAATACCAAAATAGAAGAAAATTAAAACATGGTATTTATTTTTCTTTTAAAAAGAAGGTATGACTTGTAGAGGAAGTCGAAACTCAAATAACGGTCACGGCGGTGGAGAAGTCGTTGTCGCCACATACGTACCACAAAAAACATTCCCTTTTGTCGTTTAGTTAAACGCTTTGTATAAAAAAAAATTCTTTTTGGATAAACTTAAAAGTCAAAGGGGTTTATACACCGTATAAAAGAAGGTTGTGTATAAAATAAAATATGCCTCAATGAAAGGAGATTGAGACGAAGCCCCATACAAAGATCATTTTTAAAATAAAATAGATCTATTATGTGTATTCTCTATAAGTACACATAAAGAAAGTACAAATACAAGATAGGACATAATAATATCATGACATAATTTGAAGGTAGGAGATTAACCTAAAGAATGGTAATTGGGTTAAGAAATTCCCTTACCTTGTATCCGACTTGACCCGACCGTTCTTTAATCTCCTGAATAATAAACATTTGTTAATCACTACTTGCTTACGAACCTTTTTCATGTTCATTATTCCTTTTATACCATGTTATGAACATTATGTAATCATTTAAGTTAATAATGTTCATTTTTTCGGTATTTGGTTCTTAATTCAAAAATAGACTTCTTACACTTACATGTTGTTAATTTGGTCAAAGGTTCATTATATCCAGAATGATATTAATGATTTGTATAACATATATATCATATATATTCAGAATATACATGTATTTATAATATTACATCACATTTAGAGGTAAGAAATGAAATGCACCATTCATGGAGACGGTAAGCCGTATGTACGCATGAACGCTACTTCCATTTCTATTTCGTATTTTCTGGAATGGAATCATAATGATATAAGAGTATATTATAATTCCAGTATAATAACATATATAATATCATTAACTTTATCCTTTACACATCCCACATATGGTATTAACGAATCAAATCACTTTCAGGGGGAGGTAGTCCGCACTTCCTAAAATGAAGATATCGTGTTTACCCATAATGGAAATAATAATGGTATTCCATAAATGAAAAATAAATAAGCTTAAGGAAGAATAAACATATTATATATAATATATAAATATAGTGGAATCATAATGGCCACCCTTTAAGGTGTTAAATGAGTATTGAACAATCATCATTTCGGGAGGCAGAATTTCGCCATCCACAGAAACCGTATGTTCTTTAACCATTTGATGTATTTGTGTGAGAGTTTAGCTCGAATAAATATTATAACAACATCCTAGTATATTGAAGATACTTTTGTTGTTACAAAAGAAGTAAATAAAAAGAGTTTAGGGGGTTGGAGATGCAAAATAAAACAAATGAACATGAGAGAATGAATTACCTTTAAAAGTGTAACTCCTTTTGATTTGAACCTAAAGGCTTCCTTTGAAAGGATTATGCCCAAAGGGAATCCTCTCGGATTAGGATAGGGATGTGGAGAGAGTAAATGGACAGGGGTTGGCCGAGCAAAAGGCTTGAGGAGTGTGTAAAATGAGGTAGAGGTGGGGGAATTTTATAAGATGAGAGGAGGGGCACTTTTGGAATGTAATGAAATATTACTTCATTTGAAAATGTGTTTCGGTTTTAAAAGGTCCCAAATTTATATAATTCTAATATAAGATGACACGGCTTCTAAATATTCCCATCCAATAGGTTTTGGACATGTTTAGGTTTTAGATATTACATTATCTTTCCATTTTATTTAAATCATTAAATAATGAGGTCATCGCTGCATCATCATGATGTCATAAATAATTTACTTTATTTAAAGTCTAAAAATTATAACAAAAATACTATGATGTAGGAAATCTTTTTATCTTTCCAAATAGTATTTATAGACAAACATATTATTAGAATTACCCTTTCTAAAAATTGTTTTTGTAAAACAATTTATGTTAGTGTCATTTTCACATTTATTTAAAAAAAGGCATTAAAGACATTATCTCTCCCATGTGTCTCCATGGGGTCCCCTAAATCGACCCATGGGTTTTCTTGGTCGTCCATGACACAACCAATAGGGTTAAAACATGTTTCAAGCTCATCTCATTTTAATAAATCATTATTTTTACCTTAAACTACACTAATGACCTCTAATCGCGATTAATGAAAAAAAAGTTACTAATCACCAAAAAATTATTTTCATTCCATTGAACCACATTTTACATACTAATGACAACCATGTATGTAAGATTTTCAAAATTCAATACACATTAGTGGTAAAATTTCATTTAACTGAAAAATCAGTTTGCTTGATTACCACTTAGTGGTTTCACTATTCATCAAAAATTGGAGTTTTTCAGAAAAATACCAAAATTTCACCATAAGCTATATTTGATATTCTGAATTCAAAAATGAAGTCTATTTTACAAAATTCAAAACATATAAGTCACATTAATTAATTTAATAATTAATTCCCGCTGTCAAAGCAAATAGCGTGTTTTTATGAAACAATAAGTATCAAAAGATTGACACCAGTTTAAGTCCAATTTCAAAGTGAAATTGATTGCAATGACCACCATTGGGTTAAATGGTAAAAATATATTCTAATTTCATTTCAAAACCAATTCAAAAGATAATTTAATCATATAAATAAATTATATTAAAAAGCAGTTTTGATGTAAAATGTAGTATTTTTCACTATTCCTTAAAAAATGATCATTGTCCGAAAAATACCAAAAATTCACAAAAGGTAAATTTTTATGTCCCAATCATAAAGAATAAGTTTATTTTGACAAACAGAGTTTATAAAATTGTCAAAAGATAGATTCAAAATTGGTTTGCCATCAAAAGGTAGGAAAACAATCTTTTAAAAATATTATTGTATTCCATGCTTAAGATTGGATTTATTTTCATTTTAAGCCTCTAAAATACTATCTTAATCATTAATAGACATAGATAAAAAATATCTATTATTCATTACTTACTTGGGATGTTACATCCTTCCCCCCTTTAGAAAATTTCATCCCCGCAATTTATTTACTTATCATATAAATGGGGGTACTTATCCCTCATTGCATTTTCAGATTCCCATGTTGCCTCTTACATCATGTGGTTTTTCCACAAAACCTTTAACTAATTAATCACCTTATTCCGTAACACTTTCTCCCTGTGGTCAAGAATCTAGACCGGTTGTTCCTCATAAGATATGTTCTCTTCCAGCTGAACTACCTCTGGACTCAAAACATGAGATGGATCTCGCATATACTTTCTCAACATCAAAACGTGAAAAACATTGTGTACCTGAGATAAATTCAGAGGCAAAGCCACTCGGTACGCAACTGATCTAACTATCTCCAGAATTTCATATGGTCCAATGAACCTTGGACTCAGATTTCCTTTCTTACCAAATCACATCACACTTTTCCAAGGAGAAACCTTGAGAAAAACATGATCACCAACCTCCAAAGATAGATCCTTTCTCCGGTTATTTGCATAACTCTTCTGCATGCTCGGAGCTATTCTCATGTGCTTCTGAATCAGCTGAACTTTTTCTGCCATCTCTTCTACCAATTCTGGTCCCATCAACTTCCTTTCACCCACTTCATCCCAGAAATCTGGAGTTCGACACCGCATCCCATATAATGCCTGAAATGGTGCCATCTGTATACTGGAATGAAAACTGTTATTATATGAAAATTCAACCAAAGAAAGATGTTGGTCCCAACTTCCCTGATAATCCATAGAACAAGCTCGTAGCATATCCTCCATGTTCTGAATTGTTCGTTTTGACTGCCCATCTGATTGAGGATGAAAAGCTGTACTAAAATTTAATTCAGTACCCAACGACTTCTGAAGGCCTTTCCAAAAGATAGAAGTAAACCTAGGATCATGATCCAATACAATAGAGAGAGGAACTCCATTTAACCTGACTATCTCTTTAAGATACAAATGGGAAAGTTGATCTATGGAAAAAGTATCTCGTATAGTAAGGAAATGAGCAGATTTAGTTAAGCGATCAACAATAACCCAGATTGCATTATTACCTCGAGATGTCTTTGGTAATCCCACAACAAAGTCCATGGATATGTTTTTCCCATTTCCACTCTGGCAGTGGTAAAGGCTTAAGCATCCCTTTCGGTAACTGCCGCTCTGCTTTAACCTGTTGACATGTCAAACACTTCACAGTAAAATCAGCAATATCTCTTTTCATTCCATCCCACCAGTAATACTCCCGCAGATCTCTGTACATCATAGTAATACTAGGATGAACTGAAAACGGAGAACTATGGGCTTCACATAACAACTCTCTCTTCAACTATGAATCACAAATCACACACAATCTCTTCCCAAATCTCAAAACGCAATCATTATCAATGTTTAATTCAGGCAACTTACCTTTCTGAACCATCTCTACCTTTTTCTTCAACTCACTATCTCGCTTCTGTGCTTGCTTGATTCTATCTGATAGAGATGATCTCACTGATACCTGAAACAAAACAGAGGAACATCCTGCACCGACAACTTCTATGCCAAATTTCATCAAATCTTTAACCAAAGGATCGCGTTCCAAACGCAACATTGCTTATGAAGCATTACTTTTTCGACTCAAAGCATCATCCACTTTATTTGCTTTTCCCGGATGGTAATGAATTGTACAATCATAATCCTTGATTAATTCCATCCATCTCCTCTGTCTCATGTTCAATTCTTTCTAAGTGAATATATTCTTTAAACTTTTGTGATAGGTATATATTTTACACTTTACTCCATACAAATGATGCCTCCAAATTTTTTAAGCAAAAACAACAGCAGCTAATTCCAAATCATGTGTAGGGTAATTTACCTCATGAGTTTTCAACTGTCGTTAAGAATAAGCAATTACCTGATCATTCTGCATAAGGACACATCCAAGTACCTTCAACAAAGAATCACTGTATATAACAAACTCACCATTCCTGGAAGGTAGTGCAAAACTGGATCATTCACCAATCTTCTTGTTAACTCATGATACTACTTAATTCGATGGCCCAACATCTGTTGAAGTAGTTGCAAAGGATTTAACCACCCCTTTCTACTTGTAGTATAACTACTTCCCATCACTCAAGCTCTTTGTCGAACACTCATTTGCATAGTGACCCATCTCATTGCACTTATAACATTTCACTAACTGTAAATCAAATTTGGTCTTACCTTCACCTTGATCCTTTTCAGTGCAATCACGAGCCTTATGTCTCATCTTACCACATCAGTAGCACTTTCCAGGATTTAGAAGACATTCCCCAGCATGCCTTTTTCCACATTTATCAAAAACTAGAAACTTAGTTTTCTTACCATCATACTTTTTTGAATAAATCTTACCTTTCTCCTGCCACCTCGGTCTATTCTTCTATTGGTTGTTATAGAACACTTGGTCATCGACAAACTCCATTTCCACATTCTCAACACATCAAAAATCTTTTCATAACTTTTAAACTCACGAGAATCTACTGCCCTTCGATATTTTGGCTTTAATCCTGAGTAAAAACGATTGATTTTTCTATCAAGGTCTCGGATAAAATTTGGAGCATACCTTGCCAATCGAGTGAACCTTTCTTCATAGGCAGCCACTGAGTATTCCTTTTGCCTCAATTCCAAGAATTGCTTTTCTATCCTAAGTCGAACAACCTTAGGAAAATACTTCTCAAGAAACATACCTTTGAATTAATCCCAGTGAAGAGCATCAATCTCATCAGTGTCCCGGATATTTTTAACCATCGACCACCACTGATCTGCCTCACCCTCCAAATAGTAAATAGCAAGAATAACCTTTTGATTTTCTGAACACCCCATGACATCAAAAATCTTCTCCAGTGCTTTAATCCACCCTTCATCTAGCACATGGTCAGATGATCCTCTGAATGATGGTGGATGTTGCCTCATGAAATGTTCCACCACTGACATGTTCCTCTGCATTTGGTCTGGCTGATCTCATGCATGGATACCACCACCATTTATCGCTTGAGTCAACTGTGCCATTACTGCAACAAACTGTTCAGTTCCAATTCCGACCATCTCAAGATGGTGATTCAGAAGGTTATTTCCTTATGTATGCCTTTCTATCATTGCTTCCTTGTTTCCTCTTCAGAAAACCATTCTGAACAAACATGTCTTAGATGAAGCAACATGGTAATATTTAAATGCTATATCATTTCAAAAAATATATTTTTGGATAATCATTTAATATAATTATAACTCCTAAAGTTATCTAAACCTACCTCTGATACCAAATATAAGGCCCCAGCCTTAAACCTTACTTAATCTTGAGCTATTAAAAGATTACACATTGAGGATCTTTTCGGGTTTACTGTTTTAGAGAAGTAGATCATAAAACTTGCATTACATTCCACATATAAAAAAAGTGGTTACATAAAGATAGTATTCTTCATTCCCATCAATGGACACATATTTAAAATAAACATGGATTCTTTCTTGACACTTCCTTGACACTATCATCATATCATGTACCTTTCCCTTGACCTGTGAAAAACATTTCAAAAAAAACTTGGGATGAGCATAAAAAGCTCAGTAAGGGATATAAAAATATGGAAAGGAAACATGGGTACATATATACATAAGGATGAGATCATACATTACCCATAAAACATAATCACTTTAACATACCTCATCAAATCATGAATAAATCATAGAAATCATAAGACATAATGGTAACTTGAGGCATTCGTAACATTCTTACGTAGGGAGTAACCCTCTTGGTTACGTTTGGAATACCCATCACAGTATATTCCCTAAATCTCTTCGGAAAAACCTTAACGTTTCACTCCTTCGCGTTACCCAATGCATTGGAGATCTATATCGGTCTCACCTGCCCATAGTTTATCACGGAACCACCCATCTTCATAATAATGCCCAAGAACCATATCATTATCGTATCACATAAAACATGCATAAAGGAAGCATTATATTTCCACCTTTCAATCACAAGATATCAATACAACACATTTATAAAAAAACATTATGAAAACCATTTTAAATACCAAAATAAAAGAAAATTAAAACGTGGTATTTATTTTTCGTTTAAAAAGAAGGTATGGCTTGTAAAGGAAGCCGAAACTCAAATAACAGTCACGTCAGAGGAGAAGTCATTGTCGCCGCATACATACGAAAAAAAACTTTCCCTTTTGTTGTTTAGTAAAATGATTCGTATAAAAAATATTCCTTTTGGATAAACGTAATTGTCAAAGGGTTTTATACACTGTATAAAAGAAGGTTGTGTATAAAACAAAATATGCCTCAATGAAAGGAGATTGAGACGAAGTCCCATACAAAGATCATTTTTAAAATAAAATAGATCTATTATGTGTATTCACTATAAGTACACATAAAGAAAGTACAAATACAAGATAGGACATAATAATATCATGATATAATTTGAAGGTAGGAGATTAACCCAAAGAATGGTAATTGGGTTAAGAAGTTCCCTTACCTCGTATCCGACTTGACCCGACCGTTCTTTAATCTCCTGAATAATAAACTTGAGTTAATATCTACTTGATTAAGAACCTTTTTCATGTTCATTATTCATTTTATACCATGTTATGAACATCATATAATCATTTAAGTTAATAATGTACATTTTTTCGGTATTTGGTTCTTAAGTCAAAAATAGACTTCTTACACTTACATGTTGTTAATTTGGTCAAAGGATCATTATATCCAGAATGATATTAATGATTTGGATAAAAATATATATCATATATATTCAGCATATACATGTATTTATAATATTACATCACATTTAGAGGTAAGAAATGAAATGCACCTTTCTTGGAGACGGTAAGCTGTACGTACGCATGAACGCTACTTCCATTTCTATTTCGTATTTTCTGGAATGGAATCATAATGATATAAGAGTATATTATAATTCCAGTATAATAACATATATAATATCATTAACTTTATCTTTTACACATCCCACATATGGTATTAACGAATCAAATCACTTTCAGGGGGCGGTAGTCCGTACTTCCTAAAATGAAGATATCGTGTTTACCCATATGGAAAAAATAATGGTATGCCATAAATGAAAAATACATAAGCTTAAGGAAGAATAAACATATTATATATCATATATAAACATAGTGACATCATAATGGCCACCTTTGAAGGTGTTAAATGAGTATTGAACAATCATCGTTTCGGGAGGCAGAATTTCACCATCCACAGAAACCGTATGTTCTTTAACCATTTGATGTAGTTGTGTGAGAGTGTATCTCGAATAAATCTTATAAAAACATCCTAGTATATTGAAGATACTGGTGTTGTTACAAAATAAGTAAATAAAAATATTTTAGGGGGTTGTAGAAGCAAAATAAAACAAATGAACATGAGAGAATGAATTACCTTTAAAAGTGTAACTCCTTTTGATTTGAGCCTAAAGTCATACTTTGAAAGGATTATGCCCAAAGGGAATCCTCTAGGATGAGACGAGGATGTGTAGAGAGTAAATGGAGAGGGTTTGGACGAACCAAAGGCTTGATGAGTGTGTGAAATGAGGTAGAGGTGGGGGCCTTTTATAAGAGGAGAGGAGGGGCACTTTTGGAAAGTAAAGAAATATTACTTCATTTGAAAATGTGTTTCGGTTTTAAAAGGTCCCACATTGATATAATTATAATATAAGATTATAAGGTTTCGAAATAATCAAATAAAATAGGTTTTGGACATTTGTAGGTTTTATATATTACATTATCTTTCCATTTTATTTAAATCGTTAAATAATGAGGTCATCGCTGCATCATCATGATGTCATAAATAATTTAATTTATTTAAAGTCGAAAAATTATAATAAAAATACTATGATGTAGGAAATCATTTTATCTTTCCAAAGAGTATTTATAGTCAAAAATATGATTATTATAACCCCTTATAAATATTGTTTTAGTAAAACAATTTATGTTAGTGTCATTTTCACCTTTATTAAAAAAAGGCATTAAAGTCATTATCTCACCCAAGTGGCTCCATGGGGTCCCCTAAATCGACCCATGGGTTGTCTTGGTTGACATGTCACAAAAAATAGGGTTAGGACATGTTTCAAGCTCATCTCATTTTATTAAAGCATTATTTTTACCTTAAACTATAGTAATGACCTCTAATCGCGATTAATGAAAAAAAAAGTTACTATTCACCAAAAAAATATTTTCATTCCATTGAACCAAATTTTACATACTAATGACAACCATTTATGTCGGATTTTCAAAATTCAATACACATTAGTGGTAAACTTCCATTTAACTGAAAAATCAGTTTGCTTGATTACCACTTTGTGGTTTCACTATTCATCAAAAATTGGAGTTTTTCAGAAAAATGCCAAAACATCATCCTAAGATATATTTGATATTCTGAATTCAAAAACGAAGTATATTTTAAAAAATTCAAAACATATAAGTCACATTAATTAATTTATTAATTAATTACCACTATCAGAGCAAATAGCATGTTTTTATGAAACAATAAGTATCAAAAGATTGACACCAGTTTAAGTCCAATTTCAAAGTGAAATTGATTCCAATGACCACCATTGGATTAAATGGTAAAAATATATTCTAATTTCACTTCCAAATAAATTCAAAAGATAATCTAATCATATAAATAAATTATATTAAAAAGAAGTTTTGATGTAAAATGTAGTATTTTCACTATTCATTAAAAAAATGAACATTGTCCGAAAAATACCAAAAAATTCACACAATGTAAATTTTGATGTCCCAATAATAAAGAATATGTTTGTTTTGACAAACATAGTTTATAAAATTGTCAAATGATAGATTCAAAATTGGTTTGCCATCAAAAGGCAGTGAAACAATCTTTTAAAAATATTAGTGTATTCAATGCTTAAGATTGAATTTATTTTCATTTTAATCCTCTAAAACATTATCTTAATCATTAATAGGCATAGATAAAAAATATCTATTATTAATTACTTACTTGGGATGTTACAAAAACAATCACATTAAAATAAAGAAAGATAAGTACAAAGGTCCCCCGAGTTAACCCATACTAGGATTCCAAGTATGAAAATATGGACATGGAGGAAAAAAACAAAGGGTCATGTTCTGATGGAGAGTGATAGTAAACATGTCTAGGAGAAAGTTAACCATAAGAGAATCACAAACTTGTGATGGGTTAAATGGTATTCAATTCCCCAGTAGGAAATGTTAACAGACAACACTTTTGTTTTTAGTTACTCTCCACTGAGGAATTTATTTTTGATCTTAAGGAAACATACTTACTTGTCATGTTGACTTTCAACTTTTACTAGATTTCTTACACAAACTCATAATTTCCCCAAAAGACGAGTATTTAGGAAGACTTATTCACATTAAGAGTACTATAATCAACTACTAGAAAATCACTTAATCCAAAAAATAGAACTGTATACTTCCTATATTTTTAGACCTTAACCAAAACCAAATCCAAAAAGGCTTGTACAATATCAGATAATACCCAAAAAGATAATCCTTTAAAAAAACAAATCTATTCTTAATCTCCAAAATTTATCAAACAATACCCAAAGTTCAGCAAAGACCATTCAATAAACAAATTGTCCATAAAATACTACAAAGTAAAACAAACTAATATTGAAACCCAAATATTTGAAGGATTTAGTCGCATAGTCTTCTATGGTACAAATTAACACTTATCTCCAAATAACATCAATTCCTCTTAAAGTCTCATATTGAAAAGTAATTAACCTAATCACATATCCTCTATGATAGGTTAATCATTTCCATAGATAGCCCAAAATAAACTTTCTATTGATTCCTAAAATCATCTAACTAAAACGAATTAGTCAAACTAACCAGGGACATCACGTAGTCCAGTGGTAAGCGATAAATTCCAGTTGCACTTTGGTTGTGGGTTCGATTCCTGTAGCTTTGTCCGACGCGACGGGTTGTCACATGGTCTGTATGTTGTCCTTTTTCCAAAACTATATATTTTTAAAACATTCCCCAAAACGAGATAAAATATTCAAAAATGATCATAACATATTTTAACCTCAAGTTTATCTCATGCCTTTCATTTTCCAGCATATCATATAATAACCCATAATTACCTCAAAAATAAGGATCATATAAACTCTAATGGTTACCTTTATAATTATTACCTGAACTTCCACATCGATTGGTCATCTCGTACAAGATGCATTACAGAACATACCAAGGTTCAAGTGGTTGATCATGACTCCTTGATAGTTGGTTTAGAACAACCACTAGTTTCCTCATTGATTTCCCCATTTTATCTAGTATCTTAATCAGAGAACCACCACAGTTTCCTTCAAACTTGTTGTATCTTTGGTGCCTGCTAGATCCATCCATTCACTAAAAACAGAAATGTCAGTGTGAGTATATCAAAAAAAACCATCATGTACTAATGAGGAAGATAAACACTAATATATACTTACTCATTCACTTTATCTAAAACTAGGACTCTTTCTGAAATCCTAACCATTATGGTAATGTCACTTATGCTTAGAGGATACCCTAAGATCTAATGTTATCTAAACCGACCTTTGATACCAACTATAAGACCCCAGCCCTAAACCATGCTTAATATTTAATTAAATGAACAATTCACATTGAGGATCTTTTCTGGTTTAGAGTTTTAGAGAATTGGGACATAACTATTACATCTCAAAAGATTACAAAGTAGAAACTTCTACGAAGTTTCCATAAAATAAAAACTCTTAAAAAGAAGCATGTCTAGTTTCATGTTTTAGGTAGCATGACTTTCCCTTGATTCCATCCTTGACCCTATTCCACATTAAGTCCTATGAAAAACAATTCAAAAACCTGGGATGAGCATAAAAAAGCTCAGTGAAGGATACACAAAGAATGAAAATTGTTAGTTTTTTAAAACAACAAGTAAACCATGTATACTTTATCAAAGTAATACTTTTCACCTTTTCGATGTAGTAAAAAATCTTCACTGAATAAAAGTTCATTACTTACCCTTCTGTAACCAAAAGATTACCATAAAACCCATATAAAGATCACATAACATATAAAGGTAACTTGGGACATAAACATAATTAAGTGGAATAACCATACGGTCGACTTCCACACATACTTAATGGAATAGCCATACGGCCGACATCCACACATACTTAATGGAATAGTCATACAACCAACTTCCATACCCAATGCATTAGAGGTTATAACGTAACCACCCGTCCTGATATTCACGGCACCACTCGTCATATGGTTTATCACGTAACCACCCGTAAAATGTCCAAGTACCATAATTACACATAATATATTGAAAATATAAACATTTGAATAACAACATTTCATTTTCAATCACAATTAGTAATTCCCAGATATTGAATTAATCAATCCATTTTCAAAAGCCATTTAAAAGATATTTTTAAATCAAAGTGTCCCATACCACATTGAAGCTTTTAATTGAATTATAATTTTAAAAAATTAATGTCCATATAAATAAATACTGAAAACCATTTTGAAAACGTGGACAATAAAGATAAATAATTAGAATAATAAATCTTTAAAACATTTAAAATGATATTTTTTTAAAGAGTTTTTAACAAAATGAGAGACTCTTGAATACAAATAATTGCGGAATAACATTTAATACGAACTTTATAATATCATGAGAATAAAGGGATTCATGATATAATATTTCAGACGACAATATACACACCATATAAGAGTGAATTGGTGCATAACAACAATGAAGTCTCAAAATAAATGTAAAATGAGATGAAATCCATTATAAATAAGGTATCCTTAAATTAAGGATAAATCAATCTCATAATTATGTGTGAAAAATATAGATACACCCAATATAAGTGGATATTAAGTGTAAAACAATCAAAGGAAAATCACACATATTCAAAGGATGGCATATTCAATAACTACATGTTGAACCCAAAGAAATTGAAATTGGGTTAAGAAGTTCCTTTGGTAAAATTCAACAGCCTAACTACATCACAAAAAATTTTACAAAATGGGATGATGAGAGAGATAAAGGGGATCTCATCACTTGGACATAAAATTTACATAAATAAGGATATAGAAGAACATATCCCAACATAATAGTATTTGAATTAAAAGACATAACAAAAGAAGTCTTTTAAAAAAGGAGGGTGAATGGTCCCCTTACCGAGTTGGGTAACTTTCTAAAAGTACACCCCATGGAAGAAGGGTCATACAATGAAGATGTAAATACCCATAATTGGAATTATACTACACAAAGTGTATAATAATGGGCAGTACATAAACCACTCAAAGGAAATACTAGAAAACGTAGCATAAATGTCACGGGAATAAAAGTGAGATGACAAATCCCTTACGAAAACTCAGCAGCCTAACGGCGCCACATAAAACACCCAAAAATGGATTTATGAGATTAAATGGGGTCTCCCATAACATGGACATAAAAATTAAAGTATGGGGAATATAAAATAACATCCCAAAACATAAGAAATATGGGCTTAAAAGAAATGACATAAATGAGAGTACTTAAAAATAAATAGAGAGGTCGGATCTCTTACGAAAATTCGGCATCCTAATGGCGCCACTCAAAACTTCCAAAATGGATTGACGAGAGAGGATAGGGTCTATCATCAGATGAAAAAAAAATTACAGTAAGAGTAATATAAACTAACATCCCAAAAACAAAAATAAGAGCTTTAAAAGGAATGACATAAAAGTGTGTACTTAAAAAGAAAGAGAGGAGTAGGATCCCTTACCTCGTGTCCGACCTGACTCGATCATTCTTTAATCTCCTAAATAATAAAATTTGTTCAATTTATAATTGCTTAAGGACCTACTTTAAATATTATTATTCAGTTCATATCAAATATTATAATGTTATAATAATTGGTTAATAAAGTGAGTTCGTATCAGATGTTTTTTTCGATGTTCAATATATGAGTAAAAATTGATCTTGTTGGAATTGAATATTCCATGTAGTTATAGGTACATCATCTCCAGAATAGTATTTATGTTTTAAATATCATATATATCCAGTATATATTTTTTTATACTATTCCATAGCATTTGGAGAAAAAAAATTAAAAGCACCGTTCATGGAGACGATAGGCCGTACGTACGCCTGAACAATACTTTCATTTTTTTGCCATATTAATGGAATTAAAAACTATTAGAGATATATATATTATAATTCCAGAATGATACCCATCATTTATATGTAATATATTACATATATATACATTATATATATGTACTTATAATAGTACATAACATTTGGAGATAAGAAATGAAATGTACAGTTCATGGAGACGGTAAACCGTACGTATGAATGAACGCTACTTTAGTTTATTTTTTTTGTATTCAATTGAATGAAATAATAAAGATATAATGGTATATTATAATTACAGTATTATAACATATGTAATATCAGTAATTCAATCCTTTATACTTCCCACATATGGCATTAACGAAACAAATCACTTTGAGGGGGCGGTAGTCCGCACTTTCTAAAATGAAGATATCACATTTACCCATAATGGAAACCATAAAGGTATGACATAAATGAAAAATAAAGAATATTAAGGAAAACATAAACATATTATATATCATATATAAATATAGTTACATATTAATGGCCACCTTTGAAGGTGTTAAAATAATGTTGAACAATCATTGTTTCGGGAGGCAGAAATTCGCCATCCACAGAAACAGTATGTTCTTTAGCCATTAGATGTAGGTGTGTGTAAGTGTAGCTCGAATCCTTCTTATAACAAAATCCTAGTATATTTAATATACTGTATTTGTTACAAAATAAATTAATAAAAATAGTTTATGGGGTTGTAGAAGCAAAATAAAACAAAAGGACACAAGTGAAGACATTACCTTTAAATAAGGTAACTTCTTTTGATTTGAGCTCAAAGGCTTCCATGGAAAGGATTCTTCCCAATGTGAGGCTTCAAGGAGTTATAGAGGGATGTGTAGAGATGATATGGGAATGGGTTGGCCGAGCCAAAGGCTTGAGAGGTGTGGATAAGGAGGTAGAGGTTGGGGCCTTTTATAAGAGGAGAGGAGGGGTACTCTTGGAAAGTAAAGAATTGTTACTTTATTTTAGAATGGGTTTCGGATTTTAATAGTCCGACATTGATTTTTTTCAAGGATAAGGTGATAAGGGTTCTAAATAAACCCTTCAAATAGGTTGTGGACATGTTTAGGTCCTATATATTACATTATCTTTCCATTTTATTTAAATCTATAAATAATGAGGTCATCGTTGCATTATCATGTTGTCATAAATAATTTAATTTATTTAATGTCTCAAAATTATAAAAAAACTATCATGATGTAGAAATAGTTTTAAATTTACAATGAATATTTATAGTAAAAAATATGACTTGTATAACCACATGTAAAAATTGTTTTAGTAAAACATCTCATGTTTGTGTCATTTTTACTTTAACATTAAATAAAAAGGTATTTATGTCATTTTCCAACCAATGTAGATCCATGGGGTCCCCAAGATGACCCAAGGATTGTCTTGGTCGTCCATGACACATCCAATGAGGGTAGGACATGTGTCTAGGTCATTTTAGTTTATTAAAACTTTATTCTTACCTTAAACTACACTAATTACCTCTAATCGCGATAAAAAACTTAATGAGTTACTATTCACCAAAAAATTATTTTAATCCCATTGAACCACATTTTACTTTTTAATGAAAACCATGTATATCAGATTTTTGAAATTTAAAACACAATGGTGGAAAAATTTCATTTAAACAGAAAATCATTTTTCATAAGTACCACTTAGTGGTTTCACTATTAATCAAAAATTGAAGTTTTCCACAAAATTACCAAAATTCACCCTAAGATATATTTGATATTCCGAATTAAAAAATGATTTCTATTTTAAAAAATTCAAAACATATAAGTTTCATTAATTAATTTAAATATTAATTCCCACTGTCAAAAGAAATAGTGTGTTTTTATGAAACAAAATGTATCAAAAGATTGACACTAGTTTAAGTCTGATTTCAAAGTGAAATTATTCCCAACGACCACTATTGGATTAAATGTTAAATATATATTATAATTTCACATTAAAACCAATTAAATAGATAATATAATAATATAAATAAATTAGATTAAAAAGTGGTTTTGAATTATAATACAACATTTTTCACTATTCATTAAAAATTGAACTTTTCCGGAAAAATACCATTAATTTACAGAAAGTAAATTTTGATGTCCTGATTCTAAAGAAGAATTTTATTTTGTCAAATATAACACATTAAATTGTCAAAAATTGGATTTAAAAGAGGTTCACCATTAAAAGGCAATTAATCGACCTTTTAAAGAATATTAGAATGTTTACGCTTAAATTTGGATTCAATCGCATTTTTAATCCTCTACCATTTATTGTAAAAAGTAAAAATATTTGACAAACATATATAATCATTTTGTAGTTAGTTCTGTTCATTTCTACAATTACAACGGCTAGACAGTAGCTACTATTTAAAATAATATTATTTTATTATTAGAGTGCAACGTAAGATTCCCAAGAAACAGGTTGTCGTGTGTTGGGTACACCATCGAGCATAGAGTCCCCTTTAAATTCATATGAATATTTTATTCACAAATATGGATAAATGTGAAAATGTCATACTCTTTATTTACCTGGGGTGTTACAAATAATCAAGGAAAGGTTAGTGCATCCAGATTTCTTCAAGTTCGATTCTCTTATAATAAAAAATATTAGATTGAATGGATGGTAAGATGTATGCTTGTATAAATCAGATAAATAGGATCCAATTTACACTGACATGCTTATCGAGTTTTATGAGTTTGTTTTCTTCCTGATGGAAGATGGCAGAGGCTGGTTTTCGTTTATGACTTATGGGAAAGCTTACAAGTTATCTTACACCAAGGTCGCGAGCTTTGTTGGTTTATCCTATGAAGGGGAAGCTGAGTTTTGCTCACATAAGCTTCCAGATGAGAAAGGAAGTTTCAACAAGGTGAAGGATTTAAAATGTCTTGGACTTAAAGATACTACAACTTCTAAGATTTCTCATCTCACTCCGAACAATAAGATTCTACAGCTCTGGGTATAAGGTTTTCTCATACCAAGAATAGGCGACAAGGATGTTTTAAAGAAATGTTATATCTATGTCATAGATTTTTTGGTAAATCTATGAAAAATGAATTTGATGAGGCATGTCTTGATTACGATCAACTATATAAAAGATGTGAATGTGAGAGCTCAAATAATTATGTACCCTGCCTTACAATCTAAGTTGATAGTTCAGTGCTTATAATCGTTTAAGGTCGCATGCAAATAAAATGTCTGGAATTGTAAGCTTATGCTGGATAGTGATGATACCTTGAAGAGGATAAAGATGATTTTTTCTAGTGAATCCGGGGAATTTTACCCTCTATCTGTGGAAGAAGTTAAGGCAGCTCAGAATGATGCACAAACTCAGGAACCATCCAAAAAGGCAATGAAGAAGAGAAATATTAAGGTAGTGGTTGCTGATAATGAAAATCCCAAGTCTATGGAAACTCAGTCTGC
Organism: Viscum album; assembly: GCA_963277665.1. NCBI lineage: Eukaryota > Viridiplantae > Streptophyta > Magnoliopsida > Santalales > Viscaceae > Viscum > Viscum album. The sequence continues at coordinate 70,039,036 of OY728126.1, forward strand.
TCCCCCCAAACTGAAGAAGAAGAAAACATATATAGATGAAGTAAAACCATGTGGAGGGAAGACAAGGAAAAGTGGAAAGAAGTGGATCTAAAATTCGGAGTAGACCCTGTAGAGGATGATGCCCTAAAATAGAGAGCTGCAGATGAGTTAGAAAAGCAGGAAAAAGAAATGAAGATGAAAAAGAAGTTGTCTGAAGCTGATCTAGTGCAATCACTTTTGGAGATACTGAGATTGCTTCTGAAATGCTTCCCATTACAGAAACTTTTGGTAGTGAACCTTTAATAGAGACTCCCACCACGAAGTTATTTTCTCGTGAAAATTATAAGGGTAACGAGATGGTTGTTGAAGAAGAAATAACAGCTGGAGAAGAATTAGAGTAAAAAGATGAAGAATAAGAATAAGAAGAAGAAGAAGAGGGAAGTGAATATTTGGATGCCTTGATCATGAAAGTTGTATATTATAAAGAGAAGACAGAATCCTCAAAAATAGACACTCTGAGAAAGGGAGAATATGCTAAGAAATATGAGGTTGAGGAAGAAAAGAAAGAAAATGTTTTATTTGATGATGAAAGATCCTATGAGAAGGATTTTCTAGAGTAGGGACAAGAAAAGGAGAAACCAGATGAAGACCAAATTATTCAAGTTTCTAAATATGAGGAAGTATCCCCTGATGAGTAACCCATTCCAAATAATGACAAAGGGAAGCAAGTGCTATTGGAGACACCAATAAAAGATATTATATGGAAAAAAGAAGTTGGTGGAACCTCTAAAAGGAAGTTGGTGCAGGATGAAGAAGAACAATCTCCAAGAAAGGTTTTTGATTCGGAGTCATCAGAACAAAGTCATGATTTTATTGTTGAGTCTTTCAAAAAGTTGGTGGATGTCATTCCAATCTTTCCCACCATTAACACTAGGTGTCAAAATCTTCAGCAAAGAAAAAAACAAAAAATCAGAGTCACAATCCATGCTAATGGATAAGTGTGTGATGATCGAAGCTAAAAAAAAAGTTTCATTATTGATTATGATGTGCATAGAAAGTCTTGAAGTAAGGTAACAAAGTGGATTAAGATAGTTGATGTTGGTTTAGTGTAGTTTGAAAATTTTCTTGCTGATGTTCAAAAATATTTTGACATGGAGCAGAAAAAGTTTAACTATCTTCATGAAACGCTCACCCAAGAGAACAATTCTCATAATCAATAGGTCAGGGTACTTAATGGGATGCTCAACCCAGTTGCTCAGAATTGGAAAAGTGAAAGAGATTTCCGGATTTAGTTTAAGGAAAAGATAGAAAATCAAGATGATTTAATAAAGATGTAGAAAGAAGCCCTGGAGTCTCAGGCTGAAGCTTTGAAATTACAAGGGGAAAGGATCTCAGCTTTGGAGAAGCAAGCCGAGGAAGACAAAAGGGATTTGAAGAAACTCAAAACCTTATTAAAGAAGCTGATCCCAAAGGAAAATGATGATATATAAACCCACTCTGATCTTTATTTTGTATTTGTCGTTCCTTGTAAAATTTTTGACAACTCAAATGAAATGTTGTTTGGTTGCTTGTATATTGTAGTGTTATTACTAATCATTCAGGTACCATATTTTCCATTCCCATACATTCTTTTTGAAAATCACAAAGGGGGATATGGAAAAATGAACTATTACAATGGGGGAGGAAGGAAAATTTAAATTGAAGAGGAAAAATTTCTAAGTGAAATATCCTTAATGTAAGGGGGAGATTCTCACTACAACATTTTTCATTTCCATAATAATGAAAAATCCACTCCATAAATTTATAATACAATCCTTAGAGTTTCAACGCCTAAGGGGGAGTTATTTTTATTCACCTTCATCCATGAACAAAGGGAAATAAGTTTTAATTTCGAAGTCTAATGACATTTTTCAATGTCCTTATATTAATTTTCATAAGGATGTTTGTGCTTTCCAAAAAGGGGGAGATTTTTTAGTCAATAAGGTTTTCCTTATTACTTTTTCATTCCTTCTTTGGAAATCACAAACACCTTATACATAAGAAAATAGATAGTTTACTTTCATAAGGAAAATTTTATTTTTTAAGCAAATTTACCCTAACCTAGATTTTTCTTATACATATCAATATTTTCTTTATTATAAAAACCGGATTCATACACAAAACCCCAAAATCAAATAATGTCAAGAATTGAAGTATTCTGTTTTTGGGATCAGAATTCTGGATGAGAACTACAATGAAGTTCCAATCCGAATTCTGGATACGAACTTTTAGGAGTTCGACTTAGAACTCTTATGAAGTTCAACTCTGAACATTCATGAGTTCGACTCCGAATTTTCATGAGTACGACTCCGAACTCTTATAATGTTCAACTCCAAACATTCATGAGTTCGACTCCGAACTCTTATGAAGTTTGACTCTGAACATTCATGAGTTCGACTCCGAACATTCATGTGTTCGACTCCAAACTTTCATGAGTTCGACTCCAAAATCTTATGAAGTTCGATTCTGAACTTTCATGAGTTCATGTACTAACTGTTATGAAGTTCTACTCCGAACTCTTATAATGTTCGACTTCGAACTGTCATGATTTCGACTCCGAACACTTATGAAGTTTGACTCTGAACTCTCATGAGTTCGACTCCAAACTCTTATGATGTTTGACTCCGACCTTTTACTAGTTCGATTTCGAACTCTGAAAGTTCAGATTCTGAACTCTGGTGAAACCAGACTCCGAATTTCCTTAGAAATTCAGACTCCGAACTTCTACAGACTTCAGGTTCCGAATTCCTATAAAACAGAATCCGAACATTTCTTTTCATTATAGTCTCTGAATTTCATTTTGATTAGACTCCGAAATTTTATTTACTTATATTCCGAATTATAGTTTTACATATGATTACAGTTGTTTCATTGTAAAATGATTTCGTGCTTTTAGTTACACGTGTTTTGTTATAAAACAATGTCATCCATTCTGTTTCTAATTAACTGTTTTTAGTGACACATGTATAGGTCCCTCCGATATTCAAGGAAAATATGACCGTTGGTGGAGGGATCTGACCATTGGAAATTTGCCTATAAATAGGAGCTCATTTGAAAGAGATCAACAAGAAGTTGATCACTCTAGAGACCACACAATGTTAAGGTGATTTCTAGAGGGAGAAGCTTTTCATGCTCTTTTCTTACTGAACCGCTCGTTCAGATTTTTTGTAAGACTTCAAATGTTGGTGATTACATTCAAGGGCTTCCGGGGATAGGAAGACAGAGGTGCCGACTACGTTGAAGTTCAAGGACTTCTTTGGTGAGTAAGATAGAGGTTCCAACTACCTTGATGTTGAGGGCTTGCAGGGATAGAAAGACAGAGACACCAATCTTCGTATCGAGGGCTTACCCTAGTGTAGATAAGACAATATTTCGTGAAAGTATAAATCAAGGGACCTTTATCCAAGGTTGTTGGATACCCTTCTATTTGGGTTAAAAGAGTTTTTGGTTGTTACTTGTAGTTGTACAACTTCTATTTCCACTACATGATATATTGTAAGGAATGAATAATCCTCTTATATTTCCTTACACATGTACTCTGATTCATTTAGATTCTATATGCTTTAAGGTAGAATCTCTTTTTGTAAACATTAGTTAAGTTTCATTTTCCAGATCCATATTTCTAGAACCTATTTTCAGAATCACATTCCAGATTTAAGCAAGTGAATAAAACTAGAAGTTTATAACTTCATACCTTGTTCCAATTCTCTAATTTGTGTTAGAGGTGTTGTGAATTTTCTTAGTTTAACTTTGTTAAACTTAGATATTTCCTTGTTTAAGGAAATTTTTAAAGTGTACAATTCACCCCCCTCTTGTATATTGAGAATCTACATCATTATTTTGATCCTAAAAATATATCCATATAATTAAATTAGATGAAAAAATAGTTTTGATGTAAAATGCAGTATTTTTCACTATTCATTAAAAAATGAACATTGTCAGAAAAATATCAAAAAATTATCCAAAGTAAATTTCAATGTCCAAATAATAATGAATAATTTTATTTTGAAATATAGATCATATAAAATTATAAATTTTTTGATTTAAAATGGGTTCACCATCAAAAGGCGGAAAAAACAATCTTTTAAAAATATTAGAGTATTTCTTCCTAAAATTTGATTCATTTGAATTTTAAGCCTCTAACATTTATTGGATAAATGTAAAAATATTTAACAAACATATGTAATCATTTTGTAGTTATTTATGTTCATTCCCGCCATTACAACAGATAGCTATTGACTAATATAATATTATTATACTATTAGTGTGCAATGTAAGATTCCAAAGAAACTCGTTGTTGTGTATTGGGTACACCATCGAGCATAGCATTCCATTTAAAGTAATATTAACATTTTATTCACAAATATTGATAAAAATTAGAATGTAATATTATTTATTAACCTGGGATGTTACATCCTTCCCCCCTTTTGGTAATTGTGTCCTCACAATTTCAAAATTGGGCTTGGAAACTTCATTGAAAGTCCTACATCGGAACAAGAGTAAGTAAAAAATATCACTTTAATAGAATGAAAGAGAAGTAAAATAGGTCACCGAGTTAACCCATACTTGGATTCCATGAAAAAATGGATATGGAGGAGAAAAAAAAGGGTCATGTTCTGATGGAGAGTGATAGTAAACATGTCTAGGAGAAAGTTAACCATAAGAAAATCACAAAAATGTGATGGGTTAAACGATATTCGATTCTCTCAGTAGGAAAAGTTAACAGACAACATTTTTGTTTTAAGTTACATTTCATTGAATAATTCATTTTTATTCTTAAATAAATCATAAGGAAACATACTTACTTGTCATGTAGACTTTCAACTTTTACTGGATTCCTTACTCAAACTCATATTTTCACCAAAAGATGAGTATTTAGGAAGACTTGTTCCCAATAAGAGTACTATAATCAACATCATGAGAATCACCAAATCTTAAAAAGAGAACTATATATTTTCCATGTCCTTAGACCTTAACCAAAATCAAACCAAAATGTTTAGTACGAGATCAGATAATACCCAAAAAGATAATTTTGTTTTTTACATAAAAATAAAAACAACTCCTAATCTCTAAAATTTTTCAAACAAAACCGAAATTTCAACAAATACCATTCAATAAACATCTATCCATAAAATTCTTCAATGTAAACCAAACTATGATTGAAACACAAATCTATGAAGTATTTAATCACTTAGTCTCCTAAGATAAATCTTAACATTGTTCCCCAAAATAACATCAGTTACTCTTAAAGTCTCATACTGAAAATTAATTAACCTAATCACATATCCTTCATGATAGGATAATCATTTCCACAGATAACACAAAATCAACTTACTCTTAATTAATAAAATAATCTAACTAAAAAGAATCATTCAAACTCACCATGGACTTCACGTAGTCCAATGGTAGGCGATAAATACCAGTCGCACTTTGGTTGTGGGTTCGATTCATGTAGCTTCATCCGACATGACGTGTTGTCACATGTTCTGCATGTTTTCCTTTTTCCAAAACTATATAATTCATAAAAAATTCCCCAAAAATAGATAAAATCATCAAAAATAACCATAATATATTTTAACCACAAAGGTTATTTAATAACATTAATTTTGCAACCCAAAATGTATTAACCAGTAATTGCTTCAAATTCAAGGATCATATAAACCCAAATGGTTCTTTATAACTATATCCACAAAAGAAAGGATAATTATTCCTTGAATAAAATTTTCATATATCAAACATTAGGGTTACATATACTATAAAAAGTCTTCTAATGTACCCCATCATCAAAAGAGACTTAATACATTTAATAATTTCATCATCCTAAAATCTACCATAACTCTTAAATACCTTATATGTTGAATTCTTACACATTAAACACTCTTCATGATCCATTAGCCATTCCTCTTCAACTTATTCTGAAATAATTCTTTCCTACAAAAAAAAATCATGAATAATATCCTAAGATTATAATAATAGGAAAACATATGTTAAGAAATAATTCATACCATTCATTGGTCATTGTCAGTTATTCATGCTCAATAAAAATCGAATTAGGTATTGGTAAATGAATATTTGTATGATCTTGTTGACCCCATTCCCTAAACTTCTTTTTATTACATGTGTTTTCATAATGACCATGCACACCACATTGGAATCATTCAATTGATCCTTCAGAAAGAACTTCTTTCCCTTTCCTAGAGTCGACTAGATGCTTCCTTTTTTCCATGGTAGGTTCTTTCTTTATGACAATAATTTTCACATATATATGATCTTTCTATCCCTTTGAAACATTTTCCTATGTGTTTCTTTCCACATATTTGACACATAGGTTTTTGAACATACTTACCTTTATGATTATTACCTGAAAATCTATAGATATTTGTTTCTCGCCTATATGAAGCCTTATAAAAATCAAAAAGGTTCAGGTGGTCAATCATGACTGTAGATAGTTGGTTGAGGATAACCACAAGTGTTCTCATTGCAGCTCCCATATCATTCAGTTGTTCTTTCATAAAACAGTCACAGTTTTCTCCAAATCCACAGTTACTTTGGTGCATGCTAGATCCAACCATTTACTAAAACCAAAAAGGTCAGTGTGAGTATATCAGTAAAATCATCATATAATAAAGAGGAAGATAAACACCAATATATAATTATCCATGTTATCTCAAACTCATTCTAACTTTCAAAAAAAACAATGACTCCATCTAATATACTATCCATTGTGGTTATACACAACTTGTCACTTTTACATAAACAACACTCTAACCTCTAAAGTTATCGAAACCGACCTCTGATACCTACTATAAGTCCCCAGTCTTAAACACTACTTAATCTATAGTTATTTCATGAAAACACACTGAGGATCTTTTCAGGTTTATAATTTTAGAGAATTAGATCATAAATCATGCATTACATTTCACCTTTAAACAAAGTGGTTACATAAACGATAGAACTAATTTTTCCCATTATCGGAAACATATTTAAAATAAAACATCGATTATTTCTTAACACTTCCTTGACACTATCATCACATCATCTAACTTTCCCTTGACCTGTGAAAAAAATTTCAAAAACATGGGATGAGTATAAAAAGATCAGCAATATATATAAAAGTACGAAATGCACACATTAGTCTATGTATGAAATCATACTCTACTCATAAAAGATAAGTATTTTAACATACCTCATCAAATCATGAATAAATCATAGAAATCATAAGACATAAAGGAAACTTGAGGAATTCATAAAATTCTTACCTAGAGAGTAACCCTCATGGTTACATTTGGAATACCCGTCACAGTATATTCCCTAAATCTCTTCAGAGAAACCTTAACATTTAACCCCTTTATGTTACCCAATGCATTGGAGAGCTATATCGGGCTCACCCGCCCTTAGTTTATCACGAAACCATCTGTATTCATAAATAATGCCCAAGAACCATAACATAATCATAGCACATAACATAAGAATAAAGGAAAGGTAACAATCCCACATTGAAATAACAATATAACATTTTAAGATATTGAAATAATGAATCCATTCTAAAAACCATTTTCAAAACTATTTAAAACATTTAATAAAGATATTTTTGAATCAAAGTGTCCCATACCACTTTGAAGATTTTAACATTTGAAACCATTAAAATCCATATAAATAAATCCTTAAAACCATTTTTAAAGCATGTATATTAATGAGAAATATTTATAAGAATAAATCATTAAAACATTTAAAATGTTATTTTAGTTAAAGGATTTTCTACAAAATGAGAGACACATGAATATGATAATTGAGGAATAACAATTAATCAGAACATTATAATATCATGAGAATAAAGGGATTAAAGATATAATATTCCAAAGGACAATATATACACCATATAAGAGTGAACTAGTGCATAACAACAATAATGTCTCAATAGAAATGTAAAATGAGATGAAATCAATTATAAAGAAGGTATCATTAAATTAAGGATTAATCAATATCATAATTATGTGTGAAAAATATAAATACACCCAATATAAGTGGATATTAATTATAAAACAATAAAATATCATTCACACATATTCAAAAGATGACATATTCAATAACTGCATGTTGAACCGAATGAAATCGAAATTGGGTTAAGAAGTTCCCTTGGCAAATTTCTACAGCCTAACGGCGTCACATTAAAATTCATAAAATTTGTTGATGAGAGAGAAAATGGAATATCATCAGTAGGACTTAAAATTTAGATAAAAAAAGGATATAGAAGAATATATCCCAAAATAAAAAGATGTAAATTAAAAGACATTACAAAATAAGTCTTTTAAAAAGAGGAGTGTGAAAGGTTCCCTTACCGATTTGGGAAACTTTCGAAACGTACACCGCATGAAAGAAGGGTCATACAATGAAGATTTAAATACCCAAAAATAAGATTATATTATACAAATAGTAAAATAAAGGGAAGACATAGCCCACATAAAAAGAAACAGTGGAAATTGTAGCATGAATCTCACGGGAATAACAAGTGAGATGAAAATCCCCTTATTAAAATTCGGCAGCCTAACGACACCACATAAAACATCCAAAAATGGATTTATGAGATAAAATAGGGTCTCTCATCATATTATAATAAAATTTACAGCAAGATGAATATAAAATAACATCCCCCAACATAAGAAAGAAGAGCTTAATTTATGTTACATAAAAAAGAGTACTTAAAAATAAAGAGAGAGGCATGATCCCATACCTCGAGTCCGACTTGTCTTGTTCGTTTCTTTATATTCTTGAATAAATTTTTTTTTCAATTTATAATTTATTAATTAAATCCTTTAAATTTTATTATTCAATTCATATCACATATTATAATTTTATAATAATTTGTTAATTATGTGAGTTCATATCAGATGTTTTCGTCGATGTTTGGTACATGAGTCAAAAATGAACTTGTTTGAAAAGAATTTTCCATGTAGTTATAAGTACATAATCTCAAGAATAGTATTATTGATTTAAATATCATATATATTCATTAAATATTGATTTTATACTATTTCATAAAATTTGGAGATAAAAAGAAATTAAATTCACCATTCATGGAGACGGTAGGTCGTACGTACGCATGAATGCTACTTTCATTTCTTTGTCATATTAATGGAATTAAAAATAATTGAGAGTTATATATATTATAATTACAGTATAATATATATGTTATATAGGTCACATAAGTTCATTAATTTCATTATTTATACATCCCATGTGTTGCACGAAAGAGTCACATCACTTGAGGGGGCGGTAGTCCACACTTCTCATATGAAATTATCGCATTTGCACAACATGAAAGGAATAAAGAAATGTATTAAATATAAAATACAGAAGAATATAAAAAACTTAAATACCATATATATAATATAGAAAATACATTGACATCATAATGGCCTCCTTTAAAGGTGTTAAAAGAATATTGAACAATCATCATTTCGTGAGGCAGTAATTCACCAAAAACAGAAACAGTATGTTCTTTAACCATTAGATGGATGTGTGTGTAAGTTTAGTTCTAATAGTTTTCATAAAAACTACCTATTAAATTTAATATTCTGTTTTTTTTAACAAAATAAAGGAATAAAAAGAGTTTAGGGGGTTGGAGAAGCAAAATAAAACAAAAGAACATTAGAGAAGTCTTTACCTTTATATCGCATAAATCTTATTGGTTTGAACCAAAAGGGTATCTTGAAGAGATTTATGCCCAAGGTAAGGATTATTGGATGAAAATAACGATAAGTAAAGAAAAAATGAGAAGATATTAGCTGAGCCAATGGCTTGGGAGGTGAGTGTAAAGAGGTAGAGGTGGGGGCCTTTTATAATAGAAGAGGAGGGGCACTCTTGGAATGTTATAAAATGTTACTTTATATTAAAATGAGATTCAGATTTTAAAGGTCGAAAATTGATATATTTCTAGAATAAGGTGATAAGTGTTAGATATATTCTCATCCAATAGGTCTTTGACTAGTGTATGCCTTAGATTTTACATTATCTTTTCCTTTATTTAAATCGTTAATTGATAAGGTAATCACTGCATCATCATGATGTCAAAAATAATTTAATTTATTTAATGTCTAAAAAATATAAGCAAAATACTATGATTTAGGAAATATTTTTATCTTTCTAATTACCATATATAGTTCAAGATATCATTTTTGTAGACAAAATTAAAAATGTCTAACTCGTGTGATACATTCTTTAGTGATATTATCCTTCATTTAAAAATAAAATGATAAAGTGTCACTTTCACCCAAAAGTGATTCCATGGGGTCACAATGTTTTGCACAAGGCATCCCATGGTAGTCCATGACATAAAAATTATAATTATGACACATTTTGGGGTCATTTGTTATTATTTTGAGATTATTTAATTATCCCTAACTAACCGATTACTAAATAATCAAGATAATTAATGATAATTACAGTCGTTACTATTCATAATGTCCAAAAAAAGAGTCTTGATTACATAATTTGGACCTTATGATTAAAAATATGGAATTAAATTTACCAAATTCCAAACAAAGAAATTGCAATAATTAATTTAAAAATAATTCACATTATCAAAACAAATAGCAGGTTTTTTCAAAACAATATCTATAAAAAGTTAGTCACTTGTTTATGGCGAATAGCAAAGTAAAAATAATTCTAATGAACACATTTGGATTAAATGGTAAAACTATATTCTAATTACACTTTAAGACCAAATAAAAAGATAATATATCCATATAATTAAATTAGATGAAAAAATAGTTTTGATGTAAAATGCAGTATTTTCACTGTTCATTAATAAATGAGCATTGTTAGAAAAATACCAAAACATTATCCAAAGTAAATTTCAATGTCCCAATCATAAAGAATATGTTTATTTTAAAAAATAGAGCTTATAAAATTTTCCAAAGTTATATTTTATAAAGATTCACCATAAAAAGGCGGTAAAACAATCTTTTAAAAATGTTAGAGTTTTTTTTCTTAAAATTGGATTTATTTGAATTTTAATCCTCTAACATTTATTGGATAAATGTAAAAATATTTAACAAACATATGTAATAATTTTGTAGTTATTTCTATTCATTCCCGCTATTACAATGGCTAGGAATTAAATATTATAATATTAATATATTATTAGTGTGCAACGTAAGATTTCAAAGAAACTCGTTGTTACATATTGGGTACGCCATTGAGGATAGAATTACCTTTAAAGTAATATTAACGTTTTATTCAAAAATTCTGATAAACATTAGAATTTAATATTATTTATTTATAATGGATGTTACAGAATGTGTTGGGTCTTCATCACTTTAGACCACCCTATGCCATGTTGGCTAGGTGGGGAGGGGTATTCCCCTAGGTCCTCTTATGTTTTTCTTTCTTTTCCCTTTCCCTTATGATTCTTCCTTTGTAATTTTCCCCTCTTTCAATAAAAAATTACATGTTAATGATGATGAGGAATAAAACAATTGTTTCGTTAGGTTATTTGATTTTTAAATTATCTAAAATTTAATATACATCTTAATGATATCATATTTTTATCTATTAAATCTTATTTAAACATTAAATACTCTTGTTTTCTCCAATTTCGTTTAATAATTATTATAATGATTTTATATTATAATCCACAATCCAACTAAAAAATTATATTGTTGATCCTGCCAAAATTTATAACATTATAAATCCCATTGGTTTGTGTCACTCAAAAAAAATTAGAACCTAAACAAATTTATTCATTTGTGATTGATTAATATGAATAATGTAATGAAATTTTAATCTAAATGCATAAAGAAATATGAGATTGGTAATTACAAAATGAAAAATCTCAGAGCAATAGAATTCTTACTCCATTCATCTTTTTAAAAAATTCATATGTTTTCAGGCTGCTAGGTTGTATAATGAAATATACCTCCACCTAGAGTGTCTTTTCTCAATTGAGAATAAAATTTATGGAATCTCGAAAACATAATATTTACAATTCATTCAAAATAACAAAATTCAAGCAAATAAGTTTGAATACAAATCCATATCAAGGTAGAAAAAAACTAAATTATATGTAGTTATACCTAGAATGTAATGGAATTATTTATCTATAATAAATATATAAATATTAAAAAACATATAAATTAATAATATAAAACTTTAAACTATAAATAAAGTATAAAATATAAATAAAATAAATGAATAGATCAAAATGTTGTTGATTAGATAAATAAAAAGGAATAATTAAGAAATAATAGAAAATTATAACCCCTTTTTAAAATTTCCAAACATTATGGACATTACATAATTTTGAATATAACATATTTTATAATTAATCTAATAATATCTTATTTATATTATTTATTCTAGGACACAATAATTTATTATTTACACCATTGATCGATGAAAAATACAAAACAAATTTAATGTTCTTTAAACGGTATCATTAAATAAGGTCCCCTATTAACCTCAAAAATTTTAAATTGATTACATATAAATAGATAATTATTATTAATATTGAAATATTATATATATTTTACATATTTATATGATAGATATAAAAAAATTTAATTCATTATATTATATTCAACTAAAGAATTTATTTAATGATACAAATGATTCTATAATGTTTTAGGTAAAAATGATTTAATAACCTTACTATGATTTACAACATGTATAAATAAAATTAATGTTAAAATTCTATTATTAACTTTAAATAATTTATATTAGTGGAATAAGAGTATATATTTCAAAACAGGGAATTTATTAACCATAAACATTTCATATTAAATTCATTAATTTAAACACGTTTATAAATTTCTCGAAAATTCATTAAAACATTTAATTATTTATTAAAAATATATAAATAATATAAATAATTTCATTAATAAAATAACTTTATAAATATTATAATTATTTATTTAACAAATCATCTTTCAATTTTTTTTAAATCAGACCCCTTTTAATTGAAATAACATCAAATTAGTTCTTTTTGATTGACTCATAATATACAATATAAAAAGTGTTATATTATTTCAGTACATTATAATTTATAAATTTTATTAAATTACCACTTTTCATTATTAAATAATGATTTTTTATCAGATAATAAACAATACTATGAATTTTGGTGCCATAATTTTTAATATTATAATTATTTTATTAATAATGTATTCATAGTAATAAAAATAAAAAATTGTTTCAATTTTTTATTAATTAATATATTTTATTATAAATAAAAATGTTCACCAAATATCATTTTCTATGATCTATAACCATTTAAAAATCCATAAAACATAAATAAATTACAAATTATATCTAAAACATTTATAGTTAATTAATTTATATAACACAGTTATAATTTTTTCCCAAAATTCCAAAATTGCTTTCCCATTATTTATATAAAATTAATAAATAATATAATCCCATTCAAAATTGAAAAATTCTGTTCATTAAAATAAGTACATTATTTATTTACATAGAAAAGCTATAATGATATAAACTTTTCATATTTGAAAGTGTAATAAATGAAATTTTTTTAATCCATGATCATTTGAGTTTTTACCATTTTAAAACTACTTTTATACAATTGAAAAAAAATAATAAAATATATACAAAAATATATAATTATTAAATATAAATATGCATTTTTATTTTTTATTTTTATATATTATTATATTCCAAAATTTGTAAAACCCATTATTTATTAAATAAAAAAATGAACACATATATTCATTAGATAATCCTCTACCAGATTCCACTAATCATGACATAGAATAAAAATTAAATTATATAAGATTTATTTTTTACATAATCAATGTCAAATTAATGAAGGAAGAAATTGTGTGAAACATGACATCTAAATTATGAACCTTTAATGAGTTTCATTATTATAGATCACTCATGTAAAAGACAAATTTCTTCTTTTTAGGGGATGACATCGGCCAAATGACACTTAATCATATTGAGAGGACTATTGATTTATGAATGAATTTTTGCATTTTTTTGGGGAAAATTATGATCACGAATAATGGACAGAGTATTTTGTGGATTGAAAAAAATTAGGCCATTATAATAGAAGGGATATCAACCATTTATATAGTTATACTCAATGATATTACTTAAATGAAACATTTTTCCTATATTTAATGGATCCGCAATAAATTAATTCGTAGTTAAATTAATTTCATTTAATAAAATTCAATTGGAATTAAATCAATTTTATTACTCATAATTGATTAATTTTTTGTAAACAGTTTTGAAAATTAATGATCTTAATTATTTTTACATTAGAGAATAATCAAAAAATACATGGGAAGATACATTAACAATTGATAATAATCACAATATTTAGAGGAGTTTTTGAATTTAAAGATTTCACAAAGGATTAAAGGATTTCTTATGCTTGATTATATAGGGAATGAGTTTAAGGTGGATGTTGGAGTATATTTTAGATTTTTATAGTAGTTGGAAGAATAAAAGATCAAAGAAACCATAACTCTGATATTTGTGGTGAATCTAGTAATAAATATGATTTCAATGAAGAAAATGACTATGATTAAATAAACAATAACTTTTTTAAAAAGATTGTTCAGAAGCCTCATTTAGTTTTAAAGAAAATAAACGATAAATTTTAACTAGGTATAGGGAGCCTCATTACATATCCCAAGGACCTAGTGGGTATGTAGTCCATTACATAGCCCGTAGGCCCAAATGTTTGGCCCAAGGACCATTTTTTAATAGTACTTCTATAGTACCCGCTTGCAATAGTACCACACAGTACCTTCCGCTGCTATAGTGTCCTGCCACTGCTATAGTATCATGCCACCACTATAGTTTCCTTCCACCACTATAGTGCATTCACCGCTAAAGTGCCACTCCAGCTGGAATACAACTACAATACCTACTCCCAATTGGGTTTGAACCCCTGTTTTTATGTAGGATTACATGGTGCTTTCCACTAATCCAAACCCCCACTTCAACATTAAAATTGATTGGTTAGTGTACTATCAAATCTGCTGAATAAATCATTATGGCTTATTGGTTTTAAATATTTGATAGACTAGAAAAATTAAACATATATTGTATTTTTTACTTCTTTAAAATAACAAGATCGAGAAAAGATTCTAAAGATCTACTGTTGTGGTGGTTATCTGGAGTTAATTTAAGTGGGAATATTGAACTATAAGAGTGGAATAATTGATGGTCAAATAATTCAATGAGATTATTCTAATAATTATTTAGATTCTTACTTACAAATAGATATATCATATCAAGTATCCTATTATTTTTTATTAAAAATCAAACATTTATTGATGATCTATACATGAGATACATATTCAGAATTAGAAATTGATGGAATTATTTATCACTTTATTATTTTTCTATATGAATTATCTATTATAAATTAATACATTTTCATTTGAAATTAATAGTTTCTCTTTAATAATGATCTTTTTCAATGTCTTTTTAGTATAGCACGATCATTATCAAATGTTCATATTTGAATCCATTATCTTTATTCATTTAATATTTGATATGTTACTCTCTTCTTCATTCATTTTCTTTTAAAAAAATACTCATGAACAAAAATAAGGATATGAGAAGAGAATACCATGTAAAAATTATTTTATAATTTCATAATTAATTAGTAAAATAAAAATAGGATGATCTTTTCATCATTTGTGGACCAAGAATTATTGATTTACATGATAGTACAATTTTAATAATGATTTCCCAATCGATTGATTTTCATTATTGTTTTGTATTTTTCACTTGATAAATAATTAATTTAAATTATTTATATATTAATTTACATATAGTTAGATATCTTGAAACTTCCGTTATTGTTTAGCTATTGATGTACCAAATTATATTAACATAAAATATATCTAACATTATATGGAAATTATGGTTTCAAAAAATCAATTCTCTACATCATCATTTTTTAACTAATTCATTTCAGTAAAATTGGTTTGATCCAACTCAATATTAAAGTTTTTAAACCACATTAGTTTTTTTAAAAATTTATATCCTATAAAATAATCATTTTCGTACACAATTCTTATTTAATTTGTTTAATTGTTTTTGATTACCATGCACTACTTTATTGAAACCCTGGGATATTCATGTTTTTAGAATTTACTATTCAAGTATTTGTAATATTTCATTCGAGAACAATATCACTAAAAATGGTATGACCCTTCATTATTGTAGTAAAGAGTATAAATTATATATATTAAATAATATCTTAACTGTTACTGAGTACTAAAATGATTTTTCAATTGGGAATCATTATTTGGGTGATAGGTTGTAATGAAAATACTTGTTTCAAGCAAGACAATGAAATATTGTATAGAATAATTTCTATACTATGCACTATTCTAATGTATAATTCTAGGGTTTGAAGATCCCTCATATGATGATATAAAAAATATAAAAAATATTATATCTTGAGTGGTGTCTTTTTTGGAAATAATGGATTAACATTGAAAAAGGATAGTAAATAAAAAATTTCAAGCTCCCTTTATATTTATAAAATGTGTTCTAACCTGGGTGTAGCGTCACCGTTGTCAATAAGGGTGATAAATTAAAAAGGGGTGGTGGGAGTAATAGAAAATTATGTAATTTATTTATTTATTTATTTTCCAAGATGCCAAACCCTCTATATATGAACTCAATTATGGTGTATTTAATCGGGATTCCCCTAAAAACCCAGAGAACTGGAAGATGGAGTGATCAGGTGGTGAGATCATTTGAATAATATTGTTGGATAGTGGATCAATGATCATAGTAATATGAGTATCATCATAATCAAATGAGATCATGGATCATTTAAGTGTTAACAACATGATAATACTCTTTATGAGTGAGAAATCCATACTCAATGTAGGGCATATGTTTTATAGTGGTTTAAACCAATTTTTTGTCCCCTATAAAACACAAATAAATATTCTTACTAATTTGACTCATAATGTTTCCATGATTTATGTGATTGGTATTATATTTTATGTTATGGAATTAAAGATAATTTTTAATAATTTATTAGTTCCTCATTCATCATTTTGAATAAAATGAATTATGTTCATCCTAATAAATTTAAGTGGTTCTTTTTACTTGATTGTTTTGTGAGTTCAAACCACATTTCTTAATTAGTTCATTATTGGTATTCTATTTTGATGTCATTTGAAGAATAAATTTTTGAAAATCATTGAAAAATTGAGCACTGTAGAAATGGTACATAAATGTGTCTTCACAATTTTGAAAAAATATAAGAAGAAGGTATAGAAATGTGTATGGGAATCTTGAGTTCAGATCAGTGACAAATAGTTTTTGGTTTCGAAATCCGTAGTTGTGCATTTCGATATGTGGGTTTTTTGGAGTAGAGGATGTGGCTGGAATGTAGCTGTAATCTTTGAAAAAGGTATGACCAACTAAGATCTAAAGCTATAGAAATAATATTATTTGAATAAGAGGAGACTAAAGTGATAGAAAAAATGATTTAATAAATAGTTATTATAAAATTATATTCACTACATGGCATGTTATTCAAATTACACAGGAATTTTAGACGAACCTATGTAGTGGCTAGGGTTTCTAGGAATAGATAAATATTAGACACTATGTGTTTGGCTCGCACACCATGTGACTATTTTATGTATATCATTATGTGAAAATGGAGTACACATCGATGTATACATGTTTGTGATAGAATTATTTTCATTGTATCATATTTCAAGTACACATTGGAGGATAATTCGACATTCATTGGGAGTATATTCTATGGAGGCCATATACCCCCACAAGTCTTGTACTGGGAATAAGATTTGTGCAACCTGGATGGTTCAATTTTTACTAAAAATACATGCTCAAAATACCATGTGTCCCCATACTATTTTTTGGAGGGGATCAAACCATTTATGGTCGGGTAAACTACATTTACTTTAGTGGGTACATGGGCTTGAAAAATGACACATATAGAATCGCTTACCGACCCTACATGTTATGTGAAATGACGTATATCAAATTTAATTCATAAAGTACTCATATATACCTACTATACCAATAATAAAAAAGAATACCTGAATTTGGTTTGTATAATAATATCTAGATAAAAAAACTCATGTGTCATACTAATCTCTACAAGTCGTGTATCTTATGTAACATGTGTATTTGGAAGATTTCATTACATAGAGGATAATGAGACACTGGTAGAACAATAAATATATTAATCTATTTTTTACTCAATGATTATGAAATAGACATTGAATTTGGTAGTTTGGGTACCAAAATGTCTTTAGTGTAGGTAATTTTCTATTTGATACATTCCTATAATCCATCCTTATAAGGGTATGGTGAGGCATTACATGCAGAGCATAGGATTTTGATCCCCTCAGTGGGATTTTTCTTAGGGGGGATTTTTGGAATCCCTTCATGAGTTATGGAGTGTGATTCTATATAATTATTTTATTTCAAATGTGTAGTTTAATGACTCAACATTTCCATGTTCCATGTTTATGAGATCCCCTATATTGAGGGTTAATATGGTAAAAGTTTATGGTGTTGAACATATACCTTGGAATGATTTCTTATCTATGAGTTGAGATATTTTAAATTCCAATAGGAAATTTTGTATGGAATGACCAATGATACGCATGTCTTAGATGACTATCTTCAATATTTTCTGACATGATAATTGAGACTTATCATATGAGTAACATATGGGCAACAAGGATTATAGAGTGAGCTATCACTGAATAGAATTTCCATTTTAAGGATCTAGTAGAATGATGTGATGAAAGTAAAACTTTTACATTGAGTCTTTTTGAATTTCTATATTATGTTCAATATGAAACAACATTGTGGTGATGATCTTACCACTCTCTTGATTTTTTAGGTTTGTTGATATTAGAATGTCTAAAAGGCTATTGTAACACTCCATAGTGTCTACCCCCACATGATGTTTCATATTCTTTTGATGTGATATTAAAATAGAGTCCAAGGTGGTACTGTGTTATGTTGGGGATTGTCATGAAATACTGGTGGTGTTTTGTACCTAGGGATTCTTTTTGGTAGCCATATATCTGTTGTTAATTGGTTGGGCTCATTACAGTTTTGTTGGGACTATATTTGGACCCTATTATATTTTATATATATGTTTCTTCTATGTTATAGGAGAGATTTCAAACATTGATTTGAAGTATGATATATTTAATTTAATACATTAATATTATGGTATGATTGTATTCTAACTCAATTCTAGTCACAATATGCTAACCAATTTTAGGAATCATTGTGCAGTAATATTCAGGATACTGATGACTAAGAGGGCCTTAGTGGGTTTCTTCATGATATAGTTGTATTAAAAAGATCAATATAGTACTAGATTAACATGATTGTATACCATTGACAATTATTTTTGGGAAACCGATAAATAATGATAATATATGTCTTGTGTTTGGATATTGGGCCACAAAATTCATTTTTGGGGTACTGACTAATATATCCATTCACCAGAAATCTGATAACCTATTTGTTGAATTGTCACATTTTGGAACTAACTGAAGGTAAAACATTGTCCAATACATCATATTTGAATGAGTTGTCATTTCTATTTTATTAAACGGTCCTCTCACTAGAAATGTTATTTCACCATGGAAAATCCTGACAAATTTCAACATGCCTCTATGATGGAAAAGACATTTGATTCAAAAAAAATTATTTTCAATGGCTAGTTGTGTGGTAAGGCCTTATACAGGGGAACCAATAATGAGTTGATTTATTGAGATATTATCTATGATGATATTCCACCTCTATAGTGGTTCATAGTACCACCTCGATTATTCTAGGTGGAACATCATCTACATTTTGAGAAGTTGATGGCTCTAGTCGAGTATAATGATCTTGCATATAGATTTAGAGAATTCAACACGATATATTAATAAATAATGAAAAGGTTTCATTATATTGAAAACCCTTATGTAATAGAGGATTAACATAAGATAGCGGAAAAAGGTATTTTGTCTTCTATGGACGGTGACTAAATTGACGGTTTCATCCACAATAGGTTTTTTAATTGAAAATAGTTGGTTCTAGTAGTACTAGAAGATGCAAAACCTATTCTATGTGCACCTTTGGAGTTTCAAATATAGAGATCAGATAGTTTATTTAGTGAGTGATACCCCCTTATCAATCGATATATCATAAAATATAATATTTTGTGTAATATTTTTTTAAAAAAAATTATTTGTTCAAAAATCATTTGTTACAGTCAAAAACAAATATATATAAACAAAAATATACCTTTAAAAAAATATTATTATATTTATCACATATCCATTTTTTTTAGTATGAAAAATACTTTCTAAATATTGAAAACTTATGGTCCATGCATTTATAAAATTAATATATTGTATATAAATTAATTATAAATGAAAATAAAAATCATTTTAAAATTGAAAATGTTTTCGGATAACACTATTTCTTTAAAAAATATAGTTATTATCCCAATACAATAAATTTAACTCGTTTGGTGAATAATTAAAAAGATATATATATATATAATATAAAATAGATTTTTTAAAATAATTATCTAATATTTCTATTTGAATGGGATAAAAAATCATGTTTTATAATTAATATTGTATTTTTTTAAAAGGATATTTTTTTGTATATATTGAACCTAAAAAAATTATTTTTACCACATATTGGTGTTTAGTAATATATTATATTTTAATTACATATAATTATTGGGATTAAATTTCTTATAGATATCCGTTTTATTTTTGTCTAATAAAAATAATAATTATGGTAAAATTTATGAAATATCTAAACAACAAATATTGTTAATTATGGTTAAAACTAATTGATAATGCTATAATTTTTAATCATATTTATTATTGGTTGAATTCTATTAACTACATATAACCTTATTCTTTAAATGTATTTTCTAATAGACAATTTTCCCTAAAAATGACATTCATATTCGAAACCAACAATGTCACAAATTGTCACTCTCATTGTTTTTAATATAATTTATGTATTCATAATGGAAAAAAATTGTTATGAAACCATCATGATAATTTTTTTGATTAATGAAATTATTTCCATGATTTATGAATAATTATAATTTTATGTTATTATACAATAAATTTAAAGTCATATAAAACACAGATATAGTATTTCACAATTTTAATAAAAAAATATAAAAATTTATTTAAAAAATTTAAATGTAATAAATTTTGATTGATTTATTGTGTTCTGAGATTTTTAATGAATATTAGATAACAAAGTTAATTTCAAGAATTATATTTGAGTTCCATAATATTATCTTCGGAGTATTTAGTTTCATTAAATAAATATTGTCAAAACTAAAGTTTATGATATTTTAGGAAAATATTATTTTAAAAAATTACTTAAATATCATAAATAAAATTTATATTAGGAAAAATGAAATATTAAATTGTCGAAAAATCAATTCCATTTTAATTTATATTCCATTGGTAACCATATCAATAATAAAATTATTTATTATGATTTAATCATTTATGAAATTCAGAGTGTGTCCTCTCCCTCCCTTATAAGAAGACACCCCATCATTATAATCTAAATAAAAAATTCATTAATAACCCTTCATTATACATTATAGATTTTTTATAGACATTATTATACACGATTTAGAGTGTCTTACCACCCTATAAGTCAAACCATATGTTCTTTAAGGAACTATCAAAAGCGGGTCTTCTTAAAGAGTGGTAAATGTCTTACCTGACCTATTACAAAATATTTCATATTTTACATCTTCTAAATATATGGTATTTATCATAAAATTACAAATTTATATAATTAATATTCTATATTTTTATTTTAATTAATATATTACGAAAATAAATTTATCAACCATTTTCCCAACAAATGGTATTTGAATGAATCTCTCTTATTTATGAATGGCTTACCATCCCCATGTTGTAGTACAATTCATTTTTCATCACCGTATTTCGTGGATGGTTATGATGATGGGTTTATATTTTTATAGGATATTTATTAAATAATTATTATTCTTTAATGGTTATATCATATATACCTTATTACCTTACAATCCAATATAAATTGATAATGTCACATTCCGTACGTGTGGAAAACTATCTCCATGAAGCGATGTTATCATTTTTGTTTTGTTTTCTATTTTAGATCAAGTGTAATGATGATAGGTATGAATAATCTAATGATTTATATGATATAATAATTATTATATAATTTTTAATTATTATTTATTCTTATTTAGTTTCATTTTATAAAAATGAAAACATTATTCATGCATACGTGCAGACTACAGTCTTCATGAACATTGCAATTATTGTTTTATCTCTTCCACTATGAATGAATCGAAAATAAATTTATATAATTAATATAAATTAAATAATAATAATTTATTTTATTATTTTATATAGTTATAATAAATATTAATTTACTATATTAGAGATTAGAATGATTTCAAATCAAGTAAAACTCAATATTATTGATTTTCATCACAGTTTTATTTCTATGGATCACATGCTATAATCAACACCTTGTTCTTTTATATATTTTATGAAAATTTTAAATTCATTTTTCTACTTTTTTTATGAATTTTATCTTGATTTAAATATCTATATATGGTTGTTTAATTCATAGTAATTATGATTTTTTTAATGTGGAATATTTTTTATGTCATAATATAATTTTTTTGGGATTGTTTATGATTAATTTTAGTTGATTATATATAATAATAAATTTCTCAGGAAACTTATTATTGTTATTATCTGGTCATTATTTATTTCAAATATATATTTTCCATTTAGTTTCCTTGAATTATAAACTCAGAATACAATATTTTTATGATGAAAATTGACATTATTTCCCCACTTTAAAAAACCATTTTCTACCATATTCACATTTTAAAAAAATGTCATAAAAAGGTTTTTAATATATTTCTATGATTTTCTCAATTAATTTTTCATTTTATTAATTTTTCTAAAATGGTTCAAATGTAATCTTATGGAAATTTGTTAATGAGATTCATTATTACTTATTTTTAAAATTATAAAAGAAATTATTCACATTATATTTTATAGAATGCATAGAATTTCAATTTATCATGACCAATTAATTTATAAAATGGTTCATTATAAATTTACAATGATATTTTAAAAGAATTATTTACCATAAATTTTTTGAAATTAAAATTTTTAAATATTTCATATGAATATTTAAATATTACTTTACTCATGAATTATTCTATGTGATATTTCAAAATAATTTACCATTTTAAATGGATTTCATTGATTTTAATTAAGAACTATTGGTGTAAATATCCACGGATACTTCCCTATTTATTCTGTGGATATTTTTTGTTTATTATTATAGGTAGTTTAAAAATCCTATTACATTTCCCATAGGTTATATTTTTATGAAATGATTAAATGTTTATGAAATTCCTTTTTTACAATAGGTTATGCTTTGGTGAAATGTTTAAGAAACCCATTACATTTTTTGTGTTTTTATTTGAATAATATTCTATGAATCATGTTGAACTGATTGTTTTTAATTTCATTATGTGATTGTTGAGACCTGTATCTTCATACATTGAATTTATTAATGATTTATGTAATATTAGATTGATGTGTATATGGAATTTTATCTCAATCCCAATAGACGATACCTTATATTTTATCCAAATCATGATCTAGGTAAACATGTGGATATCCCAATACAACCATGTTGTGATTATCTTGGTGGGTATCCTAGATATATTGTTTTAAAGGTTTATTTATATTCCACAATTACATGTCTTATGGAAATTTTATTCTCCCATGGTTCATGTTATTTTATTCCTTTATGAATCATATATTCTGTACTAATAATCATTTTTTCAAGAATCAAGATTATAATTTATGATATTAAATGAATGTGTTTCAATTATTAATAACATTTCTTACTACCAATTTTTATGTGATCATTGTGATCTCCTCTATTTATGATTATTGAGAATTTCATCTCACCCTTACCGATCATTCATTTTCTAAGTTTATGAAATTAGGTACTAAGTATGATATTATATAGAATGGTTGTAGTTATGAAAAACTAAATGAGATATAACTCAGTTGACTTATGAAATTTTTTTTATCAATCCATGTTTCCAAAGGCACAAGAAATTTATTATTCCAGTCTGGATTACAATGTTATGAAAATAATAATGATATAATAGTATGTGATATCCATCTATGAAAAATATGGGCCAATAATGTCAGTATAAAATAAAAGTTTACATTACATTTGGAAACTAAGATGAAAAATCATTAGTGAGATCCCTAGGGAGAAGACTTATTAGTGTATAAAATAATAAATTTTTTAGGAAATGAGCAAGATTGACTATTACTAAATATTGGGTCCCATCAATTTAAAATATGGGTTCATGATTTAGATTTAAATAAATTTATTGTTATTATAATTTAATAATCCTTTAAATTTAATATTTCAGAAAATATGGATTTTTGTTTTAGTTTTTGGATAAAATGAATGTCACGACCCGTCCTCGGGGCCCGTGCCGTGACTACCCCAAGCCCGCCTTCCATAGGCCAGGGGCTGGCGACTAGCACCAAGGCGTAAAATCCCAGTAAACGGGGAAGGCATTGCCTTTATAAGTAACAACCACACAGAGTCAGCAAGCGGAAAGTAAAGTGCAGAAAGGTAAAGGGGCCGGAAATACAAGCCCAACTGTAAAGTACAACTGAAAAGTAAAGTACAGCAACTGAAGAAAAGACGGCGGCCTCGTGTCGTCCACTGGCAATCCCACCTGAAGGGTGGGTACAGATAGCCTCCAAGCTCCTCGGGCCCCACGTCCGCTCTGAGCACGTCCCGTCCAGTGGTCCACCTCCAGGTACCGTCCTGCTCCACGCCCCAACCGCGATCAGCGCTGTCCGTCGTCTGCAACCAACACCACGAAGTGCGGGCATAGCCCGTGCAGGGGTGAGTACAACTACTCAGTAAGGACCCCGAGACCCCCGAAGGTCTCCCGAAATCCACAAAGGATATAGCACAAAAGAAAGATGCAATCACGAAGTAACATCTGACTCGACTTAGGTATATGCCCATACATATACCTAAGTCCCCAATTCTAGCTCTGCTCACGAGCTCAAGAACAACTCAATCCACAAAGGAAAGCAAGACTCAAATTCACAAGGAGAGTAAACAGTAAATCCACAAAGGATGGTTCAACACAATCCACAAAGGAGAGTAAACAGTAAATCCACAAAGGATGGTTCAACACAATCCACAAAGGAGAGTAAACAGTAAATCCACAAAGGATGGTTCAACACAATCCACAAAGGAGAGTAAACAGTAAATCCACAAAGGAGAGTAACATAAGATTCAGCTCAACCAGGTATACTTTTTCAGATGACGTCAAAGACGATCACTGATCCGTCTCAGTCGTCGGACCCACGAAGGATCGATAGGTACTAACCCCCGCAAAAAGACCCACGTAGGATCGGGCTCACACAGAACCTGTAGGCAGTGGCTCACACAGAACCAGTAGTAAGGACCCACGTAGGATCGGGCTCACACAGAACCTGTAGGCACTGATCCACATGGGATCGCTGAGTGCAGTAGTCGACGCAGTCCACTGAGGATCTCTGCACAGTCGTCGCCGCAGTCCACGAAGGATCTCTGCTCTGCCGTCGTCGCAGTCCACAGAGGATCTCTGCTCTGCCGTCGTCGCAGTCCACGGAGGATCTCTGCTCTGCCGTCGAGGTCACAGCCAGCGCTAGGGTTCCCGCACGTAGCGAGCTCGTTTAGGAGGGTCCGCTCCACGAGCCGAGGGGCTGATACATCAACTGACACGTAGTCCGAAGTTGATGTATCCAAAAGTTCCGTATCGACAACAGGATCTCAACGCGACAGACGGCGCGTCAATCGGACGCCCGGTCTGAGAGTTATTGGCATTTTCGTCCCAGGGGCCCGGTTGGTTTTTAGGGCAAAACCAACCCGACCGTACTCCGCCTGTATCCGATCCTCGGGCGGAGTATGCCAAAAGTTCCGTCTCACTTAGAGGAAACCACCACAGCTGACGGTACGTCGTTCGGACGTCCGTAGCTCAAGTTATGAGCGTTTCCGCTCCGAGGGCCCGGTTGGCTTCGTGTACGAACCAACCCGGCCGAACCCAAAGTCTTCCGAAACCTTGAGTATAATATACCGAAACGACCGTCTCGATCCAAGGATCGCGTAGCCGCTGACGGTTCGTCAATCGGAGGTCCCAGGCCCAAGTTATGGGCGAAAGACCGAAGAGGGCCCGAAACGGGGGTACTGGGCCCGGGGCGACCCGGCCCGAACCCCCCCCCGGGGTCGGCCGAACCGGGTCGGCCCGAACCGGGTCGGCCCGACCCGGCCCGAACCGGCTCGGCCGGGTCCGGTCCGGCCTGGGCGCGGCCCGGCCGACCGGACCGGCTCGGCTTCGGCCGAGCGGCCGAAGCGCTGCCGCCGCGGGTCAAACCCGCGGCTTTGGAGAAAACGCGGCCCGCGCGGGCCGCGTGCTGGAAGGCCGGACCGCGGACGCGGTCCGGCGGCTCGCCGCCGCCGCGGCTCGGCCGCGGCGGACTCCTCCGGCGGCGCGCCGGGCGCCGCCGCCCCCGGTCGCCGGCGCCGCCGCGCCGGCGACCCGCGCCGCCGCCTCCTTCCGCGGGCCGCCGGAGATGCTCCGGTGGCCCGATTTGCCTCCCGTCTGCGCCGTTGTTCCTCCCGGGATGCGTCCTCCACTGCGGAATCAACATATGGCCCTTGCGTCGCGCTTTTGCCGTCGCTCGCCAAATCCGCACACAAAGGAAGATCGACGGAGGGTTGCCGGGTCTTGTTCGTTAGACCCGCACCCTCCGCGTTAGTCATAATCAACGGGAGAAACAGGAAGAAGCCAATCAACAATTTTAAATAAATTAAAATTGTTTCGTGATCGGGTTCTATATTTCAAAAGAATAAACACGGGATTTTAAAAAGAATTCCAACATCCCTTACCTTGTCGTTGCCGAACGGGGGATCGTCGCGGGATTTGCTCGTCGCGGAAGATGGAGATCGCCGCGTCGTCGCGGAATCGCTCGTCGCGTCGCCAATCTCCGGATCAAGATCAACGGATTTAATTAGTTTAAATCCGTTGATATTGAAATTAAAAAGGGAGAAGAAAAAGATCTGATTCTCACCTTTGTTGCCGAACGAGGGTCGGCCGCGGAAGAAAGACGTCGCCGAAGAACGTCGCGGGTAGATCTCGTCGACGTCGCAGATCTTGGTGTGCGTCGTCGAATTCCGTTCGCCGGAGTTCTTCGCGTTCTTCGCGTTCTTCGCGTTCTTCGCGTTCTTCGCGTTCTTCGCGGAGAGGGTGGAGGAACGAAGATTCTCTCAAATCCTTTCCAAGGATTTTTATGTTGGTCTTATTTTATAAACATGCCAACACGAAACCGGTTAAGAAACGATCCATCAATTCGTTGAATTAATTCAACGAAAGAAACGACCCATTTAATTCACGAAGAAACAGTCCATTTAATTCACGAAATAAACCGCCCAATTAAATGGTCTGTTAAGAATTAAAGAAAACGCGTTGGTTGACTTTTCAGTTACTTTGACGGGTTTTCGCGGGTGCGTTACTTAGCGAAAGAAACGGCGGGGCTCGTGCGGGTCCCACCGCACAAATATCCTACCAAAGGGGGTAGGATATTTCTGGATAGCATCCTATCCAGTTCAACTCAGTTCAAGCCGTCTTTAAGTGACTTCAAGTGGCTTCCAAGCAGCTTAAGTGAAATAAAATAAAGTTGTCGCACAAACTTTATTTTATTTCTGACTTAAAGCCGCAAAATTTAAAAACCACGTCTGAGCAAACGCAACTCCGGAAGAGGCGTTTCTAAGCAAATACCGGCGCTGCGATTTCATCGGTGCCCTCAGAATTCGATTCCGGGCACCGGTTCAAAAGATAGAAAAACCCGCTCGTCCGTTCACTGAACGTACCCGAGCCAAACTTCGGAAATTGATTCCGGGCACACCGGGCCTCGGAATCAGGTGCCGTCTGAAGCTGCGTTCTTGTAAAATTCCAAAGAAAATTAAGAAAAAAATTTCCTTGAAATTTGTGGGTCTTTACATTACTCCCACCTCAGGGCTTTACGTCCCCGTAAAGATACATCAAAACTAGGGGAACAAATGGGGGTACTGAACACGCATCTGAGCCTCCCGCTCCCAAGTGCTCTCCTGGAGGTTCCCGTGCTGCCATCTGACGCGCACAAGAGGAATCGACCGCCCACGTAGGACCCGCTCCTGTCGATCCTCGATCTCCACTGGAACCTCCGCAAAAGTCGCCCCATCGTCCACGTCCAGCTCCCCAAAGTCGATGATGTGCGTCGGGTCGTGCACGTATCTCCTCAGCTGAGACACGTGGAAGACGCCGTGCACCCGGTGCAACTGAGGTGGTAGAGCCAGGCGATAAGCCACCTCTCCTATCCTGCTGAGGACCTGGAAAGGCCCGATGAAGCGGGGAGACAGCTTGCCGCCTCGGCCAAATCTCCGTAAACCACGTCGAGGTGAGACACGCAAAAAGACGTGGTCGCCATCCTCGAACTCTAGTGGCCTCCGCCTCCTGTCAGCATATGACTTCTGCCGGCTCTGAGCTGTCCTCATCCTCTCCTGGATGATCTGGACCTTCTCTGTCGTGGCTCGGACCATCTCTGGTCCCACGAGTGCTGACTCCCCAGGGTCTGTCCAGCACAACGGTGATCTGCAGGGTCTGCCGTACAACGCCTCGTATGGTGCCATCCCGATGGTGGAGTGGTAGCTGTTGTTGTACGCAAACTCCACCAAGGGTAGGTGGTCCTCCCAGCTGCGACCAAAGTCGAGAACACATGCACGGAGCATGTCCTCGAGTGTCTGTAAGGTCCTCTCCGTCTGTCCATCCGTCTGAGGGTGGAAGGCTGTGCTCAGATGGAGCCGCGTCCCGAACGCCTCCTGCAACCCCTTCCAAAGCCTGGAAGCGAAACGAGCATCTCGATCGGAGACGATAGACGATGGCACACCGTGAAGCCGTACGATCTCCTGGACGTAAAGACGTCCCAAGCTCTCTACTGAGCCCTGCTCTCTGATGGGTAAGAAGTGTGCCGACTTGGTGAGTCGGTCGACAATCACCCAAATGGAGTCGTGACCTCTGGAAGTGCGTGGAAGTCCAGTCACGAAGTCCATAGATATGCCGTCCCACTTCCACTCCGGGACCTCCAAGGGCTGTACCAAACCTGCTGGTACCTGGTGCTCTGCCTTCACCTGCTGGCAGGTGAGGCATCGTGAAACGAACTCTGCCACAGCTTTCTTCATACCCGGCCACCAGTGCTGTCGCCTGAGATCCTGGTACATCTTCGCCACTCCGGGATGTACCGCCAAGGGAGAAGTGTGAAACTCTCTCAGCACCTCCTCTCGTAAAGCGACTGGTACGAAGGTACGTCCTCTGAAAAGGATGTCGTGCTCTGCTCCAAGGGAGAAACCATCAGGCGCCTGACCTGAGGATATCAGTGCACGCCGGGTCTCACAGTCAGCGTCCCCACGCTGAGCCTCTCTGACCCGCTGTAGAAGTGGAGGAGAGACTGTGAGAGACTGAAGAAAGGCTGTTCCGTCTCTATCCACGAAGGATATCTGCAAGGAGGCTAGCTGCTCCGTCGCCTCCTCAAGCAGCTGAATGCCCGTCCTCCTGCTGAGGGCATCGGCTACCACGTTCCCCTTCCCAGGAGTATAGACTATCTCAAAGTCATAGTCCTGGAGGAACTCAAGCCATCTCCGCTGTCTCAGGTTCAGGTCCTTCTGAGAGAAGATATACCTGAGACTCTGGTGGTCAGAAAAGACTGTGAAGCGCTCGCCCATCAGATAGTGCCGCCAAGTCTTCAGAGCGAAGACCACTGCTGCTAACTCCAGGTCATGAGTGGCGTAGTTCTGCTCATGCGCCCTCAACTGACGTGATCCGTAGGCGATCACGGCCCGCTCCTGCATCAGGACGCACCCGAGTCCAGTCCCTGATGCATCGCAGTAAACTACGTACCCAACTCCCTCCTCAGGCAACCTCAAGATAGGTGCGCTGGTCAATCTCTGTCTCAGCTCCTGGAAGCTCTGCTGACATCTGTCTGACCACACGAAGGGTTTCCCCTTCTTCGTCAAGGCTGAGAGTGGTGCCGCAACTCTGGAGAAGTTCGGCACAAATCTCCGATAGTATCCCGCTAGGCCCAAGAAGCTCCGCACCTCAGTCACGCTCCTGGGTGGCTCCCAAGCTAGCACTGCCTCGATCTTCGCGGGATCCACTGCAACTCCCGCCTCAGAAATGACGTGCCCCAAGAAATGGACCTCACGTAACCAGAACTGGCATTTTGAGAGCTTGCCATAAAGCTGGTGCTCTCGGAGTGTGTCTAGCACAACTCGCAGGTGGTAGGCATGCTCCTCCTCAGTCGTCGAGTATACCAAAATGTCGTCAATGAAGACAACGACAAATCGGTCGAGGTATGGCTGGAAGATCCTGTTCATGAGGCTCATGAACACCGCTGGAGCATTGGTTACGCCGAACGGCATAACCAAGAACTCATAATGGCCATACCGACACCTGAAGGCCGTCTTCTGCACGTCCTCGTCTCGAACTCTGAGCTGATGATAGCCTGACCGGAGGTCTATCTTCGAGAACCACCGCGCTCCCTTGAGCTGATCGAAGAGGTCATCAATCCGTGGCAGCGGATACTTATTCCTCACTGTCACCTGGTTCAGGCGACGATAGTCGACACATAGTCGTAAGCTCCCGTCCGCCTTCTTGGCGAACAAAATCGGGGAAGCCCAGGGTGAAACACTGGGTCGGATAAACCCCTTGCTCTGCAAGTCCTCTAACTGTACCCGCAGCTCTCGAAGCTCGGCGGGGGCCATCCGATATGCTGGAGTAGATATCGGGGCTGTCCCGGGGTACAAGTCGATGTAAAAGTCTACCTCTCTACGAGGAGGTAGCCCTGGAACGTCGTCGGGAAAGACGTCCACGTACTGGTCCACCACTGCAGGAAAAGCCGGACTCCGCACGTCCACTGCTCCTAGGATGAGGCTAGCCAACTGATGTGAGATGGGCTGCACTCTCCTCCGCGGAAGTCCATCCTGTGCTGCAAAGGTTCCCTTCTCGCCGGTGAAGGTAAACCTGCTCCCGTCGGTACGAACACATCGTACCTTGCGCCTAAAACAGTCGATCTGGGCATGAACCGTGGATAGCCAATCCATGCCCAAGATGACGTCGTAAGGCCTCGACGCCGCTACAAGGAGATCCCAGCCGAAGCTCTCGCCTCCTAGAGTAAGCTCACACTGCCGGCACCAGTGCGTAATCGTCGAGTCTGCTCCCGTAGGAGTCTCTAGCCGTAAGGATCGAGCCAACGGCTCAGTCGGAATCTCCGAGCTCCGAACAAGGGCAGAGGCTATGAAAGAGTGACTCGCTCCTGTGTCTATAAGTACTGCAGCAAGGGTGGAATAGACACAGATCGTACCTCGAATCATCTCTGGCATGTCGGGGTCGTAGGCCTCCACTGCCTGGAGCTGGGCCTGTCCCTGCCCGCCGGCTCCCTGTGGTCGAGGTGGCCCTCCTGGTGGTGGTGGGGGTAG
The DNA here is from genome assembly GCA_963277665.1 of Viscum album. NCBI lineage: Eukaryota > Viridiplantae > Streptophyta > Magnoliopsida > Santalales > Viscaceae > Viscum > Viscum album. Next base: position 70,070,707 of record OY728126.1, read on the forward strand.
AGCCTGAAAGCGTCGCCCACCACCCGCTGCTCGGCCAGCTCCTCGGCCTCGTCCGCCTCCTCCCTGCGGACCGCCACGGTCGACCCTCTGCCTCTGCCTGGGTGGCCCCTCCACCGTCTGCTGCTCCTCTGATCGGCGAGTCGGGCAGTCACGAGCCATGTGACCCTGCCCGCCGCAAGAGTAGCACAGCCTGCCTCTCGAAAGGCTGGCACTCCGCTGTGTGCCTCGTACTGCTGAGCCGGTGTCCTGAGGCCGTCTGCGTGGGGGTCTGGTCTGCCTGGACCCGTGAGTCATCCGTCGGCTACCTGCTGCCGAAGACTCAGCTACCTGCCGCCCTGCGCTAGGTCTCGCCACTGAAGAAGGCTCTGCCAGGAAGCTCTCGATCAGGAGGGCTCGCTCCAGTACTCCCGCCTGGGTCGGAATGCTGAGGGAGATCAGCGACGCCCGAATCTCCTGTCGCAAGCCCTGCTCGAAGGTCCGGGCCCGGAAGAAGGGGTCCCGTACCATGTCGGTCGAGTAGCGAGATAGGTCCGTGAACCTCGCCGCGTACTGAGCGACCGTCATGCTGCCCTGGCGCAGCTGGAGAAGCTCCTGGATGCGCACCGCTCGGAGGGTGGCCGGGACGAACTCAGAGCGGAAGAGGCTCTCAAAGTCCGTCCAGAGCAGGGATGCCTCATCGTGAACCTGGAGCATCAGGCTCCACCATCGTCCTGCCGCCGCCTGCAGGAGGCTCGCTGCGAGGATCACCATGAGATCCGCTGGTGTCCTCACTAGCCTGAAGATCCGTACCACCGCCTCTAGCCAGTCCTCGGCGGCCTGGGGGTCCGCCTCACCGCGAAACCTGGGCGGTCGCTGGCTCTGAAACTCGTGCAGTGCCCTGAGGCGACGTGCATCGTCGGCGTCTGGTACTGGAAGCATCGGTGGCTCGGCGGGTAAGGCTACCGCCGGTGCCACTGCTGGCAAAGGGCCCTGCACCGAGGCCTCGTCGCTCGGTGGGCTGCCGTCGCGCCCTACACTCGGAACCCTAGCTGGCTGTCGTCGCGGGGCCATCTTGAAAAGGAGAACAAGAGCACCACAGTCAGAACAGTATACCTGGTGAGCTGGCACAAGTAATCACAAGGAAAACTTGAGACTTTCATAAAGCAGATCAGTATACCCGGTGAGCTGACATAAGTAATCACAAAGAAAACTTGAAACACACACGCAATCAATGTTTTCATGCATTAAGTCGGAAATCAGGAGTCAGGGTCCTGGTGTACGGATACGTCGGCCGCCGCACCAACACTGGGCTCCCTGAACTGATAACCACACTCAATACACTAAACACTATTGCTTCACATAGAAAGAAAGGACGATCAGAGTCTGCGGTAGAACCGACCGCCTCTGATACCAATTTGTCACGACCCGTCCTCGGGGCCCGTGCCGTGACTACCCCAAGCCCGCCTTCCATAGGCCAGGGGCTGGCGACTAGCACCAAGGCGTAAAATCCCAGTAAACGGGGAAGGCATTGCCTTTATAAGTAACAACCACACAGAGTCAGCAAGCGGAAAGTAAAGTGCAGAAAGGTAAAGGGGCCGGAAATACAAGCCCAACTGTAAAGTACAACTGAAAAGTAAAGTACAGCAACTGAAGAAAAGACGGCGGCCTCGTGTCGTCCACTGGCAATCCCACCTGAAGGGTGGGTACAGATAGCCTCCAAGCTCCTCGGGCCCCACGTCCGCTCTGAGCACGTCCCGTCCAGTGGTCCACCTCCAGGTACCGTCCTGCTCCACGCCCCAACCGCGATCAGCGCTGTCCGTCGTCTGCAACCAACACCACGAAGTGCGGGCATAGCCCGTGCAGGGGTGAGTACAACTACTCAGTAAGGACCCCGAGACCCCCGAAGGTCTCCCGAAATCCACAAAGGATATAGCACAAAAGAAAGATGCAATCACGAAGTAACATCTGACTCGACTTAGGTATATGCCCATACATATACCTAAGTCCCCAATTCTAGCTCTGCTCACGAGCTCAAGAACAACTCAATCCACAAAGGAAAGCAAGACTCAAATTCACAAGGAGAGTAAACAGTAAATCCACAAAGGATGGTTCAACACAATCCACAAAGGAGAGTAAACAGTAAATCCACAAAGGATGGTTCAACACAATCCACAAAGGAGAGTAAACAGTAAATCCACAAAGGATGGTTCAACACAATCCACAAAGGAGAGTAAACAGTAAATCCACAAAGGAGAGTAACATAAGATTCAGCTCAACCAGGTATACTTTTTCAGATGACGTCAAAGACGATCACTGATCCGTCTCAGTCGTCGGACCCACGAAGGATCGATAGGTACTAACCCCCGCAAAAAGACCCACGTAGGATCGGGCTCACACAGAACCTGTAGGCAGTGGCTCACACAGAACCAGTAGTAAGGACCCACGTAGGATCGGGCTCACACAGAACCTGTAGGCACTGATCCACATGGGATCGCTGAGTGCAGTAGTCGACGCAGTCCACTGAGGATCTCTGCACAGTCGTCGCCGCAGTCCACGAAGGATCTCTGCTCTGCCGTCGTCGCAGTCCACGGAGGATCTCTGCTCTGCCGTCGTCGCAGTCCACGGAGGATCTCTGCTCTGCCGTCGAGGTCACAGCCAGCGCTAGGGTTCCCGCACGTAGCGAGCTCGTTTAGGAGGGTCCGCTCCACGAGCCGAGGGGCTGATACATCAACTGACACGTAGTCCGAAGTTGATGTATCCAAAAGTTCCGTATCGACAACAGGATCTCAACGCGACAGACGGCGCGTCAATCGGACGCCCGGTCTGAGAGTTATTGGCATTTTCGTCCCAGGGGCCCGGTTGGTTTTTAGGGCAAAACCAACCCGACCGTACTCCGCCTGTATCCGATCCTCGGGCGGAGTATGCCAAAAGTTCCGTCTCACTTAGAGGAAACCACCACAGCTGACGGTACGTCGTTCGGACGTCCGTAGCTCAAGTTATGAGCGTTTCCGCTCCGAGGGCCCGGTTGGCTTCGTGTACGAACCAACCCGGCCGAACCCAAAGTCTTCCGAAACCTTGAGTATAATATACCGAAACGACCGTCTCGATCCAAGGATCGCGTAGCCGCTGACGGTTCGTCAATCGGAGGTCCCAGGCCCAAGTTATGGGCGAAAGACCGAAGAGGGCCCGAAACGGGGGTACTGGGCCCGGGGCGACCCGGCCCGAACCCCCCCCCGGGGTCGGCCGAACCGGGTCGGCCCGAACCGGGTCGGCCCGACCCGGCCCGAACCGGCTCGGCCGGGTCCGGTCCGGCCTGGGCGCGGCCCGGCCGACCGGACCGGCTCGGCTTCGGCCGAGCGGCCGAAGCGCTGCCGCCGCGGGTCAAACCCGCGGCTTTGGAGAAAACGCGGCCCGCGCGGGCCGCGTGCTGGAAGGCCGGACCGCGGACGCGGTCCGGCGGCTCGCCGCCGCCGCGGCTCGGCCGCGGCGGACTCCTCCGGCGGCGCGCCGGGCGCCGCCGCCCCCGGTCGCCGGCGCCGCCGCGCCGGCGACCCGCGCCGCCGCCTCCTTCCGCGGGCCGCCGGAGATGCTCCGGTGGCCCGATTTGCCTCCCGTCTGCGCCGTTGTTCCTCCCGGGATGCGTCCTCCACTGCGGAATCAACATATGGCCCTTGCGTCGCGCTTTTGCCGTCGCTCGCCAAATCCGCACACAAAGGAAGATCGACGGAGGGTTGCCGGGTCTTGTTCGTTAGACCCGCACCCTCCGCGTTAGTCATAATCAACGGGAGAAACAGGAAGAAGCCAATCAACAATTTTAAATAAATTAAAATTGTTTCGTGATCGGGTTCTATATTTCAAAAGAATAAACACGGGATTTTAAAAAGAATTCCAACATCCCTTACCTTGTCGTTGCCGAACGGGGGATCGTCGCGGGATTTGCTCGTCGCGGAAGATGGAGATCGCCGCGTCGTCGCGGAATCGCTCGTCGCGTCGCCAATCTCCGGATCAAGATCAACGGATTTAATTAGTTTAAATCCGTTGATATTGAAATTAAAAAGGGAGAAGAAAAAGATCTGATTCTCACCTTTGTTGCCGAACGAGGGTCGGCCGCGGAAGAAAGACGTCGCCGAAGAACGTCGCGGGTAGATCTCGTCGACGTCGCAGATCTTGGTGTGCGTCGTCGAATTCCGTTCGCCGGAGTTCTTCGCGTTCTTCGCGTTCTTCGCGTTCTTCGCGTTCTTCGCGTTCTTCGCGGAGAGGGTGGAGGAACGAAGATTCTCTCAAATCCTTTCCAAGGATTTTTATGTTGGTCTTATTTTATAAACATGCCAACACGAAACCGGTTAAGAAACGATCCATCAATTCGTTGAATTAATTCAACGAAAGAAACGACCCATTTAATTCACGAAGAAACAGTCCATTTAATTCACGAAATAAACCGCCCAATTAAATGGTCTGTTAAGAATTAAAGAAAACGCGTCGGTTGACTTTTCAGTTACTTTGACGGGTTTTCGCGGGTGCGTTACTTAGCGAAAGAAACGGCGGGGCTCGTGCGGGTCCCACCGCACAAATATCCTACCAAAGGGGGTAGGATATTTCTGGATAGCATCCTATCCAGTTCAACTCAGTTCAAGCCGTCTTTAAGTGACTTCAAGTGGCTTCCAAGCAGCTTAAGTGAAATAAAATAAAGTTGTCGCACAAACTTTATTTTATTTCTGACTTAAAGCCGCAAAATTTAAAAACCACGTCTGAGCAAACGCAACTCCGGAAGAGGCGTTTCTAAGCAAATACCGGCGCTGCGATTTCATCGGTGCCCTCAGAATTCGATTCCGGGCACCGGTTCAAAAGATAGAAAAACCCGCTCGTCCGTTCACTGAACGTACCCGAGCCAAACTTCGGAAATTGATTCCGGGCACACCGGGCCTCGGAATCAGGTGCCGTCTGAAGCTGCGTTCTTGTAAAATTCCAAATAAAATTAAGAAAAAAATTTCCTTGAAATTTGCGGGTCTTTACAATGAAAATAAACTCTATTAACGATACATTCAATGAATAATAATCTAATTTTACTCATGATAAATTAAATGTTATGGGATTAAATATCCAACCTCTCACTACTATATTATCACAATATTCGCAAGATATAAATGACAGCATGCTTTGCAATTTGAAAAGGATGGAAATAAATTCTGTTAAATCCTAATTGAGTCATATTCATCTTTTTTATTATATTTCCATTAATACAAATATTATAGAGAAATGGACCAATAACATTGAAAATTTATTTTCCACTATCTAGTGTTTGGGTCTTGAAAAATTTATTTCTATTTTTTATAATATGGATCATGAATTAAATGAATAATGTAATCTTATCAAGAATAAGAGGTAACATGATGTCATTGACTGCAAATAGTATCACAAATTTATAACATTATATACATATTTTTAATTTCTAAATAATTTTTTTTAAATAAATAGGGATGTAATTTATTGAGTTATAGAAAAATGACAAGGAATCTATTGAAAACTATGTGGAATATTTTTCAACAATATTTTTCGTAAACTTTTAGAATTATCATCCAACCAATTAGTAATTATTATTATTATTTTTTTTGTTTTAGAATAATGTTTTCAAATGGAACTATCAATAATGGAATTATATATAAATGAAAAATCTATTTGAAGTCAGTGGATAACATAATTTATTTTGATTATTGTTTGAATTTTAAATTTGGTAAAGATGTGTTTTTGCTGTTCAAGGCATAGAGATTCATGGTTATTTTTAATTTTTAATTTTTTAATTGATGGGGATTAATTTATAACTTAATAATTGGATATTTTTTATAGGTAATCCATGGATTTGGTCTGATGGTTCACTATTCATGATGACATGGTGTTTTTTATTTTGAATTTTTCATTTGAATGGATGAATTATGTTTCCATGTAATTATTTTGAATTCTTAATGGAGGTTGAATGTTTTTATTTACCTCTATGTGCTGTTTCCACTCATACAAAATGTGTATTTTTATAAATAAAAAAATATCAATGTTATTGGTTTTAATATAAAAAATTTTCATATAATTTAATGGAAATTTTAAAAAAAATGAAGATAATATGTTTATACATCATTTATTCTAGAATTGTGGGATAGAACATGAACTAAATTTTCTAAATGAGACTATTTTTTTTTGTGTAGAAAAAACATCCATCTATGGAAGGAACAAAATATTTATTTGTATAGGTTATCTAATGGTGTGTTTAAATATAAATCCGTGTGTAATGGACCAACCATAATCAATTGTTTCAAATTATTAAAGTCTGGTATTTTTTCTCTCTAGTTCCCAAAATAAAATGATAATGATGATGATGATCACAAAACCCACTCATGTTCAGATAAAAAATAAAATCACTAATGATCAGCATATCAAATTAATGTTGTGATGATGACTTAGTAAATAGTATAGTTATCATCTACTCTAGAATGGATAATTATTTATTTTATTCTATATTTACAAAGACTTTTATATATAATGAATTACGAATGTGTATTACTATACCAACTCAATGATTAGATGTTGAACTAGCAGTGAACACCCATAATTTTAAAATTATACATATAATGTCTATGTCCTTTATTTAGTAAGTGTTTCTAGGTATATGCTTCCTAATAATCACATTATCGTCCTTGTAGTTGATTTCAAATTTATTTTTTTCATGGATTCAAATTAATTAAATATATCCCACATCAATTTATATGGAATGAATATCAACTTTTATATTCCACACCATCCTATGACTTTCTATTTATTGGATGATAAATATTAAATTCGGATGTAAATAAAACCTTTTTTGGGTCTTGATTCATATTTAAAAGTGATATTTTTTTCTGATGGTTATGGATAATCTCTATAATTACTATATTACAATTGCATGATATATTTTCACTGTCAATGAATATTATTTTTCGATTATTCCAATAAATCGTGAAGTTGATTAATCAATAGAACCCATTCCTTATTTTAATCTGATTTCAAAGACTCTGTACTAAATGAACCTATTTGAGTTGATGGAATTAAAATGGAAACACCATTATAAATTTTAAATGGGATCCATTTGGCCATTTTTGTTACATTGAAGGTTATATATTTTGTTTTTTATCAAAAAAGATAGTACAACTAAACTCTACAATGATTTTCTAGAACATCATAAGATAACTATTGATAACAAGTATCCTATATTCTATATTGATTAATTGTTTTCTAAATATTGTAGTGCTCAATATATTTTCAGGATAAAAAATTATCTCTAGATATAATAAATTATGTTTAATGAAGGAGGATATACCCAATAAAACGCATCAACCAACTTAATGAAGCTATTAATATATGTAGATGCATTTTGGTATTACTAATGACACCACAATCATCTCAAATTTATTTAATAGAGTATTTAAGAAATAACATTATCAACTTTTAGCAGTCAATATAGATGTTATTATTATATTTTATATGGGAAAATATGAGCATGGTTATCAGTTCAAGATTGTACTAAAGACCCTGAGGTATGAAAAACTGTATTAAAAACTAATAATGATATAACTTTTGATATATTTGTTTTGCATTTTTCAGTCATATAATCTCAACTACTAGTATATCTATGGACACATCATTGAATAATAATGTTAACATTGTCCCAAACAAAAATTTTGTACAATGCTCTATAGTTTCAATGGTCTGGCTAGATATTTTTTATGGGTGGGGGATATTTTTGGTTGACATTCAAATCCAATAACCGTATAAATTCTAATTGGAACCATGTTTCAATATATTGATGAATGTGAAGGGAGATTTAAGGAACATTTTAGTGGTTTATTCAATAAACCTTTTCTTAAATTACCCTACTATGGATAAGGGTTCTTAATCTACCGTGATTAATTAATTAAAGAATTGGGATGTTTCATTATGTATAATTATATGGTTATATCATATTCCTCACAACTATTTAAGGGTAATGAAAAAATAACCCAACTTGTGATTTGGATTTAAATATGTTTATTTTTATATTAATGATATGGTGACATTTTATTTATATAGGACGATGAGATATAAATATTTATGAAAAATTATTAATGTATATGTTAACTCAAATGATTCAAATATGTTCTACAGATTATGTTTAAGGATTAAAAATGATTATTTGGTGCATAACAAATTACCACCATGGGAAAAAAATAATGTGGCAGATGCTTTGAGTCGAGCATTTAATGATAAATTTTCTATTATGAGTATCAAAAGAGACAGAATATTCTAATGTTTTCAAAAGGATGGAGAAAATAATCTAATAGGATGGGAAAATAATATTATTCATAAATTTTAGTTCAACCATATACCAATCTATAGATTAATGTGGTATATAGGTAATATTTTATTTTACATAAGACGTTGACTAAAGATCCTTATTTCAAACATGATTGTGATGGAATGACAATGGTTAGGAATTATGCATGTATCTTATCCGTTTCAATTTTGATAAAGGTTTTTTTGATGAAGTTATTAATTATTAATGTTATATTCATTACTGAAGTAAAAAAATGGACATATAGATATTTTATAGAGTATTTTTTGTGTGATTGTATAATAAAAAATATTGTATCGTATAATCTGAGCGCTTGAAAATGTATCAAATAATAATGACAGACAAAATAATAAGAGGACAATAGAACCATTACCCTAACTATAGTGGAAATGAGAAAAATCACAATTTATTTTACTGTTGATGTTTTCAACGTCACTGAAGAGAACAATTCTGAAATGGTTTTAGTTGAGCACCATACAAATCCATCACCCTTAATTCCCAATAGATTATATTTTTCTATTGTTATTCATGAAATGATATATATTATGAAATGGTATGTCTATAAATACTACCACATTCCATTATGTCATATTGGGATTTTATGATTAACATGGGGTTCTGGGGAATTATTTTGTAAGAACTAAATATTGAATTGATATTTAGTATGACATACCATCCTAAGATCAATGTCCAGTATAAGAAAAATATTTAACCTCTATAATACATTGTCAAATTTTATCTCTGGCATTAAAGGTTTGTTGGGATCAAAACCGTCAATTGGTTGAATTATAATAAAATAATTGGATTCACTACACCATTCATATAAATTCTTATGAATCCATATATGGTAGAAATGATAGAAATCTAGAATGAAGGAATAATATTGTTGAAATATGTTTAATTGTCCTTAACACAACTGATTAAATGTTAAAAATGGTTGTATCCATTCAATTATATATAATTTTATTCTAGTGTAAGGAAAAATATTTTTTATACAAATAGTTGCAACAATTTGTAAATTGATGTTAGTGAAATGGTGTTCAAATGAATATATCCTTAGAATAGGGTGATGATATTTCAAAATATGGGAAATATGATCCCAAGGAATATTGGACCAATTGATATTATTTATCATTTTCAAATGAAGATTATTGATTGGAACATCCATTGAATATATCTCATGTTCATGATGTGTTCTATATATCACACCATTAGAATAAAAAATATTTTAATTCACATGTACTGAACATAGAGTTCAAACATCTAGAGAAATATACCTCTTATTTGAAAAAATTATTAAGATTATGGATTAATGCTAGGTAGTTATATAAAATATTATCAAGCTCCAAGGAAACTTTTTTTAGTTAAATAACGAGTTTGACAATTCTATATCGGAACCTGAGGATATAATGAAATATAAACAACCACTTTTATTTGTGTCTATGTGAAAATATAATACACATAAATTCATTTAAGGGTTTTGAGGTGTATAATGTAATATAATGAAATTTTTCGAAATATTTTTCAAATTTCTTGCTTTGATATGTTTTTCAACATGCAACAATATTTCTAAACAAATAATTATACAATATTATATATCTATTACTTTAACTTATCATCAATCCATTATATTGGATATTATGTATAGTAAAAACTGAATTATTCATATCTTCATATTACAAAATTTATAATTTTCATTTTCTGTTTATTAATTATTGGAAATGAAAATAAAAATTATTAGAAATAAATGATATTTTTTAGAAACAACATTCTCTATTTGGGAAATAATTTATTTTATCACAATAAATTAAATTTATCAATTTTGGTAATTTTTTCTAATATTTGTTTTATATATATTATTGAATAAATTTTATAAAAAATTCGTCTAGTTTTTTCCAAAAATGGGATAAAAATATCTCCAGTTGGATTCTTTAAAATATTTTTTTATAAAAATTGATTTTTGACTTCATTAAAATCCATAAACTAAAATTTATTTCCTACACATTTATGTATAAAATTTAATTAAATTAATTCCATGCATAGAATAAGGAGGATCATATTTGGAGAATAGATCCCTTATACTATTCAATAAGATTAGTGACCATGGTAAAATTTATCACCGTATTATTCGGTAAATCATGCTATTAAATGTCAAAACTCTGTGAAAATGTGATACTTTTCCATCATAATAATTATTGGATTAATGAAAATTTACCCTTCTAATCTTATTCTAAATTTATATTATTTTATATATTCCTTCCAAGAAAAATATATTTTTCTTATTTAAAACAATGAATGTTACATTTTGTTAATCTCTTACTTATAATTATCACATATGTGTTCCCATAAGAAACAATACTCTTTATTAATTAGTTATTATAGAAATTTTAAGAATATAGAAAAAACATTAATGATGAAAAAATATTTCATTTTTTTGTAATTAAATAATGATCTTAAATTTATATTAATCACTGGTGAAAAAGTTCACCAATTAATAAAAACATTTAATAAATGACTTTAAATATATTTCATGTAAAAAATATGAGTGAGTTAATATATTTGATGATTTTTTTATAAGAATACAACATATATGTGTGAGTTAATATATTTATATTCAAATTAAATTTTTTTCATTATTTATTTTAATTCAAAATAAATGAATTATGAAAAAAATTATTATTGATATTTTATCAAAAAAATATTTAATTAAATTACACAAAAATAAATAAATATTTAAATTGGATAAAAGGGATAATATATGGTAAAAAATGTCTATACATATTGATTTAATTTCCATTTGGAAAAATTATAATTGAAAATGTATTTGTAGTATCTTAACCTTTTAAAAAATTCCATATGTGTCTTCTCCCTCCCTTATAAAAGGAATCCCATTATTTCTATTCTTATAACCACCATAATCCATATAGCTCAACCAATCCCCTTGAAATATTTTTCTCAATTTATATAGAAAAGTATTGGAGGTTCTTATCTCCCTAAAATACATAATCTAAGATCACTATGAAATGACATAATTGAGGTATCCTAAAAGAGAGTTAATTATCTTACATGATCTCATTAATTTTATTAATTCATCCAAACTTTATAGATATATGTTATTTAACATGATATTATAACTTTAGTTTCTAAATTTTATTAAAAATTAATTATATTTATGAATCTAAAATTATGAACCTTCATTCCATCAAATGGGATGTGAAATTATGGTTTGGGAATATGTATGGCTTACCGACTCCACATAGTGATACCAATAATTTCCTAAACACACAACATACCATATCTCTGGATGGTGTAAATAATTTATATCTCTATCATTATGGATAACTCTAAATAGATGTATATAATCAAAATATTTTATATAATAAAATTTAATGTGGTTATATTGTTATGTTGTTAGGTTGTAACTAATTTAACATTACTATACATCAGGTAAAAATTCATTTAAATAAAGTGGATGTCAAGTTTGGATATTTTCATTTGACATTTAATACTATTGGACACATGGAATATTCAATAAGAGTTTTTGTTCATTAGTTTTATGTACTAGTAATAACATTATGTTATGAGTCTTGTTGTAAATTTTATCAGTATTTACGCAGCTACCTATTTTTATTTCATTAATATTAATTATGATTAAATTTTACCACATCAGTATAGGTTTTATGATATAATCTCATTGTGTATTGGGAATTTTTAAGAGAGAGTTTTCAATGTTGAAATATTATGATCTAACTCTAAAGAAAATTATTGATTTTATTGTTCTACTTTTTTTTATCATAACAATTTTTTCCTTTAATTATCCTCAACTTATTTACTCAAGATACTAAAAAATGAATTGAAGGAATATCAAAATTATTTCTTTCCTATATTTAAAATAAATTTTCATCTATATTTAGGTTTTCTGAATAAAATATAATAAAAGATTATAAAATTCTATATTTTTTAATTAAATTAATTGTTACCAATTATTATCATTTTAAAAAATATATCAAAGTGAATCCACTTTTCTTTTTATAAAGAAGGAAAATTATGATTTTTAAAAAAAATTATATAAAATTAAATTTTATTTTAATTAATATGAAGTAATGAATTTTCCAAATTTCATTGCCACTAAATATATAAATGATTAATTTATAAAATAATTTTTTTATATAAATAAATATTTTTTCCATAATGTTTTTGATATTTGTATATTTTAATAATTTTTTTTCAATATGGAATATTTTTTTCTTAAGAAATTTTCCATGGGACCTTTAATATTTAAATTCCATCTCATGTGAAATATTATGATGTTAATTTTGGATTACTGGTGTTATGATCTAATGAAATATTTTTATAAGTTCTCTATATAGTTTTTATAATGATTACACGAGGTTTAAGAAACATGTTACTTTTCCATATGTTATACTATGATTAAATGAAAAAGTGTTCATGAAGCCTATTTAATTTTCATAGGAAATTCTGTAATAAAATATATATTAAAGTTATTATTAGGGATTTTTATTTGAATTTTCTTATTAATATTATTAATAAAATATGTATAATTTCATATGGTGATGTGTGGGACCTATATATCCTTCTCTTTAATTGGGTAATGATTAATGTTCTATGAAATCAAATGGCACATGAGAGGTAACCCCTGACCCAAAAAAGGGAACATATGAGGTAATCTGAATCCTTAAGTAGGTACACTGTTGGTATGGATATTCCAAAAATTATATGAATTTATTGGGGGCTATCTGTGATATAATGATATGTTTACAACATTATTCCATGACTTATACCAATTTTCTTCTCTCATTGATCATGTTCATTGATTAGTTTATGACTAATGTCATTTGAATTGTTAGGTTGTTTATCTTGGATCATGGTTATGAACATTGACTTGTGGGACATTGATTTTTGATGTTATAACAACGTTTTTATACCATTATTCTAATGTTATTATTATGTTATCAAATATATATCTTTATTTACGATTTCTAAGCATTATTACTCCACCTTTATTTAGGTTCATTTTCATAGGTTCTAAAAAATTGTATTATCTATGATATGTTTAATTAGGGTTCTTGTTAGGAAGAAATAAGTGGGTTATGATGTAGTTATCATATAATCAAGTTGTTTATGTATCAATTTGTCCAAAATACCAAGAACTATATTCTTTCAAAAAGGATCTTCAAGGAAATTTATGATTATTAATTTATTATTATATTATATTTATGTATGAAAAGTTTTTTATCTATAGTAGATGGAATACACAAGAATTATGTTTCAATATCAATCTTATATAGATCGCCTCTTTATAGAGGAGTACAAAGTGATTATTTTATAGGGTTGCATAGGGTATCGATAGTTCCTCATATTGGGGATATTTGACATTGTCTAATGTTATGTGTGTTCCGTTTTAGACCTAGTTGTGATAAACATGAAATCAAAGTAAATCATAACATTATGAAACCTTCAGCTTCATTCTAGAATTTTTTAAGGGTGGTTTGAAATATTTTACGGGTCTTGAATACAATAGTCGTTGTTTTATCATAGATTTATATGACATGTTTCCATGCATGTAACCCAGGTTCTATTCATGTTATATAAATATAAAATTATAACTACAACCCATGAATTTGGAGGATTCATTAGAATGACATGGGATAACAATGATTTTTTGAAAACGAGAACTGAATCTGATAGGAGAGGGATATTTATGTGGAATATTTACATAATAGTAATGAAGCCCTATAATATTTGAACCTGTATGAACTGGTCCTCTACCATCTATGCTCGGTTGAATTTTACATATGGGGTTGACTTGTATCCAATTTTCAAAACATAGTTTTTCAATAATAGTATGGATTTATAAATTGAATACTAGGTTGAGATCATGTGTAGGATTATAAAACCAATTTCTCATCAGCCAGCAAGTCTGATTCTAGATGAATTATATGCTATTTGTTTTTTTCTCAGGGTTTTGTATGATTAGACGGCTATTTTACGTAAGGAAGCGCATTATTATATACCAATAAAAATTATTATTCAATTTATAGTCCAACACACTTTTACAACCTAATTGTTAATTTGGTATATCAAATGACCCCATAGACATGCGAGATTTTAACATATAATAGGAGAATCACTAGAAGTAGAGCTTCATTCGACCTTGTGCGTATTTATGGGAAGACCCTATATTGTTCCCCTTGGAGAAGGATTATATCATGATGTTGGGTGTTGATTGAAATCAACTGATCTATTTGAAATTCCAGGAGGTGGGTCCACCCCTATGAATCTATTACTTATTTTATAGGTGATTAAGCTTTAATTAGTTTTTATATTTAGACCTGAATATAGGTTTTCAACATCTCTTTGTTTCAAAATAGATTGTACCAGTGGTGGATTTATTATCCTCTATTTATTTTTTGAGTTGGTGGTGATACCTTTTATCTTTTTTAACTCCCCAATTTGATGTGAAAATAAAAAATAGGACCTTTAAACACTTATTAGATAATTTCAAGATATTTTTATTTAATATAACCCATGTGTACATAGTGTAAGTGGTAGAGATTGTGAGACGTTTGTGGATGGATCTAGGAATTCATTAATAGTGTCATCTATTTGGGTTCTATCATAGTATTGTTTCTTGATTCTTGAGGTCTACTTCTTCAAATATGTATTCTCTAAAGAGGGAGAGATAATAGGCCCAAAATGGATAAGGTGGTTATATATGGAGATGAAAATAACGGGTTTCCCAATGTAGCGGATTAACAAAAATATGATTACCATCCATTGTTGTTGATAAAGGAAATAGATAAGTAAATTACTTTTCAATTGGCCCATAATAGTGAAGATAGTGTAGTATATCTCAAGTTAGTGGTTGTTACCGACTCACTTTTGATGTAAGATAGTGAGTAAAAAATTGATGATATCCATTATGAGGTATTTCATGATATGATATCCACTAGAAAAGTTCTTGATTGATTTTAGGAATGTGGGGATTACATTATCCTACCAAGGATGTATTATGGATACAATAACTTTGTGTGGGGAGGTGTTAGGGAGGTTTTTTTCATGTATAATTTCATAAAGGAGTGGTGTGGATGAACCAAAAGACATTTAAATAATTATTTGGGTCCAATTAGGTTGTATATTATATTGAGGATTAATATTTGATGTGTTAAATATCAGTATATGATGAATGAATTTCATGGATAGAATTTTATTGAATATAACATATTGGTTGTTTTTGTGGTGGATATTTCCTAATCTATGTGAAGTCATGATGGAATCTGAAAATCATTGATTGAATATTCTAGTTTTAAAATATCCTAACCATAACAATTAGTGATTAATAGATATTTTGGGATATAACTATTTATAAGAGGTATTAACAAATCATGAAATTCTATTGAAGTTAATTTCAAACCCAAATACATGATTTTTATTATTATTATGTAAAGGATACATGAGGATTTTTGTCTCAGTTTTGGTAAGGATTCATTTTATTCCATATTAAAATTTATAGGTAAAATAGACAATTCTAGTTTTGGATATCATGATTTGAGAATTCTTGTTATCTATTTTTCATGGTAGGGAATATTTTATAACATCACTGATATTTTCGTATCACAATAGTTACCACTACTCGTTGGAATAGAACTATTTGAGGCCATGTATCAATGATTCTTTTGGCCATTGGTGTGTTAGATAGAGCCGTAAGGAGACAACACTTGTGGGATATATTTTCTACTTTCGATGGTCATAAATGTAACAATTCATATAAAGGATGATGCGAAATTCCCACATAATGTCAGGGGACATGTTTGGAATAATGATGGTGGAATTTAGTGTTTAATGAAGAGTTCATGTGTCATGTGAGATATTACCTCATCAAGGATTATGTTGATTTTTATGGGACAACATTCTATCTCTCGGTATCATAAGAAATTTTCCACGTATTTTATTCATTGGATTAGTAAGTTATAATTCCACTTCAATCTATAGATTTAGTTTGAAAAGGTTCATACTAATTTTGAGGATTCACAACTCTGGATATAGGTTAACATCTCATTATATTACGGTGAACATGATGTGATGTATGTTTATGGTGGTCATAGATTTTTGAGGAGTTTTAGGATCTTAATGGTGTTTGAAAAACAACCAATGAATACCCTTTGGGGGAAATTTTTTTCATTAGTTATATGTTTGTTGGTAGCATTTGAATTATTAGGGGATCTCATGGTAGTCATAATATCAGGAGACAACTATATATACAAAACTGTGAGTAGGATTTCACTTTTCAGGATGGAATTATTTGATAGTGGTAAAATTTAATGGCACTATCATCTCTATATAAGAATTTATAATATTTTATGGAATATTTTATTAATGTAGGCGCTAAGTCAGCATGAAATTCTGGGGAACATAGATCTTTGGTATGGTGATAGTAAAATTTTAAATATATTATATCACGTGAGAATAATTATTTTGAAAAAATTGATAAATCAATAATGGTGTCTCAAATTTAAAATTTGATGCCACCGTTAAATATTACATGTTGGTTTTAAAATAGGCGTGACATAATCTATGTCAGTGTTGGGTGTTCATTAAAATAACTACCATGAGAGGATCAGAATATATATATATATATATATATATATATATATATATTGAGGATATGATACCCCCTCTGTTTAATCCAATTTACTATGGATTACCTAGGTTTATCTGCACAACTGTAGAGAATATGTGGATGTATATCTCTAGTGGTGATAGTGTTGGTGGATATACGTGGTATGAGGGATAAAAAATGACAGAACTATGAAGATATTAACTATCTAAGTAGTTCATGGATCACTCTACTGAAAATAACATGGAATTGTTATTCATCAATTACATATAACAACTCATGTTAGGGATGTTATTTCTATATATTTATCCATGGTTGTTTATCTAATATTGAATGAAAATAAAACACAAAACAATTTGACACTTTGATCATACATTATTTAGGTGATGCGGATTATGTTCCTTGGTTTCGAATGTATGATAATTTTTCTCTAATTTTATTATTTATGAATTAATTATTCCTAATCCTACCAATCAAGGGGATCCATAATAATGACTGAGGGTTATTAATGTTATGGGGTTTCAATTTTCTCACACCATTCATCATGATTAAATATTAAATATTCCATTTAATCAGAAGTTAATGAAATACATGTTTAATTATCATTTCATAATGAATCATTTGAAGAATGTATAATCCCCATGAGTTTAGTAATGAAATAAATTATATAATTGATGTTACATGATAAATATGGGTGACATGGGTTTAGATATAAGACCCATGGTTCACAGTTTGGAAGATAGTAGTGGAACAGTGTGATAGTGGGATTTTTCATGAGTAGACTATGTGGTTGGAATATATTCATCTATAATGAACAATGATTTTTCAAAACTGATATGAGATTCTATGTGTGAATCATTTAATATTTTAAAATCATAGAGTCATGAGAAGAACCGAGTAAATATCTAGTTATTTTAGTAATATTACTATAATAAGGTTTTTAGTTTGAGGAAAACACTCCATGTAGTATATGATGTGCGAAGGCTAAGGTTTCTGTATAAAAATAAAATTCAAAGAATATGTAATGGAACTAAATAAAAATTTACCATTATCCATTGGAATCTATGTATATAGGGATTACAAACATAGGAATCCATGTCTTTGTACACACCATGTTCATTAGATCACATGTTGTGTACACCAAAGCAGATGGATTGTTTTTTATGTGGAGTATATGAAAATGTGGATGTGTAGCCCCACATACCTTGTACTGGAATCACACAACATGAAATTTTATGGATTGGTATGTACATAATGTACACTACTATGAGACCATGTGGACACAAATTTAGTTTTTAGTGGGGAACACATAGTGTACTTCAAAAGATATATGGATAGGTGAAGATGGGATAAGCAAGATGTTGACCCCTCTGTTACAAATTTTCTGAAGTTAATTATACCCCATGAATGTCAAATGGTACTCAAATATTTCTAGTGTACATACAGAAAATCTGAGTACATGGGAAAGGGATATATTTTAGGTTGAATACTAGATATATAGTCGACTGTCAACTAATCTCTATATGAAATGTTTCATATGGAACAAAAAATATATTTAGTGGAATTAATGTAATGTGGGACAGGGATACATGGGATGTTCTATACACCAAGAGACAAATAATGTATAACCACTACACACCATGTAATTTATATAGGGTAGGTTCAAGCCCTCATTCTTTTTAAAATAATACAAATTTATTTTGTTGTGTTCCATTGGTCGATATCTATGATGGTATTGTAAAGAATTATATCTTGATCATAGGATAAGGATCCCCTCTATAGGTTTGGTCTTAGATAAATTTCATTGAACCCTCCTTGAGACCAAGATTGGGATTGTCAATCTTTATTTTCTTCCTTACGTGGGGTTTGATGATTTTTTATTACAACAATACAAAGTCATTTGATATCATACATAGATGGTTATGAATTTTTAGATTTCCACTATCCATGATTCCATTGGTGTAATCTCATTTATATATATCGAGAAGTTCTAAGTTCTACTATAATATTATATATTTAATAACCAAACAATATTGTTCTATTGACATTTTTCTAGATATATCTTCTAAGCTTATTAGTGAGAACTCATGGATGATTTCTATCGTCAATGGCAAGGCTCATGGAGTGAGTTCTACCAGAAAATAAATTTCTTTGAGTTAGTTGTAGAATCCCAGGATGGAAGAATCCATTTAACCATAATACATGATGTTTATCATAGATAATACCAATTTATATGGTTTTATATTTGTACGTATCATTTTTTGGAATTATATACATTATTGATGTTAGGATGACTATAGTCTTGATGCTTTATACTTGGCGATTTCATGGTATCTTTTTTTGATATTATTATAATAAACATTTCATGGGACTCCCTACACACGACATGTCATGTGAAGATGAATTTACATTTTGAAAGTGTCCAAAGGGGAAAAATATTAGATATATCATAGTTCATCTAGATAAATTTCATTTCATTCATTGTGTTTCATTGGAGTAGTTTCCCCCGTATTGTAAAAAGGATGGGTTTATTGTAATTTTGGTTTGCTTATAATTGGATTCTTTTTCATTCATTGTACTATTTTGTTCCCTAATATGAGATAAATATTATCCATTAATTTAAAATATTATTTATTTTTTGTTATATGTTATACTTGGTGTATGGATATTTGTGAGTGTGTACATATACATTAGGTTAAGGTCACCCATCTATATGTTTTTTCCAATAGGTGTTAGTCACTTTCCCTTGGCCCATTGAATGTGGGATTGGGATGTCACTTTCATATTAATTTCATCCAAGATGGTCCTAGTTGTTTGAGTCATGACATTGGGAGTTTATAAAACCACTGATTACTAGAAGATATCCACTAGAAGATGCCACGTCATGGAAATATGATCCTATAAATATCCAATTAACAGAATGCCTTGGTCAATGTTATTTACCCTTTAGATATGAAGAATTTAAATTAAACCTATACCCTACACTAATAAATCCTCACAGAATGTCATGTAAAACACCCAACTCAATGAAATCATTAATGTCAAAAAAATAAAAAATATTGTTTACTTTATGTGGTGTAAACATGATTCCATCATTCACAAGTGATACACTTCTACCATTTCTATTATAAGAAAAATTTAAACAAATACAAAAAATCATTATAGATACGTAAATTATATCTCTAAGTACATATAATATATAAATTTCAAAGTAACACATGTGAAAGTGTTCACTTTACTTACTGTATATCCTAGTAAAAAATATTTTTTAAAATAACATTCAATCGTTGTGAACATCAGACTATTAAACTATTATATATTTGGATCAGATGATTAAAATGATCCCTTCAATTTAATCAAATTAATTTTTTTTAATTTATCCTAATTTTCATTAACTAACTCTTAATTTCCACCCAATGAAATAAAACCATGAAAGGAGTGATTCAAATTTATCCCCATTATAGGAATCAATAGATAACCCATACTATCCAATAACAACATGGGATAATTCTTCTAAATCATCATTCAATAACAATGTACTTTCATTATAAAATCATTAGAAAAAACATCAACTATATGATCGTAACATCAATAAAAACCTATCTATATTCATGAATAAACATTCACTTCCTTGATCCTCAATTATTAGCTATCTTCTAGCACCCCACCTTCTAGGAAAATTTAGTCTGAATATGGATCATGCTTTATATGACCTAATATTTCCCCACGTGATGTATACCATAGTGATCGCCCAGATACTCTAAAACTCATTGTAAATTCCACTATTAAACTTGAAGGAATTTCTATTAGACATTTTGGTTCTACAAGTGAATGATTTCTAATGTTATGTATGAAGGATTTATATGGACTAATCATTATTTGAACTAAAGGGTAACATATGACATCATCAAATAAAAGATGTTTGAAAATGGATATCATTGTTAGAATTTATTATTTTATTGAAAAATGGAAAACATGATATAGTTGAGGTCACTATAATAATATATATATATATGGAATATGTCAACACAAGTATAATTTTTTAGGATGTCCCGTGAAGGATACAAGTCCACTAGAGAAGGTAATTTCCAACATTGTTTACAATATCTGAGGCTTTGTATTCATGGGACTGTAATTTGTAACCATCATATAAAACTATGAAACCATTAGAATTCCATGTATAAGAATTTGATTCCACTATATAACCATCACCCCATGGGAATGTATACATTATTCAATGGGTTTTGTAAAAATGATCAATGCTTTTTATAAACATCAAACTGAACTATGTAACTATTATCTAGTGTTTTGTATAGATGAGTGTAACCTATGTAAATCTAGTGAAAGGATGTTTAGCCAAAATTTTCATACATGTGGTTTACAGAAAAATAATCTGTGTCAACCCCATATTAAAATAAATGATGGGTAGGATGCATAAACTTTATTACATAGTGATATTATTGAGATAATAAATCTTGAAGAGATATTATGTTGAATCAAATCTATTGAAAAATAAATGGATATGTGATTATATTTAAAATAATATTGATACAATATTTTTGGAAAAAGTACTTCTTCATATGCAGTATTTTAGGATTTTAAATATCTATATTATTATTAATTTAATGATAATGTTTATCATAATATTACTGATGCTTTCATAATCAATTTAGAATTTTTCGTTTTCTATTTGAAAATATATGTTAACATCACGGATTCTAAATATGGGAACTGTGATATAAGATGATGAGAGGGGAAATTATTGAACTATTTAATTTGTGGGATAAAATAATATTAATATCACTCTATAAATGAGAAATCCATGCAATTAAATTATTTATGAAATTTTAGTGACATTCTAAACAGAAACCAAATAGAAATTAGTTTTTAATATAATTTATTTTTTAGTATTTTGAATGTTTTGGATCGATATTTTTCACCTAATACATCAATAAATTTCGGTGGGGTGATTTCAGGGATGTAACGACACTCTATAAACTAATATATATATTTTTCAAATAAGAAACATGATTGAAATATCATTATTGTAAGACATCTATATTTTTAAAACATTACCTCCCAAACAACATCAGATCTAAAAGGATATATCATCAAATAAAGAATATTTATGTACTTAACTACTTGTCATTTTATAATATATGGTTTTAATTATAAACAAACACAAACTGAATTGATTGTTACTCATGAAACATAGATCAAAAACAATCTTACACATTATTATTATAGAAATATTGAAAAAATGAACCCAATAGTAGAAGAAAATTTTAATTGATGATCATTGAATACAAAAAGTTTATAGAATAACTAAATTTATAAAAGTTTTTTTCAACAAATGTTGTTTTCATATATATATTTTATTTTCCTCAAATATATAAATTTATAAATATTCAAATTAATTTTATAAAATGAGCCCTAACTTTCAAGTAATAAAGTCAAAATATTCTTAGTATTTGTTTTTGATATTTATCTCAAATAATTGGTTTAATGTGAACAGTAAAAAATAGATATTGATTAATTTAAACCATCAATTATTTTTCATAAAAAATTACAGTAATAACATATTTATTCAATTAAAAATATTATATTATATATTTATTTATATTTGTAAAATAAATAATTTTAAACCACTATTTTGTATTTATTATGTTTATGTTTTTTAGAACACAAGTACTATTTTACATTAAAAAATAATTTACCTTATAGTATTATTTTTAATCACTTTTAGAAATGGGATAAATAAAAATGAATTCTGTATTCCATAAATCCATGAGCATATCATGTAATATGTTCTATATCATTTTTTAACAAAAAAATTTGATTGACAAATTTAAATATAATAACAGTGATAATGATAAACATGATATTTTTAAATGAATTATATTAATAATTTTTGGTTATTTTCATACAATAAATAAAATAGTATATTCCAAAAACATAATTTTACAAAACGTTTAACCCATAATCTAAATATATTATCATTAATTTAATGCGTAATAAACTATAAATACCATCAAGAACAACTAATAGTTTTAACCACATTTATCTAAAAATATTATATATATATATAACGTTTTAATGTAAATATTAATTATAAATATTTTTGTGATTATAATAGATACAATGGTGAATAAATTTATGTTAACGGACTAAAAATTGGTAACATGGGTTATTATATATGCTAATTGTAACATATGTTACTAGGATATGAACTAGTATACTTGTTAAAAGATAAAACTTTATAAGTAAAAATGAATTTGTAAATGACATCAAACCTATTTAAAAAATTTATGGAAATATATGTTTATGGAATTATTGACAAATTATAAACAAACACTATTTTATTTTGAACATTTTTATTTATTTACCCTTGATAAATTTAAAGAAATAAATGAAAAGTAATGGTTTTTTCACATAATATCCATTTTATTAACTTCAAAATTGGATCACATGTACCATTTAAATTATCCAAATATTATTTGAAATTTCAATGATCCATTATCCAATTATATTATCCAAAATTTTTATATCGATTCATATTTTCCAAGGGTAATACATGTTATTCTAATTCATTAAATTATTTTCCAATCATCAAGAGGATGTTGATGGTCACAAAATAAGTATTTCATAATACATACATTTCCTCCATTGTAATTCAATTCCAAACTACCCTAAATATAGTAATATACTGACCATAGTATCATCAGTATACAAATTTATTAATATATTAATATAATAACACTTATTCATTCCTTCCCATTAATACAAGAAATAATGATCAATCATGTTTTGTATGGACTATAGCCACTATGAAGTGAAAAAAAATCTAGTTTCATCACCACCCATATTCAATTGTTATATAGGATGGAATTGATGCATAAATGTGATATATATAATTTTATTATGAATATAAAGTGGAAAAGTATTATCGTTTATCATTTCACCTCATTCAATGGGAAATTAAAACGTTAACCATCTATTTTCTAGAGAATCTTCTCCATGATGTAACATTTTTTACATTTAATTTCTATTTTCATTCATTTTTTAATACACATAAAATATGATTCTAAACCAATATAATATATAAATATTATTATATTTATTTTATTATAATATATTGTCAAATTGAAATTTTTATTTACCATGCTCAATCAATAAATTATGATATATTCATGTCTGGGTTGGTATAAGAACCTACGTGAACTTTGCTATGAAACACTATAATGGATGAATATGGAAAACTAAATACTAGATTTTAAATAAGTTAATAATAAAATAATTATTACTTTATTATTATCATATGGTTATTTTTGTATTTATCTTATTATTAAAATATCATCTTCTATTGATAAAATTAATGAACTGTGATGACCTAGATCAACATCAATGAGGAATTTCAAATATAATGAAAAAATAGAAGAAAATAAATAGAATATGATAATAAATTGAAATTAATAAATGAAATATGTATTATTAAGGATCCTATGAAAAAATTAATAAACATAAATTAATTATTGATGATGTGAATTTCATTTATAAATGGAATTTTAATAGGGTATGTGTCTAATGTCATAAATTTTTATCCATAGGGTCATTCTTCATATTATACACCATTTTTTTATATAATTGGCAATATAATTGACATTCATATTCTATATCAGTATCCACTCATTTTATTGTAATATAATTTTTCATTCATAATCAAATACATTATGGTTTTATGATAATAATTTTTTAAATATCATACAGGTCTATGCTTACTAAATTAACATTTATTGAGATACCAACATTCTTATTGAAAAATATTGTTCAATGTTTGATTTAATGTAACTAATCAAAATATTTTATTTTATTTCCCCCTTTTCAATATTTATTCAATTCTTCCACATTTACTCATTATGGAATAATTCTTACAACAAATATTATGTTAATTGAAACATTTTTTGGGTCGGAATTATTATTTCTTAAGACATATTTCTTGATTTATGCCAAATTATATTAATATGTTTTATATAATGATTATTTGTTATAATATATCATGAAATATATTTCTCAAAGGGAATATGATTTTATTTTTGTTTCTTTTCATCCTTTAAATGTTTAGATTTATGTTTTACTCAAGAGGTATAGTTGTGTATCAAAATATCTTTATAAAATCAAAATATATTAAATTTTATATCCCAGATTCTTAATTTAATTGAATATATTTACAATATGAGAATTATTTTCTTACCTAATATCCATCTTTTTTTTATATTTGTTTTATTATTATTTTTTACATTTTATATTCTATAATAATTTTAGGTAATTTTGTGGTCAATAAAGGTTTATATATGATATAAAACTGAAATTATTTTCCCCTCATATATCATCATCAACTACATGTTGATAATATATTAATTTATTTAAATGAAATAGGTCATTTATAAATACATTAATATTAATTGAAAATGGTTTAAAATAAAGTAATTTTCACATTTTCTATATCAAATTTTTTGAAGAAATAATAAAAATAGTATTTCAATGTGAACATGTCATTCCACTACTTTTATTTTTTACAAATCTATCTCACACTATATTCATTGTTTCAAGAAATTTAATTTATTCCTAGTTTTATAATATAATTTTATTTTCAAATATTCTAAAATGATAATGGATATCACTTATTTGTAGTTTTATTTGTTTAATATATATATATTGGTTTTCATCTAAGGTATCTGCATTTGAAATTTATTATGATAGAATGTGGATATTATTGAAATGATAGCATAGACATTCTTTCACAATATTGATTCTATAATGTTTTTTATCAATAAAATTATTATTTTTAGATATGTGTTGCATAATAATCATCAGCATGTAACGATTATTGGAATTCCAATTCCATTATTATATGAATATGTTATTTTGATTTATTTGATTAAAAGGTGTCTAAATAATATTTCAAATAATATTTATTTGGAAAACCTATTTATTCATTGTATACCATTTTTATTTGAGGTTTTAATACCATATGCTTCTTTATTGTGATTGATGTTTATTTAAAAATAAATATACAAAATATCTTTAGATAATAATATATTTTCCATAGGATTATCTTATAATGATTATTAATGGAATTAGAAAGGATTATTTTGGAATATATTTGAAAATTACAAGGAAAGCATTTTCAATTAATGGGTTCTTTATGATGTGATTAATGAGACCAAAATTCTTCCATTTTTATCACTATGATATTATATATGGTTGAATTAAAGTGGTCCATATATGTTTTGATGATGATGTGTGGTGTAATTTACTACCCTATAATGGATTTTGTAATAATTAATATCAAATGTGATAATGATGTGTTGACATATACAATTTTTTTGTAAAATTAAATTGGTAAGGATACTTGGATTATTCCACAACATAAAGGGAAGACATAATTAGATTTTTCCCTAATGTGTTCCTATTCTTATGTGTGTGAAATTATTTTTAATCATTCTTATGACTCTGTTATTATCTCATGGTTTAGGTTTATTCAATAGTGTCACTACACTCTCTAGATTTGTTTCTTATGTTTTGACATAATGTATTTTGTAGTTACCCCACTACTAGAGAGCCCATATCCAATGTCTACTACTGCTACATTAAAATAAGATAAAAGTAAATCATGTCCTAATGGACTGAACAATTTAGAAGTATTCCAAAACAATATTCATACATGAGTATTTTACTATAATTTAATATAGTAATTGCAAAATATATTTTACTGATTCGAGGATAGTAACATTATTATAACTAGGGTAACATTTAATGAATTTATTATTTCACATTTTGGATTCCTAATAATAAAAATATGATAATGGTGAGAAACAATTCTGAGTAAGGGAAAAGTAATGCTGATGAAATATGGAATCCATGAGAATATTTAATATGAAATGGTAATAATTGAAAACAACTCCCATTTAATAAATATATTAAAAGGAAAATAGAATGGACATGTAATAATTGAGAACAAATAAATTCAATAAATATATAAGAAAACATTAATATGTTTGGGTAAGAAACTGAAAAACGATTCCATTTAATCGATAAATTATGAATGGAATTCATGAATAGATATGTTTAAGAAAAATATAATGGATAACTTTTATCTCAATCTAAATAACGGAAATTGAAAATAATTGGACTGCATGTTTCTTAGTTACATGGAACCATTACCATCATGAAGGATGACACAAAGGTTTATTATATAAGGTGATTAACCATCTAAGGCTACCCAAATCACACATTCCATGGTTACCATTTCACAAGGGGACTATCTATTATTTAGACCCACCTGTGTCAAGCCCACACAAATCATTCCTCATATATTGGGTAATCTATTTAACAATGTGCCCTATCTAATATTTGTATGGAGAGGAAGATAATGATTTATCAATATTCTATTAGTTAGTAAAATAAATTTCATGTACACTATATGAAAAAATGTTATAGGTCATAGGAAATGAAAAAAATGATCAATGATATGGATAATTTTGGATAAATTCATGTTCAATTAATATATCAAGGGGAATTAAAAAATAATCATGTTATTGCATATCAATAATATCCTTGGTCATAGTAATCATTAACCATCAAACATAAAGATAGGTATGGTTTCAATACAAAAAATACCATGTGATGTAAAATAGAGGGTTATTGTTGTCGATGAATAGAAATACTATTTTAATATCTTTTAAGACATTCTTTAGGAAAATATCATTTTATTTGGTAAATAATTTGAAAAATTATTTTCATTGAAAATTTGGTTTCAATTTTTTAATTGTAACCTTTAATAATATAAAATAAAGCATCAAATATATGAAGTTCATTACTCGTTTATATATTGTATAAGATTATAAAAACCCATTAAATGATCAAAGAGTAACAATTCCTTGTTAAATAGTTGAAAAAACAATTCCATTGAAAACATTACAATATGATAAAGTCTTAAAATTGATTTAATAAATGATTTTAACGTGGTTAAAATATTATTTAAATGATTTTTATAAAATTCAGTTTTTTGATGAAACCATTTTATCGGACTAACGAGAGAAATAATGTCGAATTTTCATAAAAAAATTCCTAAAAAATTTTGCGTACCAAAGAATAAAAAATTGGTACTCATACATGAAAATGGTCTGGAAATCTCTAGGACAGATAAATTAAAGGTCTCATTAGACAATGATCAATCAATTTCTTATTTGGAAAATTAATTTCTAAAAGATCCCAAACAAAATTAAATTGTGATATAAACCCTTGAAATGACCATAACATTTTTGTGGAAAAAAATCAATGAATATATTATTTGTGTCAAGGTTAAATCCAAAAAAAATTTGAAATAAAAAAATAGATTGTAAGTAGGTCATTGAACACATAATTTTTGAATATTAAGGACATCCAGAAAGTAATATGACCCAATTAAAATAAATTGGGTTATGGAATTCTTTTTCACTCGGGTAACATTAAGTGTAATTCCCATAAGATGAAATATTTAAAATTAAAACAACAAATATCTTGAAGAGGTAAGGAATAATTATATTAAATGTATAATTGATATTATTTACATATTATATATGAAATTAGGTGCAGAATAATAATTTATTCTCAATTTAATTGAAATAACATTGAATTATTATTGAAATTATTCTTGAGGAAAATAATCATTAAAAATTATAAAGTGTCCCATACAAATGTTTATCATTTGAATTATAAGCCTAATGATGGAAAAAATTTAAACAAAATTTAATACCATGAATATAAAATAATTCAGGCTATAATATTTCAAAAGGGGTATTAAATACATCACAAAAATATGTAAGTGTTTAAAATAGTGTAAACCTCATGAAAATATAAGTGAGGCTAGAATCCCTTACCTTGTAATTTAATTAAGAGGAACATCCTTTAAACACTTTTTAAGGGTTTTATTCAGGTTAAAAAACCTATAAAATAACTATAATAATATTGTTAACATCATATAACAACTCTTTTAATATCTTATATCTTTATTCTAAAAATAATTCAATATTTACTTCAATTCTAGTGTCAATTTTCCCATTTTCCAAGGATGTTTTGACTTGATAACTATTGTTTATATTCAATAGATCCTTAATTAATTATATAATGAATATAAAATTAATTTTATGACTATATATATTCAATATATATTTATTTATAGTAAACCGTAAAGCATGGAGATTAGAACTTAAATTCACTGTTCATAGAAATATTGGGTCCTATTTACACATGAACTCAATGTTCATTTCATTTCCTTATTTATATGAATTAAACCTAAATTATATATATTTATATTATTATTATATTATCATATATATTTAATATATGTTACATGGGTTAATTAAAACCATATTTTATAATTTCCATTTATACTGTGAATAAATCGTACCAGATTGAGGATATGGTAGTCCACAATTTAACAAACGATGTTTTCATATTCACAAAAAATGCAGAGCATTAAGTTATATGTCATATAATAATTATATAATAATAAATACACAATAAATTCATTATATATCTTATATAAATAGAATTTTCATCATCATTCCTAATAATATATGGTGGTAATGGAAAAACTGGGAATAAACATTTTTCTCAACGGTTGTTCACCGTACAGAAATGGTTTGTTCATTACCAATAATATAAAATTGTGTGTAATTTTAGTTAAAAAAATCAAAATGAAAAATATAATTATATTTAGGATAACAATTTTTTTATAAAATATTGTAATATGGATAATATATGGAGTGGAGAAACAAATAAAATCAAAGTTATTATTGAGGATTGTTACGTCGTTTTCTAGAAACTTCATACGTTTATGAAAAAAAGACACCATTGATTGAATTTAATTCTAATGTTAGGATTCATGGTTTATTGGATGAATATTGGATACTTAATTTTGATGTGTTTTTTGTATCCAATTTCACTTGATTAGTGTAATGAATTGGGAGGGTTGAGTGCCCTTTTATTTTGGATGAGGTCTGGAACTCTTGTAAATTTTTGGAAAGGGAATTGCACAAACATATTTCCAATTTAATTATTCTATAAAATAGAAACAAATTTATACAATGTATATATTGTACATATATGAAAATTCCATGTTTTTTGGATATCTTTTAGGTCAATCTTGTCCATATTTTTAAGGTTTTGTCCCTTGATAATCTAATTTTTCTATAAATCATTGTAATTAATTTTAATCTCATTAAATAATTTTATTTTCAATAATTAAGTTGTAATTAGTATATATTATAAAGTATTATGTTTTCAAATATTTAATCCATTATTTTGAATTCAAATAACAAAAGTGGAAGATAGTAACATTAATTATTTCCCACAAACAGGAAGAAAATGCGGGGTTTTAAAGGAAAAACGTTTAAAAGTATATAATGTTATTTCCGAATTTCAAAGTGAAATTAATTATAATTAACTATATTTTCTATAATTATATAATATTATTTTAATTAAAATTTAAAATCAAATAAAAAAATTATTTATTTCTATAAAAACATGTGAAAAAGTAGTATTAAATTAAAAATAGGTATTATTCAATAATCATCAATACATGATATTACAAAGAAAAATAGAAAGAATTATTTATAATCCAATTTTTATGATACTATTTAGAAAATTACATTTATTTTATAGTAATAAAATTCTAAAAGTTCAAAAAATTGTATATAATATAGTATCACTATTAAAAGGTGATAAATTTTCCATTAGAAACAATATTTGTTTTTATGCCTAAAATTGGCTTTGTTCTTATAATTTGAAAATAAAATATATTGGTAGAATATAAATAATATTTTAATGAATACAATATATATAGTTTATATCAATCATGAATTATAATTAATTTAATTTATTTTTATATGACTACATTTTTTCTATAAGAATTGTTTTTATAAAAACATTCTTTTTATATTCAGTGGGTTTTTATATTCAATTATCAATACTTTGTAACTAATGAATTAATTTTATATTTATTTTAACCATATATTTTTTTAATCTAGTTAATAATTATATTAAACATTAATTTAATATCTATGATATATATTTTTATATTAAGTAATAACATTTTAATAATATATTGTTCTGTAAAACTCATTCTTGCGTATAATATAAGTCATGGAATAAATTCATTATTCTTTACGATGAAAGATAAGTATGTTTTTCCATAATTGAAGTCTACATCATAGATTTAATTTATTAAAAATATAAAATATATTAAAATTACATAGTAGATTATATTCCCATAGACACATGGTGTCAAATGTCACACATTATCGAATAAAGTGTTCTTTCTATAGAATTTTGAGTGTTGCATTCTCTACACCTTAATTAAATTCCCTCCTCTAAAATTAAACTTGTTCCAAGGAATATAGGGTTTGATATGTAAAAATTACTTTTTTGAAATCCCACCACATGAGAAGAGTTCACGAAACATGCTCTTGAAAATATGGGAAGAGAAATACAGAAGTCAAATGTAATAATATATAACAATATATTTGAGTTGAAGATAATGAGTGGAAACAGGAGATATGTACATTTTTTAAAAGCATAAAAATATTTGAACTGATTTAGATCATAAATAATAAAAAATTTAATGATCAATGAAATATTCTGAATATAAAATATATAAGTGTTTGATGATTTAAAATAACATCGGTTCGACAAAAATTATGTTATTTAGACTGCATATATCAGATCATTTTCCTAATGTTGAATAATTATTTTATAGCCTATCTATATATAGATACATAATTACTTGATATATCAATCTAAAAACAATTCATTATTTATGTTTTCTTTGATCATTTTCTAATTCCTCCATTACATCAAAAAAATGGATATCTAAAAAATTGTCATTGACAAATGAAACATTAAAATACACTTTTAACACATATTAAGGTCACTAATTGAGTTAAAAGTCTTACTATTGGTGTCTAACGATTTAAAAAATATATTATGGTTAATAGGTGAAACTCTAAACCAAAATATTAACACAATTGGTTCATTATTAATATTTAATATACAAATTTTTTTGCTAGAAAGAATGAAAAAATAACAAGGCAATTGTGAAGGTCAATGGTTTGTTTTAAACCATATTTGTCCCCTAGACACTAGTTTAGGCCCTGCGACCTTACTGGACTTGATGTGTTATCATCCAACATTCATGTTTTCCTATTCAAAGTTCATATTAACAAAATTTCCAAAATTAATATGATGGGTATACTAGTAATAAGGTTAATCACTAAATATACTTAACTAAGTTTTTCATTATAACACCAATACATAAATGCTTCTCCTGTTTTATTTCAAAATATGGTCCTGTTATTTATAATGTTTTACATTGGTCATTTATTGTTGCTACCAATTGAAATCCTTCATAATGGTTTGTGATTAAAATTTAAAATATCCAAAGAATATCCCACGGGAGTGTCAAACAAGTTGTGCAATAAGGCTCGTTGTTGTGTACCAGGTAAAGTATTGTTAGGGTTGATGCACAATGAAGAAGTTTTCACACCTAAGTAAATTTGTACCAGAACTATGACCACATATAGTATCTTGAAAAGGATGTACTTAAATTAACACCCAAATAATCTCTATCACGCAAAAAATTCTATGATGTTCTTATATAGTTGTCCTCAATGTCTACCTTAAGGTTATGTTCCTAAAGCAATGATTTTCTAAATCTAGTTTCTATGGTTGGAACATAACATTATCTCATTACAACTATAGAGATGCCAACCCAAAATGACAGGAGACTATGTATACAACCATTATATTGGAATAATATACATATTAATCATTTTTTAATACAAAAAAATATTTTATTCTTCTTGTAAAAATAGATGCATAGATGTGTCATGTATTACAAATGAATAAACTAATTATAACATAAATTTTTTCTTTTGAGGATAATTAATTTATTTCTAAATGGGTATCCTTTAATAATGTTATTAGTTTACATCTTAGATTCCTAGAGAAATGAAACATAATAAAGATGCTCAATAATTCTTAATAATGTTAATGTACCACCAAATTACTAATAATTTCGTAAGAATAGAAACAATTGAATGCTAGTAACTGAAAAATCAAGACATCAAATCAATAAACTAAAATGGTAAATAATATGGTGTGTTAATAAATAAAAAAATCCATTTAAACAATAAAATTATAATTAAATTAATCCATATATTTGTCATCATAAAATATCATGGATAAATAATAAATAAATAATTTTTCTATAAATGCTAATTTATTGGATGATATGTTTACTAGGTACATAGAACCATTATCATCATTACATTCTAAATTATGGTTTATAATATTAGTTAAAAACACATATATGTCTAACTGACTCGTCCCATGTGACTACTAGTGCATCAAGTTTCTATATATTCCCAATCCTCACCCATGTTATAACTCTCCAAAGCATTACTCATATATTGAGTAATCAATTTAACAATGTCCCTTATCAAATATAAACATGGATTAGAATATATAGATTTATTAATATATCCCCATTTAATCAATTTAATTTCATGTACACTCCATATAAAAAAATTATATAGTTTATGTAATTAACATATCCAAGATAAATGATATGGTTATATAGGTTAAATAAAATCTTCAATGAATATTTCGAGGGGACAATCAAAGGATTAATTGTAGTTAATTATGATAATATCTTTAGTCAATGAATCAAAATCCATATACAACAAGGATAAATATGTAAACAGTATAACATATCTCATGTGGAGTAAAATAGAGGGTTGTTGTCATTAATAAATAGGAATACTATAAAATACCCTTTTAAAAACATTCTTGTGGAAAATATCTTATTTATTTTTATTTTTTAAAATTCTATTGGTTTAAAATATCATTTAAGAAATATATTTCTTAAAAATTATGCATTGAAGTATGGAAATGAAACTTCAAAATAATTCATGTGGGTAATTTAATAATGGTCACATATGGTAAAAACAATATAAATTTTTCAAGATAAAAATAGTGGAAAAAAGAAGTGTTTGGAATGAAACAATAATATTACTTTGAATACATTTGTAAAAGATATAAAGGGTAAAAAAATAATTAACAAATAATTTTTGAATGGTTAAAACTTTTTTTATAACCATTTTATAAAATACAGTTTTTAGAAGAATAAATTTTCTCCATCTAAGGAGAGAAATGAAGTCGGATTTTCATAAAAACAATTTCAAATACATTTTTTGAACAAAATAGTTGAAAATGGTTCGATTACATGAAAAATGCCCTGAAAACCTAGAGGAGAATAAAATTAAAGAATTTATTACCAAATTATCAAATAATTTCCATAACTGTAAACTAATGTGTACACAATCCCAAGAATGATATTGTGAAGTAAACCCTTAAAAAGACTACCACATTAATGTGAAAATAAATCAATTAATAGAATGCAAGTGTCAAGATTATATCCAAAAAAAGTGGAACTAAATAATTTGATAGTAAAAAATGTGATTCAATATATAATATAATAATGTTATGTAATATGAGGATGTAATATGAGATAATGAAATCAAGTCTTGTTATGAAATTCTTTTCCGATAGTGTAACATTATGTGTAAATCCCCTTGGATGAAATAGTTCGAATGTACACTCAAAATATCATGAATAGTGACTGGATCATGGTAATAAATGTAAATATGGAAACATGTACACCATATATATGAAATTAGGTAGAGAATAAAAAATACTTCTTCATATGATTGAAATTCCATTGAATGATAATTAAAATTATTCCTGAGGAAAGTCAATTTTAAACATTAAAAAGTGACCCATTCAACATAGAAACTTTTTTACCACAATAATAATGAAAGAATGAAATAAAATTAATGACTTAAATACCATTACGATAAAATAATTCACGATATAATATATCAAAAGTGGAAGTAAATACACCACCCAAAGAAGTATGTTGTGAAAATGGAGTATTCCTCAAAGAAATAAAACCGAGTGAATAATATATTACCATTTATTTCATTTCAGGTGAATATACATTTACATCTTGGTTAATATTTTTAATCCTATTAAAAAATATACAACAGAAAAATATTTATATTTATAGTATTATATAATTTCTTTTCACAATATCTTAATACTAATTCTCTAATAATGTTTCAATATTTTAATTGTTTGTGGTGTTAATTGTAATCATTTCTAAGCGTGTTTTGACTTGTCATTTTTTGGTCTTATTATATAGATGAAAATTTAGCCATCCTAAGAATCTATAACATTTCATAAATATCATATATATTATATATATAAGTACAAAAAATAATTAATAATTTTTGGAGATAATTAATTAAATACAACATTCACAGAAATGGTATGAAAAAATTACGCAATAAATATACTTTCATTTTATGTCATCCTTAAAAGAATTAAAAGTATGTTATATATATATATTATAGTTATGTTATCATATATAATTCATGTAT
Organism: Viscum album; assembly: GCA_963277665.1. Classification (NCBI taxonomy): domain Eukaryota; kingdom Viridiplantae; phylum Streptophyta; class Magnoliopsida; order Santalales; family Viscaceae; genus Viscum; species Viscum album. The sequence goes on from OY728126.1 coordinate 70,106,219, forward strand.
GATACATGGTTCTATTAAAATCATTCTTTGTAAATTTCATTTATAACATGAATGAATCACATCTCTTTGAGGATGCAGTGGTCCACACTTCTTCAAATGATATTATTGTATTTCCACTAAACATAAAGAATAACGATCTATATTATATTAAAATTCCCGAATAATAAATACTTAATAAATACAATATATATTATATATGAACATATTTTCCATCATAATTCATAATAATAAAAGGTTGTAATGGAAACATGAACAATCATAGTTTCAGGAGGTAGTAGTTCACCATACATGAGCGGTAAGTTCTTAACCAGTAAAATGGATATTTGTAAAAATATATGTTTAAAATTAGAATAAAAACCTATCAATAAATATAGGTAACTTATTTTATTATATATTAATTTAATATAGATTATTTATGAATTGGATGATGAAATAAAATGAATGTCGCCACTGATGAATGTTGCCTCATTTTTTTGTAACTCCTTATAGATTATAAAATAATACCTCCTTGGTAGCTTTTATACAATTTTGAGGATCCAAGGATGAGGGGAGGGATTTTGGGAGATTATTTGATAATATTTTGTTCTATCCATTGTTTCATTAATGTTTTGAGTATGGTGTACGTTTGAGTTCATTTTATAGCGGTGGAGGAGTGGCACTCTTCTAAATTTTTTGAAAGAGAATTCCACCCACATTTTTCCCATTACATGTGACTCAAATAAAAGAAAAAATTAAATCTGTGAAAAGATATTGTATAAATAGGAATATATACTCTATTTTTGACAAGTTTCAAGGTCATTATAGCCCTTATGATTATGTTTTAGTCCATTATTAAGATAATGTTTCACTAATTAATTTTAAATATTATTAATTACCTTCAATATTAATTTTTCTAAAAAATAATATGAAGTTTTAATTAATGGAAAATTACATTACTCCCAAATATATATAAATATTTACAAATTCTAGTCATATATGTTGATAAATTTAATTAAAATTTAATCCTATAAGCAGGAGAACATTGATGGTTTTAAAAGTAAAAACATTCAAAAGTTTTCAAGGTTTTTATATCTTATTTAAAATAAAAATTTATTAAAATTAATGAAATTGGATTATTTGATAATAAATTGGGCTAATTAAACTTTATATATATATATATATATATATCAATACATTAGAAGAAAAAACATATTTAAAATCACATTTATTATTTGTCAATATTAATAATAAAGTGAATCATTATTTAACAATACTAACAATGAAACTGAAAATAAATTTGATGTTCCAATTTAAATATAAAATTTTATATTGAAAAATAAAAGTCTGAAAAGTTAAATTTTTTTATTTAATTTATATTCTCCATTAAAAGTTGATAAAATTACCTTTAAAATATTAATTTTAATGCGTAAAATTGTGTACGGTCTTATATTATTCTTATCAAATCTGTTGGATAAATAAAAAAAATTATTTAATAAAATATATATATATATATATTACATTAATAAATAACAATAATTTTAATTAATTTAATTTATTTGATTAAAACATATTTGTGATCATAAAAATAGTTTTCTATAAGAAATGTCCCCTTATATTCAATTATTTCTTATATTAATTTCAAAATACTTCACCTACAATGAATTAGTTTTTTATTTTTGCAAACTATATATTATCATATTTTAGTTTATTCTTTTCATACCTACTAATTTAGTGGCTAGTTTATATATTATTATATTAAACAACAATAATTTAATAATATTTTATTCTTCGGTAATACATTCTCTTGCGTGGAATTTAATTCATCATTGAAAACCAATGATTCATGAGACATAATAAATATTAGTATTGTTTGAATTGAAATCTATATAATAGATTAAATTTATTTAAAATAGTAAATATATTGTGAAGTCTCAAGATATTATATTCCCTTACATGTTTGGTGTCGCATTTCATACATGTTATCGAATAAAATGTTCATACATTAGAATGTTGGGATATTACGTGTTCCACAACCCTTATTTTATGATATAATATTTATTTGGTATGATTTTATTATATACAATTATTATACACACATTATAATATTATAATACCTTATGGTCACTAAAATTTACACTTTATATCATCCATTACTGAGTGTTTGAGCTCACAAAATTCTTATGTAACCATAACCCAAATAATTATATGGGAATTACCTATGAAATGGATATAAGGGTGAATTGTATAGAAACAATATGGAGATATTTTCAAATGATTTGTATAATAATTTTTCCATATAAAATGTACTAAATGAAAATAAACAATTTGATCATTAGGTTATGTGATATTATTATTATATGTATTACTAATTTGAAATTTGGGAAAGTGTATATTAGACCATCAACCTTGGTATCAAATTGTATTTTGAAAACTATGTATTTTTAGAATTTTACCAGTCTATCTATCTCTATAGGGCCTTAACTGATATCAACAAGGTGTTTTGTTATTTTTTGTTATTATTTTAGTTATATATTACTAAGATTTTATAAACCAAGTAAATACAGCGCAGATAAAAATTAGTGTGAAATCTATATAAATAATAACCACCTATTTTCTAAAAGTATATATTATGTGTTTTTCTATCAATAACACCCTTATGTTTATATTAAAAGTGTATAGAGGCCATAATATATATGTACCTATGGTTAATAATCTTCTAAAATATTTCATTGGTAAGAATTGAATATACACTATGTGTATGAAAAAGTTTCCAATAAGCACAACTAGTATAAAACTCTAGAGGGATATGCTAGTTTTAATTTAAATTATATTAAATTCTTAATTATAAATGATTTGAGTATAATGGTAACTAATTATGTTACGGAATATTATTTTAAAATGGACAATAATTGATAAATATTGATAAAAAATTGAATGTGTAATGGACATTAGAATATGTTGAAAAAATATGTCATAGGGGAAGATATATTGATTTTTATTTTTTTGTACTCTTATTTTAGATTTGATCATACCTATTTAGGTTTTAGTATTTTGATTAAATATAATTCTATATATGATGCTGAAAAAGGTATGTATTTAGAGTAACCTATGTATTATAACTTAATAAGAGAACATAATAATTTTTTTGAGAATATTAGTATATGAATGATATGGTGGAAATGGTGAGATTGTTATATATACGAAAGTAATTGTGGTTGATAATATAATTATAATATATTCTTGATACTCCAAACTATATCTACTAGCGAGTGCTATTTATTTATAATATTCTACAATATTCTAATAATTATAAGGATTATTTGGATCATATATGGATTATTCCCTAGTAGTTCTTATTTTAGTGTTTGGGAAATAATATTTATTGGAATTAATTATTATGAAATGTAATTGTATGCCAAGGTAAATTTTTTTGAAGATATCTATTAGTGGAAATGTTGATGAAGGATGGAAATCACATGGGTTTAAAAGGATGAATGTTTTTGATAAAATTAATTTAGACAAAATTTATATACTTTTAATTGATTAATTATTTAATAAAATATATATTTATGATATGTTAGTGATGATTATTTGAATTTTGGGATTATGATATATATTGAATATAACTTGAGCTTTTGAAAAATTAGAAAATTTAATTTTATGATTAATTATATAGTTAGTTTATAGATTAATATATAGTTTTACTAAGGTTTATTTTCATCATAATTCAAATGGTTTTGGGAAATGTATAGTTTTGTGAATGTATTATTCTGGTATATTAATACTTTTGTACATAAGTTTATGAATGATTAATGTTGTTTACAGAATGATAAGTAACATAATATTTCATTGCAATGTAAGGACCCTTCTATATTAGAAGTTATACAATAAATTATTAATAAATGATGATTACACATGAAAACCTTCGTCATTGTATAATTATTAAAACATTTTTATCTTATTTATTTTATTTTTAGTTTATGTGATAACCATGATTTTAGAATATACATGTTTTCATTTAAATAATCAACATTTTATAAAAATGTTCCACATAAGACACTGATCGATATAAAACAATTTACTTCATAATTGATGAGGATTAATGAATGTAATAAATAATGTTTTATATAATATATATGTATTTAGTAATAAATAGATACAAAATTTGATTAAAAATTAATTATGTTTTACATTGGTTATTTTAAAAAAAATTAGTATTACTTTATATATTGTTTGTAAGATTAAAATGAGAACTAGTAAAATTTTGAAATTTAATTTTATAAAATTCCTATACATTTTGAATTTATAATATCACTGCTACCAAAATATGAATATTTTAGGATTATTCTAAATTATTTTTTTTTTCATGTGAATTGTAAAAAAAGATAGATTTTTTAAAACCAACATTTTTTTGAAGTTATCATTTTGAAATAATTTTTAAAATTATTCTTAAAGGATTAACTATAATATATATATAAGAATCAAATCATTTAAAATTACAATATTTCATTTATTAAAACATTGATTATCATTTTGGAAACATAAGTTACGCATGACTCAAAAAATTGATTTATTCTCTTCAAATAAAAAAACATATTCCCAACACATATATAAATTGAATTAAAAATTCATTTTTATATTAAAACGATATTAATATCTAAAAAGTAAAATTTCATATTTAGAATAAATGTATGATTATTATTGTAATGATCCGACCCTGATTCCCCTAAATTGGTTCTATGGGAATATGTGCCACATGGACTCATGTGCACATCCTAATGTTATATAGGATTCTAATTATTTGAGAGTCTATACATGGATATCAGGGTGAGACTATGCCCCCTTTGTTAGAGTATACCAAGTATATAAAACAATAATAAACATTTAAATAGAACAAATAACCAATACAATCTAGAGTATCCTAGTGCTAATAGATATGTACTACATGAAATTATATAAAAACATAGCATTCTATACAAGTAATCAAGGATATGAAATAAAGAAACAAATATAATGATATTACATAAATAAACTAATAATGAAAGTATGAACCAATACCAATTCATTTCCATTCTTGATCATTACAACTATCATTGTAGAAAAATATTATGCCAAGAAATAAATAAAGAAATACACCATTTACTTGAAAAGTAACCAATAAAAAAATTCCATATTATTTTATCATGTGTCAATATGTCCTAAGTATGAGTGTGGGTATAAATTACTCAACAATGATAAATAATATTAATAAAATATCAAGTCTATATAAAAACTAAATGAAAAAATTAAACAGATAATAGAGGTTATCAAAAAATCAATTCATTATGTCATGAACCAAGTCAGGGTGCCATCATTATCGAAAACATTCATGGACTATTTAATTGCATGAAGGGTGTCCCCGATCACCAGTGGCCGACAATAAGTTCCTAGGTATCAAAAATGAATCATGGAAATGATTTTCCCGATTTAAAAAATAATAAAATATTCACAATAATGAACATCACTAGGACGAATTATCATAACCAAAATTTACATCATTTTTTAGTAGATTTTATTTTCCATCAAACCCCAATATGACTAGAACAAAAGAGGAACACAAACATACTCCCAAAACCCACCATGCAACATGATGAGCATCATCCTCAATCCACCACTATGACATATATAAGGGATGACCACTAGAAACCTAATCCACAATCATGGTGCATCATAACATTACCTTTTTAAAACATAACCAAGTCTACATCCACCCAAAGGTCCAGACAAGGTGTGAGCCAAATCCCATTATGATGTAACCCAAAAATAGGGATGCCGTGATAGATCATTATAAGATGATTTAATAAGAAATTTGTATAAAAATAAAGATAAATAAATTTTAATAGAAAACACTTTATATAGAAATCATTCGTTTGTTTTGGAATAACCAACAACGTGAACCATATGACTATAGTATTCATTACATCACAAAAGATATTTAATTCATTGGAAAATTATCTAGTGACTAGATAAAATGGGACACTATGAACTACTTATCTATGTGAAACACAATATATCAACCATATGAAATAGCATTAACATGCACAAGAAAGTAAGAGGAAACCTCCCACAAGTCATGTGGTCTAAGATTATCATTATAATTTTTGTAGTGTTTAAATCATCAAAATTATTACATAAATTTGAGATTTTCAACTTCTATGAAATGTAGAATGAATATAATAGAATAATCCTTGCATTATACTTCAGAATTATTTGCATAAAAGTCCTAGTCCACCCACCTAGATACCTAATTTTCCACATTATGTTCAATTACAATTTCTCATGTCACATAGACCAAAACATTCACATACACAGATGGAAAATAAAATATAGAGATTTCAATAATCAACATTTCCACAACCAAATCCACTTTCAAATTTTAATTCAAACTAAAACCACATTAAAACATGTATCACATCAATTTCATAATTTATTAAACCACAAGAAAATATAATAAAATTCATTCGTGAAGTACATAAAAGGAACACACTAGAAACTACTCAATTCCCATTTAAAATCCAGTTTCAAGAATTATGATTCCTAAAACACTTCAAAAAAATTTCAACCTCATATAAAATGCATAGAACTTATACGAAGAGATAACGAATCATATTAAAATCCAAAAACAATGTATTAGAATGGAACCAACTTCCTCAAGTGTAAGAACTTATGAAAATTGGTTCTAAGTCACAACCCCACCACCATGGGATATTATAATGGAATGAAAAACCATAAAAATTAACATTAACCCCCCACAATCAAGATCCAATGACAAAATATCACCCTAAAAGCATGAAATATGAATTCATAAGAGAAAATAGTAAAGAACCCATAAAATTAGGAAGAAACCACAAAATGAAGGACTAGCATGAAGAATTGAGCACATACCACACCAAAATCATCACCAAAATGGAGGTCCATGGAAGAAAAGGTAGGAGGGAAAGGCACCTAGGTTGGGGAATATAGGGAATGGAGTAATAATTGTGATTAGGGTTATAAAAGGGGGATTAAAAACTTAAAAATTTAATTTTTTATTACAGGAAAATGTCCCATGGTTTTCCCTCAGGTTTTGTTCATACCATCTGACAATTCTGCATCACTTACATTTAATGAGGACCATCGTGCGTTGTTAACCAGCATTTTTTACAAACTGTGTGCCAATCATAAGGGACATTCCATCAACCCCAAATACATAAATTTTCTCCCACACACAAGGGAAAGTTGAAGGATAAATTCATGATAAATAACAAACAGAATAAATACATGAAAATAGAAGTGTGGTTGTAAAAATTCCCCCCACTATGAATTTTGTTTTTCCAAAGAAAGCCATTTAGAATCCTAATCAGAGAATAAAAATTGATAATCCACCTTACCCTAGGATTTATTATTTTAATTCTCATGATAATCACTAACATGATTCCAGAGAACAAATAATGATAGTATATAATTCACACAAATCTCATTCTATTGATAATCTCTTATCTACACTTTCCGCTTAAAAAAAACAAGTTAGGATACACTTCAAGATAATTAAAATTTAGCACATGAGAAGGATCTGGATCATACCTCTTCAACTGAGATACATGAAACATACATTGAATTGATGTTAGATAAGAAGAAAATCCAATATATATGGAACCTTATAGATCATATCAGTAATCATAAAAGGTATGAAATTCCTTGATGTTAGGATTCCTTTATTTCCCAAATGACAATGACCCAAGCACGGTGCCACAATTAAGAACATGTGTTCACTAACAGAAAAATTAGATATCAACATAATTGATCAATATAATACTTTTTGTGACATTGAGTAATCAAAAAACTCTTCCAGATACACTTAAATGTCTCAATAGTCTTTTGCAAAAGGATCGGTCCCAACAATGATATCCCACCCACCACATCAGAACAGAACAAAGACCAACACATCAAACCCAAAATCTTCTCAAAATGAGACATCTGAATAGAATTTTGGTAACATTAATTAGATGAAGACTCAACCAATCCCTAATGCATAACCCACAAAACCTAAAAATGTAACAGAAATATCCACAACATGTCTCCTAAAATATGATACCCCCAGTCCATATGAAAATTCATTAGAGGATGGTATGTCATGCTCAAATTGAGGTGAGACCTCATTTACTTATAGAATCCTTCAATAAAACTTGATGTAAAATCTCGGTCTATGTATTCAAAAATTTTGAACAGAACACTATAAAGACTCAATATCTTTTTTACATACAACTATTCTAACTCATCCACCTTTTCTGAATCCCTAATAAGAATTAAATGAGAAGACATGGTCCAACTGTCGATCAGTACCCAAATGGAATTCCTCCCCAGGAGTGTATGAGGTATTCCAAAAATAAAATACATGTCAATATTTACCCATTTTTATGTAGAAATGGGTACTAGATGAATAAAAAGAGAAGGCCTTTGGTGCTCTACTTTATCTACTGAAATGTATAACACTGTTATACAAAGTCAATTATATCCCACCTCATACCATGTCACCAGAACTACCGATGCACATCATAGTCCACCATGTTTTCACTATTATTAATGGCCCACTGAGAGTGGTGGATATCCTACATCTACACCTTTTGGCAAAAAAAATGGCACTATAAATAAATCATGGATTCACAAATCTCCCTTATGAGACAATTTCCATTCACAAAGAGTCTCCCCATAATTAAGAAGATTCCTAAATAGCTTCAAAACTCGTCAGTAAGATTATCTTGATGAATGAACTCTAGGAGTGAAGGGTTCAAATATATTCTGGCTAATAACTCACATCCACTGTACTACATAGATTCCTGGTGCATTTGAGAAAAGATACCATTCAATTTCAACTCATCCTTTACCATATTAACTTATTATACTATAACTTTTTTGCCCAGGCTATTCTCTACCACATTACCTTTTCCTGAGGTATAGACTATATCAAATTCAAAACCATGAAGGTACTAAATCAAATTTCTTTTATGGACAATTTAGATCATTATGAGAGAAAAAGTAGTACAAAATCTTATGATCAGAATAAAATAAAAATTCCCCTTAAAAACATAATTCAACCATGTATTCACCGCATATATCACTATAGCTACCCCCATGTTAGGGGTTGAATAATTATATTAATGTGGTCAGAGATGGAAATACCAATATTCCCCAACATGGGCATTCTCCATAATCAAAATCCCAAGCCCCAAACAAGAGGATTAATAATAAACCAAATACAACATTAATGATTGTTGAAGAACAAAAATATGAGTTGTGGTTAACCACTACATAACCTACACATTGGATTCTTAACACTCTAGGCTCCATTAAAACATCATACCATTTTGGGTGACCAATGATAAGGATGACTCTATCCATGTTAAATCCCAATAAACAATGTATAATACACTTATATTCCAAGAAAACATTATATAAAAAAACATTATTTGAATGATCCCAAAACATCATTCCACTAATCTTCTATTAATTCAATAAAACACCTCTCTCTGAGATCACATGACCCTAAAACATCGCCTTCCAAATAAAGAATTTTAAATTAGAGAAAATAGAATAGAGAAGATGATACCGAAGAGTTCCCAAATCAATTCTCTAATGAGTTTCATACTCCCCCATAGATCCATAATAGACTATAATTTCCTCATTTAATATCAAGTCTAATGAGTCAAGCTATTTATGGAACACCATTTACATAAGAACCATAAAGGCTGTTTGGGAATTTTTCAATTAGAAAGTCATGGAAAAATACTCTAAATGGTTGTACCTAATTTGGAATTCTCTTTTTAGAACAACTGTCTCTCTAACTATGAATTGGTTCCAACCACAATGGAAGTCATTTTTCAGAACCACCATTACCCATTAAGATGATAAAAAATATCATAAATACAAGGAAAATATTAAATGTCCTTAATCAATAACTTATGATATTTTTGATATCAATCCATGCCTTCTGATATCCATCATCATTTTTCTAAAATTGAACTAGGGAAGCCTAAGGAAAGACACTTGGGTGAATGAATCATTTTTTTCCAAATCATCTAGTTGTAACTTTAATTCCCTCAATTTGGTGGAGTCCATACAATACAACTACAGATATATTGGCTATTCTTGATGTCAAATCAATGGTGAACTCGAAATCCCACTTCTTAGGAAATAAAAATTAATCTTATGAAAAACCTTTGGGAAATAATCTCATAAAGGTGGTAATCCACCCTAAGTAGCCCCATGGTCATCCTCTAATGTGAGTGATGAAAATCGAAAATTGATATTACGCAATTCTAGAAGTGGAGGTCCAGTAGGACTTGGACAATGATTCCCTTCAACGTGAAAAATATGGTTACATTATTTAGGTTCCATTATGATCGCTCACAGCCTATAATAATCAATTTATTCCATGAAGTGCGCCATCCAATCTATACCAATGATGATTTCAAATAGGACCATCTCCAAAACAGAGAAATATCATTCCAAATCGACCACTTACATAGTAAGTGCATTAGACTAACCCCAAAAATACTACTCTTTCATCATACCATGTAGTATAAATATCTAGATCACATAAGTAATGAGACCAGTTAGTTGTTTCAAAATATCAATAAGGTTGGACGAAATTAATGAAACAGAGCCAACTGTATCCAACAAAACAACAGAAAATGATGATCAATCAATAATGGTATCTCGAACTATCATAGACCCTTTATATGATTCCATTGGTGACCGATCTACCACATGAAGCTATATAGTATAAACTGGAGTATGAAAAAGACCACTAGATTATATATCTACCCTGAAATGAATATACATAGAAGATGATGCTTCTGGAACTCCATGATTTTGAAATCGAGAACCCAGCGACATGGGTGGTTTTTTTAGGCTGACATCCCCCTAAAATCCACTGACCCTACACCAATATAGAAAGGATATTTAAATTTTCAAAAACACTATATGTATCCCATATATCCATATCCGTGACATGCTTTTAGAGGAGATGTGCCTCCAGGTCAGATGTTCCCTATCTACCCACACTGATGGCACATGACCAACATAACATAAGTAGCCACAAATGAATACCATTAGAGAGGATGAATCAAAATACAAACTCATTTTTATCAAAGGTTATCCCACATCCTCTTCTTTTCTAATGAACTGCAACATCTAATAATATATCATTCTCTAGGTAATCCATATTTTCCTTTTTAATAATCTCAACCATAAAAGAATGATCAACCACCTTAGAATAGCTCCTCATTTAAAACAAAAAGGTATAAGAATAAATATCTATCTACATCCTCATATCAAACCTCTTAGATTTTATATTTTCATTAGAAACATTATTGGGTGCATATTGTACTAGCTTAATAAAATGGTTAACATACACCATAAATGACCTATCATCCTATGTATGTTCTATAAACTCTTGAAACCTATAGGAGGAAGGAACCTTAAGATAGTAAAACTAATTGAAAATGTCTTTTAAATCATTCCAAATCATGATCTTGGTCTTCCTAGTTTGAAAAATTGATTCCCAACACCTCAAACTGAGACCTTCTTAGACGAACAAGTTTCACTTCACTCTAATAGCCTTATGATTATCAAGGAACTAAACATATACTATCCATTTTTATGTCACTCCTCTCCACTTTGAGGTTTATAAATATCCTAGAATTTTGGAGGATTGTTCTTCAGAAACTCCTAAGAATTTTCCTCACTAGGGCTTGGTTCAACTTCTATAGCGGGACTAGTACAAGAACTGACCACTGTCCCAAATCAAAGACAAAACGAGCCACAACTTCTACAAGTATCTGATCAATTAGAAAGGGACAAATATTTCCGACCTATTCATACTATAGAATAAGAAATCTATCTGGAGGAATTATAATACAAGGGGATAATACCACATGAAAATCCATCAATAGAAAAAATCTGAATTTTTTTTAGCAAAAACATAAATCTCAAACACTTAAAATAATCAAAACACATCCAAATTCATCTCAATATGAATCCAAAAAAACAAAAATCTACACCCAACTTAGTGTATATATACAATTTGAAGCCTGTACGTCTCCCCTAGGAGAGGAGTCTATCAAAATCCCAACATCCCATGGAGAATCATGATCATTCATGATGTGTGTTAACTAGGTACACTAATCCTGAGAAGAAAATAAATAACCAAAAATCGTACCTCGATTTTATCTAGAAGAAACTAAAATAACATGTACAAAATAGTGAAATCTTCCCAAATGAAATTTTTTTACAAACAATGGTGGGGTTCCATCCTTCTCGACATCCAACCTAGTCCGTGGCATGGCCTGAAGGGCACTCCAAATCCCCACAGGATGGAAAAAGTGCATGGGTATAAAAAATGTGTCAGGAGAATGAATTAACCAATTTATAAAATTTTAACCATTTCACAATAATGAACATCACAGGGTTGAGTAATCATATACAAGAATGGAAAATAGTTTTTAGATTCAATGGTTTAAAATTTTATACAAAATACAAAGTGGATAAAATGAAAAGGGAACACATTATTTTTCAAAAAAACAACCATTCAACATGAGGAGCATCATCCTCAAGCCCCCACCATAACATCTACATGAGATGGCCACTAGAAACATGAAACATCATGATATATATTTCTTTTACCAGATCCAAACCTAAAAATGTTTTCATGCCTCCAATGATTCACATAGTCATTGATCCAAATTCTATTTGGATGCCACCTAATAAAATAGATATTGGGACAAAACAATATATGATGAATCAACATGAATGTTTTATAAATGGAAATCTAGGGAATTTTTTATATAAAACAATTTTAATTGAAAACATGATTCAGTTTTGAAATAAAAAAAAGTGAAATGTATGCCAAGTGTATGTAAGATATAAAAAAAGTGAACTATTATATTGGAAAATCCTCTAGGTACTAGCTAAAACGAGACACTAAGAACCTAGTATCTTGTGGAAACATGATATAAAATCCATACCCAACTATGTTCATAGGAATGAGCATATGGGTGGGGGGGGGAATAACCCATTGGACTAGTGGTCTCATATCACCAACGTATTTTTTTTTGTTTTGTAACCATCAATCTAGCAAGGTGAATCTAAGCTTTTCCACTTATGTGTATTCTAGAATCAATATACAAGAAGAATTTGGGCTTTCCACTTCTCAATCATTATCAAAATAGTCATAGTCTACCCACCTCGATAACCATGATTCCCGTTTGTGATCAATTTCTATTTATCATGTCACCAAGATCACTACATTCCTATACACACATTCAAATTAAGATAGAAACATGTGAAAAATCACAATTTCAGTAAATAAAGACACTTTCAAATCCAAAACCACACAAAATTGACATTAAAACATGTTATTTTCACTTGGACTATTTATTAATCCACATTCATAGATTATAAAACACATTAAAGAAACACATCAAAATATCATACTAGAAAATAACAATTTTCATTTACAAAAAAACATTCAATCCTAAAACATCATAAAACCATTCTGAAACAAATTTCTCGACCCACCAAAAGACATAGAACATTTTAAAGAATAAAATAGGAAAATTAAATTCACTAAATGATTTATAATCAAGGATCCACCAACCTAATGTGTATAATTTAAGGATTCCTAGTGCAAACCCACAACTGCTCCATGAAGAGATCCTATAATGAAACGATCAAAACATAAACATCAATATTGATCCCTTAAGAACAAGATCCAACACTAAAATGGTTATCCTACTAGCAAGAAGAAAAAACCCAATGCGAGATAAGGAAATAACCCAATAAAGGAGGATGAAAAAAATAAACGAGGGACCTAATTCAAGAATAGGGGATAAACCTCTCCATAATTTCATGAAAATGGGTGTCTATGGGTGCCAAGTGAGGATATAGAGATTCCTAGAGTGGATAATCTTGAGTATAGATGATTATGGGTTTTTAGGGATAATAATTGAAGGTAGTAAACGGTAAAAATCTCATTTTTAATTATCTGGACTAGATTCAAGGTTTTCCCACTGTATTTTCCAAACCGTGCAGCCACCATTCACCCTTTACAGTCCAAGAGGAACGTACCACACATTTACCCTACATAGTTTACAAATTGTGCACTAACCATGAATATATACATTATCCAAAATACCACTTTGGCCATATAGTTTTATTGTAAAGGAACACGGTAGAACAAACGGTTTGCCACATGTTTTCAAACTGAAAACTCCCATTTTTCTCCACATCTCATAGAATATATTGATGATAAGATCAACAATTAATATTATAAATAAATGAAAATTAAATCATATATGTGAAACATTAATTAAAACACAATGTATGATTTTGAGATCGGTGGTGACCCCTTGGGTCGGACATACTCGATATGGCTAGTTACATATATCTTTAAACATGATGATAGATCTCATTATACATGGTTATTTCCATGATGAATAACCAAGTAAATTATAACCATAATAAAATAAATAATTAATAACATACAAAATCGAATATATGGTTGTAATTTATACCAGTAAGGTAGAACAACTCATGAAAGAATAAGGGAATCCATTTGGACTACACTTGGATATCCCTTCTAATCGATTAAAACAAAATATATGGATGTATTCTAGGAAATTATTCTCAATTAAATCCATATAATATATCGAATAATACCATGGAATCTCTAATCTAGATCAAAGGAACCAAGAGTCCAAGGAATTCTTAGTATCATGCTTGACTAGAATCCATGAGCACACCCATATCATTCTACTAATTTAAATCAAGAAGAATCAAATGGATGTTATATTTAGAAATTATAAAGGTTGTCCTTAGAGAATCCATGAAATTTATCAAATGAATTAAATAAACTATACATAATCTAAAATAATGGAATATACCGCCACCTATGAGACAATATCATTTATGAATCGATGATAAAACCATGGTTGATCATGAAATTCCAACGATGTTTACCTCCTTGGACCCAATGAGGTATCCTCACATTGAATTCATGCGAGTACCCAAATTTTATCCATATTCACTCAATTAATTACACTATTTTAATAACCAAAACTAAATTAAAAGAATAAAACCCAAGTAATTCCATCAATTTCAATCATTTATATATGAAATCACCATTAAAAATCATCATGACCATTATTAAAAAAAATTATTAGGAAATATCACATGTAATGACATAAAAGACTTATCAATTTCTATGGAATAATTATATAGGTTATAAATTACATAAAATAATGAAATGTTCATCATTGGTTTCTTTATACCATAAAATTTGTCCAACCCCATTATTTAACAATTCACTTCAATTCAAAACTAAACAAATCACATTAAAACATTCCATAACCATTTCATAACCACAGTTTTTCCTTCTAATATAGAATAAGCTAATCCCATATTCACTCAATAATATAAAATTTCCAATTCAAACATAATTATATATTTTTACAACAACACTTTCCATTCCATTAGTCTCCATTCAATAATGAATACCATTTTAAAATAAACATCCACTAGATAAATTGTCTAGTTTAATGGTCATACCCATTCACAAACTATTGATGGATGTGAGACTCCATTTCATAATAATGGATTCCTATTATATTTTCCCAATTGATCATTAGAAATTGAGAATCATTATTTATTATAAGCACATATATGGTTAATACTAATCATGGTCATCTCTTAATGAAGTAAAATTTTCTATTCTTATAGTAATATAAAAAAATGAATCCAACTAAAATAATATAAATATAAAACATTTAAAATAACAAAATTTGAGAACATTTTAGTATAATGGTGAAGCTGTAGCCTTGGATATTATTTATAAACCCGATATCCAATACTATTTCACTTGGACCACCCTTCAATCTTTGTAAAAAGTATAATGATACCACATGATAAGTCCAAAAATTTTAACTTCAATACTCATTAATGGTTCAACAAATTCACCCTATACTATAAAAAACACAAAATGCTCATAAAAAGTAAAAATACATTTATGGATGAGGGAATTAATAAAACCATACTATAGCACATCCCACCCTTTGAAATTCATTTTTTCCGTCCAACATCATTTTGTAACCTATGTAAATTTTCAAATTTATTATAAATATTAACCTTCTAATTTCAAATGCTCAATGCGGTTCCCAATAATAGCTCCCAATATAAGTTTTTTTTTGAAAACACAAGGTGCTATTATTGTGAACCTATGTTTTATTACATCAATATTTTCCAACTTATGTGAGATACTTAAAACATTATTGAAACAAATTCCAAAAGTCCCTATTATTTTAGTTCCTTTAGAATCACAGAAACATAAACATTGGTAAATGAGTGAAAAAAATTATCTACCACTAAGTTATTCATTACTTGAACATTTTTTATAAAAATCAGATATAATATCTCTATAAATTTGGTGAAATGATTCATAATTTTTTTGTTCTCATATGCTCATTAAAGTTATGAAGGTAGAAATATTAACATATTCATGATAATATAGGCATGATAACATGGACATGAAAATAGAAAACTATATACCAAATATCACACCCAATAAAAAAGAATCATTGAATAAATATTGGAAAATAAAAATACATGAATCATAAGGATATAAAGAACATAAGACAAGATAGCATAACATTGGAATACAACATGGAATTTTGGTAGATATATAATCATATAATATGATTTTATTTTTATTCAATGTATCACTACAAAGTCCATTTTATTAGTATCAGTTCCCCCCATTCTATATAGGTATTCATGGTTCACTCACATATTTATCATAGAAGTGTGATTTCACTCTAAATATATTCATGGTAGTCATGGATCACTCCCATGAACATATTTGAAGCCATGTTTTACTCCCAATACAATTGTAGTCTATCTAATTTGAATTAAATATTTACCCAATGTTTTGGAAGGATATTTAGGCCCTACACATGTCATGATGAAATTATAAATACATGTGCCACAAAATCATAAAAAATATCATAATCCATAAAATTATATGGGTATCCTAAAAATGTAGTCACATCATTAAATGTGTAAAATATAATAGTTTCATAAATCTTTCATAAAATCATGTCCTATGAAATGATTATTATTTCAAAAGTATAAAACCAATGGAAGATAAACAATATTCATAATAATCATTGCATAAAAACATTACCACTCAAGTAAATAATATGAATAGTAACATGGAATCACATCCCTAGAAAAACATTATTAACACCAATGTTTGTCCTCATATATGGGAATTAATTTTGGATGATATTTTTAAAACATTTAATTATGAAAATATATTTAATGTATTGAAAATTTAATTTTAAAAAATAAAAAATTTAAAAAAAATTACTAAAAATATCTTTGAAAACATATAAAAGAAAAACTGAAAACCATAAAAATATTTATAATACATTCTCCATTAAAAGAATACTCAAATATCAGTTGAGAAAATTTTGAAAATATTTTTTTGAAATAAAATGGATTTACAAAGAAAGAGAAAAATATGGTTAGAATTTTCATTAAAAAAATTATTAAATATATTACTTTCAAAAGAGTGTAAATTTTTACTAATACATAAAGGTATCTTTAAAAGAATATTAGAAACAAACTCATGAGGGTTGGTGTGAGATAGATCATAATATTTCATTAATAGGAGAATATTCATAAACAATTCGGATAAAATGGTAAGACTGTTTCAACAAACTATTACCACATGGTATAATGTGATCATGCTATCAATGTAAGATAAAAAATTTAATTAAAATAATGTGATTCATGATATTAAATGTAAAATACACCATGAACAACTATACGTGTTTAACAAAACAGGTGTCTCATTGAAATAAAATTTACACAAAACAATCTTACTGATTTGGATTCTTTTGAAACATAAAACCTATTTAACGATGCCCTAATAATTGTTATATAAATACCAATAAATTTAACAATAATAACGTTATAATTCATTATTACTATGTAAATAAAACACACAATGGAAAATAGTGGTGAACATGGTATATATCTCACAGATATAAAAAGTAATATGAAATTTCCTTACCTTATGTATTTAATCTCACTGTACTGGTAAAAATTACATTATAATAAATTTCATTTTATTTTAAATCCTTTATAGAAAAATATAATTAAATCAATTGACACATATTATTTTATTTTGAAATTATATTACTTACTTATTTTGTAATGATTATGGTTTGTGTGATTTATATTTTATTTTTATCACATGTCTTAATTTGTTATACCATTTGTCCTTATACTTATATAATGATTTGAATAATTTAAAATATGATATAAATATCATGTATATTTTTTATATATTAATGATAAGATTTTATATAATATTTAATATTTCAATGGAATTAACTGTTCCTAGAGACGCTAAATCTTAGGTACGCATGAACATTATTTCTATTTTATTTTTGTAAAAATAGAATTAAATTAAATAAAATATATGTTTATATATGTATATATATCATTATTACAGTATAATTATAATATTATATTTATCATTAGTGTTTAATAAAACCATCCATAACAAATTCCATGTATTGTGTGAACGAATCACGTTGCTTTGAGGAGTTGGATGTCCATATGTCCACAATGGATGTTTTTATATTTAAATAAGAAGGAAAGTATAAATGAATGTATTATAAAAGATTTTAATAATAAAATAAAAAATATAAATATAATATATATTACAAATAAAAAGTGTTTCTATCATAATACCGACCAAGATTGGCTTTAATGGTAGAACGAACCATTGTTATTTCATTAGGCGATAGTTCCCCCACACAGAAAAATGGTATGGTTTTTACCCATTACATATTATTGTGTCTAACTGTTGGTCAGACCCATAGTATATAAAAATATTAGTTTATTTATGATAATGGTTTATTATATAATCATGTTATAAGGATAATTAAATGAGTGGATATAGAAATAAAATGTAATATTTTTAGGAGGAATGTTACCTCTTATTCGGGTACCACTATTTGGTTTGCACCAACGACTTCCTTGAATGGAATTCAACCAAAAAGGGTGGATGTAAGGAGGAATATATTTATTTTAGGAGATATTTTGGAAGATATTGGTTGAGCCAAATTTTCTTGAGAGGTGTGAGTAGGTGGTCGAAGAGTAGGATAGTTTATATTGGATGAAGAGTTACACTACGTTGAATTTTGGGAAAAGGGAATTTGGATAACATTTATTTCATTGAATGTGAATAAAATAATATTTAGAAGTTTATATATGTGATTATAGGGTATATATATAGACATAATATTAATTTTCACTGGTTTATAGCTCATTTTATCCCTTAATATTAAGGTTTTATCCCATATTAAGCTTAATTTCACCTTAATCGTTGTAATTAATTTTATTCATATTCACTAATATTTTTAGAGGAAACTATGTTATCTATATTATATATTACATATTATTAATATTATAATACGGAATAAAATTTTAAAAATTATAATCCACAAAGCTGTATTAATTAATTGACATTTAATCCCACAAATAGGATGAAAATGGATGTTTTTAATGTGAAAAGAAATGCATAATTTTGCAATTTTTTATAGTCAAATTCAAAGTAAAATTCACTGCAACGACTTGAATTATATTAATTGATAAAAAATGATCTATTTATAATTTAAAACAAAATATAAATATAATTTAACCTTATATATAAATTAAATGAAAATCTAGTTTGAAATGAAATTGATTGTTTCTCATTATTCGTAAAAAATTAATCATCAAAAAAAATTCACCAAAAACCAATTTTTATGTTTGTATATAAAATTTTCAGTTTTTTTGAAATTTTAAATTTATATTTGTTAAAAAATTTATATATAATATACATTATCCATTATTTGGTATTGAACCATCTTTTATAAAAATATAGGTTTTTATGTGTCATCTTTGATGTATTCTAGTCTTATGTCTATAAAACATGTAGATGAATATAATAATTATTTATGGAATATATAACATCTTATAAAATTAATATCATTAGTTAATAATAATAAAAATACCTTATTAAAATAAATATTATTTTTTCACATAAAAATAGTCACTTATAAAACAGGTCCCTTTATATTCATTGGGATTATATATTATTGATAATTAATATATAAATAATTAATTAAACAATATACTTTCAAAATTTAGTTAATCCTAAAATCATATATTTAATTTGTAGGTTATATCTTATTAAACTATAATATTTTAATTATATATTATTTTTCTGTAACACTTGGTCTTTCGTGTAACACAATCTATCGAGGAAAGTCAGTCTTGCATGTAACATATGCTAACCTCAATGTTCCATGTTGAGAAATATGAAATTTATGTTTCATGTAGTGCATGATAAAAATGGGGTTCTAAATAATGCAATCCAAACATAGTTCATTAATATAAAATATATTATTTTGTGTGTTGTATGAAATGACACATATCAAAAAGATTAAATTTATTCAAAAAAACTTTTCACAAAAACTCAGGGTGTAAAATTATACACCCCCTAAAGAAGAATTTTCCCCTCAATTTTTTTTGGGAAATCAAATGATTCATAATATAAAGTTGATTACATAGAAACCCACATCGTAAAAATAAATACTAAAAATAACTTTAAAAATAATTCTGAAAACATAACATTTATCTGATGTAACTCATAATTTGTTTCACATATAATAGATCCAAGATGGGATGTGAAAACAAGGAATTGGAGGAAATTTTTAAATATTCTTATGGAGTTATAGAGGTCATCAGTCATAAATAATTGAACGATAATTGAAAATATGATGTCCTAAAAGTCATAAATCAAGGTTTATTTAAAATGTCAATATTTCAACAGAAATTTATGTATTGGGAAAAAATTTATTTTGTTCATTTTCCATACATTGAATACAAGTTTTATTGACCAATAATATAAGGAATTTTAAAAACAATATTTATTTATTTCATTTTGATCCCATCAATTTCAAATTCATCAATTTCATCTAGAAATGGATACCTAGAAATTAACATTGATGTCCTATGAAATAAAATATAATATTATTGGTTTTTAACGACCATAAAAGAATAATAAGTAAAACTATCTCTCTCTCAAAATTATTAAAAATCATTATGGTAAATACCTTAATATCAAAACCTTAAAAATAACAGTAATAGTTAATTATTAATATTTATTCATCAAATTTGTCAACTAAAGAAATTACACATTAACTCTCACATTTCTTAGGCCAGCGGTAGGGGTATACATATTATCGTCCTATAGTAATGGGTTCAAGAATCATGGCCTTCCTATACATGATGAGTTTTTAACAAACATACATGTTGACTTTTTCTAAAACTAAATCGATATAATTTCCAAAATATATTATATATATATATTGGAAATATAATTAATAACTAAATATAAATTAAAAAAATTCAATAAATAAACAATAAATAAATACTTACTCAGAAATTTAGCTTAAATGATACATAAATTTTTAACCATATAACCCATTTAAATAATGAAAATACAAAACATTATAAATAATTTCATGAATTAGTCTTAACATTGATCCATGGTATATCAAGATGTAGCTCTTTTTTTCGCATACCAAACATGTGAATACCTTCATTATGTATTCCCTTGAAGCATGGTAATATACTTAATTGCCCCAAATATTTATTGAAAACAAAAAAGTATCCTTATGTAAATGTTTATTGGAAAAATTTCATGAATCCAAAAATGATGTTATCATAATAAATGGTATAAAACACTACATGGAAACAAGTTATTAATTTGTTCCATGGTAATCATTACTGTATAATTTAGATAATAATATCCAAAAAATCATTATCCAAGATAAAAATAATTTTCACTACATTGTTAACACATTAAGTGTTAACTTCCCTCAGTTAAAATATTTCATTGTTATTAAATCAATTTTCTAGTACATTAGAAACATTCAAAATAATCTTAAAAATCCATAATGAAAAACATAAATAGAAAAATCCTTGTATATTTCACTAATAATATTATATATTTAATAAATCCAAATACATAGAAACATTTATTATTCTACTTTTTCCATAATCCATAAGAAGTACGCATCTTCCAATTACTTAACAACTTTTTAAGTTCTCATTTCAAATGTAGTTTCATCATATTAAATATTTTTATTACTCGTACCACCATGATAATTGTTTTCAAGAGATTACTCCTTAATAAATAAATTTTCATAAACACTTTTTATTTATCAATTATTTTTTTTAGTTTTGATGATGTCATATGGTGGAAAACGTTCACATCTATTTCATTAACTTAACCCTTAAATTTTTATTTTTAGTTACTTTATTTGTGTCCTTCTTTTCCATAGTAAAAATATATTATTATTTATCTAAGACATTGAATTTTTGATTCATTCAGTGGTAATGAAACAGAGGGAAATGAATCATCTTTCCTCCATGGACTAAATTACCTAAAATCATAGAAAAATAATTCATTATCTTCCTCAGCGACTATAAGATTTGGTTAATGTACATGTCACTTATCATGATCTGTGAAAAAATTTATGAGTTATTAGAACATCCTAGACTCCATTGAATATCCCATTTCATGGGTCTTAAATAAAATTTTCATCCTATTTAATTTTAACCTAGTTTCATCTGGTTCCATCAATTGACTAAAACCAAAAATCAAAGAGTCGGAAATAATTATCATACTAAGGAAACAAAAAATCATGAAAACCCCATATATGATGACTAAATTATGAATCCTTTTGTTAATATATAACAGTTTATGTAATCCTAGGTTATTTATAGCCAAATTATTTTTAAATCCTTCATGATGGTTCATGTAGTGTTTGTGAATTCCCAAAAAATATCCCCTGAGATTGTTATACCAAGTGTGAAACATGTCTCATTGTCATGTACTAGGTTATGTTGACTCAAGAATAATGCACCTTGTTAGGGTTGTTACTCATAGGGTCTTCTGTTCAACAGCCACATCCACTTATAGTATCCATATAAGCATGTATTTTTAATTAACCACTCATTCTATACTTTACGAAAATATGTGGACATTTTCATTTACATTTCATCATCCATAATATTATCCATAGAGGTATCCTTAGAAATATAATACAAAATTGTCTTAATAATTTGTATAATTTTTTCTCATTATAGTTTCAAAATGATGGCTAAATATTTCAAAAGATAGAAACAATAGATACCCAGTATTTTATTACCTTAAAATTTCATAACTTTTTTAGAATAGTTAAGATAGTATAAAAAATTCATTCACAATGACCATATTAGTTTAGTTTCATTGGAAACATGTAAAAATAAACACTAATATACGATTCAGATATATTATCGTCCACTAAGTTCATTATAAATAAAAACCTTATTAGACACACCAAACATAATACATATGTTCATAAATTCATAGAAATGAATCATAAAAATGGTGGTCTTAGATGCTCAGTAATGATAAATATGGGATATATATGAACATATTCTTGAGAATATGTGTTTTATAACATGATCATTACAATTAAAGGATATCCACTATATATAAAATATCATAAATTGAAATCATGTAATAAATATTGGATGTTCATAAGGAATGAATCGGAAGGAAAATAAAGAAAATAAATCATGAAAGCATAACATAAGAAAAAATAATAGTGTTTTATTAGGCACATAATCATATTAAATTTATTCCATTATAGTCATGTCATCAATTAGAAGGAATTATTATTAGTATAAGTTCACTACCCATACAATCAATTTCGGTCATGGTTCACTCTAATAACCATCTTAGTTGTATGAGTTCAAAACACATACCATATTGGTAGTCATTATTCACTCCCATGGCCATATTTATATTCACGTTTCACTCCCAATACCACCATATTCTATCTAATGATATCTATATTTTTACCCAATGCATAAGAGGGAGATATTTGTACCACCTATATTATAAGGAATCCATACATAACTATCTGCAAAATCATAAAAAATCATATCATAGCACATTAAATGAAATGGGTATCATTAACATGTTATCATATCATATCCCATAAAAAAATATTTTTCCTAATCACTTTATCGTAATTATAAGACGTGAAAAGAATAGGGTTTCAAAATAATAAAATCCGTGAAGTAAAAATAGGTTTCAAAAACAAAATTCCCTCTAAACCTAACCATTCCGAGAAAGAATATGAATGGAAACAATGATTCAATATATATAAAGGCATGTATTATACAAATAGATGTAATCATATATGGGAAATAATTTTTAATAGTTAATAATATGTTGTAAATTCACCAAAATGGATTTCAATGAATTTATGCATTTGAAGTTAGAAATGTGTATAAGAAGAGATACAGTCTATTTGACTAGGGGTTGAATCTAATGAATTAAATAGATTCATATACTCATGAAAATAGTGTATTTTATTGTAAAATGAAAACTATTTTTACTTAATCTCAAAGGGGGAGAAGTAATAGGATATATCTAAAAGGAATATGTTTTTGGTAAATATGTTCATACTAGAGGAAGTGTAAAATCATAGGAATAAAACCCCTGATTTTAATAAAGAAAATGGATGACAGTATTTGTTATATATATTCATAAGGATAGATTGAAAAAAGGGGGATTCTTATAATGAAGGGGGTGGGGATGATTTATTTACACATAAATGGGATATTGAAAAAAAATAAGATCTAACAACATAAGGATATTTTATATTTTAATAACAACATAAATATATTTTGAATATTTTTTAATATTTTAAATATGAGTAACAATATTTTCAAAAAAAATACAAAGAGGTGGGTTTTTAATCCCCTATTAATTTTTATTATATGAATTCACTGTAATAGTGAAATATAACCAAAGAGACCGTTGATGTAATTTTATGGACTCATCACTATAGGATTATAAAGGTATATTTTTTTTGATTATTTTGAGTAGGTAAATGGATATATCTGTTACAATTGGTAGTTTTATTTAAAATGGAATGTTATAATGCAATAAAGATCTTGATTCACATGAATATGGGCACCAATTTATAAAAACAATAGTATATGTTCATGGGATGATCAATCTATGATGGATATCTATTCCAGAAGGTAAAATTACCCATGAATTCATATCATCGTAGGATGAGTACCCATGATACTATGCTATATAACTATTATCTGCATCTATGTAAACATAAGTCTTCATACATAATAATTAGGCACATATACACATGTATATCATCAAAGAATTGTAATCATCAGCGTTATTCTTAAGATGAATTGTCCTTCAACAATATATAATCTAACTAATCTACATAACACTTATCTAATTATCTGTATACAAAAAGGCGTCATATATAAACATAATTTAAAGTGGTTTCAAAATCATCTATTCTAATATGTTTTCTATAACCATCATGGGAATGAACATTAGATTATTATGTGTGAAAGGATATGTGATTATATATCATTCATTATTTTTCACGAACCAACCCAGGTCGTCCCCAAATCAGTCACTCGAGCCGATCCACGACATGGACAGAAGGGAATTTCGAATCCCAATGGGATGGAAACTAGTTCTTGGATTAAATATAGAGATAAGGGGGAATTACTTCCCAAAATAATAAATAAATACACTTAAAAACATAAAATAAATCAGGAAACTGAAAATATAAATAAACATATCTAAATTGAACTTGTTTTATACAAAACTGTGAATCCATAAAACCTAAAATCCATTATTCAAACAAAACCACACAACCAAAAAATAATAATTTGACCCTGGGGGTTAATCTCCCATACCAAGACCAAAAACCACCCACAACAATCAATACCAATCATAAACATATACCACAAGGAGAAACAAAGAAGAAAAAATAGGGGTGAGTAATAGAACACAATATGTGTGCCTAAAGATTCTATTACGAATAGACTTCCTTTAAAATAAAAGATCATAAATGTATGGTTTTAAATATAATATATTAAGATAATTTGTTACAAGAATTTTTTCACATTAAAACGAAACTTGTTCTATTTCCCATTTTACCATTTCAAACCACAATCTCTTTTTCCAGATAGAACCATTTACAATTTCTAGAAGTAAAATTATTCTTAAATATCTAAAACGGAGTAGATGAAATAAATCCTTTTTAAGAGAATAATGTCTCCACAAACACTAGAAAACCCCAATTTACCAATTTTAGGAAGAACCAACACTATTAAAAGGAAAAATGCATAATTATACAATAAGAGAAATGGAAAATATCATACATTGTTAGGAAACCAATCATGTAATGCAATTATCCATCATAACTAATGAAGTGCCCGTCGAATTGAGAGAAACCTTGAACCTCATGAATAATCTTGAACATCGTAATACTTATTTACTCATCCAGAAAACTATGCCTCACGGGATGAAATAAAAACTCTATGTCATACTTGGATACAACCCACATGGTACCGACCGATGGGGCATTATACCATAGTAGTAATTATGAAATCTCCCCAATTATGGGACACTATCTAGTGCATAGCCAATTTTGTGCAACAAACCTTATCAGATAATTAAATATCTCTGCATGGTTCCCATGTCAACATTTAAAGATAGTGAACCAATCAATGCCAACCGACAATTTGACCACATGCACATATATAATAATTATACACATAATAGTCATCACAAAATTCAGTCAAACTACTAATCTGAACCTATAAAAAATATAAATTTCAATGGATTCCAAACTGCGGATTTCACTATCCATGAAGTTTAAATGGGTCATGAGGATTAAAGAGAGAAGACATCCCACCCATTAAATATTTTTATAGTAAAATAAAGGCAATTGTCGATGGATAATTTTCATGTTAATCACTTCCACCATTTTTATCAAAGTTACAAATGGGCCTCAATATCTTTCTACATGACCATTATTTTTCAATGAAAACCTACAAATTTATAAAAGGGGTGTAACACACCATATTAAATATCATAATCTTTATAAAAATAACTTTTAAATTGTAAAATCATACATTGAAAGAAAAAATATTTTTATAAATATGAAAAATGGACCATTAATCATCAACACATGCCACTTCATTTTTAAAATTCCGAACACACACTATTATAAATTCCAACCATTTTTAAATTAATTTAAGGAATGAAAACCCACTATAAATATGGAACAAAATCATTTAAAAATAAAAAACATTTTTATCTATCCTCAAATCACATGTGAAGTCCAACTGTGTATTTTATCAACATCTTGGTGTGCTAATTTATAACCAAAAAACAATTTTTTTCACAAAACAACGCAGAAACCACAACAATTCACATTAAAAAACATTTAAATAATCACAAATAAATGTTTAGAATAAAATTAATGTCTTAAAATAAAGAAAAATATGAATCTTAAATTATAAAGGAAATGGTAAATGGAAACCTACCTCAATCCATAAGATCTTTAACAACATTCACCAAAAAACAAAAAACCATGGTTGTATGAGCTATGATCTCTCCTCCGGAATCCTAAACACACAATATCCCCTATATAAATATATGGAAATCAGGAAACCTATTGTCTAAAAGATTTAAGAATAAGATATAATGACAATAAAATTGAATTTGATAGAAGATGGATAATAAGAGATGAGAAACCTTGATAAATCAAGCCCAAAACATAATGATTCTCTACAGATCTTCCATGAAAGGAGGATTAGAATCTATGATATGGGAGGGGACTTCTATGTGTTGCATGAACTAGGGGAGATGAAAATGTTCATTTTATGTTATAATTACAAATGGGCATAGTTGGAACTTTTTAAGAAATAGATATGGGAATCTCACAAGTTTTGGAAACATGGTTAGCCAATCCGTGAACTAATAGTGCACCAATCACTGGCCACAACTTAGAACCTAAATGTTTTAGAAAAATGGTTTTCAATCCATGGTCTAGCCTAGTTGAATGGTTATATCATATGATATTGGATTATTATAAGATTTAATAATGCTTCAACTAACTATGTGTGGGTCATGTTACCTAAACCATAAGTACCCCAATGCCCACATAGGTTTTGGGATATTTCCGTAAGGTTTTAAAATACTATGGTTTGAATATACTCCAAGGGAAAAACACCCACGAGCAGAAAATGTAAACTCATCACACAATAAATGAGTGATTAAAAACCATGGATGAAATAAAAAATAGATCATATCTAAAAAATAAAAATCTATGGGTGATAATTCTCCACATTATTAACGCTTCTTATCCTCATAATGTCACAAAATATTACATTCAACTATTGAAAGACTACAGATTTCCCAAACACACAATCCAAAATCTTAAACCACGAACATATCATGCACATAAAAACATAATTTAAAACTATTTCACAAAACATAGGCGAAAACAAATACTATTTACCAAGAAACGATGGGAAACTTGATACACAACCCATATAACCATGATTCGAATAAAATAGTCTGGAACATTCCAAAGAAACCAAACATTCCCCTAAAATGAAAAGAACTCATAAACCTAATACATCAAAATAATTATATTTAATACAAGAAAAACATCCAAAATGAAACCAAATTTTTAATATGGGAGGTTAAAATGAGATCATTTCCATAAGAAGACATTTATTACCAATAATATTTAGAATAACACACAAAGAGACCCTTGTTGGGTGTCCCCACAATTATGAACCAACTTTCTTAAACCAATGTCATGAGACTACATTTAAAACACAACATGAATCAAACAATAACCTTTAAAAAAATAATTCCTACCCCCCATAAATGTCCCTATTGAATGGAACTCAACCAATATGGAATGTAAACTATAATAGGAAAAACTATTACAAATAACCATAAATTGGCTCCATTACTGCACTGAAGAAAAAAAAGAACAAGGTACCCCACTCACATGGGATTTTTAACTATGTAAAAGCATCACTACGTGTCCTATGGATTGAGCCATGATGTTTTAATAATTTTCTACTCTGCATCTAGAATCCAATTACCTCCAATCACTAGAAAACGAATACAAAATCTACATATGGGAACCAACTCCATTTATAATGGAGAAGGATTCATAACATCCAAAAAACACATGAATTAAAATATGATTTACTAAGAGATCCAAAAAATCCCCTTACATCCCATGAAATATAGAATACCATTTGGAAAACCCTCCATACCAGAAAGAAACAATATATTAGAGACAGTCTTTAAAATAATCCCCATCAAAACACTAATCCAATGAATATGATCTACCATGATTCCTAGAATCCCCCCGAAAGAACTATTTCTAGTGGCATAAGCGCCCTCATTCATAACAGTTGTTGGTTGCATCATAAATAATTAATTATCACGAAAATTCTAACCAAAAAGATTACACAAAATGATTATCTTCTTAGAAGATATTGAAGAAAGCTCTAAGGGACTTTTAATTTGACGACTACCTCCAAAAGATTTTAGCCTATTCCCTACATCCATAATATAATAATTATCACCATATCCATTAATATAGAGAGGGATGACTATATAAATAACCCCTTATATCATATCATTAACATGAACACCATTCTTCCCCATGTCAGAAAAAGATGTTAGATTGAACTCTGACACAATTGACGGTAGATCATGATGAATACTGAACAACAAACCTCGTGCCTTTGAGGGATCATCATTGTCCCAATATAGAGTGTAAAGAACAAGATAAAAAATTTGATAGAAGTTTTAGAACATTTATCAATCACACTACTATAAGTAGAAAATCAGTATTATATTTCTAACCTTCACCATCTCAAAAAATACTAGTAGATGAATGAATCCTTGAAAAACTCCCAAGTAAGATCATAATAAGGATTTTTCTAAGAGTCTAACATCCACCACTTATATGTAGAACCTTCAGCCATGATGGTAGAAAAATTATGTAACATGATTATTTATTATAATAAAAATATTTCCCATTTTTAAATATTATTAATATGGTAAATGGGAAAATTGGTTTATCAATGAAAATTAGTGTTTTTTGTAAAACCAATCCTAGAAGGGAAAATAAAAAATTTATACTCTAGAATATATAGTTAATTTTTTATGAGTTAATAACTTATTGAGTATGCGTCTCTTAGGTCTACAAATCATTGAAAATGACGAAATAAAAATATTAAATATATTATTATAATTGTGGGTAATTTATTGAAAATAATTAGATATGTCGCAAATAGTGCATCATATATGAAATACATGACCATCGATAGGTTCCAAATGTGATTTCTACCATAGGTGGGGTAAAACATCTATATTCACTGGAAATTTGATTGTAGCCCTAAAAATAACCCTTTTTCAAATAATCATTTATTCAATTTTTTATATTAAATAATTAATATCTCTTAAACAGTACACCGTATGGCAGATCAGAGAGTACTATTAGGTCCAAAAGTGGGTGTTTTATTTATCTTAAATAATTATATTATTAATTTAATTAATAAAAATTAATTTTACTATTCATCATCAGCAAAATCATGTCTGGCCCCCATTTTTGACATGTGATGTTTTTTTAAAACCTTCATTTCTTCACAATTTTAATCGATTTCGGTGGTAACACATTAAATGGGAGAAATAAATAACTCCTTATTCAATTTTCTATTGATCTCGAGATCAAAAAAATGTGTTTAATTTCACCCAAAAATTTATTATTAGGTTTACATTTAGCCAAAGATTCCCACTTCCAATTCCCTACGTAAATTCAATATCCAAAATGATATCATCACTACTTCATGATAGATGTGATTTGGTAGGGAATTCAATATTAAATGAAGGATCGATGGGTAACTCCTTTCGTGGGGTGCGATGATCCCCCATCCCTATGTATCATCATATTTTTTATTATTATTTTTATAATTTTACTTAATAAATAAATTAAAAAAAGAGGGTAAATAAATGAAAAAAGAAGAAAAAGGAAATTGAAATTTTGGTATTAATGAAAATGAAAAATCATTATTTTTTTTACTTATCCACTTATATAAATTATGAAATATGAATAGAAATATCTTTTAGCGATTCTGTGAAGAAGATTTTTTTTAAATTTTTTTTTTTGGGAAATTCTAAATTTTATCCCAAATAGAAATCACTCAAAATCATCAAATATTTTAATGCAATATTATAATGCACTGATTTTAGAAATTTATTGCATAAAATTATCATCGTAGTTTTATACGATGAATTTAAATGTAATAAAAAGGTAATTATCACATTAAAATCTTGTCAAAACTATCAATGGATGATCATTTTAACTATTAAATGATAATTACAGTGATTTATAAAAGACAATTTATCAAAATTATTAAAATAGAGAGATCAATAAATAGTGGTGTGTGTATTTATATAGTTAATCATATGCTAATAGGTTTTAATTAAATTTATGTTGTATAATTATAATGAAAATTTAAATTTATAAATATTAAACGCTCCTGCTAATTTAATAATAAATTCAAAATTATAATTATCAATGAACATGATAATTTATTTATAATTTTATGTTATTATTATCAATTCATAAGATTTCTCAATGGTAATAATTGAAATTATCATTACACATGATGACTTAATGGTTATTTTAAAAATTGCAATTATCATTTTCTGTGACATGATGATAATTCTAATTATCAATGAATGTGATATAACATTATCATTTCATGTAATAATTTTGAAATTATAATATGATAACATAATTTATCATCAAATGAAAAAATTAATAAATTAACATTTCATGAGATACTATACAAATTATAAATTAATGATTTAATTTCTCATAGCATTTGATAAAATTAAATTAAAAGTGATAAACTATCATTCCATATGATAATTAAGATATTATAAATTAATAAATCAATTTATCATCACAGGAAATAAAATTTAATTAAAAGTGATAAATTATCATTTCATGTAACATTTATGAAATGATTAAATAAAAGTTTAATATATCAGCACATGTGATAAAATTAAAATAAAAGTGATTAATTATCATTTCGTGTGGTATTTTTAAAAATGATAAAATAATAACTTATTTTATCATCACATGTGAGATAATTAAATTAATTGTTATGTATCATCATTTCATGTTAATTAATAATGTGTAAAGGGAGAATTAAAATTTTTCTGTTTGTACGAAAATTATAATGATAATTTGATAATTATTTAAGAGATAGAAAAACTATTTAATGTGTTGTTTTATTTATTTAGAAATAAAATTAATGTTTTTATTTTAGGGAAAGCCTGGACCTACCTAGAGCACCAATGTTCCCAAATCTCATGATATTGACATATCTCTCTAACATTATAAAAACAATTATATGGTTTCTAATGGTTTAAGAAGGAAGTACCTTTACCTTTTGGTCTTTCTTGCAAACAATTTTTAGTAATATGCTGATGTGTAGACATGTTTAATTACTGTACTAGATTGTGAATTCATGTGGGTATGTGTGTATCCCAGGACACTATATATAACACTTAATCCCATAAGTAATTGTAGATATTTATTCACCTTATTCTTTTATTACATGTACATTTTGTTCTACATTACTCAGGATGACATGTTATTATTGAACACACTTAAACACACATAAAATATTATATATATATATATATATATATATAACAATGTGTGTGTATGCCTTGTGTTTTTGTTATTGGAGCCAAGATAGGTGGACCGTCATCATGTGTTATCCTTTGGAGGAGGGATGCACATGACTGGTGATGAGGGCCTAATGCATATAATGGGAATATGATGATGCTAAGGGTAATCATTCTAGTAGACCATTGCAACATGTTTACTCATCTAGAGGTGAAATTGGAATGAATATAGTCAAGGGTACAATACACTAGGAGGGCACATAACAATGCATTGGGATATGCATGTCTAACAATGAGGGATATGACGATTCAATAGGAGTATCGTGTAGCCGACCATCATAACATGTGTTATCATTTAATAAAGGGATGTGCATGACTAAAGACGAGGTTTCACTACATAATAATGGAATATGATGATTCCATGGGATGCACTAAATGAATATGGTTCAAAGTAGCTCTTAGTCCCTAGTATGTTTTCTTGGTTGTTTGATTCAATGACTTAGGGACACAATTAGCCCTAAGTCCTCATTACATCAACCTGATGACTAAGGGAATCAGATTAACTCTCATTTCCCGTGCACATATAGATCACCATATATTCTTGTAGTGCATCAATATTGTTACATGATGACACTGGGAAACGTGATTAATTAACCTAATGGATAATAATAGATTCATATAACACCATGGTTACCCATTTCGGCATAGAGATAAAATATATATGACCAGGGGTTGTTTTAGATTGGTTAACACCCAACCAGTAAATTTTTGATATATGTGTTTATTGAGAAATATTGATCATATCATGAACTGAAATTTTGAGCACATCAGGATGACTATACATTTGTAGTGTTCTTTTATGTCTTGTACTCACGCCCAACATAGACATTTTGGTATTCTTGTAGATTTCTTAACCAGTGATATAATGAAGAGAAATGACCATATGTTAGGATGTTGAGTAGTGATACATAGAGCAATATTAGATCAAGAAGGGCACTGGAGAATTATAAGATCATTATTTTATTACTTTCAAGATTGGTATACTACTTATATGGGTTTGCTTTCCAATTTCTGAAGTTGTTTCATTGTATGAATTCCATATTTATATTGGCACATTTTACACTAATTTTCATTATTTTATGTTGATCATTGATCTTGTAACTCGATAAAGAGGGTATAGTCTCCCCAATGTTTTATTTGAGAACCTTAATAGTAGTCGATAACCTCTTGTGTACGAGGAGGTGCACATGAGGTCATTTATATATTCGTCTTGAACATGGTGATTCATATTGGTATGTTACAAAATGGTATCAGTGAGAGGTTTTTAGTTACTTGTTTTACCTTTTATCTTAGCCTCGAGATATGTTTTATAAGATCTTGTATGGTTATGACTCAGGTTGGGGAACAATGTCCGTGTATGGCCAGTACTGCATAGGGGACCTATGAGTTTCATAAAATTGGGAAATTATATTTTTCTCTACTATTGACTAAAATCACGCAATTTTATGAATGAATTTTTATATGCGATTTATAAAATTTAATCAATGTTCATGCATAATAAATTAGCATGTAGATCACATTCCATATATATTCCCACTGTGGTGCTGCATATTAGATCATTAATTTATTACATTGATTTGTGATATCGTTCTCAGATATATTATTATGAGTGGTATATAAATGATTTCATGTTGTGGGATATTTCTTTATTTGTATTAATTAGTTAAAATTGGGCGTGTTGTTGTGTGAGAATATATATGATAACTATGACTAATGTGCAGGGACTGAAATGTGGGATAGTGGTTGGAGGTGTATACATTGGGTTATTGGTATAAACCTTGTAAATTCTTCTTTAATGTCATAGACGAGTTAGGTGAACCCTTGCTTGATACCATATAATTATTAGGATTTATACCAATCTCCCTATTTCTTATCTAAAATTTTTCACTTATCATTAGAGAATATCACACCTCCACAATGCTTTATGTGACTACTTGGGAAGCATGACAGAATGCTTACACATGGGACTATGTGTCTACATTATGAAAAGATATTCCGAAGAATACAGTTTGTCATTCTTCAGAACATGATATATGGTTTTTGTAACATGGATTCTCCAATAAAAATAATTTTTTATGTTATTTTATTGTTATTGGAGATTAGTAATAGCATTGAGTTTCCACGATTTTTACCTCTAATATTCGTTATCCTTTTAGTGAACTGAAGTCTATAAGGATTGGGAATAATGTGTCGAAATATTCTTAAAAAATCTCTAACATAGAAGTGACTCAAATGGATTGACACATTATGTTGAGATTCAGTTCATGATTAGAGTGAATCCATTCGATAACTGTGTTGTAGATTCTAAACGAGATAAATGTGTTGAAGGTTCAGCTAGATTAATTTGAGAAAAAGGGATTCATAATGCCGATTAACTCACTATTGTATTCACCATTGGTTCTTCTAGATATAGGATGTTATTATTTAACTATATGATGATTACATTAATCTTAACTAGTTGATGGTGAAGATAAAATATCAATTTTCATGATCTATAATGTCTTTAATCAGCTATGAGGAGATGGTGGTCCACTAATTTTGACCTTTAGTCTGCCTAAAACCTGTTTTGAGTTAGAGTGGAGGAATTTCCAATTACTATATATTGAAAAACGTACGGACATCATGAGTAATTAGAAATGTTTCTCGGACTAAAAAATTCACAAGATCTATTCATAGCCTAAAAAACCCTTCTTATGTAGATGGAATGTTTTTATAGTGTTTGTGGACAATATCCTTATATACTAACCAATATAATAAAAACATGATAAGAACCTAGATATAGTTCAATGAATGCTCTCAGCTCACTGACTATACACTGTTCTATAAAAATGTGACTTCTAGGTTAAAGAGGTGATGTTCCTTGGGTATATAGTGCCTAAAATAGTATATTAGAAAACCCTGAGAAATTCCAAGCTTTTTTGTCATAGAGACATCCTGAAAATGTTATTTAGATCTTGATTTTCCTATGGTATATGGAGTTTTAAATATAATTTATCCAAGTCTTCTCCTAACTATCAATACCCATGATAGACATGATGCTGATGGGAATAATGTTACAATGGTTAGACCAGTGTGAGGAGGCCTTCCTTGATGTAAAGAAAAGGCGGAAATTAGCTCTAGTGCTGACACTTTTGGATAATGTGATTGGTTGTGCAGTCTATTGGTATGAATTAGAAGATGGTTGGAATTTGTTGTTGATGCATGGGGAAATGTAATAGAATATGAGTCTTGGAAGCTATGACACAAATATAAGAACTACCCTATGCTAGAATGGTATATGCCAATAGTGTTCCACACAAATAAATGTTGTAGTAATTATCTCTTTGATGAAAGGATTATTGTATATAAGAATCACTATAGCTATCGATATATCTACACTGAAAGGGAACAGAAATTGACCCAGATAAATTGGGTCAAGTATCTACAAAAATTTGACTTCGAGATTACATATACCATTAGAATGATAAATGTCAAAGAATATTCCCTTATCAACCTGAAATTGAGTGAGCATGAAATTACAGATAAATCCTCCAATGAGCAGTGAAGTTTGATGTGTTTTCTGGAAGACTAGAGGATCGATGCTATATTTGACAAATGATCTATGATTTTATATCTTTTTTGATTACACCAGTTTTCTTGCAATGGAAACAAATTGGATAAGATTCTATCCCAGACTGTACTATGATATGAGAATGGCTCGCTGGAGGAGACCTTATACCCGGATGGTTAGTGGAAAATAATGGCTTGATATTGGTCCATGGAAGAGTAGTGGTCACTATATCCCTTAGGGTGGAAAATATGAGGGGCATATACAAATCTAGAGGGATGGTATATCAAATTGTGATAAAGATTAACCATGACTATATATGAAATTTATGGTTTCCAAGGATTAAGAGTGACCTTTTAGGTTTTTTCTCAAGATGTCTCACCTGCGAGGGGGTGAAGGCTAAGCACTATCATTCTGGAGGGTTGTTCTAGCCACTATTGACACCAATGTGGAAGTGGGTGGATATTACAATGGAATTTTTGATAGCATTACCCAGTACCCCAATGAGTCATGTTTCAATTTGGGTGATTGCCGATAGGCTAAAGAAGTCTACAATATTCATACCAATAACAGAGACTTACTTGGTGATGGTTTTTGGAAAATATTTAGTCAAATACATTGTGTGCTTACACAGAGTTACGTTAATTATTTTTTTGATGACGATAGTCATTTCACATCTCACATTTGGTAGGGGTTGCCTAAATCTATAGGGGTTTAGCCAATATTGAGCACAACAAACCATCCACAAACAGATGGAATGTCAGGTCATAATAGAACCATTTCAAGAAAGTTCTATAATTGTGGGAAGCATGGACATTATAATCGCACTTGTAGGAATCAAAAAATAGAATATAACCTGTGTGTAAGTGTTGGCCATATTAGATGCTTCTGCTATAGGGTTTCCATGAGGAGTTTTATATGGTTAGTACATGCTTAGAATGAGGAAACATAGAAGAAGTTACAGACTCCCTTGTCGATGATGACATGGGAAAGTGATGGACATGATCATTGTGCTAAGGTAGAAAATGTACATGAAAATGACCAAGAACCAACTAATGGTGATACTGATCTTATTTTTGTATGGGGTATTGTTTAATTCACATTATTTTAGTCTTTTTTTTAATACAGTTGTTTTACCTATATTTGTGTGCCATGGATGGACTTGATTAACCCATAGATTTAAGCTTCCCTAAAATACATTTCTCTAATAAATCATCTAATGAAGAAATGATATATTAGTATATTAATGAGAGGTGGTAATTACTTCTTCTTTTAAAAGACAAATAAGGGGCATACATAGAGGATAGGGGTAGTGGTATATCATCTAGGCCTCCCCTATCGTTATCAAGGTATGTGTGATGTGTTTCATGTGTCAAAATTTCATAAGTTCATACCCAACCCTATATATGTCAAACATTGTGTAGATGATGGGTTGGGTATTTATTCATATTATTAAGAACGTTAGGGTGGATCATATTTCAATGTGAGGAGGCATTGATAGGATGGATGAAACCACTAGTCCTGATTCATAATAAATACTGATTGATTTAAGAAGATACAATAGAACATGTTTCTGATCTACGAGCTCAGTGGTATGAATTGTTCAATAAAGACCACTAGAAATTAATCTCAAGGATGAGAAGTAGATAGAGGTGGATATTTGTAATGTCCAATTTTTTTAAAATATCAATACATCATATGTTTATAAATTATCAATACCTTAAATGGTAAAATTGTTTATTAGTGAAAAGTTATGTTTCGTTAAAAGAATCATGGAATGGTAAAACTGCCATTTAATACTCTAGAAATTTCAATAGATATTTTATGAGTTAAACCCTGAGTGATTATACGTATCTAAAGACTGTGAAGCCTCAGTGATGGTGAAATAAAAGTAATAAATATATTATTTTAAGAACAAGAAACATATTCTAACAAAATAGATATCTACCAAATGGAGAGTCATATATGAAATATGAGACCCCTGATAAGTTTGGGACAAGGTGTTTACCTCTGTTTTGGTATAACTATTTTATGAATTATATGTTTGAATGTATCACTCAAAAAATATCCCTTTTTATTTTACGTAATTATTTAACATATTTTTTGAATATTAATTTATTAATATCAATAAAATGGTGTGAGGTATGACAAATATAAGAACTCTGTTACATCTAGAAAAGGGTGTTAACCCATGAAGCTATATAATATTAAAATGCAATGGGAATTTGGACCCAACTCACATGTTAAATATATTTAATTGTGAAAAAAATATAATTTATGTATTTAATTATTAGGAACAAAATTTTATAGTTAACTATGTTCAAAATCACACCTGGCCACCATTGTTGGAACATTATAGTTTTAAAAACCATTGTTTCTTCACTATTTTAATCAGTATCAATGGAAACACATTATATGGGATAAATAAATGATATCCTATTCAATTTTTGATTGAATACCTTATCAAAAATGGTTGTTTAATTTTACCCATAAATTTATAATTAGGGAAAAAATTAGCTAAAGATTCACATAGCCAAATCCCTATATAAACTCAAAATCCAAACCGAAATCATCACGACTTCTTTATTAATGTGATTTGGGTGAGAAATTTACATTGAACATAAGAACAATGAGTAGTCCCCCCCCCATGCGGTGCGACGAGCCCCATTATATCAAATGTGATTCTTATTTTTTAATTTTTCTTGGTTTTATTAGTTTGTTTCATTAATAAAATCATAAAATAAATTGTTTTAATAAATGAAAAAAATGATAAAAGGGACCAAAAATTTATGTTTTTAAGAAAATGAAAAATATTTTTTTTTATTACAACACTTAATTAAATTCTGAAATAAAGAATGAATTTTTTTAGAAATTATCCGATGAATAATTATTAAAAAAAATTAATCATGAACAATTATAATATTTTTCAAAATATAAATCACCCAAAATTATTGAAGATAATTATGTGATACTATTAAGTAAAGATTATAGTGGTTTATTGAATAAAATTTTCAGGAATAGTTTTATACAACAAAATAAATTATAATTACATGGTGATTATCATGTGATTTAATTATCAAAACAATCAAAAAATGATTATTCTAATTATAAAATGATAATTGCAATGATTTATAGAATATAATATATCAAAATTATCAATAAATATATATATTTATATATGTATACATATAAATATATGTCTGTATATATTTATATATATACACCAATAAGTGTGTGTATATATGTAGATAATCGTAAGATGATAAGTGTTAATAAAATTATCATTGTATAATTATAATGAAAATTTGAGATTATAATTATCAAACACATATGATAATTTAATGATAAATTCAAAATTTTTATTATCAACACACATGATAATATATTTATAATTTAAATTTGTAATTATAATTACATAAGATAGTTCAATTATCATAATTGTTATTATGATTGCACATGATGACTTAAAGGATAATTTAAAAATTTTCATTATCATTTAATATGTCAAAATTATAATATAAATTATTGTTCCATGCGATAGAACATTATTATTTCATTTAATATAACAGAATTATTTTGGTGATAAATTAATTTATCATTGAATTTAATAAAATATCATTAAAATTAATATATTATCATTTCATGTGATATTTATGCAATGATAAAATAATAATTTAATATTTCTGCACATGAAATAAAATTAAATGAAAAGTGATCAATTATCATTTCATGTGACATTTAATAAATAATGAAACATTATTTTAATTTATCGACACATGTGATAAACATAAATTAAAACTAATAAATTATCATTACATATAACATTTTAGAAATAATAAAATAATAATTTAATTTATCTTTTCATATTTGGAAATTAATTTTACAGTATCAAATTATCACTTCATGTGATATTTTTAGAAATGATAAAATAAAAATTTTATTTATCATTGTATGTGATAAAATAAAATTATATATGGTGAATCATTATTTCATGTTAATTATTAAAGGTTAACGTGATAATTAAAATTTAGGACTGTATACGATAAATTTATAGAATATTTTATAATTATTAATGAGTGATAATGATTTATAATATGTAACATATTATTTATTTTTAAATTTAAAAAAAAGTTATGATACTAGTAAAACCATTGAAAACCCCAAGAACTGATGCTTCAACAACTAGAGATATTGACATATCACCCTGACATCAGAAAAACTGCCAGAGGCTTTCCAACTGTTAAGGTCGGAATTTCCTTATCCTTTTGGGCTTGTTTATAAATGATTTCAAACAATATGATTATTTTTATACATCTTTAATGACCATGCTAGATAGTGAATGCAATTGGGATTATCTTCATCCCTGAAAATCTATATTACTCTTAATACCATAAGTACTTATAGTAATTTATTCACATTAATTTGTGATTATATGTATACTGTGTACTACTTTACTCATGATTATGTGTTCTTCTTGAACAGACATATATAAATATCATAATATGCTATGTATACCTTGTGGTCTTGATCTTGGAGCCAAGATAGGTGGATCGTCAACTTTCATTAGCCATTGGAGGACAAGTGTTCATGACTGATGACGAGGGTCTAATGCATGGGTAGGCACATAATAATGCCTTAGTGAAGCCATGTAGTGGATCTTTGTGACTTGTGTTATCCTCTAGAGGGAGTATTCACATGGCTAATGAAACAGGTCTAATACATGATGAATTCACATGGTGATGCACTAGGATGCACATGTTTGATAATGGGGGACACTACGATTCCTTGTGTGTATTGTGTAGTGGACCATCACAACTTGTGTTATGAATTGGAGGATGGATGTACATGACTGACGATGAGGGTATAATTAATGAGTTGTGCATAAGATTATTCCTTGGAGTGCACTTAATGAAGAGGTTAATGAAATTATCTCAGTCACTAGTACATCTTCTCTATGGAGTGATTCAATGACTAAGGGGCCTCATTAATTCTCAGTCATCAGTACGTTATCTCAATGATTAAGGGAAACTAATTATCTCCCATTTATCTCACACATACATAAAATCATATATTCTTATAGATCATCAAAATTAATTTATGACTACGTTGAGAAACTTGATTCATTAGCCTAAGGTTTAATTGATTATTGTTCTAACACCATGTTATCAATTTCTATATAAAGATAATTTAGGTACAACAAGGGTTTTTCAAATCATTGATAGCACAAAATCCATTATTTTTGTATTTTTGTGTTTATTGAACATTATTTATCATGGAATACACTGATATTTTTATCACAACATGTTGAGGACGCTTTTTTGGTATCCAATTGAGTCTTTTATTCATAACCTACTTGGGAATTTTAGAGCGCTTGTTGATTTTTTCCATAGAGATCCAATGAAAGCCAAAGGCCCTATAGAGGATGGTTGACCAGTGATATATAAAGCAGAAGTGGACTGAGACGGGAATTGGAGAACCCTACTAATGATTGATATTTTACTCTATAGATTGGTTTGATACTTATATTGGATTTCTTTTGAGTTTCAAAAGTTGTTACTCTCTATGAACACTGTCATTAAAGTTTTACAATTTTCCCTGATTTTTTATTTTGTTGTTGTTGGTCAATGATCCTATTACTAAATATAGATGGTATTGTGTCCCCAATTTTTTACTTGTGTCCCTAACTACTATTCATGAGCCTCTTCCATACAGGGAGGCATACATGAGGTCATGATACATTCTATCATGAACCCGGTGATTTGGGTTTCGATGATACAACAAAAACATCAATGAATAAGGAATCTCAATATGGATAATGTTAACATAGATATTCTACATCCACTCTTTTTATTCATGAGGATATACTTGAAAATGAAGGGGAGGTGGTTTAAACATTCAAAAATAAAGAATGATATCCATAGGTGGATGAAGTGTAAATCCAACTAATGGATAGTAATCCATTTCTACACCTCGAATATCCATTAACTCATTATGGGGGATAAATTGGGAAATAAGATAATTAAGAGCTAAATCAGATACAACTCATCATCATGAGTTTTCAAACACGAACACCACATAAACAACATGCCCTAATAGAGGAAAAAAAGACACATGACTAATCTCTATAAAACAAGAAAAATGTTTTCTCGTGAAAATTAAATTGAACAAAAACATTGTGGATTTCACACTCACCAGTGGTATTCTTTAGAGTCTCACTCACATGAAAATTATCATTCCACCCAGTGCCCTCATCATATCATTCCATACATAGAATCCATCATCCCACATAACCATCCAACCACATTCCACACAAATCCATGCATGTGAGATCCAAATTAAATACCTATGGTCTAGAAAATAATTTCAGTTTTTATAAAATTCATCCCACGTTTTTACAATATCATCCCAATTCATATTTCAAAAATAAATAAAACATTTCAATTGATTGATCCAATTAGAATTCTAGAACCCATTTGTATATTTCAATCTTCTAACCATTTCACCATGATCAATAAAAAATAAACTGAATTTTCATCAAAAAATTGATTTGTTATCATTTAGAACAATTCAAGTAGTTCAACATGTTCAATTATACCAAAAATAATTTTATAAAAATTAACATATGAATTCTTTCTTTAAAACGGTTCTGAAAATCCATTTTTCACCTTCATAAAACCAATCCATTAAAATATTATAATGAAGTTTTCACAGTTCCAAAAAATGTTATCCAAACAATACTCGTAA
This sequence comes from Viscum album, assembly GCA_963277665.1. Taxonomy (NCBI): domain Eukaryota; kingdom Viridiplantae; phylum Streptophyta; class Magnoliopsida; order Santalales; family Viscaceae; genus Viscum; species Viscum album. Next base: position 70,149,313 of record OY728126.1, read on the forward strand.
TCACAGATGACCCAAAAAAAATTAAGAGGGGAAATCAGTGCCAATGGGAGGCTTGGTTATATGATTGGTGGCCGTATTTGAAACACACCCCCATCACTGAGAGTCTGCTCAGACCGTATCACTGGTTCCATATATCTTACCTATCACTATTATCTTAGGAAGATCTCAATATGAACTCCGATTTTATATTAAAAACACTAAACAATCCCCAAGTACCAAATAGACCAAATTTATCCTGACATCCCATGGGAAGTCAATGTCTTTGTCCAAAGAGTGATGTCCAAGAAATACCTCACATCCACACCCAAATTTCTAACATTCCTACTCAATTAACCATGAGATCCCCAAATAAAATATTATTCTTTAAAGTCAAGGTCCTCTAAATATTACTATCACTGAAACAATTTTATTTTGAAGAATCTTTGGTTGACCACAAACAGGGGACCTGAGATGATCCATGACATGGCCCGAAGGGTGCTCCCAATCACCACGGGCAAGAAACAAGTGACATGAATCAAAATAGAGACACAACAGAATGATTTTTCCCACAAATAATTAATTAAATTGAACAGCATAATATAAATAGTGACAACCAATAAATATATATATATTTCCAAAGTGAATATATATTATAGAAAAGTAAGAATTCAATAAACTGAAAAACCAAAACACAAACCAAAACAGATTAACAAAATGTCTCCGTGTGACCCTGAGGGTCACTCTCCCATACAGAGACCGACCATCACCCATGATGATCAATACTAAACTATGACTTCTACCATATGATCAATTAAGAAGAAACTATAGGTATAAGAATTAAAAATAAATAGGTTTTAATGAAAAATCTATTACCAGTGCATTTCATCTAAAATAAACAAAAATCAACTTCATGTTTTATCTAAAATATATAAAGGTAGTATTTTACAAAAAAGTTTACATTAAAAAAACACATTTTCTATCAATTTTTACTATTTGAAATCACTATCTTCTTTCAAGAAGGAACCATTAAATTTTCATGAAGGAAAATGTTGCATAAATTTCAAATATGGAGTTTATAACAAAAATCATTTTAAGAGAAAACATTTTCCATAGAAAATAGAAATAATAATTTTTCATTTTTATCAAGAAGCCACTGTATTCATGAAATAAGAACAAAAATCATATAACAAGGTAAATAGAAATCATAACAAAATAATATCCAACCAATCATAAATTACTAACATCTATCATATATAACCAAGTGACAATAGACATGGGAGAAACCTAGGAGCTCGTAACTAATAAAGAACGAGTTAATACATGTTGAATCATCATGAAAGGCATGACTCACTCAATGACATCAAAAATACCTAACATGATTTGACGCACCCTACATGAAATTATCCAAGGGGTACTATCATATTGAAATAATCACAAAATATCCCCCGTATTGTGGTCCAATAACTAGTGCATAACATAACAAAGAAACACTCATTCTCATAAAATTCAATAGCCATGTCAGGTTTCCATATCCATATGTAAAGAGGGTGATCCAACCAATAATAACCAAGAATCCAATCACATAATCATATATATTATTGATTAACATAAACCGAATCACCTGAGTCACCTGAATGATTGATCTCAATCCATATAATTTATAAATCCAAAAAGAGTACAATTTGAGGATCTCCCTTTACACACAAAGTAAATGGGTGTCTATGATTCCACAGAAAGGACATCCCACCCCTTAAATATTTATATAAAAATGGCACAATGATTTTATGAAGTTATTTTTAAGGTTTAACACTTCCAATATTTTCATCAAAGTGACAAAAGGCCTAATTCTCTTTTCACTATACAATTATTTATTAATGAACCCAATAATTTTTTATAAAAGATGTCCAAAAAACTATTTCCCACATCACAATCAGTTTTTAGATCCATTTTCAACATTTATATCACACATTCCTTCTAAACCCATTTTTATATAGACATAGAACATGACACTAATCATCATCACATTCCATTTCATTTTTAAATAACTGACCACACACCATTATCAATTCCAACCTTTTATAAATTCTTTTATGGAACCCAAAACCACCATTAAGATTTTCACAACAATATTTAATAAGACAAAACATGAATAAAAATTTACAAATCACATGTGATATCCAATGATCAATTTTAACAAACACATGATGTGAACATCTATAAAAAAAACAACATTTATCACAGAACAAGGCATAAACCACCACTTATTACACAAACCCAGCATTTAATTAATCACAAAACACTATTTAGCACATGAGAGTTAACTGAAAAGAACAAAACCAATTATCCTTAAATTATAAAGTCATGTGAAATGGAAAACCATCCTTATAACAACAAGTGCTTCAATAATGATTAAAAAACAAACCACAAAGCTTACAAGTGATAATATATATCATAAGGATCTCTAAAAAAACCCCAATATAAATAATGGGGAAACAAGAAACCTAGGTCCAAAATACCATAGGATAAAGGAAATAATAATAAAATAGATGAAGATAGAAGATAAAGAAGATGATGTTGTACATCTCGAACCTCTCGTTGTTTGATTTTCATGATCACAATCACTTTCATTTTTATCTAACATTGTGTTTTAAGTGTTTATGTTGATAGGCATTTGATTGCCAAGAAGTTGACCAAGGAAGAGGCAGAAATGGACTGAAATTCAGTCCACCGGCCGACCGGTGGCTTCACCACCGGCCAGCCGGTGGCACCCAGACTCAAGGGGTAGCTACTGCCTCCCCACCGGTCGACCGGTGGCTCTGCCACCAGTCGACCTGTGGCACCCAGCCCAAATAGTGTTTGCTACTGTCTTGCCACCGGCCAGCCGGTGGCTCCTCACCGGTCAACCGGTAGAGCCTGGATCAAGACTCTTCTTCTCTACCAAGGCACCGGCCAGCCGGTGGAGCTGTACCGGCCAGCCGGTAGCCCAGTCAAACTAGCCGTTGGGCTGTTGACCAGCCTGTCCACTTGGCTCCCAACGGCTCTTTAAGCCTCTCCAACGGCTCCGAAGACTCTCCAAGGGTTCCATGCCTATAAATAAAGGCCAAGGAAGCCCCGGACACTAACCGGAACTATACGGAAGCCCACAGACACCTTGTTGATCATTTGGCGTACCTCCGGTGCATTCCTCCAAGGGAACCCCAAGTGCTCCATCCAATTCCACATCCAAGGAGCTCCTCCAAAGAAGCTTGGAAGCGTCCTTCAACATCTCCATCCAATCAAAGGCGCCCAAGGCTTCTCATATACGGTTTTTTATTGTATATTTATTTTGAGCTTTAATTTTGGGTTTGTGCTTACAAACCCCAACCTTTTCTTCATCCCCTCTTTCTTTGGGTTCTCACACCACCACTAAGGTGTGAAGAGGTTCACAAGCCTTACCTTGTAAAAGGCTTGAGATCGGTGAGCTAGCCTTCACCCGTAAAAAGGCTAGTGGGTTATTGCTTAACCACTAAAAGCATTGGGTTCTTGCTCAACCACAAAAAGCAAGCTGTAATAGGTCCTAGTGCTACCTCAAAGCCTAGTGGGTTTCTTGCTAAAACCATTGAAAAGCAAGCGGTAGGAATCTCTCAACGGTTGAGTTGGGAGCGGAGACGTAGGCCGGGTTTTGGCCGAACTCCGTTATCAATTTCTTGTGTCTTGCCTCATTTATTTCCGCTGCATCTTAACTTTGATTTTTAAATTGTTAATCATTTTTTAAAAGGCAATTCACCCCCCCTCTTGCCATACTTTTCCTCGTTTTCTTCCGACCCAACAATTGGTATCAGAGGGAAAATTTGTGTAATACCCTAACCGGTTACAAATTCAAAGATCCATTAAGATGGCATCAACCTCTTTCGCCCCCGAGGGCTACTCATTGGGTCGGGCTCCATTTTTTGATGGATCCGACTATAATTATTGGAAAACCCGCATGACCACTTTTTTAAGAAGCATAGGTTATCCGATTTACAAAATAGTCATGCAAGGTTACACTTTGTCTACCCCCGATGAATCCAAATGGACCCCCGCCGATATTAGGAATTTTGAGCTTGATGGCAAAGCCATGAACGCTCTCCATTGCGGCTTAGATAGAAATGAGTTCAATCGAGTGTCTACTTGCACCTCCTCACATGAAATTTGGAAACTTTTAGAAGTAACTCATGAGGGCACTAACAAAGTTAAGGACACTCGGTTAGACATGTATAGACAAGATTTTGAAAGCTTTACTATGCATTCTTCCGAATCTATTACCGATATGTTTACACGCTTCACTGACATTTGCAATGGAAGGAAATCTCTTGGTGATGATGTTTCAGCCGAGACGATGGTCAAGAAGATCTTATGGGTCCTTCCAAGCTCATGGGCACCAAAGGTGACGGCGATCCAAGAAGCTAAGGACGTCAAAAATATGCCGGTCGAGGAGCTCATCGGATCCCTAATGACCTACGAGATCACGATGAGGAGGCAAGCACAAAAGGAGGGCACCCCTATCAAAACTCCAAAGAACATCGCCCTCAAGGTTCAAAAGGAAGTAAGCTCCTCCTCATCTTCTTCCTCATCTCCTTCCTCATCTTCCTCATCATCAAGCGGCGACTCGGAAATGGAGAATCTCGCCCGCCAAATGCACAAGTTTATGAAGAAGCACAACAAGAAGAAGAAATCTCGCAAGGCGCGAAAGCAAGAACCCACCGCAAGATCCGAGCCCAAGGTAAAATGCTACGGGTGCGGCGAAAAGGGCCATTACAAGCCCGATTGCCCACTCAACAAGAAACGGGCCACGCCAAAGAAAAAAGGAAAGAAAAAGGTCCTCAAGGCCACATGGAGTGACTCCTCATCATCCTCCTCCTCCTCCTCGAGCGACAACGGTACAAAATGCCTAATGGCATTCCATGAGGTAACTTCTTCCGACTCCTCTTGTTCTTCAAATTCCAATTCTTTAAATCATCTTTCTTATGAAGAACTCTCATTTGCTAGAGATCAATTGGAAAAAGGTTTTCATGAACTCTCTTCTAAATTTGTCGCGTTGAAAAAGTCTTTCAAAAAACTTTCCTCCGAAAAAGGCCAACTTCTTAAAGAGAAGGAGGAACTCACCCTTAAAATCCAAAATTTTCCAAATGTTGATTCCATGGAATCAACCATCAAAGATCTAAGAGAAACCCTAGCCAAGTTCACCCAAGGGGAACAAAATTTGAACAATATACTTGGTTCCCAAAGGGTTTCCCGAACCACCAATGGACTTGGCTATACCAACCAAGCCTCCTCCTCCCATGCACCCACTGTTTTTGTAAGGGGGAGCTCTAGCTTTAAATTTTGTAACTATTGCAAAAAACCCGGGCATCTCATTTATGAATGTAATTGTAAAAACGCCCGGTACGGCCAACCCAAATCGATTTTTTATTCCGATGAATTCTATAGGAGAAGACCCGCTATGAGACAAGTTTGGATTGAAAAATCCCTTCTTGCGAGTCTCTCCGGGCCTAAAATTATTTCTTTTCAAAATCCCTCTCCCCGGTGATTTATTGTTTTTATTTAGGGGGAGTTAGGATCTTTTAGCCTTGTTGTGTATTCAAAGTTTTCTTTTCAAACTCAACACTTGGCTTCAAAACTCTCAAAATTTTCTTTTAAATTTTAATTTCAAATTTTCAACAATTGGTATTATTTTCAATTGATTTTCAAATCTCAATCTTGTTTTTCAACTTACTTCCCTCAATCAAGTTTTATGCCCCACTCTATTTTGATAATCACAAAGGGGGAGAATTTCTTGATTGATTGGGGGAGAAACTTTTTTGATCATGCTTTGCTTTACATTTCATTTTATTTAAGCATTCCTTTCAATTCATGTTTTTACTTTAATTGTTTAAGTGATTCTGATCATCAAAATAGGGGGAGATTGTTGTACATCTCGAACCTCTCGTTGTTTGATTTTCATGATCACAATCACTTTCATTTTTATCTAACATTGTGTTTTAAGTGTTTATGTTGATAGGCATTTGATTGCCAAGAAGTTGACCAAGGAAGAGGCAGAAATGGACTGAAATTCAGTCCACCGGCCGACCGGTGGCTTCACCACCGGCCAGCCGGTGGCACCCAGACTCAAGGGGTAGCTACTGCCTCCCCACCGGTCGACCGGTGGCTCTGCCACCGGTCGACCTGTGGCACCCAGCCCAAATAGTGTTTGCTACTGTCTTGCCACCGGCCAGCCGGTGGCTCCTCACCGGTCAACCGGTAGAGCCTGGATCAAGACTCTTCTTCTCTACCAAGGCACCGGCCAGCCGGTGGAGCTGTACCGGCCAGCCGGTAGCCCAGTCAAACTAGCCGTTGGGCTGTTGACCAGCCTGTCCACTTGGCTCCCAACGGCTCTTTAAGCCTCTCCAACGGCTCCGAAGACTCTCCAAGGGTTCCATGCCTATAAATAAAGGCCAAGGAAGCCCCGGACACTAACCGGAACTATACGGAAGCCCACAGACACCTTGTTGATCATTTGGCGTACCTCCGGTGCATTCCTCCAAGGGAACCCCAAGTGCTCCATCCAATTCCACATCCAAGGAGCTCCTCCAAAGAAGCTTGGAAGCGGCCTTCAACATCTCCATCCAATCAAAGGCGCCCAAGGCTTCTCATATACAGTTTTTTATTGTATATTTATTTTGAGCTTTAATTTTGGGTTTGTGCTTACAAACCCCAACCTTTTCTTCATCCCCTCTTTCTTTGGGTTCTCACACCACCACTAAGGTGTGAAGAGGTTCACAAGCCTTACCTTGTAAAAGGCTTGAGATCGGTGAGCTAGCCTTCACCCGTAAAAAGGCTAGTGGGTTATTGCTTAACCACTAAAAGCATTGGGTTCTTGCTCAACCACAAAAAGCAAGCTGTAATAGGTCCTAGTGCTACCTCAAAGCCTAGTGGGTTTCTTGCTAAAACCATTGAAAAGCAAGCGGTAGGAATCTCTCAACGGTTGAGTTGGGAGCGGAGACGTAGGCCGGGTTTTGGCCGAACTCCGTTATCAATTTCTTGTGTCTTGCCTCATTTATTTCCGCTGCATCTTAACTTTGATTTTTAAATTGTTAATCATTTTTTAAAAGGCAATTCACCCCCCCTCTTGCCATCCTTTTCCTCGTTTTCTTCCGACCCAACAGATGAATAGTGATTTCCTTTTGAATTCTAGCATTAAACATGGAGAATCGCCTTATATATACAATGTATAGAAGAGTTGAACCATGGAGAAGGAGGTAAAATCCTATTTTGGGTAGCACAAACTAGTGGGGGATGAAATTGGGTGTTTTGGGTAAAATTACCTAAAGGTGTAGTGTTGGAATTTGATAGATATATAGATCTAGGTAGCTCGCATGGTTTGGCAGCATGATTTAAAAAAATGTTCCCCAATAATTTACCCTTCACTAGTCTCACATATGAACCTATATGGTTTGTCCAAATGGTTTGGAAACTATATTCCAACCATAAAAAATGATTCTATCCAAAGGAAGTGTATTCCTAAAATATTTAAGAAAACATTTGCTAATAATGTGTTTTCCATATTCCCTGCACCAAAATCACCCAATTCCGATACAGTTTTATAATGCATGCCTCTTTATTTTCCCAATCCATTATATGACCATGCATAAAGGGAAAATTCCCCTAAACACAATATTTAAATGCATCCCACCAAAAACGTGAGGTCTTAACCCAAGGGTAAATTATAAACTTTGGAATAGGTCCAATATATAAATACATGTTTGGATTTAGGGGAATTAATTAGGCCAATTTGTTCATTGGGAGATTATTTTGTGACATATCCATGAAATAAATTAATTATTTCTACTAATATTAAATAGATTATATTGTTATATTTTATTTTATTTAATAAATCATTTGATGGTGGAAGAATTATATTTTCTCCAAGGATATTTAAAAGATAAAAATTTCTTATGAATAATTATTACATCATAATAGATGAATCTTCCCCAGATAACCTAATGATATAGGCAAGATTCACTGACATATTATGCCTTAAAAAGATTAAAAATAATCAAATAGTCTATAATTGATCTTTATCGACTCCCACTAGGTTCTTCATGAATAGAACCCTTCTTAGAGATATCATACATAATACATTTCCTCATTTCCATTTGAAAGGAAACATAAGAAATTCTTAAATATGGATGACCAGTAAAGTTAAATTAGGGATATATGATACGATGATGATAATAATGAATAATATATTCATAAGGGAATGTGGTCATTCAATTTACATTCAACGTTCATACCCAAACATTCAAATATCATAAACACATGTCTTGGCATAAATCATTTTCAATCTAAGTGATATGATTCTTTAGAGTATCAATCCATTGTAATACATGAATCATAATTTCATTTCATAATTACGGGAAACCAACATTGTTATTAAAGCCATGTCATTTTTCTATATTAATTTCACAGACCATCAATCATAGTTTACCATCCCTCATTAAGGGTTCCCAATTTTAGATCATGCCCATTGGCTTATTTCTAATTGTGGATCACATTTCTCAACATGGTGTATATTATTACATCATGAGTTATGAAGTTTTACCGAATATATTAGAGGGAGATATATGTCCCACATATCACATAATCCATACATGTGTGTTCTACAATTATAAATATAGAGGATAGTGCTACATTGATACTACACTATATTATATGGATATGTTGAAAATTTCAATGGGGCGTGCCTGAGTACTAAAATAGTTTTATGACATTGAAAAAAAGAAAAAAATTATTATAACATAGATAAAGGTGTTAAAAGTTTCCCAAAAATATATTCCCATTTCATACTAAATCATTAAAACATTTTTTCCAAAACTTAGGTAAAGTAAACAAAAGAAGGGGTGAGCATAGAAGCTCTACAAGACATACACATTGATCATTGCATGAAAATATGAATGTTATAAGACATGAATCATAATGGAATAAATAGAATGTTCCATGAGATAATAACAAATAAATATAACATGGATTACATTTCATACACATAATCACGGAAAATAATTTTTATATTAGCCACGATTCACATCCAAGGCCATAATAGTGGAAATCCCTTTTTTAAATGGGGTTTAAATTCCATTCCAAGCATATATTAATGAACCTATTTCTCATTACATTACATCACTATATTACCATACAGATTCCACGCCATGTTCTTGTCATGTCTATATCATGAGATAAAATAATTTATCTATTAAATTAAAGAGATAATTGGGAACAACTATTATTTAAGCTACAAAAATATCACCCTCCATAATCAAATACGCCCCATCATATATTATATAATGGGTATACCTTATTCTATCTGGGCCACCCTATCAAATTTTTTATAACTAGCATACCTATCATCACTTATTAAACAAATCATATAATATCAAATATTTTTACCCTATACTATCTGGGACACACCATAATGTTATCTATAATTATAATAACTAAATATATAAATCCTCCCCATCATATAATGTATAATGGGCTTACCTAGTGTTTTCTATGACACCCCATAATATAAAAAAGTATACTAACAACAACATTAATAATTCAAAATGAGCGTAGATATGCTCATAAAAAATTCAATAAAAATATATTTTATAAAAACCTTATTTCACCATGGATTAGAAATTAGATTTATGTCAATATCATTGGATCATGACTGAACTATAGAGAATAAATGTGTTTCATGAATATAATTCCATCCAAACGTAGAATGTTCAGAGAAAGAATTTGATATTTATCTTAGGGTGATATCAAATTCAAACATTAATTATATTAAAAGGTTCCATCATAGGTGGAAAATAATTTTGAAATATCATTTTAATATTTATTTATAATAACATATTTCCTGCTTTTCCAAATGTTTTTTAATTTATAAGAAATTTTGAAAACAGTTTTCATTAAAAAACATTGATAACATATAATTGAATCCATGAAAATGATATTAAAAACATTTTAAAATAGAAAAACCCAAATTCATTTTTCATGAAAATGATCATAAAATACCATTTATAATGTTTTTTTAAAATCCTAAAACATTATTTTCAAGGAACAAACCGAATCAAGAGATCATGTAAAATTAACTTAATACAATTATCATAATTATATAAAACAATGTGTGAAAATGGTGTAATTGCGTGAATTTATAATAAATTAACATAGTAAAATATTATTCATGTTTATTTAAAAGATATGAATCAAAATATTTCCTGAATGGATTCATAATCATTAACAAACCAGATAAATGATGAGATTGTGGTAATAAAATATTTCTATTATGGTATCTTTGAATTATAATCTCTATGATAAAGTAACATTAAATGTAGATTAATGTATCATGAAAAAAAGTATATTCATGATATAAAACATCATTAGAGTAATATATTAACCATTTGAAAGATTATTGGTGTATAAAAACACATGTGTCTCAATAGAGGAAGGTTGAGCCAAAATTTCCTTACCAATTTGGTAACTATGAATCAATAAGCCCATAAAAGATATATCCTCAAATAGATGATTAAAAACAAAAAAAAATTAACATATAATAATCCTTATTTACAAGAATGTAATTAGTATAAACCTATTTTATGATATAGTTGGGGATCATTGGTTGTGTCTCACAAAAGTAAAATGTGAGAAATAAATACTTTACTTATTCCATAAATTTTGAATGATAATATTTGATAAATTATAATATCAATTGCATATTATAATATCATGAAATACATTTAATTTATGATATAAAATGACATAGGGATCAATATCCAACAGACAAGTAAAATGAGTTTTAAATATGACATAAGTCTCACAGAAATAAAGGTGAGAATATGAGTCCCATTACTTTATGTCTTGAATTCCATTGTATATATTATAATATCATTTATAATAAATAAAATTTCTATATAAATATATCTTCAAACAATTTTCATATATGTGTCTGTGTGTTACAATATCTGATTTTATATTGACATTATAGTACCAGTGTAATAATAATTATTGGTTAATGTGATGTATCAGGTAATAACTATTTTTAATGTCATATAAGTTTGGAAAAGTTATTTTTATACTTCTTACCATGATCATAATTTAAAAATTTACATCATTATATAATAACATATAAATAACATAAATATTTATTATATATCTATTTATAATAATCAATTAGATTTTGAAATATGTAACGAAATACACTGTTTAATGAGATGGTATGACATACAAACAAAAGAAAATTGATTCAACATTTTTGTTTTATAAAAAGGGTGAAAAGTAACACATATATAAATGTATATATAATCATTACAACATGATTATATTGTATATTTTATAACATATTTATTTTAAACTCATATTTATTACATTTAATGTAAAATATGAACAAATAAATTGACTTCGAGACGTAGTAGTCTACCGCAACACCCTTGATATTATAGTATTCCCGAAAAATAGAAAACATGATGTTATGTGATATATATGTTACATAATAATAATAAAATCATAAATATTACATTAAAATTATAAATTAAAAATTATTTTTATCCATTGGAGGTGGCAATTGATGAATGGTTGTCAGCAGTTTGTGAGGTAGTAGTCCACCATACACATTAACAATGGTTGAGTTTCCCATTTAACAGGAGTGAATAAATTTTTAAATCGTATCAATAAATTAATAAAATATAACAATATTTATGAAAATTTGGTAAATATATTTTCAGGAAATAAATTTTTTTATTGGAGAAAAAAAATCATTGATAAAAATTACATATTTTTTTGGGTATCGCCTTTTGGTTTTCCGAAAAAGTTATATTTGGTTGAAATTATGCCTGATATATGTAGTATATTATTAGAGGATATATTATGGTTTTTTACATTTTCATGATTTTTTGGGCCATATATATTGATCGGTGTAAATAATAAGGGATATTGACTTCAAATTTATAATGGAGGTGTGTCCTTCTTATAAATAACATAATGTAAAACCGCATTGGGATATATCAGTTACATGATGTGACTCTAGAGATGAATTTATTTTGATAAAATATGTTATATAGTATAAATATCTTTATAAACATGGTTCTTACATGTATCTAGGCCATTTTCCCCTTTATGAATAAATTTTAGTTCTTTGGTCTTCTTTTTCTTCATCAATCAATGTAATTTATTTTAGCATTTTTCGGTAATCATTTCGGTAAAAAATAATATTATCATTATAAGACAATATAAATTATTATTATTACAAATATTGAATTTTTTTTAAATTATAATCATATACATGTGAAAAATTAATTTAAAACTAATCGAACAAATGAGATGATATAACTTGTTTCTAAATTTAAAATTCTCAAATTTTTGTAATGTTTTTGTATCTATTTTAAATTTAAAATTTATAAAAATGTCAGATATTAAATTAATATACATATATTTGATATAACAATAAATTATAATCAAAATTAAATATAATCTAACAATTTAATTAAATTGAAAAATGAGAATTTTAATTTCAATTTCGTATAAAATACTTTTCAATAAAAAATAAATCTTCTCAGAAAAAACCCAAAATGTCAACCTAAGAAATTTTTAGCATTTTAGATTATAAAATATATTATATTTTGTAAAATATAATTATTAGTAGTCGAAAAATTTAATTCCAAAATAGTTTTCCCATTAAAAGCATGTAAAAATACATTTGAGTAAAATATAAATTTTGGGTATAAAATTTTCTTTATTCATATCTCATGTTTAAAATACATATAATAATAATTTTAAATAGTTTTTAGTGTATAATATATAAATTTTAAAAAAATCATAAAAATTGTCTTGGTTGATTTATTGAGATAAAACAAGATTGTGTTTGGAAAAAAAAAGATTTTTTTCAATGAATTTATTTTTTTCAAATAATTAATACCATTATTTCTAAAAAAAATTTTATTAAGGAATTATTTCTATAAACATGGATAAAAATTTTAATCTTATTTTTTAATCTCTTTCATAACCACAATTCCAATGACAATGTGATAACTTTAATAATATTTTAAAATCATTTCATATTTTATTTAGATTTGTGATTCTTATAATGAATGTTATTCTCAACATTCCTTGGAGTGAAAGACAAATTTGGTGTTCAATGTAATGAATGATGAACTTGGTTTAGTGATAACATCAATCAATATAATATTTTTAATTTATCAAATAAATAACAATCCAAAAAAACTCAAGGTGTTACATTCTAGACCTCGGAAAATGAATTTTTCCCTCAAATTATGTTTGGGTCATGAATGTTATAACATTTTAAAATTTATTAATACAAAACTTGATAGATAAAAAATGAATTCTAAAACATCCTTTAATGACATAAATTTGGAAACATAATGGTAACATAAAATAACTCATAATGTGGATTCCTTATATGAGAAAATAAGTGGGTAATGCTTATTTTGATATATAAGAAAGTTATAAATAATTATAGAGTGTGAGAAAGATAAATGATTACAAAAAAATAGTGATATATAGAACATTAGAGTACATAAAACGATAGATCAATTAGGCATGAATTGGTAATGGATAACAAAAAAATGATGATAAAATGAGAACATATTTTATTCCATAACATTTTCCAAAATTCATTTAATTTTCACAAGGTTAAACACTTAATTGATTTTATTCCATTTCATAGGCACAATATTAACCAGTAGTTGTGAATTGAAAAATATACAATTCATACCTTACACAAAAATTGGAGGCAAATTTGTTATGACTATAGCACTAACATAAAATAATATCCATAAATAGAATTATATTTCATTCAGTCTATCATTGAAAAATAGATTTAACTCATTATAAAATATACATAAACAATCATATAGTCAATTAGTACATTAATCTCCAAAACATCATCCAAATTTAAATTCAAACCATTCTATAAATAATTTCACAAATACCTCTTCCAAATTACAACACACCCTTAATTCCATAAATGATCTCTTATCTTATTCAATAAATATTTAAATTTGAAATGTTGGTTCGGCCTTTTACCAAGTGAATACAAAATTTTATTTTATTTTTACAAATACATGTACATCGTGGCAGTCATAGGATATTACACTAAAGGATGAAAAATTAGATTGTTATAAGGTGTATTCCTAAAAAATATTACATTAAATTACACAACTATGGAAGGTAAGATAAATATTAGCTAATTGTCATGATTTTCATCACCTGTTGTTATTTGATAATATTCCCACTTTTCATTTTTCCTAAATGCTTTTAATGGATTTACATTGATATTATCCCATGGATTGGGGAATTGATTAACATAATTTGCAAACACCTTGTACTAGAATAATTGGAGTTTGTCTAGTGCATTATTTGTAGTCATATTCTCTTTCATTTCATTAACCATCCCAATAATCATATTTCGACATTCTTATAACTTATAAAATACCATTCTACATTTAAATCACTGCCCATATTCATTAAATCAATTACTATTATTATTTTCAATGATTAATATCACATAGATTACTAGAATATATTTTAGTCCTTTGAGTTTTCATGTGACTTTATATAACTTTTATAATCCAAACAAGAGGAATTCTAGAAATATCCAATTTCGACTTCTACCTTCAACTCACATAGAAATGATTTTTAATATATACTAAATTCTACTATTGTCAAGGCCATTCCATTAAATTGATTCTAGCCACAAATGAATCGGTGAATTTAACATTTAGTTGTTAAGAACAAACTAGAAGCGTACATTAATGTGTTATAAAATTAAATTCTTAATTACCCATAGATTCATTGTACTTTTTTTAAGATAATAGAATAATGTCACTATATTTGTTTTTTGATTAAAAGTGAATTACATATTAAAAAATATAAAATTTTAGTCTTCCCAATCAATAGATTAAATTTTTTCCTCTCTCCACATGTTCTTAATAAAAATACACCACTAATCATCCCCACCATCCAAATGATAAGAAATCAAAATGACACCCATACTTTGAGTAATGAAGAATATAAAATATATTTTATGTTGTACTGATAAATTTATTAATATCTATTTGATCAGTGGTACCACTATAAAAATGTTGATTTTTCCACATGAAGGACTAGAATGAAT
This sequence comes from Viscum album, assembly GCA_963277665.1. Taxonomy (NCBI): domain Eukaryota; kingdom Viridiplantae; phylum Streptophyta; class Magnoliopsida; order Santalales; family Viscaceae; genus Viscum; species Viscum album. Next base: position 70,164,458 of record OY728126.1, read on the forward strand.
ATTATTTCCTATCTATAAATTTTGAACATAAACATTATTCCTTTATTAAGATATTATCATATCAAGAATAATTTGAATTCTGCCTCATATATATTAAATTTTATCAACACTAAAATCATCACATTATGCGTTTTATTTAGCCTTAACATTGTTCCTTCAGTTTCCATCCATTGTCTAAAACCAAAAAGTCTAAAATCTGAAATAACAATCAAAGCGGAAAACCATATATTAATAAAATGTTACTACTAAGATATTTATATCGTGAAACCTTATTATTTAACCTATGACACCATAAGTTTATCCTAGAATATCATAGTTATATTATATTTAAATCCATCATGATGTGTTATAATGATTCTGCAAATTTAATTAGGATATCTCCAAGAATTTTCAAAATAAACGTGTAACAAGACCCATTATCATGCATCGTTTCCCAATCAAGTCAAGATTAATGAACTATTTGCAGGTTTATTACCACTAGTTATATTTGTTCCATTTCCAGATCAACTTATAGTATCCAGATAAATATTTATTTCTAATTAAGCACTCAATATATCATTTAGAAAAATTTCCAATAATTTTCCTATACTCAAAAGCTTCCAAAGATAAATCCATGAGAAATCACCAAAAATATCTATATAAATATCAATACATATTTCACTAATGTTTTCTCATCATTGAATCGAAATTATTAATAAAACATTCCTTTGATAAAATCTATAGATACCTATGATCTTAATATACAGATATTACATAATTTTAGATGAATAAACAGTATAATAAAAATATACATGACTGGGGACCATAATCATTTGGTGTATTTGGAAACATGGAACTCAATTATCTCACATGTTTAATTATTTTCAAATTAACCCAAAAATAACTTCACATGTATTAATCAAACATGATATATTTCTTTATATCCTAGGTAACTGGATAAAATAAACGGTGAGATATAATTTTCAAAAGTTTAAATAAATGAGATATATAATCAGAAGATGAACATAAGGGTGTGAGAACATGATATTAACATATAAATATCATACCATGCATATAAAAAATCATCCACATAAGTCATGGAGTGGATACTTCTAGATTATATGACATGAATCTTTAGGGAATGAAGGAAATATTATATTAGAAAATAATATGAAAATAAGAAATATACTTTTTTTTGCATACAAACAAGTATTAAATGTAATTTCAATATTATTCATGGATCACATCCAAATACATCATTTAAGAAAGCACTTTTTTTGAATAACGACCAATTCCCATTCTAGCACAATATTTCTGTATTGAGTTCACATCATTTTCTATTACTATATTACCGAACCATTTTCACACCCAGTTCTTGTCTTTTCTATCTCATGAAATTCAAATCAATACCAAATAAATTTGAGAACTATCATGGCACACACATTTTGTAATTTAGAATGGGTTAATACTATAATATCTATTATGCCATATTATATAATATAAAATGGGATTACCTGACACATTCTAGGCCATCACATCATATATAAAATAAGGGATTACCAAATACTATACGGGCCACACAATTGTATTAGCTATTATAGAATTACCTGTTGCTATCTGGGCTACCAAATCCTATAATCTATAACGGTCTCACCTGATTTTGTATGCTCTACCCAATTATATAATCTATAACACTATTCCTGATGTTATCTTATCAACCCAATCTAATAATAAATTTATATAATACCAATAAAAATATAGTTAAAATATATTTCATATCATCATAAAAACACATAAATACAATTATTATCTCCGAACCTGGTTAACCTAAGAAAACAAAATTGGTTTCATTCCTATATCATTGTATCATGATTAATAGTTGGTAAATAAATGGGTTTGATAAACATCATTCCATCAAAACATATACCTTTCAGTGGGAGAATATGACTGGTATCCTTTGATAAAATTCACAGTAAACCAAAAATTATCTCAAAGGTCTTCACCATATATAGAAAATAATTTTAAATTTTCATTAAAAAAATTCTTGAGGATATTATGCTTTTTATTTTTATAATAATTTCTTTTTTGAAAACGTTTTTATTAAAAATTTCATTGAAAATAAATAAAGAATCCTTGAAACCCAATTTAAGACAAATTTAAAACATTATTCATTTTTCGAATAATTTTCCATGAAAATGAGATAAAAAAATTATTTTAATAAAATTTCAATACATTTTTAGAAAATATTTTAAAAAAACAAACTTCCAACCAATGAGTGAGATAAGGTTTTATTCCCATAATTTTTTTATTAAAATCATAAGTACCAAAGTATGAACAAATAAAACCATTAATTTATGATATATTAAAGAAAAATAAGACAATAAAATTAATGAATATTTTTGAATGAAGGATCATCAGATCTTATTGATTCAGTCATAATAATAAACACTTCTGATAAACATTAAGATTATAACAATAAACTCTTACCAATTTAAAAACAATGAATCCTAACCCACAATAAATATTTAAATTAAATGAATCGTTAAATATAATGAAAATATATATATTCATGACAAAAATTTCCAAAGAGAAAATATATAATCCTAATAAAATAATATATGTTCATGAAATAACATGTTTGTCAAAGAATGAAAATTGTGATTATTTTCAAATACATATTTGGTAACATTGAAATTGTAACCCTATAAATTAGAGATCCTATAATTTATATTAATATACAAAAACTTACATTTATAAGAATCATAATTTAAAATCATGGTATGTATATAAAATACATTTAATAAAGAGTTTGGGAACATTGAAGGTGTCTAAAAAAATTAAAAGTGAGACAGCAATCCATTAATACATGTGTAATTTTTGAATCATTATATTTGAGAAATAATAAAATAAGGGGAAACATTTAATATAATTAAATAATTTAAATTTTTTATAAATTATTTCAGTTAATAGTATATACAGAAAAAAATAAACTACTATTGAATATGGAATAAGTCTTATAGATATTAAAGTGAGTCTATGAATCACATTACCTTAAGTTTTGGATTCCCTCATACATGTTAAAACCTCCTGTACAATAAATATATGTTTGTTATAAATCTACCAAAAATTTATTCCTATATAAAATTAAGTATATATTATTTTATTATAACTTTATATTACATTTTTTTATAATTCAATGTTTCAGTAACATTTTGAGTAATAATCTCTTTGAATGATGTAAATGATTTGATATTATTTAATTTTTTTATTTTATCTTTATCTGGACTTCATTATTTAAACAATGAAAAAATGATAATAATATAATATATATTCATTATATAATTATTTATAAAAATCAATTAATTATCGAAATTTAATATAAAATAATCTTTCTATTGAGAAGATATGCCATACGTATGGAGGAATGATATTTAAAATATCTTTCAATAAATAGGAAAAATAAAAGAAAATTATATATATATATAAATTATCATTAAAATATAATAATGAATTAGAAAATGTAATATATATCTATTTGTAAGGACCCGCACTTATTTCATGCATAATCTTGAATTTATTCAAGAAAACACTTCATTTTACATTGAGGATCTTTTCAAGTTTAGAGCTTTAGAGAATTAAGACAAAATATTCATAACATTACACATTGTTACATAGTGGATACCATAAAATCAGTTTCCATTTTCCTCAGAATATAAAACATTAAAACATAAAACAAGACTCCTTGACAATTCTTCAACATTTAACATGTCTTCCTTCGTTGTATTATTCATCCATTAACCTGTGAAAAATCATTTAAAAACTTGGGATGAGCACAAAAGCTCAGTAAGGTATGAAAAAGAAGGAAAAAATCTCATTAGTCCATGAATACACAAGACATATGGAAACATTTTCAAAATACATGATTTACACCCATAAAATATTACTTTGTGTAACATGAGATTTACACAAGATCCATACAAACATAATTATAATCATAAAGGTATATTGGGGCATTACTTACATAATCTTGTAACCATCTTGGCTACCTTAAAATTTGTAACCCTCACGGCTACCTTACTTTGTGTAACCATCACAGTTACACTTGGAGTAACCATACGGCCGACCTCCAACTTACTCATACCCAATGCATTGGAGGGAAATATAGGTCCCACCCTTCATCATAAACAATGCCCAATAACCAAAACATAATCATACAACATAAACAATAGCATAAAAACATTGCCTTTGAATCTTATAGAACATAATTTTAAAAGAGGATTTTAGAAGAAAAGTCCCTTATAAACATCATATACTTGAAGTGAGACTTAATTGAGTGGATGGAATATGTATATACTCTGTAAATACACATAATTAAACATAATATAAACAGAACCCATCTCACAAACAATTTAAATAGCACATAAATTATAAAGTAGAAGGTTAACCCAAAGAATGGAAATCGGGTTAAGAATTCCCTTACCTTGGGCTTGTCCTACTTCAAAATTGTTTGAACCTCCTGTATAATGGTTAAATGAGTGTTAATAGGATTTTAAAGAAACGTGTTCATGTTTATAACATCTTATATGGTCATTTCATAACCTCATTTCACCCCTTATTTGTTAGTATTTTGTTCCTTGCATTATTTTGGGTGAGGTCTTTTGTGATTTTCACGATCGGTTCATGATGAATCGTTCTTGTTGATTGGAAGTGAAACTCCAGAATTGGAATGGAGTATTAGTTACATAACTACAGTACCATAAATTATACCATTCATCACTTTGGTGCCTTATATGATGATGATTTATAAGTTAAAACATTAATTATGTTCGTTTAGATAATTTAAGTGGTTCTTTGATAATTACAATTTCATTTAGTCTTATAAGTTTGAATCATGAATACAAAAGAATTACAGAACCTTATATGATTCATAAAACATATATTATAACCTGGTTCAACCATATAAATGGTTTCATGACCAGACTTGAAATAATTAATGGAAATTGAAAATACATTGTCCACGATATCGGTAATTCGACACAAATGGACAATGTTTTTTTGATTATTTAAATAAGTGAAAGAGGAGAGGAATAATGATTTGTAATTTTCCATAAACATGAAAACATCCAGAATATACATGATTCTGGAGATTTCATGCCTCTTGGATAAGAGGGGGTGAAGAGAGAAGTGGAAGGAATCATGAAATAAAGAAAACATGAGAAATTTCTTACAAAAAATTCGGCAGCCTAACGGCGCCTCTAAAAATTTCATAAAAACAAGATTGATGAGAGGAATGGAATATCTCATCAATCATACAAAATTTGGACAGTAAGGGAAATATTAAATGAAATATCCCAACAAAAGACAAAGGGATAGGAAGAGAATAACATAAAATGGATGGAAAGAATGAAAATGAAAGAGGATGTTTACCTCTTGATCTCTTCTCCTTGAGATCCTTCTTAAGGGCTTTGATTTTGGTCTTTTGGTGAGACCAGCAGCTCTAGGACGTGGGGAAGAAGATTGAGGAGGGAATTTGGCAGAAATTAGACAATGCTCAAGGCTTGAGAGGTGTGGGAGGAAGAGGGGAGTGAGGGTGGTATTTATAGTGGAGGAGGGGAGGTATTTTAGATTATTTTAATTATTATTATAATATTTTTATCAAGACTATGAATAATCTCAAATCAAGTGGCCCTAAATAGTGATAATATCATGTGATTTCGAAGCAAGTGGCCTTGCATCACTTATGATGTCATAAATAGTGCATTTTTACTGATAAATTGATTATACGGTATTTTACCGTATTTCACTATTCACCGAAAATTCAAGAGTTTCAGAAAAATACCAAAAATTTACCCCAACCATTTTTCGACGTGTAGAATTCAAAAATGAACTCCATTTTTCAAAAATAATTTTCTAAATATTATTAATTTAATTTTAAAATAAGGTCACAGTTAATTCGAAAAATAACAAAATTGAAGTGCAATTAGTTTTATGTGACATTGGAAAATTAATTAAGATCCCATTATCCTATTGCCATGGGAAAATAAAATAATAATATTATTTACTATTCATGAGGTCATATTACTATTCATATTACTATTCATATTACTATTCATAAGGGCATGTTACTATTCACCAAAAAAAACAAGTTTGTTCCATCAGACTCGAAATAACATACTGAACACAATTGTAGATGATAGTTTCTTGAAATTCAAAACATAGAAGAAATAAAATTATGTTTAAAGGATACTTATAAATATATACCTTAAACAAAATTTCAAGCATTTTCAATTTATTTTTAGAAAACCTTGGGATGTTACATTATCCCCACCTTCTTGAAATTGCGTCCTCGCAATTTTATTTACTTATTAAACAAGTGAGGGTACCTTGATCAAGGTGTCCACTCGGTTTCATCGTCATCTTGTTCACGTAGGTAGAAGTCCCATGCATTACAACAATGATTTAGAGATCCTTCAAAATCATTTGCTTCCTCCATCCAAATACACCTCGTACAACATGGGTCATATGGGTGTTCACAGAAAAACAGTTTTGGAAAATAATCATGTAGGACATATAATTCCAAAACATCTGATAAAACATGATTTCTATAAAATAGTCGGACCGAAATTGAGTTGAAACTTTCTATTATTGGTCCTTTTAAAATACCATAAGTATGTGATATGAGACTATTATTTAAAAGCAAATACAAATAGGTTGCACAAGGGTCTCCTTCCTCAGCACCATTTTTAAAATCATAATATGCTTCAAATTCTTGTGATAAGGTAAAATATTTGAAGATACCTTGATAATATTTACCTTTCTTGAAATTATGTGAATATTGTGAAAATAGTATTTGTCTAAAAACAACCCATGATCCACGATGATAACGAGGTATAGAGGAGGTGTTTGATATCTCAAAAAACTGCTTGCAAGTGAGTTGTATGCTAGAAAAAGTTTCACAATCATCCGAAGATGACTTTGCAATAATTATTGCAAGCATGTCATCAGGAAGAGATAGGAATGTCGTTTGAGATCCTTCTCCTTCCATTCGTACCCGACTTTACTTGACCTGAGAAAAAAAAGTTATAAAACAATAATTTAACAGAAATAATGGATATAGGGACTAATCATGTGTCTCACAAGAACTCCTAATCCCTAAAGTTGTCTAAACCGACCTCTGATACCAACTGTAAGGACCCGCACTTATTTCATGCATAATCTTGAATTTATTCAAGAAAACACTTCATTTTACATTGAGGATCTTTTCAAGTTTAGAGCTTTAGAGAATTAAGACAAAATATTCATAACATTACACATTGTTACATAGTGGATACCATAAAATCAGTTTCCATTTTCCTCAGAATATAAAACATTAAAACATAAAACAAGACTCCTTGACAATTCTTCAACATTTAACATGTCTTCCTTCGTTGTATTATTCATCCATTAACCTGTGAAAAATCATTTAAAAACTTGGGATGAGCACAAAAGCTCAGTAAGGTATGAAAAAGAAGGAAAAAATCTCATTAGTCCATGAATACACAAGACATATGGAAACATTTTCAAAATACATGATTTACACCCATAAAATATTACTTTGTGTAACATGAGATTTACACAAGATCCATACAAACATAATTATAATCATAAAGGTATATTGGGGCATTACTTACATAATCTTGTAACCATCTTGGCTACCTTAAAATTTGTAACCCTCACGGCTACCTTACTTTGTGTAACCATCACAGTTACACTTGGAGTAACCATACGGCCGACCTCCAACTTACTCATACCCAATGCATTGGAGGGAAATATAGGTCCCACCCTTCATCATAAACAATGCCCAATAACCAAAACATAATCATACAACATAAACAATAGCATAAAAACATTGCCTTTGAATCTTATAGAACATAATTTTAAAAGAGGATTTTAGAAGAAAAGTCCCTTATAAACATCATATACTTGAAGTGAGACTTAATTGAGTGGATGGAATATGTATATACTCTGTAAATACACATAATTAAACATAATATAAACAGAACCCATCTCACAAACAATTTAAATAGCACATAAATTATAAAGTAGAAGGTTAACCCAAAGAATGGAAATCGGGTTAAGAATTCCCTTACCTTGGGCTTGTCCTACTTCAAAATTGTTTGAACCTCCTGTATAATGGTTAAATGAGTGTTAATAGGATTTTAAAGAAACGTGTTCATGTTTATAACATCTTATATGGTCATTTCATAACCTCATTTCACCCCTTATTTGTTAGTATTTTGTTCCTTGCATTATTTTGGGTGAGGTCTTTTGTGATTTTCACGATCGGTTCATGATGAATCGTTCTTGTTGATTGGAAGTGAAACTCCAGAATTGGAATGGAGTATTAGTTACATAACTACAGTACCATAAATTATACCATTCATCACTTTGGTGCCTTATATGATGATGATTTATAAGTTAAAACATTAATTATGTTCGTTTAGATAATTTAAGTGGTTCTTTGATAATTACAATTTCATTTAGTCTTATAAGTTTGAATCATGAATACAAAAGAATTACAGAACCTTATATGATTCATAAAACATATATTATAACCTGGTTCAACCATATAAATGGTTTCATGACCAGACTTGAAATAATTAATGGAAATTGAAAATACATTGTCCACGATATCGGTAATTCGACACAAATGGACAATGTTTTTTTGATTATTTAAATAAGTGAAAGAGGAGAGGAATAATGATTTGTAATTTTCCATAAACATGAAAACATCCAGAATATACATGATTCTGGAGATTTCATGCCTCTTGGATAAGAGGGGGTGAAGAGAGAAGTGGAAGGAATCATGAAATAAAGAAAACATGAGAAATTTCTTACAAAAAATTCGGCAGCCTAACGGCGCCTCTAAAAATTTCATAAAAACAAGATTGATGAGAGGAATGGAATATCTCATCAATCATACAAAATTTGGACAGTAAGGGAAATATTAAATGAAATATCCCAACAAAAGACAAAGGGATAGGAAGAGAATAACATAAAATGGATGGAAAGAATGAAAATGAAAGAGGATGTTTACCTCTTGATCTCTTCTCCTTGAGATCCTTCTTAAGGGCTTTGATTTTGGTCTTTTGGTGAGACCAGCAGCTCTAGGACGTGGGGAAGAAGATTGAGGAGGGAATTTGGCAGAAATTAGACAATGCTCAAGGCTTGAGAGGTGTGGGAGGAAGAGGGGAGTGAGGGTGGTATTTATAGTGGAGGAGGGGAGGTATTTTAGATTATTTTAATTATTATTATAATATTTTTATCAAGACTATGAATAATCTCAAATCAAGTGGCCCTAAATAGTGATAATATCATGTGATTTCGAAGCAAGTGGCCTTGCATCACTTATGATGTCATAAATAGTGCATTTTTACTGATAAATTGATTATACGGTATTTTACCGTATTTCACTATTCACCGAAAATTCAAGAGTTTCAGAAAAATACCAAAAATTTACCCCAACCATTTTTCGACGTGTAGAATTCAAAAATGAACTCCATTTTTCAAAAATAATTTTCTAAATATTATTAATTTAATTTTAAAATAAGGTCACAGTTAATTCGAAAAATAACAAAATTGAAGTGCAATTAGTTTTATGTGACATTGGAAAATTAATTAAGATCCCATTATCCTATTGCCATGGGAAAATAAAATAATAATATTATTTACTATTCATGAGGTCATATTACTATTCATATTACTATTCATATTACTATTCATAAGGGCATGTTACTATTCACCAAAAAAAACAAGTTTGTTCCATCAGACTCGAAATAACATACTGAACACAATTGTAGATGATAGTTTCTTGAAATTCAAAACATAGAAGAAATAAAATTATGTTTAAAGGATACTTATAAATATATACCTTAAACAAAATTTCAAGCATTTTCAATTTATTTTTAGAAAACCTTGGGATGTTACACTATTAATCCCTTCTTTATATTTTCTACGTAAATCTTGAATGAATTATTTAGCTTCATTAAGTACTAGTCTATCATATAGAAGAATGATGTTATCATACACCCACAAAATGAAACAATGAAGGTATGTGTAATAAATATTATATAATCATAGTGAAATAATAAATTATATAATGATCCTACATAAAATTTATATATATCATTATTCCCAACCATTAATGGAGGTAATGGAAGAAGAAATGACATTGGATCTTTTGGTGGTAGTCCATCATACACGTGAATGATGATTGATTATAAAATTTGATGTATGTGCATAGAGACGTATAATGAACCCATAATAATAATATATATCCATATAATTGATTTATTTCTGTTATTACCTAATAATTTTATAAAAAAATTTTACGTTCTCTGAGGAATAAATAATAAAAAAATTGTATCTTAATGAATGTATTCTATTCATCAGCTATATCCCTATGGTTTTAACCAATAGATATACATGGTTAGAGTTATTACAAATGTTATGATTATACATTTATAGTCTGATGTTTGAGAAGTGATTTTTCTCCGTGTTGGGTTGAGCTAAATTTCATGAGATGTGTTATGAAGAGGGGATAATGATTTTCATTTTTAAGTGGATTTGGTGTAGAAATATTGTAATTATCCAAAAATGTAAACAATATTGGGTTGTTCAAATCATCTCATGATCCTTATATAATGATAAATTATAAATAAAATTTTGGTCATGTACAATATATTTCCAAGAAATGGATTTCTTACATATACCAATGTTCTTTGGTCCATTAAATTTAATGTTTAGTTCTTTCGTAAGCTTGTGTTTCTCTTAATCACTATAATTAATTTTATTTTTATTTTTAAAAATTATTGTAAAAACAATTGTTAAAAATATTATTATATAAAAAAATTTAGTAATCAAAATATAGATTTTTTTACCATACTATTATCATAGATGTGGAATAAATATTTTAAAATTAATCCCATATACAAGAACAAAACAACTAGCTTTTAAAGAGGTATTTCTAAAATGATTTAAAATATTTAATATCATATTTAAATGTTAAATTGATTAAAGTGACATATTTGTAATCAATAGATGTATAATTGATTTTATTAAATATTATATCTAATGTTAAATATAATTTACAAATATTACTAACTCTATCAGAAAATTGTTTTTAGTAACAATTTAGTATTATTCTATATTAATGAAAAAATGGATCTTCTAAAAAAATTCCTAAAAATTAAATCAAAAATGTTTTAGATTTATCTATTCTAAAAAGAATATTTATTTTTAAAAATATATTAATTTATTTTTCTAACTTTTAGTTTTCAAATAATACATCATTTAAATGAGGTAAACTGCATTTTATAAAAATACATCTTTTTCCTATATAATTTAATTTATTAAATTATATTGTATATAAAGTACAGAAAATTAAAATTAAATATTATATTGAAATAATTATTAATATATTTCACTATGAAAGTCAATAGATTTTGTTTTTTTAATTTATTTAGTTATATCATATTTGGGTATAGTAAAATATTTTTTGAGAAATGATGATTCGTCAAATTATAATATTTATTAATTCAATTTATTACTAATGGAAATCCAAATAATTCAAATTTAAACAAAAATAAAACGTTTTTTTAATTTATTTATTCTCTCTCATTCCCAAAATTTCATATTATTGGTGGAAAATATAATAATATTTTAATAATATGTCACGATGCATATAAACATAGTGTTGTGAGAAATGAATGTAAAGATCAGTGTTACATGAAGTGAAATCATATATTATAATTTATTTAAATGAAATATTAACATGGTGTAGTGTGAAATTCAATCCATCAAATAATTTTAATTTATTCAAAAGTAATAATTAATAAAACATGGGAAGTTACATAATGTTCAAAAAAAGTCATCATATCAAAACCCATTAATAGAGGTGTATTTCAAAAATAATTCTCATAATATAATTCGTGGAAAATTAATGCTTCCAAAATGCATTACATAATTTTATCAAAACATTATCCAATGAAACATATTGTGTTTCAGAAACAATTTATCCTCTGAAGAGTAAATAGTCCAGTGAATGAATAGTAAAGGTATCCTTGGATCATATCCTCAGTAACTATTAGGTATCATTAAATTATATAATAATAGATGGAACATTGTTTTAAAAGATTTATTATGAAATTTATGTATAAAAATAAAATTTCAACTTGTAATATCTATTTTAAAAAAACATTATATTGTTTTATGATATTATATTCATTGAAAAAAACAATGGAACTATATATAATAAATGAATTAAAATTATTATTGTTCATAGTGGAGAATGGTTGCATACATGTTAAGACATTTATTCTATTTAAATTATCAGTGACAACCATATTGTCGTTATTTGGAAAACCACATGGAGATACATACTATTTTTTTGAAGTAAGTAAGGATAAAAAATGATTCGAAATTCTTATAAAGGAACATAAAATCATTTCTTAAAACACTTCATTAAAATAAATTTGGAATAACAATGGTTTTCAATAGCATAGGAAAATTATGAAATTTCCCACTAAAATCAATAATTAGGAATCATGTTTGAATAAATAGATGTAAAATAAAAATAAATATTTATTTTAGTGAAATATGTATAGGAGAATTTATGTCAACCTATTATTTATAATTAAATCACAATATTTCATCCTAAAATTGTAATCATAATCAATCCCCACAAACAATGAGATTGTATCATCAAATACTCACCACTTTTATATATTTTGAAGAATAAGAACCATACAATAATAAAATATTAAGAAATATTAAGTATCTTAAAAAAAATAATCCATGATATAACATGTTAAATGGGAAGTGTATCCACCTCATAAATGATGATAGGTGTATCACCTAACTAATTCCCTAAAGACGGTAATTGGAGATAAAAATCACTTTACATAAGTCATAACATCCATCTTAAATTATTGATCCACTTATATAATAGATATAAGTTGTTTATAAATATTTTTTTAACAATGAATATATATATATATATCTTATCACAAATGATTTACATATGACCTTTTATTACCTTTTTATTCACAATTCTAGTAATAATATCATATTTCACGTAATAAATGATTTTTTTATCATGTATGTCTTCATATAAAGTATTAGTAATTTTATATCGATCATTTTTTAATATTATCATTAATATTAATCAGGATATAAATTTTATATTCATTTAATATATATTCACTTACAAAAATCCATAAAAGATAGATATTAATAAATTAATTCACCATTCACAGAGAGTGTAGTCCATACGTATGCATGAACACTCATTCCATTTTATTAATGGAATTTCAAAATAATGGTAATCAATATATTACATTTAATAAATCAATTTTATTCCATTTATATCACATGTTTTCATTAAATTTATACATTTTACTTTCTATTTAATGCATAAGTGTATAACAAATCACCTCATTTCCTGAGTCTTTAGACCATCGTACACATTAAATACATTATTTTATTCCCAAGGAATATAAATTAATGAGGTATATTTGTTATTATAATTCTAAAAATATAATATTATAATAAATTTCATAGTTAAACATTAAATTAATCAATTTATCCATTTTAGGAAGGTGGTGATGGAAAATGATGTACATCAGTTTGTAAGGTGGTAGCCTACCATACACACGATAAACAATTTCATTTATCAATTTACGGATGGAGAAATGATTATGGGTTATTCCATAAAAATTAAAAACGTGGTCTATTTCATATATTGGTGTTATTATATTTCAATTCATATAACATGAGTACGGTTATAAAGGAATATGTTAAAAGAAAGAGAACTGTGAAGACAATTAACATCCTTCAAAACAATCCCCTTTGAATATATTAGTGAGGACAAAATGGTTGTAATTTTTGGATAAAATAAAACAATTTAAAATTTCTACTGATTTTTGAGTGTCATTTTTAAGAGTTTTTGTTGAGAAAAAATGGCATAATAGGTTTGAATTTGTGAACAGATATGGTGGCCTTTAATAATGGGGGTGATATTTTGGAAAATACTCAAATCAATTATATGATGTATAGTCAATTTTACCTTAAGAGTGTAGGAAATTTAAAAACATATTATTTTTTTGTATTATAAGTCATAAAAACACCTCAATCATAGATGTACCAATGTTTTAAACAATTTATTCATTAGCCATTTGTTTCACATAAATTAACAATTTAAGGTTTCAGAATATTAAAAACTTTCATAGTATATGCATAGATAATTTATCATTTAATAATTAAATTAAAATGATAATGATTATGTAATTTATACCCAATAATATATACTAGAAATAATTTTTTAAATAAAATTAATATCTTTAGGAAAAAATAATTTTAACAGAATTTTTTGTAATAAAAAAATCTTGTTTTAAAATTAATCACAATAGTGAATTCTTATTATTTTGTTTATTATTATGACCGGAATATAATTTGACATTATTATATGATAAAATAAATTTATATTTATTATATTTAAATAATTTTATCCAACTCAAGTCACAAAAGTTGAAGAATATAATTTCAGATTCATTTCGCAAATGTGAAAAAACAGTTTTCTCGAGAGAAACTATTCAGAAGCATAAGATTTTTATTTATTATAATTCAAATCAAAATAGATTCCAATTACCTATATTATATTATATAATATATAATTGAGCTAATATTAATTTTCAAACAACTTTTATACAAAACGGAACCATAAAATATGTTAAAAAAATTTGTTTCCATTAAAGATATGTATTTTTCACTATTAATAGAAAATTAATATTTTCATTAATAGTAAATTCACACTACTATAATTTTCAAATTTTTATTTAAAAAAAGAATTCAATTTTTCAAATAAATTTTTGTAAAAGTGGAAAATATTATTTTATTATTAGTTCAAAAAAAGAATAAAAATAATTTTTTAAAATCTGTATTTTTGAAGCATATAAAAACATTAAAATAATTTATTATAATTTAATCATTATGTTTTCATTATATATAACCATTACCCTTAATATTTATTAATTTCATATTCCAATTCATATTTCATTTTTTAAAATATAGGTTATAATTTTTCTATTTAAAAAATTATTTAAATAATATATCATCATTCGTTGAAAACATAGTCATACATGTAACATAAGTAATCAATGAACTTAAATTTATTTTATAAAATCATAAAATAATATGATGTTATATTATAAATCCCATAAAATTAATTTATCCCTTAAATTTAAATCACTTTTGTGAAAACATCAATAGATAATTTTTTCTCACTGCATTCTCATGTTCCCACAAACCCTCCTCAAAAAGGGGGGTTCTCCATATAACATGGACCTGGTGAATGATCAAAATTCCTAAAAAATTATGTGTAAAATTCAAAATAAAAATCTTTTTCTCATTATTGGAAATATCAGGGTAATGTTTCATGCCTTATTATTTCATTATATTTTATATACCGGGTATGTACATACATATCAGAGATACATGGAACCCATCATGGACATGAGTTAAGTTTTTTTAGAAAGTTTCATAAATAAGAAACCATAACGATTTGATTATGAATTTAAAATAGACTCACATAACATGGGAATTATGTTTATTTCTTCTAAAATATATTAATTTTTTTCCATCAAGGTGTTCTTTTAAATATCATGATATCTAATTTACATTTCATATTACATATGTGATTTTCAAAATAATATCTCTCCCTCCATCATATAGCCCTTATGTGTTCCAAAATATGTGTAAACGTCTCTTCAATTTCCCTAGTCATCTATAGTCCCAACATAATTTATTATCAAACATGATTATAGTTAGTGTTTGTTAAATAGTTTATTGTATATAAATATTCATATAGTTCTAGGAAAATAATCAAGTGATTTTTATTTTTCTAAGAATACTCACCATGTGGATTGTGTCTCTACTAGCTACCATTAAAATCCATAAACATTTGTATAAAAATACCATGTGGGGTTGGAATTGTTTTCACTTACTGACCTAGTAACGAAGGATGAAATATTATGAAGAAACATAGAACTTTATCAATGAATTTTTATTGAATTTACATAACATTGAAGTAATCATTTGTTACCGATTATATACAATTGAATGTATAACACCAAGGAATCTTACCACTCCCATAATATATTTTTTTAGAGATATTATCAAAAGGGAAATATTATCTAATTCTGATGAAGTGTACTGAAATTTTAATATGATTGAAAAAATTTATATATAATTGTTTCCATTTCAATTTGTGGGTATATAATGATAATAACCATGGTTATGTTTTCTTTTTACATTCATGTATGGGTAACAATTGTAAAATCCCATTAGAATTTTGTCTCTCAACTATAACTTAACAAAATATCATGTACTGTAATAAAAACACAGAAACATTGATCTTAATTCCTTCCCACCAAATTTATTATTTCAAATATTTATATATCCTTTCACATCATGGATGATTAAGTAATTAAGAATAATGATATTATCATGACAACATAAAATATCTAATATAGATAGAACAAAAACATGGTTATTGAACAATATAAATATATTATATTCATGTTTTAGTTTAAGAACATTTCTCACCTTCTACTCCTCCTCCTCATCCTTATAATTATTTTCTAATATTCACTTGTCTAGATGGTTTTACATTTTTATTATAAATATACCATTTCTCCGCTTAATTTAGGTCTTCCACATTCATTATTGAAAATAAATAAATATTATATTATTTCAAATCATATTCATGGATATTATACCATGATCATTTTTACTAAAAAACATATTCATTTTTTTATATACCTTAGGTTGGTAATGTTTTGAGAATTCTAATTCATTAATCATCTATAACTATTATTTTCCATGAATGTTCTAATACTTCATTGTGATTTTATAAAATATATATTCCTAATAAGAATATATGTGATAGATTTCTCTATAATGATGTGACTCCTAAACATTAATGATGAAATTTATTTATCGAACTCAAAATTGGGACATTGGTAATTAATATAATTATACTTGAATATTCATATGGAATAAGTGATAACCAAGTTATAATTCCTTATAATATATCCCAATCCTGGCAGGGATGGATCACTATAAATAAAAAACCATTATCTACTATAAAGTAATGTAAGAACTGGTAAACTTCCTAATATTATCCTTATTTCCATGAAATTAACTCCAATTAATTTGTACATTGGAAATTTCCTCCCATTAGAGTTTAAATAAGGAGTTGATTAGATTTTTCTAATAAAATTTCAACAAACCATATTTAAAATAATGAAAAATGAAGAAGGAATTGGATCTATGTTACGAATGTTTTTATATTAAAAATTCAAGTATGATCTATATTTTATGGATCTATAGGCATACCCTCACATGATATGATACAACCCAAAAATAAAATATTATTTTATTAAAAATGTACAAAATTTAAATTTTACATGTAGTTTCTACTTCTTTATAATATTTAATATAATTCTAAATTTATCATTACCATCATGAATTATCATTAGATATATAATAATATCATATACAAATGCTACTAAAAATTTATCATTATAATCCCAAAATACACCATTAAATTAATAGGTGAAGATAGTGGGGGCATTAGAATCACGGAATAGCACCGAAACATACTAATAGTGTCTATAAGATGTCTTAAAAGTTATGTTGTTTATATCTTCTTTATTGATCCATATATAATGATATTTAAATTGATGTTCTTTCTTGGAAAAATATTATTCATTAAATATTCAATCAAAAAAGTCACCAAAATAGTGTATATGATACTTTTTATTGATCTTGATCTTTTCAAACTCCCGATAATAATTACAGAGTTTCCTCGGTCCATCATTCATTTAAAAAAATTGGACTACTGCAAACCTAAGTGAAAAATCAGGTCATATAAATCCTTCAACAAGATTATCATGGAGGTTATACATAAATTTGATCAACTCAAAAATGCGTGTTCTCTATGGTGTCTTTAAAATGGGTGAAATTCCATGTATGAGTTCTATTGAGAACACGAAATCACTATTTGGTGGAAGAATATGAATGTATTTTCGAATGACATAAAAAAAACACATGAATAGTAGGACTACCTTAGATCATGAGGTTCTCACCATCCATTTTTTGATAATATCTATCATTGATAGTAATTAATGTTATTCCCATTAATAATTTGTATTCATCCTTGCATTAAAAAATGAGTATGGGTTCATTTCGAATAAATAGTTTTTTATCCTATTCTATGTAATTGATATTGGACCCATATGAAGAAAACAATTCAATTCCTTGAATCAAGTTAAATTAATGTAATCGACGTATCACAAGATTTGTTGTAAGAACATTCCTATAATCATACATCAGAGAGAAACTATAAACATGTTATACGACCATCATATCATTATGAATTTTTAACACTAAACAAATGAAATTATTGGGTTGGTAATTTAGTACGCTTGAAAAAACACATTGATATAAATATGTCGGCAGAACTAGAATAATGTATGATGATAGATATTCAAGAGTGTATAGTAAGTGTAACCTTCACCATTCCTATCGCTTTACCCACATTAACAGTTACAATAACCCAAGACATTCATTTTCCATGAGGCATAATATTTTTTTTCTAATAAAAAAAACATATATATTCATGTTATGGTTTGAAAATTTCCTATTATATATCCATTTTAATTCTTTGAGGACGAGTGATTCATTTATTGACATCATCTTATCCCCCTTTGAATTTGACATCCTATTCATCGCATTTTGAAATTCAGCTTCATTATAACCCTATCTTTTATATTTATATTACCCACATGATCTAATAAAACAATTACATTGATGATTCTTTCAACATTTATTTCATGTATATGTAAAAAATAAATTTCCACCAAGTGATTTATTTTAGTTTTCATGAGAAGAGGTATTCTGTTATATATTGAAAACATTGATATGGTCTTAATCTCCAATTTCAATTTCAACTATCAGTGCACAACTGAAAATTTATTTCTAGATTACAATTACTCTTATGGAAAAATAGATTTGAAATTTATTTATATACATCAAATAATCAGTCACTCCTGATTTAAAGGATGATTATTAAACTAGTGCCATACCTTTGAAATCCTTATACAATTACCCATATAGAAATAGTTAGACTCATAATAATTTTTTCTTAAGCGCCTGAAAATATTTATTAGTCATTATACATTTAATAAATGGGACTTATATACTATAAAGTATATCCTTATATTAATCCCATTACATTGATTTTATTTATTCAAATTCCCTCATCCTCTTAATAAGGTTACACTATTGTGCTAATTGAGATTCAAAATGACAAACTAAGAATTTTTTTTCTTATTATGAGCCTTTTCATATTTTGTGCCTTATATAATATAAAATTACTTCCCAAAATTGTTCATATTTGACTAAAAAAATAGTGGATCATAAAACCCAATAAAATAGCCTTCATGATGGCTCATGAATGATTAAATAGTATATTATTCTAAACATTGAATGGTTGGATTCATAATTTGATTCATGATTATATAATAAGATTTATGGATAGTAATAATAGTATCCATACCATATCATATTAAATTTAGTTTCTTATGTGGAAGACAATTAATTTTTTTTAACATTATACAATATTGTGGTTTCTTTGGGTTCCATCCTTTGACTGAAACTGTAAAGTAAAGTGTGATAAAAACTAATTGTTATGGGAAAACACATATTCCGGAAAAATAATTTATCGTATATGTAACTCAAGAAGAAAAAATTTCTATTTATGAAAATTATATATATATATATATATTCATTCATAGTAAAAAGCTGTTTAAATATTTCATGATGGTTCATAATGAGTTTGTGAGTTTTCAATCCATATCCCCCAGGAGTGGAAAATTTGGTGAATAGAAAGGCCCATTATGTTGCATGATGTGATTGTTGAATATAGATAAATGAACCCTTTTCAATTTAATTACTCACCATTTCCACAATTCATGTTCAATATTGACATGTGGTATCCAAAAATGTATGTAATTTATTTAAAACCAATAACTCAATCCTTTACCAAAATTCCTAGAAATTTTAATACACATTTTATAACCTTAATCTAATACTAATACATATCCGATGACACATCCTTTAATATATTCCCTTTTATCTAGTTAAATATTTCCCATCCAATTTTCCAAATGATAACTAATCATTTATCTCATACAAACTGCAAACATCCAATATAATCATCCAAATATATTACATCTTACAAGATAAATATCCATTACATAACATAAAAATAATCCTCAGAATAATTACGTTTGGGTGAAGTTGGAAACATATACACATAAAGAAAAGGTTTTTAAGTGACATACATCGCCTGCACTATATTGTTTATATTTGGTACCCATCATATAAAAATCATAGATGAAACCTTCTATCAAAACATAGGGAAATAATGCATATTAAAGTGAGATGTAAGATACTTTAGAAGTATAATAATGTTACATATTATTCTATAATAATTTGAAATCAAATGATTGGAATAGGGCTATATGATCAAGAACAAAAAAAATTGACATGCAAAATATGTTATAGATCAAACAAATGATTCATAAAATGAATCATTTTCATTGAAAAATATTTGATTAATATTAGATTTAAATAATAATTGTTAATGTACTGTAACCTCATGTCATAATAGAGAGTCACCAATATAGGTATATAAACCATTTCATTTATCATGAATAACTAACAATACCCGCAAAAATAGAGGGTGTGACCTAATTAACTATTTCCCAAAGTATACAATGCTCATCAAACTATTTCTTGTTTTATATCAAACTCGTTATATGGTTCTCAATAGTCGATTAAGGTTTTCATGTTGCATCATGTTCTTAACACATGAAGTAAAAAGAATTAAAAAGTGATCTTGAGGGTGATATAAATACCATAAATTACATAATCCATAAATTTATGTTCAAAAAGAATATAAATCATTAATTTTCATTGTACCCATGAAAATAAATGGGGTTTGTAATCATTTCTCCATATCATAACCCATGGAAATGAAATAGTTTCAATAAACATTTCATTATTTTAACAAATAATAATTCTTAGATATGGAACAATTCTAATAAACAATTTTTCCAAAAAATAATCAACTATCCATGAAAATAATAAGTATAGTATCCTTAAATCATATCATGAATAATTCATATTCAATGTCACATGATGTCATAATATATGTAAGAAGATATATACATAAAACATGTAACTTTTCATTAAAAAAATTGTTTTTCAACTTTGGAAATATGTTTTCAAGAAATAATATTTATTAAACAATTAAATATCCTTTTATTTTAAAAATTCCATGGAAACATATAATGGTTTGTTTTTCATATTCAGTTTCGATGATGATAATGAATTAATTTGTTTTCATACTCATTGAAACATTGATTATTTCAAAAATTTCTGTTGAATCCAAATGAGTCTTGATGTTTAAAAGTCATGGATATTACTCTTAATGTTATTTATAAAGTCTCATGCAAGGATAAAAATAAATGTTTAACCATCATATTGGAATAGAAACCATTTATCATTATTTTTAAAAACATGCATATGCCATGAAAAGTGGGTCTAGAATGAAGTGTGAAATAGGTATTGTTTTCATTAAAATTATTCATTATGAAGCATGAGATCTTAATGTATGGAAAATTAATAGAAAACATATATTCTATAGAAATAACTATAGCAGATGAATATTCAGGATGATAATGAGAGATATATCATTATAGTTTTTCCTCAAATGTAAATTGATAAACAATACCAATTAACATTGAGATAATAAGTGATCCATGTGTACTTAAAAAAATTAAATTACTTATTGAATAACATGAGGTTAAATAATTTCTCGAAAAAATATTTCAAATGTGCAGTATATTTGTAGAACCAGGTTATTTTATTTTTGGGTACTCATAGAACCTAGTTTGATCTATTTTTGGTTTGATCTTGTTTCAAGGTTCTGGGGTGAAATGTGCAAATTTTTGAGTCTTTTGTTGGTTTTCCTAGTTAGTGAATAGTTTTCACAAATCCCCCCCGCCGACAATAGTGAAAACCAATAAACACAACATTGAGACTTTTTGAAATATTTATACATCATTTGATAAATAATTTAACACATATCATAAACCCTACACCTTGGATAGTGAGTCCAGATGGGATACACTGGAAGGGAATGTGGTTGGTTTAACTACATGGTTCATTCCAAGAAATCATGCATGCGTGTTACATTGTTTAAAAAATGTTTTAAAAATACCAAACACCATTTTTTATCCCACATTTGATACCTACATGACCTTAAATGTTTTGTTTTCCTAATGGCTCAAATGATTCGATTTTGACAGCTCTATACACTTTCAATATATGATTTAAGGATGGATGATCTCATTTATTCTATTTATGTTATGGGAATATTCCATAATGATTTTTATTTTACTATATAATTATCTCCATCATTTAAGGCATTATATCATCATGTTTTATAGGGACCCAAAATCTATTTGATAGGATCTTTATTATTGTTCTGGTTTCATGATCTATGATCCCATAATTTATCATTATAGAATCCCACTACAAGTTTCGATTATTGTTAATTGAATAATAGTAGATGGTTCTATTTGAGATACCCCATATAATATAATCCTTGATTTTCATTTTTTTAGAAATTTATTTTAAATGATTTAAAAGAAGGTATATTGTTATTTGTTAAAGAATTTGAAATGTAATAGATTTTAGAAAAACCCCAAATTAAAATTTAAATGGTTTTTTATGTGTCTTTTGGAAAATAATTGAAATGATGAAATGTTTTGAGAGTTAATTTAAAAAAAATAATAAATAAAAATAATGAAAACCAATTATTATTTTTATTTTAAATGAATGAATTGATGAAATTCTCATGTATTGGTTTTGAAACTATATTAGTATATTGAAACTGATAATTGGGAAAGAGTTGGGCACATTACCCCGAACATGGCTAAATAGATATGGAATAATGATCGGGCATGGAATATGTCATCAATACCATTCATATACACTTCTTGGAATGGAGATTCTAGACGAACAACCTAGCAAAGGTGGAGAGCAGATCGTGATGCAGATGCTGGGGATGGGCAGTTTCAAGTAGTCATAGTCATTATGATTTATATAAGACATATGGGTCCTATAATTTCTACAAGACTATGGTAAATTTAATATCTAGGCATACGATCCATATACGGGTTCCCCCACATCCTTTGATTGGTGGGTATCATAATATCATTAAAAAATAAGACCATTAGTCCATTCAGTCAATCACACCTCTATGTATTTTCCCTTTTATGTTTTTAATTAATATTGGGAAATCTCACATAGGCTAGTTAATTTTTTTAATTTATTTTATCCATTCTAACCATTTTATATTTTTAATTCCCAAATATAATAAATAATATATACGTTAATCAATTTTCCTTGAAACTAACATTTGTATTATTATACAACAAAAAATACACATTTTCTACTTATGAATTCTATAATGGTGATGGATAGGGTATTAATTCATTTTAATATACCATTTACCACTTATTTATTCAACTAGATTCAATGAATGTGAAATGGTTCATTATGATACAGTTAAAAAATACACAAAAATATTCAAATTGAAAATGAATTTGTAGTACTTGGGGTATAGTTACACAAACCATTAAAAGAGTTATTCCTCAATTGTATTATTTTATGATAAACTATCACATAACCCATGAATTCACATGGGTATATGATAACATCATGATGATATTATTTATATTATCTCATTATCTCCTTGAAAATGTTTCATAATGATGATTCTATCAACATCAACTAGTTTAAATTTTTTTCTCACTTATAATGTGGGTCCCACTTTTAATATTACATTTTAGTGTTTATAATTCCTCAAATCAATGTAATTTTGTTGAACGGTCACCACTCAGAATTTACTGATTTCAATGAGGGGTTAATTGGGAGATTAATTAGATAGGGAAATACATAGGACATGAATAAAATTTTCACTTATGTAATGAATGCTTGGATTCCTATTATTTTTCTTGATTAATATTTTATATAATTTCTTCTTGATTGAATTTTAATTTTGAATATATTTTAAAAACAGTTATGTTTCATATAGATATCCTATTTTCACACTAAATTTAATGTTATCTCATATGTTTATTTTTCCATTTTGTTTCATAAATACATTATTTTAGAACTAAAAAACATAGTTATTATATTGAAAATTGAAGGCTATATTGCAATCCATGTTGTGCCTATTTAGTTGCAACTGCCCAAAATTCATTCAAACGTTCCAATTGAATTTTTTCTTAATTTCCTAATTCGTTATCATGTTTTGGGCACCTAATTTCTCCCTATACTGTGTACCCTCATTTAATCAATTATAATTCCCCAAAATCCGATGGAATGTTACACAAAATTATTTTATAGTTTCTCAATTATGGTTTCCTCATTTTTTCAAGACCATAAAAAGATTCACCTTTACTTGGATCATTAACTCATGGATAATTTCAAAATAGACTTTTATTTATATTCCATAAATAAAAATCCATAATAATTTTAACAATGCATGATTTTATGGTATATATTATTATTAAATTAAATAACCATTCTTTCATGCAATACCAAGCTCAAAATTACTATGATATATTATAATATATTACTATTTTAACATTAGTCAATAAATTCAAAGAAATTAATGATAAGAAAAAATAAATAAATTTATATATTATATATTTAACGAATAGTTTTTAAAAACATCCAAATTATATTATAGTGATAAGACAATAATAAATTTTATTTTATACATTAAAAGACTAAATATTTATAAAAGAAGTATTAACACATTTTACTGGAGAACCTATTTTTGAAAAAAATTATTGAAACATTAATATATGTAATATGGAAGAATAAACTAATTATTTTAAATAGGGATATAAAAATTTACATTTTTTCAATGATTGGTTTTTCTTGTAAAGTTTTATTTTTTGAGGAATAATGAACCATGCTACATTTCAGTTCAAAAACGTATTTTCATCAAATATATTTATATAGTTAAATTTTGTTATAATTTTGCTTTACTATATAATTATAACAATTCTATACCATTTAATAAAATTTAGGTCACTGGAAACAATTTCAAATTAAATTTTGATATACGAATTTAATAACCTTTTGGATGTTTTTACCTTAAAAACCTACTTTGACATTCCATCTCTGAGATTTACATTAATTTTTTTCCACTTAGTTGAATTGAAGTTTGAATAAACAACATACATATTTATAATCAATTTTTTTTTCTAATACGAACAAAATAGGTTTTGGATAGAAAATATTGTCGGAATTGATTAAAATTCATTATAGTGATTATAGGTAAATGAGGCAATTAATGTTGAAAATAATATTATATGCATTATAAAAATAAAATAACACTTTTCTTAATTTCATTTGATGAGTTTTCTTAGACAAAAATAATCCTTATGTTGATTTTAGGACCTCTTGGTGCCACATGAATTAATTTAATCCATTAATAGTATATTATTCTATGAAAAGTCAATTTTGTTACACTTTTGATTTTAACAAGATAAATAGTTTTAATATGGGGTTATATAAGTGATATTTTTAATTATAAATATTTTTTATAACTATTAGCATATTATCAATATCATTTAAATTTATTTATAAACTCTGGTTTTAAAATAATTACATTAAATAGTGACATCATGATGATGCATTAACGATTTAAATAACAGAACTATTAAATAAATGATCTTATAAATATTAAAAAATAAATAATATTCGATATAATATATTTAATACACTAATTTAAAATATTTAATATAAATATTAGCTATGTAATCGAGGTTTTGGATCAAATTTATCTGGCTTTTTGGATATTTTTAAAATTTCATGTAATGAATAGTGCCAAAATTGACACTAAGGATATTATAACATTAATAATATTTTATTAACTAATATATAGATTGTAAAATTAAATAAATAACTATTATTATGGGGATAAAATTTATTATATAATACATATACCATTTATAGATCTTTTGGAATTTTAGAGTAACTATATTAACTCGTAATGTGTAAAAATTAAATTTTTCACTATAAGAATTAAATGGTTTAATGAAGGCTTAAAGACAAAATATATGTGTAATAATGTGACCTAAAGTTGTATACAAATTATTTGATGAATATGATTATACCCTTACAACCTAAATACCAAATTATAATTTTTTAATGGATAGTTTTCCATGTCAATAATTTATATATTATTTAATTAAATATTTATTAGAAAATGTCACTCTAATTGTATTTAACACCACTACGTGTTCACACAGAGACAAAATAATGATATTAAATAAAATAAATACAAATTTAGATAAAAATGAAACAATTTATATTATATAATTTTATTTTTAAATTTTCAAAGTTATATAATTACCTTTAATGGTTCTTCAATTCTAAAACAGTCATTATTTAATTGACTGAAAAATATTTCTTTTTATTTAAAAGTTAATAATTTTGTTATATTTTTGATGTTTTAATCATTATTATGAAATTTATGAAAATTTAAAATATAATATAATTTAATATATCATTATATTCAAATTACCACTTTTTATGGATGCATTTGATGCCAAATTAATTGAATAATAACAAATTGGATAATAATTATATTTTACGGAATTAATATTTTATTAAATTATTTAAAAATCATAAATTTGATATATAATATAAAATGGGGTAATATATTATCTGAAATGTGTTAAAATATTGATTTATTTCCCATTTGTATGTCTTTAAATCTCAAATATCATTATTATTTTCAAAGATTTTTAGGGTTTCTAAAACTACATGTTACTTAAATTATAAAAGGACACATCCTCCCTCTGTTCTTCACACCTCTCTAGACACATTGGCTCAAACATGCTCTACCCAAATACCTCCATAATATCTCTATAATCAACTTTGAATCCTCCATTTTGAAGTAAATCAATCCAACGATTCATTTTAAAATAAACCAGAAGAAGATACATGAAATTGAGGTAATTTTCATCGAGGATCATTCTAGATTTCTATTTTCCCTACTCCCTCATTTCATATTATTTAATTTTTATATAATATAATCAATTTAATTAATATTATAAGATGTTTTTATTTTATTTTTTCAACCTAAAATTAATAATAATTCATCTAAGGGGTAGTTAAGATATTATTTTTGTGTATATTAAACAACTAACTAATGAAACGATGATTATTTATTCATTACTTAACAATATTCAAAGTTTGTAATTATTATGGAATCACTATATATATATAATGTATTAAATATTAATTTTTTACATTATATATGATTCTTTTATACATTAATTTTCCTTCAATACGATAACATCATTTGTTGAAGTGTGGAATACCACCTCCTCAAAGAGAATTAATTCTTTCAAACTATATCAGGAACATATTATAGATGAAATTAATAATCCTATTTTACATATTTGACATAAATATTATACTATAGTTATAATATTCATATATATCATTTAGTTTTCATTATTTAATTATAATGAAGAAATGAATGAAGTATTCATATATATGTACCACCTACTGCCCCCATAAACACTGCATAACATTTCTTTTCTACTTATTTTTTAGATTATTACAAATACATATATTATGAATATATGTATATAAATAATATTTAAATAATTATTCAAATGATATAAATGATAAAACCATGATCTAATAAACTAGAACAAAAAATAACATGTCCTATAATATATGAGATACTAGGTTATTAACATCAAAAATAGTTAAAATAATGACGGAATGTCAACAAATGGGTAAAAAGATATTATATATATAATAAACATACCATATAGATTACATAATAATTAATTAAATTAATATTTCACATTGAGGATATTTTATGGTTTATAGTTTTAGAGAATTATTCCATAAATATTACATTACATCTCAAAAATTACAAAGTAGACACTTCTACTCAAAATCCATTTTTTCATAAAAATTAAAAAAACTCTTGAAAAAAAGAGACATGTATTGTTTTATATTTTAGAAATCATTAATTTTCATTGATCCCATCTTTGAACTTATTCATCATTGGGTCCAGTGAAAAGA
Source organism: Viscum album (assembly GCA_963277665.1). Classification (NCBI taxonomy): domain Eukaryota; kingdom Viridiplantae; phylum Streptophyta; class Magnoliopsida; order Santalales; family Viscaceae; genus Viscum; species Viscum album. The sequence continues at coordinate 70,192,736 of OY728126.1, forward strand.
AAATTCCAAAAAACATGGGATAGTCATAAAAAGCTCAGTATGGTATACACAAGCAATGGAAAATGTTAGTTTTTCAAAACAACAAGTAAATGATGAATACATTATCATAAGTAATAATTTAAGCCTTTATGAATTATTAAATACTATACACTGAATAAAATATAATTTCAAACCCGTTTGTAACCAAATTGTTACCATAAAACCAATAGAAAGAATACAAAACATATAAATGTAACTTGGGGCATAAACATACTTAAATGGAATAACTATATGGTCGAATTCCACACATATCACTAAATGGAATAGATATACAACTGACTACCATACCCAATGCATTAGAGTTTATAACATGACCTCACATCCTTTTTTATCATAACATCACCCATCATTTGTTATATTAGGTTACTACCCATCAAATAACAAAGTACCCTTATAAAATCATAACACATAAAATATTTCAAATATAAACATTTCACTAATAAAATTTAATTTTATATGAAATGAATTAATTTATAGATATTGAAATAATAAATCCTTTTCTAAAACAATTTTCAATACCAAAACACCAAAAAACATAATAAGAGATTTCTTATCCTTTTAAAAACATTAATGCTTATAGAGGAAGCCAACAAATGATTACGGTAGCAGAGAGGTCATTGTCACCAAAAACACAAAAATCCTTCCTTATCTCATTTAGTGATTCTATTTATAGAAACAATATACCATTTTGAATGAAATTAAAATTCATAGGGGTTCATTACATACCGTATAAATGAAGGAGATGTATTTCATCAAAATATGTCTCAAAGAAATGAGATTAAGATGATGTCCCATAACTTGTGTTCGACATGACCCATTCCTTAATTAAATTTCTTATATAATAAACATCTATTAATTTATATAATATTAAGATTTTTTTTCATTTTTATTATTCTTTTTATATCACTTAATACCTTTCTATAACAATTAGTTAATTATTTGTGTTCATATTGGACATTTTATCGATGTACATAACTTAAGTTAAAAAACAACATAATATTATTATAATTGTCCGTGTTGTTGAAATTAAATTATCTATATATTAATATTCAGGATTTATATATCATATATATCATATATATCCAGTATAAATGTATTTATAATTTTCCATATCATATGAATATATGAAAATGGAACACACCATTCATGGAGACGGTACGTTGTTCGTACATATGATCGCAACAAATAATTGATTTTGTTATTTTAAAAGGAATGAAAAAATGAAACATTTGTATATTATTATTCCAGTATAATATATTATTTTATATTCATTATGTATCTTAATTAAAACCATCTTATATACATTCCATGTATGTTATGAACGAGTCAAATCACTTTGAGGGGGTGGTAGTCTGCACTCCCACAAATGAAATTGTCATATATATAAAACATGAATAGAGTAATGGTATGTTATAAAATAGAATTATATAAGCATAAAATTAAATATCATAAAAATCATATATAATTACAGTGTCATCATAATGGCCTCTATAAGATGTGGTACGAGAAAATTAAACAATCATCATTTTGTGAGGCAGTAGATCATCGTCCAGAGGAACAATATGTTCTATACCAATTCGATAGAGGTGTGTGTAAGTTTAGTCTGAATCATTCTCATTATAAACCATATTATTTTGAGTATACTGGTGTTGTAATGTATAGAAATAATAAAAAGAACATAGGGATTGGATACGTAAAATAAAAGAAGAGAACATAAAGGTAGACACTACCTTATAATCAGGTAACTCTATTTGGAATGAACCTAAAGGCATTGTTAATGTTTTGTATGCATATGTTAAGGATTCTAATAGGATTATAAGGATTATTTGTTATTCTTGGAGTAGGGTTTGGATGAGGCAAGGGGGTTGAGAGGTGATTGTAATGGGTTAGAGGTGGTGGCTTTTTATAAGAGGGAGGAGGGGATAATTTGGAATGTTTGAAAATATTATTTTATTATAAACATAATTTTCGTTTCAAAAGGTCAAAAAATATTTATATAGAATATAATGTCTATATAAGTTTAAATAAAATCATCCATCAATAATTGTACTACTTTTAGATATTTTCTAATTCTTATCATTTTTATGTAAACATTTGTTATATTATTTAACATTTTCCATGTTCTTTTATATATGAAAACTACAAGGTTAATATATTTACCATAAAATAAAAATAAAACCATAGGTGGTTCACTAATGAAATTATTAACCTTATTTATGTAATTACGACGAATCGTAGATTTTTTAGATTATAATATCATTTAACAAAATAAAGATTGATTTAAAAACTCATTTATGATAATTTAAATTCTATTCATATCATGAATTTTAAAAAATCTAAAACAACATGATTCAATCAAAAAACAACATTAATGAAAATATAAAAAGTCATAATCATCCCTAAAATTAGTGTAGTGCATAAAAAATGTGAAAGTGAATTTATTTTAACATTTATAATCTTATTTATTTTAAACATTAATTAATGTGGTAATCATAACTTCATAATTGTGACATAAATAAATTCATTTACATGATATATAAAAATTACAAATAAAATAACATGATTTAGGTAATATTATTATCTTTCAAAAAAATATTTAGAGTTTAAACGATAAGTTATATAATACTATATAAATTTGAATTACTAAAATATAAATTTTAAATTTATTTTTTCCTTTAAATTAATTAATATAAAGTGTCATTTGTACTCCCTAGTTTCTAGAAGGGGTTTCAATATCGACCTACATATTCCCATTGCCCAAAATGTTTCAACCAATATGAATAGAGAACATATTAAGTTATTTTATTATTATTATAATAATTTTCTCTTTATTTACAAGATTTACCCTTTAACAATGGTTAATAAAATATTTACTAATGTAAATATTAATAATATCAAAAAAAAATTACCTATTTACACAAGATGGAACTCTTGATTCTAAATATGGAATCTATTTTTCCAAATTCAAGACACATAATTGGAAAAAATTAATTTAAAATAACATTCAATTTTCAAAACAAAAAACGTGTCTTTAAGAAATAATAACAATCAAAAGATTGACACATGTTTAACTCCAATTTCGAAGTTATATTACATCAAAAAACCAAAATTTTATTAAATAGTAAAATATTTATATAAGTATACATTAAAAATAATTAATAATTTTATCTAAACATATAAATAATGTAGATTAAATAGAAGTTTTGAATTAAAATACAGTATTTTCACTATTCATTAAAAAAATAAGCATTATCAAAAAATTACCAAAATATTACCCAAAGAAAATTATGATATCCTGATTCCAAAGAAGATGTATATTTTTTCAATTAGAATATATAAAATTGACTAAAACAATAGTCATAAAGGGTTTTCAATTAAAAGGCAGTAAATCTACCTTTTAAAGAATATTTTCGTATTTATGCCTAAAATTGGATTCAATGAAATTTTAATCCTATAACATTAATTTGATAACTGTAAATGCATTTAATAAACATGTGTAATCATATTTTAGGTCGTTTTATTCATTCCATCCAATACAATGACTTTGTGTTAACTACCATTTAATTTTATTATATTATTTTATTATTTTTCAGTATAACTCAACATTGTGTTCAACGTAACATTTCAAAGTAACCTATTGATGCGTGTTAGGTATGCCATCGAACATAGAATCCCCTTTAAAGAGAAATAAATATTTAATAAAAAAATATTTTTAAATGTTAAAATGTCATATTCTTTATTTACATGGGAAGTTACATCCATCCCCCATTTTGGATGTTGTGTCCTCAAAATTTTATCCACTTATCAAATAAATGTGAGTATTTATCCCTCATAGAATTCTCATATTCCCATGTTGACTCTTCAACCATATGGTTTTTCCAAAAAAACCTTTACCCGATGAATTACATTATTCACAACCACTTTTTCTCTTCAGTCACGAATTAGGACTCGTTATTCCTCATATGAAATATTTTCATCCAATTGACTACCTAGGGACACAAAACATGAGACGAATCTGGCACATACTATCTCAACATTGAAACTTGAAAACCACTTTGTACTTGGGATAATATTGGATGTTAATCCACTCTTTAAGCTTCTGATCCCACTTTCTCTAACATTTTATTGGGTCTAATGATCCTCAGACTCAACATTCCTTTCTGGCCTAAACACATCACACTTTTCCATGTAGAAATTTCAGAATGACATGATCACCTACCTCAAAAGAAAGATCATTCCTCTTGTTATCCACATAACGTTTCTACATGCTCCAAGCTATTCTCATGTGATTCTATATAAAATGAAATTCCTTTTAAATTACTTCTACAAATTCTAGAACCATTTGTCTCCATTCAACTACTTCATCTAAAAAAGTTGGTGTTCAAGACCACTTTCCAAATAATTCCTCAAATGGAGCGATATTTATACTAGAATTAAAGCTATTTTTATATGAAAATTTAGCAAAAGAAATATTTTGGTCTCACCTTCCTCGACAATCCATTGAAGAAGAATTTAGAATATCTTCAAAATTCTGAATTGGTCGTTCTGATTTCCCATCTGATTATGGATGAAAATATGTATAAATGTTTAATACAGTACACAACGACATTTGGAGGACATTCAAAAAGTTAGAAGTGAACATGAGATCTGGATAATATACAATAGAGAGAGGAACTCCATGCAACCTAACTATCTATTTAACATACAACCTAGAAAGATGACTTAGAGACAATGTATCACTCATAAGAAAGAAATGAGTATATTTAGTCAATCTACTAACAATAAAACATATTGCATCGTTACCTTGAGATTACTCTGGTAATCCCAAAATGAAGTCCATAGATTTATGTTCCAATTTCCACTTCGGATCTTGCATAGATTGAAGCATAGCTTTCGTTAACTAGCGTACATCTTTTACCTGTTGAGAAGTCTAACACCTCACAATAATGTTAGCAATAACTTTTTTCATTACATACCACCATTAATACTCCCAAACATCTCTGAAAATCTTATTACTTTTAGGATTATCTGAAAACAGAGAAATATGTGCTTCACATAACAACTCATTCTTCATATGTGAATCACAAGGCACACATAGTCTCTTTCCAAACATTAAAAAAAAATATTAAACTCAGGTAACTTACCCTTCTGAACAAATTCTACATTTTTCTACAACTCAGTGTCATATTTTTGTGCTTTCTTAATTCTGTCTACTAGGGACGATTGTACAAAAACCTAAAAAAATAGAAAAATTTCATACACCAACAACTTTCCTTCCAAATATCATTAAATCTAAAAGCGAAGGATCTTGTTCCCAATGTATCATGATTAAGGTATAATTACTCTTTCAATTTAAAGCATCGTCCACTTTATTTTGCTTTCTCGGATGGTATTGGATCATGGAATAATAATCATTGATTAATTCTTACCATCTCTTCTATCTAATGATTAATTTCATCAGATTAAATATAAACTTCAATATTTTTTGTTTAGTAAATATTTCACATTTTTTCCTATACAAATGATTCCTCCAAATTTTTAAATAGAAAACAATAATAGCTAATTCCAAATCACGAGTAGTGTAATTTAACTCATGGGGTTTCAACTGGCATGAATCATAAGAAAATTACTGGTCATTATGCATTAGGACACAACCAATTCCTTTCAATGAAGCATCAATTTTGATAAAAATAACTCACCATTTCTGGATGGTAGTGCAAAAAATAGAGCATTCACCATTCTTTTTTTGAAATACTAAAAAACAATCATCACATTCTATTGTCCAAATGTATATAAAACATTTTTGAGTAATATTAGACATTGGTCTATATAACCCAGAAACATTTGCACAAAATTCCTTTAATTACCTACTAAATCAAGAAAACTAAGAATCTTTCGGATATTGGATGGTCTTTCCCATTCTCCAATAACATTTTTTTAGTAGGATCATCAATTTTGGAATTTTTTTTAAACAATGTGACCGAGGAAATTTTTTTGTTGTAACCCAAATTCACACTTGCTAAATAACCCATATAGTCTCTTTTCTTTTATGGATTTCATGAAGACCCTTAAATAACATTCATGTTATTCTATACATTTAGAATAAACCAAAATATCATCAATAAACACAATGAATAACATATCCAAGAACTCATGTAAAATTATATTCATAATATCGTTGAATACAATAGGTGTATTGGTTAACCCAAAAGGAATAACAACAAATTTATAATGGACATATCTAGAATGAAACATGATATTTGGAATGTATGTTTCCTTTCCATACAATTGATGGTACCCCGACCTGATGTCAATCTTCAAAAAATACTATGCTCCCAGGAGCTGATCCTACAAATCAACGATATGAGGAAAAGGATATATAATCTTAATAGTGATGTTATTCAAGGAACTATAAACAATGAAAAGTCTCATTGAAACATCATTATTTTTAACAAACAATAGAGGATCACACTATAGTTATGTGATAGGTCGAATGAAACCTTTATCTAATAACTTCTATAATTGATTAATTAACTCTAAAAGTTTAATTTGAAAAACTTGATAAGGGGGATTGGAAATAGGTTGAGCATTAGAAACTATGTAAACAGTAAATTCAACTTCCTGATCAAGTATTATACCAGGAAAACCATCAAGAAAAGCAAAAAGGTACATATTTACTACTATAAATTCATTAATTTGAACATTTTCCTGGTTTTCAGAAAAAATTTCAAGGTGACATTTATTTTGATCTTTTACTAGTTTCTCACTTTCCTGATATGTTATCAAATGTAAAGGATTAATAATGTACACAAAATTAAGTTATTTATGAAAATTTACCACTTTATTTTTATTGTTAATCTTATCATGATAAATTGATATCTAATCCATGCCAAAAATAAAATGAAACTTTACTGGAGGTAAAACAATAAGGTTTGCAGGTAGATTCTTTCCGCACATAAGGACATGAAGGTTATTATAATTTATTTTTGTCTCAAAAATTCCTCCTAGAGTTTTTACCATATATTCAAGATTCATATCTTGATATGGAATTCCATTTTACTAGAAAAATTCTCAGAAATGAATGAATGTGTAGACACTGATTCAAAAAACATGTTCGCATAATCTGAATAAACAAACAGGTTACGTGATACAAATTCATTCAATACTCCATCATCTGTAGAAGTAGTTGCGAAAGATTTCACCACCCCATTCTTCTTGTAGTTAGGCTTCATTCCCTCAGTTGAGTTCTCCATTGGGCACTCATTTTTATGGTGACCCATTTCATTGCACATAAAACATCTTACCAATGGTTTTCATTGAAATCTTGATCATCTTTCTTACACTTACGAGCAATATGACCAGACATCCCACACCGAATGAACTTTCCATACCTTGATAAAAATTCATCCAGAACATTTTTAGCAAAATTCTCAGTAGATGGATATTTTATTTTCTTACATCGAGGATTCATTGATGAATTAATTCCCTTTTCATACCAATTAGGCCTCTACTTATCTTTTCTCTCTTAGAACAACTGGTCATCAGAAAACATCATTTAAATCTTCATGGCACATATAACATGATTCACATAAATTTTTAAATCCTGAGAGGTTTATCATATGGAATAGTGCGACTTAAGTCCTGATTAAAACTGATTTATCATACTATCATGATCTCAGATGAAATTTGGAGCATACCTTTCAAGTTGAGTGAACATTTCATTATAAGCAGCCACTGAGTCATCCTCCTCCATCAATTACAAGAATTGTTTTTCCATTATATTTCAATCCACCTTAAGAATTTGGTTTCAAGAATCATACCTTTGAATTTCTTCCAACCAAGAGCATCAATATATTCATTATCCCTGATATTTATCACCATCAACCACCACTGATCAACTTCACCTTAAAACGGTAAACTGCAAGACTATACTTTTGATTTTCTGTACCACACATGACATCACAAATCTTCCATAGTGCTTTGATCCACACTTAATATTGAACAGTGTCAAATGATTATCAAAATGATGAGGAACATTGTCTCATGAAATACTCCACTATTGAAATGTTCATCTGTTGTTGATCTGGCTGATCTTGTGCATGAATACAACCACCATTTATATATTGAGCCAACTATGCCATCCCTGCAACAAATGATTCTGTTCTGATTTCGACCATCACAGGATGCTGATTTGTAATGTTATTCTCTTTTTTATGCCTTCCCAACATGGATGCCGTGTTTCCTCTGAAAAAAAAATTCTAAACACAGAAATATCATAGGTGAAGAAACATGGTTATCGATAAAAGCTATATCATTTCAATCATATAATTAATTAAAATGTAGATATTAATTTTACCATAACCTAAATCCCGATTCTTTCTAAAATGTCCTCTGATACCAACTATATGGAAAAGAACTTAAACATTACGTAATAGTTAATTAAAAGAACAATTTACATTGATGATATTTTAAGGTTTAGAGTTTTAGATAATTATTCCATACATATTACATTACATCTCAAAAATTTCAAATAAGAATCTCCTACTAAGTATAAATTTATTTCATAAAATAAAAAATAACTTTTCAAAAAAGTTTCATGCCTAGTTCTATATATTAAACATCATAATTAGATCCCATCCTTGAGCATATTATTCTTTAAGTCCAATTAGAGAAAAACAATTCATAAAAATCTTGTTATGGGCATAAAAAGCTCAGTATGGGATACACAAAGAATGAAAATTGTTATTTTTTTAAATCAACATTTAAACCATGAATACTTTATCATAATTAATACTTCTCACCTTTATGAAGTAGTAAATACTCATCTGTAAATAAAAGATCATTCTTTACCCTTTTGTAACCAATATATTACCATAAAACCCATAGAAAGAACACATAACATATATTGTTAACTTGGGACATAAACATACATAAAGGGAATAACCACATGGTCAACTTCCACACATATCACTAAATGGAATATCCATAAGGACGACTTCCATACCCAATGAATTTTAGGTTATAATATAACCACCAATCTTGGTTTATCAGAGAACCGCCCATAATTTGGTTTATCATGTAAACACCAGTCAAATGTCCATGTAACATTATAAAACCATAACACATAAAATTTGGAAAATATAAACATTTCACTAATAAAATTTCATTTCCAATCAGAAGAAATCATTTCATGATATTGAAATAATAAATATATTTGAATACCCATTTTCAATACCAAAACACCCAATTAGGGATTAAGGGGTTTTTTTTTCTTTTAAAACAATGAAGGCTTATAGAGAAATCCTATAAACGATTACAGTGGTAGAGAGGTCATTGTCACCGCAAACGATAAAAAAAATAAATTTTTCATTTAGTAATACTCTTTTTAGAAAAAGATCCCCATTTAATGAAATTTAATGTATAAGGTTTTTTTATTATATACCGTATATAAGAAAGTGTTTTATATCATTAAAACTTTCCTGATTGAAAGGAGATTAAGACGAAGTCCCTTACCTTGTGTCTGACTTGACCTGTTCATTCATTAATTTCTAGAATAACAAACACATGTTAATTAATACATTCATAAGAAAAATTTTCATATTTATTGTTCCTATTATTTCACTTATTACCCTACTATAAGAATTAGTTATTTATTTGAGTTCATATTAGACATTTGTTTGTTGCTCAAAACAAGTGTTAAAAAAGAACTTGTTATAATTATAATTTGTCCATGCGGTTGAAATTCAATTATCTCTAGAATGATATTCATAAGTTATATATCATATATATCATATATATCCCTTAAATATATATTTATATTTCTTCATATCATTTGGATATATGAAAATGAAATGCAGTGTTCATGGAGACGGTAATCCATACGTACGCATGAACCTTACATCTATTTCATTTTTTCCATTTTAAAAGGAATGAAAACTATATTATATATAGGTATATTTTTATTCAAGTATAATATCATATTTTATATACATTAGGTATGTTAATTAACACCATCCATTATACGTTCCTTGTGTGGTATGGACGAGTCATATAACTTTGAGGGGGACGGTAATCCCTACTTCCTTAAATGAAATTAGCGTATATATAAAACATTAAAAGCACAAAGGTATTTTATAAAAGATAATTAAAGAAACATAAAAATAAATATCATAAATAATTAATGTTCTATCATAATGGTCACTATACAAGAATAAAACTATGAATGAATAAAAATATTATGATCTATTCCCATTATATGGAGGTGTATGTAAGTGTAGATAGAATAATTCTCATAAAAACAACATTGTATATGAATTATACTTATTTTAATATGAAATAAAAGAATAAAAATGGCACAGGGAGTGATGAAGTAAAATAAAATAATAAAACTTGAGGGAAGACATTACCATTAAATAGCGTAACCCCCTCTGGATTGATCCAAAAGGATTTCTTGAAGTGATTTATGCCTATTTTAAGGGATATAGGAGGAATATAGTTATTTTTAAGTAATCATGGAGAAGATTTTGCGATGAGCCAAAGGGCATGATAGGTGTGTGTAATGGGATAGAGGTTGTTCCTTTTATAAGAGGGACGAGGGGCTCTTTAGAAATGTTTGAAAATATTATTTTATTATAAACTTATTTTTATTTTCAAATGATCCCAAACTTATTTAATTAGAATATAATTGGAATATAAGACTATATAAAATCATTCAATATGAATTGTATATGTTTTGGAGAATTCCTAATCCTTATCATTTTTATATAAACCTTTCTTATCTTATTTAACTTTATCCTTGTTCTTTTATATATTCATTCTTCATGGATAATATATTTACCTTAAAACACCAATTGAAACAAAAGTGGTTCAGTAATGACTTTATCAACCATATATATGTATTTTTGAAAAATCTTATATTTTTTGTATTATTATATCATTTAGTAAAATTTTGATTGAATTAATAACACATTTATTTCAATTGAAATACAAATTATATCAAGGCTTTTAAAAATCAATAATAACATGATTATTTAGAAAAACCAATAATAATGAAATGATAAAAAGTCATAATAATCACTAATATAATTGAACGTCATAAAATGTTTCAAAAATAAATTTAGTTTAACACTTATAATCTTATTTATTTAAAAAAATAATTAATGAGGTAATCATTACATCATCATTGTGTCAAAAATAAATTTATATATATGATGTCTAAAAATTATATATAAAATAAGATGATGTAGAAATCTTTTTTAACTTTTAAATTAATATTTATTGTTGAATAGATCACTTATATAACCCCATAAAAATTGTTCCACTAAAAGATATATATTTATGTTATTTTTCTCCCATTATAAAATTAATTAATATAAATTGTCATTATCACTCCCAAGTGTCTCCATGGTGTCCCAAAACCGACCCAAGGATTTCCATGGTCGGAATTTTATCCTAAAATAGGGATATGACATGTGCTTGGGAAATGTAATATTATTATAATTATATTTAATTACCATTATTTACCAGATTTATCCTTTAACCAAGGTAAATAAAATATTTTCTGAAGTAAATATTCAAAATGTCTAAAAATAGAAGATACATATTCACAATCATTGAAACTACTGACTATAATTTAAAATTATAATAATATATTATTATTTTTCACTATAACTAAACATTTTGTGGAATGTATGCTTTCAAAAAACCATTTGTTGCAGTTGGGTACGCCATCGATCACATCTCCCCCTTAAAAGTATAATTAATATTTAAACAAATAATATTAATAAATATGAACATTTCATATTCTTTATTTACTTTGGATGTTACATTATAAGATGATCATATGTGATATCAAAAATAATAATAAGGATAATTAATTAGTTGGTAACACTTTTAAAATCATTATTCAAGAGCATAAATAATGTTAATCTAATAAAAGTGTTATGTAATGGTTTTTCTCATATAAATTTTATTTCTATGAGATATTACATATTCACTACTTATTTATTTTACGTGGTGTACATCACATTTGACATATCATATCATAAATATATTAATTATCATGGTATAAAAATTTTCATTTGATAATTGTTTAATTTTATGGGTCTTATTATTTAAACATTTCAATGTGTTATGTGAGACATTGTTTTAAAATGTCTTATTAAATCAATTATTCAATATATGAGGAATACATTTGACTGGAAGACATGGGTGTGGACCATTTATATATATACCATAGATATATCGATAGTCTCATATGATAAGTCCATTGGCTGAATCAGAGTAATTTAAACTATCATGCGAATAGATCTTGATAGTATAGTGGTTCATATTCTAGATACATTTTGTCCAATATTAAATATTTTCCTCCATTCAGAATACGTTTCACTTATTATCCACAAGATTTCTACTTTAAAAAAAATCTATGGATTCTTTTTAATTTCATTATATTTATTGAATATAATGTGTTTCAGTTATTTGTCTTATAATTTTTTTTATGCCTTATCCAGTTATTTTGATGAAAAATGTTATCAATTAATTACCTTTTAATATTGATTCATTTTCATTGATTAAGGATAGATTCTACTAAACGTTACCCTTTGTAAAAAATTTAGCTCACTAGTTTACGATAATTGTTTTCCATAGGTTACCAATAAGTTTATTTTGATTGATATTCAGGTTTATTGTTGAAGAATAATTGTGTTATCAACGAAAATATTTTTTTATTTTATATTTATGATATTATTTTAATATAAAATATGTATATATTTTTCAATATATAATAAACTATTAGGTCAGTTGGGATGTGATTTAATTCTTCTTATAAAAATTTAATAACGTAAGGAAGTGGCTCTATGATATTGGTCTTAGGGTGTTATGGTTGGGTTCATGGAAAGTTTAGTAGAATCACTGGGAAATATATTTAACAAATCATGGATTATAAAACCTAACCCTATAACATAATTTAAGAATTAGCCTAATAATTGGATAATATCCTTTAGATTTTTTAATTGAAATACTAGGTTAAACATATGGAATTATAGATTGAGAATAATAGTACATGATTTAGACATACAATATATGGTTCTTCATAACTATATCACTAGGATTAGTGGTTCTTACATTTGGCGTTGGGTTACGGTCAATTATTAGATTAAAATATGTTATACAATTATAGGTTATATTGATCATCATAAAGAGACTGACGAATAAAAATAAAATTAATGAGGTATAATTTAATAAGATGATGAATCATTTTTAATGGATTAATAAATACATTGAATGAATAATTATTTTTTGTATTTAGATTGAATAATTCTATCATATATGGCGGGATGGTTATAAAAATCATGAGATATATATATGGATAGTACTATATTAAATAATTTTTATGGACATGGAAGAAATAATTATTCAATATGTTTTTTTAATGTTATCTAATATTTTTTATTGAAATAAAATTAATATATTTCAATGTTTTTGGAAAATTATTTTAATGTTATTTTAGAAATTTAGAGACAAGTTTGAACTTTGAATTTGGACAGTAGTATTTTGGTAACGTCTTTAGGTTGGAATAGATTAAGTTGAACATTGGAAATTTTTGTTTGAGGTTAAATTATGATTTATTGGATTATATTTTATAACCATTATTATTTTTTAAAGATTTAATGGTCAGACGAATGAATTACGCATCATTTGATAATAGTTATCCCGGAATAAAATTCATCTCGAATATCCATCTATTGGTTTGGGAAATGAAGTTGATATATATTAAAGCATAACCAAAGGATGATATTATTCATATTACATGGAAAGTAATAAAGTAATATTACATTATTTAGTTATTTTTCAAGATAGTAAAATAATCCATAAACATTAGGAGTATGATTTTGTAACAAGGATGTAACCCATTTATTTTTCTTTATGCGAAATCAAAGATCTTTTATGTTATCCTGATTTGACTATTTTGTGATGGTTAACATTCTCTTAAACATGGATTCTATCAATATACATTGAATGATAGTGGTTATATAACTCTTCTATATCCATTTTTTTCTTAACATTATCTTATTTTGAAGACTAATTTAATGGTAATAATCACATTTCAGTTTCCCTCTTAATAAGGATCTGTTTTATAAACCCTATTTTTGAAGTGGGTTTCGCACAAAGGAATTTTCAAGTTTTAACATTCAATTTTCAATGTAAAATTTGTACTGAAGAGGATGAAATATATTATAGTATAGGATAATGTAACAACCCATTATATTATGGTATGTTTTATTTTTAAATTTAGTCTACTGTGTTGAACGTAATATCGAAAATAAAGAAATTGTTTTATAATATTAAATATTATTATTTTTACATAGGCCAGTAAGTTGGAGTGTATAATTGGTATAAAAATAATATGAAATTTATATATTATAAAATTAATATAATGTTTTATATTTAATAAAATAATTCTATTAGAATTAGATGAAAATAAATCCAATTGTATATACTAAATTGCAATATTTTTATAATTGAGACTTTATGACCTTTAAATAGAGAACTTAATTTAAATTTAATTTATAACACATTAATAAATGTTAATTGAAAAAAATTAAATTATCCATTTAAATTTGGATAAAAAAATATACTTTTCTTGTTATTTGGATTTTTTTATATCATGAGTCAATTTTTGATTAATGGGGAAAAATAATACATTTTAGTATAAATAATAAATTTTCATCCAATATATTTATATAGTTGAATTAAGTTCTGATTTGATTTTAATGTATAATTATATCAACTATGTATCTTTAATCTAATTTAGGTTATTGGGATAAATTTAACATTAAATTTAAATATACAAAATTAGCAAATTTTTGGACGTTTTTACTTATGGAACCCATCTTGTCATCCCTTATGCTAAATTAAAATTAAACATAACTTTTTCACTTATGTGAAGAAAATTATGAATATTAAAATAATATGTATTAAAAAATATTATTTTTTTAAAAAGAAAAAATTAATTTCTTGACCAAATTATTAGTGAAAGTGGTTAAAATTAATTTCAACATTTACTAGAAAATCTAGTAATTATGGTTAAAAATTATGCAATAAGACTGCTAAATTACCATAAAACATGTATTAATTTAATTTTAAGAGTGTATATCTATATAAATAATTGAAGGGTTGATTTTAGGACAAAATAGGACCACATGGATGATAGTAATCTCTTTATTTTATTTTATTTAAGGATAAGTCAATTTTGACACACATTTGACTTTAACAAAGTAAATAATTTTACATTGATGTTATATAAGGGATATTTTTGGAAAAAAAATAGTATATATAAACCAAGATATATTATCTAGATAATGATGATTTATTTATAAATTTTAGTCATAATATAATTACCATAAATTGTGACCTAATGATCTTCCAATAATTGATTAAATAATTGAAATATCAAATAAATGATATTAAAAATATTAAAATAAGTATCAAATAAAATAATTAATTTCTTACATGAATTATATAGATTAACTATATATATTATGAATTTATTATAGCTTTATTTCTTTGTTATCATGTTTTTATGATATTTCTAAATAACCATTTAATGAATAGTGTCAAAATTGACAATAATGATATTTTAAAATAAATAATATTTTATTATATGATATAAAATTCTTAAAAATATAAAAAATCCAAATGATTTTAATGAAGTCAAATATACCATTAAAGGTCTAATTGTGGCTCTTTTCATAATTCATAGTTAATATATTAAACCTAACATTGTAAAAATATTTTTTGTTATGGTAAGTATGAAAGGGTTTAAGTATGCGTTTATGCCAAATTATAAAGGTAATAGTGTGACATAAACTATTATAAAATAATTCGATAAATATGATTTTTACCTCCTTACTATTATATTTTTGTGTAGATTTTTAATGGATACTTTTCAATGATAATAACATTAATATTATTTAAATAAAACATAGTTACAAAAAAGTCAATCTCATTGTATTTAATATATTTTATGTGTTCAAATGGAGACAATATAATGATTTGAATGATCCCAAACATATATTTTTATAATAATAAATTTATTTTCACATAGAATTTTTATTTTTTTTTAAAAATTAACAAATTACATAATATTATTTTTCAATTCAAAATCAATATAAATTTAATTAACAATAAATAAAATAATTGATTTGAATTTTTTAATTTTGATATATTATTGATAATTTAGGGCATCTAATAAATTTATAGACCTATATTATATTTTAGAAACGTTTTAAGGTATTATATTAGGGGTTATATTTTTTCATTACATATTTGAATTCATATAAAATGAAAAGTATCAAATTTGACAATAATGATATTATATTGAATTAATATATATTTAAATTATTTAAATATCCCAAAAAATTAAATAATCTTAAATAAGATAATATATGACCAAGGACTATTAAAATGATCATTATAAAAAACATTTATAATTATTTGGAAGTGGAATATACTTATTATATTTTAATATTTATGTGGTTTCCAAAAGAGACCCTCACCTCAATTATAAATGGCCACCACCTCTCTATCTTCTTTACACGTTTGTTTCCACATTGGATCAACCAAGATATGTAAAAATGGAACCTAAAAATCAATCTCTTTATCTTATAATAATTGACCTAGGAATAAAAACATTAATGGATGTATTTTGTTACAAACCAAAATAAGCTACATGAAAATGAGGAAATGTTTTTCAACAATCGCATTAGTTTTATTTATTTTCCAACTCCTTAATTTCTTATTATTTTATATATTTATAATATCCTAAATGTCTTCAATATACTATAATTTTAATATATTATATTTTTTTGACTAACCTCTCTCTAATTCCATCTAATAGTCAACAAACACATTGTTTCGATGTACAATGTAATGCCACCTCATGAAATGATGATTGATAGTGTTTTATTATAAAATAATCCATTGTTGAAAATTCTAATGGAATTTTTTATATTATATATTTTTATATATTATACTTTTATATTTATTCTTCTTTAATTACTTTATATCCTATACCATTATATTTTCCATTTTGTGTAAATATGATAACATCATTTGTAGAAGTGTGAACTACCACATCCTCAATGTGGGGTGATTATTTCATAGTAAAATGTAACATATAGTAGATGGTTTAACAATATATAATATATATTACATAAATATGATAAATTATTAATAATATATAAATATATCATTTAAATTTCATTCTTTAAATATGAAAATGAAATGAAAGTAGTCTTCATGTGTACTTACGACCTACCATCTTCATGAACGGTGCATATGATTTCTTATCTCCAAATATTATTGGTTAATATATATAATAATAATAATAATAAATACATATAATGTATAAATAATGTTTTTTACATTATATATGACAAAAACAAGATCTAATTAATTTGAAAAAATAAATAATAATTCAAAATGTACTCGAAAAAATAGGAAATTAAAAACCTAAAAAGTGAATATATTTAATGAATGTAAAAAATATGTAATAAGATATTATAATATGTTCACATATGATATCATCAATATTAATATTATTTATTAATAATTTAATAATAGTATTATAACCATTACTCATTGTACTAAATAGCATTAGTCTAATGGAAGAAAAATGTATGTATTTTTCTCATCTCTCTTTTAATTTAGTGATATGTTCCATATTAACCACTTATTTTTTTTATGTTTTTTACTAAACCATTGACATAACATCTCATGAATCTCTTTACCATATTGGAATTCAATGTTTTATATGATAATTGTTTTACTTTTATGGGGCATATGATTGAATATTTTCCAAGTGTTATGGGACAATTTTCATTAAAAATATCTTATTAAATAAATTATTAGATATATGGGGAATAATTTAAAAGAGAAGAAATATTTGGGTCCCAATTTAAGAGAGTCCATCAATGCATCGATCATATCATTTGATTAATCAGTTATCCATATTAGAGTTTTTTAAACTATCATTAGAATAGAATATGATGGTATAATTGTTCTTGTTCTAGATACATGATGTCTAATATTAAAGAATGGATTTATTTTGAATTAATTTCAGTTATTATCCATATGAATTGTCACAAATGAAAAAATATTTTGATGCATTTTATTTTTATACGATTAATTATATGGAATGTGTTTCCTTTATTTATCTTTCAATAATGTTTATGCCTTATCTTGATATTTTAATGACTTTTGTTCTTAGTTATGTACCATCCCATGTTGATTTATTTTCATTGATTATTTTTATCATCCATTTTACCTTACCCATACCAAGAGTTTGATCTCACCCCTTTGTTATGTTTTATTTTCCCTATGTTTCCAAAAAGATTATTCTTACTAATATTTAGGGTTATTCTAGAAGAATAGTGTTGTTCTTAAAGAAAAAAAATTTTAATTTAGGTATTACAATGTTTTTTTGAAATTATAATATTTATCTTGTTTACCAACACTAATAAAATATTTGTCCCTTCTTATTCAATTTCATTTAACTTATTCTAATTTTTTATATAAAGGCACCATCTCTATGCTACTAGAGACTAGTCAATACAATAATATCATAATATTTCAATATAGTACGGTATAAATCCATAAAAACATAGAGTAAAATATTTAAATAATTTATGTATGCATTTTTTATTTCAATTTTGGATTTATGTTTTTGTAATCAATAATTTCACATATGTTTAATGTTTTTTAAATTTATTTAGTTTTATATTTAGAAAAATGTCCTATAATTTTGATTTATATAAATATTCTTGGTGACTATAATGTAACATTAGTGATGAAATACAAGTATTTACAGGCATATGTAATTCAATCGAACAATACTATAAATTTTTATACATGGTATTTCATACAAGGAAAGAGGTCGAATAACTGCAATATTACTATATCAATTTAATAATTTAACTGAATTGTATGTAATATTTTTTTCCTATATCATTTACATCTATATTAAAACCTACATCTATTAGATGCATTTTAATTTTAATTTCTATTTTTATGAAAATAATTATTCTTTACAAAAATGATATTGTATGAAAAATGAATTCAACATAGATGTTAAACTATTTAAAAATAAGTTGTACATAGAGTTGAAACATTATACCATTGGTTTTTTAAATGATTTAAGCTTCAAGTATAGAAAATTAAATATTTTAAAGTGTTATAAAATAGAATTAGGGTAATGAATTATAAAATTGAAATTTTATTAAAATTATTTATGTATACCATTTGTTTTTTTCATGAAAATATATGAGGGATATATGCATGAAATTTAAATTCATCACCACCATTGAGATGGTTGTTGTATATGAGTTGGAATATTCAGTATATTATTCATTTATTATTTACATAATGATATTTTTAGTAAACATGACAGTAGTCTATGTTTTTGATCGTTATTGTGTTTGATTTGATATTTTCTATTGTGAGTCAATATAAAATTATAATATTTTTAATGTTTTTTTGTACTTATGTATCCATGTGTCTATATTTTATAGCTTCATAACGGGTGATACATCACTAATCTAAAATTTTATAATTTTTCTACATTAATTATCTAATTTTTGACATGTTACATAATGAATTAATTGTAGTTGTGGTTTGAACATTATTATAATTTAAAAAATGGGAAAATTATAAATGAAATAACTAGAAAGTTATTATGATCAAAATATATTAAAATTATTTTCAAGGAATATATAATTCATATAATTATAATTATTGAATAGATAGACATAATGTTAGATGATATATTTTACTATTTATAGGAAATATAATTGTTAGTTAAATGGGCATCTATTTTATAGAAAACTAGAACTCAATAAATTATAATTGGTATTCTTTATTGAAAAAATTTAATCATCCATTGTTTTTTATTCCAATATTATACCAGTGCATATGAAAATAAATTATTCATATGTATCATTTCCCTTATTGAATTACTATGTATAGTGTTCTTTACATTTATATTCATTGTATTTATATAATAATTATTTTATGATTTATTTTATTTTCATTGAATATATATTTTAATATAATTATATATATATATCATTTCCATAGTTATTTTATCATTTATATCTTATTAACTTTCATTGTAAAATCATCCTTTGTATTTTTTTCAATATTAAATTTTTATAGTAGATTTATATTTTCTTTAAATAATGATCAATTCTAGATGAATTATTTTTATACATAATAGTTTCCATGAAATGTATTAGATCAATAGTTTTAAATACCTTTTAATGTTGAACAACAAATAATTAATTTTTATTACATTTTATGCATTATGTCACGACCCGTCCTCAGGGCTCATGCCGTGACTACCCCATGCCCACCTTCCATAGGCCAGGGGCTCCTGACTAGCACCAATGGTGTAAATCCCAATAACTGGGAAGACATTGCCTTTATAAAAGTAATAAAACACCACAGAGTACAAGCGGAAGTAAAACACTTTGTTCAAAGAATGTTATGAAAAGTGAATGGGCCAGAATACAAACCCAACTGGAAATATAGCTACAACGGAACTAAGAGAAGAGCTAGAAGAAAGGAAGAAGCTCCTGGGTTGTCCTCCTCGGTTCCTACCTGATGGGTAGGTACATATAGCGCAGCTCCTCAATACTCTCGCTCGTCAACCTCCTCCAGATACTGATTCGTCATGTGGTCCACCTCCGGTTACTGGCTCGTCGTGTGGTCCACCTATGGGTTCTGACTCGTCGTGTGGTCCACCTCCAGGTACCGTCCAGTCCTCGAACACTCAGCCTCCATCAGCACTTCCCGTCGTCTGCAACCAAAACAACGAGGTGTGGGAATAGCCCGTGCAAGGGTGATTATAAGGATACTCAGTAGGGACCCTGAGACCCTCAAGGTCTCACTAACACCAACAAGGATAACCACAAATAAGATCTCAACAGATAACCTCTACTTAGGTATATGCCCATACATATACCCAAGTTATCAAGTAACCCATATCAATATTGAGGTAAACACAAAGGTCATAGACTCAGCTCTAACCAGGATTTTGAATATCGAAACTGTAACTGCTGAAGCGCTCCATCTCTGGGAGTATAGTGATCCTGTCACGTCACTGAGGTACTGCTCACCAACCTATGACTACTGAGGTACTCCTCCTGTTGAGAACCGCAGGTCTTCCACCTCACACAGTAGTGCTCCTCCGCCATGGGTCTTCCACCTCACACATTAGTGCTCCCCACTGGGTTATGCTAGTCACCCCGAATCGAATCGGACAAGCAATCATTAGGTCACAGCCAGCTACACGGTCTCCATGATCTGTATGCTCATTTCCTGGAGGGTCTAATCCATGAGCTACTAATATATACTCAAAGTATCTCAAAGTACCATTAAAAAGTATCTCAATGTACCGCCTCGTCATAGGGGTCTCAACGCGACAAACGGCGTGTCAATCGGACGCCCGGTCTATGAGTTACTAGCTTTTTCGTCCACAGGGCCCGGTTGGTTTCCTGTGAAAACCAACACGACTGTATCTCAACTGTACCCTGAACTCTCATAGGGTATACTCATAGGGACCGTTTCTCAACGTGATCACCAACGCCGCTGACGGTTCGTCAAACGGACGTCCGGTCTGAAAGATATCAGCTTTTCCGTTCAAGGGGGCCCGGTTGAATTTCGGGTGCGATCCAACCCTTACACTATCCAACTGCATCCAAAACTCATGATAAGTATGCCAAAAGTTCCGTATCATCAAGACGAGATCAACGAGATAGACGACGCGTCAATCGAATGCCCGGTCTGTGAGTTATTGGCTTTTTCGTTCCAGAGGCCTGGTTGGTTTCGTGAGCGAACCAACCCGACAGCAATCCGACGACATCCAAACCTCGAGCGGAGTAAGCCAAAAGTTCCGTCACATCATTAGTAATCAAACAAAGTCGATGACATGTCAATCTGACATCTGGATCTCAAGTTACGAGCGTTTCCACTCTGAGGGACCGGTTGGTTTCGTGTACGAACCAACACGGACGAACCCAAAGTATTCCGAATCCTTGAGTGAAATATGTCAAAACTACAGTCTCGGTCCAAGGATCTAATCTCCGCTGACGGTGCGTCGATCAGTGGTTCGTACCCCAAGATATGGGAAAAATACCGAGAAGGTCTGAAAATGGGGGGTCTGGGCCCGTACCGACCCGGCCCAATCCCCCCTGGGTCTGTCCAAACTGGGTCGAACCGACTGGGCGTGACCCGGCCCGGCCGGAGCGGCTCGGTCTGAGCGTGACCTGGCCCGGTCCGGCCAATCCGGCCTGGCTCGGCCAGGGGCTCGCTGGCTCGGCCTGTGAGCCGGTGCTCCGCGGATGCGGCACGCGCTGCGTCCCCCCTAGATCTTGCACGCCCGCAGGATCGGCCACCTCGCCGCCACGGCTTCGGCCGCAGAGGTTTCTCCAGGAGGCACACCGGGGCACCGCTGCCACCGTGTGGCCGGCCAGTGCCGTCCACCTCCGGTGGTATCCATGGGCCATCGGAGTTGGTCCGGTGGTCCGTTTTCAATTCCACCTGTGCCGATGCTCATCCCGGGTCCCGTTCTTCACTGCAGAAACATCAAAACGTCTCTGCGGCCCGTTCCGTCAATGCCAGATGATCCTCACGTCAAAATAAACAACTGTGGAGTCATCTGTTCTCCTTCACGGCCCCGACTAAAACAAAACTTTTGTTCGGCCTTGACGGCGCAACGCGACGCCGCCACCCATCCTTGTCGCATCACACCAGGTTCCCGCGCGGTGTTGTCGCACCGTGCCGCCATCTTCCAAACCGCAACATAATCAACAACAAGGGGGAGGAGGGTCGGCCATGTTTGTGTGGTCCGACCTCCTCCTATTATAATGATAGCAAGAGGCCATCAAATATAAATCTAAGTACGACAAAGAAATATTTCACGGCAAAATCAACAAATCTCAACATCAACCTGCATGAACGAACGATCCGCGGATCAACCTAGAAATGGTTGGTACACACTCTTTGTTCTTTTCACAAAAAATAAGAGAACACCAAATAAATTTTTCCTACCTTGAAATTGACGTTGCACGTCGTCGAGTCGCGGAAGTCGAACGTCGCGGTAGTCGAACGTCGGGGTAGTCAGGTGTCGCGGAATAAAGGTATCGCTTCCGTCAACGTCGTAAGAAGAAGGAGAATGTTGTTGTTGGCATTTGTCTCCAAGGTCAGCGTCTCCTTCCTTGTCGTGGAAGAGGAATAAAAAGGATTGGAGAAAACGCAGAGCATTCTTCGCCGAGTCGGAAGGTCGTTCTTCGTTTGGAGATGATGTTCTTCAGAAGAGGGAAGAGCTCTCTCCCAAATTCTCTCACACAACAAAACTCACAAAAATAAAATAAGGTCTCTCCTTATTTTATTATTTTTTCATGCATTCATACTTTTTTAAAAAATTCAAACACTTAGTTAAATTAATTTATGAGGTTTAATCAATTAATTTAAGATGTGTTTTGTGAAAATTAAAGAGGAGAGTGGGGAGAGTTACATAAGTTAAAGTGGAGTTACAAAATTTAAGAGGGAAGTGAGTTATGGGAGGTCAAGGGGGTTATGGTAAGATCAAGGGGGATATGGTCTCATGTGGGCCCCACCTCACATATATCCACACATGAAAAGATGGGTGGTTGTGGGTCCCAACAACAACTTCCCTTGGTAGAATTTAACTCCCTTGGTTATGAAAAATAAAATTCTTCACAATTTTATTTATTTCTTCCTTAAGCCCCAAAATTTAACTTCTCCTCCCAAGTAAATCAACCTATGGTAAAAATCCTCAAAAGAAAATACTGGCGCTGCGAGTTCATATGTGTCCTCAGATTTCAATTCCGAGTACCAGTTCAAATGATAGAAAAACTCGCTCGTTCCATCGTTCACTGAATATACCCGAGCTAATCTTCGGAAATTGATTTCGGGCACACCAGGCCTCGGAATCAGGCGCCGTCAGAAACTGCGTTCTTGTAAAATTACAATGAAAATTAAGAAAAAATTTCCCTTGAATTTTACGGGTATTTACATTACTCCCACCTCAGGGATTTATGTCCTTGTAAATCTTTAACACAAACTAGGGATACAAAAGCAGTACTGAGCACGCTTCTAAGCCTCCCCCTCTAATGTGCTCACCTGGAGGTTCCCGTACTGCCAGAGAAAGCACACCTGAGGAATCATCCGTCCTCATAGGATCAACTCCTATCGATCCTCGATCCCCACTGAAACCTCCGCGTATGTCGCCCTATAATCGACATCCAACTCCCTGAGGTCGATGATATGTGAATTATCACGCATGTATCTCCTCAGTTGAGATACGTGGAAGTCCTCATGCACCAGGTGCAACTGAGGTGGATGCATCAAGCGGTAAACCACTTCACCTACCAAGATGAAGACCTAATAACGTCCACTGAACCTTGGAGATAACTTGCCGCCTTGGCCACATCTCCATAAACCTCATCGAGGTGAAACCCGTATAAGGACTTGATCGTCATCCAATAACTCTAGAGGTATCCAATTCCTGTCATCATAAGGCTTCTTTCGGCCCTGTGATGTCCTCATTCGCTCTTGGATGACCTGGACCTTCTCTAGTCTCACAAGATCTGCTATGATTTCTTCTTTTCCGATAAGGGAAATCTGGTCTCATCCCCTGGATGAACCACATTCACTTCCTAATACAGTCAATCCGGACATGAATGATGTATTCAGGACATGGAAGATGTCGTAAGGCCTCGACGTTACTACCAAGAGATCCAACTTTCACTCCCGCCTCCAAGGGTCGAGTCACACTGTCGGCATCAGTGTGAGGTCAATGGGTCTCTTCCAGTAGAATTCTAGAAATTGAGGGTCAAGTCAGCAGTCTTAACCGGGACCACTCAGTACCAACCAAACAAAAGTACAGGAAATAAAAAATTAAAAAGGTAAGTGTCTTTATATTATTGAAGCTCATGGTACAAAGACACAAATGTAACAATATCAACATGGAACTTGATATACACCACTAGTTCCGCTCTTGTCCACTCGCTTATGGAGCTCCGTAGTTGTAAGCTTCTGCTACCTGAAGATGAGCTCTCCCATGTCCACCTGTTCCCTGTGGTCGGGGTGGACCTCCTGGTGGTGGTGGTGGCCACACCTCGAAGCGTCGTCCACCTCCAGCTGCATGGCCAGCTCCCCTCCCTCGGTCTTCAGCTCCTAGCAGTCTTCTTTGATCGAACCTCCTCCTCTGACTGGGAGGTTCTTCATTTAACTACTGGTCATCTGCATGGCGGGTCGGATAGCTACGTACCATGTGACCAATCCCACCGCAGGAGTAACACTGCAGGGAAGTTCTGGATCTGTCATTCCCCTTGGTGCATCGCACTTCCGACCCTGAGTCATGCGGTCGACCACCTATAGGTCTTGTCCTCATGGACCTCTACGTTATCTGTCTACTGCCTACTACAGAAGACTCTGCCGCATGCCAGCTAGTGGTGGGTCCTGCTATTGGATTCTGCTCAGCAAGGAAACTCTCCACTAAGAGGGCTCGCTCCAACACCCCGATCTACGTTGGAATGCTTTGAGAAACAAAAAAAGCTCTAATCTCTCGACTAAGACCCTACTCGAAGGATCGGGCCCCGAAGAACGGGTCCCATACCATATCTGTGGAGTAGCGCGAGAGGTCTGTGAACCTCACTGAATACTGCGCCACTGTCATGTTGCCCTGCCACACCTGAAGTAGCTCCTGTATATGCACCGTTCAAAGGGTTGCTGGTACAAACTCTGCCCGGAACAGGCTCTCGAAGTCTTCCCATAGAAGTGTCACCTCGTCATGCATCTGGAGCATCAGGATCCACCATCTGCATGCTGCTGGTTGAAGTAGGCTGGCAGAAAGGATCACCATGAAATCTTCTGGCATCCCCACTATCCTAAATACTCTCACCACAGCCTCCAGCCAATTCTCAGTCGCCTGCGGGTCTGTCTCTCCCCTGAACCTGGGTGGCCTCTGGTGCTGGAACTCATGCAGTGCGCTCAAGTGACGTGCACCCTATGCTGCTGGGGCTGGTGGCATCGGTGGCCCAATGGGTAGTAGTACCGCTGGTGCCTCCGCTATTGTCTCAACTGCGATAAGGTCGTGTACTGAGGCCACGTCTCTCGGTGGTATGTTAATACGGAAAACTCTCAGGGCTCTAGCTGGTCGTCTGTGGGGAGGCATCCTGAAAGAAACAAACATGAAACAATCAAACGATTTATACCTAGTGAGCTGACCTGGTTTGAGATTACTTTTAAAAACTTCTGGAAACACACACGCAATAAATGTTTTCGTGCAAAAATTCAGAAATCAGTTGTCAGGGTCCTGGTGTATGGATACGTCGGCCGCCCACACCAACACTGGACTCCCTGAACTGAAGACCACACTCAGTACCCTTAACCCTATTGCTTCACAGAATGAAAATATCAGAGTTATATGTTTTGCGGTAGAACCGACTCCTATGATACCAATTTGTCACGACCAGTCCTTAGGGCCCGTGCTATGACTACCCCAAGCCCACCTTCCATAGGTCAGGGGATGGAGACTAGCACCAAAGGCGTAAATCCTGATAACTAGGAAGGCATTGCCTTTATAATAGAAACAAAACACCATATAGTACAAGAAGAAGTAAAACACTATGTAAAAAGAAAGTGCTAAAAATTAAATGGGCCAGAATACAAACCCAATTGGAAATATAGCTACAACTGAACAAAGAAAACATCTTGAAGAAAGGAAGCAGATCTTGGGTCATCCTACTCAGATCCTACCTGAAGGGTAGGTACAGATAATGTAGCTCCTCAATGCTCTCGCCCGTCATCCTCCTCCGGATACTAATTCGTTGTGTGGTCCACCTCCGGGTACTGGATCGTCGTGTGGTCCTCCTCTGGGTACTGACTCGTCATGTGGTCCACCTCCGGGTACCATCCAGTCCTCGAACACTCGGCCTCCATCAGCTGCAAACAACACAACGAGGTGCGGGAATAGCCCCTGTAGGGGTGATTATAAGGATACTCAGTAGGGACCCTAAGACCCTCAAGGTATCACTAAAACGAACAAGGATAACCACAAAAAAGATCTCATTAGATAACCTCTACTTAGGTATATGCCCATACATATACCCAAGTTATCAAGTAAACCATATCAATCCTTAGGTAAACACAAAGTTCATAGACTCAGCTCTAACCAGGATTTTCAATATCGAAACCGTATCTGCGGAAGAGCACCATCCCTCGGAGTACAGTGATCCTGTCCCGTCTCCGAGGTACTGCTCACCAACCTATGACTACTGAGGTACTCCTCCTGTCGAGTATCGTGGTTCTGCCACCTCACACAGCAGTGCTCCTCCGCCATGGGTCTGCCACCTCACACAGTAGTTCTCCCCACTGGGCTATGTTAGCCACTCCAAATCGAATCGTACAAGTAGTCATCAGGTCACAGCCAGCTACACGGTCTCCGTACTCCGTACGCTCGTCTCTGGGAGGGTCCGCTACATGAGCTACTAGTAGATACTCCAAGTATCTCAATTCCCCATAAAGAAGTATCTCAATGAACCGCCTTGTCATAGTGGTCTCAACGCGACAGACGGTGATTCAATCAAATGCCCGGTCTGTGAGTTACTATCCTTTTCGTCCCCAGGGGCCGGTTGGTTTCATGTGCAAACCAACATGGACGTATCTCAACTGTACCCTGAACTCTCATAGGGTATACTCATAGGGACCGTTTCTCCACGTGATCACCAATGCCGCTGAAGGTTCGTCAAACGGACGTCCGATCTGAAATATATCATCTTTTCCATTCCAGGGGCCCGGTTGGATTTTGAGTGCAATCCAACCCAGCCATTATCCAACTACATACAAAACTCAAGAGAAGTATGCCAAAAGTTCCGACTAATCAAGGCGAGATCAACGAGATAGACGGGATCGTCAATCAGATGCCCGGTCTGTGAGTTATTGGCTTTTTCATTCCAGAGGCCGGGTTGGCTTCATGAGAGAACCAACCCAACCGCACTCCGACAACATCCAAACCTCGAGCGGAGTAAGCCAAAAGTTCCGTCTCATCAAAGGAATTCATCAAATTTGACGGCACGTCAATCAGACGTCCGGAGCTCAAGTTACAGGCGTTTTCACTCCGAGGGCCCGGTTTGTTTCATGTACGAACCAACATGGCCGAACCCAAAGTATTCTGAAACCTTGAGTGTGATATGTCAAAATGACTGTCTCGGTCCACGGATCGCATCGCCACTAATGGTGTGTCGATTGGAGGTTCGTATCCCATGATATGGGCAAAATACTGAAATGGTCCGAAAACGGGGGGTCTGGGCCCATACCGACCCGGCCCAATCCCCCCTGGGTCGGCCCAAACCGGGTCGACACGACTGGGTGCGACCCGGACCGGTCCGCCAAAGACGGCCCGAATGATTCGGGTGGCTCGCTGGCTTGGCCAGCGAGCTGGTGCTCCGCGGACGCGGCCCGGGATACGTCCCCCATGTATCCCGCACGGCCGCGGGATCCGCCGGCTCACCGCCACGTCTTCAGCCACGGTGGTTTCTCTAGGCGGTGTCGTCGCACCGGGCCGCCATCTTCCGAACCACAACATAATCAACAACAAGGGGGAGGAGGTTCGGCCATGTTTGTGCGGTCCGACCTCCTCCCGTTATAATGATAGCAAGAGGCCATCAAATACAAATCAACGTATGACAAATAAATATTTCACGGAAAAATCAATAAAACTCAACATCAACCTTCATGAATGAACGATCCGTGGATCAACCTGGAAATGGTTGGTCCACGCTCATCGTTCTTTTCTCAAAAGATAAGAGAACACCAAATAAATTTCCCTACCTCGAAATTCACGTCACACGTCATCGAGTCACGGAAGTCGAACGTCGCGGTAGTCGAATGTGGGGGTAGTCGGGTGTCGCGGAAGAAAGGTATCGCTTCCATCAACGTTGGATGAATAAGTAGAACGTTGTTTTTGGCATCGATCTCCACGGTCGACGTCTCCTTCCTTGTCACGGAAGAGGAAGAAAAAGGATTGGGGAAAACATAGAGCGTTCTTCACCGAGTCGGAAGGTCGGTCTTCGTCTGGAGATGATTTTCTTCAGAAGAGGGAAAAGCTCTCTCCCAAATTCTCTCACACAACAAGACTCACAAAAATAAAATAAGGCATCTCCTTATTTTATTATTTTTCCATGCATTCAAACTTTTTTAAAAATTCATAAACATAGTTAAATTAATTGAATAGGTTTAATCAATTAATTTAAGATGTGTTTTGGAAAAATTAAACAGGAGAGAGGGGAGAGTTACACACGTTAAAGTGGAGTTACAAAATTTAAGAGGGAAGTGAGTTATGGGAGGCCAAGGGGGTTATGGGAAGATCAAGGGGGGTTAGGGTCTTGTGTGGGCCCCACCTCCCACATATCCACACATGGGAAGTCGGGTGGTTGTGGGTCCCACCAACAACTTCCTATGGTATAATTTAACTCCCTTGGTTAACAAAAATAAAATTGTTCAAAATTTTATTTATTTCATCCTTAAACCCCAAAATTTAACTTCTCCTCCCAAGAAAACACACCTACAGTAAATGTCCTCATAAGAAAATACTGGCGGTACGAGTTCATCGGTGTCCTCGGATTTTAATTCCGAGTACCAGTTCAAAAGATAGAAAACCCGCTCGTTCGTTCACTGAACGTACCCCAGCTAAACTTCAGAAATTTATTTCGGGCACACCGGGCCTCGGAATCAGGCTCCTTCAGAAACTACGTTCTTGTAAAATTATAATGAAAACTAAGAAAAAATTTCCCTTGATTTTTACGGGTCTTTACACATTAACTAATGATTACCCTTACAATTCATTTCCATTAAATATTCCATTTATATATATGATTTTTGGTTTACGGTGGCCCACTCAGGTTTATTGTAAGACTGGACCTCCAAAGATCATTTGAGAAAATATTTTCATTCAATGGATGGATCTCTAACTTGAATTGTAATTATTAATATGAATATTTATACATTGACAGTAATTTTTTTTCACTATCATAATTCAGAAACATGACAATATCTATAATTATCCATAGAATATTTTGATTCATATTTATACTCATCCTGAAAAAATTATGTGATGTATATAACTATTCTTAGGGACATATAAAATAACCCCATTATAGAGAAATCCTGTAGAATATCAAACATGGAGAGATAATATGTAAGATAAATCCTGGGATTCAATCTTCTATTTTATGGAATTTAGATAATGTAAAATATATTAGTAGTACATGATTCATGTTTCATGTTCATTCAGTTTGAATCTTAGTCATGGAATAACCCATTACAAAATGGTACCCCTTGATTTCGTTATAAAAATTATTAATTTGAAAAGGCTTGTCTACAACTGAAATTTCAAATATTGTCATTTTACTTATAAAAATTCACATTTTTAAATATTAAATCTAAAAAATTGAATGAAAATCTGATTGCAGTTATTTCTTTATAATAATATGAAATGAATGAGCACTAAGAGTCTTTGCACAATGAGAAGTAGAAGGAAACTATAATAATGAAGAGGAAATGAAAGTGTCTTTACTATGGAGGTGAGGATGCCACATTAGAAGAGCGTGATATGATTCCAATATTGAGTGATTCTCTTTGTGAGTTTAATAATTATTAGTAGGGACTATAAAAAATGATGATTTTATCAAATTTTATAGGTAATAAATTTATGAGTCAATTCAATTACACAATAACATCATTTTTTAATTAAATGTAAGTCCCACAAAAATTAACTAATGGTTGTATAATTAACGTTTTCTTAGAATGTGTATGAATATTTTTTGGGAAAATAAAACTTAACCAAAATGATCATAAGGTCTGTTGGTAAATAAAACATTTTATTTTACATTAAAAATTTTGTTTCTTCAATGTTTTGTCATACATATATTTTTTATCTTGAGTATATGGAATTATTTGAGGTACTAATAAAATTATTTTAGTCAATAGGATAATATATAAGATAAAATAGTTGGGAGGTCACATAATAGTAATATGAATCTGATTGATTTAATTATTTTAAGGGAATTTTTATAAATTTTTTCAATATTTGGGAATAAATTATGGATCCCAAAAGAAGTATATACCTAATTTCAAAAATATGTGAATTAAATATTCCATGATTTTTTATTTTTCTAAATTCATTAAAAATAAATTTTATCTATAATTTTACATTATGGTTGACTATAACATGGTGGTAATGAATGTATAGACTTTTCCATGGGGTGTGATTTAGATTATATTTAGGGATCATTGGATTTTGAGATATAAGTAATTTGTATATCATGCATTAAATTCTCTTCCAATAGGGATGTGTCATTAATGTAGTGTCGTACAAGTTCCATTGGAGGGGTAAAATTTCATTATGAAGGAACCCCTCATATATTCATATGGGGTATAATAATATTATATATCCACTTATCGTAAATGAATTTATAGAAAATATATATTTTATATTCTTTTATATTATATTTTATATTCCTATTAAAAATTGTCTAATATTTTATATATATTGATTATTAATCATGTCTAAAATGCATATTATACATCTATTTTAAACTGAATATTGTATATATGATTATTCTCATATCCAGATGGCTTTTAACCTAGTTTAGTTTTTCTTAACCAATTTAAATAGATAGTGTGATGAATTTTTTATTTAAAATCCATATCTAAAGTATTATTTGATTTTTTTCATAATCTTTTTAATATTCACATAGAATATCATAATTGTGTTTTAATCCTTGTCAATCACTATTAAATATCACATGAATTTAATTTTAAATACACTTCCATGGAAGAAAAATTTTATAGATGATTAATAAGTCTTCAGAAAAAATATTGATCATATATGTTTTTAACAATGTATATTAGAAAAATTACACACTAAAATAATATCTTATCCTGATTAATCTTAAGTTGATATCATCTTCAGTTCTAT
The DNA here is from genome assembly GCA_963277665.1 of Viscum album. Taxonomy (NCBI): domain Eukaryota; kingdom Viridiplantae; phylum Streptophyta; class Magnoliopsida; order Santalales; family Viscaceae; genus Viscum; species Viscum album. The sequence goes on from OY728126.1 coordinate 70,224,837, forward strand.
ATCTTTTATTTTCTTTAATTATTCATTGATTTTGGTTTTCTAATTTCTAATTACCTTATAATTATTTTGGACCTATTATATGTTACAAATACAAGTAATGTTTCTATAAAATGTTTATTTATTTGGAAATAGAAGTAGTAAAAAGTGATTTCAATCATGGAATTCAAAATCTTTGAAGATATGATTCTATTTATTTCAATGCATTTTGTTTTATATACAATTATAATACTTTATCTTCCTATATTACACCCATCTAAAAGTATTGTTAGATAAATCATTGTTTCATTGATTTAATCACTATCATGTATCACTCAACTACATGTGTTAATGTACTGGTTTTGTATAATATAATATCACTAGGTTTTCAAAATTCATATGGAAGAGACCAATGATTCATTATGTGTACATTTTTGGATTTTATTAATGATATATGGATGTATTTAAATATTAATTAATTCTTTACATATCATTATCTAAATTATTCTTATTTAACAATTCACATTCAAACCATTATTTAAAAAAATTTATATTATTTTTAATGTGTTATTTCCATTTGAAAAATTGAATTTTATATGTTAATGTTTTTTACAATTCTAAAATAAATGTTGGAAATATTTTATTTAGTAAATACAATAAAATAAAACCTCACTGATAGCCCAACAAAAAAATGTTAGTTTAATACTATAAATCATGGTTTATGCTAATGATTGATCTCATTGTTCTATTTTATGTTAATAGAATAAAATTAAATCAATTTTCATTACTAATGAAAATAGAACTCTATACCAATCCCAATATATTTTTTCATCAATAAAAATGAAATTATAGATTGTTTCCATTAAATATATTAGATAAATGATAATTATTAGGATCTAAATTTATTGTCACCCTTTACAATTAAAAATTACATTTTAATATAAAAACACATGATTTGAATCCTTTACTTTTAGATCGATCTGATTTTGTCAATAATTCTATTGTTAAATAACAGAAAATACAGGAACTAAAAATCATGTGGATGAAAAAATAATGTGAATAGACCGTATTATTGATGAAATGATTTCGATATAACAACCAATCATAGATAAAAGACATGTGATGAAATTAAATTTCCATACTTTAGAAAATCCAATGTATTCTGGGTATGATGATTATTTGGATACTAGCGAAATGTCTCATTGGTTTTCCAAAAAAGATATTACTAAAATTGATAGTGATAAAATTCATTATAGTGGGGATGAGCCGTAAAATTGAGATGATATAAGTTACAGTCTAATAAGAAGACATATTCCTATTTTTTATTTCAAATCAGTGCTAAATATTCATCAAGATTATTATTGTTAAAGAAAGTTTAGAAATTAGATTACTTCAAGAAAATTGATAAATTTTGTTTTTTATTGGCCATAACATTATAAATATTTTATTTTATTTTAAAAAAATTGTAAAACATGCATATTTCAAGGATATTATTTAGAAAAAAAATTATATACCCCATTTTATTTGTTGATATATTAGATGTATTTTGTATGGAATTCATGGGACCATTTATCAACAATTTTTTTTAATTATAAATATATATTTTTGAGGATTTTGTGTAAAAATAGGTATAATCTTTCCCCACAATAATTGATGATGGAGAAGTTGCGGGTAAAAACTATAAAAGTAAATTTTTTTTCCTAATAAATTTATCCCACGTTTTTTATCCCAAGTCAAGGAAAACACATTTTTAATTGGACATTCAATGTCATGATAAATAAAAATAGAGTGAAATATATGGTTTTAACACCATATCCCTAACAATCTAATGGAATGATTAAACTATATTAGAGATAATTTAATTATATTTTTGGGACAAATACAAACCCAAATTGAAATTTCATTATTTTTGAGTATTTAAGATTCACCAAGGGCCTATAGAACAACTTTTAAAACACCATTAATAATATCCCCATTAATATTAGACCAGCTAGATGATTATACATATTAGTTCATATTTAATCTAAACTATTTTGTGACGAAAAATAAAATTACCAGAATCTATTCACTGCTATAAATAAATGAAAATTATATTTTTCAGAGGAGGAAGAAATTTGAAACAATTATTTTTGTTGTGAAAGGATGTACAAGAAAAAAAGCATTGTTTTTAATTATTAATGGATAATAAACAATGAATTAAATAAATACTGAAAGATTTATTGTATAACTCAACAAGGAATCTATTTTCAATTAAAATTAATTCAATGTAGACATGACCATATATTATTTCTCATGATTTTTCATTTTTGTGTTATATAAATTACTAAAAAATGTCAAAAAATCTCAAAACATAGTCAACGTACATCAAATAAAGATGATCATATAGAATTTTCAGGATCCTATAGGAGAGGTGGTCTATATTAATAATGATAAGTACCATTTAGCACTATATTGTGCCACTCCATCTATGTTTTTTTCAATAATTACTAAATTGATTTCCTTTTGGTGGAAATTGGAGCAAGAATACATCAATGACCACTAGATCATTGGAACTTGAATTCCCCAAATATTATTATCCATTGAATGTTAAAAACTATAGAACATAATTAAATTTTTCTGGCATTCTATCCGGAAGAATAAAAATTATAAAACAAATCCACCCAAATCACACCATTAAATTTACAAACACGCTCACTTTATCTAATTTAATTTGATAGAATGAAAAATGAGAAATTTAAATGAATTAAAAAGAATATGTGGTTTAGAATTTCATTTTATGTCTACGAGTGATCACTAAATAATATTAATATTATTAAATGTACAAGATTTATGGACACTCAATATTTATAATCATGCATTACACTTTACTCAGTATGGTATAATATATTCATCATCATATATTCCCACAGACATTTATAAATATATTAAATCAATAAAATATATTTCACCACCATCAATTATATATGATCAGTAATTCATTTACATCTTTGTTTAACCACTTACCGCTTTGACTCAACTGTCATATGAAGTGGACTATTCACTATTCGAAATTAAATAATTTTTAATCCCCATAAATAGTTTTCATTCTTCTAGTAATACAACCAGTACATTGAAGGTTTCTTCTAACAAAACTATTCGAAGAAAAATAATTATACCAAACAATAAACATTCAATGAGTGATCATCTAAGGTCTTAAGAAAGCATCCCAATCCCAAAAATGCGCTCTTGAATATTTCATCAAGGAAACACATTGATATCCTACAATACTTTAATAAAAAACCACATCTTCAATGTTCATTATTATGATATCCATGATCCATTTATTTAGTTATTCCCCACAAAAGAACGAAGACTCCTAAGTCATTCAAGATACTAATTCTTTATGAATATATCATCATCATTTTCCTCCCCCACAATATTTCATATCCCTGATGCATTTTCCAATATATGATTTATTTTGGGTTGTAATTTTAGTTACATGTGTTTCATTATCTTAAAAAATTCACGATTAATGATAAGATGAATATCACTTTGACTATAATAGATTAATATTCTTCACACTATTTAATTGATCAGCTCATTCAATGAGAAAATAAAAAAAAAACACATTTCTAATATATGATTCAAAAAACCCATACATAATTTTATCCAATGAAACCATGGAATATATGCACCACATCGAGACGATTTTTATTTTCCAAAAAGAAAACAAGATACATATTGTTCTTTCCTGGGTTTTTTAATCACCAATAAAATATGTATCAATATAACCATATAGAGGATCATATTAACTAATTAACAATAATTTATGTACTAATACCTTCTTATAAGATAATATCCTCTTTAAAAAATCTCCTTACATCACCCATTGGTTATACATGAACAGATACACCACAACCTATAAAAATTTTATCTATGGACACTAATTTATAGATCATTTTCATTTATAATAAATTAAAATATTACAAGGAATAAATTCAGAACTACGAAAAATGATGGAATTAAATTCCACGGAATGATGAGGTCATTTTTAAAAATTATAAATAAATTTTATATTTAAATATAACAATCATGTAGTTTTAAAGAATAATCAAATATTCCATAAAATGATTCCAATTTAATAAATCTAATTATATTTATGAATTAAAAATGAGGGATTTAATATTTTATGACATTAGATGTTTTGTTGAGGAAGCTATTGATCGATGAATTTAATTAAAATAAACAATTACTTTTTTTAAAAAAGTAACTAATTAAATAAATATATAATATTCAATTATGAAACATTTTTATGGTTACCCAAATAAATCTTTTCAGAATTGTGGGGATCATGGCAGTCTTTTATTGGAGAATATATACTAATGAACAATTAGTGGTTAGATCATGGTCGAACAATAGGATGTGTACATAGAATATTATCCTCATCACTAGTAAACACATTTATCACCAAATATCATTCCATATTTGAAATAGGTATTATCAACATTATACTCAACCATTGATGAAATTTTTCAGAATAGATATCTGAGTACCTAATTTGTATTTTATTTTTCCCAACCTTAGGATGATCCCATTGAGAATTAAATTATTTCATTCCATTTAGTTTCCATGATTCAGATTTTTATTGTGGTTAAATCCTCAATTTATGATCATTGTCCAATAATTCTTGGACGATGATAGTATAACATTTTTATGTGCTTTATCCTCTCAATTATTCTCTTTCATCGACATTATTTGATGAGTTTTTGGTTGTTATTTTACGGGGTAGGATGGAGAATGATTGAACCTCAAGACTCATGTATGTGAAATATAAAATTAATTGATTGGAAAATGGAGTATTGATCAGGAATAATCCTAGGGTTTGGGTGATTCATCACATATCTGAGAACTCACATGGTGATGATATCAAATGTTAATAGTTCCAGATGTTGTACGTGTGTGTATAATTGAATGTATTCAGAAATTATTCCACACAAGTTCCTTAAATGATTGATGAAGAAAAACCTATTTGTTTTCATCTGGTCAACAAGCATAGATCATGTTATAGATAATATATATGGATGAAACATAAAAGATAATCATGAATCAATAATAGTACTAATATAAGGATGTATAAAATCGAAAAATAGATGTTATATAGAATAACATCAATATAGTTAAAGGGTTTCAATTTAAGTAAAAGATCACACACCATGAAGCTAGTCCACATTCAATGTGTTTGTACCATAGTATCCAGGATATACTACTACCATAATCCTAGGAGTACGTGTGGGGGCACATGACATGTACTTTAGAATTCATGGGGATATGATGGTAACTAATCATGACCTTGTAGTCAGGCATGGATTGAAAAACACATTAGTATATAGGAGAATAGATTCTTTCCTGGGGTGGATAAGTAATTCATTTTAGTTCCCATACAAGTCATGTCTAATTTAATGCCTTCTGAACCACGTACAATTAAGAACAAGAAAAATCCACAAAGTTGTATAACATGTAGTGCGGACCCCACACATGTTATATACCACCTTTCAGAAACAACTACATTTTATATCACCATTTTTTGGACTCATATTTTTCTCTGAGTATCATATAAAAATTATTTTTCCAAGAACAACTCATCGACAGACTTTGTAGTGGAATTTTAGTTATGACATGGAATATTCTATGTATGAAACATCATTTTGAGATCCTTAATGATGGAACTGATTTGGGGTATCATCATAGGGTGGTTGTGCTTGGAATCCCCCTACAACATTAGGGAATGGTTCCCCCATAATCATTTCACATGATTTAGTGGAACCACCCTTATGTTGTACGGTGTGGGTCCCCAACCTAATGTGTGGAACCCCCTGCGCCTATGAAAAAATAAGGAATGTGTCCCGTAAAAAACTAGATACACACCCTGATATAATAGGTAATATTTCATGTATATATATAGTGGAATCACCCAAAAATACTAGGGTGCGGGTCCTCCAACTATTGATCGGTCCCCTTGATAGACTTGGGAATGGATGCTCCCTGTATTGTGTCCCAACCCCTAATTCAATAGGTTGTTGTTCATTTACCTATTAACATGAACCCCCAAATTAAATATGTTTTATGTAATATTATTTATGAATGGAGCCACCTAACGGACTAAGTAAAGGGTCCCCTATTATATTTTCCCCCCTCGACTGCTTAGATGTGTGGCTATGTGTGGGTCCTCCACAATGTATCCTCAAAGAATTCATTTGTTGCTAGGAATATATTATGGACATAGGATCTATTTTCAGTCTCTCCATATTGGTTTGGTCTATGAGTTGGAGTTAAAAAATTTCTATTAACATGGTTATATTAATCAATGTTGGCTTATTTTTTTTGGGTTTCAACAACCTCTTGATTTCATATGATCTTACTACTTTTATAATAAAGCACTATTTCTACCCTTCAAGTTTCATTGTGTCCTGCTAGGTATGTATATACTACAAAATAAATTTGATTTCCAACATGAGTAATGTTTTATATTGATCAAGGATAGATCAAAGATGATTTTATTAGTGAATAGGGATACTTTGTTGTGTTGATTGTGTATGATGGTCGGGCGTGGAGATCAGGAGCTAGTGTCCCTCAACAACTATCTATTCCCATAGTTTCTAGGTTGGGACATCATTTCTAGGTGGGAGTGTATTTTTATCCTTTATCCTACTTTTTTTTCTTATCGTAATATTATGGTATTGTCTATAGGGATTTACCTCAATTGTTTTATTGAATATTTTACTTCCATGTATACTATTTCACTTAACTATTTAATTGAGATGGTTGTGTGTATGTGTCCTGGTTCCATAGGAAAATTCATTCAATTTAGGTTATACAATATTGTTGATTTTTTAATCCTGTAGATTATGGAAGTGGGAATACAGTTAGGGTTGCTCATTTGTCCACCATCCAGGTAGGACATGGTGGGTCAGGTCATTATAGAGTGGTATAAAAGGTTGTTCATCCTCAGGTCTGTGTAGACCTAGATCCATTTTGATGATTTTTTTTATAATATAGGATAATAGTTTATAAGTTCCTCATATGTATGTTTAGGTCCTTGTAACATAGTGCTAGTGCAACATTTGATGCACCCACTCTATAATAAAATAGATACATACTTTTCTACATGTAATACCAAGATATTGCATGCATGGATTAATATTATGTGTGGATTATAGGATGGATTCCTCTGAATATCCTTCTTGAGAAAACATCACACACACACAGACACAAATAGACACGCACACACTTACACACACACAGATACTATATTATTAAATTTGTACATATTGATTATTTTTACAGTGTCTCTATGATTCATGATGGGCAAGTTATTGATTAATGATCATGAAGATGATTAAATACAAGATATGAAATTGGGTAAGGGTCCATATCATGAGTTCATTCCTCCACGATGGAAGGTTACATCAAACCTAAATATTTTGATGATGATTATACCAGTAGATCATGATGATTGAATGTGAATGACAAGTAAACTCCATGAGTTCCATCACCTGATGATACTGAGGTTTCAAAGTGAGAATGATCATGAGAAATTGGAGGATTTAATTATGATGGTGATTCATTTCTTTTATCTCTTATGGAACCTTAATGATTAAATGGTTGTGTGGGAATCTATTATTTTCAACAAATCTATTGAGTACTGATGGATCAAATTTTGAAATATGAATTATGATCCATTTGTCTCAAATTATAACATCCAATACAAGTTTAATAAAGAGTATTACCCCGTCATGATTTTTAGGTGTTTGTATATAGGAGCATATAAAGATACATTTCGGTAGTATTTGACTTACTGATTATGATATGAACTTTACTAACCCTATATAAAACTCCATAGATTGGGTGTGGTATGGATATATTCAGGAATAGAAGATTGAGTGTGTTCATCATTGAGACATCCATTATAGTGTGGTTCCCCAGTTCATTACCACTTATAACACAATATAAGTATTGGTGATGGTAAGAGAGATATTCCAATCTGTTCGATATAATGTATCTAAATCAAGCAGTGTGAGTCCTGGGGATGATTCATCTATATGAACCATCATTTTCTAGTCATAATGTTTATATTTTTAGAATCCATCCCTTGAAATGTCTCATTATAGAGTACATGTAGCACATGTTTTTCACAGATTAACATGTCATCCCAGGTTGGGAATTTTTATGCATGTGACGTGATTAGTCTAATTTCAAATGATTTCCTGAACTGATGTGATGAGGATTGAAGTAAAAAAGTGGATAGAATGAAACACTAATGTCTATGCTAGGACTATGGTTACCCTAGTGAAGGACAGGGTTGACCCTAGGGAGATTAATATGGAAAATGAGTGGTAATAGATCCAGGTAGATGACCTATATGATGATGGAAACATAGTGACATACTTCAACCACTAGTAAAAGTCATCCCACCACAAGATCATGGATTTGGATGATGAGCCATGTTTGTCTACAACCATAAGGGCATATGACATGGAAAATCAAGATATTTTTATGGATATGATTTTTGTATATTATTAACATTAAATACTACACACTTTCATATGTTCAACTCACTAAATTATTTATTTACTCATAATGAATGAGATATATTTTGTTATTGATACCTTAACACAATTTGCTTTCCTAGAGTCTCTAAATGGGTGGGTAATAACCGAGAACGTTCAATAATTTATTTTGAAGTTTGTTGAACATAATTTGAGGCTAGGCTCTGAGATATCACGTGATTCTAAGGCATGGGGCCCCTAGAATACTTTTCCAAACATTTGTTATGTACATTTATTGGAGGTGTGAGAGGGATTTCTTAACTTTTGAAATGGTGCCTAGATTCAAAATCTGAGGGCACCATTGAATCCTAAATTTTGGGTTTCACCTAAGGGGGACCTAACATTGGTCAGAGTCGGTTTATTAGGAAAGATAACTTTTGGAACATTATTTATAAAAAATAAAATAAACATACTTTATTTTCTATTACCGCTAAGCGGAAACACTGCATAATAGAAGTCTAGTTACAGAATAGTTATGGGTCAATAAATGGCCCAATACCCTTTGACTTCAAACTTCACCACACAATCGGTTATGGTACCATGTTAATTATAGGTCTATAATAAAACACATTAATCAACACCGCGTTGGGATTCATATATTTAATTATAACAGTTATTTTGTGAAAAAATGAAATATATGTGGGAGAACCTCTGATGAAATGCCGTGAGATTTGTTCCTAAACAATGAATGATAGATTCTAGTGAAGAACCACTCGGATGGTGAGACTAGATTCAATTAGTGGTTATGAGAACCACTGAATCACGAACCTGTGAAAATGAAGAAGAAGTATCCATCTTTCCTCATCAGCAAATGTCTCATCCGGGTTGTGGTTTTTGTTTGGATATTGTGATATTCCTATTTACATATTCCTGATTTATACAAAAAATGAGGATCATCTAATTAATGGGTTGATCCATGGATCATTCATTAAACACATATGGTTGATTATGGGTTACAAGTTGGGGTTTATATCTAAATTTTCTTATTTTTTAACAACCCATTTTATAATGATAAAATGCAGGGCATTGACCAATCTGAACAAGGCCTGGACCTCCACCGATCTTTTTTTCATTTATTTCCCATGTATGGCTGGGTAATGTTACGCAAGGAAATGTTATGGGTCATACAGTGAAGGTGGTGACCCGAGAGGCTTGTAGGCACAGATGACACAATGAAAAGACCACTGAAGCATATCTATTTTCCCGTGGAAAGAACTGTAGGTGCACCATGCCAGTAGAGGCCAATGGTGACTGGAGGAAGCCTATGGAAAATTGATTTGGGAGATGGGAAGGTGGTGCACCATCGCTCTTAGTAGTGGCCAGAGGAAGCTGGCTTGAACCAGCTTCATGGGATAAGGGTGGCACTGGTAGGCGCCGTCGGTGGCAGCAACTGTGTTATGAAGGGTAGGTGATACCCCACTCCGCACTGCGCCATGTCGGCTGGAGAACTACCAGCCACAAGGCCAACTATTGCTTGTGGTGGGATAGAGCCCCACCAGTTAGATTAAATGGCCCAGTATCTACGCTGGCAGCTGGGGACATGGTCCGCCTTTATGGGGATGTCAGCCGATCTAATGGGCCGAACCCGCCCATTGTGCTAGCACGGGTGTGCCGAGCCCAAATAGGCGGGCCAGTCTAACCATGGCCCAGTCCATGAACCAGTTGAGTTGACCCCAATGGGCTGGACCTAGTGAACCAGGCCAGACCCGAGAAGGGTAAGATAGAACCCTAGAGCCATTGTGTCAGGCCAGCCAGACCAAGTCGGACCGAGCCCAGACCAAACTAGACACCAAAAAAAGAAACACTAGTAATTGATGAATCAAGTATATGTTTGACACAACATTAGTGGATTTGGGACCCCTTTTTGGGATGTGGTACTTTTGGAATATTTTGATGGGCCGACAGAGCCGGGTCGGACCGTGGTGCAATCACCCCTCTTTCACGAAAAGTGGTGTAACTAACATATTATGCATCTGATCCACACACTGTCTATAGAGCAAGGATAAAATTGACAAGGTAGTCCTCAAGAGATATTCTAATTCAATTTTGATAGAGTTTGATAAGAAACATGTGTTGGATCATAAGTGAATCCAATGAGGCCCTTTTTATAAAAGTGATCATGTCTCATAGACTGGGCATCTGATCGACGTGTTGTCAGTCACGTTGGGACACCAATGACTGGGTGGTCCCTTGGGTATGATTTTTTCAGGACTTCATAATGGTTAAAATAATATATATGGATTGAAGAGAATACTTTTTCAAAGACTAGGTGTGCTTCGTGTGGGAATGTAGTGGTTGCCGTTGACATAAGAAGAAGAGAGACCAATATGGGTCAGAATCATAAACTCTAGAGTGGGATGATCTTGCTATACGACTAATCATCTATACCTCAGTACCAGCGACCAATGTAGGTCCTCACTAGTGACCAATACAGGTCATCACCCGCGACCAATTTGGGTCAGTACCAGCGACCAATAAAGGTCATCTTCTAGCGACCAATACAGGTATGCATATAGTGACCTATAAAGTTCAACAGTAGAGTTACTACATATAGGATGATATATCTTTACAACTATTCATCCATATCCTAGTATCCTTGATGTTATACTGTTAGAGTTATCAATTTCTTTTTATTTTTTCTTCATGATTTAGGTCATGCTTGTGATATCAAAATTTGGGTATTTTAAGGTATGTTTTCTTTATTAAATACTGAGAGACCATATAGGGTCTTAGGTTCCCCTATTAATTTTTTATACTCACCCCACCTTGGGCAGCACCTGTATCTGTTTTTCTGGTGTAGGCTACTGATGCTCCAAGGTAGACTTTGGAGGTTCGAGAATTCATGTTGCTTGGTGCATTGGTAGATGTCGTGATCCTATTTTTCGACTTCAAACAAACATCTACTAACCTCCAGGTAGAGATCCAAGGATGATGCGACAAATGTTTACATTATTTTCAGTTTCTAGGGATTGTATAACAGCCCACTAATTTTAGTTCATAGTAGTACTTTTGGTTGTACATTACACTTGTAGATATAACATACATTGGTTGGTTGTTTACTTAAGATACAATTTTCGAGTGCTCACAGATCTCTATGTAAATTCCTTCCCAATTCGAGAAAAGCCTTCATGTGCTAGTCACCAACCTCTTGCTGATGGAAGGTGGGATAGAGGTAGTCACGTTCGATCCCCATGGACCGGGTCATGATAATGTGGTATCATTGGGTGGTTGGTTCTACTAGAAGAACAAAGTGTATACTTTTAATGAGGTAATTTTGTAATGATTCTTGAGTTCAGTTTTTACTATAGGGATTCTAGTGTTGGTGCAGTAGATGATAAATCCATATTGCAGGACCCTGAATTCTGGTTTTTGTCATAGTATATGAAAACACCAGTTTCCATTGTTTTGAAATGTATTCTTTATCTTTTTTGAGATATCTCACCAGGTATAACTTATTGACTATGGCACATATGTTTCATATAAGATTCCTCCATGAATATAGAAAACCTAGATTTTGGATATAGATTATAACAGTGGCCCACTATGTAACAAGGCATCGGTACATGGACTACTCACAGTGATGACACCATCGAGTCGTGTTTCAGTAGAACCACCACATATTTAGGAGCATATTCTTCTATTTGATCAATAATGGGAACTAACAAAGTTTTATGAGTTACAAAAATATGTGCCTCTATTATTTTTAGGCGAGATGGACCCCCATCACCAGAGGAATGCCTTGAGGTGGTTTCACGGGTCCTTCTATTATTAGAGACACCCTCCAAACAGATGGTGACCTTGAATGCGATCCTTCTTCTGGTATTGGAATGAAGATGTTGGAGCTCGACGCTCCAGGTGCATGATGAGATGACCCTCACCTGTCTGAACATTGAGATCATTTTCAGGGTGGAGTTCATTCCATCTAATCTACACTCTGTGCGTATCAAATGATACTATATCTTTAGTAGGGCAGCCAAACAATGGCTCAGTACTCGATAAGGTTTATTGACCTCTTCTAATACTCCACTGACATTGTATGAGACCCTTTCTTTAGTGCTGAGACCATTGATAAGGGGCTCCAATGAGGGAATTGCGCTATGAAAGTTACTCTTAGCATCCTATCACAGGCTAGGGGGCTTGAGAGTGCATTGCTAATGGAGAGATTCCTTGCCGTGTAGTCACCAACATAGATAGACCGTACTAGACGATAGGTGTTAGAGTCATTCCTATATGGAAGAAGGAAAACAATGTAGAATACCAAGAAAGATAGACCTTATAGAGGGCGACCACAAGATGCAGGGTCATAGGTGCGAGTCTCGAGAGGCCTAGGGGGACACTAGTGAGGAATGATATGTTTTTCTTGTCGGGATGGGTCACTAAGCTTGTGACTATATGACTTCCTACACAGATGATCAACAAATGGTGGAGGGGCCAATGAGTTTGTAGATGTGGCAGGAGAATGAGAGGCATACATGTGGTGGATGAGGAATGGGAGTAGCACGTACTGCAGAAGGTGGCCAGGGATAGTAAGCACTACTTCCACCACCCCTAGGTGGTCCAACATGCACTCAAGGATTAATTGGATGTAGTTAGGAACAATAATAACTAGTAGAGTAAAAAAATCCGGAAGTTCGTGAGATGATGTGAGGTGTGATCTGTATCTTATAAACATTATCAGTTGTGCTTATTGATAGAGGTTCTAACTATTCTTTCCTTACCGCTGACATAGTTCATGACTCTAAGATCTTGACTGAGCTTTTATCCCAACCATTGAATTTGGATTCTTCTATGGGAGGAGATTTAGTGGTCACACACATGTCACAATAGTGTGATCTGACTCTCATAAGAGTGAGTTTCATATGGGATATTCTAGTAGCATCGTTGAAGCCTTATGAAGTCATTCTAGATATGGACTAGCTATTATAATTTCACGCACAAATTGACAGCTTGATCCCTACAGTGAGATGTACGCAAAATGATGGAGGCCTGTTTTCCATTGTTGGTGAGAAGGAAAAAAGAGTAGCATACGATGGACTTGAACTCCGGAGGGTGTAGTCGACTACATATCAGTTGTCTTGCATGACCAATGATAAGGTGGATGAGGCAATTCCACATTTCCCTATAGTGGGGATGAGTTTGAGGATGTCTTATAGAAGATGTCCTAAGATGACCTCCTCCTATAGAGGTATAATTCTATATTGACTTCTACCAAGGAACAACACTGATATATACACCAATATATTAGATGGCCCCTATAGAGCTCTGAGAGATGAGTGTACAGATGGAAGACTTACAGTGGAATGGATTCATAAAGGAAAGTGTTTCTCCATAGGCATCCCCATTGTTTTTTTTTCAACAAGGTAGATGAATGTTTGAAGCTCTGTGTGGGATTCTAGTGCCTAAACCTGGTGACTGTGAAGAACTAGTATCCTCTACTGAGGATCTGTGATCTCTTCGACTAGCTGAATGGAGATCATTGGTTTTCAATGATAGAACTCAGATCTGGATATCACCAGCTTAGGGTATGAGACGAGGAAGTACCGAAGATAGACTTTAGATGTCGTTATGCTCATTAAGATTTTATGGGGATTCCTTTCAGCATGATCAATTATCTTGAAGTGATCATGGGGCTCATGAATAAGATCTTCCAGCCATACCTCGATTGCTTCACGGTGGTCTTCATTAACAACATCATGGTTTAGTCAGCATCCAAGGGAGGTCTTGATGTACACATAAGGATTATTCTCAAAACACTCTAGGAGAACCAGATATATCGGAATCTCTCCATATGTGAGTTCTGGATATATAAGGTCCACTTCATGGGACATGTCATCTCAGAGGCTGGAGTGGTAGTGGATCCCGTGAAGATCGAGGCGGTACTTTCTTAGGAGCCACCAAAGTTTTTCACTGAGGTGTAGTGCTTCCTTGGATTATAGGATACAATCGGAGGTTCATACCCGTTTTATCATGAGTAGAAGCACCTATAACTACCTTAACGAACAGGGGGGTACCCATTCTATGGTCTGACACATGCCATCAATGCTTTTAATAGCTGAGGCAGATCTTGAATAAAGATCTCATCCTGGGGTTGATAGAGGTGGGTACTGACTATGTGGTTTACTATGACGCATTAGTGACTGGTCTCGATTGCATCATGATTTAGAATTCTATATTGATTTCTTATGGATAATGAAATCTCAGGACTCATGAGAATAATTATCTGATTCACAAAATGGAGTTGTAAGCAATATTATTTACATTGAAGATGTGGCGAAACTACTTGATGGGAGAGTGGTTCATTGTTTACTCAAACCATAAGGGTGTCAGAAATATCATCACATAGAAACATCGGAACCTGAGACAATGAAGTTGGATAGGGTTTCTCCTGGACTATGACATATATATAGTGTTTATTGTATGGAAGGGGAACATATTATCATTTGAACTTTGCTGAAGATCGAGTTCACAGCTATTGAACAAGTCTTCAGAGTAGTTAGCCTTGCTTCAGATATTCTACATGCATAGAGATGAGACAGTCTACCTTCAATAAATGTTAGAATCTCCTCCACCGCTTCAACGAGTTTGGGAGGAACATTTAGAGATAACAGATGTGATACTACACGTACTCAGATATCCTTAGACCATTCACCTGAAATATATTCTAAATTTAAGGAGCATACAATCCCTTTCAAAGGATGTACAGTTCTACCAGTGGCGCTATGAGGGGAGGTGCAAGGGTTGTTCCATAAATCCCCCTTGGAAGTAAATACATGAATTATGAAGATGTATCAGGACCTCTGACATCAGTACTATTGGGCAAGGATGAAGAATTCTATGGTAGATATTGTTTATGGATTCCTCACTCCCGGCAAGTGAAGGTATAACAACAGTTACCAGCAGGCTTGACCCAACCCATTTTGTTACAAGAGTGGAAGTGGAAAGGGATATCAAAGAACTTCATGGAGTGGTTACCACATACGTCAATAGGGCATGATACCATCTGGGTGATCATTGAACAACTCACCAAGTCGACCAACATCCTTGCTATTCAAGAGAAGGTTTCAGTTGTGAGATTGGGATGTCTCTATGTTCAGGTGATCATGAGACTTCACAGGGTTCCTTTAATGATAGTCTAATACTATAATGCACGTTTCACATCCTGGTAATAAAAAGGATTTCAGGAGGATTTCAGGACTAAAAATTGCTTGGGCACAACATTTCAACCACAAACAGATAGTCAGATTGAGCAGACCATCTAGGCCAGGAAGTACATGCTTTGTGCATCTGTGCTATATTTTGTTCATAGTTGAGAGGACCACCTACCCTTAGAGGAGTTCACATTAAACAAAAAAACCACTCCACCATTGGTATGTCCCCTTTTGAGGTTTTTTACGGAGGACCATCCAGATCGCCT
The DNA here is from genome assembly GCA_963277665.1 of Viscum album. Taxonomy (NCBI): domain Eukaryota; kingdom Viridiplantae; phylum Streptophyta; class Magnoliopsida; order Santalales; family Viscaceae; genus Viscum; species Viscum album. The sequence continues at coordinate 70,240,812 of OY728126.1, forward strand.
TTGGGCTTGATGGATCCAGGGGATCTCGCACTTGATGGCCCAACGATGGTACGTGCTACCAATGAAAAGGTAGTGGTCATTCTAGAGAGGATAAATCCTACATAGAGTAGATAAAACTACTTTTCATATAAGAAACAGAGACCACGAGAGTTCCATATGGGGGACAACATATTATTGTGTGTCTCCCGTCATTGGGGACTATGGAGAATTGGCCAAGGCTGCAAACTCTCACAGAGGTTTATCAGACCATTCTTAATATTTCGGAGAATTGGAAAGGTGGTGTACCACATGGAACTACCACCACAGTTGGAGAAGGTTCACAACATCTTCCACGTATCATTACTGATTGGATACATTCTTGGCCAATCTCACGTCATCTACCATGGTGAGCTGGAGATTGAAGACATGGGACTTTTGTGAAGTACCCAGTGGATATAGAAGTCTGATAGAAGCAGATCCTTCTTAGGAGATCGATATAATTGGTGCACGTTCCGCGGTAGCATGAGAATATCAAGGAGATCACATGGGTGAAATTTCCTCATATTCCTGACCAATACAACTCTTTATTGGTGTATCCTAGTTTGGTGTTTTAGGACGTAAAGCCCTAAGGTGGGGATAATGTAATAACCCATAAATTTAAATAATTTTTTTCGTGGTTTTTTGAAATTAATGTTAGACCAGGATCTATGATGGCACATGATTCCGAGGCCTAGGGAACCTGGAATACGTTTATGAAATTTCATTAAGTATATTTAGGGGGAATTCTAGTTGTTTTTCATAACATTTGAACTAGTTTCTGGATTAAAATAATGAGGGCACTATTGACTACAAAATATTGGGTTTCGCCAAAGGGGGACCTATCATCGGACAATGAAGGTCGACTGGGAAATAAATTTTTGGACCTTTTGTTATAAAAAATAAATTTTTTTCTATAACCATTCAGCGGTAATGTAAGATAATCGATGTCTAGCGACGAAATGATTATGGGTCAATAAATGACATGTTACCCTATGACTGTGTAACAGCACAACTCATGTGGTCATGGTACCCTGTTAATTTTGGTTCATTAATGTACCGCATTAATGAATGCAACGTTGAGTGGGATCTATTTAATTATAACCATTAGTTTGTGAACGAATGGAATATATGTAGTAGAACCTTTGATGAAACGCTGATAGATTTATACTTCCTCGAAGAATGATGGACGCCAGTGAAGAAACACCTAGATAATGAGAATGGATTTTGCGATCTATGATAAGAACCATTGAATCAATAACTGAAGAAAACGATGAAGGAGTTTCCATTGATCATTGTCAACAGACATATCTTATTGGTAGGGGTTTATGTTATTGATATTATGATATTTATCCTTCCCCTTTCATGATTTATATGAAGAACGATGATCCACCGATCAATGGGTTGATTCATGGATTGTTTTTTAAATATGGGAGGTTGATTAGGGGTTACAATTGGGAGTTATTTCAAAATTCTCTGATAGTTACTAATACCCCTTGTTAAATGCTAATGTGGGAGTGCATGAAAATACAAACAAGACCCAGACCCTCCAACAATCTTGTTTATCTAGAGTTTCCCATGAGCCATCAAGGAATATGATGACAAGTCATATATAGAGGTCACGTCGAGGCGGAGATGACATAAGAGGCTAGTAGGTGCAGAAGGCATCTAGAACAGACCATCGGAGCACATCCGGTGGCCCATAGAATGAACCCTTGGCTCACAATGCTAGTGGTGGCCAGAGGAGGCCCACGGAAACCTGCCATAGGCAGTGGTAAGGCAGCCCGTCATCGTGCACCATGGTGTCCTGAGCCAGCTGCACAAGATATTATGGGTGCCATAGGTGCTGTTGGTGGAAGCCGTCATTGAAGGAGGGGTAGGTGAGGCCCTGAGCCGGGCCACGTCGGCTGTAGAACGATCCCCCACTTGGTCGACCATTGCATATATAGGGGCTACACCCCACCATCTATATCCAATAGCTTAACATCTATTGGGCCAACTAGATACGTCATCCGCCTTCATGTAGAATGGGATGGACACGGGCCAGTGCAGGTTGGCCGAGCCCCACCCGACGGCCCGAGACAACCACGGATCGGGCCCACAAAACATCCGGGCTGACCCCAATAGGCTGGACCCATTGATCTGGGGTATCCCTTAACTTGACGGACCCTGGTGGTGTCAAATTGACCCTGGGACCCATTGCGTAGAGCCGACTTGACCGAGTCAGTTGAGGCCTAGACTAAACCAGCCCCCGGATAATGAAATGATCGTAACTGACGAACCATGTGCTCAATTGAAAATATTTTAGTGGCATTGGGACCCCTTTTTTGGAAATGGTCCCTTATGTATATTCTAAAGGGTCTGACCGAGCTGGGACTGACTATAGTGCTACCACCCCCTTTTTACGAAAAGGGGTGTTACTAACTGACCAGGAGACTGATCGACACACCATCTTTGGATGAAGGACCATTTTTAAATAGTTATCCTTTGAGATATTATAAGGGTGTTTTGAAGAATATAGAAATTTCATTTGGGTTGGATCAGACATGAATTCAACCCGGACATTTTTACCAAACTGCCCATGTTTCACTGACCCGGCGTCTGATCGATGCGTCGCCTATCGCGTTGGGTCCCATATTACAGGGTGGTATTTTGGGTATGCATTTTGAAAGACATTATTCTGGTTGAAATATGACCAATTACATGAGTTGTAAAATCATCTGGAGATCATGCATGCTTAATGTTGGAATCTAGTGGCTGGTTGAGAAATGGAGAAGAAGAGCGACCAATATGGGTAAATATAAAAACCTCCAGAGTGGGATGATCTAGTTGTACGACTAATCATCCCTACCACTATACCAGCGACCAATATGGGTTCACACTAGGGACCAATACGGGTCAGCACCAATGACCAATATAGGTTAACAGTAGACTTACAACAGATAAGATGTTCTGGTTTTACCACTAGTCATCCATATCCCAGTAACCTTGATGTCATATAGTTAATGTGAGCTGTCACTTTTTCTTTGTGCTTCATGATATAGATCATTCTTGTGATATTAATTTTGTGTTATTTATTTTTATGTTTTCCATTGATGATTATTGGAAGTCCTTCAGGAGTCTCGGGGACCCTACTGAGTTATTACACTAACCCATGCAAGGGCTCCACCTACACCTGTGTGTCTAGTGTAGACCACTAAATATATGAGCCATACATTGGTGGTTTTGGATTGGGTGGATCTTAGTGCAATGCGAGAAGTCGATATCCACATCTTCGACTTTAGACATACAACTATTACCCTCTATGTAGAACTCCAAGGTAGATGTGATAACTGTTTACATTCATTGAAGTTGCTAGGGCTTGTATTCTTACCCACTATTTTACATTTATTGTATTACATGCATGTGGTTGTACTTTAATCTCGTGGTTATACATTAAGTTTTAAGGTTGTTTATTTTAGATTCCCTTTTTGAGTGTGAACAGATAAATAAGGCAATGCCTTCCCTATTAGGAAAATCCATTAGGTGTTAGTCACCATCCCCTCGCTTTTGGAAGGTGGGCTTTGGGTAGTCACGTCCGGGCGCGGTGGGATGGGTCGTGACAGAGTGAGATTATTCAATATCTCTTATCTGTCAAAAGTGTGATATTTTTTTGGAAGATATTTTTTAATGTGGCAATTATGGGTCTACATGACGAACCATTATGATTTATCCTTGGATATTGACTAGTTGTACTCTATTTGAGACTAGATCAACCATCCCATATGCAAGTCATCTTCCATCAGATTGATGGGATAAAATTCTATTTCTTGTGAGAGATAAATCTCATGGTTAATTGAATACGACTTAATAGAAAGAGAAAATGACCCATCACACATTAGTTTTTTAGTTTATCCTTAGATGCAAAGATCACTACATGAATATAGATTCTTTCAGTCATGGAAGATTTTTTCGACTTCTCTAGACTATGAATTTTGGGACATTCAGTGATTCCATATTTGCAATTTTTCAATGAAATTAACAATGAGACTACCCTGATATATTATATGGTATACTAGGTGGACACTATAAAGATCCAAGTGAAGAGGGTTCAGATAGAGGACATTCATGAGAAGGGATTTATCATACCCAGTGTGTCCCCTATAAATCTACACTATTTTTCATCGATAAGTTAAATGAGAGATTCAGGTTTTTCTTAATTTATTCACCTAAACTAGGTACTAATAATGAATGATTACCCATTACAAATAATTGGAAAGCGCCTTTTTCAACTGTGATGTGTGCGTAAGTTCTCTATGATTTGTCCTTAATTTTTCTACCACCAGTTGAGGCTTCTCAAGGTTGTTATTATTATGTAGTAATTATGATGTATCATTAGAAAAAATTGTAATATATAAATTAAATTTATGTAAGATAGACCATGAAAAATTATTCATTCTAAATAGATGATGATCCAAATCATCATCTCTTAATTGTTTTCATAAAAAAAATGGGTAAATAACCCACAACTAAAGTAGACAAAAATATTTTTCTATAGAGTTACTCTAGAATTTAATGGTCCATAGAACTATTTCCATCACGTCGTGTATACATAATTTACACAAGATTATTCAATTTTATTTAGGAGGAATATAATTGTTAAAAAGTGGTTTAATTTGATATAGTCTATCATATATGTTATCTATGAACTAAGGATTATTCCACCTCAATCTCTTTAATATTGATGTTATAATGCCTACATATGAGAACACACGTAAGAAGTTACTTTTCATCTAAATAAAGAGAGTAATCAAGTCCACAAATCAATAAAATAAATGTTTATTAATTACTATTATTATCAAACCATCCTACCACCTCACATAATAGCATTATCCCAGACTTTTTTCTATTGAGGATCACATCATAGACTGTCTTGATCTAAAAAACCCAATATCCACATCTGTTGGAGATATCATGAAATAAATCAGACTACTTCATGAGAATATTGTGTAAATGGGATAATTCATTACGCATGACAATACAACCAAGATATGAAATAAGGTACCAAATATAACATTGAAACTGAGAAAAGATCAGGGAATCTAGTTAAATCTCACATTCTTGAGAGCCTTCAAGAAAACCCAGAACCTCAATGCCTTGTCATAGAGCCTTTGAGGACTTGTAGATATGGAATACCAACACTCATGTTTTGAGATTATCAATGGAGGGAATGAATTAATATTATGTCATTATTCATATAGATATTGTCAGGATGACATATAAACTTAGAGGTAGGAAGAGATCATATTTCTGTTTATGTAGTTTATACCCCCATGATCTGAACTACATGAATTACTACATGAAATTGGTTGAGTTATTATTCTCTTTAGATATGTGTAGAAACTATCTACTAAGATAGATTTATGTTACTAGATCATCAGTTTATATAATATATCTTAACATAGAGTGATATGGGCTTAAGATAAAGGTGTTTCATCGAGATCCTATAGTACTATGATATCAAGATAGCCTATTCTCATGGGAAGGGAAACACAGTGGCTATTTCAATTACAATTATGTTAAATCCTATCATGGGGAAGGAGTTTTTTATGTATTAATATTCTATATACCTAACCCTAGTATATAATAAGTGTGTAGTTTTTCATCTGTCAATGGAATGGCATTTTCCACTTCTTCATGATGTGGGAGTGGATCCATTGGGAGATATTGAATGCGAGGTCCTACATTACTATATAACAATAATATATTCATAGGTAGAATTATCTGAACGAGGAAATAATGTCATTGTTTTCCAACAAATGGAAGTGGGTATGAACACATTGAGAGAGAACATGGTAAATTAGATTCACAAATTTCTATTGGATAAACATCCCAATGTCAGGATGTCTGTAAAATGACCCGTATTAGTAGTTTTATTGGAAAAGTTGAGGTGTAGTGTTCCCATATTTTTCTCTTAGTGTCTCATATGATAGTAGGGGAGGCTACATATCTTGTTGTGAATGTGTTTCTGCAACATCTAGAGATTATAATGTTGAAAAGGGATAGAATATTCATAGGCATCGTTATGAAGATTATGAATACAATAAGGGTAAAATATTATATCCAGATGATTCCTTATCAATATACAACATCAGTGAACTTTCTTTCCATCAGGAAGCAGAGTTTGGTTTACCGTTTTGGGTAGGTGCATGTGAGGGAAATCATTTTGATTTATGGGAAGCCTATATGATTGTATCTGAAAATGACCTATTATAACATCACAAATAAGTAATGAATAATAGATATTTTTATCTATTTATATTTATGAATTATATATTGTTTTAGAGTATTACAATGAGAATAAATCCAATCTTAAGCATGTAATAGACTAATATTTTTAAAATATTGTTTTAATACCTTTTGATGGAAAACCATTTCTAAAGAAAACTGTGGACAATTTAAAAATCTTTATTTGACAAAATAAACATATTATTTATGATTTGGACATTAAAATTTACCTTGGGTTAATTTTTGGTATTTTTCTGACAATGTACATTTTTTAAAAAAATAGTGAAAAAATACTGCATTTTACATCAAAAATACTTTTTCATCAAATTTAATTATATGGTTATATTATCTTTTTAATTGGTTTTAAATTTTAATTAGAATATATTTTTACCAATTAATCCAATGGTGGTCATTAGAATTAATTTCACTTTCGAATTGGGCATAAACAAATGCCAATGTTTTCATAGATATTGTTTAAAAAAACCCGCTATTTGTTTTGACAACGAGAATTATTTTTAAATTAATTATTGCAATTTCAATGTTTGTAATATGGTAAAATGGACTCCATATTTGGAATCATAAGATCCAAATTATCTAATTAAGACTTTGTGTTTTTGGACATTATGAATATAACGACGGTAATTATCTTTAATAATCTAGATTAATTAGTAATCGGGTAGTTAAGGATAATAAAATAATATCATAATAATAAAAAATGACCAAAACATGTGTCCTAATGCTACTGGTTTTGTCATGGAAGACCATGGGATGCCTTGTACTAAACTTGGGGACCCCATGGAATCACTTTTGTGTGATAATGACTTTTTATATTTTTATTTTTAAAGAAAGTTAAATATAAAAAAGAATGTATCACGTGAGAAAAACATTTTTAATTTTGTCTACATAGATGAACTATTAGACTATAAATAGTCATTGGAAATATTAAACGATTTACTACATAATAGTAATTTTTAATAATTTTTATACATTAAATAAATTAAATTATTTATGACAACATGATGATGTAGTGATTACCTCAATAATGAACGATATAAATAAAATGAAAAGATAATGTAAAATATAAGACATAAACTTGTCAAAGACCTATTGAATTACTATATTCCGAACTTTTATCACCTTATCCTAGAACTACAACATTATGGGACCTTTAAAATCTAAAACTCATTTGAAAATAATGTAACATTTTATACCTTTCCAAGAGTGCCCCTCCTCTTGTAGAGACCCGTAGCCTGACGTACATTGACATTACATTATATTTGCGGAATACTTAGTACATAACAAAAACACACACACGAGGACCGTAATAGTTTAGTGTCTTTGGAAACTCGGAGTATAATCTTCTAATCGTGGTGAAAGATCTTCAATATCTCCCATAAAGATCTTATTTTTTTTCTACCTTAAACCATTCTTTATATCCTGGGGAAAAGAAAACATAAAAGGGTGAGCTCAAATGCTCAGTAAGGGTAAACAAATTAAATATCAATCACATAATTTTCATAAGAACATAACATTTTTTGGAAATCATAACCTGCAAAAGAGAGCATAATTTCATAACATGGGATAAATCATAGTAGTGAAATGAAATCCCAATAAGCATAACATAAAACATGAAACTTTTTGGCATACACACATAATCATAGAAAATCATTTCTTGTTAGTCAAGACTCATTGCCAAGACTATCTTAGTGGACAATGTCCCTTTCTGAATCGAGTAACCCTCGTTTCAGTCCTGTTTCACTGAACCGGTATAACCTACCATTCCAGCCATGTCTATATCATGAGATATAAAATCTTTACCCAATGCATTAGAGGGTTATATAGGTCCCACCCATCTCATAATGATACCATTCTTATGTGTTCCATAAAATCATAAATCATACATCATTTCATAACCCATGTAGTAAAAATGGGATTCGTAAACATCGTGACATCATAAAACAATTCATATAAGATAAAGGAATTCATAAAAATAAATCCATCACAACATAACCAAATCAATGTAATAATAGGGATAGAAACAGAACCCTATGTTATCTTAGATGGAAAATAATTTTGATAAAACACTTGAAATGAATTCTTGAGGAAAATATCCTTTCTTCTTCAAAATCAATTTCTTTTCACAAAACGTCATGCAATTTTAAAAGAAAGAGATTTTATTGAAAATAGTCATGAAATATTTTGGAGGAAGCTTCATGAAAATAAGGCTTTATAAAACCGTAAAAATCCGTTTGTGACGTATAAGTTAAAAGAAACAATTTTCTCGTACTTTTGTCGGAAAAGTCAAAAAGTACCTTGTACGAAAACGACAAAAGATTCCTTTCATATCTTTTACAAAAAACTCACCGAAGGGTAAAATTGGATATAAACTTTTGTAGAAGGATATAAATATTACATATATAGGAAACATGGATGTGGATGATAAAATAAACCCCAGTAATTACCAAAGTAAAAACAATCTCGGATAAAAGTGAGATTGTGATATTTCCCTTACCTTAGGTCCGATTTGCTTTGTACGTGTCCGAAGCTCCTATATAATGGTTTAAATAATGTTATTGACTTATTCCAGAATCATATTCATTGTTATTATATCATATATGGTCCACTTATGACTTTATATTACCCGTTCTTTTGTAAATTCATGTTAAAGTAGCGTTTTGGGTAAAATCGTCTGATTTGTCGTTCATGTTTTTAACTTGTAATTATTCATATGATTACATAGATCATGATTACATAATTCCAGAATATAAAACATGATTTATATATATATATATATATATATTCAGAATATACATATATAATAAATCAGTAAATGGAAAGAAATACACCGTTCATGGAGACGGTAGTCCGTACGTACGCATGAACGCTGTTTTCGTTTCCTTATTGATTTGAATGGAATTAAGTAGATGACATAAATATAAATATAAATAATTCCAGTATCATTATTAGGTCATATATTTCATTAGTACTTATTATATATACTTTATAATCATTTGTGAATGGCTAATCATTGAGAATGAATCTCATCGCGTCGTGGAGACGGTAGTCCGTACGTACGCACGAGCGATGATATCGTTCCCATGGTCGTGGAATTGTGTTGAAGTGTATGTATACTATTTAAGTATCAATATAAATTTATAATAATCATATATAGTTACTCTTTACACCTTTATACCCATCCTTGTAAGGTGATGGTGGAAAATAAATTACACCACGGCGTGGAGACGGTATTCCGTACATACGCACGCGCGGTGATTTCCTTTTTCCGTAGGATGGATAGAAGGTTAATTAGAGTTGTTTCATATTTATAATAACATATCAGTATATAAGAAATACTGATGTTATTACTTTATCATGAAACAACTATATAAGAAGAAGTTGAAGAAGAAAGAAATTGAAAAGATCGGTAATGGATATTACCTCTTCTTTGGAACGCTTCTTTGAATCCTCTACTTAGGGAACTAAGATTGGTCTTTGAAGAAGACCAGGACCTCTAGGATTATTATAGGGAAGTGGAGAAGGGATTTTGGCAGGGGTTGGCCGAGCATGAATGCTCAAATTGGTTTGAGGAGGAGAGGGAGGAGGTGCCCTTTTATAAGGGAGGAGAGGGGCACCTTAGGAATATCTCAAAATATTATTTTATATTAAAGTCAAAATCGGTTTATAATGGTTCCAAAGGGTCTTATTTCGAAGCTAAAGTGGGGATGGGTCGAAATCCTATCATCCAATAGGATTTAGACATGTTTAGGTTATTATTTAAACATTATCAATTAGATTTTAACTCTAAGTTAAATAATTTATCTTTTACCGTGTCTTTTTGTTTTCTTTCACTATATGGTTAATACACTTACTATAACATGACAAACGAACCCCAAATTGTTTATTATTAATATATATATCCTTATCTAAGTCATTTGGCCGAACCTTAGATTTTTAGGAATAAAATAACAATTAATAATATAAAATTTGATTTAAAAACTATTTTGTGTCAATTTTGACACTATTTGATATATGATTTTTTTGAACGTCATAACAGAATTATATATTCGAACCAAGTTGATTAAATCAATACTAATATATCATAGTAACCTAGAAAATTAGTAGAATTCATTAAAAGTCTTAAATTACATTTATTTTGGTATTTATAATATCAATTATGTCAATATTTCATTAATAAGATAATTACTGCATCATAATTAAATTATTTGATGTCTAAAAATTACAAATAAAATACCATCATGTAGAAAATCTTTTTAGCTTTCTAATGAATATTTACAATCGAATTTATCTTATGTAGAACCATATATTAAAAATGTTTTAGTAAATATACTTTGATTTTAAATCTTTTAACTCTTCTTTGAATTAAATAATAATAAATGTCCTAATCTAATCCAAGTGGGCCTAAATGATAATAGTTTACACTTAAGGTTGTTTTTGGTTGAGATATACTTGTCCAATAGAATTAGGACATGTGTTAGGGTAATATTAATATCATTCTTACCCTTAATTACCCTATTTACTTTTAACTGTGGTAAATAAAAGTAAAAAGGTACTATTCACCAAAAATTATTTTCATCTCATTGAACCACATTTTACTTACTGACATCAACCGTGTCTCTCGGATTTTTGAAATTCCATTCTCAGAAGCGGTAAAATTATGTTTTATGAAAAATTCAGTTTTTTAACTACCACTTAGTAGTTTCACTATTCATCAAAAATTGATGTTTTTCAGAACAATGCCAAAATTTCATCCTAAGCTATATTTCGTATTCCGAATTCAAAAATGAAGTCTATTTTACCAAATTCATAACATAGAAGTTGAATTAATTAATTTTATAATTAAATCCCGCTGTTAAAACAAATAGTGTGTTTTTAAGAAACAATATCTATCAAAAGATTGACACTTGTTTATGTCTGGTTTAAATGTGAAATTACATCCAATGAACAACATTGTATTAAATTGTAAAAATATATTCTAAATATACTTTAAAACCACTCAAATTAATAATTTATCACTATTAATTATTTTGATTAAAAAAGTTGTTTTTAATTATAATTTAGTAATTTTCACTATTCATCAGAATATGAAAGTTATCCGAAAAGTACCATAATTTCAACTTAGGCTAAATTCGATACTCCGAATCCAAAAATGAAGTCCATTTTGAGGGATAGAATTTCTAAAATTTTAAAAGGTGGTTATTACTATTCATAACGGCTAGTTATAATAATATTTTAATAGCAAATCATTGTTTAGTGAAACTTGGTGTTGCGTACAACACACGCTATCGTGGAAGGTTGTGATTGCGTGTAATGGAAGGAAAGTCAAGGATGCGTGTTGTGAAAGCTTCTTTTGGTGTAGCGTACAACACAAGATATTAATGAAATTAAAAAGAATATTTTTCATAAAATCTCGGGGTGTTACACCTCTCCTCTTATAAAAGGCCCCCACCTCTACCTCCTTACCCACACCTCTCAAGCCTTTGACTCAGCCAATCTATGATACTTTTACCTCTCCACATCCCTCTACTCATCTTAGAAGCCTTACCTTAGGTAGTAATCTCTTCAAGAAACTCTTTTGGTTCAAACCAAAGTGAGTTACCCGATTCAATGGTAAAGTCTTATCTAATGCTCTTTTGGTTTATTTTTCTTCTCCAACTCCCTAAACTCTTTTTATTCTATTATTTTGTAACAAAAACAGTATCTTGCATATACTAGGATGTTTTTATAAGAAGGATTCGATCTACACTTACACACACCTACATCTAAAGGTTAATGAGCATACTGTTTCCGTGGATGGCGAATTTCTACCTCACGAAACGATGATTGTTCAATATTCTTCTGACACATTCAAAGGTGGCCATTCAGATTCCACTATTTTTATATATGATATATAATATGTTTATGTTTTCCTTACGCTTCTATATTTTTCATTTATTTCATAAATTTATGGTATCCATTATGGGTAAACACAATATCTTCATTTTAGGAAGTGCGGACTACCGCCCCGTCAATGTTTTTGATTCGTTAATTCCACATGTGGGACGTATAAAGGATAGATTTAATGATATAATATATGATATTATTCTAGAATTATAATATATCTTTATTTCATTATGATTTCATTCCATTAAATATGAAATAGAAATGAAAGTAGCATTCATGCGTACGTACGGCTTACCGTCTCCATGAATGGTGCATTTCATTTCTTACCTCTAAATGTTATGTAATATTATAAATGCATTCATATACTGGATAAATATTATATATATGATATCTACATCATGAATACAATTCTGGATATAATGGATATTTTACCACATGAACAACTTTTAATTATAAAGAGTTTATTTTTGACTCAAGTGACAATGATCAACAAAACGACCATTATTAACTTAAATAATTACATAGTTTTCATGACATGGTAATAAGTGATATAAAAGGAATAATGAACTTTAAAAAGGTTCTCAAGAAAGTATAAATTAACTCATGTTTATTATTCATGAGGTTATAGAATGATCGAGTCAAGTCGGACCCAAGGTATGGGACTTCATCTCAATCTCCTTTCATTGAGGAATATTTTGTTTTATACACAACTTTCTTTTATACGATGTATAAACCCCTTTGAATTTTACATTTATTAAAAAGGAATATTTTTATACAACGCGTTTACTAAATGACAAAAGTGAATGTTTTTTTGTCGTACGTATGCGGCGACAATGGCTTCTCTGTCGCCGTGACCGTTAATTGAGTTTCAGCTTCCTATACAATCCATAACATTTTTTGAATGAATAATAAATACCATGATTTAATTTTATTTTATTTTGGTATTGAAAATGGTTTTCCTAATGTTTTTATATCAATGTGTTGTATTGATACCTTGTGATTGAAAAGTGGAAATGTTATGTTTCCTTTATGCATGTTTTATGTGATATGATTATGTTATGGTTCTTGAGCATTATTATGAAGACATGTGGTTTTGTGATAAACTATGGGCGGGTGAGCCCGATATAGCTCTCCAATGCATTGGGTAACGCGAAGGGGTTAAACGTTAAGGTTTTTCCAAAGAGATTTAGGGAACATACTATGATGGGTATTCCAAACATAAACATGAGGGTTACTCCCTACGTAAGAATGTTATGAATGCAACAATTTACCTTAATGTCTTATTATTTCTATGATTTATTCATGATTTGATGAGGTATGATAAAATGATTATGTTTTATGATTATAGAATTATTTCATACATGGACTAATGTTTTCATTTTGTACTTTTATATACCTTAATGAGCTTTTTATGATCATCCCATGTTTTTTAAATGTTTTTCACAGGTCAAGGGAAAGGTACACGATGTGATGATAGGGTCAAGGATGTGCCATGAAAGAATCCATGTTTTGTTTTAAATATGTTTCCGTTTATGGTAAAAAAATGAATACTATATTTTATGTAACCACTTTGTTAAAATGTGGAATGTAATGCATGATTTATGATCTAATTATCTAAAACTATAAACCTGAAAAGATCATCAATGTGTAATATTGTAATAAATCAAGATTAAGTAATATTTAATGTTTGGGCCATATAGTTGGTATCAGAGGTAGGTTTAGATAACTTTAGGAGTTATAATTCTATTAAATGGTTATCCAAAAATATTTTTTTATGTTCAAATTGAAATGATATAGAATTTGAAGATTACTATGTTACTTCATGTAAGACATGTTTGTTCAGAATGGTCTTCCATATAGGAAATTTGGAAGTAGTGTTAGGAAGGCATACAAAAAGAAATGACCTTCCGAATCAGCGTCCAAAGATGTTCGGAGTTGGAACTGAACAGTTTGTTGCAATGATGGCGCAGTTGACTCAAGCGATTAATGGTGGTGGTATCCATGGATGAGATCAGCTAGGTCAACCACAGGGGAACATGTCAGTGGTGGAAAATTTCATGGGCCAATATCCCCCATCATTCAGAGGATCATCTGACCATGTGCTAGCTGATGGGTGGATCAAATCACTGGAGAAGATTTTCGTTGTCATGGGGTGTTCATATAATCAAAAGGTTAGTCTTGTTATTTACTATTTGGAGGGTGAAGCAGATCAGTGGTGGTCGATGGTTAAAAATATCAGGGACGCGGATGAGATTGATGCTCTCGACTGGGATGAATTCAAATGTATGTTTCTTGAGATGTATTTTCCTAAGGCTGTTTGACTTAGGATGGAAAAACAATTCCTGTAATTGATGCAAGAGGAAGACTTTGTGGCTTTCTATGAAGAAAGGTTCCCTTGATTGGCATGGTATGCTCCAAATTTTATCTGAGACCTTGATAGTAAAATCAATCGTTTTTAATCAGGAATAAAGCCAAACTATCGAAGGGATTTAGCTTTCATGAGTTCAAGAGTTATGAAAAGTTTTTTCGATGTGTTGAGAAGGTGGAAATAGAGTTTTCCGATGATCATGTTTTCTATAACAACCAGCAGAAGAAGAGACCGAGGTGGCAGGAGAAAGGATAGAATTCTTCAAAATGGTTTGATGGTAAAAAAACTAAGTTTCTAGTTTGTGATAAATGTGGTAAATGACATGCTGTGGAATGTATTCTGAATTCTAGAAAGTGATACCAATGCAGTAATATGGGACATAAGGCTCGTGATTCCACTGAAGAAGATTAGGTTGATGGTAAGACCAAATTTGATTTACAGTTAGTAAAATGTTTTAAGTGCAATGAGATGGGTCACAAAGCAAACGAGTGTCTGATAAAGAGGTCGAGTGATGGGAAGCAGTTAGACTACAAGCAAAAAGGGGTGGTGAAATCCTTTGCAACTACTTCAGTAGTTTTAGGGCCATCAACTAAAGTGGAATCAGGTACTTTGTTTGTTTTTTAGATTTTTCTAGTGTGTTGTTTGATTCGGGGTCTACACATTCTTTCATCTCTGAAAACTTTTATAGTAAAATGGGAATACCATCTCAAGAAATGACTCCTGAACTTGTGTTAGAAACACCTAGGGGAAATGTTGAGGCAAAAAGAATTTATTAGAATCTTCCTATCCTTATCCGTGGAAATAACCTACTTAAAAACCTTATTGTTTTACCTCTAGTAGAGTTTGATATTATCCTGGGTATGGATTGGATCTCTATTTACCATGCTAAGATTCATTGTAGAGCTAAATAAGTTTCTTTTCAGAAAGAATTTCAGTTTGTGTACTAGAATGAACCCTTACTGTTGATAACATATCAAGAGGCTGAGAAACTTGTAAACGATAGAAATGAATGTTTCCTTAGACATATCTTCGAAAACAAGGGAACTATTCAGATTAATGATGTGCTAGTGGTAAATGAGTATCCTGATGTTTTTCCTAATGAGTTTCCTGGAATAATACCATATTGAGAAGTTGAATTTACCATTGACTCAGTTTCTAATGCTAAGAAAATTTCAAAACCCCCTTATCGAATGGCTCAAATTGTACTTTTAAAGATGAAGGAGAAATTTCATGATTTATTAGAGAAAGGTTTCATTAGACCTAGCACATCACCATGGGGTTTTCCTATATTATCTGTTAAAAAGAAAGATGGTTCAATGATACTTTACATTGATTATAGAGCCTTGAATAACATCACTGTTAGGAACAAATATCATTTGCCTCATATCAATGATTTGTTTGATCAGCTCTAGGGAGCTCAATTTTTTTTTCAATGATTGACCTGAGATCCAGGTACCATCACTTGAAGGTAAAGGATGCAGATATTCAAAAGACAGTGTTTCGTACAAGATATGGCCATTATGAATTTGTAGTTATGCCTTTTGGACTAACCAATGCACCTGCTATATTCATGGACCTTATGAATATAATTTTCCATGAGATCTTGGAGAAGTTTGTGGTTGTTTTCATTGATGATATTTTGGTGTCTTCTAAAAGCAAAGAGGTGCATGAAAGGCATTTAAGGGTTATTTTGAAAACATTAAAAGAAAATAAATTTTATGGGAAATTCAGAAACTGTGAGTTTTGGTTGCAAAAAATTTCTTTCCTTGGTCATATTGTTTCTAAATATGGGATAACTGTTGATCCTGAAAAAAAAAATGTTTTTGAAGAATGGCCAAGACCCAAAAATGTGACTGACATTCATAGCTTCCTTGGTTTGGAAGGATATTACTGATTGTTTGTTAGAATTTTTTCATGGTTATCTAGTCCAATGACTAAGCTAACTCGAATGGGTGTTAAGTTTATCTGGATAAAATAATGTGATGATTGTTTTTAGGAGTTGAAATGAAGATTGGTGAATGCTCCAGTTTTGTCACTACCTTCCAGGAATGGTGAGTTTGTTATATACAGTGATGCTTCATTGAAAGGACTTTGTTGCGTCCTAATACAGAATGATTAGGTAATTGCTTATGCTTAACGATAGTTGAAAACATGTGAGGTAAATAACCCTACACATGATTTGGAATTAGCTGCTGTTGTTTTCACTTTAAAAATTTCTGGGTATCATTTGTATGGAGTAAAGTGTGAAACATATACCAATAAAAAAATTTTAATGTATATATTCACTAATAAAGAATTGAACATGAGACAGAGGAGATGACTAGAATTAATCAAGTATTATGATTGTACAATTCATTACTATCCGGGAAAATCAAATAAAGTGGATGATGCTTTGAGTCAAAAAAGTAATGCTTCATTAAAAATGTTGTGTTTGGAACGTGACCCTTTTGTTATGGATTTGATGAATATGGCATATATGTTGTTGGTGTAGGATGTACTTATGTTTTGTCTCAGGTATTAGTGAAATCATCTCTATCAGATAGAATTAAACAAGAACAGAAGCAAGACAATGAGTTGTAGAAAAAGGTAGAGCTGGTTCAGAAGGGTAAGTTGCATGAATTCAACACTGATAATGATTGTTTTTTGAGATTTCGGAAGAGATTTTGTGTGCCATGTGATTCATAGTTGAAGAGAGAGTTGTTATGTGAAGCTCATAGTTCTCTGTTTTCAGTTCATCCAAGCATTACTAAAATGTATAGAGATCTTCATGAGTATTACTGGTGGGACGGAATGAAAAGAGACATTGCTGATTTTACTGTGATGTTTTTAACTTGTCAACAAGTTAAAGGAGAGAAGATGTTACTGAAAGGGATTCTTCAGCCTTTACCAGGGCCAATGTGGAAATGGGAGATTATTTCCATGGACTTTATTGTGGGATTCCCGAAGACACCTCGAGGTAATAATGCAATCTTGGTTATTAATGATCGCTTGAATAAATCTGCTAATTTCATAGCGATATAAGATACTTTTTCCCCAGATCATCTCTTCCGTTTGTATCAAAAAGAGATAGTCAGGATACATGTAGTTCCCCTCTCCGTTGTATCTTATCGTGATCCCATGATCACTTCTAACTTTTGGAAAGCCCTTCAGAAGTCGTTGGGTACTGAATTAAATTTTAGTACAGCTGTTCATCCTCAATCAGATTGGAATTCAGAAAAAACAATTAATACTTTGGAGGATATGCTATGTGCTTGTTTAATGGATTATCAGGGAAGTTGGGACCAACATCTTTCTTTGGATGAGTTTTATTATAATAACAGTTTTCATTCCAGTATACAGATGGAACCATTTGAGGCATTATGTGGGAAGCGGTGTCGAACTCTAGATTTTTGGGATGAAGTGGGTGAAAAGAAGTTTATGGGACCTAAATTGGGTGATGTGTTGGTAGAAAAAGTTTACCTGATACAGAAACACATGAGAACAGCTCAGAATAGGTAGAAGAGTTATGCAGACAACAGGAGGAAGGATCTCTCTTTTGAGGTAGGTGATCATGTTTTTCTCAAAGTATCACCATGGAAAAGTGTGATGGAATTTGGTAAGAATGGAAAGCTGAGTCCAAGGTTCATTGGACCATATAAAATTCTAGATAGAGTTGTATAATTTTCATACCAAGTGGCATTACCTCTGATTTTATCTCAGGTAACAATGTTTTTCAAGTTTCAATGTTAAGGAAGTACATGCCAGATCCATCTCATGTTTTGAGTCCATAGGTTGTTTAGAGGGAAGTCAATCTATCTTATGAGAAACAACCAGCCCAGATTCTTGGCCATAGGGAGAAAGTGTTACAGAATAAGGTGATTCATCATGTAAATGTTTTGTGGAAAAACCACATGATTGAAGAGGCAACATGGGAATCTGAAAATGCAATGAGGGATAACTACCCCCACTTATTCGATAAGTAAATTAATTTCGGGGACATAATTTCCTAAAGGGGGGAAGGATGTAACATCCCAAGTAAGTAATGAAAAATACATATTTTTATCTATGTTTATTTATGAATTATATAGTGTTTTAGAGGCTTAAAATGAGAATAAATCCAATTTTAAGCCTGGAATACACTAATATTTTTAAAAGATTCTTTTACTGCCTTTCGATGGAAACCCATTTTTAAATAAATATTTTGACAATTTTATAAGCTCTATTTTTAAAAATAAAAATTTTCATTATGATTGGGACATTGAAATTTACCGTCGGTTAATTTTCGTATTTTTCTGACAATGTTTATTTTTTAATGAATAGTGAAAAATACTGCATTTTACATCAAAACTGCTTTTTCATATAAATTAATTTTATTGTTAGATTATATTTATAATTAGTTTTAATGTTTAATTAGAATATATTTTTACCATTTAATCCAATGGTGGTAATTATAATTAATTTCACTTTGGAATTGGGCATAAACAAATGCCAAACTTTTCATAGATATTGTTTCAAAAAAAACCCACAATTTATTTTGACAACGGGAATTATTTTTAAATTAATTATCCCAATTTATATATTTGGTATTTGTAAAAATGAATTCCATATTTTTAATCAGAAGTTCCAAATTATCTAATTAAAACTCTTTTGTTTTTGGACATTATGAATAGTAATAATGGTAATTATCTTTAATTATATTGATTAAATAGTAATAAGGTAGTTAAGAATAATAAAAAAACATCATAATAACAATAAATGACCACAAAATGTGTTATAATGCTACTTGTTGTGTCATTGAAGACCTTGGGATGCCTTGTGCCAAACATGGGGTCCCCATGGAATCACTTTTGTGTGATAATGACTTTTTATCTTTTTATTTTTAAAGAATGTTAAATATAACAAAGAATGTATCAACTGAGTAATTTTTTTTTTAATTTTGTCTACATAAATGATCTATTAGACTATAAATAGTCATTGGAAAGCTAAAAATACTTCCTAAATCATAGTATTTTTTTATAATTTTTAGACATTAAATAAATTAAATTATTTATGGCATCATGATGATTCAGTGATTACCTCATTAATGAACTATTAAAATACAATGAAAAGATAATGTAAAATCTAAGACTTACACTTGTCAAAGACCTATTTAATGAGTACATTTCGAAATCTTATCACCTTATCCTAGAAATACATCAATGTGGGACCTTTAAAATTGGAAACTCATTTGAAAATAAAGTAACATTTTATACCTTTCCAAGAGTGCCTCTCCTCTCCTCTTAAAAAAGGCCCCCACCTCCACCTCTTTACCCACACCACTCAAGCCTTTGGATCTGAAAATATCTAATAAATATGTATCTCCACATCCCTCTACTCATCCTATAAGTCTTACCTTAAGAAAGAAGCTCTTCAAGAAACCCTTTTGGTTGAAACCAATGGGAGTTACCCTATTCAAATGTAAAGTCTTATCTAATGCTCTTTTGTTTTATTTTTCATCTCCAACCCCCTAAAATATTTTTATTCATTTCTTTTGTAACAAAACCAGTATCTGCCAGATACTAGGATGTTGTTATAAGAATGATTCTAACTACACTTACACACACCTACATCTATTGGTTAATGAACATACTTTTTCCGTGGATGACAAATTTCTGCCTCACAAAACGATGATTGTTCAATATTCTTCTAACACCTTCAAAGGTGGCCATTAATATGTCACTATATTTATATACGATATATAATCATTTTATTTTTTCCTTAAGCTTCTTTATTTTTCATTTATGTCATACCTTTATGGTTACCATTATGGGTAAAGATGATATCTTCATTTTAGGAATTGCAGACTACCGCCCCCTCAAAGTGATTTGATTCATTAATTCCATATGTGGGATGGATAAAGGATAGAGTTAATGATATTATATATTATATTATACTGGAATTATAATATATCTTTATGTAATTATGATTTCATTCCATTAAATACAAAATAGAAGTTAAAGTACAGTTCATGCGTACGTACGGCTTACAGTCTCCATGAACGGTGCATTTCATTTCTTACATATAAATGTTATGTAATATTATAAATTCATTAATATACTTGATATATATGATATATATTATATCTACATTATGAATATAATTCTGGATATAATTTAAATTTTACCACATGAAAAACTTTTAATTATAAAGTGTTTTTTACTCAAGTACCAATGATCAACAAAACGACCATTACTAACTTAAATAATTACATAGTGTTCATGAAATGGTAATAAGTGATATAAAAAGAATAATGATCTTGAAAAAGGTAATCAAGTAAGTAGAAATTAACTCATATTTATTATTTACGAGGTTATAGAACAATCGAGTCAAGTCAGACCCGAGGTATGGGACTTCGTCTCAATCTCCTTTCATTGAGGCATATTTTGTTTTATACACAACTTTCTTTTATACGTTGTATAAACCCCTTTGACTTTTATTATTATTCAAAAGGAATCTTTTTATAAGAAGCGTTTACTAAACGACAAAATGGAATGTTTTTTTTGTCCTATGTATGCGGCGATAACAACTTTTCCGCCGTCATGACGATTATTTGAGTTTCGACTTCCTCTACAAGCCATAACTTTTTTTGAATGAGAAATAAATACCATGTTTTACATTTCATTTATTTTGGTATTGAAATTGGTTTTCATAATGTTTTTATATCAATGTGTTATATTTATATCTTGTAATTGAAAAGTGGAAATGTTATGTTTCATTTATAATTATTTATGTGATACGATTATGTTATGGTTCTTGGGAATTGTTATGAAGACTGGTGGTTCCGTGATAAACTAAGGACGGGTGAGCCCGATATAGCTCTCCAATGTATTGGGTAACATGAAGGGGATGAACGTTAAGGTTTCTCCAAAGAGATTTAGGGAATATACTGTGATGTGTATTCCAAACGTAACCATGAGGGTTACTCACTAAGTAAGAATGTTATGAATGCCTCAAGTTACCTTTATGTATTATGATTTATATGACTTATTCATGATTTTATGAGGTATGTTAAAATGCATATGCTTTATGAGTAAAGTCTGATTTCATACATGGAATAATGATTTCATTTCGTACTTTTATATCCCTTACTGAGCTTTTTATGCTCATCCAATGTTTTTGAAATGTTTTTCACAGGTCAAGGGAGAGGTACATGATGTTATGATAGGGTCAAGAAAGTGTAATGAAAGAGTCCATGTTTTGTTTTAAATATGTTTCCATTGATGGGAAAAAAATTAATACTATATTTTATGTAACCACTTTGTTAAAATGTGGAATTTAATGCATGATTTATGATCTAATTCTCTAAAACTCTAAAACTGAAAAGATCCTCAATGTGTAATCTTGTAATAACTCATGATTAATTAATGTTTAAGGCTGTGGACTTATACCCATGGTTTATATCCATTGTTTGGAATGTACTTACAGATAAAATGGTGACCTAGTTGAGGATGAGTACATATTTCCACCATCATAAATATGGGAAGATTGAGAGAAATGTCCAATAGTTGTATGATATGTGGAAGTAATGCATGTTAAAATTAATTTAGAGTAGGAAGGATCATATTCCCTTAATTTAGTTTCATATAATAATATTTATCACTATAATATTAGTATTGTACCTTTTTAGGCTTGAAATATTATACACTAATGGTCAACCATGTACTAGTATATGGTTGAATGAAATAATAATTTTGACGATATATGTTGTAGATGACAACCGAGATGGTTAAGGTGAACCATGATTATAGAAGTAAATCATGAGGTAGACATAAATCATATACAGAACCAAATCACAAAACATTAGGTTTTGAGAACGGTGGAAAATCGTTTCCTGAGATTCTCCCAATGTTGATGATTGAAGAGATTCAATGAGGGAGGAAATATATCGCAAACTTAAATCATGTCTTTCAAAATCCTAAAAATGGTTTCTAAGGATTCTTTACACTTATCACTATCACAATAAAAGGACAAAATACATGACATAATCAATGGGTTGTGGCTATGGTGAGACATGCATGATACTATATATTTTATTGACTATTGAGATACAAATATAAAATATGGATCAACCATCATGGAGTATCCAAAGTTCATCAAGGATTAATATGATATAATAGTTAAAGGATGGTATAATACCTTGGTTCATATGATATCGAAGTACGAGAGACTGGAAGAATGATCTAGTGAGTTGGAGACACATAAGAAAACTAAAAATACAAACGAGTTTGATTTTTTTTACTTTTTATAGATCAAATTATTAGAATATTAGAATAGAGATGAAATATTTTTTATACATTTAAGTAAAATAAATATATGAGATAATATTTTTCAAATATAGGCATTACAACAGTGTGAGGTTATGATAGAAAATGTTCCCAAATTGATATTCTAATGATATTAAATATACAAATATCATTCCCTTTCACTCCCTCATAAATAATGATGTTTATATAAAATGAGATCATGGATCATAAATATGAAGCATAGTTGAATATAATACTTGAGGTTTTCACTAATCTGGAAATAAATATAATGAGTAATAGACATACATTTTAGGAATTTATTGGAATGTGGGTTTAGATAAAATTTATAAATACATTATTTATTTATTTTATTAAAAGGTCTAATTAAATCATATTTAAATAATCTGTCATAAAAATTCTCTAGTGTTAGCTAGATAAATAAAGGGAAAATTGAAATTAGTTTTGATGACCTTCACTTGAGAATTGACAACGATCTATGATCAGTGCTTAGATCTAGGTGTATTGGTAGGAAGTGGACAAAAAATATTTCCCACACCACTGGAAAATAAATTATTTAATAATAGTTGATCCATAATCAATGGAGTTCTCATCAATTGTGGCTTCCATCCATGATTAAACATTTAAAAATATATATTCTATTACTTATTATGACTATCATATTTACATCCTTCACATGATCACATTATGGAATTAAATTGTTTCATTCAATTTATTCTCCCTACAGAACACATTATTACCCAGGTAATATCCTTGATATATGACTGAAAAACATGAATAGATGAAAAATGATATATTCACACTGTTTTGTAGATCATTATCCATTTTTCATCATATTCTTCTTCATTGTCTTACTGGGTCACAATTTAACATTGACGAGGCATGATTGAGCCCGCCCAAAGCACCAGATTCATGGAAGTTGAATTTACAATGAATGTATTGTAAATTTTATTATAGATTGAGATTGAAGATACATTTCTGAAAATGATCCATGGATTTAGGATCTAGAACATAAATGTGATTGATTAGCAACTACATTGAGAGACATGAATGATTAATTGAAAAGGATAGATTCTAATTTTTTACATATGAGAGGCATGATCAAAAGATGTAGGAAAATCCGTTACATATTGGGTGTTCATCAAGTTGGGATCCTGGTTCCATGATTAGATAAAGAATATATGTGATGTAAAATTATTAATATGGAAAAATACCAACTAAATGAAATGTAAAATGAAATAACATTCATTGTGTAGCCCCTAAATATGGAGATATATTTTTTATCAAAGCTATGGATAACATGATGTATGTGTAGGAAATAAAATCAATAATCCTCCCTTGTTATATGGGACATGTTACTACAACTCATGGCTAGGAACCCATGTGGGTTGACATGTAGTGTATTTTTGTAGTACACAAGCACAAGATGGTCCCTAGGAATGGTTATGTGCATAGACTGATAGATGGGAATGGCCCAATTAACATAGTCTAGGATATGATCACACGATATGGACCCATAGGGATGAGAAATTTTTTATGGACACCTTTCTTAGAGTTTATAATTAGATGGACATTCAACCATGTCTACCAGATAACACACATAGGCGGAGAAGTAGGACCACACAATTTTTAGTCCCCATACACATCATATACCCCATTTCATAAAAAACCTCATTTCTTTTTTCTAGTGATTGTACCTGGAATTTGGCCCAGGATTAGCCAATCATAATCATTTCTTGACATTGAAATCAATGTTATCCATTGTGCTGTATGTTATGATATTATGTGTAATAATCCATGAATTAAATTACATTAGATGATTCATGATTATGGTAGTGATAAAAAAAGATCATTAATTATATTTTAGGGTTAGAACCCCCCCCCCCCACCTCTGTATTGTGGAATGGTTCCCCCATACTCCATAAACTAGTTTGAGGATCATCCCAACAAAAAAACTATAACTTAGGTCATCTACATACTGAGTCAAAAACAATAACAGAATTTGTTATGGGTTCTCTAACTACTGAGTGGAACTACCCACGCAGACTAGGGTATGAGTCCTCTACCAATTAACTATAACACCATATCAAATTGGGGTGTGGGTCTAATCATTGTTTTGTGTCACCATAATTACTAACTAGGAATCATTTACTCAACATAGTGAGTAGTACTCCTATTTAGTAGGTTATGGTTCCTCCACATACTATGTTGAACATCCTAATAATCCTGGGAGATAGTATTGTATTTGAGGTTGTTCTCTCAAAACAATGTAGTATAGTGGTGAGTTATTGGACCCCCCATGTGGTTAACTCAAGGGATTCTTGAGCAGTTGGAAATCGATGATGGAAATTTGGTTCTATTGGTACAATAATCACCCTAGGATGGGATGTTATATTGAGATCACCATTATCTATAATAAGGAATTTTTTATGATAGTATATATATATATATATATTTGGGGTTTTCCTCCATGATATTTCATTACCTGACTACAACTATCACATATCTCTATTTAACCCCTTTAGTTTTTATGGCATCCTATTATGTTTTTATACACTCACACTTTCATGGGATTTTCCAACACATTTTTGTTCAAAACCAGATAATGGAAATAATGATATTGATTTTGGACAGTGTATGGATACTCAAGATCATAGACCATATATGGTGGTCCAGATAGGAAATGAGGCACTGGGATGTCTCATCCCAATTCAATTGCATTTTTTGTTATGCAGGGAGTTTTTTTCTTGTTGGGAATGTATTTTTCTTCATTTCACAATGTTTTTTTCAATCATATAATGATTTTATTCTATATTGGATTCAATGTTCATATTTTTACTCAATAAATTAATATCTTTTTGTGATAATCTTAAAATATATCATTTATAATCTTGAGTTGATTTAAATAGATAGAGTCGGAAGAACATCTAATTTATTGTATATCTTTTCACTGCTTGTCACCATCTCCTAGCCTATAGAGGTGGTATTTTAGGATACATAGTCCCCAACTTTTACTAAAATGGTGAGCCTATGAGGGTTGATTGACTAATACATACATATCATCTCATACATTAAACATTAAAATAATTAAGCATATAATGTTTTTCCATGTATCAGAACTCAACATCTTTTAATAGTACTTTTTCCATGTAAAAATAATATTGTGTGGTAGGATGGGTCTCAATTATAACACATCCTTCAAAATTGAAATTCATTATTTTAGTTAGGATACCCACATTTTTTTATTAATCCGGTCCCACTCTATCTTAATCCAAATTATATTAATGTATTTGATAATATCATTATCATTAAATCATCCACACAAATTACGCTTTGTCTTGTTAATTGGAAAAATTTCTAGACCCACCAATTATATGTCATATAAAAATACTATCAGTAGAAAATAATTACAATAATTATATAACTTTAGAAGAAATAAATGATGAATGTTCCTCATTTTGAATCCTTCTTTTTCTCAGATGGTATAAATCATCTAATTCTACTACTAATGTTCCCAGTTCATTTAATAAAAATTTCACAATAGTTTGAAAAAAACTCCCCCTTCTGATGCTCTTCAACCCCTTATGATACATCATGTTTATATCCTTCAATAAATCACAATGAAAAATCCTTGTGTTCAATGTATAAAATATCACATTCAACCAAACTCATAATTGTTGAAATATTAATTTTCTTTGTTATGGATGAAATCATTTATTAGTAATCAATTCTATCCTCCAATTAGAATCCTTTAACAAATTATAATTCCCAATATGTCATACTTCATTCATATTATTGAAATTAATGGTAGAAAAATTATTTCTTGAGTTTTCATGACTATTTTGGTTGATTAGTAATCTCCCAATATTTGTTAAACATATGTAATTCATTTATTTCCCAATGGAAAACTCCTACTCCTTTGATTCTATAATATATTCTTTTGCTTCTTCAAATTTATGTTCCCCAACATCTGTTATATATAAGAAGATCTCATTGATGGCATAACATGAAACTGGTCATCTAACTCCAGAATCAATACTCATATAATTTTATATATTATATGGAAAAAATGATACCAATTATTGAAATAATGACGCTCTTTCTTGTAATTTTTATAATATTGGAGTTTTACCTAAGACTACTATAATTAATGATAATTCTGTAATACCTATCATTAGATTATGTCTTAGTTAATTCATGCTGATATATGTTGTTAAAAATATTTCTGAATAACTAGTACTTCAATCAAAATTGAGTTGTAATTTAGATGTTGACTTACTTAAATAAAAAATTGATATGATATTGTAATTATTCATTATATTATTTCTTTTGATAGTATTCTACTTATCCTCACTCTACTTTCATTATATAATCAGTAATTTTTTATATTATAAGAAAAATGTCTTCAGGAATTGCCACTATTTTATCTTACTCCATTCCATCAACAATAGTATAATTAATGCAACTGATTTTTTAGTGTGAATAATTTAATATATCATCAAAATATAATTAGTATAGTTTAATTTTTACAAATTTATAAGTTATTCATATATTGAACATGTATGATCTCATCATATTTTAGTATGCCCAAAGGGACTTTGGTATACTAGATTCAATATGGTTTCATATATAATTCTCTAACAATGACTACTCCATAATCTCTATTACTCCATTATATTGTATAATTTTTGGTACTATTATATAAATCCTGACCCGATTCTTACTATATATGTTATAGAGTTTTCTACCGTTTTAGTCACCACAATGATCAGATCATAAGAACAACAATTTTGGATCAATTTCAAACTCCACCAAGAATTAGCACGGTAAAAATGAATCAATAAAATGAAATTTATTTATAATTATATAAATACATAACATTCTCAATGCTTTTTCAATGAATGTAAAAATTTAAAATGGTATATAATAATATCTATATAAGTAGGTCTTTAAATTACTATTTTATATCTTTATCATATTGCTAAGGCCATCCGAAAATTCTAATTGAATGTAACCCAAAATTTATTTATAGAAAAACAAATCCCATAATATAGGACAATTAAATGATTGAGCATAATAATTCCCTTCTCCATTGGATGTTTGTTTTCATTTAACTAAGTTGATAAATCCTATAATTCAAGACCACCATATTTTACAGGCCTATTGTTTGGTAAATTTGTCATACGTTTGAATATACTGTTACAAAAATTTTCATATAATTTACTCTTCCTGAAAAAACATTGGATCCCAATGTCACATTATAGACATCATTATTGATATTTGTACTGAAACATTTATCATTCAACTCACAACTGAAATTATATTCCTCAAGATTCCTACAATTCCTATCAATCCTTTTAAAAAATTAATACTTATAAATTATAATATTTACATACCTCATTCACACAACAAGAAAATATATATCATAATTCAAAATTTATTTCTTAACGGGTCTAGATATAATGATTCTCCGTCATCATTAATTAGTCGTTGAGTGGAACGATAAACCACAGTAAACCACCCATAAATACATCATATTATTAATGGTGAATAATTTATCTCTACCATCATCACCTTTATTAATATATTCTGAAAATTTAGTAGCTATTAAAATGGTTCTTCACATGTGGTTAATAAAATTCATCTAATGGGTTCCTATCTTGAAAAATTCCCATGTGTATAGGATGACTTTTTTACATTCAATGTTTTTACTCCTCATATTTTTCCTTGATTCATTAATTAATCCTATGATTACTTTATTTTCCCATTCATTTAGTATTTTTTATAATACTAGAGGATAAAAATACACCACATAATGAGAACCTCATTAAGATTAAAATTCCAAAATTCCAAAAATATAAAATTATTCATTCAATATGAATTTCATATCAATATAACAATCCAATACCATGATTCTCTTAATGATAAATTTAGTAGTGGAGCCTAAACATCTTTTAAAATATTGACATTCAATTTTATGTATATAAATTTTATCATTTTGACATCATTCACATGGCCATTCATTTAGAATCCTTGTAATATCCAAAAGGTATAAATATATCTCATGGAAATATTCATTTTTAAGGGGGTCCGTTTTTCATTAATCTTCACATGGGAATCAATACTCATAGTTGTAGTGGTTTTTGATGTTGAAGTCCTAAATTTTTATGAACACCAGCATCCCCTATCATGAGATCGACATTGGGGATAATATTCAAGAAATTTAAAATAACAAGAACATTCATTCATTTTGAACTACATATTAAATTAACAATTACAAACCATGATTTTGTATAATATATTTTTTTTTGAGGAGGAAAAAAATTATTAAAAGATATCAAATTAAATTAAAATAAATACCAATTGAACACATTGTAGTCATTCACATGACCCATAGTTGAAAACCCTTTTGTTATAATCAAGCTATTAAAACTACAGATGGAGGGATTGTTTTAATGGTTTTAGTCTTTCAAAAATCTTCACATGGTACATAATATGTCTAGTAGAGTATTCTTCTTCTTGATGTGGATGGCCTCATTTTTTGAAACATCATCATAATGATGACTAAATTATTTATTTTAAACTCCCCGACATAAAATTTCACTATTTTATTTTATTTTCAACCACTGAATGATCATGATTTTTTTCTTATATGGTAATCTTGTATTCTTACTTCAAGAAACCAATTCTTTTTCCATTAATAAAATGGATCTAAACCATTCCTTCATTTGTTGACTCATATCATGATGATAGAATGACCAAATGGAATAAATATTACTATATAAAAATATTAAATGTTATTAGTGTTATTGATTTTTTCAAAATTAGTACCCTTCGATACCACATTTAGGGAAAAAAGTCAGTAATAAATCACCTGAATCTCTAAATAGTACAACCACGAGTTCACCATAAATTTGAATCCACATATAGTTTAGCTCTGAAAAAACCATCAATATGTCAATATCTTATTCCATTTTCTGCTATACATTGGAACAATTATTGATCCTTAGTCACCCCTTTATGGATACATAACACACACACACTCTATCACTCTCTCTAAGTAATGGTTAATAGAGATACAATATGAACCATAAATAAATAAAAATGATAATATAGATCATAATTTTTTCATAAATGCATGGAATTGTTATGATAATTGTCAAATTATTCAATGTAAAGTAATTATATTTCATAGACATTAGTAAGAAAACCATAAAATTTTGTATTATGACCCTATGTATTCAATTCAAGATGGTCCATCTTCATATTATTGAGATATGATTTTGATAAAATATGATCTACCTCTATCTAACCATTGTGATCAACCATCCATTGAATTCACTGATAAATAGAGTCCTCCACCAATAGAATCATTTATCTTGATACAATGTTCCCCACACCTAGAGACCAGTCTAAACATGAATCCAATGTTATTGAACTTCTGGAATACTAACTCAGATATTAAGTGATTCAACTACCACTGCTCTGAAAAGAAGAAAGCATACTACCTGACTAAGAAGATCTAATGACTTGATGAATATTCATTATTTAATTAATTCTATCATCAATTAATAATTTAAAAATGAGGTTATTTGACTATATATGTTTTTGGGGGAGGAATATATGTTGTTAATTTATGAACACATTGTGTTTTATTTTTCTTTACAGCTAATTATTTTTTTATTATCAATAGACTTTTATATAATTTTTTTTGTTTTTTTTTATTTTCATGTATTTTAATACAACTATATGTGTAAAAAAAATTCATTTCTAATTTTTTGTAACAATATCTATTGAGTATACTAATTTTCCCATGGAACAAAAATTTAAAAAATTCTATGAGAATTGTGTAATTTTTTTAAAATTTTGAAATATTTAATATTAATATGAAATTTTTAATACGTGATCTATAACCAAATTCAAAATATTAATTCACCCAACTTTGAGTCTTCTAAAACATTATTAATGTTATTTAAATTTTCAATAATTCTTCATATAACGAAATAATACTTTCATATCCAATATAATTGGTACGTCTATCAAACCAATGATTTTGAGAAACTTCTGAATAATATAAATGTGAAAAATATATTATGGTTGAAAAGAAAATTTCTATATGCCATGGCATGGAACCTCTTAGACCAATACATTTCCAAAATATCATTCCCATAAAATTGTTCCACCATAACTGTGGCACCGGTCATGGTCACGCACCGAAATGGTGGAACCGTGATGGTGGAAGCATGAGGGTGGAACATTGACGGTGGAACCATAATGGCCACACCTTCATAGTCACACACCGAAATAGTGGCACCACTAATGGTGTAACCATTAGGGTGGAACCGAGACCATGACACCAATTACGATGTCTCACAAAATGGTGTCCCACCCTTGTTCTGTTTTCCCATTTTCAATTTTTTTCAATCCTGAAATATATCTATTGACATAAAATTGTTTTAAAACCCTTTTAAATGAAATTAAAATCCATTAAATTATATAAAAAATCCAACCAGAACCGGGAGACCCTTGACTTACCAATACAATTGGCCTTTTCCTCAATGTCACACCCATTTCATGAACATTCCAGTTCTTCCCCTGTTACACGTTTACCTTTAATTGAAGGGAACACATTAACTAACTATTTTTATGGTCACCTCTTCAATGAGAATTTTTAAATAAAAACTACTTCTGTTGTGTTTAATCATCCAACCATGTGGGAAAACCAAAATATTCCTTTATTACATTGCAAAAATGATTTCCCGTAACTCACAGGTCACAAATTTTATCGAAAGAGATTCATTATGTTTCTTAATGGCTAATCTATTTTCTTTTCTTGGTGCATTTAGAGCCCCCTTACCAAGTCTATTGGTGAGTCGGTGCTGGAGGCTTTCCTACTCATTCTTGGAGTCCTAATATTTCCTCCCATGTAATTCGTGCATACACAGTTATTGGAACGTGGAGAAAAACATCAATCTTTGTTCATCCAAGTATGATTCTTCCTTCGTCTCTCTTTATTGTGTATCATGTCGGGTGGGTATGATAAAGTTTTTATGGGGAAGAATGAAACAAAACCTCAAAGAATATTGTAAACATACTTTTAAAGAATGAAGGTGTTTGTTTGATGATGCTATTGTACTCTTTTACCCTTTCTTATATGTTGTAAATTTTATGGGTTTCTATCAACTAAAAATCGTAGAAGTTGGTGGTCCTTCCTTCTAAACTAAGGGACCCCTATTTTATGAGATGATTTAATGGTTATAACATGGAAATTTTTTAGTTGAATTAGTTCAGTGGATTAAATGGATTTCTAGTGAACAAGAATCCTTGTGTGATCACCCCGGTTAACCCAGTGAAAAATAAAGAACTCAGTTAATGGTGTGTTTAAATCTAGAAACACTTTTTCTCTATCTTGGTAATATGCATGGTTGTTCCTCTTTATTCTTTTCAGGTTTCATAGACGAGGATAGGGTCTCTTATTGTGGTGTTGTTGTTGGTTTTTGGATATAAGGGTTTGTGGGGATATATGGTTGGGCTTTGTTTGGTTCCAGTACTTTGAGGAATCTCACTAATCTCTTTTTTTATTGTGACATACAAGGGAACTGGGTGTTAATACTTAAATGGATGGATGGATGATTTCCTTCTTTGGCTTCTGGTTATACCTGTTAGTTGGCCAGTAGTGAATAATTATTTAAATGGAACAACATGAATGTGATAACAAGAATGGGTTCAATAATGAATTTTTATCGAGAATGAGTTGTGACTATGTTGTGGCTATTAAGATTTTATGAATTAATGATAATGAGGGTGTTTGTGTATGGGATAGTTTTGGAACCCATAGGTTAGGATGAGTTATTGTTTTTCTGTATGTATAAGTTAGTTATTATGCTTTTTATTTGCACCCCACCCAACATGAGCACTTCATGTCGAACACCCCCCATTTCATGGGGGAGGGAGTTTATTCTATCAATCCTATGAGTGATTGGTTATTATCTCCTTTTATGATCCCTTTACATAGTATAAAAAGACGCTTCAGGCAGGTAGTGATGCCCTAAGGTATATTATATCCGACTATTATTCAGGTAGGGAATGTTTTGGTGGTTAGCCCAGGTGTTTCTGGTTGGGTTTCATCCCGAGTGACTTCGGGATGAGGCGCATTTGACTTCGGGAGTGGAAGAAGTTATTCGGTCCCAGGTTCCTTCGAGTGTGTTTTTAGTTATTCTGGCCAAGGTTTCTATGGGTGTGGTTACCTGTGGTTGTGCCCCAGTTGTTTTTTGGCGGGATTTTTGGTCCATGTAGGCCAAGTGTGTGCGGCATGGATATGGAAATGGGACATCGGTGAAAATGGTGGGGAAGGTCTTCCACATATGATGTCTTCAATAACAAGTGGTAAAGTGGTGCGGGTACCCATACATCGATGTATTATTACAATTACTTTACTTGACTTGTCTTATTTGTGAAGTGTTCCATTGTGAGTTTTGGGTGGATGGTTTCATTACTAGGTGCTTTGGTTATCTTCTTATCTCACGATGCATTAGAATGCCTCCCCACTTGTGCACGAAATCTCTAGTTTTTACAAACTGAGTATACCGGTATACTCACCCTAGGTATATTAAACTGCTTTCAGGTTTCTAAGAGAACATCAAGGACAGTGCCTGACTCTATTAGCTTGGATGTTGTGACCGTTGACGTTTTTGTTTTTATTTTCCTTTGGTACTTTCCTTTGGAGTTTTTCTTGTACATAGTATCACATCATTATT
The DNA here is from genome assembly GCA_963277665.1 of Viscum album. Taxonomy (NCBI): domain Eukaryota; kingdom Viridiplantae; phylum Streptophyta; class Magnoliopsida; order Santalales; family Viscaceae; genus Viscum; species Viscum album. Next base: position 70,274,399 of record OY728126.1, read on the forward strand.
GGAACATGAATATGGGAATGGGTTGTTTTGGCCATGATTTTAATTCTAGATTTGGTGTTTTTTTATATTACTATATTATCTCCCAAACCAACTAAATAAAATGGGTAATGCCTTTCATATTACATGTGATTCTATACCTTTGGTGATATTCTTCACTCTGGGGCCTATTAAATGTCGGTCTAAGGGGTCATTGTCTCTCCTCCAACATGAGGAAGGAAGGGTTTGGAAATATTTTTTTCCTTCCCTCATATTGGTGATGGTGGGTCGTGACAGAGTGGTATCAGAGGCAGAGGTTGAGTGATAGGATGGAGTTCGGAGTTAGTATTAAGGAGGATTCCATGGGATAGTAGGGAAAAAATGTTAGGAAATCTTGGAACATTAAATACGCTAGGGAATACTGGCTAAGACACTCGATTTTAACCCCCACCCACACTATGATCTGATACAAGCACTCTGGACCTACCGAACAACTATGTGAGGATACATTGATTTTAGGTTAGAGAGAATAAGAAAGGTACATGAATCATAATGACTTTTGTTATTGTGTGACTTGGAAACTTTGGGGTTCTAAAATAAATGATACATTGAAGAAAAATTTAAAAGCAATCATCTACACTACTCAGGCATAGGCATTATTTGTTTACATGTCAGTTATGGAACCTAAATGATGAACATGAGTTGTGCAGGTAATCGTGGAACATGAAGACGATTTAGCTAATCAACATAGGGTTGATCGAGAGGAGGAGGACAACTAGTGGGAGAAGATTCATTGTGCCATTAAGTGATATAACCTTGAGATGTATGAGAGAGAATCATAGACATGGATACCAAGAGTTGTCTCGAATAGATGGTGATAAATCTTAGCTTGATACATACACCAAAGGAGTAGCGGGTTCCTCTGGTTGTAAGCCAGATGTAGGGAGCATCATGTCATGGTTGGATGCTCTATTTTTGGGAGAAGAGGGTGGCTGGAGTTTTGTGGACTGATTTCGAGAGGTGATTCTGGGTAGAATTCCATTTTTACAAAATGAAGGTTGGGAAGAGGAAGGAGCTACTCTACATTCAGTTGGATAGAATATCAGTGAGAGAGTTGGGGATCAAGTTCACGGATCTTATTTGCTTTTCTCAAGAACTTTTTCTAGATAAAGAGTCATGGGCGAGACATTTAGAGGAGGCAGTGTGACCTTTTCTATAGTATGCTATAGTCTCTTCACTCTAATAACACACTTGGTGGTCAACAGGAAGGCCGAAGAGATTTCACACACTGGGAGGTGTTCTGTGAGTAGGGATCACATTGGGATCATCAAAGGGGAAAGCAGATAGCAGTATTCCTCCAACGTCAAGTCTTTCTAGGTTTCGGTCTTTGGGGATAAGGCCCCAACAATTTCAGTTTCGATCGCCCGGTTAGTGCCCCATCCATGCAGTCCCATGATCAAGATAATTTTTATATGGATGTATTTGAAATCATTGAAATTAGTAACCAGACTAAGTGCAGTATTGTGAGGGTGGTAGATTTATTTCCCACCTCAACAGCAACAATTTTCTGCCAGAACCTTTCAGTAGTAGAAGTAGGTACAATGATCTCCCACCCCTCCGAGAGTAGACATTGAAGGAGGAGGATGACCATAGGGTTCTTATGAAGGACCTCTATCAAGTTGTGGTTAGGGAGGCGGACGAAAGTCGAGTTGTAGTGGTGATTGGTGTGGGATATTTCATGCCATAAAGTTGTTAGTTCCATTAGGGATTGAAGTCATTCGATGTACGGTCACCTTGTTCAAAACTCTTGCATGTTCCTTGTATAATTCCGGATCTTTACACTCCTTTTTTTCTCCCATTCTAGCCCATGATTTATAACTAGACACAAATATAGTTCCTGTACCCTAGGTTTAGAGTATGCTAGTCTGATGTCAGACTAGCTTATCTTGTGTTTTCCAGGGATATAAACTAATGTCGGGACCACATCTGTCTAGTGGGGACCTTCTTCTTCTTCCAGATGCAAGGCATCGTCTATCTTTTCTCTATGTGTGACTTTATTGACTAATTCCAGCACATGTTTTTGTTTTTTGATATGGGTGACCGATGTGTGACTTTCTTCAGTGAGTGAGGTTTCTAGGAGGGCACCAGGTAACTGGAGAACTTTTTTCCCTTGTTGGATAAGCTATAAGAGGACTTTGAAATGATGGAATCATCAGATATTTTTAGTGATTTCAGGGAAGTATTCCCTAAAGAGGTGGTGACTTTACCCCCTTGACCTGATGTTGAGTTCGGGATAGACTTTCATCCTAGTCCCTGTCTGATTTCAGTGGATCCCTATCAGATGGTTCCTTCTGAGTTGTTGGAAATATGAATTCAGTTTGACGATTTAATGAAGATTGTTTCTTTCTCACCTAGTGCATCACCATGGAGTTCTCCGGTCTTGTTCACAAAAAAGCTAGATTGTGGTCTCAGGTTGTGCAAAGAGTTTTGGATACTGAATATGGTAACGGTCAAAAACCATTACCCACTCCCAATCGTAGACGACCTTTTTGATCAGTTGAAGGGGGACATATTGTAACATCCCAAGTAATTAATGAATAATAGATATTTTTAGCTATGTCTATTAATGAACTAGATAGTGTTTTAGAGGCTTCAAATGAAAATAAATCCAATCTTAAGTATGGAATACACTAATATTTTTAAAAGATTGTTTTACTGCCTTTTGATGGCATACCATTTTTGAATCGATATTTTGAAAATTTTATAAACTATGTTTGTCAAAATAAAAATATTCTTTATGATTGGCACATCAAAATTTAACTTCTGTGAATTTTTGGTATTTTTCTGACAATGTTCATTTTTTAATGAATAGTGAAAAAATACTGCATTTTACATCAAAACTGCTTTTTAATCTAATTTATTTATATGATTAGATTATGTTTTGAATTGGTTTTGAAGTGAAATTAGAATATATGTTTACCATTTAATCCAATGGTGGTCATTTGAATCAATTTCACTTTGAAATTGGACTTAAACTAGTGTCAATCTTTTGATACTTATTGTTTCATAAAACACGCTATTTGCTCTGACAGCGGGAAATAATTATTAAATTAATTAATGTGAATTACGTGTTTTGAATTCTGTAAAATAGACTTAATTTTTGAATTCATAATATCAAATATAGCATAGGATGAAGTTTTGGTATTTTTCTGAAAAACTTCAATTTTTGATGAATAGTGAAATCACTAAGTGGTAGTTAAAGAAACTGATTTTTCGATTAAATGAAATTTTACCATCATTGTGTTTTGAATTTAAAAAATCCAACATACATGGTTGAAATTAAGAAGTAAAATGTGGTTCAATGGGATTAAAATAATTTATTGGTGAATAGTAACTTATTAAGTTTTTAATCTTGATTAGTGGTAATTAGTGTAGTTTAAGGTAAAAATAATGATTTAATAAAATAAGATGAGCTATACACATGTCCTAACCTCATTTGTTGTGTCACGGCCAACCAACACAAGCCATGGGTCAACTTGGGGACCCCATGGAGCCACTTTGGTTGGGAAATGACATAAATAACTTTTTATTTAATTTAAAAGTAAAAATGACACAAACATCAAATATTTTACAAAACCAATTTTTACATGGGGTTATAAAGATCATATTTTTGATTATAAATAGTCACTGGAAAGATAAAAAGATTTCCTACATCATAGTATTTTTTATAATTTTTAGTCTTTATATAAATTAAAGTATTTATGACATCATGATGATGTAGTGATGACCTCATTATTTAACGATTTAAATAAAATTGAAATATAATGTAATATATAAAACCTACACATGTCCAAAACCTATTGGATGGGTATATTTCGAACCCTAATCACCGTATCCTCGAATTATATCAATGTGATGCCATTTAAATCCGAAACTCATTTTCAAATAATGTAATATTTCTTTACTTTCCAAGAGTGCCCCTCCTCTCCTCTTATAAAAGGCCCCCACCTATACCTCATTTCACACACTCCTCAAGCCTTTGGCTCGGCCAAACCCTACCCATTTACTCGCTCCACATCCCTCTCCTCATCCTTGAGGATTCCCTTTGGCCAGAATCCTTTCAAAGGAAGCCTTTAGGCTCAAATCAAAAGGAGTTACACTTTTAAAGGTAATTCATTCTCTCATGTTCATTTGTTTTATTTTGCTTCTCCAACCCCCTAAACTCTTTTTATTTACTTATTTTGTAACAACACCAGTATCTTCAATATACTAGGATGTTGTTATAAGATTTATTCGAGCTACACTCTCACATAACTACATCAAATGGTTAAAGAACATACGGTTTCCGTGGATGGCGAAATTCTGCCTCCCGAAACGATGATTGTTCAATACTTATTTAACACCTTCTAAGGTGGCCATTATGATGTCACAATTTTTATATATGATATATAATATGTTTATTCTTCCTTAATCTTCTGTATTTTTCATTTATGGAATACCATTATTGTTTCCATTATGTGTAAACACGATATCTTCATTTTAGGAAGTGCGGACTACCGCCCCCTGAAAGTGATTTGATTCGTTAATACCATATGTGGGATGTGTAAAGGATAAAGTTAATGATATTATATATGTTATTATACGGGAATAATAATATACTCATATATCATTATGATTCCATTCCAGAAAATATGAAATAGAAATGGAAGTAGCGTTCATGCGTACGTACGGCTTACCTTCTCTATGAACGGTGCATTTCATTTCTTACCTCTAAATGTGATGTAATATTATAAATACTTGTATATTATGAATATATATGATATATATGTTATCCAAATCATTAATATCATTCTGGATATAATGAACCTTTGACCAAATTAACAACATGTAAGTGTATGAAATCTATTTTTGACTTAAAAACCAAATACCGACAAAATGAACATTATTAACTTAAATGATTACATGATGTTCATAACATGGTATAAAAGGAATAATGAAATTGAAAAATGTTCTTATGAAAGTAGATATTAACTCAATTTTATTATTCAGGGGATTAAAGAACGGTCGGGTCAAGTCGGATAAGAGGTAAGGGTACTTCTTAACCCAATTACCATTCTTTGTGTTAATCTCCTACTTTCAAATTATGTCATGATATTATTATGTCCTATCATTAATTTGTACGTTCTTTAGGTTTACATATAGTGAATACACATAATATATCTATTTTATTTTAAAAATGATCTTTGTATGGGACTTCGTCTCAATCTCCTTTCATTGGGACATATTTTATTTTATACACAACTTTCTTTTATATGGTGTATAAACCCCTTTGAATTTTACGTTTATCCAAAAGGAATCTTTTTTATACGAAGCGTTTACAAAACGACAAAAGGTAATTTTTTTGTCTTACGTATGCGGCGACAACGACTTCTCCGCCGTCGTGACCGTTATTTGAGTTTCGGCTTCCTCTACAAGCCATACCATTTTTTTAAAAGAAAAATAAATACCATGTTTTAATTTTCTTTTATTTTGGTATTGAAAATTGTTTTCATAATGTTTTTATATCAATGTGTTGTATTGATATCTTGTTATTGAAAGGTGGAAATGTTCTGTTTCCTTTATGCATGTTTTATGTGATACACTTATGTTGAGGTTCTTGGGAATTTTTATGAAGACAGGTGGTTCCGTGATAAACTAAGGGCGGGTGAGCCCGATATAGCTCTCCAATGCATTGGGTAACGCGAAGTAGTGAAACGTTAAGGTTTCTCCGAAGAGATTTAGGGAATATACTGTGATGGGTATTCCAAACGTAACTAAGAGGGTTACTCCCTACATAAGAATGTTATGAATGCCTCAAGTTACCTTTATGTCTTATTATTTCTATGATTTATTCATGATTTGATGAGGTATGTTAAAGTGATTATGTTTTTTGGGTAAAGTATGATCTCATCCTTATGTATATATGTACCCATATTTCCTTTCAATATTTTTATATCCCTTACTGAGCTTTTTATGCTCATCCCATGTTTTTTGAAATGTTTTTCACTGGTCAAGGGAAAGGTACATGATATGATGATAGTGTCAAGGAAGTGTCAAGAAAGAATCCATTTTTATTTTAAATATGTTTCCATTGATGGAAATGAAGAATAATATCTTTATGTAACCACTTTGTTTATATGTGGAATGTAATGCAAGTTTTATGATCGAATTCTCTAAAACTCTAAACCCGAAAAGATCCTAAATGTGTAATCTTGTAATAGCACAAGATTAAGTCATTTTTAAGGCTGGGGAATTATAAATATAGTTAAACAAGATCGAACTATGGTCAGGATATAACCTATTAAGGGTTAATGAGGGTGAAATATTGAAGACATCCATTAGTTGAAGGTATGGGAACATTGAGTTCCTGGTCATGCCATTTGGTGTTAGGAATATGCCAGTTGTGTTCATGGGGCTCAAGAACCCCGTCTTCCAGGAATATCTGGACTATTACATAGTCATGTTTTTTATGAAATCCTCATCTACTAAAGATCATAGGAGGACCATACAGAGAAACTAAGAATTGTTTTAGGGGTCCTCAGACAGCAGTAGCTCTACGGAATGTTGTCCAAGGGAATGTTTTGGATAGAAGAGGTGTACTTCATTTTACACATGGAGTCTGGCCAGGGAATAATATTTTTTTAATAAAAAGTAGAAGCGGTTGTTTCTTGGGCATCACCTATGAACGTCGAAGAGGTTCATATATTCCTGTGTTTAGCAAGGTACTACTAGAGATTCCTGAAACAAAATTCTCGAGGTGCATTACCTTTGTCAAAATTGACCAATAAAGACAATGATTTTATAAAGAGTGAGAAGTGCCTGTAAGCCATTAGTTATCTGAAGGGGAATATTGTTAGTTCCCCATGACTGTGGTTTCCAGATGAAGGAGTGACATATGAGGTGTTATGTGATGCTTCATTACAATGCTTGGGGTGCGTGCTTATGAAATAGTAGTGGGTGATCTCTTATGTGTCAAAGAAGTTACGTCTCCATGAGCGTAACTATTCCTTCCACGACCTGAAGCTCATAGAGGTTCTGTTTTCACAAACTTTGTGGCGGCACTTACTCATCGTGGTGTGCATTGTGGCCTTCATGGATCATAATAGCTTGATGTATATCTTCTCTTAGCGAGACCTGAACATGGGGCAGTGTTGGTGGATAGAGTTTTTTTCAGTACTACGACATCAAAATTTCCTACACTGTACAAATGGGGAACCTAGAGACTGATTAATTACAAAGGAAGTCACAAAAGGATGCATTTCGATAGTCGTTAGATTCTTGGAAGGTGATGGAGGAGTTGGAATACCTACACTGGGATGCAAGGGTGGATGGTGGAAGAAGATTTCAATTCAAGATGAAAATGTAGTCCTCTCTATTGTAGCAGGTGGAGGAGTCCCAATGGGGTGACATAGAGGCTAAAGGTATGTTTCATCATGTTAGCCAGGGTGATGCTCCAGGTGGATGGTTAGATGATGTGTAGAATTAGATGATGTTTCAGGGGAAAATGTTTGTCCCGGTGGAAATGCACAAGAGAATTCTTAGTGTTTTCCACAACTCAACCCTGTTGGTTCACCCAAGAGTTTCCAAGATATACCAGGGCTTGAGGGGATAGTTTAGGTGTCTTGGGGTGAAGGAATTACTGGTTGATTTTGTGGCAATGTACCTCATGTGTCAGCCGGAGAAGGCTGAACACCGCATCCTATGAGGTCTATTACACCATTTAGATGACCCCGAGTGGAAGTGGGATGACATCATGATGTATTTCTTCACAACCCTACCCAAAGATCAAGGGGGGTATGATGAAATATGGTTATTGGTAGATCAGAAGATGAAATCAGCTTGCTTCCTAGAAATCAAGGAGTCTAGCACGATCGATTCCCTAGTATAGAGGTACATGGACGATGTGGTGTGGTTTCATGGAGTTCCAAGGTCTGTAGTCTCGATCGGGATACCTGGTTTACTTTTGGGGTCTATAATGGTTTTCAACTTGCTTTTTCAACCATACTATGACTCAACAATACTTCCCACCCCCTTATATATGTGCAGATAGAGCGCCACATCCATACATTGGAGTATATTCTACAAGCATGTGTTTTGAACTTTGGGGGATCGTGGGTGTGATACATGCCTCTGAAAGTGTCTTCCTATTGCAATATCTATCACACTACCTTTGGTATGGATCCATTCGAAGAAGCATACAGGAGGACATACCACTCACCCTTTTGCTGGGCAGAGGTAATGGAAGTCGGTGTTCTGGGCCCAGAGGTTGGGCAGAGCATGATAGAGATGGTTCACATTATACGGAAGAGAATGATGGTAGCTCAGGCTGACAAAACTCGTATTCCTTTCATATGAAGATACCCTTGGAGTTCGATTTCAGGGACCACATTTTCTTGAAGGTCTACTCACAGCATTGCAAACAATGGTTCTGTTGAGAGAGTAAGAATTCTCCCAAGATCTTCGAACCCTTTGAGGTGTTTTGGCGGGTCGGCGAAGTTTCTTACCAGCTAGAACTACAACCACCGCTATAGAGAGTGCATGACGTCTTCCATGTGTCTCAGCTCCATTGGTATATACATGATGATTTTCATGTCCTCGACTACGGACATATGGATATCGTGGATGGTGCGGCGTTTGTACGATGACTCGTGAGGATCATGGATTTTGAGGATAAGGTTCATTGTGGACGCACAATTTCCTTGGTTCATGTGTTATGGAAGCATGGTTACCTCAAGGATAGTATCTATGAATGGGAGGTACAGATCCATGATCAGTACCTAGACAAATTTTGTGTTTTGTTAGGTTTTTTTGTACTTTTTAGTGATGTTGTGATTGAAATTGTTAACTATAAAATGGACTATTTTCATTTATATCTAGATGTGTGTGAAGAGTCCTGATTGTCGGTTGGGGATGAGTTGATCCCTAATCCAGACGCATTAATGTGCATGAAGTTAAACCCGTGCGGGTGAGTCAGTGTCTCCAGAAGCAGATAGTATCTTAACATGGAGGAAGGGACTCCCTAATACATATGTCTGGATATTATGAACATTATTTGTTTGTTTGGATACTTGAGGGATCGGTGTTTCTATATTTCTATGGGTTTTACTCTTGATAGGTATCTTCCATGGTGGTTGTTCGGACCCCTCTCTTATCGTTGGGTCTAATTGATTCTCGAGAGCATGAATAATGTGAGAGTTATATGATGTAATTAGCTTTACCTCCTGGTCCAAGTCTTTTCAATTATTATGGTCCCATCAAACGGTTCCATCGAAACAATGTCACTAGTCATGGTCTCACATCGTAACAATGGCATTGGGATGGGGGCAACATACCTATCAACCCTTCATGGTCAAACAATAAAATATTGACTCTCTGACAGTGGCACCATAACGGTCACACCATTCTGGTTTTACAAAAAAATCTGTATCACCACTTACAGTGGCATAGTGATGGTGTTATAGTGACCGTGACTCCACTTAAGGTGTCCACCCAATGGTGTCCCATCCTTGTTTTTTTTCTAGTTGCCAAATTTTTTCTCTCCCATAACAAATCTTTTTACGTAAAAGTGTTTTAATACCACTTTCAAAGCAATTAAAATCCAATAAATGATATCTAAAATCCCACATGTGTTAGGAAACCCATGACTTACCAAAAGGTGTGGCTTTTTTCTTGGTGTCACACCCTGTTCTCATACACTCCAGTACCACTTTTGTTACATGTGTCCTCTAATTAAAGGAAACTCTTTAACTCACAACCGTTATGACCACCGCTACAATGAGAATTATTAAATAACAATTTATCCCATCTTATGTAACCATTAACCTGCATAGTGAAACCTCGATCATCCTTTAAGACATTTCAAAAAGCATATCCTATATCTCTAGGATCCTTCCTTCTATTTCACATGATCCATTTTTATTCTTCTCAGCTAGTCTATTTATTTTCCTTGGGGCATTTGGAGTCTCCCTTCCTAGGGCTAGTAGTGTGCCTATGCTATTGCATTTCTAGCTCACTCTTGGAGCCCTCAGAGTTCTTCCACTGCATGTCACACATCCATAGTTCTTGGAACATGGAGAAAAACATTGATCATTGATTATCCAAGTTGGATTCCTCCTTCATTTGTCATTATTGTGTATCATGTGGGGTTGGTATGAAAATGTTTATACAGGGATGGATAAATACAATCCTTAATGAAAATAATAAACAAAATTTTAAAGAATGAAGGCATGTGTTTAAAGAGGTTATTTTACTCTTTTACCCTTTCATATAATTTATAAATTGTATGTGTTTTTGTCCACTGAAAATCATGGTTGTTGGTGGCCTTTTCTTATGCACTATGGGACCCCAGTTTTATGTGATGATTAAATGTATTTAACATGGAAATTGGTTAATCACATATGTATGATTGATTAAATTGATGTAAAATTAATAATATTCCTTGTGTGATCACCCTGGCTAACACAAAACTAATGAAGGAACTCAATGAATGATGTGTTTAAATCTGGAGACATCTTTGCTCTATATTGGTAATATGTGTGGTTGTTCTCCTGGATTCATGTAAGGATACATGGATTGGGGTAGGATCCCTTATTGTGGTAAAATTTTTTGTTCATGGATCTATGGTCATGTGGAGACATATGGCCGGCCTTGTTTTGGTTCCAGCACTTTGGGGGATCTCACAAATCCATTTTATTATTGTGACTTAAAGAAGAACCGGTTGTGAAAGCTTAAATAGCTTCATGATTGTTTTTCTTCCTTATCTTGTGGTTATACATGTTACATGACTAGTAGTGAAGAGTTATTAAAATGGAACCACATGAATTTGATAATAAGAATGGGTCCAATGGAGAATTAGTTTCTGAGAATGAGTAGTAACATGGTTGTGGTTATTTTTCTTTTATGCATGAATAGTAATGAGGGTGTATGTGTATGGGATAATTTGGGAACCCCTTGGTTGGGATGAGTGATTGTTTACCTTTATGAATAATTTAGTTCTTTTGTTTCTTATTTGTGTCAAACCCATGTTGATAAATTCATGTAGAACACCCCATTTTATGGGGGAGGGTGTTTTTTCCACCACACTTATGAGTGGTTGGTTATTAGCTAATTTTCTGCTCCCTTTCCCAAGTAACCCTAGACTCTTCAGGCAGGCTGTGATGGTCTGAGGTCCATTATATCCCATGATTCTTCAGGCAGAGAACGTTGTGTTCGTTTTCCCCGGTGTGTGTAGGTGGGTTGTTTTCCAGGTGTCTTCAGGATGAGGCCCATATGTGTTCGTGTGTAGCAGTACCAGTTCAGGCCCTTATGTCTTCAGGCAAGGTTGTTATAGTTCGGCCCAAAGTGTCTGCGGGCGTGGTTAGATGTGGTTGTGGCCAAGATGTTAGTGGGAGGTAAGTGTGGTTATGGTATACCAGGTGAGTGAGAGAATGTTATGATAGTGGGACTACATTGAAAATGGCGAGGATGGTCTGACACATAGGATTTCTTCAATAACTAGTGGGAAAGTGATGCGGGGTACCAAAAATTGATGTGTTATTACAATTGCATTACATGACATGCATTATTAGGGGATTGTTCCTTGGTGAGGTTTGGGTGGATAGTTTTCGTACTAGGTTATTTGGTTATCTCCTTTTCTCACGGGGCATTAGAATTCATTACCACATGTGCATGCGAGATGTTGGTTTTCCTTGATGAGTATACCTATATACTCACCCCACATATATTAAACTACATTCAGGTTTCTAGGAGAACATCAATGACCATGCTGGACCATATTATCTCAGACATTGGGACCATTTATGTGGTTTTTTATAATTTTGGTACATACCTTTAGATATTTTCTTGTACATCATAGCCCCCTGTTATTGGAACATGCATATGGGAATTGATTATTTTTTCCTTACATTTATATCCATCTATGGTGTGGTTTTGCATTTACTATCTTATCTCCTGATCCTACTAAATAAAAAAGGATAATTTCATCCATAATACGGGTGATTCTATACCATTTGTTCTAGTACCCAATCCGAGGACTATTGAAGGTGGGTCTCAGGAGTTATTATCTCTCCTTCAAATTGAGGAAGGGAGGGTTTGGAAATATTCTTTTCCATCCCTCATATTGGTTAAGGTGGGTCATCACACTATCCCTCATGTAAAATTTATCCTTGTGATCCCCTTAGAATCTATTAAAAAATGACAAGATATACACATTTTTAAACATTTTACTTATCCACCACCTTCTATCAAGTGTAGCTGAAAGATTTAATCAAATTAAACAATGGGGGAGATTTTTTGTTGATGGATACATCATTTTTCTGAATTGTTAGAAGTAAAAGTGAGATATAAAGATTTTTTATACAAAATAATATTTCATATAATGTTGAGTCATTTTAGAGCTTTTCAGGAATATTTATAAAAAATATAGATAAAAAATTATAATCTTATGCTCCATAAAAAAATACATTAATGAAAATATTTTTTCCAATATTATAAGGACGTATTTTATTTTAAGAACATTTATGGAATATTGCATGGAATTGTTTTGGTTAGGCTTTTCTATATTCCCTGTATTATCTAAAAATGTATAGAAATTCATATTTGTTGAAAAAATAACCATTTTATTGTTTTGGGTGATGGGAAAAAATATATATGGATTGTTATATTAAAATGTTGTAGACCATTCAATAATATGTTTGAGATGTTGGAGAAGGTTTTTTTCTCCAACAATGAGAAGAAAACATGCATGATTGTAAACTAGTCTTTTATTTTCACTTCAAATAGATCCAAAACCATTAAATTGATTGATATAGATTTTCATGACTAAACCAATAATCCTAAATCCTTATAAAAAACATCACAAATCCCTCACAACATTATAATATTCCATTATTAAATTAGTCTGTATTTTTATGATCGAATCAAATAATGTTTGTCTCATTCATCTCATGGGATGAGAAAACATTTTATTTAAATCCATAATTTATCATAGAGAGTGTAAATTTATGTGAGGTATGTTATTTATGGTAATGGACTGATAAATGATGTCCTAATATATAGATTGAATCAAATGATTCATTTTTAATTTTGGGGGATTGAGAGAAATTATATTTTTTATTCAATGGTTTATAATTATTGGATCCCAAAAGTGTATTTTATGGTATAATTTTTTGGGACCATTGTTTCTCAATTTTCCAGGATTCTAGAATTCTTTTATGGGGGAATTTAGAGAAATTTACATTCAATAAATTTTATTTGGATTACCATGTGTAAATCTGTTTAAATTTTTCATTTTAAACTGAATTGAATGATTTTCTTCCTCCCAAACATTATATACATGTCCATATAATAAGTCTTTGTTGAACTAGACCTAATAATTTTCATTGTATCATAAGACTTATAATTCATTATTAATAATAAATTATTATCATTAACAATCTAAATCCGTATACTCAATACTCAGTGAAATTCTGATAATTGTATGTCACATAAGTGCTTCTAAGATTTTACAATAATCATGAAATGAGAATATTTTTTCATTAATAAATCATCAGAAAAAAATTCAATTAATTATTAAATGTATATTAATACTACAAGTCATTTTCACATTAAAATTGTTCAACACATTTGATGTTGTTATTATAAGATATTTTATTCTTCTATTATGATATGGATTGAATGAGAATTAGTTCATTCATAGGGATTATCAATGATTGAATAATTTTTGGAAGAAGATAACAATATATTCCCTATATATTCATAGAAAAAAGTGATATTCAATTTATCATGTGAGTTGAAATTGTTTGATTGGTGATTTTATTATGTTTATGTAGATACAGTGATATAACTTCTTAGAATACCGTAAAATATTGGAGTTTATATTACCGTGCAAGGTAAATAATTTAAGCAGATTTGGAAATGTTATTCAACAGTGATATTTTTTATTATATTTATTTCAAAAATTATATTATTTTTTATCCATGTCATTGAAAGGAGTTATATTTTTAAATTATTAACTCTAATTGTTTTCTGGATATTTGTACTTCTAATAAAAGTAAATGGAATTTTCTCATAATATAATATTATTTGGAACTATCTTTCCATTCGTAATAGGATGTTCTGTTAGGTTTAGTTTCATAATAGTCACAAATATTTTCAATCATTTTACATAGTGAAACAACATATATATATATATATAAATATATATAAATATCAGGTTCTTCGTATACATATTAGGAATAATTAGGTGTTCTCCCAGTTTTTTTGGGAAAAAACTGTGAAAACAATTATATAATCATTTTATAAAAGATAGAATGTAGATTCCAAAGAAACAATTATTTCCATGGAAATTTCATTAAAATATATATATTTCAATCATATTTTATATTTTCTTCACCAATTCAACATATCGATATTTTAATTTTCATAATTGTTTCATATTTTTATTTTTATTTTCGTTGAACACATTAAATAATCTATAGTTTGTACGTTCATTTCAAAAATAGATAAAAACTATAATATTTTGAAACCTATGTCTATAAACCTCCTCATTAAACATCCCAATGAAGTATGGTAATTCATTACTAAAGGTAATTTCTATTAATTATAGATGCAATAAAGATATCATCCATTATTGAGGGAGATTTTTCTTTTAGAATACGAATGATAAATTAAGATAAAGTTGAAGGGAGAAGAAGAGGAAAAACAATAATGGGCCAAGACCTCTCTTTAGATTAGTTATTATGTAACACCCATTAATTTCTTCACTACATTAATATCAATAAAATTAAAAAACATTCATGTTATATCATCAATGATAAAATACAGATATAATATTTAAACTAAATTGAAATAATTGTTTTTAAATTGAGATGTAATTTGTTGATAATTTTATATTATTTTTAAATCGTTGAAATATTTTTTATAAAATTATTTAATGTTGAATATGTATGGATAGGTTTTGAAGATATTTGTAAGTATTTTTTTTAGATTTAAACATGACTAAATTAATAAATAAATATTTCTTGTTTAAATATGAACTTATGAATCATAACATGGTAAAGGTCTGAACTATACCTTGGGTATTCTTGGAGTAGTATAGACTTTGTAAAGTGACCTAAATAGTTCATAATTATTGTTCCAAAATATTGTTTTAAAATTATAAATTTTATAATTTCAATAAGAAACTGTATATGTTCTTTATATTTTCTTTGAATAGTTAATAACTAAATACTATATAGTATCTAAAATTTCATTTAATGGTTTCAAATTCCATTAATAGTTTTTTATTGCTCATAAGATGACTTACAATTTAATATAGTAAAATATATTTTCATAAGGTAAGATTAGACTTTACATGGTGAAATTTTAGATTATATAATGAGATTTGAATTCATTAGGGTTAACTTGGAATACCAAAAAGTGATTTTTCCAGAAACAGTTATTTAATAAATTATAATAGTAATTGTAGAAATTCATAATATAATTTTTAGAAACAAGTGTTTTGTTATGCAGATTGTGCATAATTACATTATTCAATTATAGTACCAATCCTCATCAAAACAAATAATCAATATGGTATTTCAATTAATAAAATTAGGGCTTTGGTTCTAATTTTGTAGATAGTAGTTGTGTAGGGAAACCAAATAGGTTGATTTTTCATATTTATTATAACTGATCTATCACAACCAAGGCATCGAGTTGCACCATGATGACCTAGAATAGATTTTAATGGATAAAGAACTATTAATTTGATGAATAGGTTCTTAGAAATTATAAATATTTATTTATCTACATTTCAAATATAAAAATTTATTTTAGAAGATGGAGAAATTATTTCCTAGAATATTTAAAAAATTAGTGTTGTGAGAATATTAAAGGATTTCAATTTTTATGAAGAATAATATACATTCATTATTAGTGGAAGTTGTAGAAAAATAATAAAAATATAATTGATGCACTTTATGTTTGTAATGAACAATTTTTAAATTAAGTAACCCAGTGATAACTTGGAATAATTCTTATTTGGTGGAAGCCATTCTTTTTGTAAGAAATTCTGTTGCATTATATATATACGATGGAAGAAAATCTTATATACCAAAGAGAAATATATATAACAAAAGTCTATGTTAAACAATATAAATGTAGAAACAAGTGAACTATGTTAACCTTAAAAAATTTGGATCATTTTGATTATTAGTTTATTTTTTTTATTGGAGAACCATTTTAAACCATTATTTCATCTATGAATTTGTCTCCGTGTATATTAGAGATCATTTATATCACCTGATTAGGTGGAAAATATTTTTTAATGAAGAAACATTAGAACTAATTAAAATCATTATTTCATCCATCCTATAATTGATTTCACACATATCATCATGGCCGTTTAAAGTGTTTTTGGTGTTATGTTACCTTTATAGAAGATAAACTATTGTTAATTTGGTGTCCATGAATTTTTATCTTAATGATCACTCAAAAACTGAATATATATTGTAAATATTGTAAAGTAAATACTAAATAACAAATAACCAGACTCTCGTTATTGATGTAAAAAATTATATCAATTGAATGTAATATATATAAACTTATCTACCTTCAATGTTTTTTGGATTTATGGGATGATTAAACTATTTCATTTTTTCTCATGGGTAAGGTTATTCGAGAAAAATAGTTGTTACAGAGATAACAAAGATAGATGTATTTCCTTGAAATTTCATTCATTATTATCCTTAAGTGAAATAATTTAAGATGGATAAATTAATGATGAAAATTTAATATATATGCAATAAAAATAAAAAATATATAATGGAAACTGAAAAGTAATGAACTCTAAACTACATGTAAGGATATTAAATTATTATGTTCACAAATGATAGAATATAAAATATTTGATAACTACATCAATATTGTGAATTATATATTTATGATTTTATCATATGCTGGGTGAAAATTATGAGGATACGATGGTCGGTGAGAATAATTTTCAGGTTTATCATTTATGATTTGTGGAAAATTCCATAATATAAAAAGACATAGATCGAGCAGTATTCATTTGGTTGATTTACCTGAAATCCTTATTACCTATGACATGATGAATGATTTTTAACAAAAAAGTTGGGATATTTATAAAAAATAACTTCATATAAATCATTAATAAAGGATAAATAAAAGAAATATCTTTCTATTGATGATTTTTTATTCATATTTATTTTTTTCCATAAGTATAAAAACATAATGTAACTAATCTATAGAAGTGTACAAAAATTTCAAATTAAGTAGAATCATTCACTAGATACTTTGAGATGTGGATATAGTATACTATTTGGTTAAAAATACCTTATTTTGATTGAAGATGAAGTTAATGTGGTTATATATGAGAGGCTGAGAAGATCAAATATGTACTAAGGAATTTTTTTTACAAATTAAAAAAATTCATCAAGTGGTATAGGTAATAATTTATTTTAATTGAATTATAATTTTCAAATATTTAGATGAATATGATAAAAAAATTTATAATAATGATTATTCAAATTTTAATGATGATTATAAGAACACAATACATTCTAAAGAAAATGAGGATGAACTCACATAATATTAATGAAGAAATGATCAATGTAAATAAGATACAATAATCATGATCCTGATAGTTAGATATGTCATGGAAATTCTATCAATTATGTGATTATTATAAAATGATATTATTAATTTCAGGCAATATAATCAATATATAGGAAATAAAGAATTTGTCCATATAGAATAAAAATAATGTATAAATAAATACATTGATGATTTTAAGAAATAAATTAAAAAAGAACATACCATGAAATTTGAGAATGAAGAAAAATTAATTGTTAAAGTGAAGTAACAATTGAAAATAGAACTTAAATTGATCCGAAGGGGTGAAATAATATGATTTTTTTAATAATTTTTTTTGAAATTCAATTCCTAAATTCGGTGAGAACTCAAAAATGATGGATGTGTAAGCTTATAAAGACTCGTAGTGAGATTATGAATAAGTGGATAAATGAAGATAACACTAACAAATGACACATTTTTTATAAATTGCAGCAGAAATAATAAATTAATGTGATAAGGGAAGAAGACCATGTGTGTTGAAAATTAAATGATTTGTAGAAACATGATTATTTCGGGACTACTAATGTGGAATAAAACATCTATAACTCATGATTTAATTAAATTCTAAAAAATTAAAAATTATAGAACATCATTTGGGAGTTAAATATGTTTTTATTGGATCCTTGATTTGGAAATGCCTAATTTTTTTGAATAATAAATAATTTTAGATAACATATGTGATATGAAACACTGAACATTGAAAAAAAATTATTATTAAAATACAGCCAATTTAACTTAATATTTGAATTTTTATATATGAATGGTATTAACTAAATTATACTGAATAGTTATATATATATAGAAATTTCTAACTAAACATAAATATAATTATACATTTTCTTATATAATCACAAAATTTTTGTAATGGTATTTTATTCCTAAAAAATATACTTCCATTGAAAATGGTTTTTGTATATCTTTGTGAGAAAATATGTATATTAACTTATCAAAAACAAAAAAAAATTATTTGAATAATTTAATTTCAATTTTAAAATTATATTCTAAAAATATAATTTTCTTTTGATATTTTGGGAGTTTTCAAACAGAAAATTTTCGTTATTGAATATAGAAAAAGTATAATTTTTTGTTAACTTTTCATTTGTATTAAATATTTCTAAAAATATAATGTACCTATATAATGATAAATTTATTTAGAATTAACATAATTATTATTTAGTTGTATTTAATCCCTTAAATTATATTTATTTAATATTTATATCATATTTTTGTATATGTTGATTTTTTTGCATGAAAACACATTTTCTCAAAAAAATTTAAAAATGTAAAAAATTTCTTTATTAATTTAATTAACATAACAATAAATTTTCCATCATTTATTAGAATTTATTTTATATTTATCATTATTAATTTAAATTCAAATAAGGAATATTACTTGTCATAGATTTAATGTAAAATAAATATTTTTAGGAAATTTCATTTCTGGGAAAATTATGTTTCATTGCACTTTGTAGTTTTATTTCAAAATAAAAACATCAATCAATATGAAATTTTTATGATAAAATTGACTTCTAATTATAAATCATCCTAATAAATATTATATAATATGATTAACTCAATTTTTAGACATTATGAATTGTAAATGAAGTAAATATTTTTTTCTATAATAAAAGTAAAATAATCTACTTTAGGCCAAAATGGCTCAAATGCCATTATTTTTTATTAATTTCTGGTAATCAAACTTTTATTGGTTGAAGGTGAACACTTAAATAGATGATAAGATTTCATGACATTAAATGCCCCAAAGGACACAAGAATTCATTTGAGACTATAAATAAATGGAACCTCCCCTCTTTAGCATCTGCATCTTGATTAGCTCTCCACCATCGCATTACAATTTTTCTAGTTGTCATATAAAAAGATGCCTAGTAATAAAACCAATAGAAACACCACAACCTTTAATTCATCCAAATCTATTTTCTCTACTATAGTGAATGAATTTTTCTCTAAATATCCACTAAATATTATTTCTTATAAATTCTGCCTAGTTTTTGTATATGTACATCATGTGGCCCGAATGTGATGACATGGCCAGAAGTCCTGGGTGGGTCGAAGGCCTTAAGGACTATAGGACCAAACCATTGGCCAGAAGTCGAATAGTTTTAGATGATACAATACTTAAAAATACATACTATAGCACTATACTAGAAACATAGAAATATATCTCTCCCCAGATTTGATCCTATGTCTCATGGAAGCGCTTAAAGAGTCCCCACCAATCAGACTAAATATCATGTGTAAGGTTAATTAAGGGGATTATTTTAATGACAAATAAAATAATTAATAATAATAGTAATAAATTTTTATATTTTCATTTCAACATCGTAATGATTTTATTTTTACATTATAAATTATTAAATAATGTTCTTGATAGAAATTAAAATTTTGATATCTTAAATCATAAATTGCATATGAGTTAATATATACATTTAAAAAAGAATTTTTTTGGTCAATTGATTAATTTTTACCATAAATGATATTTAAATAAAATAATATTATTAAATATTAAATATTAAATATTGATGATAAGATAATTTAATTTAGCAAAAATGTAATTTTAATAACGACCCTAAAACTCTTATTATTAAAAGACAAATAGTTTAAATTGAATGGAACATTGATTTTAATGTTTAATTTATCTTATTCATTGGATTTTTCTTATAAAATAAATATTTTTTTTGGATTCAACTCACTGAAAAAATAAAACATTGAGGTTTTGATACTTTTTAGACCAACTGATCTTTGATGGAAAATTAAACATAGTATAAATAAATGATAAGTATTTTAACATCCTAGTGACCCAAATGGAATGTAATAAATTATATAAATGATTTTCATGGCCAAATATATGTTTTACCATAGAAATAATTTTATTTTGAAGTTATTGGATTAATTTGAGAAAGAATTTATGTTTCCGCCAAAATAAATATTAAATATTTAGGTTTGTAAATAAAATATCTCTAAACATTACCCACATATAGACCACCATGGAAAATATTTTATTATATTTCGGCATTTTATATAACAAATAACTAAAAACTCGTCTCTCTATTAGAACCCATGGTGAAACACTTTGGATGTTTTTCATTTTTTATAATTTTTTTATAATGATTTTGAAACCTATATTGGTAAATAATAATGAAATCACATCAATTTTTTAATATTAACCTTCAAAAAAACCCTTTTTTATTTAATAAAAACTTGCATCACATACTAATTGTTCCTTACCCCATATATAGTCCTCCCATGGGGATACAGTTTTTATTACATGCTCCTCCAATGCTTTTAGAATAACCATCTCAAGGTACTGTATTTCCATCTCTTCTAGTCCATTCTAGCACCATATATTTATTTATTAATTAGATTCTCAATTAGTTATGTTATCATTACTTTATAAATGTCAATATACTATCAGATTTTTTCATTACATTCTGAGCCCACTTATCCTATATGAATTTTTCATTTACCTAAGATGTAATATTTTTTAAAATATTTATGTGACTTATTTTTTTTAGTACATTAGACTTATTTATAATTAGGCTCATTAACCACACTAGGATATTTTTTAACTAAATTATAGAGATACCCATAAAATTTTATTGAATTAATTATAATGTTAAATCATTTATCCACACTCATTATATCATAACCCTATGTTGATACAATATTTAAATTTAGTATGGGATCCTCTCCATATCCTACCAATTTAAGAATATTATTTATTTTATGCCACTTATTTCAAATTTTTTATTGTGGGATATATTTCTTAAAATACCTTTAACTTTATTGTTAATTTCTTAATAATGAGAAACCCTTTTCTTATCTTTAAACTATTTTAAAATACATTAATACATATGTTATAATGCCAAAATTTCACTAGAAATTTTATATTGAAACCCATCTTATTATGAATACAACATCTATTTACACTCAATTAAATTCACCTAATAATAAATATACATATATTATTTTGAATTACATGTACTTTTAAACAACCATTAGTTTTGGAATTAAATTTTATTAATTATGATCCTATATTAAATGATTTATGTGACACACTTATATATGTTAGTTATATGAATGAAATTGGGTCACTAATAATTATATATCAATAAAATGAATTGGATAATTTCTTAGTCTCATAAGATATATTTTATGGGATTAGTGTGTAAACCAAACCGATGATGAGACTTTTTCCTCCATGATATGATGTCTTATTGGTTAGCCTTGACTAAAGCATATGATGTGATGTTTAATGTTTTTTCCATGTTCCAATATTAAATTTTTATTATCATATTACATCATACCTCATTATTATTGATTATTATTACAACCCCTTCATTGTAAAAATAAAATACCTATTTTACAACATTTAATTTTTTACATTTTATTCATTGTTTACTCCCTTGTTAATATTTATATTGCACCGGTTTCAAATGAATGTCTCTAGGTTATCCAAGCCATTCTTAAAATGCTATTGAATTTTTAAATCATTGTAAGGATGTTTACAAAATGTTTTTGTATGTAGGTATAAATTTTTGGTGTTATGTACATAGCTACCTGAAGGCAATATTCTTCTCAATATTTAACAATATATTAGGTTTATTATTTAGTAATATGTCATGAATAATGAGGAATAAATACTAGGGTTTCTATATTTGGTATCAAAGTAATGTGTAGTTATTTTAGAAATTATTAATCAAAAAATAAGGAGACTGCCTTAGGTATAACATTTAATATAGTAAAAACATACCAATGTTATGGTAAGGTATATTGTAAGTGGTTTCCATGAAAATAAATCCCATTCACAATACTAAAAGTGTATATGGCTCTATCACATATATTATTTGGGGTGATAACCTTGAAAAACTCATATTGATTTAGAATCGATCCGGAAATGCTGCATGAAAATGCCCCATACCACACACATTATAAGGACCCGACCATAAATGCATACATAATCTTGAATTAAATGTATCGTTATCATTTATTATCTTTTCAGGTTTAAGGTTTTAGAGAGTTGGGCCATAACTATTACATATCAAAATATTTCAAAGTAGACACTTCTACAAAATTTCCATTTTTTTACAAAACATGAACTCTTGAAAAAACAGAGTCATGTCTATTTCCATGTTTAAGATAGCACGTTATCTCCTTGATCCCATCCATTACCCTATTCCACATTATTTCCTATGAAAAACATTTCAAAAACTTGGGATGAGCATAAAAAGTTTAGTAAGGGATACACAATGAAGTAAAACTGTTAATTTTTCAAAACAACAAGTAAACCATGAATACTTTAACATAAGTAATACTTTTCACCTTTATGAAGTAATAAATACTCTTCACTGAATAAAAGATCCTTACTTACTCTTTTGTAATATTAATATTACCATAAAACCCATATAAAGAACATATGACATATAAATGTAACTTGGGACATAAACATACATAAAGTGAATAACCATACGGTCGACTTCCACACATATCACTAAATGGAATATCCATATGGCCGAATTCCATACCCAATGCATTGGAAGTTATAACATAACGAACCGTCCTGGTATTGATGACACCACCAGTCAGTTGGTTTATCACTTCACCACCCGTCAAATGTCCATGTACCAATAAAAAACCATAACACATAAAAAAAATATAAAATAAAGAAAACATTTCCACATTTTGATCACAATATATCACTTAAATATATTCACATAAAAAATACATTTATAAAACCATTTTCAATACCAAAAATATGTAAAAGAGTGTATGGTATTTATATTCTTTTAAAAACATTACGACTTGTTGAGTAAGACAAAGATCAAATAATTGTCGTAGCGGTGGAAAAGGTCATTGTCACCGCGTACATTAAAATAAACATTCTTTTTTTTGTTTAGTAAAATGCTTCATAGAAAAATATTCCATTTGAATTAAATGAAACGTAAAAGGTTTTTTTACACCGTATAAAATAAAATCTTGTATTAGAACAAAATATGCCTCAATGAAAGGAGATCGAGACGAAGTCCCTTACCTCGTGTCCGACTAGACTCGATCGTTCTTTAATATCCTGAATAATAAACTAAAGTAAATTTCTACATGCCTAAGAACATTTTTCAAGTTTATTATTCCTTTTATATTATTTATTAACATGTTATAAACATTATGTAATCATTTAAGTTAATAACTTTCATTTTGTCGATATTTGGCACTTGAGACAAAAATGACCACCTTATATTTACATGTTGTTCATATAGTCAATAGTACATTATATCCAGAATGATATTCATGATTTATATATCGTATATATCATATATATCTTGAATATACATTTATTTATAATATTACATTACATTTAGAGGTATGAAATGAAATGCACCGTTCATGGAGACGGTAATCCGTATGTACGCATGAATGCTACTTTCATTTCTATTTGTTATTTTAATGAAAATAAAATATAATGATACATAGGTATATTATAATTCCATTATAATATCATATATAATATCATTAACACTATCCTTTATACATCCCACATAATGCATTAACGGGTCACATCACTTTAAGGGGGCGGTAGTCCGCACTTCCTCAAATGAGATTATTGTATTTACCCACTACGGAAAAAAAGGGTTGATATAATTGGGAAGTATAGAAGAATAATGGAGTCCTAAACATAATATTTATCATATATAAATATAGTTCCATCATAATGGCCACCATGAGAGGCAGTAAGATGTAATTGAAATGTCATCATTTCTTGATGCGTTAGTTTTCCATCCACAGAAACATTATGTTCTTCATCCATTTGATGGAGGTGTGTGTAAGTATAGTTCAATTACTTTTTATTAAAACTTCCTAGTATATTCATGATACTATTTTTGTTACACAAGAAGTAAATAAAAAGAGTTTAGGGGTTGGAGAAGTAAAATAAAAAAACAATTTAAGAGAAACTGTTACCTTTAATTTGGGTAACTCCCTTTGGTTTGAAACAAAGGACTTCTTGAAGTGCCTTCTGCCTAAGGTTGGGATTCTAATAGGAGGAGAGGGATATTGAGAGCTTAATTGTTCAGAGGTTGGACGAGGCATATTGCTTGTGAGGTGTAAGGAATTGGTTAGAAGTGGTCTCCTTTTATATGGGGAAGGAGGGGATCTTTAGGAAAGTGTGAAACTATTATTTTTCTATATACTGATATTCAGTTTCTAATGGTCCAAAAATAATTATATTCTAAGAAAAGATGACTCATGGTCGAAATAAAATCACCCAATCATAATTGGACTTGTTTTGGATAATAATATTATCATTATAATTTTATTTATTTAAATCATTTACTAATTAGGTAAATAACACATCATTATTGTGTCATAAATAATTTAATTTATTAGATGTCTAAAAATTATAAAAAAATACTATAATGTAGGAAATAACTTTATATTTCAAATGAATATTTATAGTTGAAAATATGACTTATATATCACCCTATAAAAATTAATTAACTAAAAGAGTTTGGTTATTGTCAATTTTGTCATTACATTAAATTAATTAATCTAAAGTGTCATTATCATTCATAAGTGGCTCCCTGGAATCCCAAAATCGACCCAAGGATGTAAATGGTCGGAAACTACTCATCCAATAAGGTTAGGACAAGTGTTAATGTAATTTTGAATTATTATAATATTATTTTTACCTTGAATTACCTTATTTACCTTTAACAGTGGTAAATAAAAGTCAAAAGTTACTATTCATTAAAAATTATTTTCATCGTAATGGACCACATTTTACTTCTTGATAACAACCATGTATGTTATATTTTTTAAATTCAATTCATAGAAGTGGTAAAATTTCATTTAAATGAAAAAATCAGTTTTTTAACTACCACTAAGTGGTGTCAATATTCATAAAAAATTTATGTTTTTCAGAAAAATACCAAAAAATCATCCAAAAAATTATTTGATATTCTGAATTCAAAATTTATGTCTATTTTTTCAAATTCAAAAAATATAATTGGAATTAAATAATTTAAAAATTAATTCCTGTTGTTAAAACAAATAGCATGTTTTTAAGAAACAATGACTATCAAAAGATTGATACTTGTTTATGTCCAATTTCAAAGTGAAATTACTTCCAATGACCAAAATTGGATCAAATGGTAAAAATATATTTTAATTTAACTTTAATCCAAAATAAAAAGATAATCTAACCATATAAATAAATTAGATTAAAATGTACTTTTGAATTAAAATACAATATTTTCACTATTCATTTAAAAATGAATATTATTTTAAAAATACCAAGAAATTACAAAAAGTAAATTTTTATGTCCCCATTCTAAAAAAGGATTATATTTGGTCATATAGAATTTATTAAATTGACCAAAAATATATTTATAAAGGGTTCTCCATTAAAAGGCGATAAATCTTCCATTTAATGTAAATTTAGCTTAAAATTAGATTCATTCACA
This sequence comes from Viscum album, assembly GCA_963277665.1. NCBI lineage: Eukaryota > Viridiplantae > Streptophyta > Magnoliopsida > Santalales > Viscaceae > Viscum > Viscum album. The sequence continues at coordinate 70,300,522 of OY728126.1, forward strand.
TTTTAAGCCTCTAACATTTTATTGGATAATGTAATTAAATTTAACAATCTTGTATAATCATATTGTAGTTAGTTTCACTCATTCCATCCAATACAACGGCTTGAAGTTAACTACTATTTAAAATAATAATATTATATTATTAGTGTGCAACGTAAGATTCCAAAGAAACTCATTGTTGTGTATCGGGTACGCTATCGAACATAGCAACCCTTTTAAAGTAAAATTAATATTTAATTCAAAAATATTAATAAGTATAAAAATATCTTATTTTTCATTTACTTTGGATGTTACATCCTTCCCCCTTTTGGAAATTGCGTCATCTCAATTTTTATTCACTTATCAAAATAAGTGGGGGTATTTTTCCTTTATAGAATTTTCAGCTTCCCACGTTTCCTCTTCATCCATATGGTTTTTCCAAAAAAACCATTACCTGGTAAATTACTTTATTCTGCAACACCTACTCTCTATGGTCAAGAATCTAAACATGTTGTTCTTCGTAAGAGATATTATCTTCCAATTGAACTACCATTGGGCTTAAAACATGAGATGGATCTGGCATATACTTTTTCAAAATCGAAACATGAAAAACATTGTGTACCTGTGATAAACCTGGAGGTAAATCCACTCATTACACAACTGATCCCACTTTCTCCAGAATTTCATAAGGTCCAATGAACCTCAGACTCAACTTTCCCTTCTTACCAAAACACATCAAACTTTTCCATGGAGAAACTTTGAGAAAGGCATGATCACCCACCTCAAAAGAAAATATCCTTCCTCTGGTTATCGACATAACTTTTCTGTCTGCTCTATGCCGTTCTCCTGTGCTTCTGAATCAACTGAACTTTCTATGCCATCTCTTCTACTAATTCTGGTCCCATCAGCTTCCTTTCACAAACTTCATCCCAAAAATCTGGAGATCGACAACAATTTCCATATAATGGCTCAAATGGATCCATCTGTATCTTAGAATGAAAAATGTTATTATTATAAAATTCCACCAAAGAACGATGTTAGTCCCAACTTCCCTATTAATCCATTAAGCATGCACGTAACATATCCTACAATGTCTGAATTGCTCGTTTTGATTTCCCATCTGATTGAGGGTGAAAATCTGTACTAAAATTTAATTCAGTACCAAGCGAAATCTGAATGCCTTTCCAAAATTTTGAAGTTAACCTAGGATCATGATCAGATATAATGGAGAGGGGAACTCCATGCAACCTGAATATCTCTTTAACAAAAAACTGATTTTGTTGATCTAGAGACAATGTATCTAGAATAGGAAGGAAATGAGAAGATTTAGTCAATTGATCACTTATAAACCGTATTGCATTATTACCTCGAGGTGTCTTTGGTAATCCCACAAAAAATTCCATGGATATATTTTCCCATTTCCCTTATGGAACCCATAGAGGCTGAATCATTCCTTTTTTTAACTGTCGCTCTGCTTTAACCTATTGGAAAGTCAAACATTTCACAGTAAAATCAGCAATATCTCTTTTCATTCCATCCCCCCAGTAATAATCCCAAAGATATATGTACATCTTAGTACTGCCATGATGAACTGAAAACAGAGAACTATGATCTTCACATAACAACTCATTCATAAATTGTTGATCACAAGTCACACGTAATATCATCCCACAATCTTTATCAATGTTAAATTCATGCAGCTAATCCTCTTGAACCAATTCAATCTTTTTCTGCAACTCACTCTCTTACTTCTTGCACTTTCTTTATTCTATCTGTTAGAAATGATCTAACTGACACCTGAAACAAAACAGAATAATTTCATGGACCAAAAACTTCTATGAGTTAATTCATCAAATCAAAAACCAAAGGATATCATTCCAAACGTAGCATGGTTATTGAAGCACTACTTTTTCGACTCAAAGCATTAGAAACTTTATTTGCTTTTCCCGAATGATAATGGGTCGTTCAATCATAATCCTTGATTAATTCCAACCGTCTCCTCTGTCTCATGATCAATTATTTTTGATTGAATATATACATTAAACTTTTGTGATCAGTATATATTTCACACTTCACTACATACAAATGATACCTCCAAATTATTAAAGAAAAAATAACAGCATCTAATTCGAAATCATGTAGAGGGTAATTTAACTCATGAGGTTTCGATTTACGTGAATCATAAACAATTACCTGATCATTATGCATTAAGACACATCCTAGTCCTTTCAAAGAAGCATCACTATAGATAACAAACTCACCATTTATGGAGGTCAGTGCAAAAACCGGAGCGTTAACCAATATTCTTTTCAATTCCTGAAAACAATCATCACATTCTTTTGTCCAGATGAACTTAAAACCTTTTCGAGATAACATAGTCATTGGACTAGATAACTCTACAATATTTTCAACAAACCTCTCATAATAACCTACTAAACCAAGAAAACTACGAATCCCAATTATATTTGTGGGTATTGGACATTCATCAACAACTTTTGTTTTAGCAGGATCAACAGTTATGCCATTTTTTGAAACAATGTGACCCAGGAAAAAATATTTTGTAACCAAAACTCTCACTTGCTGAATTTCCCAAATAGTTTCTTTTCATATAACATTTTCAAGACAACCCTGAAATGACTTTCATGTTCCTCCTTACTTTTGGAATAAACCAAAATATCATCAACGAACACAACCACAAAATTATCCAATAACTCACGGAAAATTTAATTCATAAGATCCAGGAATATATCAGGGGCATTGGTTAACCCAAAAGGCATAACTACACATTCATAATGGCCATATCTAGTATGAAACGTGATCTTCATACGTATTCTTATATTACTTTCATCTGATGGTACCCCGATATCAAGTCAATCTTCGAGAAATAATGAGCTCCCTGGAGCTAATAAAATTGATCATCGATATTAGGCAATGAATACATATTCATAATAGTGATGTTATTCAATGCTCTATAATAAATGAAAAGTCTCATTGAACCATATTTCTTTTTAACAAAATTGACAGGAGAACCCCATGGTGATGTTCTAGGTCGAATGAAACATTTATCTAATAACTCTTGCAATTACTTCTTTATCTCTTATAGTTCAATTTGAGCCATTCGATAAGGGGGTTTAGAAACAGGCTTAGCATCAGGAACTAATTCAAAGGTAAATTCAACACCATGATTAGGTATAATACTAGAAAACTAATCAAGAAAAACATCAAGGTACTCATTTACCACTAGGAAATCAGAAATATCAAAACATTCTTTATTTTCAACAATATATGCACGGTAACTTTCATTTCGTTCTTTTACTAGTTTCTCAACTTCGTGATATGTTACCAAAATTAGGGGTTCATTCCTGTACTCAAACTGTAAAACTTTCTGAAATGAAACCTCTATAGCTCTATAGTAAATCTTAGCGTGATAAACGGAAAGCCAATACATGCCCAAAATAACATCAAACTCTACTAGAGGTAAAACAATAAGGTTTGAAGGTATATTCTTTGCACACACAAGGACAAGAATGTTCTTATGTTTTCTTTTTGTCTCATCATTTCCTCTAGGTGTTTTTATGATAAGATCCATATACTTATCTTGATATGGAATTCCCAATTTACTAGAAAACATCACAGAAATGAAAGAGTCTGTAGACTCTAAATCAAAAAACACATTGGAATAATCTGAACAAAAAAAAGTGTACCTGATACTACTTCGTTTGATGGCCCAACATCTACTGAAGTAGTTGCAAAGGATTTCACCACCCCTTTCTTCTTGTAGTCTAGCAGCTTTCCCTCAGTTGAGTTCTTATATTGACACTTGTTTCCAGAATGACCCATTTCATTACACTTAAAACATCTTACCCGTAGAGACCCGAAGCTTGACGTACATTGACATTACATTACATTTGCGGAATACTTAGTACATAACAAAAACACACACTAAAGGATCGTAATAGTTTAGTGTCTTTGGAAACTCAGAACGTAATCTTCTAATTGTGGTGAAAGTTCTTCAATATCTCCCATAAAGGTCATCCCTTTTTTTTTACCTAAAACCTTTCTTTATATCCTGGGGAAAAGAAAACATAAAAGGGTGAGCTCAAATGCTCAGTAAGGGTAAACAAAAGAAATATCAATCACATCATATATATAAGAACATAGCTTTTGGAAATCTTAACATGCAAAAAGCTCATAATATCATAACATGGGATAAATCATAGAAGTGAAATGTAATCCCAATAATCATAACTTAAAACATGAAACTTTGTGGCATACACACATAATCATAGAAAATCATTTCTTGTTAGTCAAGACTCATTGCCAAGACTATCTTAGTGGACAAAGTCCCTTTCTGAATCGAGTAACCCTCGTTTCAGTCCTGTTTCACTGAACCGGTATAACCTACCATTTCAGCCATGTCTATCTCATGAGATATAAAATCTTTACCCAATGCATTGGAGGGAGATATAGGTCCCACCCATCTTATAATGAATCCTTTCTTATGTGTGCCACATAATCATAAATCATACATCATTTCATAAACCATGTAATAAAAATGGGATTCTTAAAACAACATGACATCATAAAACCATTCATATAAGATAAAGGAATTCATAAACATAATTCCATCACAACATAGTCAAATCAATGTAAAAATATGGATAGAAACAGAACCCTTTATTATCTTAGATGGAAAATAATTTTGATAAAACACTTGAAATGAATTCTTGAGGAAAATATCCTTTCTTCTTCAAAATCAATTCCTTTTCACAAAACATCATGCAATTTTAAAAGAAAGAGATTTTATTAAAAATAGTCATGAAATCTTTTGGAGGAAGCTTCATGAAAATAAGGCTTTATAAAACAGTAAAAATCCGTTCGTGCCGTATAAGTTAAAAAAAACATTCTTCGTACTTTTGTCGGAAAAGTCAAAAAGTACCTCGTACAAAAAACATCAAAAGATTCCTTTCATTTCTTTTACTAAAAACTCACCGAAGGGTAAAAATGGATTTAAACAATTGTAGGTGTATGGAAATAATATTAAATATTGAGTAAACATGGATGTGGATGATAAAATACACCCCAGTAAATACCAAAGTATAAACAATCTCGGATAAAAATGAGATTGTGATATTTCCCCTTACCTTTGGTCCGACTTGCTTTGTAAGTGTCCAAACCTCCTGTATAATGATTTAAATCATGTTATTGACTTATTACAGAATCATATTTATTGTTATGATATCATATATGGTTCACTTATGACATTATATTACCCGTTCTTTTGTAAATTCCATGTTAAAGAAGCGTTTTGGGTAAAATCGTTTCATTTATCGTAGGTGTTTTGACTTGTTGTTCTTGACATCATTATTACTTATATCATGATTTACTCACTTCCAGAATATAAAATATGATTTATATATCATATATATTCAGTATATATATATATATAACAGGTAGATAAATAAAATGAAAAACACCGTTCATGGAGACGGTAGTCCGTACGTACGCATGAACGCTGTTTTCCTTTCCTTATTGTCTTGAAATGGAAGTAAGTAGATGACATACATATGTATATATATACATAAATCCAGTAGCTTTATAATGTCATATATTTCATTATTATTTCTTATATATACATTATAATCATTCTTAAATGGTTAACATGGAGAATGAATCTCATCGCGTCGTGGAGACGGTATTCCGTACGTACGCACGAGCGATGATATCATTTCTATAAATATTGAATTGAATTGGAGTGGATTATACAATATATCAGAATCAATATGATGTTGTAATAACTATGTATAGTTATTCTTTACACCATTATACCCATCCATGTAAGGTGGTGGTGGAAAATAGATTACACCACGGCGTGGAGACGGTATTCCGTACGTACGCACGCACGGTGATTTCTTTTTCCGTAGGATGGATAGATAGTGAAATAGGGTTGTTTCATACTTATAATAACATATCAGTATATGAGTGATACTGATGTTAGTACTTCATAATGAAACAACCTAAGAAGAAGTGGAAGAAGAAATAAAGATAAAAGAATTGGTAACGGTAATTACCTCTTCTTTGAAGCGCCTCTTTGAGACCTCCTCTTAGGGCACTAGAATTGGTCTTTGAGGAAGACCAGAACCTCTAGGATGTTGCTAGGGAAGTGGAGAAGAGATTTTGGCAGGGGTTGGCCGAGCTTGGGTGCTCATATTGGTGTGAGGAGGAGAGGGAGGAGGTGTCCTTTTATAAGGGAGGAGAGGGGCACCTTAGGAATATCTCAAAATATTATTTTATATTAAAGTAAAAATCGGTTTATAATGGTTCCAAAGGGTCTTATTTAGAAGCTAAAGTGGGGATGGGTCGAAATCCTATCAAACAATAGAATTTAGACAAGTTTAGGATATTATTTTAACCTTATCAATTAGATTTAACTCTATGTTAAATAATTTAACTTTTACCGTGTCTTTTTTTTTCTTTCACTATATGGTTAATAAACTTACTATAACATGCCAAACGAACCCCAAATTTTATATTATTAATACATATATCCTTATTTAAGTCATTTGGCCGAACCTTAGATTTTTAGGAATAAAATAACAATTAATAATATAATATTTGATTTAAAAACTATTTTGTGTCAATTTTGACACTATTTGATATATGATTTTTGTGAAAGTCATAACAGAATTATATGTTCGAACCAAGCTGATTAAATCAACACTAATATATCATAGTAACCTAGAAAATTAGTGGAATTCTTAAAAAGTCTTAAATTACATTTATTTTGGTATTTATATTATCAATTATGTCAATATTTCATTAATAAGATAATTACTGCATCATTTTTGTGTCATAAATAAATTATATTATTTTATGTCTAAAAATTACAAATAAAATACCATCATGTAGGAAATCTTTTTAGCTTTCTAATTAATATTTATAGTCGAATTTATCTTATGTATAAACCCATATTAAAAATGATTTACTTATTAAACTTTGATTTTAACTATTTTAACCCTTCTTTAAATAAATTAATAATAAATGTCCTAATCTAATCCAAGTGGGCCTAAATGGTCATATTTTATTCCTAAGTTTGTTTTTGGTCGAATTACACTTGTCCAATAGAATTAGGACATGTGTTAGGGTAATATTAATATCATATTTACCCTTAGTTACCTTATTTACTATTAACTGTGGTAAAAAAAGTAAAAAGTTACTATTCACCAAAAAATTATTTTCATCTCATTGAACCACATTTTAGTCCTTGATATTAACTGTGTCTCTCGGATTTTCGAAATTCCATTCACAGAGGCGGTAAAATTAAGTTTTATGCAAAATTCAGTTTTTAACCTACCACTTAGTAGTTTCACTATTCATCAAAAATTGATGTTTTTCAGAACAATGCCAAAATTTCATCCCAAGCTATATTTCATATTCCAAATTCAAAAATGAAGTCTATTTTACCAAATTCATAACATAAAAGTTGCATTAATTAATTTTATAATTAAATCCCGCTGTTAAAACAAATAGCGTGTTTTTAAGAAACAATATCTATCAAAAGATTGACACTTGTTTATGTCTAGTTTAAATGTGAAATTACATCCAATGACCAACATTGTATTAAATTGTAAAAATATATTCTAAATATACTTTAAAACCACTCAAATTAATGATTTATCACTATTAATTATTTTGATTAAAAAAGTTGTTTTTAATTATAATTTAGTAATTTTCACTATTCATCAGAATATGAAAGTTATCTGAAAAGTACCAAAATTTCACCTTAGGCTAAATTCGATACTCCGAATCCAAAAATAAAGTTCATTTTGAAAAATAAGATTTACTGGATTTCAAAAAGTGGTTATTACTATTCATAACGGCTAGTTTTAATAATATTTTTATAGCATATCGTTGTTTAGTGAAACTCGGTATTGCGTACTACACACGCTATCGAGAAAGGTCGCGATTGCGTGTAATGCAAGGCAAGTCAAGGATGTGTGTTGTGCAAGCTCCTTTTGGTGTAGCGTACAACACAAGACATTAATAAAATTAAAAATAATAAATTTTTTTATAAAATCTTGGGCTGTTACATTCTACCCCCCTTAAAACGAATTTCGCCCTCGAAATTCGTCGGTGTTATAAATGGTTTACTATTTGAAAGTTTCTTTAATAGAAACCCACATCGTAAAAGGGAATACAAAAACTTGGCTAACTAAAGTATGAAATGTAACGATTACCCAAATAAACTAATCACTGGGTTTCCACATAGGTTAAAATATGGATATGGAAGAGAAATATAACCATCATGTTCTGATGGAGAGTGGTAGAGAACATGGCTATGGAAAAGCCAGTAATCACAAATCCATAAATTTGTGACGATCTAAGGTACCATCAGGTATAAGATCACTAGGAAAACATTTTTGGTTTTCAAGATCATTTCCCTAAAGTTGAAAATTTGAATTAGAATAAATACTTACTTTATTTTGATACAATATCACTGTTGTTCGTGCCTTGAACAATTTCCACTTCATCTCTTAAATAAATGAAGTTGAATTTGTTATTCGTGAAGTGTTAGCAGATCATGTGATAGAATGACGGGTCATTCCATCTGTCTCAAACAAAAGGTAAGCAAAAGTTATTAAATATACATAAGTCATTCTATAGTGAGATTAATCATATATAGTTCCTAAAATGGACTTATACTTCATATATCATACTGCTTAATATAATAAAACTAGTTTCTACTAAACAGGGACTTCCTGTAGGTCAGTGGTAGGCGATAAAGGCCAGTCGCACTTCGGTTGTGGGTTCGATTCCTACAGCCTTGTCCGAAGCGATGGGTTGTCGCCCGTCCTGCAGGTTGTCCTTTTTCTAAAACTACGTTACTATAACATCCCATCAATAATATCGATAATCTTCTATCCTTAAACAATACTAACTTATGTCCAACATAATCCAGTCTAATCTTTAGGCTTATACATAATACTGCAGTCCACTCTCATAATATAGTGACAACGATCACCAGAGATTTAATACTGTCGTTGATCCCCACATATCATAAGATATGTCTTGTTGGTCACATTCCAAACATTCAAAGTCCTTAATCGTGTATTCTCTTGAATACCTTAGTGAAAACATGAGTGCAGTTAAAAGTTAATACTTTCCATATACCAAAATCCTCAAAATTCTATATACTCAAACCATGATATCACTTAGTCCTTATATCAATCATGAGCTCATGAATACTATCAAACATTTAATTTTCTCCTTATCCCTTCATTATGCGCATATCATCTACATTCCAAAAATATCTGAATAACCTTTCATGGATACTGGTAACATTAATCATATACTTTCAAAACACAAGGAAAGACAACAGTGTAACAATCCATAGATGTCTCTTTATTCCAAAATTACACATGATAAACATGTAATCATGCCACTACATTCTCAAACCATTGACCGAGCTTCAAAAATTCTTTCATCTCACATATCATTTGCAGTCTCTTCATCATCATCCACATAAATACTACCCATATGACCATACTGATTCTCTTCATGAGTCTTTCCCTTAGGGCATTTGTTTTCATAATGCCCATACATTCCACATTTAAAACACTTAACCATTTTTGATGTCGTAGCAATACCATTATCCTCATCCATGGTGTTAACCGACCCTTTTCCTTTGCACTTACTTGCTTTGTGTCCTTCTTTTCCACACCCAAAGCATCTTCCAGTTCCCTTGAAACATTCTCCTTGATGCCTCTTCCCACATGATTTACATAGGGGAAATTGAACTTTCTTTCCTCTATGATCATCATGGAACTCCGTCTTTCTCTTATTAGTCGAGTCAGGAAACTTACCAAATTTTACTTTATTGATCATGTTGTGAGATTGCTGATTCGGCATAATAATGATGTTTGGACATCCAAATCCCATTTCATTTGGTTGCTCATGAAGAATATCATTCCATTGTCCATCATATCCTCCATTATTGTGAATCATCTTGATTCCAGCCATTTTCTAAAACCCAAACAGAATAGTGTTAGATGCAAAAATCGTAATAAAGGGGGAGTAACTTAAATATCTATCATATTTGGTTTAATCTAATATCGTTACCATAGTTCTAGAACTATATCCTATACGTATACTTATCCTTAGGGGCATCCCTAGACATACCTTAGAAATATCTCTAGGGATCTTACTAACGTTTTCGCATCCTAGTTTCCAAAGGTTGACTAAACCTTTCCTCTGATACCAACTGTAGAGACCCGAAGCTTGACGTACATTGACATTACATTACATTTGCAGAATACTTAGTACATAACAAAAAAACACACTAAAGGATCGTAATAGTTTAGTGTCTTTGGAAACTCGGAACGTAATCTTCTAATCGTGGTAAAAGTTCTTCAATATCTCCCATAAAGGTCATCCCTTTTTTTTTACCTAAAACCTTTCTTTATATCCTGGGGAAAAGAAAACATAAAAGGGTGAGCTCAAATGCTCAGTAAGGGTAAACAAAAGAAATATCAATCACATCATATATATAAGAACATAGCTTTTGGAAATCTTAACCTGCAAAAAGCTCATAATATCATAACATGGGATAAATCATAGAAGTGAAATGTAATCCCAATAATCATAACTTAAAACATGAAACTTTGTGGCATACACACATAATCATAGAAAATCATTTCTTGTTAGTCAAGACTCATTGCCAAGACTATCTTAGTGGACAAAGTCCCTTTCTGAATCGAGTAACCCTCGTTTCAGTCCTGTTTCACTGAACCGGTATAACCTACCATTTCAGCCATGTCTATCTCATGAGATATAAAATCTTTACCCAATGCATTGGAGGGAGATATAGGTCCCACCCATCTTATAATGAATCCTTTCTTATGTGTGCCACATAATCATAAATCATACATCATTTCATAACCCATGTAATAAAAATGGGATTCTTAAAACAACATGACATCATAAAACCATTCATATAAGATAAAGGAATTCATAAACATAATTCCATCACAACATAGTCAAATCAATGTAAAAATATGGATAGAAACAGAACCCTTTATTATCTTAGATGGAAAATAATTTTGATAAAACACTTGAAATGAATTCTTGAGGAAAATATCATTTCTTCTTCAAAATCAATTCCTTTTCACAAAACATCATGCAATTTTAAAAGAAAGAGATTTTATTAAAAATAGTCATGAAATCTTTTGGAGGAAGCTTCATGAAAATAAGTCTTTATAAAACAGTAAAAATCCGTTCGTGCCGTATAAGTTAATAAAAACATTCTTCGTACTTTTGTCGGAAAAGTCAAAAAGTACCTCGTACAAAAAACATCAAAAGATTCCTTTCATTTCTTTTACTAAAAACTCACCGAAGGGTAAAAATGGATTTAAACAATTGTAGGTGTATGGAAATAATATTAAATATTGAGTAAACATGGATGTGGATGATAAAATACACCCCAGTAAATACCAAAGTATAAATAATCTCGGATAAAAATGAGATTGTGATATTTCCCCTTACCTTTGGTCCGACTTACTTTGTAAGTGTCCGAACCTCCTGTATAATGATTTAAATCATGTTATTGACTTATTAAAGAATCATATTTATTGTTATGATATCATATATGGTTCACTTATGACATTATATGACCCGTTCTTTTGTAAATTCCATGTTAAAGAAGCGTTTTGGGTAAAATCGTTTCATTTATCGTAGGTGTTTTGACTTGTTGTTCTTGACATCATTATTACTTATATCATGATTTACTCACTTCCAGAATATAAAATATGATTTATATATCATATATATTCAGTATATATATATATAACAGGTAGATAAATAAAATGAAAAACACCGTTCATGGAGACGGTAGTCCGTACGTACGCATGAACGCTGTTTTCCTTTCCTTATTGTCTTGAAATGGAAGTAAGTAGATGACATACATATGTATATATATACATAAATCCAGTAGCTTTATAATGTCATATATTTCATTATTATTTCTTATATATACATTATAATCATTCTTAAATGGTTAACATGGAGAATGAATCTCATCGCGTCGTGGAGACGGTATTCCGTACGTACGCACGAGCGATGATATCATTTCTATAAATATTGAATTGAATTGGAGTGGATTATACAATATATCAGAATCAATATGATGTTGTAATAACTATGTATAGTTATTCTTTACACCATTATACCCATCCATGTAAGGTGGTGGTGGAAAATAGATTACACCACGGCGTGGAGACGGTATTCCGTACGTACGCACGCACGGTGATTTCTTTTTCCGTAGGATGGATAGATAGTGAAATAGGGTTGTTTCATACTTATAATAACATATCAGTATATGAGTGATACTGATGTTATTACTTCATAATGAAACAACCTAAGAAGAAGTGGAAGAAGAAATAAAGATAAAAGAATTGGTAACGGTAATTACCTCTTCTTTGAAGCGCCTCTTTGAGACCTCCTCTTAGGGCACTAGAATTGGTCTTTGAGGAAGACCAGAACCTCTAGGATGTTGCTAGGAAAGTGGAGAAGAGATTTTTGCAGGGGTTGGCCGAGCTTGAGTGCTCATATTGGTGTGAGGAGGAGAGGGAGGAGGTGTCCTTTTATAAGGGAGGAGAGGGGCACCTTAGGAATATCTCAAAATATTATTTTATATTAAAGTAAAAATCGGTTTATAATGGTTCCAAAGGGTCTTATTTCGAAGCTAAAGTGGGGATGGGTCGAAATCCTATCAACCAATAGAATTTAGACAAGTTTAGGATATTATTTTAACCTTATCAATTAGATTTAACTCTATGTTAAATAATTTAACTTTTACCGTGTCTTTTTGTTTTCTTTCACTATATGGTTAATAAACTTACAATAACATGCCAAACGAACCCCAAATTGTATATTATTAATACATATATCCTTATTTAAGTCATTTGGCCGAACCTTAGATTTTTAGTAATAAAATAACAATTAATAATATAATATTTGATTTAAAAACTATTTTTTGTCAATTTTGACACTATTTGATATATGATTTTTGTGAAAGTCATAACAGAATTATATGTTCGAGCCAAGCTGATTAAATCAACACTAATATATCATAGTAACCTAGAAAATTAGTGGAATTCATAAAAAGTCTTAAATTACATTTATTTTGGTATTTATATTATCAATTATGTCAATATTTCATTAATAAGATAATTACTGCATCATTTTTGTGTCATAAATAAATTATATTATTTGATGTCTAAAAATTACAAATAAAATACCATCATGTAGGAAATCTTTTTAGCTTTATAATTAATATTTATAGTCGAATTTATCTTATGTATAACCCCATATTAAAAATGATTTACTTATTAAACTTTGATTTTAACTATTTTAACCCTTCTTTAAATAAATTAATAATAAATGTCCTAATCTAATCCAAGTGGGCCTAAATGGTCATATTTTATTCCTAAGTTTGTTTTTGGTCGAATTACACTTGTCCAATATAATTAGGACATGTGTTAGGGTAATATTAATATCATATTTACCCTTAGTTACCTTATTTACTATTAACCGTGGTAAAAAAAGTAAAAAGTTACTATTCACCAAAAAATTATTTTCATCTCATTGAGCCACATTTTAGTCCTTGATATTAACCGTGTCTCTCGGATTTTCGAAATTCCATTCACAGAAGCGGTAAAATTAAGTTTTATGCAAAATTCAGTTTTTAACCTACCACTTAGTAGTTTCACTATTCATCAAAAATTGATGTTTTTCAGAACAATGCCAAAATTTCATCCCAAGCTATATTTCATATTCCAAATTCAAAAATGAAGTCTATTTTACCAAATTCATAACATAAAAGTTGCATTAATTAATTTTATAATTAAATCCCGCTGTTAAAACAAAGCGTGTTTTTAAGAAACAATATCTATCAAAAGATTGACACTTGTTTATGTCTAGTTTAAATGTGAAATTACATCCAATGACCAACATTGTATTAAATTGTAAAAATATATTCTAAATATACTTTAAAACCATTCAAATTAATGATTTATCACTATTAATTATTTCGATTAAAAAGTTGTTTTTAATTATAATTTAGTAATTTTCACTATTCATCAGAATATGAAAGTTATCTGAAAAGTACCAAAATTTCACCTTAGGCTAAATTCGATACTCCGAATCCAAAAATAAAGTTCATTTTGAAAAATAAGATTTACTGGATTTCAAAAAGTGGTTATTACTATTCATAACGGCTAGTTTTAATAATATTTTTATAGCATATCGTTGTTTAGTGAAACTCGGTATTGCGTACTACACACGCTATCGAGGAAGGTCGCGATTGCGTGTAATGCAAGGCAAGTCAAGGATGTGTGTTGTGCAAGCTCCTTTTGGTGTAGCGTACAACACAAGACATTAATAAAATTAAAAAGAATATATTTTTTTATAAAATCTTGGGCTGTTACATTACCGATGGCTTTTCATTCCCTGGTTGATCATCTTCCTTACAGTTATGAGCAATATGACTAGACTTAACACACTAAATGAACATTCCAGACTTCGATAAACATTCTATAGGATGATTTTTACCACACTTCTCACATGTTAGATATTGAGTTTTATTACCTCTAGGCTACTTTGAGGAATTCATTCCCTTTTCATACCAACTGTTCATCTTATTCTATTATTTTTCAAAGAACACTTGATCATCAGCAAACTCCATTTCTACCTTCTCTGCACATCGAACAAGATTTTCATAACTTTTGAACGCATGAGAGGCTAATGCTCTTCGATATCGTGGATTCAGTCCTGAGCATAATCGATTTATCTTACTATCAATATCTTGGATGAAATTTGTTCCATACCTTGCCAATCGAGTTATATTTTCTTCATAAGCAGCCACTAAGTCATCCTCCTGCCTCAATTACAAGAATTGTTTTTCAATCCTAAAATGAACCACCATAGGAAAATATTTCTCAATAAACAAACATTTGAATTCATCCCCATTGACACCATCAATCTCTTCACTATCCCTAATATTTTTCACCATCGACCACCACTGATCAGCTTCACCTTCAAAACGGTAAACATCAAGACAAACCTTTTGATGTTCTGAACAACCCATGATATAAAAATATTCTTTAGTGTTTTAATCCACCCTTCAGCTAGAACTGGGTAATATGATCCTATGAATGATGGGGTATGTTGCCTCATGAATGCTCCACTACTGACATGTTCCTCTGCGGTTGATCTGGCTAATCTCGTGCATGAATACCACCACCATTTATTGCCCGAGTCAACTGTGCCATCACTACAAAAAAAATTTCAGCTCTGATTCCGACCATCACAGGTTGCTGATTTGGAAGGTTATCTTCCTCCTGATGTCATCTAAACATGGTCGCCATGTTTCCTTAGCGGAAACCCATTCTGAACATAGAAATTTCTTAGGGGAAGAAACATGGTAATATGGAAATGCTATATGATTTCAATATTAACATAAATTAATTTATAGATATTTCTTTTACAATACTGTAACACCTAAAGTTATCTAAAATGAACTTTTATACTAACTCTGATGAATCAGAATTAAAACCATACATAATAATGAATTAAATGTATAGTTCAGATTGAGGATATTTTCAGGATTAGAGTTCTAGAGAGTTAGTCCATAACTATTACATTTCAAAAAATTTCAATGTAGACACTTCTACACATTTTCCATTTTTTTACAAAACATGAACTCTTGAAAAAAAAGAGTCTTGTCTCATTCCATGTTTAAGATAGCATGACTTCTCCTTCATCCCATCCTTTAACCAATTCCACATTATTTCCTGTGAAAAACATTTCAAAAACATGGGATTAGCATAAAAATCTTATAAAGGGATACATAAAAAAGTAAAACTGTTAATTTTTCAAAACAACAAGTAAACCATGAATACTTTATCATAAGTAATACTTTTCACCTTTATGAAGTAGTAAATACTCTTCACTGAATAAAAGATCATCACTTACCCTTTTGTAACCAAAATATTACCATAACCCCCATAAAATTAACACATAACATATATAGGTAACTTGGGACATAAACAAACATAAATGGAATAACCATACAGTCGACTTCCACACATATCACTAAATGGAATAGCCATACAGCTGACTTCCATACCCAATGCATTGGAGGTTATAATGTAACCACTCGTCTAAGTATTCACGACCCCACCCGTCATTTAGTTTATCACGTAACAACCCGTCAATTGTCCAAGTACCAATATATAACCATAACACATACAACAAATATAAAGAAAAGAAAACATTTCCAAATTTTGATCAAAATATATCTGTTAAATATATTGACATAGAAAATCCATTTTCAAAACAATTTTTTAATAACAAAAATACATAAAATATTATATGGTATTTATTTTATTTTAAAAACATTACGGCTTGTTGAGTAATCCAATGAACAAATAATAGTCGCGACAGCAGAAAAGGTCATTGTCACTGCCTACATTAATATAAACATTATTTTTTGGTTTTTAGTAAAACGATTCGTATAAAAATATTCCCATTGAATGAAATTAAAATTCAAAGGATTTTATATAGCGTATAAAAGAATGAATTTTATGAGAAAAAAATATGCGTCAATGAATGGTGATTGAGATGAAGTCCCTTACCTCGTGTCCAACTTGACTCGATCGTTCTTTAATATCCCGAATAATAAACTAAAGATAATTTCTAATTTATTAAGAACCTTTTCCATGTTTATTATTCCATTTATATCACTTATTACCATGTTATAAACATTATGTAATCATTTAAGTTAATAGCTTTCGTTTTGTCGATATTTTGCACTTGAGTCAAAAATAACCACCTTATATTTACAAGTTTCCTATTTGGTCAATATTCCATTATATCCAGAATGATATTCATTATTTATATACCATATATATAATATATATACATTATATAAATTTATTTATAATATTATATAACATTTAGTGGTAATAAATGAAATGCATTGTTCATGGAGACGGTAAGTCGTAGGTACGCATGAACGCTACTTTCATTTCTATTTCTTATTTTAATGGAAATAAAATATATTGATACATAGGTATATTATAATTTTTCTATAATATAATATATAATATCATTAACAACATCCTTTATAAATCCCACATAAGGCATTAATGAGTCACATCACTTTAAGGGGGCGGTAGTCCACACTTCCTCAAATGAGATTATCGTATTTACCCACTATGGAAACCATAAAGGCTTGATATAATTTGGATGTACAGAAGCATAATGAAATCATAAACATAATATATATCATATATAAATATATTGTCATCATAATGGACACCATGAGAGGCAGTAATATATAATTGAACAATAATCGTTTCGTGAGGCGTTAGTTTTCCATCCACAAAACATTATGTTCTTAATCCATTAGATGGAGGTGTGTGTAAGTGTAGATCAAATTATTTTTATAACAACATACTAGTATATTTATGATATTCTTTTGTTAGAAACTAATGAAAAAAAGAGTTTAGGGGTTGTAGAAGTAAAATAAAAGAAAACAATTTAAGAGAAACTGTTACCATTATTTTCTGTAACTCTCGTTGGTTTGAAACAAAGGACTTCTTGAAGTGCCTTCTACCTATGGTAAGGCTTCTAAGAGGAGGATAGAGATATTTATAGATTAATTTTGAAGATTTTTCAAGATCCAAATGTCATGAGAGGTGTGAGAAATTGGTTATAAGTGGTCTCCTTTTATAAGGGGAGGAGTGGCTCTTCAGGAAAGTGTGAAACTATTATTTTATTATATAATGATATTCGATTTCTAATGGTACAAAAATAATTATATTCTAATATAAGATGACTAATAGTCGAAATAAAATCATCCAATCAGAATTGGACATGTTTTGCATAATATATTAATCATTATAATCTTATTTATTTAAATCATTTATTAATGAGGTAAATAATGCATCATTATTGTGTCATAAATAATTTAATTTATTCAATGTCTAAAAATTATAAAAAAATACTATCATGTATAAAATCTTTTTATCTTTCCAATTAACACATATAGTCGAAAATATGACTTATATATCACCATATAAAAATTAAATTACTAAAAGAGTTTTGTTATTGTCAATTTTGTCTTTACAATAAATTGATTAATCTAAAGTATCATTATCTTTCATAAGTGGCTCCACGGGGTCCCAAAATCTACCCAAGGATGACCATGGTCGGCCAACACTCATCTAATAAGGTTAAGACAATTGTTAAGGTAATTTTGAATTATTATAATATTCTTTTTACCTTGAATTACCTTATTTACCTTTAACCGCGGTAAATAAAAGTCAAAGGTCACTATTCACTAGAAATTATTTTTATCTTAATGAACCACATTTTAAATCATTATAACAACCATTTATGTCGGATTTTTTAAATTCAATTCATATAAGTGGTAACATTTCATTTAAATGAAAAAGTCAGTTTTTTAACTGACACTAAGTGGTGTCAGTATTCATCAAAAATTGATGTTTTTCAGAAAAATACACAAAATTCAGCCTAAGAAATATTTGATATTCCGAATTCAAAATTGATATCTATTTTTTCAAATTCAAAACATAGAAGTGGCATTAAATAATTTTAAAATTAATTCCCATTGTTAAAACAAATAGCATGTTTTTAAGAAACAATTACTATCAAAATATTGATACTTGTTTATGTCCAATTTCAAAGCGAAATTACTTCCAATGAAAAAAATTGGATCAAATGGTAAGAATATATTTTAATTTAAATTTAAAACCAATAAAAAAGATAATCAACCAATTTAAATAAATTATATTAAAATGCACTTTTGATTTAAAATACAAAATTTTCACTATTCATTAAAAAATTAATTTTAACAGAAAAATACCAAAATTTTACACAAAGTTAATTTTTATGTCCCCATTATAAAGAAAGATTTTATTTGGTCATATATAATTTATTAATGTGACCAAAACTATATTTAAAATGGTCTCACCATTAAAAGGTGATAAATCATCCTTTTAATTTAAATTATGCTTAAAATTAGATTCATTCACATTTTAAGCCTCTAACTTTTTGTAATGTATAATCATATTGTAGTTAGTTTCATTCATTATCTCCAATACAATGGCTAGGAGTTAACTACCATTTAAAATAATAATATTATATTATTAGTGTGCAACATAAGATTCAAATAAACTCGTTGTTGCATATCAGGTACGCTATCTAACATAGCAACCCTTTTAAAGTAAAATTAATATTTAATTTAAAAATATTAATAAGTATAAAAATATCTTATTTTTCATTTACATGGGATGTTAAACACAGAGCATGACACTACATATATACACTGATTAATAATTTAAAAATAACATTATGAACCATTAATGATGGGAAAATGGTGATAAGTTTCTCTGTTAGGATATAGATCACGGATTCCATAGAATAATTCTTATTAATTCATATATTTAGTGAATTCATGTTGTTTTTAATTTATATCATTAATTTTATTAGATTCGTATTTGTGTGTTTAATATAGTACAAATACTCATCCGTAATTTTGACTTATTCTAGTCAAATAATGGATATATGAAAACTGATTCAATGACTAATATGATGTTTAATGTGTTGAATTGTAATTTTATTTACCAAAAATGATGGTATATAATGTTATACATCATTTAAATAGTCCAATGATGCTATACAAAAAATTAGAAATTGTCACATAGTCGAATGTCTTAAGATTGTTAGATGAGGAGGATGATGAATCTTGTAAGTTCATATGATAATTTTGATAATTTAATTAATATTTGATTTATTTCATTTAATAATTGTTTAAATTAAACCCATGGGAAATTTCCAAATAGGAGTTTATGTTTTTTATTTGTTGAAACAATAGGGCATAAATTTGATATATAATATAAAAAAGATTATTATGTAATAGAATAAATTATATCATATTGAACAATATGTTTTTCGATGTATTCTATTAGTACAATATGAGAATTATACAATTTAATTTTCCATGTAAATGGTTCAATCATATAATAATAACATGCCAATTCTATCGAAATCATTAATGTAAAATTACTGCAGTTTTTTGTATTGGTATTTTATAATTATGTTTTTAAATTATATATGAATTAAATTATTTATATACGTATCATGAATCATATATGTATTATACCAAAATAATTTAATTATTAGAAACATATGTTGAATGGTAATGATACACAATAAAAGTTATTTTGTGATATGCTGATATTTCAAAAAAAAGTTGTTGAAGGGATTAGTAACCATTAATAAGGGTTTGATGTTGACATAAGACAAAGGTGTATTTGTATGATATTTCTATGAAGAATATTATTTTTAAAAATCATTTATACCACATGAGGATATTTATGTCATTGAAGATACCGATGAATAACATTATTTTGGGAAATAAAATATAGGATCAAAACCATTTTTTATATTCTGATGATTAATAATATTTTTATATTTTTTTAATTTGGTTGAGGTAGATATAAAAATTATGATAATTATAATAGATGAAATTTGAGAATAATAATATTATTATCGTTTAGGTGAAGATGATGATTATAATAAAACATTTTAAGTTAAAAAATTCTGTAATATTGAGGTTATTGGGGTTATATGGTATGTAGGGGTGTTCAATTAAAGGATGGTCTGTATTAAACCATTTGGAATTTTATTTTAATTTTTTAAATTAAAACATTAAGGTATATTAATTTTGTGTATTATCGTAATTAATGAACACCATATTGGATTTATTAAACTATTGAGGAGTACATTGTTATTAATTAGTGGAATATGAGATCCATATGAAGCTTATTATAATGCTTTAGAAATAAAAAAAATACATCTTGAGTGCCCATCATTTGTAGAAAAAGATATAATTATATTGGAAAATTCATTAAATGGTGAAATTATTCTTTTTCAGAATGTGTATTTACTTATATTAATAGTCTAGATTATAATATAATCCCTTAACTCTAAGAATAGAATTTTGGGAAACAATATAGTCATATTATGAATATATCTGATGAATTAATGGGTTTTTCTCCCATCACATATTTATGGTGTTGTGATAGTTGAAATTTTCCTAACAGTATTGTCGAACAGTATATATTAGTTCCTATGTATTATTTTTTATCCTTGTTTAAATAATCACTCCCTACAACTGTTCTCCTACTTTTAAACATAGTCATGGGATGACATTCAATTGTCCATTTCTCTCTTTCAATGTGGATGTTTTTTAAAATATTTTTCATGTGAGTGTTAAATAGATATACTATCATGTATCAAAAAATTTAATATACATATCAATTTCATATTATAACTATTAAATTTATTAATTGGTAAATAATATAATTCCCTTTATTATTAAAATATTAAATAATGATTGATTTCATATGTTATATGTAACATCGAACACAAACAAACAAGGATTGTCTAAAAATTATAGTTTTATCCTGCCAATTAAATTTGGGTAAATTAGTTCAATTAATGAAATATTGATATATATATATATATATATACTTTTAATACTCAAAATAATTATATTTATAAATTCAAATTAAATAATAACACAATTTTTAGTAATTTAATTTTATTTTTCAATAATATGTTTTCTTCAATATTTGATTTTAATTTATTTGAAAAAATATTATTAATAAAATATTAATAAATAAATAAATTATTTTTTTAAAATTAAAATCAATTTTTTTAGCATCATATCTAATTAATAATAGGGTTATAATTATAAATCTTTCGTAAATTGTTTATTTTTAAAATGAATATTAAAATTAATAAATTTTTTAAAAACTAATAATGTTTTTGCAAAATTATGTAACATAAAAGTACCAATATTATTTTAATTATATTTAAAAGTAAAATATGTATTGTAAAGTTATATTTTTTACATTAAAATTTTTTTAAAACTTTACTCTACTATATTATATATATATTTTTAATGCTTGGAAAAAAATTTAGAAAACTTTTTTAAAATGCATAATTTTATGCATTTTTTATTAATTAAAAATTTCTCATCATGGGTGAACATTTAAATAAAATTTATTGTTTATATATCAATCATATTAAATTGAAACTAAAATAACTAATATTAATATTTATAGAGTTAAATTTAAATCATCAATAACATTAGTTAATTGATTTTTTTAAATAATTTTTTTTTCATCGTTATGTTTTTTATTTTAAATTAAATTATCAAAAATATATGAATTTAGTTTCATAAAATGGATTCTATATTTGGGATCATTAATTTTGTGATTACATAATAACTTGAACGTAATTTTTATTCAATATCTGTAGTTACCATAAAGAATATTTAATGCCACTATTAATAAATTGTCTTACTTAGGGTAAAATATATTAATAACGAATGCAAGAAAAGTAACCAGAATAGAGTAAATAATTATATTTTTTTTAAATAATATAGGTATTATATTTTTTTTAAATTTATAAATGGTTTAATAATGGTTTTAATAAAAATTATATTTTTGACTTCTCAAAACATAAATTTTATTTAGGGTAATATATATATTTATTTGTGAAACACATTTATATTATTTCAATAGTTTTTTAAATAAAAATTATTTTCATTAAATATTATTATGATTTTTTTATAATAAATATAAATGATAATTAAATTTTCTAATATGAATGTGTAATAAGTGTCAGAAAGCAGTTATAGTCAAATAACAAATCATTTTTCAATAAATGAAAATTTTTATTTCATTGTGTAATATCTCATATGTAAGGAATTATTATGATAAAATAAAATTCTTTTCAACACATTTATAGTATCCAATGTTTAATTTCTCATAATTGACTTAGACAACTGATTTGTTGTCTAAAAATTAAAATGGCTAAAAATAAATTGTATTTATTATGAAAAAATAATGAACGAATAGTGATGTAATAAATTCTATAAACTCTATCAGCATCCAATATTTATTTTTCTAATAAATAATGTGTTGTTAGGTTATTTGTTTTATTTTAATAAGACTTTCTGAGTCCTCCAGAACATATATTGTATTTTAAGTATTCAAAATCTAATCTTTACAAACATGACACACTTATACAACACCAGAGATAATATAATAAAGAGAGGGAACATTTAAATATAAAATAGCTAAATCCACTCTTATTTTGTAGAAACTGGGTGAATAAACCATGGGATTTTCTGTTGTCTTAGTTATTTAATTTTAATGATACTAGAACCGCTGTTTGGCGAATATAAAATAACTCTACAATAATTTCTTATATAAAACCACCAAATAAGAAATTGAACATCACTAAAAAAACATGTTTCACATAATAAACCTCTGTAATATTTCTAGATTGCGCCCATGGTTTCCCCTTGTTCTCAAGAAATAACACCCTTAGATTTCATAAAATTATATTTTTGAATAAATTTTATCTTTATGATTTCATGCTTCATTGAAAAAATATGATTTTATAGTATCGAATTTTGTTTGGATTATGTTATATGAAAAACAGTGTGACACTTAAACAACATGTAACATAATGATAACCTTTCTCTTCCTAGAACACAATGGTTTTCTTACGTTACATGAAAGACATAATTTTCGTCAATGACTTGTGTAACATGTAAGATCAGGTCTTAACGAACAATACAATTTTATTAAAAATATATTATATTACAAAAAAATATATATCCTATATATTATTTTTGATGTTTTGGAATTTATTGAATAACTTATCAAAATGCATGGTCTAATTCATTAGTTATACATTAATTTGAAATAAATTTGAATACTAATTGAATATGAATGTAGTGTTTCAAAAAAAACTACTTTTATGGTTATAAACAAAAATAAATTCCAATTAAATCAATTTAATTAATATTGGTGAATAATATTAATAATATAAATATTTTATATAATTAATAAAATATATTTTAACTTCGTAAAATGTATTTGATTGACATAAGATAAGATGAAGCAAAAAATTAAACATAAAAACCTATATTTTTATAAAAAAAATAGTTTTACAACTGTTTATTAGAGAAACTATTGTAAATGTAAATTATGTAAAATATATAAATTTTATACATTTAAATAAAATTAATATGTTAATTAAAAACCTAATAAAATATTATGGAGAATTTTTAGTTTGTTTATGATGTTTCGTTTCTAGATGAATTGTTTAATATACTGAATTTCAATTCAAAACAGATTTTTTATATAATTTATATATATTTTTATATTATAAATAGTATTGGTTTTAAAATTTTATTACTTACAATATTAATCAATTAATAAAATTTAGTTCATTGGGATTAATGTTGCATTAAAATTAGTTATAAAATGTAAACATACTATCAGACATCATTACTTTTAAAACCAACAGTCTCATCTTGTAAGTGATATTAGTTTTTTACTAATTTCTAAAAATTTTGTGATTGGAATAGTGGAAAATGGATTTCATATTTCTATTCATAATAATATATAATTTATAATGAAATCAAATTATTTTTTGACCAGAATGATTAGTGGTTGTGACCAAATTTAATTACAATGATCATGAGAAAGAATATCATAATGAGGGACTAAACCTTAAACATAAGGACCAAAATCACTAATGAACGTGAAAATATTTTATTTGGACATATTTATATATTATAATGTTTTGTATATAATTTTTACCATTATTGGATCAAATATTCATAGAAAACTAGGGGTTGAGTTCCCCTACCAAAAATATTAAATAATATCACTCGTCCTGTATTATAAAAAGAAAAATCACTCCTCCCACTTCATCACAACTCACTACATTAGTTTCTCATCCAATATGTGAAATAATATCTCATTTAAATGTTTTTCTTGACCATTGAAGAATCACATTTAGAATATTGTTATTCAATGAATAACTTCGGTGCAAACGTAATGGATTTTTCTGAATTATAGGTAACAACCATACACAAACCATTTTGTTTTTATTTCACTCTCAATCACATAAAATATTTTTATTCAATGTTTATATTATAACATAATTATCCTAAATATACTGTTTTTTTTATAGTTCCCCCTTCACTCATGCATAGTTCCATCTAATGTTTAATGAACATTCGTTCATGTATTGCGATCCGACACCTCACGAAACGATAATTTTTTTTATTCATTAATATTCATTCTTGGTTTGGAATTATGATGGTAAAACTATTTGTATTTTATATATGTGATATTCAAAATTTAATTTTTCTTATTTAATATATATATATATCATACAATTATTCTTTTTTATTTGCTGTAACTATGGTAATATCGTTTAGGATATATGGACTACCACATACCAAAAGAATTGTGATTTATTCCAACATTTCATGGCATGTATTATGGATGTTTATAGTAAACATATATTATATTTATTAAATAAATAGGTAATTTTAAATATATATATATATATCATTTACTTTATCTCAATATGATAAAAATGGAAGCACTGCTCTTGCATGCATACGGCCTACAATCTCCATGAATTTTGAATTTTCTTTAGTATTTATAAATTAAATTGATTATAATAAATAAATATATGTTGAATATATTTAATATTTATACCATAATTTAAATTATTTTATTAATTTAATGATGATCTATTTAATAGTATAAAGAAGACAAAGTGAAAAATTATGTGATAAACAATGCGATTATTAACCAAATCAAACTCTATTGTGGAATTGGTAATAAAAGTGTAACATATGGTCATATGGGATAAAAATATTGTCTTATATATAATAATATTTTTAAATTGTAAATTGATAAACAAAATATGTATTATACAAAATTTCTTAATTTCTATAAAGAATGTCAGGACATAAGGTAATGGAGTTTCATCCAATTTTTTATTTCCAAGAGATACATCTTTTATTACCCACTCATTACATTTGTGTTGGGTGTATAATTCAAATTTTAGTATTTAATGATTCATACTATAGCATTTATGGTTATTTGTATGTATATATTTTTTATATTTCATTGGGTAATTTTTAATAAGATACCAAATATGTAATGTAAATTTTTATCCATTTTCTTACATTGAGACACATGCCTTGTTATTAATCTATATTTTTATATTTGATAATTATAATACCTTTTGATATAATATATAATGAATCTAATAACTTCAATTATATTTTAATACTTATATAGTTGCATTATTTCTAATTTATTATGATTTAAATTTACCATAGTGGTAATGGTTTATATCATCAATTTCATCGTTAATTGAGATTGCTTCTAATTATGCTTCAATTGATGAAATATTAAGATCCATATCCGAATATAATGGATTAATTCATTTCCACTATGTATATTCATGATTTATTAATTTACCATTAACATTTTCCATCTTTCTCTTACTAATGATAATTAAATAAATTTTCTTATGAAAGTATATTTTTATTTTCGCATTTAGTCAGAAATCTGTCTTCTTTAAAAAATGTGGTTTATAAAAATAAATTTATTTTTTCTACTATTATGGTATGATGTTTAAAATAAATTATTCCCACGTTTACCTTATTATGAAAATATATTAAAAGGAAAATTCTTTTAATTTTCTAACTATGTAACTTTTTAAAATTCATTGGTGCCAAAGGAATATTATGCATATACAAACTAACCCACCATAATAATTGTAATTTCCATAAAAATCCATATATATGTTTATAAAGTAATTTTTTTAATTAATGGTTTTCCTAATATTTAGGGAATTGTTTTTATTAAAATGGTTTTCAGTAAAATGGATTTCAGAAATGTATTTTGTTAAAAACGATATTTAAATGAATTTAAAATATACCATTATACTGTTTTCAAAATTATATTTTCCATGAAGATGATTTCAATGATTAAATAATTAATTTATATGTTATCAAATTATTTTTAATAAAATTAAAATAATTTATAGGTAATAAGTATTTTTAAAAGGGGGGAATATATTTTCCTCAAGAAATGTTTTAAATGAAATATCAAAGAATTATTTATAAGAAAACTATTTTTGAACAGATGTTATGAAATGTATTTTTGTAGAAAAGTTATTTTACTTAATATAAACACTATGTGGAAAATAAAAATCCACATCCATCTAATATAGAATCATTATATATAGTTTAATCATTATTGGTTATATGATACAATAATGACATTCATATTATTCATGAATTGTATAAGATTAGATGACATGAGGACTATGAATTCTGTTTATATTTAATGGTTTATATCATGATAAATACTTATGAAACACGATTCCTTTTGTGGGTAATTATAAGATAAAATGTTTTTGATCACTATATATTATCCATAGGATATGATATGAATAAATGTTTCTAATACACATTTCACTTCATTGGTTGTGATATATTCTTTATGAAATACATATATTTTCATTAGTGAATATATGATTCATGTTTTTTTATATTGTTACAAATGTTTGTTATATTTTATTTTGAGATTTGTAATAAAAATTTCTATAATCAATATATGGGTAATGATAAATTTGTTATGAGCTCATGAGGGAAAACAGGTGGGATTCCCCACCCCTAAAATAGATGGTGCACATGATGGAATCTAAATACTAAAACAAGACGGTACATAGGGGAGCATATAAATCCTGAAATAAGAGGGTATGATGGAGAGAATACAAATCCCTAAACAAGAGGTTATATGGGATGGCATCCCAGTACCGAAACAATAGGGTAGACAAGAGTCAATCCAAACAATGATATGGGAGGGTACACAGGTTGGAATCCCAAGACCGAAACAAGAGGTTATATCAGAGGTCATCATAATCCCAAAACAAGATGATGCATATGAGGGAATCCAAATCATAAAACAGGAGGGTTCACAGGAGGTAATCTAATTACAAAAGAATGTAAAAAGGTTACTAGCCCATTCATAAAATGTTTTGATTGTTTTTTAGTTATTCATAACATTGTATTTGTTATTCTTATTTGTGTCAAAAATCTCCATGACATATTCCTATGATATGTTTTCATAGATTATTATCCCTTTCACCTTATTATTGTTGTCTCGTAAACTAAAATCATTTATTTCAGGATTCATGTTTATTTTATGTGGGTTATTATCTTATAATTTTATGCTCACATTCTCATACCCTCTATTAAAATATATATTTTTATTATTAATCCACAGTAAGTGATAGTGGGAAACCATAGGTTTCAATATAAGTACCACTACATGATAAAAGAGCTCAATGAAATATTAAACACAAGAATAAGATTATTTGATTCTGACACTCTACATAAATCCCAATGCAGGGTGCTAACATGGGTTTCAGGATCATCACGGATAAGATATTCGAGGTGAGAAACCATTATGTACATTTTATGTATGAATTCCTCCAATATGATTTTTCATTCAATGATGCCTCATGCTAGGATTCAGTATTCCTTATTAATCAATGCCTCTTGCTCCTCAGTGGCCTCAAACTACATCCTACTATCATAAATTCAAAAAATTACCTCATTTGAGGTCTTGTTCCAAAATATGTTTTCAATATTTTATTCCATGGAGTGGAATATGTGCCTTATAAACTCCCCTACCTCTTCTTCCATCACTATTGGTTCTCAACTGGGATCACTATGTTTCCCATATTGAATGAATTTTCATTATATACTTCCACCTTTCTTAGTCAAACCAGTTTCTAATGTTTTAGGTAACTGAGAACTGTTTTTGGGTCCCTTGGGTTTTCCCCTGGACCATAATTTGTTTCCCTCAGTCATTCATTATGTTTTCCCCCTTATTCTATGTTGGGATATGGGGAAATTTCCCTTGGAAATGTTCTAAACAGTCTACTGATTGTTGGCTATAACTTGGAACACCTGAATCATCTTCATCATATGTCAATGTTTTTTAAAAAACAATCTGACCATCAAAAAGCTTTTTCAACCCAACCCCTAGGCCATCTTTCAGAGTCATCGACCTTCATGGAGAGTACACCGTGTCTTCCTTAACCTCCATTCCATTGCTCTTATCCCCCTCACTCCCAATATTCAAAAAGGAAGGGGACTTAGGAATGATAATGTTTGGGGATAAGGGTCTCCAGATCCTAAACCCATACAACCTTCATTGTCCACTATAAGATTCTTTACCAGCATGAAAAAAGTCTTCTGCTACTATATTACGTAAGGAATAGAATCTTTTATGTAATCACCCACATGGAAACCACTTTCACTATTGTCTTACTCTACCTTAGCTAAATAAATGACCCCTTGATCAGGGGCCTCAACTAGATGTGGTAAAATCATCGTAACGATTAAGGACTAATCATCTGGAGTGTATCCTTGTGCATAACAATCACCTTTACTGGACACCGCGTTTGACAGACAAGGGGGATATGAATTGGGAATTCAAAAACACATTAAAAACCCTCCTAAAAGTTTTATGTAGAGTATGAATATGAAAAAACATGTGCAATCATGTGGTTTCATAGAATAAATAATTATTATCCACAATGTAAAAATCCTATAAATAGTATTTTAATATTACGTACTTCCCCATAATGATTAATATTTATTACTCTATTTTTTTAGTTTTAATCAATGGTTAGAACCCAAAATAAATATTTTAATGCAGAATAAAAAAGAATATGTAATGAATGTAATCTTTAGGAACATAATGACATAGGGGACTGAATGTAATTCATTTTTTCTATGCTCACGCAAATTTCTTATGCAATTAATCTGGATACGTTTTTTATTGAGAAAAGGATGGAACATTGTTTTGTTGAGTCCATCATGAAGCAACATTCACATTCTCTAAATTGGAATTTAGATCTACTTGTTACAAAAATATGGATTGGTACCACTAAAATATATTCTCAATTATCTATTTTTCGAACTTCATAACATAATTCCGGATGATTATCAATTAGGGGGTGAAGCCTACCAGTGGTCCAACCTCAACAAGAATAAGAGTATGTAATATTTTATTGAATCCACGTACAAGGAAAATTTCAAGAACATTTTATTCATTATGTAATTTTATAATTATCTATGAATGAAGATGAAAAAGTAATTCCTAGAGAATAAGAATATGGATGATGAATCCATTGGTACCAATGAAGTAAATTTTAAAGAACACTGAGTTACTCCTCATGTATTACTATCCAACCAAAATAAATAGTTTATTAAATCATTGATTGCATGAAATATTTTTATTGAAAGGTCATTGTAATAATATATTATATAATCTATGATGAAGTGGTTTCATGTTTTATTACAGTGGAAATGGAGGTTGGAATTTGGAATCAATCTCATGGTTTTGACATGATGATGAATATGTTGTTCGAATGAAAATAAAACAACCGTAGAGGAATGAAAACAAGATATAAATTATTCAAAAATGTGGAAAGAAATAGTGATGAAAACGACTTAAGGGGACATCCAAATATTTTATGTGTGGAAGAGAATAACATTTTGCGGATGAATGTCTATGAAATGGGAAATTTTTTTCTAATGATATGAATAATGTGAAATTACCTAAGAATTCACCTCCCACATTTCATTATTTTTATTTCATGGATTTTTCCATTATGCTAAAAAAATTCCAAATTCCTCTTATTTATATTGATGAAAATTAGAAGTAAACACTAAGGAATAAAGAATAAATTGATTATTATGGAATCAAAATGTATGATGTAAATTATGATAATTTGGGAACACATATCCTCTTATCCTTATAGTGTAATTTCTTGTATGATTTTAATTGATTAATCCCTATGAAAATATAATTGTTCATCCTTTAGAAAAATTTCATATAATTATCTACCACTACATGAATTCAAGATTAGTAAAATCTTAAATTAATAATGTATCAATATAATGATGTCCTGATGTTTCCATTGAATCATTTTTTGTATAAGTGAAGAGCATATTTAATGAATAAAAATGATATATAGTTCCTAAAAGATAAAAGGATAACCCATTATCGCATGTTTACGTTAACACTAATTTGAAATATTTTATGTTAATCTATTATCTCACCACATAGGGATTTATTCATATTGTATTACTTGTTTCAAAACCAATATGGTGATGGTAACTAAAGGATGTTGGGATGGATTATCAAGGGTCCCATGATCAGTTAGTGCTGTAGGAATGAAAAATTCACCATTATTTTGGAGAAAGTGGTGATCCTAGAAATTATCAATCATTAAAAAAGGGTGATATTTTATAGAATAAAGTAAGTAAATATTTTCATGGATTTTATTCAACTTTATAAAATATTGATCTATAAAAAAATCATTCTAGTACATTCGTTTTTGATGATTTTAATGGTCCCTTATGTCATCTATATTTAGGGCTCTGTGATTTTTAACATTCTCTTGACCTTGTTCGTTATCGCTCACTATTAGAACAGTATAATTGGATTTCTCTAGCATGTAAATGTTTTCACTTCCCACCTATGATATCATTTGTGGAAAACTAGTTACAAGTTGCTTATGGTAACTACTATCTTTCCAAATATCCTTTTGTAAAGGATAATTTTTTATTTTTTTGTAATGGGGTTCTATTTATGGAAATTTAATTTATTAAAATTTGATATCCTATATTAATTCAAATGGTGAAATTATTTTAATGGGTAGTAAAAAGTTACACCATAAGTTATTTTGATTTTTTTAATATTAAATTAATCATTTTGAACATTTTAATCTCACACAACATTTATAATAGTATCATTATAGAAAAAATATGTTTGGATTGAGTTAAATGAAACACCAAGATAATTTTTCACCCTAAGTAATGTAAATTTTATATTTCTGTACATTGAATACCATGGTTAGATTATGTTTCATGCAATACAGACCTTCCACAATGTAATGCATAACACCTAATACTGAATTTTACTTAAAAATATTCTATTACAAAAAATATTATTATATAATAGGATAAGATATTAATTATAAATTATGTTTTTTGTAATGAAAAATATCAAAATAACATATAAAAATAAATAGTTAAATTCAGGGGTTAAAATTAATAAGAAATGAATATAAGAACCAACTGAATATAATTGTAATTTTTTTATAAAATATAAAATTTATCATCACAAAGGATGTTTCACCTAATAAGATAAGTTAATTGATATTGAATAATGATATTACATAAATATAAATTTCATATATTTAATCAAATATTTTTTATAAATCATCAAATATATTGTATAGGCATAAGATAAGAACAAACCTAGTATTACACATTAAAACCTATATTTTTATATAAGCAGTTTTCACGTATTTTAATAGAGATCATATTTGAAACCCAGATTTTGGAACATTCATATATTAAATATTTCTAAATGATATTTTTTTAAAATAAAAAAAAATTATCGGATGATTTTTTGGTATTTTTCTGTGATGTTTTATTTTTTGACTAATAGTTTATCATACGTCGTTTTAATTAAAAAATATATTTTTTAAAATTATATATGCGATTAAATTATATTTACAATTTTTTTTAAAAGTATAATTGTAATATATATACATATTTTAATCCAATTTTGGTCATTGTGATCAATTTCACATTGATATTAGAAACACAAACCTAGAAATATTTTATTTATCTTTACTTTACAAACCCGCATTGTGGTCCCATCCGTAGGATTCAATTTAATTTAATTTATATACATATGTGATTTGAATATAGAAAAATAGATTCCATATTTGTAATAAAAATAATTTATAATTTCTAACATGTTCATCCTATTTTTTTTAAAAAAGTTATCAGTGAATGTGATTATAATTAATTACAATGATTAAGAGAAAAATTAGCTTAAAAAGGAAAAAATGTCAATAATATGTCCCAAGATGACCTATAAAAATGTCAAAAATCCATTGAATATTAATATTTTTAACCTATAACATTTTTTATATACATTTTAATATACATGGATCCAATTTTTTATTAAAAATGTTCGTGGAATTTCCATTCTTAAAATTTATAATAATGTGACCCCTCATCAAAAATAACAATGCACTCCCCCCTCCAGCTTCCTCACACCACTCATGAAAAATTGAATCATTTTTTTGGAAATAATATATCATAAAAATACCTAAAGATAATATAGTATCCTCACATTGGGAATAATGTTAACCATGGAACCCCTTTTGTGAAAACCAAAAGAGTTACCAAAATAAGAGGCAACATCCTTCCTTAAGCTCTTTAATTTTAGTTTCAATCTCCATCAACTCACCTATCCTTATTAAAAATTTATAATAAAATTATTATTATTACTATAGTAATATTATTTTTTTAATTTTTATATTCACACACACATATACTTCCATCGAATGGGCAACGAACTAACAATTCGTGGGTGGTGAACTACAGCCTCGTGAAATGATGATATATTGTTTTTCCTATACCTCCTTTAATGGCTGCGAAATATGATATACATTACATATATATATGATAAATGTTATATTCATATTTTATTTATTATTCATTAACTATTATATATAACATAAATTTGTTATTAGGATTTTTTAAACTATTATAACTTTTCTCATGGAATCCTGGACCACCACATCCTCAAAGTGATGTGATTTTTTCACAAATTCATGAAATATATAATGGATATATTAAGTAACATTATTTGTTATATATTATTTAATAAATAAAAATTAATTAGATTATATATATATATATAATTTACATCATTTTATTAAATATGATTATAAAATGGATGCAATGTTAATGCCTACGTATGACGAACTATCTCCAGGAATGGTTTATGTTTTAAAATATTTATATATTATTTAAAGTATTATAAATAAATATATAATAAATATTTATATTATTTATACCAGTTTTATATTGTAGAATTTTTTTATAATTATATGATTAATTGGATCAAAAATAACAAGTCATAAATGGGACGTAAAGAAAAATTGTTATTACCCAAAACATTACTATACCGTGGAATTGTTAATGAATGGATAATAAAAATTCATAAGTAAAAATATGTTATTAGATATAATAAAATCATTCTATGGTATATATATAACAAAACATATTTATTATAGAGGTGGTTAAGAAATGAAAAAAATAACTCAAGACTTCAGATAAGGGAGTTGAATCTCACTTTTTTCTAAGAGATAAATGCCTTATTCACTATTTATTTATTTAATGTAGTGTGTATAGTTACCATGGATTTATTTATTGTTAAATATAAATAAATATATTTTTATTTATATATCCATTTTATTATATTTCTTTCATGGGGTTTGTTTTTCCTTTGTTACCAAATTAGTAAAACATTTTTTCTCAATTTTCCTTCATTCGGACACATGCCATGTCGTGCATATATATTTTTATATGAGGTATTTATAATACTGTTGGACATGCTATAACATGAATATAATTAGTTTACTAATATTTCATTGATAATTTAATTTTTTTAGTTTCTTTTGTATTGTGAATTAAAAATATGAAAAAGGTAACAAATTATAGCATCAATCTCATCGTTTATTGAGATTGTTTATGATTATGTGTCAATTTTTGAAATATTATGATCCATATCGAATGATAAATAATTAATTTTTTACCCCCAATGTATAGAAATAGTTCAATCATGTATAAGTACCATTTCCAACTATTTTGGTAATTATGATAATTATGGAAATATTTTTATTAAAATTCGACATTATTTATCTTTTTGTTCAAAAATTTGTGTACTTTCAACACTGTGTTTTCTTAAAATGCTTTCAAAACTGTTTTATTATTTTCTTATAAGGATTAAAAAAAATTATGAATGTTTTATCATTTTACAGTACTATTTTAAAACTTGTATTCTTTATATTTTCTAGTCAAAGAAAAATTCTAAACCATAAATGTGAAAAAGGAATCTTCACCATGTACCATCATAACCACTGTCATGAAAATAATTTAATTTATGATTCCTCTATAAATTTATATTTTTAAATTCTCATAAATTGTTTTCCTAATATAATGGTCATTTATTATTTTTAATGTGATTTTCCAATAAAAATATTTTCAAAGTTGTTTTATGTTTAAAAAGTGTTTAAAATAATGTTAACATTCTCATTTATAGGTTTTCAAATGAATATTTGAAAAAAATTGATTTCAATGATTGAATATATTCTTTTATAATTTTCGAATGTATTTTCAATGAAAAGGATTCATAAAAACATTATATGTTTAAAATATTTTTTCAATGAGAAAAACGTATTTTCCCAAGAAAATTTGATAGATGAAATTTCAAATCATTCCATATAAGAAAATGATTTTTAAAACGATTAATTAATGGAACATTAAATAAAATGTTATTTTCTTTAAGATACACTCCATGTGAACTTTAAAAATCTATCTCTTTTTATGTAGGAATCATTTGATATAATGTAATCTTAAATGATGAGATGATACAAGAATGTCCTTCCTATTATTTTTCAAATGTTCTATGTTTTGATGTCTTAAAGAATATAAAACTTTTTTCTCCTTAATTGGTTATATGATGATAAATTATCATGAAACCAGATTCACTTCCATTATTTTTTTCCAGATGAAATTATCATTAAATCTAAATATTTTCTATAGGTTATTATATTATTATGTTATTATGTAAGACAATTTTTTCATGGTATGTGAAATTTATTTTATGTATCCCAACACTTTTTATGGGTCATGATATGATTCTTGTATTATTAATTTGTAGTACATGAATGCCTGATTATATTTAGTGATGGTTGGGAGATTTATCTTTCTATAATTCAATGGGGGAAAATAAATGTATTATGATATCAAGATTGTGAATGGGATGGAATCCCAAGATTGAAACAAGATGGTACACTAGAGGGAATCCAAACACTAAAACTAGAGGGAACACTAGTGGGAATTCCAATCATGAAACAACAGGGTACATATGAGGGAAACCCAATCCAAAAATAAGAGGGTACACGAGAGGTCATCCAAAAAATTAAACAATAGGGTACACAGGAGGACTCCCATACTCAAAGCTGGTACATGGGATATTATTAAATTTCTAATATTTTATGAAGGTCTTGGTCGGTATCCATTAAATAAGATTTATTATTCTTATGTGTAGGGCACAATATCCATGTCTTATTCCTTTGCATGTTTTCATGGATTTCTTAATGGTTTCCCTGTCATTAAAGGCTTATAAACTGAAATCGTTTATTCCATATTTCATGTTTATGATATGAATGGAATGATCAACAAATGTTATACAAATACTATAGAAACCTTATTCTCGTGTTTATGCATACATATATACATTGTCTTCCATTTCTGGGCATCTAATATAATGAATTTCTATGTATCCTTCCACATTTTATGATAATATATTTTATTTAAGATATGTCTAAGAATGTAATATCTCATATTTTTTTTGTATTTTTCAGATATTATATAGATTATTCTCAAGACCAGGTGTAAATATGTCACGTGACTCTGAGGCCCAAAGTGTCCATAAGAAATGTTTGAAATGTATAATATATTAAATATTACACCCATGATTTTTTTCTAAAAATGTGTAATAACATCTAAATAGGTCCCCAGATCAAAAAACATAAGGTGATGATTAATCTTATAATGCAAGGATTACACTCAGATCAATTGAAACTTTGTTGGTACTAGTCATTAAATGAAATGTATTTTTAGGCACTAAAATTAATTATATTATTTAATAAAATAATTCTATTTATATGAGTTGAAAAAATGACTAACAATATAAAAATATATTTGTGTAGATAATTTATAGGGTTAGACACACAATAATAGAAACATTGGAGGGTCATTTAAGATGTATTTAAGGGATTCCCTATGGATAACAAAGAAGATATCATGCATCTATGATCAACTCACATCGAATTTGATTGATCCTACTAGAAACAATGAAACATCATAATTCCTCTACCATATATCGAACTAAATCAATGTAGTCTATGTGTTTTATTTTGATACATTCCCCATTCATTATTTTTATAAAGAATGAAGGTCAATCAAAGAACTTATTGATACACGTTTCGATCATCTTGAGGTATGAGTATGACTATAGGGTTTATACTTTAGAATTACAAATGATTATTAATTCCATCATTTATCATTATAATGGTTTGAGATCAATACTAATGCGAACATCAATCAATGATCATTCTTCAATTATGTTCATGTACATCTCTCCCACAATTCATCATTCATCACAAGTGTTCTTCATTTGGAATGTAGCTAAATAAATCCTGATCAATCGATCATTTCACACTTGATTCATGGAATAAAAATATGATATTGTAGATTTGGGATTGACATGACACGATATAGGTGTGATTGCAGATATGAAGAGATTCATAAAATGGAGGATACCTGATTCCTCCTCTTCACTATACTTCATCACACAATTAATAACATCTTTTTTATCCATTTCCCAAGATGGTATCATCATATAACACATATTTCGATGAAGTTAAGTCTTAGAAGAGATTGGATCATAGATTTTGGGGGAGAAATGACCATTGAGACAAAGGATAGCGGTTCCAGATCATAAAAAAAGATGATATGGGATTGAATAAAATTCTATAATACACCACATGTAATCTGGTTCTATATGTCATGTGGGTCCCCCATGGTAATAGAAAGGGTTTAAAAGGTAGTTTTATATAACAAAGAATTTGACCCTTGTCACATGGTATGTATTCCCACCATGGTTTATCATCATATACTTTGGAATGAACAAAAAAAAAGTGGATCATACAGGTTGCCAACATGTCATGATCTCCCCAACATGACATAACCTAGACTAGGTATATGGGCAGAGCCATATACTTGTACATAGAAAGACATACATAGGCTGGAGCCATGCAATGATACATGAGTAGAATAAATGTGAAGCGTACATTCCATGTAGTAAAATATGGATATTTTTTGAGACATGAGATACTTATTTTGGTGTGAATCATGGTCTTGGGACACAACATGTATCCCTTCTACTTGTTTTTTTACTATTTTCAACATTTATTATCAAGATTTTATTCAATGAAATGGATATGAGTCATTAGAGGTTGATCACCATATATTTCAAATAAAGGTTCAATAATATCTTATACTACACCTAGGAAAATTATCCCTTCAACATGACTTCTTTGATAGATTAGAGTGGGATCCTATATTATTCTTTTAACCCAAGGTGGAGTTCTTGGTATCAACATTACCAACACTAACTGGGTTCCAATCCTATACAATGTAGGGTTAATCTATATTGAGATTTTTGTATCACCCTTTTTCATAGATAGTGATCCTTATATATGTATCATGTTATTGTTGGAATATTAGTGTGTTCTTTCCCTTTATCAGACCCAATGATAAGTACCTCTCATATGGAAATCATGATTTCAATAATAATCAAATGTGTGTTCTCCTAGATGAGTGCTCAATGGAAAATTTTAGATGGAAATAATAGGTTTTTGTAATAAGGTTTGAAAATACATCTAGAGTGTGTATCTTTGTTGAGTATATATATATATATATATATATATATAATATTTATATGTGTTTTAGACCTATAAATTTGATGAGATGACTGTATTTAATTTGATCCATGCTTTGCTATTCAGGGTGTCATATGTATTTTTATACACACCCATGCATGGTATTTTTCTATACATGTTTTGTCTTGTGTAGATTATCAAACTTATGAAAAATTCATAGATAATAGAAACCCAGATGGTTCTTAGTGAGACCAGAATCATGAAGGTGATTTCTTAAGGCTCTAGATAGTTGTACCATTGCTATCTGGTTAGACTAGTATTACAGATTCTTTTAGTGAACTTATATTTGGTATAATTTACTTATTTTTATTCACATCGTAATTTGGTTGTGGGATATAGATATATGGACACATTGGTTTTTCAGTTGTTTTTACATTTCATCATTTTGTGGTCATGGAAACATGGGAGTTCTTATATGCACCTAGGAAATTCTTCCCATGTTATTGATATACCTACATGGTGTAATTCAATAACCATTGGCTTATTTGATTTGGGATTGGGGAGTAATGGAATGATCCCCATTTGGATGGGTTGTGATAGAGTGGTATTAGAGTGGTCAGTTCTTCTTTAAGACTAAAATTATATGAAATTGGTTTAGGAAAACATTGTTAAGTGTTTTGAGATCGACTTTTAGGCCATGGACTCTAGTATTAGTACAAAGTCTGACCCATCCATATACTAGGACATTGATCACTTAATTTTCATCATGGTACATGAGGACACTCATTGTTTTTAAAACAACTATGCATGCATCATATAGAAATGGGTTGTGGTTTCTACTCCTTCATGAGATAGCTTTCCAGATATACTAATTTATTGTAGTACATCAAGTTTATTTTATGATTCCACTACGATGTATAACAACCTGGATTTAGCATGATGATAATTATGATGACCACCTTAGTGATGATGATTAGAATTAGAGACCACATTCAAAGGTGTTACCTCCATGGGATGGGTAAATAATACCACAACTAGTTGAATAGAATGTGGTACCTGAAGTACCGGCGGATGATGTGTGCATGATGAGCATGCTTCATGTGTATCTATAGTAATGACCCCTCAGGATCCGAGGGAGTCCCACCCAAAGGTGTTGGATGATTTACATGTGGTGGTGACTCTTGTTTTCCATATATTCAGGAAACATGATGATTAGATAGTGGCCTTGGTAATGAGATGAAATCACGGAAAATATAGACGACGGTGGGGTAAAGTTACCAAGTATTATGAGGAGGTGACTCATTCATGGAAAGAGTTCGAGTGTCTCTTTAGAGATTATTTCTCACCACATAAATTGAGGTATATATATATCTAAGAGATTATTCTACAATAGAAAGAAAAAATTGATTGTATCTGAGTATTCATTGTGGTTATCCAAACACTATAAGTACATGATGGATATGGTTCGAGATCAGTAATTAAGGGCTCATATCATAGATTGAGGGTTGCATAGAGATATTTGATTGACTGTTAGCCATTTGAACACTCATTCCTATATTGTAGTGATGTAGTGAGTTTTGGTGGTTTATATTTTCTTGGATGATTATATACATCTAATGGTTTTCATCCATGGGAAATCTTGAGTGGATACATCAGCAGTAAAGATACAATTGATGTATCAGGGACTAGGGTGGAGGAGAATTTTTTTGAGGAGGTCCTAGAATCGAGGATCTATCTTTTATGGCTCAAGGGTGGTTACAATCATCCCACATATAGTTATTTATACTCATTTTATGGAAGGGGATATCTCACTCGTGATTGTCTCACCCACCATATAGTGGACAGTGAAAATGAAGGTGGGCCACTATGGCTGAGACAATTGCTACATTTATATTGTTTATAAGGTAGTGGATGTGGTTGTGGAGATGAGAGAGTAGTAAAATGTGGTATATATTTGGAGTTTTTACCACCACCACCCAGGTGTCCCACACAAGGTTTTGGGAGCTAGATGATTGGGGAATGGAAAAATGGAGGCTATGAAGGATTATATCATGGGGGGTCAATGAATGATTCAAGGAATGATCTATGTCATGACCCATCCCATTGGGGCCCATTTTGTAACTACCCCAATCCCATATCTAATAATTTAGGGGTAGGTGACTAGATCTGAGTAGGTATATCCTGTAAATATGAGGCATATTCTTAAAGTACATTTACCCACACTCACACTCACATTTCTGAGACACAAAATTATGAAATATAAAACAATTGAAAAAATTAATTCATATAACTATAATCCCACATCTATTGTATGACATTAAGTAATGGAAATTTAAATAGGGACAAATTCAATCCCACCACAAAAAGTATGTACATAAGTCCAAAAAAAATTATATAGAGAATCGAACATGATATAAGGTAGATGAAAACATCAAAGGTATGCTGCTAGTAAACACCATGGTATAGCGAACACCAACTATGACTCAGCCACACATGGTCCTCATTGGATAGCGAAAATGGGCCTCCATGTTGCCAAGACACAAATAATGTTGGAATAGCACATGAAAGGGTGAGTATAAAAATACCCAGTAGGATACCCTAAAAACACTAAACCTGAAGTAACATATAGATATCTTAGTAAATTTTTTAAATATATATGTAAAAAAGACTCCCAGATAGAAATAGAACCCAAATATACTCAAGAGAGTCACTAAGCCATTTGAAAATCATAACCAAATTCCATCCACAAGAATATGATAGAAGCAACGCTCGTTTGAGAGATGCCACTCCATGAGCCTTGTTATCATTACAAATATTCAACAAAGAGGTGTAACTCTTTTGGGCCACTCCCAAAGATATCAATTTGGTATAAGAATACTAGGATACACATATATAGGTTCACAACTAGGACTGATGTGGCACACCACGATCATGATTTGGATCAACCACGATAGACAAATAAGGGGTCACTCTTAAATCCATTGGGGTACAACAAAAACCTTATCTGAATCATCCATATGTGTATGGTATCTCAAACCAACTATTCCATGAAAGCTAATGATGTACCCTACTAGACATAGGATCAATAACTTATTCATTGAGGTGATACCAATTCCACAATCTCTAATATGGATGATAGCATATCACACTCTACTCTCACAGAGTGATAGAAAAACACTATCTCTGATTCTGTATCTAAATGGATTTTTAATCTAGTTATGAACTTATACTATTGCATTGTATCATTGAAGAATGGACCAAGCGAACACACAAAAACTATGCTTGTCCATCGTTAAAAAAACAAGATCCTCAAATTTGATTATGGTGCCAAACAATGGTCATGAGTTGACATTTTTAAATCAGGGTCATGCTGGTACTACCTGCACATTGTATTGAATCCCTTTTATAGGAGTAATTATTATTTGAATGAATTTTCCTATAGAACTGTCATAGCATAAAGACCTACCATTGTGGTCAGTCCACCTACTGCCATGGTTGGTCAACCAACTTTGTGAACTATCCCCCCTTGAAACAACATTCATAGTCTATCCCATATAGTGCCTAACTGAAAACGATGGTTAAACACCATAGTCAGCTTCCTGTGGACTGAGCATGTTGTCATGGCTCATGTAATAGCTCCATTATCTACTCCTCCTATAGGTTGACAACACCACATAGTCGACTGAAACACATGGATGAATTCACTAACTGGTTGAACACACACCATGATCGACCACAACACAATTTCAACCATATCCATCGTCTCTATAGTTGACATAAAATCTGACCCAGGTCTACCTCTTCGTGCCCTACCCACCGACATTGTCGGACCACCAATGATTCTCAAAACACAATCTCGACGGGGCCCACTCACACTTGGACAACCTGGATAGACCGGATGGGTGACCCACTCCTCATCATACATCT
Source organism: Viscum album (assembly GCA_963277665.1). Taxonomy (NCBI): domain Eukaryota; kingdom Viridiplantae; phylum Streptophyta; class Magnoliopsida; order Santalales; family Viscaceae; genus Viscum; species Viscum album. Next base: position 70,343,026 of record OY728126.1, read on the forward strand.
GCCACCACTATCACACATCCTTCTCCATCATCCCAAATTTTATGACACCATTTTCTCCATCACACCCAACTTTTGTCACCGCTTCCCCCGATTGTAAGAGGCTATGATGGCCACATGATGACCACGGCTGTGCACCACCGTGCAGTGCCTCCAATTCTCATTCAAAATCTCTGCCAGCTGGTAGTACCTTCCATTGTCCACCATTCCCTGTCAAATGTTTTAAAATAGAATAGATCATAGATCTGTGCTCCTTCATTCCTTATCTAAACTAATCCTACCTCAATTGTAACTTTTAGTCAAATCAAGAGGTTATATTGAGTTCCAAATGACCCAACAACATTGAAACAAGACCATGGGGATCCCTCGATGAAGAATGTGATGAAAAAAGTGTGGAATCTATAAACTAAAAATGTTAGGAATGAACCTATCCCATTTTGCTTTTGGATTCAATTCATTATCATTGAAGGATAATTTAAGTGGGATAATCAAATATTGAAAAATATAATATTCTATCCAATTACAATTATCTGAGGATATGTAGATAATCTATTATTATTTTTATTGTCCAGTGTTCATCCATGAATAGGAATAGTGTTAAATTCATAAATACAACACCATACATAATTTTTGGATTGATCATTTATGAAGAACAATGTTTCACCATTTTTTTGGCGAGTTCCGTCAATCATGTGTCATACCGATCATCGATCTCGGATTTAAAAATTCATCGTAAATTCCATCCGCCCATGAGGTCTCATCTGATGCTCCAATGGAACTAATAATATTGATTGGGCTATGTATCTATCCGTGTGAATTATCTATAAGGATATATTTAATGAGGTAATTATGTCGCTGTGTAAAAATAATATTTATTAAATTATTATATTCCTTTTACATCCACGAAAAATGATTCACAAACAACCCACACCAACTAATGGATGGTTCAGAATATGGTATATCTTATTTTATAAATTAAATTGTTCCCTTAGGTTTTTGATCTAGGAACCCATTTAAATGTGATTCAGCTCATTTACGAAAATAGTGTTTTCTTTCTATAAAAAATTTTCAAATTTTCTAGGCATTTATTTCCAAGCACACCGGGCCTCAGAATAATATGACATCTCATTCCCATATATCAAAATGATTCTATATAAAATATAAAAATGATACACTGAATATATGTTTGTTACATTTTCCCCACTTTGGGGATTTACATCCCTTAAATGTCAAAACAAGGGCTATTGAAATTGATGGGGTAATGAGCATGAATCTGATCCTCCCACTCCCATGTGTTCTCTAGGATATTCCTATTCTAACACTAAATTCACCCCAACAAAATATATTTCCCCCAAAGGATCCTCTCATAATGATTCTTGATCTCCACATGGTACTCTACAAAGGTTAATCCATCCTCGATGGATATCTATCCATATTAGATAACGTGGGATGGGTCATACACAACCTCCTCAACTATGCCATGTGGAATAATTCATCTACTAGATCTAATTATGGAGCTAGATCTATGTGGTATTCCTCTTTTACCACTCTACAATGTATCTGGAAAGGTACGATGAAGGCAGGAGATACCTCGTCACCCCGACAAATCTCTATAATCACTATCGAGGATATACCTAAAGGATCACATGATCTCCTTCCTTGAACTCCAACATCCTCTGTCATCTAACATAATAAGACTTATGCATTCTATGTGTGTTCTTTATCCACTCATGGATGATCTTTAACATATCTATTGTATCGTTAACATGCATTGAGCCCTTGACTACTTAATATCGTTGGTCATCCCAGGAAAGTGGTGACCTACGTGGTCACCTATACAAATCCTTGAATGGTTCTATAAAAATAGTGGAATGGTGGTTTTTTATATAAATAATCAACTAGTTATAGGTGAACCTCTCAACTATTAAAAAAGTATAATATTCAATCCTACAACATTCCATCTTGAACAAGAATGGTCTAAATTGACTTGTTGTCCATCTAGGGGGGCACTGTACTCAAGGATAACTTGGCCCCAAATAGCTTCTGTAATATCTTCCAAGACTCAAATTCAAAGAGAATATCCTGATTATAATCTTTCATCAATGGAACTCCCTAGAGATTAAATGTCTCGTGCATAATGTTGTGTCTCATTCTTGCTACTATACTCTACATTTAGATAGCTACTAGTGGGACGACTTATTAAGTAAATAAATGATCACCATAATGGATTTTTCCCCATGACTGTACATGGTAAAGTAATCATAAATACATCAATATCCCATAAAAATTATATCTATAGAACCTCAAGGGTTTGAGCTAAACCTAGTAAAACATGGTGCTCAACGATCACATTCAGATAAGTAATGTATCATGAAATAAACGTTTGTAGTTCTTTTATTATTCCCTATGCACCAAAACTAACATCGAAGGCCTTTGTAAATCTTCTCCACGCATAGATGTACCACCAAAGGTGATGTATTAAACTCCCTCAAAACAACCACTCACAACGTCACTTGTACCATTGTGCATCCCTTAAATATAACAATGTTCTCCCTACCATTTTAATATCAATCAAGAGCATCCCTTATGGACATATGATCACGTAGGGTCCCATAGTCGGTATCCCCATTTTGTGCCTCCATGACATGATGTAAGAGTGGTTGGTTAAAACCCATAATCTATAGGTAATATTATTCATCATTATCATTATATGTTATCTGGAATGAGGAAAAAATACTTTGATGCCTCATTGAGAATGTACGAACTAGATCTCTGACATGGATAATCATTCAACGAGTTCCCCTTCATAGGAGTATAGATATTCTCAAATTCATATTCCCTAATTAAATTTAGATGTCTCCTCTAGTTAATGATATTATATTTATAGGATAAGATATATTTTTCACTCTTGTGATTAGATTAGACGATAAACTTCTTTCGCATTAGGTAGTGTCCTCACATCATCAATGTGAAGACTGCCTTGGATAACTCATGATCATGGGCCAGGTAGTTTTTCTCATGTTCTCTCAACTGGTGTTAACCATAAGAAAGATTATAGTTATTTTTCATCTGTACACAACCATTCCTTGTTCTCAATTCATCATAGTATACTATGTACTCGGCACCCTTTTCTAGAAATCTCAATATTGGAGCACTAATCAAACTATTCCTTATCTTTTGAAAACATTTACTTGAGGTCAATTTTCTAGGACCATCATGGCCATATCAACTGATCGAAGGGGGGAATATATCAATTATATTTTATAAGTGTTCATCATGGTTCCCTACATGATGTATTGGTAGTCCACATAAATTTTCAAGATCCCACCTGCCTTTTTGAAGAACACAACTGGGGGACCATGGTTGAAACACTAGGACTCACTAATTCCCTCTTCTACAAGTCTTTCATCATCACCCTATGCTCTTGGAGCTCTATAGGTGCCATGTGATTTTTTTGTCCAAATATTTGTGTCATACTGTGGTTTAAATCAATACAAGTCTCTATATCTATATGTTGAAGGAATTTGAACATCTTTTGGAAATTTGTCTTCAATCATCCCCACAAATACAAGAAACATAGCACTCATAACATCCACTAAACCAATGGTTAGGCAAGAAAATTGACTAGAAATTAGTCTTAACCCTCCTCTAATTGAGTTCATCCCATTTTTCTTAGATATCCATTTAACCATCAATGGGAAAATTTTATCCAACACCATTGACACGCAACAATCATTTCAAAAAATAATCAATATGAGCTTCAAATGAGGATAACAGGTCCAAACCATGGATGAAGTTGCAAGGCCTCAATGATTCTACTATGAGTTCCAAACCCAAACTACCACCTCCAAGAGTCACATTACATTGTTAGAACCACTGTGTAATAATTCGGCATCCTCTAGTAGGATTCACTATTTGTGAGGTTTGAGTAACTTGTTCAACATGAATCTATTAACTTTAAATAGTATTTGGGGAAGAAATGAATGACTAGAACCTATGTATTTATATAAAGAATCTAAATTAGAAAAGACATATATCCTACCTTGAATCATTCCGAGAGCCCCTAGTTGATATGCCTCAACCATACAAAACTCCCTCCTCCCTTGTCCTCCATCTCTCTAAGACAGGTGTCGATCACAAGGCGGTGGTGGTTACTTGTTGAAACATTTACCACGTCAAGATTTTCTATAAGATTCACTACCGCATAGGCTTCCCTGTAGATATGTCTTATTATATCATTTTCACTAACTCAGTGTTCTATTTATAGTCTACTGGTCAACTGTATGAAACATTGGAAAATCGTGAGTAAAATGTCCCCAACCATAACCAGAATTGCTCTACCTATCTCTAGGATGATTGGATACCCCATGTGAGACCAGAACTATAGATTATATATACTAGGACCTTCTTTAAAAGCATATTTCACGTCCAGGTCCCTATGACTAACATCGCCACAATGTTAATGAGGACTCTCCTCATGCTTTTCCACTTAGCTAATTCACTAGATGCATCCACTTAGCAAAGAAAAATTCATCCACCAAATTATTCTCCAGAACCCCATCATAAGTAGGAATAATCAAATGGATAACATAGAATCGTATGTCCCTACGCATGCCTTGCCCAATTGTACCAGTCCTGATGTATTGATCTTGTATCATATCCCTCGAGTACTGGGAGGGATTGGTATGCCTCGATGAATACTCAGACTTCGACATGTCATCCCACCATAGTAATAGAGGTTCATGGTTATGAATATCCCATACATTATAAGGTGATAAATTTTCTCTAAAATGGTTCTAAAACTCTTGTTAAGGAAGATTCACCTCATCATAAGATTAGGAAACCAAACCCCATCATCAAACTGCTGAGCCATATTGATGGCTCACTACAAGGACAACCATATTATCTATAGGTGCATTGACATAATGAAAAACATAGTTCAAATTCTCAATATATTCCACGTACACCTATGGGATGGGACCACCTTGAACCCTGAAGGGGTTTTTCAGGTTATTCACATGTTGTGTTCTTAGCTTGCACACCTCATCAACTAGTATTTAAAGTACTATGTGCTTCTCTACATTTGGGGGTATGGTTGTTGATCCACTTGGAGGTGCAATATCTGACAAAAATCCATGTACAAAATCCTCATCGCCAGACAGATCATCTGTATGATCATGTGGGGGAATCCTAGTTAGATATCAATGTGGAGACATCCTAAAATAATAAAATGTTTACCACATCAAATATAGTATATACATGTATTTGACTCTTAATGAACATGGGATAATGCCATTACCATATGATGCATGTACACATTCTTTCCATAAAAACAATGTTTTTTATACAAAGTTAACAAAAATATAGTTCTCAGAGCCTGGTGTATACATTTCTTGGTCTTCGCATAAACACTAGAGTCCTCGACCTAAAATATGAACTTGAAATACAAAACACAATTTAAACAAACCAACCTCATAGACACTTGATCCTAATGTACAACCTTCATGGATCGAATAAAACATTGTACACACCCATCCTATAGGGGATCATGTCATGAAGTCACCAATACCACCTTCGCTAGTCCAGAAGTTGGAGACTATCACCGAGTAGGCATTTCCAATAAATGGTACCGTGATGGTGGAACCGAAACAGTGGCACCATGAGGGTGGCACCTTGATGGTGGAAGCATAACAAACACACAGTCACAGTCACACACCGAAAAAGTGGCACCGCTTATGGTGGGACCATTATGGTGGAATCGAGACCATGGAACTAATTACAGTGTCTCACAAAATGGTGTCTGAACCGTGTTCTTTTTTACTATTTTCGATTTTTTTCACTCCTGTAACATATCTGTTGACATAAAAAAAATTTATAAACATTTTCAATGAAATTAAAATTCATTAAATTATATATAAATTCCCACAAGAACCAAGAGACCCTTGACTTACCAAAAAGTTTGGAATTTTCTTCAGTGTCACACCCCTTTCATGTACATTCCAGTTCTTTCCCTTTTACGTGTTTTCCTCTAATTAAAGGAAACTATTTAACTCACTATTGTTATGGTCACCTATTATATGAGAATTTTTAAATAACAAGTACTTATATTGTGTGTAATCATCCAAACATTTGGGAAAAACAGAATCTTCCATTATGACATTTTAAAAATCATATCTCGTATCTCCTGGGTCATAAATTTTATCGAAAGAGATTCATTATTTTTATTCATGGGTAATCTCTTTTCTTTCCATGGTGAATTTGGAGTCCCCCTTCCCAAGGCTAGTGGTGCACCGGTGATTGAGGCTTTCATAGTCATTCTTGGAGTCCTCATATTTCCTCCCATGCAATTCATGCATCCCCAATTATTGGAAAGTAGAGAAAAAAAAATAAATCTTTGATCATCCAAGTACGGTTCTTCCATCGGCTCTCTTTATTGTGTATCATGAGGGGTTGGTATGCTAAATTTTTTATGGGGATGGATGAAAACAAACCTTAAAGAAGATAGTAAACATACTTTTTAAGAATGAAGGAGTTTTTTTATGTATCTATTGTACTCTTTTACCCTTTCTTATATGTTGTAAATTTCATGGGTTTCTATCCACCAAAAATCATGGAAGTTGGTGGTCCTATCTTGTGAACTGTGGGACCCCTTTTTTATGTGATGATTTAATTGATATAACATAGAAAATGTTTAATCACGTAAGCTCGATGGATTAAATTAATGTCTTGTGAACAAGAATCCTTGTGTGATCATCCCAGTTAACCTATTGCAAAATGAGAAACACAATTAATGGTGTATTTATATCTGGAAACACTCTTGCTCTATCTTGGTAACATGTGATGTTGTTCTTCTTGATTATTTTCAGGTTACATAGATGGGGATGGGATCTCCTTTTGTGGTGCAGTTGTTGGTTTTGGTATTTAAGGTTGTGTGGGGCCATAAGGTTGGGATTTGTTTGGTTCCAGTAATTTGAGGGATCACACTTATCCCTTTTATTGTCTTGATATATAAGATAACTGGGTGTGAATTCTTAAATTGATGCATGACTATTTTCCATCCTTGGCTTGTGGTTATGCCTATTACATGGCCAGTAGTGAATAATTATTTAAATGGAACAACATGAATGTTATAACAAGAATGTGTTCAATGGAGAATTTTTTTCGGGAATGAGTTGTGACTATGTTGTGGCTATTGGGCTTTTATGAATGAATGATAATGATTATTTTTCTGCATGGGATAGTTTTGGAACCCATAGTTTAGGATGAGTTATTTTTTATCAATATGTATAATTTAGTTCTTATGTTTTTTCCCCACCCAACTTGATAAATTCATGTCGAACACCCCCATTTCAAGGGGGAGTGTGTTTTTTCCAACACTCCTATGAGTGGTTGGTAATTATCTCCTTTTATGCCCCCTTTCCCGAGTAGAGAAAGACTCCTCGGGCAGTCTATGATGCCCTAAGGTATATTATATCCCAATATTATTCAGGTATGCAACGTTGTGGTGGTTATCCCAGGAGTTTCTGGTTGGGTTTCATCCCATGTTACTTTGTGATGTGGCCCATGTGTCCTCGAGAGTGGAAGTAGTTATTCGGTCCCAGGTGTCTTCGAGTGTGGATGAAGTTATTCTGGCCAAGGTTTCTGCGAGTGTGGTTACATGTGGTTGTGGCCTATGTGTTTGTTGGCGTGATGTGTGGTCCTCGTAGCCCAAGTTTGTGCGGGCTGGGTATGGCAATGGGACTATGGTGAAAATAGTGGGGAAGGACTTCTAGGTATGATATCTTTAACAAAAAGTTGTAAAGTGGTGTGGGGTACCCGTACATCGATGTGTTGTTACAACTAATGTTCCTGACTTGTGTTATTTGGGAAGTGTTCAATGGAGAGGTTTGGGTGGATAGTTTCCTTACAAGGTGCTTTGGTTATCTTCTTTTCTCACAAGGCATGAAAATGCCTCCCCACATGTGCACACAAGAATTAGGTTTTACACACTGATTATACCAGTATACTCACCCTAGGTATATTACTACTTTTGGGATTCCTGGAGAAAATTGAAGACCGTTCCAGACCCTATATGCTCAGACACTGGGACATTTGATGTTTTTGTCTTTATTTTCCTATGGTACTTCCCTTTGTAGTTTTTCTTGTACATAGTATCACATTATTATTGGATCATGCTTATGGGAATGGGTTGTTTTGACCATGCTTTTACATCTAGATTTGGTGTTTTTTGACATTACTATATTATCTCACAAACAAAATAAATAAAACAGGTAATGCCTTCCATATTACGTGTTATTCTATACCATTGGTGGTATTTTTCACTATAGGGCCTATTAACGGTATTTCTAAGGGTTCATTATCTCTCCTCCAACACGAGGAAATATGGGTTTGTCAATATGTTTTTCCTTCCCTCATATTGGTGAATGTGGGTTGTGATAAAGTGGTATTATATGCAGAGGTTGCGATATAGGATGGATTTTGGAGTTAGGCTTAGTGAGGATTCCATGGGACAATAGGGAAACAATTTTAGGAAATCTTGGAAGATGAAATACGCTAGGGAAGACTGGCTAAGACATCAGATTTTAACCCCTGCCCCCCCACCGTGATCTGATGCAAGTAATCAGGACCTACCAAATAACCATGTGAGGATATAATGATTGCAGGGTAGAGAGCCTAGGAAAGGTACATGAATCATAATTACTTTTGTTCTTTTCTGATTGGGTACTTTGGTGTTCTAAAATAAATGAAAAATTTAAGAAAAATTTAAAATCAATCATCTACACTACATGGGAATACGCATTCCTTGTTTACATGGCAGTTATGGAACCTCGATGATGACCATGAAGAGTAATGGAAATCGAGGCACATGAAGACAATTTAGTTGATCAACATAGGGCTGATCAGGAGGAGGAGAAAAAATAGTGTAAGAAGATGCTTCTTTCCATTCATTGAATGAACCTTGAGATATAAGGGGGAGAATCATTTCCATGTTGACAAAGAGTTGGCTCAAAGAGCTGGTGATATATTTTATATTGATGCAGGCTCCAAAGGAGTAGTGAGTTCCTCTGGTTGTAAGCCAGATGTAGGGAGCATCATGTCAGTGTTGGATGCTCTATATTTGTGAGAAGAGGGAGGCTGATGGTTTATGGACTGATTTTGAGAGGTACTTCTAGGTGGAATTTCACTCTTCATAAATGATGGTTAAGAAGAGGAAGGTTCTACTCTCCCTTCAGTAGGAGAGTATATCAGTGAGGGAGTTGGGGATCAAGTTCAAGGATCCCATTTTCATTACATTAGATCTTTTTCTGGATGTGGAGTCTCGGTAATGACGTTTAGAGGAGGCACTCTGACCTTCTCTGTAGTATTCTATTACTACCATCACTCTACTGACATACATGGAGGTCAAGAGGAAGGCTGAAGAGGTGGAGTGGTTGGAAACACTGGGAGGTGTTCTATGAGTGGGGATCAAGTTGGACTCATCAGAGAGGAAAGCTTACTGTAGTAGGCCTCCAACATCAAGGCCTTCTTGGTTTCAGTCTATGGGGAGAAGGCCCCAGTAATTCAAGTTTTGATCTCCCGGTTCTTGCCCCTTCCTTGTAGGCCTAGGACCAAGATAATTTTTCTATGGATGTATTTTAAATCTTTGAAATTAGTACCAAGACTAAGTGCAGTATTGTGAGGGTGGGAGGTTTATTGGCCACCTTATTAGTATCAATTTCCAGCCAGACCCTTTCAGCAGTAGAAGCATCAACAAAAAGCTCCCACCCCTCCGAGAGAAGACTTTGCAGGAGGAGGCTGGCCATAGGGTGCTCCTCAAGGACCTCTATCAGGGCGTGGTCAGGGAGGCGGCAGAATGAAGAGGGGTAGAGGATATAGGTGTGGGATGTTTCATGCCAGAAAGTTATTAGTTCCAGTAGTGCTTAAATTCATTCGATGTATGATCACCTTGTTCACAACCCTTTCATGTGCCATGTATAATTCAAGAGATTTGCACTCCTTTTTTTCTCCCAGTCTAGCCCATGATTTGGAACTAGGTAGAAAGACACTGTCTGTACCCCAATGTTTTAGTACACTAGTCGAATGTCAGACTAGCTTGTCTCGTGTTTGCTGAAGATGTAGATTTATATTGGGACCCCATTAGTCCATTGGGGACATTATTTTACTACAGATGCAGCCATGTGATGTCATTTTAGTCATCAAATGTCTTTTCTCTGTGTGTGACATTATCTAATCCATCCATAAAAGTATTTTGTTTTCAGATGTGGGTGACCAATGTGTGACTTTCATCGGTGAGTGAGGTTTCATGGAGGGCACCCGACAAGTGGAGCCCTTTATACCCTTGTTGTCTAAGTCATAATAGGACATATAAATGATGGAATATTTGGAGATTTTCAGTGATTTTAGGGAAGTCTTCCCTAAAGAAGTGTTGATTCTACCCCCTCGACCTGATGTTAAGTTCATGATATACTTTCATCATAGTGCCCATCTGATTTCGATGGATCCCTATCCGATGGTACATCATGATTTGCAGGAAATACTAATTTAGTTTGATGTTATTATTAAGATGGTTTTTGTACAACCCAGTGCATCACCATGGGGTTCTCTGGTCTTGTTCACAAAAAAGTTTTATTTCAGTCTCAGGTTGTGCATAGACTTCTGGAAAATGAATCTGGTAACAGTCAAAAAACCATTTCCCACTCCCAAGTATAGATGGCCTTTTTGATTAGTTTAAGGGGAAGAGATGGATAACCAAGATTAAACATTGGTCAGGATATCACTAGTTAAGGATTTATGATGGTGACATCTTGAGTACTTCCATTAGGTGCAGATATGGGCACATTGAGTTCATGGTTATGTCGTTTGGTGTTATGAAAATTCTAGCTATGTTCATCCTGATAATGAACTCTGTCATCCAGGAATATCTGGACTAGTTCATAGTCATGTTTTTGAAGACATCCTCATATATTAAAGATTAGAGGAGGATAGTACAGAGCATCTGAGAATTGTTTTAGGGGTCCTCCGACAACAGAATCTATATGGAATGTGTCCCAAGGGCATTTTTTAGACATGAGAGGTGTAATGCAATGGACATGTGGAGTTTGGGTAGGGAATAGTGGTTGATCCATAAAAAGTAGAAGTGATTATTTTTTGGGAATCAACCATGAACTTGGAAGAGGTTTGTATATTCCTGGGTTTAGTGGGGTACAACCAGAGATTCATGAAAATAAATTCTCAAGGTGCAACACCTTTTTCATCCTTGACCAGAAATACCATGCTTTTAAATATAGTGAGAAGTGACTATAAGTCGTTATTTATCTAAAGGAAAATCTTGTTAATTCCTCAGGACTAAGGTTTCTAGAAGAAGGAGTGATGCTTGAGGTGTTCTGGGATGCTTTATACCAAGGCTTGGGGTGTCTTCATATGCAATAGTAGTGGTTCATCTCTTATGGGTCTAAGAAGTTACATCCCCATGAGCGTAACTATTACTCCCATGACTTGGAGCTCACAGCGGTTGTGGCAGCACTACCTCATTGTGGAGTGCATTTTGGCCTTCACAGATCACAAGAGCTTGATGTATATCTCCTCTCATCGAGACCAGAACCCGGGGTAGTGTTGTTGGATAGCTTTTCTTCTGGACTATGACTTCAAAATTTACTACACTATAGGAATGGGGAACCTAGTGGCTGATTAATTGATTTGGAAGTCACAAAAGGATGCAATTTGAGAGTCGTTAGATTCTTAAATGGTGATGGAGGAGTTAGAATCCCTACACCTGGATGCAAGGGAGGAGGGTGTAATAGGCTTTCTATACTATTTCAAAATTCAGTCCTCTCTATTGTAGAAGGTGGAGGAGTCCCCATGGGGTGACATAGAGGCTTAAACGATGCGAAATCATGTTAGCTTGGGTGATGCTCCAGGTGGATGGTCATAAGTGGTGTAGAATCAGATCATGTTTCAGAGGAAAATTTTTTTCTGGAGGAAATGCACAAGAGTGTTCTTGGTGTTTTCCACAACTCAACCCTAGTGGTTCACCTAGGTGTTTCCAAGATGTACCAGGGTTTGAGGGAATAGTTTATGTGGCATGGGGTGAAGGAGTCACTATTTGAGTTTATGGTATTGTACCTCTTGTGTCAGCAAGAGAAGGAAAAACACCATATCCTAGGAGATCTGTTACAACATTTAGATGCCCCCGAGTGGAAGTGGGATGGCATCATGATTGATTGCATCACAAGACTACCTAGAGATCAATGGGGTTAAGATGCAATCTGGGTAGTGGTAGATCGGCTAACAAAATCGGCTCACTTCCTTGAAATGAAAGAGTCGAGCAAGATAGACTCCCAAGAATAGAGGTACATGAACGATGTGGTGTGGTTTCATGGAGTTCCAAGGTCCACAGTATCCAATCGGGATACTCGATTTACTTTAGGGGTCTATAATGGTTTTCAACATGCTTTTGGAACCTGACTATGACTCAGCAATACTTCCCACCCCCATAAATATTTGCAGATAGAGCGCACCGTCCATATATTAGAGTATATCATACAATCATGTGCCTTGGACTTTGGGGGATCGTGGGTGAGATACATGCATCTGGTAGTGTTTTCCTATTGAAATAGCTATCACATGACCATTGGTATGGCTCCTTCCGATGCCTTATACGGGAGGACATGTCGCTCACCCATGTGCTGGGTAGAGGTAATGGAAGCCGATGTTCTAGGCCTAGAGGTAGGTCAGGGAATGATAGAGAAGGTTCACATTATACAGAAGAGAATGAAGGTGGCTCAGGGCTAGTAGAACTAGTATGATGATCATAGGAGGAGACCCTTAGAGTTCGAGGTTCGGGACCACATGTTCTTGAAGGTCTCCCCTCAGTATGGGAAACAAAGGTTCTGTAGAGGGAGTAAGAATTCTCCCAAGATCGTCGAACCCTTTGAGGTGTTACGATGGTTCGGTGAAGTTGCTTACCATTTGGAACTACCACCACCGCTACAAATAGTTCATGACGTCATCCATGTGTCTCATATTTATCAGTATCCCTCGACTAGGGAAAGATGGATATCATGGACGATGTGCCATTTGTAGGGTGACTACTACGGATCATGGATTTGGAGGAGAAGGTTCATTGTGGATGTACCATTCCCTTGGTTTATGTGTTATGGAGGCATGGTGGCCTAAAAGAGAGTACCTAGGAACGGGAGGCACAAATGCGTTATTAGTACCCAGAGTAATTTTGAGTTTTGTTAGGATCTGGTTGTACTTTTTTGTGATGTAGGGATTGTAATTATTAACAATGAAATGGACTATTTTTCTTTTTCTCTAGTTGTGTGTGAAGAGTCTTGATTATGGGGTGGGGATGAGCAGATCTCTAATCCAAACGCATTAATGTGCATGAATTTAAACCCGTGCGGGTGATTCAGTGTCACCATTAACAAATAGTATCTTAACATGGACGAAGGGACTCTCTAATACATATGTCTGGATATTATGACCATTATGTGTTTTTGTGGATAGTTGAGGGATAGGTTTTTCTATATTTCGTTTAGTTTTACTCTTGAGAGGAGTCTTCCAAGGTGGTTGTTCGGACCCCTGTCTTTTCGTTGGGTCCAATTGATTCTCTAGAGTAAGAATATTGTGAGAGTTATCTGATGTAATTCCCTTGACCTCCTAGTCCAATTATTTGCCAAAATCATGGTCTTATAAAATGGTTCCACTGAAACAGTATCACTGGTCTTGGTTACACATAGAAATGGTGGCACTGTGTTGGGGGCACCGTACCGATCACACCATCACAATCACACAATAAAATAGTGACATCATGATGATGGAACCGTAATGGTCACCCCATCCCGGTTTTACACCATAATGGTAGCACCTCATACGGTGGAACAGTGATGGCAGAATTGTGACCATGACACCTCTTAAGGTATCCACCCAATTGTGTCCCATCCTGATTTATTTTTCGAGTTTCCTAATTTTCCCTATAACATATCTTTTGTTGTAAAATTGTTTTAATACCACTATCAATCCATTAAAATCCCATAAATGATATCTAAAATCCAACAAGTGTTGGGAAACACATGAAATAGAAAAAAAGTGTGGCCTTTTCCTTCGTGTCACACCCCTTTCATGAACTTTTGAGTACTTCCTTTATTATGTGTTTCCTCTAATTAAAGGAAACCCTTTAACTAAAAACCGTTATGGACACCTCTACAATGAGAATTATTAAATAACAATTTATTACATACTGTGTAACCGTCACCCTGCATGGTGAAACCTCAATACTCCTTTAATCCATTTCAATAATCATATCCTATAACTCTAGGATCACACCTTTTATTGCACAAGATCCATTTTTATTCTTCTTGGCTAGTCTCTTTCTTTTCCATGGTATGTTTGGAGTCTCCCATCCCGAGGCTAGTTGTTTGCCTATGCTATTGCCTTCCCAGCTCACTCTTTGAGTCCTCATATTTCCTCCACTACATGTCACACATCCTTAGTTCCTGGAACATGGAGAAAAAATTATATCATTGATTATCCAAGTTGGGTTGCTCATTCGTCTATCATTGTTGTGTATCATGTGGGGTGGGTATGATAATGATTATATAGGGATGGATGAAACCAAACCATAATGAAGATAATAAACATACTTTTAAAGAATGAAGGGGTGTGTTTGATTATGTTATATTACTCTTTTACCCTTTCTTATATTTTATAAATTGAATGGGTTGTTGTCCACTAAAAATAATGGTCGTTGGTGGCCTTTCCATGCACACAATGGGACCCCAGTTTTATGTGCTGATTAAAAGGATGTAACATGGAAATTGGTAAATCACATAAGTATGTTTGATTAAATAGATATACAGTGAATAATATTCCTTTTGTGATCACCCTGGCTAACCCAACTCTAAAGAAGGAACTCAATGAATGGTGTGTTTAAATCGGGAAACTCCCTTTCTCTGTCATGGTAATAGGTGTGGTTACTCTCCTTGATTCTTATCAGGGTACCTAGACTGGGATAAGAACCCTTGTTATGGAAAATTTGTTTTTTCATGGATCTATGTTCGTGTGGATCCATATGGTGGGCCTTGGTTTGGTTCCAACACCTTAAGGAATCTCACGAATCCCTTATGTTATTGTGGCATACAAAAGAACAGACTGTGAATGCTTAAATAACCGCTTGATTTTTTTTATTCCTTGGCTTGTAGTTATTCCTGTTAGTTGACCAGTAGTGAATAATTATTTAAATGCAACCACATGATTTTGATAATAATAATGTGTTCAATTGGGAATTATTTTCTGAGAATGAGTTGTAACTTGGTTGTGGTTGTTGTGCTTTTATGAATGAATAGTAACCAGGGTGTATGTCTGTGGGAAAATTTTGGAACCCCTTAGTTCGGATGAGTGATTATTTACCTTTATGCATAATTTTTATCTTTTGTTTCTTATTTTTGTCCCACCCATTTTGATAACTTCATTATGAACACCCCCATTTCATGGGTGAGGGTGTTTTTTCCAACACTTCTATGAGTGTCTAGTTATTAGATCATTTTATGCTCCCTTTCCCAAGTAGCCCAAGACTCTTCAAGCATGATGTGATTGTCTGAGGTTCATTATAGCCCCTGATTATTTGGGAATAGAACATTGTGGTGGTTGGCCCTAGTGTGTGTGGGCAGTTCGTTTCCCAAGTGTCTTCTGGATGAGGCCCATATGTGTTCGGGTGTGGCCGTAGATGCTCGGGGCCATATGTCTTCATGAATGGTGGTTCTAGTTCAGGCCCAAGTGTCTATAGGTGTGGTTACGTGTGGTTGTTCCCAAGGTGTTTGTAGGAGGTAAGTGTGGATATGGTATCCCAGGTGAGTACTTGGGGGTATGACAGAGGGACTATGGTGAAAATAACGGGGATGGTATGACACATATGATGTCTTTAATAACTAGTGGGATGTGTTGCCGGGTACCCGAAAAATTATGTGTTATTACAATTTCATTACATGAAATGCATTATTAGGGTAGTGTTCCTTGGTGAGGTTTGGGTGGATATTTTAAGTACAAGGTTATTTGGTTATCTCCTTTTTCTGGTAGAGAATTAGAATGAATTCCCACATGTGCATGAGTGCTTTTGGTTTTCCTTGATGATTATACCTGTATACTAACCCCACAAATATTAAACTACTTTCAGGTTTCTAGGACAACATCAAGGACCATGTCGGACGCTATTATCTTGGACTCTGGGACCGTTGATGTTGTTTTTTCTATTATTTTGGTACATACCTTTAGATATATTTGTGTACTTCATTGCACTTCGTTATTGGAACATGCATATGGGAATGGATTGTTCGGGCCTTAATTTTAAATCTAGTTATGGTGTTGTTTGGGATTTACTATCTTATTTCCTGATACTACTAAATAAAAAGGGTAATTCCATCCATATTACATGTGATTTTATACCATTTATTGTAGTCCCCAATATGAGGCCTATTGAAGGTGGGACTTAGTGGTTATTATCTCTCCTTCAAGTTGAAGAAGGAAGAGTTTAAAAATATTCTATTCCATCCCTCATCATGGTGAAGGCGGGTCGTTACACTATCCTACATGTAAAATTTATATTTGTGATACCCTTAGAATCTATGAATGAACGAATAGACAGACACATTTTAAACCATTTTACTTATATACTACCATCTTAGAAGTGTAGCTGAGGGATTTAATCAGATTAAATAATGGGGATGATTTTTTGTTGTTGGATACATAATTTAACTCAATTGTGAGATGAAAATTTGATAGTTGGATTTTTTTTCAAGCAAAACAATATTTCATAGAATGTTGATCCATATAAGGGATTTTCAAGCATATTTATAAAAAATATAGATAAAAAATTAAAATTTGATGTTCCATAAAAAAAGGAATTAATGAAATTATGGTTTTTAATAGTATAAGGATGTTTTTTATTTTAAAACCATTGATGGAATACCGCATGGAATTTTCATGGTTAGGGTTTTCTATATTCACTATATTATCTAAAATGTATTGAAATTCATATTTGTAGAGAAAAATATTATTTTAATGTTTTGGATGATAGGAAAAAATATATATGGATAATTATATTAAAATGTTGTAGAAAATTCCATAATATTTTTGAGATGTTGGATATGGTATTTTTCTTAAAAAATGAGCAGAAAATAAGCATGAATGTAAACTAGTCTTTTAGTTTCACTTCAAATAGTTCCAAAACCAAAAAATTGATTGATAAAAATTTTCATGACAAAAACAACAATCCTAAATCCTTATAAAAACCATCTCAAATTCCTCATAAATTTCTAAAATTCCTTATCTAAATTAGTATGGAATTTTATGATCCAATCAAATATTGGTTGTCTCTTTCATCTCATGGGATGAGAAAACATTTTATTTAAATCCATAATTTATTACAGAGAGGGGAAATTTATGTGAGGTATGTTATTTATGGGAATGAAATGATAAATGATATACGAATATATTGATTAAATCAAATGATTAATTTTTAATTTTTGGGGTTTGGGAGGAATTATATTTTTTATTCAATGGTTTATAATTAGTAGATCCCAGAAGTGTATTTTATGGTATAATTTTTCTGGGACCATTGTTTCTCAATTGTCCAAGAGTCTAGTATTCTATTATGGGGGAATTTAGAGATATTTTATTTTCAATACATTTCAATTGGATTACAATGTATAAATATGTTTAAATTTTTAATTTTAAACAGAATTGAATAATTTTATTCCTCCCAAACATTATATACATGTCTATATAATATGTCTTTATCGATCTAAACATAATTATTATCATCATATCATAAGACCTATAATTCATTATGATGAATAAATTATTATCATTAACAATCTAAATCCTTATACTCAAGACTTTGTGAAATTTTGATAATTGTATGTCACATAAGTGCTTCTAAGCTATTACAATAATCATGAATTGGGAATATTTATTCATTATGATATCATTTGAAAAATTCAATAGATGATTAAATGTATATTAATACCATAAGACATTTTCACATTAAAACATTGTTCATCACATTTGATGATGTTTTTATAAAATACTGTATTCTTCTATTTTGATATGGATTGAATGAGAATTAGTTCATTCAAGTATATTATCAATGATAGAATAATTTTTTGAAGATGTTAACAATATATTCCTTATATTTTCATAGAAACAAGTGAAATTAAAATAGTCATGTGAGTTTCAATTGTGTGATGGGTGATTTTACGAAGTCTATATAGATCTAGTGATATAACTTATAAGAACACTGTAAAATATTGCAGTTTATTTTTCCATGAATGATTAACATTGTAGGTGGATTTGGAAATGTTATTCAATAGTGAGATTTTTTATGCCTATTTATTTCAAAAATTATATTATTTTTATCTATCTCGTTGAAGGGTGTTTTTTTCAAATTATTACCTCTAATTTTTTTCTTGATATTTGTACTGTTTATAAATGTAAAATGAATTTTCTCATAATGTAATCTTATTTAGAAATATCATTCCATTAGTAATAGGGAGATTTTTAGGTTTAGATTGATAATGGTCTCAAGGATTTTGAATAATTTTACATAGTGGAACAAATTATATATATATATATATATTAGGATCATTTTATACATATTATGAATATTTAGGTGTTATCTATGTTTTTTTTGGAAAAAAACTGAGAAAATAAAATATATAATAATTTTATAAAAGGTAGAAGGCAGTGTCCAAATAAACAATTATTTCCATGGCTATTTCATTAATATATATATTTCAATCATATTTTATAATTTCATCACCATATTAACATATCAATATTTTATTTGTGTTAATTGTTTCATATTTTTATTTTTATTTACTTCAAACCCATTAAATAATCCTTAGTTTTTACGTTCATTTCAAAAATAGATAAAAACTATAATAGTTTAAAACATTATTCCGGAATCCTCCCCATTAGACATCCCAACGAAGTATGGTAATTCATCACTAAAGGTGATTTCTATTAATTATAGATGCAAGAATGATATCTTCCATCAATGATGGAGATTTTTATTTTAGAATTCGAATGATAAATGAAGATAAACATGAAGGGAGAAGAATAGGGAAAACAATCATGGGGCAAGACCACTCTCTAGAATAGTTATTAAGTAACTCCCACAAATTGCTTCCCTAAATTATTAATAATAAAATAAAATACATTCATGTTATATAATCGATGATAAAATACATATATAATATTTAAACACAATTGAAATAATTGTTTTTAAATTGAGATTTAATTTGTTGGAAATTTAAAAATATTTATAAATCAATGAAATATTTTTCATAACATCATTAATGATGAATATGGATATATGGTTTTTGAAGATATTTATAAGTATTTTTTTGGAATTAGACATGAATAAATTAAGAAATAAATATTTTTTTAAAAGTGATCTAATGAATGATATGATGGTAATGGTTTGAACCAAACCTATTGTATTCCTGGAGTAATATAGACTTTATAAGGTGACCTAAATAAGTCATAACTTATTGTTCCAAAATATTGATTTAAAATTATACATTTTATACTTTCAATATGAAACTGTATATGTTCTTTCTATTTTCTGTGTATAGTTAATATATAAAATTTATATAGAATCTACAATTTCATATAATGGGTTCAAATTCCAAAAATATAATTTCATTTCTCATAAGATGATTTCCTATTTAATATAGTTAAATATACTTTCAAAAGGTAAAATTAGACTTTATATGGTGACAATGTAGACTATATAGTGATATTTTAATTAATTAGTGTTAATTTGGAATATCTTAATGAGATTTATCCTGAAAAAGTTATGTTATAAAATATAATAGTAATTGTAGACATTCATTATATTATTTTTAGAAACGAGTGTGTTGTTATTTATATTGTGTAAAATTACATTATTCAATTATAGTACTAATCCTCATAAAAAATAAACAAAATGGTATTTCAATTAATAAAATTAATGCATTGGTTCTAATTTTTTAGATGGTAGGTGTGTAGGGAAACCAAAGAGGTTGATATTTCGTATTCAATATAACTGATCTATCACCACCAAGGCATTGAGTTTCACCATGATGACCTAGAATAGATTTGAATGGATTAGGAACAATTAATTTGAAGAATTTGTTTTGAGAAATTATGAATATTTATTTATCTACATTTCAAATATATAAATTTATTTTAGAAGAGGGAAAAATGATTTCATATAATATTTAAAAATTTAGTGTTGTGATAATATTAATAGATTTCGATTTTTATGAAGAAAAAAATATATATATTATCAGTTGGAGTTGTAGAATAATAATAGAAATATAATTGATGCACATTATATGTGTAAAGAACAATAATTCAAATATAAAACCCAGTGATAACTTGGAAGAATTCTTATTTGGTGGAAGGCATTCTTGTTCTAAGAAATTCTGATGCATTATATATATAAGATAGAATAAAATCGTACATACTCAAGAGAAATATTTATACCATAAGTTCATTTTAGAAAATATAAATTTAGAAACAAGTGAACTATGTTATCGTTATTAAATGTGGATCATTTTGAGTATTAGTTTTATTTTTTTATTGGTGGACCATATTAAACCATTATTACTTATATGAATGTGTCTCTGTTTGTCGTAGAGATCATTTATATCACCTGAGTAGGCGGAAAATATATTTTTATAAAGAAACATGAAAAATATTTAAAATAATTGTTTCATCCATCCTATCATTGATTTCACACAAATCATCATAGTTTTTAAAGTGTTTTTAGTGTTATGTAACCTTTATAGAAGATAAACTATTGTAAATTTGGAGTCCATGAATTTTTATCTTAATGATCCCTCACTAACTCAATACATATTGTAAATATTGGAAATGCAATACTAACTAAAAAATAATCAGACTCTCGTTATTGATGGAAAAAATTATTTCAATTGAATGTAATGGATGTAAAATTATCTACCTTCAATGTTTTTTGGATTTATGGGATGATTAAACTAGTTCATTTTTTCACATGAGTATGGTTATTCGAGAAAAATAGTTGTTACATAGAGCATAAAGATAGATTTATGTGCTTGAAATTCCATTCATTATTATCCTTAAGTGAAATAATTCAAGATGGATAAATTAATGATGAAAAAGAAATATATATTCAATAAAAATAAAAAATCTCTAATGGAAACTAAAAAGTAATGAACTCTAAACTACATGAATGCGTATTGAATTATTATGTTCTCAAATGATGGAATATAAAATATTAGATAACTACATAAATATTGTGAATTATACATTTATGATTTTATCATATGTTGGTTGATAATTAAGATGTTACAATTTGGGGTGAGAAGAATTTTCGTGTTTCTCATTTATGATTTGATGAAAATTCCTTAATACAAAAAGTCATAGATTTGAGTACTATTCCTTCTGTTGATTTACAAGAAATCCTTATTTCCTATGACATGATGATAATTTTTTTCAAACAATATGGGATATTTAAAAAAATTAATTTCATAAAAATCATTAATATAAGATAAATTAAACAAATATTTATCTATTTATCAATATTTTTATTCATATTTATTTTTTCTATTATTATAAAAACCTAATGTAACTCATCTCTATAAGTGTACAAAGTGTTCTTATTAAGTAGAAGCATTCACTAGATACTTTGAGTTATCGATGTAGTATACTATTTGTTTAAAAATCTCTTATTTTGAATGATGAAGAATCCAATGTGGTTAAATATGAGAAGCTGAGAAGATCAAATATGTATTTAGAAGAAACTGACTGCAAATTAAAAAAAATTCATCAAATGGTATAGGTGATAATTTATTTTAATTGAATTATAATTTTCACTTATTTGGATGAATATGATAATAATTTTTATCATGATTATTATTAAAATTTTAATTATTATTATTATAACATAGTACTTTCTAATGAAAATGAGGATGAATTCACATATTATTAATGAATAAATGATCAATGTAAATAAGAAACAATAATCATGATAATGATAATTAGAAAATTCATGGACATTCTATCAATTATTTGATTATTTTAAAATGATATTAGAAATTTGCGGAAAGAAAATCAAGCTATAAGAAATAAAGAATCTTTCCTAGTAGAAGAATAATAATGTATAAATACATACATTAATGATTTTAAGAAATAAATTAAAGAAGAAAATACAATGAAATTTGAGAATGAGGAAAAAATATTGTTAAAGAGAAGTAACAATTGAATATAGAATTAAAATTTATCTAAAGGGGGGAAATAATATGATTTTTTATAATAAATGTTTTGAAATTCAATTCCTAAATTCGGTGAGAACTCAATAATGGAGGCTGTGTAAGCTTATAAAGACTCGTATTGAGATTAGGAAAAGGTGGTTAAATAGAGATAACCCTAACAATGATACATATCTTATAAATTGCATCAATGATCATAAATTAAAGTGATAAGGGAATAATACCATGTATGTTGAAAATTAAATGATTTTTAGAGACATGATTATTTCGGGACTACTAATATGGAATAAATCATCTATAACTGGCAATTTAATTAAATTCTAAAAAATTAAAAATTTGAGAACATCAATTTATAGTTTAATATGTTTTTTCAGTGGATCCTTGATTTGTAAATCCATAATTTTTTTATGTAAGAAATTATGTAAGATAACATATGTGATATGCGACACCAAACTTTGAAAAACAATTATTATTAAAATACAACCAATTTAACCTCGTAATTGAATTTTTATATATAAATGCTACTAAATAAATTATAAAGTATATTTATATATATAGATATTTCCAACTCAACATAAATATAATTTTATATTTTTCATAAATAATCACAAAAATTTATAGTAATGGTATTTTATTCCTAGAAAATATACTTCCATGAAAAATGGTTTTTGTTTATTTATATGAAAAAATTATATATATTAATTTATCAAATTTTGGAAAAAATTATTTTAATAATTTAATATAATTTTTAAAATTAATTTATATAAATAATATTCTTTTTGATATTTTGGGAGTTTTTGAAAACATGATTTTCGTTATTGAACATAGAAATAGTATAATTTTTTGTTAACTTTCCATTTCTATTGAAAATTTCAAAAAAATGAATGTACCTATATAATTATAATTATATTTAGAATTAATAGAATTATTATTTAGTAATAATTAGTCCAGTCAATTAAATTTATATAATATTTTTATCATATTTTAGTATATGTTGTTTTTTTGGCTTGAAAACAGATTTTCTCAATTTTTTTTAAAAAATGTAAAATTTCCATTTATTAATTAAATTCATATAACCATTAATTTTTCATAATTTATTATAATTTTTTTTATATTTATCATTATTAATTTAAATTAAAATAAGGAATATTACTCGTTAATGATTTAATGTAAAATAAACATTTCCATGAAATGTAATTTTCGGGAAAATTATTATTCAATGCACTTTCTGGTTATATATTAAAAAAACATCCTTCAATGTGAAATTATTATGATAACATTGACTTAATTTTAAAAATCATTCTAATAAATTTTACATAATATGATTAACTCAATTTTTAGACAATATGAATTGTAAACGTAGTAAATATTTTTTTCTATAATAAAACTAAAATAGGCTACTTAAGCCAAAATGGCTCGAATGCCATACTTTTTTTTAAATTTTTGATAATACCTCTTTTATGGGGTGAAGGGGAACCCTTAAATAGATTATAGGAATTCATGACATTTAATGCCCCTAAGGTCATATGAATTCATTTGAGACTATCAATAAATGGAACATCCCCTCCTTAGCATCTGCAACGTGATTATCTCTCCACCATCACATAACTATATGGCTAGTTGTCCAATATAGAGGTGCCTAAGAAAAATACCAATTGAAACACCACACACTATCATACTTCAAAATATATCTTCTCTACTATGGTGAATGAATTTTTCTATGAACCTCCACTAAATCTTATTTCTTGTAGATTCCGCCTAGTTTTTGTATATGTACATCATGTGGCCCGAAGGCATTGATGTGGCCAGAAGGACTGGGTGGGTCAAAGGCCATAAGGACTATAGGACCAAACCATTGGCCAAAAGGTGAATTGTTCTAGATGCTATATTTCTGAACAATACATACTATAGCACTTCAACAGTAACCCAGAAATATATCTCTACCCAAATTTGATCCTGTGTCTCATGGAAGCACTTGAAGAGTCCCCGCCAATCAGGCATATAATCATGTGAAAGGATAATTAAGGGGAATATTTTAAAAAACAAATAAAAAATAATCATAATAATAAAACTATTTTCATTTCAACATCGTACTGATTATATTATTCATTATAAATTATTAAATAATGATAATTATAAAAATTAAAATTTTGATATGTTAAATCATAAATTGTATTTGAGTTAATATATAATTTTAATAAATAATTTTTTTGGTCAATTGGTTAATTTTTATCATAAATTATATTTAAGTAAAATATTGTCATTAAATAGTATATATTAAATATTGATTATAATATAAATTAATGTAGCAAAAATGTATTTTTAATAACGACCCTAAAACTCTAATTATTAAAATACAATTAGTTTACATTGAATGGGAATTTTATTTTAATTATCAATTTCTCTTATTAATTGGCATTTTCTTATAAAATAAATATATTTTTTATATTTATCTCCCTGAAATAATAAAACGTTGAGGTTTTGATACTTCGTAGAAAAATAGAGTTTTCAAAGAAAATTAAATACTGTATAAATAAATGATATTTATTTTAACATCCTAATGACCCAAATAGAAATTAATAAATTATATAAATGGTTTAAATGGAAAAATATAAGTTTTACCATAGAAATAATTTTATTTTGAAGATATTGGATTAATTTTAGGAAGAATTTATGTGTCCTCCAAAAAATATATTAAATATTTAAGTCTGTAAATAAAACCTCATTAATCATTACTCACATACACACCACCATGGATAGTATTTTAATGTTTTCAGGCATTTTATATAACAAATAACTAAAAACTCATCTATCAAGTAGAAACAATGTGGAAACCCATGGGATGTTTATTGTTTTTTATAATTTTAATATATAGATTTTAAAATATGTATTGATAAATAATAATGAATTCACCTCAATTATATAATATTAACCAATACAAAATCCCATTTTTCTTTAATACAAAATTGGATCACATGATAATTGTTCCTTACCCATTATAGATTCCTCCCATGGGGAAACAATTTTTACAACAAGCTCCTCCAATGCATTTATAATAACCATTTCAAGGTAATGTATTTCCACCTCTTCTTTTCCATTCTAGCACCATATTTTTATTTATTAATTTTATTCTCAATTAGTTATGTTATCATTACTTTATAAATGTAACTTCACGGTCATA
Source organism: Viscum album (assembly GCA_963277665.1). Taxonomy (NCBI): domain Eukaryota; kingdom Viridiplantae; phylum Streptophyta; class Magnoliopsida; order Santalales; family Viscaceae; genus Viscum; species Viscum album. Next base: position 70,368,502 of record OY728126.1, read on the forward strand.
TTTTTTTCATTATAATGTGAGTTCACTTATCCCCTCTGAATTTTTAATTTACATAAGAAATAATATTTTTAATATTTAGTTTGGTATTTCTTTTTTTTCAGTACATCAGACTTATTTGTAATTAGGCTCATTAACCACAATGGGATATTTTTTAACTAAATAATAAGATTCCCATACACATTTATTGAATTAATTATAATGGTAAATCATTTATCCCCACTCATTATAGCATAAACCAATGTTTTTACAATATTAAAATTTAGTATGGGATCCCCTTTATATCCTCCCTATTTAAGAATATTATTCATTTTATGACATTTATTTCAAATTTTTAATTGTGGGATATATTTGTCAAAATAACATTTACTTTTTTTATTGATTTCTAAATAATGAGAAACCATTTTCATATCTTTAAACAATATTAAAACATGTTAATACATATGTTTTGATGCCAAAATTTCATTGCAAATTATCTATTCAAAACCATTTTATTGTGAATAGAACATCTATTTCCACTCAAACAAATTGAACTAAAAATAATTATAACTATATTATTTTAAATTAAATGTATTTTTAAACAACCATTAGTTTTAGAATTAAATAAAATTAATTCTGATCCAATCTTAAATGATTTATGTGACAAACATATGTATGCTAATTATATGAATAAAATTGGGTCGATAATAATTATATATCACTAAAATGAATTAGGTAATTGTTTAGTCTAATAAGACATATTTTAATGGATTAGAGAGTAAACCTAATTGATGATGGGACTTTTTCCTCCATGATATTATGTCTTATTGGTTAGCCTTGACCAAAGCATATGATTTGATGTTTAATGATTTTCCATGATGCCAAGTAACATTTTTGTTATCATATTACATCATACCGAATTATTATTGATTATTATTAAAACCCCTTAAATGTAAAAATAAAATACCTATTTTACAACATTTAATTTTTCTTTATTTTATTCATTGTTTATTCCCTTTCTATGATTTATATCGCACCAGTTTCAAATGAATGTCTCTAGGTGATCCCATGTCGTTCTTAAAAATCTATTAAATTTTAAAATCATTGTAAGGATGTTTACAAAAAAAGTTTGTATGTAGGTATAATTTTTTTCTGTTATGTACCTAGTTACCCGAAGAAAAGAGTCTTCTAAATATTTAAGGATATATTAGGTTTATTATTAATTAATAAGTCAAGAATATTGAGTAATAACTACTGGGGTTTCTATCGTTGGTATCAAATTAATGTGTTGTTATTTTAGAAATTATGAATCAAAAAATCAGGAGACTGCCTTAGGGATAACAGTTATATAGTAAAAACATACTAATGTTATGGTAAGCTATATAGTAAGTGGATTCCATGAAAATAAATCACATTGAAAATACTGGAAGTGGATAAGGATCTAGCAAATATATTATTTCAGGTGATAACACTGAAAAACAATTATTAATTTAGAATCGTTCCATAACTGGTGCATAAAAATTCCCCTTAGCACACATTTAGTTTGACACTACACATGGACACTGATTAATAATTTAAAATTTACATTATGAACGATTAATGAGGGGAAAATGTTGATAAGTTTCTATGTTAGGATATTGATCATGGATTTCATAGAACAATTCTTATAAATTCATATATTAACGAAATTCATTTTTTTTATATGTTATCCCATTAATTATTTTGGATTCATATTTGTGTGTTTAATATAGTAAAAATAATGAATCGTTTTTTTGACTTATTCAAGTCCAATAATGGATATAGGAAAAAAATTTCAATTACCAAAATGATGGTTAATATGTTGAATTCCAATTTGATTTACCTAAAATGACGGGAGATAATATCATACATCATTTAACTAGGCCGATGATGCTATAAAAAAATAAAAAATGTCACATAGTTAAATGTCCAATGATTTTTTAGATGATGAGGATGATGAATTTGTATGTTCATATGATAATATTTATAATGTAATTAATATTCTATATTTTTCATGTAATAATTATTGAAATAAAATCCAAGGGATATTTCAAAAGAGAAGTTAATGTTTTTTTTGTGTTGAAAATTAGGTCATAAATTGGAGATATAATAAAGAAAGTGTATTATGTAATAGAATAAATTATATCCTATGGAAAAATATGTTTTTCTATGTATTCTATTAGAACAATATGAGCATTATCCAATTTAATTCCCCAGCTCAACTTTTTAATCTTAGAATAAGAACGGGAAAATGCTATTGAAATCATTAATTTGTAATGATTGCATTTTTTTGTATTGTTATTTAATAATTATGTTTTTAAATTATATATGAATTAAATTATTTATATAAGAATCATGAATCATATATGGATTATTCCATAATTTTTTAATTATTAGAAACATATGTTGAATGGTAATGATACACAATAAATGTTATTTTGTGACAAGGTGATATTTCAGAAAACAGTTGATCGAGGGATTAATAACTATTAATATGGGTTTGATGTTAACATAAGACAAAAGTGTATTTGTATGTTATTTCTATGAATAATATTTTTTTAAAAAAAATCATTTATACCACATCTGGATATTTTTTTCATTGAAGATAATGATGATTAATATTATTTTGGGAAATAAAATATAGGATTTAAACTATCTTTGATATTTAGTAGATTAGTAATATTTTTATATATTTTTAATTTGGTTGAGGTAGATATAAAAATTATGATAAATATAATAGAAGTCTTTTGAGAACAATAATATTATTATCATTTAGGTGTAATATAATGATTATAATAATACATTTGAGGTTAAAACATTCTGTAATATTGAGGTTATTGGGTTTATTTTGGTATGTAGGGGTGTTCATTTAAAGGATGGACTATATTAACCCATTGGAATTTTATGTTAAATTTTGGATGATAAAACATTAAGGTATATTGATTTTTTGTATTATCGTAATAAATGAACAAAATTTTTGATTTATTAAACAATAGAGGAAAACATTGTTATTAATTAGTGGAATATGAGATCCATAAGATGTTTAATATAATGCTTTAGGAAAAAATAAATGCATCTAGAGTACCAATTATTTGTAGAAAAAGCTATTATTATAACGTAATATTGATTAAATGGTGAAATTATACTTTTTCAAGAATGTGTATTTACTTATATTACTAGTCATGATTATAATATAATTCTATAATTCTATGTATATAATATTGGAAAAAATACAGTCATATTATGTATATTTCTGATGAATTAATGGTTTTCTCACCCATCATAGATTTATGGTGTTGTGATAATTGATTTTTTCCTAACCAAATTATCTAACAGTATATATTAGTTCATGGGTATTAGTTTTTATCCATGTTTATATAATCACACCGTACAACTGTTATCCTACTTCTAAACATAGTCATGTGATGACATTCATTTGTCTCTTTCTCTCTATCAGTGTGGATGTTTTTTAAAATATTTTTTATGTGAGTTTTAAATAAAGATACTATCATGTATCAAAAAAATTAATATATAGTTCATGTTCATATTATAACTATCGAATAAATTAGTGGGATAATAATATAATCCCACATGTTTTTAAAAGATTAAATTATAATTTATATCATATGTTATATGAAACATCGAACCCAAAAAAATTATTGTTTAAAAATTATAGTTTTATCCTGGCCATTAAACATGGGTAAATTAGTACGATTAATGAAATATTGATATATATATATATATATATAAATTTACCACTCAAAATAATTATATTTATAAATTCAAATTAAATAATAACTCAATTTTTAGCAATGTCATGTTATTTTTTAATATTATGTTTTCTTCAACATTTGATTTCAATTTATGTGAAAAAATATTTTTAATAAACTATGAAAAATTAATAATTAAAAAAAATAAAAAACAATTTTTACAGCATCATATCTAAATAATCATAGGGTTATAATTATTGATCTTTCGTAAATTGTTTATTTCTTCAATGAATATTAAAAATAATTAATTTTTTAAAAAATATTATTTTTTATGTAACATTAAGTAATATAAAATTACCAATATTATTTTAACTAAATTTAAAAGTAAAATATGTACTCTAAAGTTATATTTTATAGATTTTTATTTATTTAAAACATTACTATACTAGATTATATATACATTTATTTTGATTCTTGATAACAAATTTTTCAGAAAACATTTATAAAATGCATAATTTTATTCATTTTTTATTAGTATAAATTTTCTCATCTTAGGTAACCATTTAAATAAAATTAATACATTATATATCAATCATTTAAAATAGAAATTAAAATATTTAATATTACTATTTATAGAGTTAAATTAAAATCATTTATAGTATTAGATAATTGATTTGTTTAAAATAATATTTTTTCATCTTTATGTTTTTTATTTTAAATTAAATTATTAAAAATGTATGATTTTAGTTTTATAAAATGAATTATTGATTTGGAATAATAAATATTGTGATTAGTTAATACTTTGAACTTAATTTTTAGACAATAACAGCAGTTACCACAATAAATATTTAATGCCACTATTAAAAAATAGTCTATATTATGGTAACAAATATTAATAAAGAATGTAAGAAATGTTACCTGAATAGTATGAATAAATATATTTTTATTTTAAATAATATAGTTATTATATTTTTTATTTTATATTTAAATATGATTGAACAATGGTTTTAATAAAAAATATATTTTTGACGTCTTAAAACATAAATTTTATATAGGGTAATATATAGATTTATTTAAGAAACACATTTATTTTATTTCAATATTTTTTTAAAATAAACAATATTTTCATTAAATATAGTTATGATGTTTTTGATAATAAATATAAATGATAGAAAAATTTATAATAAGTGTGTGTAATTTTTATAAGTGTTAGAAAGCAGTTATAGTCAAAGAGCAATCATTTTTCAATAAATATTTTTTTATTTCATTGTGTAATATCTCATATGTAAAGAATTATTATGATAAAATAAATTTGATTTTTTTATTCAACACATTTATATTATCCAATGTTTAATTTCTCATATTTGTCTTAGACAGCTGGTTTGATATCTAAAAATTAAATTGGCCTAAAATGAATATTATATATTACGACATCATAATATAAGAAAAGTGATGTAATAAATTATATAAACTCTATAAGCATCCAAATATTTTTTTTCCTGTTAAATAATGTGTTTTTAGGTAATTTGTTGTATTTTAATAAGGATTTATGAGTCCTACAAAACATATATTATATTTTATGGATTTGAAATATATTCTTTACAAAAATGAATCACATAAACAAAACTAGAGATAATATAATTAAGAGAGGGAACATTTAAATATAAAATAGCCAAATCCATTATTGTTTTGTAGAAATAGGGTGAAAACCCCATGGTATTTTCCCTGCTCTTAGTTATTTAATTTTAATGTTACCAGAACCTATGTTTGGAAAATAATAATGTACTCTCCAATCATTTCCTATATAAACCCACCCAACAAGAAATTAAACATCACTAAAAAAACATATATCACATAATTAACCCTCTATAATCATTCTAGATTCCTCCCACTGTTTACCCATACTCTCAAAAAATAACACCCTGAGATTTTGTAAAATAATATTTTTGAATAAATTTTATCTTTATGATTCCACGCTTCATTGAAAGAATATGATTTTATATTATAGAATTTTGTTTGGATTGTGTTATATAAAAAACCGTGTTACTCTTGCACAACATGTAACAGAATGATTACCTTTTTCTTCATGGAACACAATGGTTATCTTACGTTACATGAATGACATAATTTCCCCCAATGACTTGTGTAACATGTAATATCATGTCTTAATGAACAATATCATATTTTTTAAAAAAAAATTATTACATAAAAATATATATCCTATATATTATTTTTGAAGTTGTGAAATTTATTAATGAACTTATGAAAATGAATGGTCTAATTCATTTGTTATAAATTATTTATAATTGAATATAAAGACTCCTTGAATATGAATGGAATGTTTTAATAAAAACTACTTTTATGGTTACCAAAAAATATTATCCAAATAAATCAATTTAATTAATATCAGGGAATAATATTAATAATATAAATATTTTATATAATCAATAAAATATTTTTTATAATCATCAAATATATTTGATTGACATAAGATATGATGAAACCAAATATTAAACATGAAAACCATTATGTTTATAAAAAATAGTTTTACCACCTTTTATTGGAAAAACTACTTTAAATATAAATTCAGTAACATATATAAATTTTTTACATCCAAATTAAATTAATTTGTTAGTTAAAAACTAAAAAAATTGTTTATGGAGAATGTTTGGTTTTTTCTATGATGTTTAATTTTTGCATGAATTGTTTAATATACTGAATTTCAATTCAAAATAGATTTTTTATATAATTTATTTATATTGTTATATTATTAATTGTATTGGTTTTAAAATTTAACTACTTACAATATTAAATGATTGATATAAATTAGTTAATTGGGATTAATGATGCATTGAAATTAGATATTAAATGCAAACAATATTTCATACATCATTACTTTTAAAACCTACATTTCCATCTTATAAGCGATATTAGTTTTTAACTAATTTCTAAAAATTGTGTGATTTGAATATCAGAAAATGGATTTCATATTTGGATTCATAATAATATATAATTTACAATGACTTCAAATTATTTTTTTACCTGAACCATTAGTGGATGTGATCAAATTTAATTACGATGATCATGAGAAAAAATAGTATAAAGAGGGACTAAACCATAAAAATAAGGACCAAAATCACTGATGATTGTGTAAATATATATTTTTGTACATATTTATATAATATAATCTTATTTATAAAATTTTTAACATTATTGGATCAGATATTCATAGTAAACTAGGGGGTTGAATTAACCTTCCAAAAATATAAAAGAATGTCACTCGTCCTCCATTATAAAAAGAGAAATCACTCCTCCCACTTCATCACCCCTAACTAGTAACGTTTCTCATCCAATTTCTGAAAAAATACCTCCATTAAATCTTCTTAATGAATATAGAAGAATCACATTCAGAATAATTTTATTCAAGGAATTACTTCGGTGCAAACCTAATGAATTTTCCTAAATTGGAGGTAACAACCATCCACAAACCATGTTGTTTTAATTTCACTCTCAATCACATAAAATATTTTTATTCAATGTTTATAGAATATTCTAATTATCCTAAATACACTGTGTTTTTTTAATTTCATATTTCTACCTTCACTCATTCATAATTCCATCTAATGGTTAATGAACATTCGTTCATGTATTGCGAACTGACACCTCATGAAACGATTATTGTTTGTTATTCATTAATCTCCATTCATGGGTTGGTATTATGATGGTAAAAATATTTGTATATGATATATTTTATATTCATAATTTCATTTTTCTTTATTTAATATATTTATATAGATCATATTATTATTATTTTTATTTTTTGTAACTAATGTAACATCGTTTAGGATGCATGGACTACTGCATACCAAAATCACTGTGATTTGTTCCAATATTGCATCGAATGTATTATGGATCATAATAGTAAAAATATATTATACTTATTAAATAAATATGTAAATGGAATTATATTATATATATATATTTCATTTACTTTAAAACAATATTATAAAAATGTAACCACGATTAATCCATACATACGACCTACCATCTCCATTAATTATGAATTTCGTTTAGTATTATTAAATTATACTGATTATAATAAATAAATATAAGCTGAATATATTTGATATTGAGACCGTGATTTAAATTATTTTAATAATTTAATCATGATCTATTTAATAGTATAAATAAGACCAATTTAAAACTTATATGATAAACAAAGTGATTATTAACCAAATCAATCTATAATGAAAAAATAGGTAATAATCATGTAACATATGGTCATATGTGAACAAATATTGTGTTATATATAATAATATCTTTAAATTGTAAATTGATAAAAACCCATATATATATATTATGCATAATTTATTAATTTCTATAAAGAATGTCAAGACATAAGGTAATGGAGTTTCATCACGTTTTCTATTTCCATGAGATACATCTCCTATTCACCCCTCATTACATTTGTGTTGGGCGTATAATTAAAATTTAAGTATTTTATGATTCGTTTTAAAACATTTATGGTTATTTTTAAGTATATTTTTTAAGTATATTTAATGGGGTAATGTTTAATAAGATACCAAATCTGTATTCTAAATTTGTATCCATTTTCCTACTTTGAGACTCAAGCCAGGTTATGAATATTTATTTTTATATTTGATAATTATAATATCTTTTGATATAATATATAATGAATCCAATAATTTAAATTGTAGTTTAATATTTATGTAGTTGTTTTATTTCTAATTTATTATGATTTAAATTTATCACAGTGGTAATGGTGTATAGCATAAATTTCATCCTTAATTGAGATTTCATGTAATTTTGCTTCAATTGATGAAATATTATGATCCATATCCAAATAAAACAGATTAATATCTTTCCCATATGTCTATTCAAGATTTAAAAATTTACAATTAAAATATTCCATCTCTTTCTTAGCTATTGTAATTAAATAAATGTTATTATAAAAATCTAAATTTATTTTCGCATTTGGTTGGAAATCCGTCTTCTTTCAAAAATGTGGTTTATAGAAATAAATTCATTTCTACACTATTATTTTATGATGTTTAAAAGAAATTATACTCAAGATTACCTTTTTATAAAAATATATTAAAAGGAAAATTCTTGTAATTTTCTTACTAGTCACATTTTTAAAATTCTATGGTGCCAACGGAATTTTCGACATGTACAAAATAACCCACCATAAAAATTGTAATTTCCATAGTAATCCATATATAAGTTTATATGGTAATTTTTATAATTAATTCTTTTTTTAATATTCAGGGTATTTTTTTTAAAGCGGCATTTAGTTAATATGGATTTAAAAACATTTTTTGTTAAAAAATAGATATAAATGAATTTAAAATATACGTTTATATTTTTTTCAAAATTATATTTTCCATGAAGATGATTTAAATGATTAAAATAATTAATTTATATTTTTTAAAAGCATTTTAAAAAAAATTAAAAATAATTTATTGTTAATAATTATTTTTTCAAAGGAGGAAATATATTTTCCTCAAGAAATGTTTTAAATGAAATATCAACGAATTATTTATCAAAAAATTACTTTTGAAGAGGTTTTATGAAAGGTATTTTTGTAAAAAAGTAATTTTACTTATTATAGACTCATAATGGAAAATTAAGATAAACATCCTTCTATGATAGAATCCTTCTATATAGTTTAATATTTTTTGATATATGATATAATAATAAAATTCATATTATTCCAGAACGGTATATGATTGGACAACATGAGGATTGTGAATCCTATTTATATTTAATGGTTTATATCATGAAAAATGCTTATGAAACAAGATTTCTGTTATGGGTAATTATAAGATAAAATGTTTTGGAAAACTATATATTATCCACAGGACATGATATGAATAAATGTTTTTGATAAAAATTTCACTTCATTGGTAGTGATATGATCTTTATGAAATATATTTATTTTTATTGGTGAAAATATGATTCATGTTTTATTATAATGTTACACATGTATGTAATATTTTATTATGAGATGGGTAATAAATATTTCTATAGTCAATTTAATAGGTAATGATAAATGTTTTATGTTCTCATGAGGAGAACTGGAGGGATTGCTCACCCAAAACTAGAGGGTACACATGATGGAATCTGAAGATTAAAACAAGAGGGTATATAGGGGGTATCTGAAGCCCAAAATAAGAGGGTACATGCGAGAGAATCAAAATCCATAAACAAGAGTTTATATGGGAGGGAATCCCAGTCCCAAAACAATAGGGTAGGCAAGAGTGAATCCAATCAATGATATGGGAGGGTAAATAGGTGGGAATCCCACACCTGGAACAAGAGGATACATCAGAGGTCATCATAATTCCGAAACAAGAGGGTGCATATGAGGGAATCCCAATCCTAAAACAAGAGGGTTCAAAGGATGGAATCCAATAAAAAAATTATTTAAAATGGTTACTAGCCCATTATTAAAATGTTTTGATGGTTTTTTAGGTATTATTAATATTGGAATTGTTATTTTTATTTGTGACAAAAATCTCCATGTCAAATTCCTATGATATGTTTTCAAATATTATTATCCTTTTCCAACTATTATTGGTGTCTTATGAACTAAAAACATTTATTTCATGATTTATGTTTATTTTATGTGGGTTATTATCTTATAATGTTATTCTCACATTCTCGTACACTCTATCAAAATGTAAATTTTTATTAATAATCCACAATAAGTGATAGTGGGAAACCATAGTTCACAAAATAAGGACCACTACGCGAAAAAGAGATCATAGAAATATTAATCCCAAGAATAAGATTATTTGAATCAGTCACTCAACATAAATCCCAATGCAGGGTGCTAACCTGGGATTTAGGACCCTCGCTGATAAGATCATCTAGTTGAGAAACCATTATGTCCATTTTATGTATGAATTCATCCAATATGATTTTTACATGGTTGATGCCCCGTGAGATGATTCAGCATTCCTTGTTAATCCACACCTCTTTCTCCTTAGTGGCCTCAACCTACATAAATATTTCATTAATTCATACAATAACCTAATTTGAGGCATTGTACCAAAATCATTTTTCAATATTTTTTTCCTTGGAGTGGAATATGAGACTTAGACACTCCACTACCTCTTCTTACATCACTCTTGGTTCTCCTCTTGGATCACTATGTTTCCAAACTTGTAGGGATTTTCATTCCATAATTCCATGTTTCTTATTCGAACTAGTGTCCAATGGTTTAGGTAACTGAGAATATTATTTTAGTCCCTTGGGATTTTCCCATGGACCAAAAATCATTTCCCTTAGTCATTATTTACATTTTCCCTCTTATTCCATCTTCAGATGTGGGGACATGTCCCTTAGAAATGGTCCAACTTGTCTAATGATTGTTGTCTATAACAGTCAACACCTGAATCATCTTCCTCAAATGTCAATGTTTTTTCATGAACCGCATGACCATCAAAATGCATTTTCAACCCAACCCCCAGGCCATCTTTGAGAGTCATCGACCTTCACGGAGAGTCCACCTTGTCTACTTTAACCTCAATTCCATTGTTCGTCTCCCCCTCACTCCCATTATTCAGAAAGGAAGGGGAATTAGGAATGGGAGTGTTTGGGGATAAGTGTCCCCAAATCCAAAACCCATTCAACTTTCATTGTAGGTAATAAGATTCTGTACCACCAAGCAAAGAAGTCTTCCCCTACCATATTACAGAAGGATCAGACTCTTTTATGTAATAACCCATAGGGTCACCCTTGTCACCATTGTCTTCCTCTAAATTCCCTAAATACATCACCCCTTGATCAGGGGCCTCAACTGGATGTGGTAAAATCATCCTAATGTTTAAGGACTCATCATATCGAGCATATCCTTGTGCATGGCAATGACCCTTACAAGACACCGGGTTTGACACACAAGGGGGATATGAATTGGGAATTAACCAACACATTACAAAACCTCCTAAAAGATTTATATAGAATAATGAATATGAAAAAAATGGTGTAATCATGTGGTTCATAGAATAAAAAAAATTTATCCACAATTTAAAAATCCTATAAATAGTATTTCAATATTATGTACTTCCCCATTATGATTAATATTTCTTACTCTATTTTTTAGTTTTAATCAATGGTTATAACCCAAAATAAATATTTTAATGATGAATAAAATAGAAAATGTAATGAATGTAATCTGGAGGAACTAAATGTTATGGGGGGATTGAAAATAATTCATTTTTTCTACGCTCTTGCAAATTTATCATGTAATAAATCTGTATAAGCTTTTTAATGAGAAAAGGATAGAACATTGTTTTGTTGATTCCATAATGAAGCAACATTAACATTCATTCAATTGGAATTTAGATCCACTTGTTGCTAAAAAATGGATTGGTACCACTGAAATATATTCTCAACTATCTATTTTTTCGAAATTCATAACATAAATCAGAATTATTAACATTTAGGGGTGAATCCAACTAGTGGTGCAACCTCAAAAAGAATATGTGGAAGTAATATGAAATTGAATCCATGTACATAGAAAATTTCAAAAACATTTTATGCAATATTTCATTTTTTAATTATCTATGTATAAAGATGGAAAATAAATTCCTAGAGATTAAGAATATGGATGATGAATCAGTTGGTTCCAATGAAGTAAACATTATAAGCCTAGTTAGTTACTCTTCGGGTATTATCATCCAACCAAAATAAATAGTTTATCAAATCTTTGGCGGCATGAAATATTTTCATTGAAAGCCCATTGTAATAATATATTATAGAATCTATGATGAAGTGGTTTCATGTGTTATGAAGGTGGAAATGGAGGTTGGAATTTGCAATCAATCTAATAGTTTTGACAATATTGCTAATATGGTGTTCAAATGAAAAGAAAAAAACTGTAGAGGATAGAAAACAAGCAATAAATTATACAAAAAATGTGGAACTAAATAGTGATGAAAATGACTTAAGGGGACATCTAAATGTTTTATGTGTGTAAGGGAAAAAAATTGTGCATATGAATGTCTATTAAATTGGAAAATTTTGGATAATTATTGGAATAATGTAAAAGTCCTTTAGAATTCACCCCCCACATTTCATTATTTTTATTTCATAGAGTTTTTCAATTATGCTAAAAAAAATTCCAAATTTCATGTATTTATTTTTATGAAATTCAGAAACAATCATTAAGGAACAATGAAGAAGGAAAATATTATGAAATCAAAATGGATGAAGTGAATTATGATAATTAGGTCACACATATCCTCTTATCCTTAGAGTGTAATTTCATGTATTATTTTCATTGATTAATCCCTATGAAAATATTATTGATATACTTTTAGTGAAATTTCATATTATTATCTACCACTACATAGATTCAAGATTATTAAAATCATAATTAATAATGTATCAATATAAAGATGTCCCGATGTTTCCATTAAATATTTTTCTGTATTATTTAACGGCTTATTTAATGAATAAAAATGAATTATAGTTCTGAAAGGTTAAGAGGATAACACATTAAAGAATGTTTATGTTAACTATGTAATGAAATATATTAAGTTAATATATTTTCTCACCACATTGGGATTTATTCATATTGTATTACTTGTTTTAAAACCAATATCTTGATGGTAACTGATGGTAGATGGGATGGATTATCAATGATCCCATGATCTGTTAGTGCTGTAGGAATGAAAAAGTCACCAACCTTTTTGGAGAAAGAGGTCATCCTGGAAATGATAAATATTAGATAAGGGTGAAATTTTATTGAATAAGTAAGTATATATTTTCATGAAAATTTCTCATCATTACAAATAATTGATCTAGAAAAGAATCATTCGAGTACATTCATTTTTGATGATTCAAATGGTCCCTTAAGTCATATATATTTAGGGATATATGATTTTTAACATTCTCTTGACCTTGTTCTTTGTCAATCAATATTACAATAGTATAATTATAATGACCCACAATTTACACACATTTTTATTACATCAGAATTTAAGCACACTTATTACAACATATAACAAAACAAGGAAAGGACCGTATAGGTATAGTGTTTTTAGAAACTGGGAAACATAAACAACTGGTTCATAAAGCGTCTAAATTGTCTCCAATTTATTTCATCATATCTATAGTCCCTTTTTATATATCTTACTTAATAACCTTCTTCCTGACCTAGGGAAAGAAAACATACAATAGGGTGAGCTCAAATTCTCAGTAAGGGTAAACAAAAGAAATATCAGTCACATCATATACATAAGAACATAACTTTTGGGAATATTAACCTACAAAAGAAAACATAATTTCATAACATAGGATACATCATAGTAGTGAAATGTAATCGCAGTAATCATAACATAAAAAATGAAACTTTGTGGCATACACACATAATCATAGAGAGTCATTTATTATTAGTCAAGACTCATTTCCAAGACGATCTTAGTGGACAAAGTCCATTTCTCAACCGAGTTCACTCCTTGTTTCAGTCTTGTTTCACTGAACCGGTTTAACCTGCCATTCCAGCCATGTCTATCTCATGAGATATAAAATCATTACCCAAATCATTGGAGGAGGATTTAGGTCCCAACCATCTCATAATGATACCATTCTTATGTGTGCCACAAAATCATAAACCAAACATCATAGCATAACCCATGTAATAAAACTAGGAATCATTAAACATCATGACATCATAAAACAATTCATATAAGATAAAATAATTCATAAAAATATTTCCATCACAGCATAATGAAATCCATTTAATAATAGGGATAGAAACAGAACACTTTATTATCTTAGATGGAAAATAATTTTGATAAAAAATTTGAACTCCATTCTTGAGGAAAATATCCTTTCTACTTCAAATTTTTTTTCCTTTATTAACATGTCATACAATTTTAAACTAAAACAAGTTGATTAAATATAAACTTGAAAACTTTTAAAGAAAGATTCTTGGAAATTTTTTTAAAAAACCCATTCATGTCGTAAATGTTAAAAAACATTCTTCTCGTACTTTTGTCGGAAAAGTCAAAAAGTACCTCGTACGAAAATTGACAAAAAATTCCTTTCATATCTTTTACTAAGAACTCACCGAAGGGTAAAATTGAATTTAAATTTTTTTTGGTGGATGAAAATAATATTACATATTGAGGAAACATGGATGTGGATGATAAAATAAACCCTAGTAAATACCGAAGTATAAACAATCTCGGATAAAAATAGATTATGATATTTCCCATAACATAGATCTGATATGCTTTGTACGTGTCTGAACCTCCTATATAATGATTTAAATAATGTTATTGACTTATTCCAGAATCATACTCATTGTTATGATATCACAAATGGTCATATTATTAGCTTCTTATTAGTAATATTTCATTACAAGTTGTTATTTTGGTGTTTATTACTTTTTTTTCTTATGCATGTTTTGTCGAATAAATTATTATTCTTCTCTTTAGGTTATATATACATCATTTCCAGAATTTTATTAGTGTAATATATATCATATTAATTCATTAAATTCATTTATATAATCATTATGCAATGAAGATCATGTAGTACGAGTTGCATCACACCGTGGAGACGGTAATCCGTACATCCGCACGAGCGATGATATCGTTCCCATGGTCATGGAATTGTATTGGAGTGTATGTATATTATTTTAGAATCAATACCTCTTTACAATAATCATATATAATCATTATTTACACCATTATTCCCATCCAAGTAAGGTGGTCATGGAAAATAGATTACACCACGGCGTGGAGACGGTATTCCGTACGTACCCACGCGCGGTGATTTCATTTTCCGTAGGATGGATAGATGGTGAAATAGGGTTGTTTCATACTTATAATAACATATCAGTATATTATTGATACTGATGTTATCACTTCATAATGAAACAACTAAATAAGAAGAAGTGGAATAAGAAATAAAGATGAAAGAATCGGTAACAGACATTACCTCTTCTTTGAAGTGCTTCTTTGAGACCTCCTTTTAGGGCACTAAAATTTGTCTTTGAAGAAGACCAGGACCTCTAGGATGTCTATAGGGAAGTGGAGAGGAGAATGTTTCAGGTTTTGGCCGATCTTGAAGGCTCAATGTGGTGTGAGGAAGAGGGGTAAGAGGTTCCTTTTTATAAGGCAGGAGAGGGGCTCCTTTGGAAAAACTAAAAATATTATTTTATTATAAAGTCATGTTCAGTTTTAAATAGTTCCAAATTGATTTATTTCTAAGCTAAGTTGGGGATGGGTCGAAATCCTCTCATCAAATAGAATTTACTCAAGTTTAGGTTCCTATTGTTACCTTATCATTTAGATTTAACATTAAGCTAAATAATTTTACTTTTACTGTGTCTTCTTGTGTTCTTATACTATAAGGTTAATAAACTTATTATA
Source organism: Viscum album (assembly GCA_963277665.1). Taxonomy (NCBI): domain Eukaryota; kingdom Viridiplantae; phylum Streptophyta; class Magnoliopsida; order Santalales; family Viscaceae; genus Viscum; species Viscum album. The sequence continues at coordinate 70,384,616 of OY728126.1, forward strand.
AGCAACCAAACGAACCCCATGATGTTTATTATTAATATATATAACCTTATCTAAGTCATTTGGACTATCCTCAGATTTTTAGGAATTAAATAACAATTAATAATATAATATTTGTTTTAAAAACTATTTTATGTCAATTTTGACACTATTTAGTAATTGATTTTTTTGAAAATCATAACAGAATGATTAGTTCTAAAAAAGTTAATTAAATCAATAAAAACATGTCATGTTAACCTATAAAATTATTTTAAATCATAAAAAAGTCTCAAATTACATTTATTTTGGTATTTATAACATCAATTATGTCAATATTTCATTAATAAGATAATTACTGCATCATCTTTGTGTCATAAATAAATTAAATTATTTAATGTCCAAAAATTAAAAATAAAATAGCATTATGTAGGAAATCGTTTTAGCTTTCTAATTAATATTTATAGTCGAATTTACCTTATGTATAAACTTATATAAAAAATTATTTACTTATTAAAATTTGATTTTAACTATTTTAACCCTTCTTTAAATAAATTAATAATAAATGTCTCAATCTAATCCATGTGGGTCTAAACGGTCATATTTTATTCCTAAGTTTATTTTTGGTCGAATTAAACTTATCCAATAGAATTATAACATGTGTTAGGGTAATAATAATATCATTTTTACCTTTAATTGCCCTATTTACATTTAACCGTGGTAAATAAAATTAAAAAGTTACTATTCACCAAAAATTATTTTCATCTCATTGAACCAATTTTTACTTACTGAAATCAACCGTGTCTCTTGGATTTTTAAAATTCCACTCACAGAGGTGGTAAAATTATGTTTTATGAAAAATTCAGTTTTTTTAACTACCACTTAGCGGTTTCACTATTCATAAAAAATTGAATGTTTTCAGAAAATTACCAAAATTTCACCCTAGACTAATTTCGATATTTCGAATCCAAAAATAAAGTCCATTTTGAAAAATAAAATTTATAAAATTTCAAAAAGTGGCACTTACTATTCATAACGGCTAGTTTTAATAACATTTTAATAACATGTCATTGTTTAGTGAAACTCGGTATTGCGTACGACGCAAGCTATCGAAGAAGGTCACGATTGCGTGTAAAGTAAGCCAAGATAGTGTTGTGTGTAGTGAAAGATTCCTTTAATAATTTATAAAAACAAAAATATTTCTCATAAAAGTCTCGGGTGTTACATTCTACCCCCCTAAAAATGAATTTCGCCCTCGAAATTCGTCACTTTGTAACAAATAGATGAGGATACCTCTCCCTCATCATATCCTCAAGATCCCATGTAGCTTTTTCTAATTGGTGTTTCTTCCATGAAACATTCACCAATCTAGTGACCTTGTTTCGTTGGACTTTTTCTCTACGATCCAGAATATCTATCGGCTATTCTTCATAAGAAAGATCTTGCTCCAGCGGTACAACTTCTGAGATAAGTACATGTGAAGGATCAGATATGTACTTTCTTAGGAGAGATACATGGAACACATCGTGAACGTGAGAGAGATTCGGTGGAAGCGCCAATCAGTAAGCTACCTTCCCAACATTATCCAGTATTTCAAATGTACCAATATATCTAGGGATCAACTTCCCCTTCTTTCCAAATCTCATGCCCCTCCTCCAGGGAGATATTCGTAACAACACTTTATCACCCACTTCAAACTCTAGGTCTTTTCTTCGGTTGTCGGAATAACTTTTTTGTCCACTATGAGCTGCTCTTATGAGTTGTTGAATAGATTAGATCTTTTCTGCCATTTCATCAATGAGATCGGGTCCTAATAGCTTTCTTTCCCCAACATCATCCCAACAAGTTGGAGTCCTACATTTATTTCCATAGAGAGCTTCATAAGGAGACATCTGAATACTTGAGTGAAAGCTATTATTATAAGAAAATTCCACCAAAGGTAGGTGTTGATCCCAACCACCTTTGAAATCCATAGAGCAAGCTCTCAACATATCTTCTAGAGTTTGAATCGTCCTCTCGGACTGACCTTTTGTTTGAGGATGATAAGCAGTGCTGAAACTCACCTCTGTATCCAGAGTATGATGAAGACTTCATTAGAACTCTGAGGTAATCCACGGATCCCGATCAGATATAATAGAAAGTGGTACTCCATGCAATCTTACAACTTCCTTCACATATATCCTGGAAAGCTGATCCAGAGAGAAATCCTCTCTAATAGCAATGAAGTTTGCAGACTTTCTAAGACGATCAACTATGACCCAGATATCATTATTTCCTTTGGATGTTTTAGGAAGTCCGGTGACAAAGTCCAAAGTGATGTTTTCCCATTTCCATTTTGGTATGGGTAATGGTTGTAACATAACCATAGACTTCTATCTCTCAGCTTTAACTTGCTGAAAAACCAAGCATCAAGAGACATATTCAACAACATCCCTTTTCATGCCATCCCACCAGAAGTACTCTTTCAGGTCCCTATACATCTTTGTGCTTCCAGGATGAATGGAGAATGAAGAAATATGAGCCTCATCCATCAGCTCCTTCTTTAATTCAGGGATGGGAGGAACACAAACCCGATTCCTGAACTTTATTATCCCATCACAATCAAGGTTGAATTCAGGAAAATTTCTCACCTTCTTTTGTAACTCGACATCTTCTTTCTGTGCCTCTTTAATCATCAAATGTATAGATGGTTGAACATTCATTTGTTAAAGATATGATTTTCCACCTTTCATTGTAATTCCAAGATCCATAATTTTTTAATCCATACATATTGGAACTTTTGTGATCCTCATCATGTATAAACTGGCATGGTCTTGTCGACTTAATGCATCTGCAACCTTGTTTGCTTTCCCAGGGAGGTAATGGACTGAGTAGTAGTAATCCTTAATCAACTCCAACCATCTTCTTTGGTGCATATTCAGCTCCTTTTGTGTGAAAATATACTTTAAACTTTTATTATCAGTATAAATGTCACACCTTTCTTCATATAGATAATGCCTCCAAATCATTAATGCAATGATTACCGTAGCTAACTCCAAATCATGAGTGGGGTAATTTTTCTCATGTATTTTCAATTTTCGTGAGGCATAAGATATCACCATATCATTTTACATACGAACACACCCCAATCCCTTCCTTGATGCATCACTATAGATCACAAACCTTTCTCTACTACAAGGGAGTGTGAGCACAGGTGCAATGGATAACCTTCTTTTCCAGTCCTTGAAATACTCTTCACATTCCTTCGTCCAAACAAACTTAACTCCTTTCTGAGTCAACATGGTGAGTGGATTAGATAATCGTGAAAAATCATTCACAAAACGTCGATAATATCCTGCCAAACCAAGAAAACATCGGATCTCGGTTACTATTGTTGGTCTCAACCATCTTTCGAGAACCTCTGTTTTTGCTAGATCCACAGATATCCCCTCTTTTGAGATTATGTGACCCAAAAATGATACTTTTTGAAGCCAAAATTAACACTTGGTAAATTTGTCATAATGATTCTCCTTTCTCAAGGTCTTCATTATAATTCTCATGTGATCTTAATATTCTTTATTTATCTTTGAATAGACAAGAATATCGTCTATAAAGACTACCACAAACCGATCAAGATAGTCTCTAAAGGCTGTATTCATCAGATCCATGAAGATAGTAGGGTCATTAGTAAGACCAAATGGCATCACTATAAATTCATAGTGTCCATACCTTGTACGGAAAGTCGTCTTTGGTATATCCTCCATTTTGACCCGTAATTGATGATACCTTGAACGAAGATCAATCTTGGAAAAGTATTGAGCTACGCGTAGTTGGTAAAATAAGTCATCAATGTGTGGGAGAGGATATTTGTTCTTGATAGTGATCTTGTTATGTTCTCGATAATCAATGCAGAGTCTCATTGATCCATATTTCTTCTTTACAAACATAACAGGTGCTCCCCAAGGTGACGCACTAGGGCATATGAACCCCTTATCAAGATTCTCTTGGAGTTGCTACTTCAATTCCTGCAACTCAATTGGGGCCATTCTATAAGGTGTCTTTGAAATAGGCAAAGCACCCGGTACTATTTCTATTGAAAAGTCAACTTCAAGATTTGGTGGAAGACCTAGTAATTACTCTTGAAATACATCATCAAACTCCCGTACAATGGGAATATTATTAATCATGATTTTCTCACCAACCATTTGAGATAAATAACCTTCATTTAGAGGAATCAAGACCCATAAGATGGAAGAAATTTCCACTTGAAGGTTATGTTCATCCTTGCATTGATAGACGATCATAGATTGATCTGGAATATGAAATGTGACTTCCCTTGTTTGGAAATTGATATGACCTCCATATAAAGAAAGACAATACATGCCATGAATCACATCAACTTCCACTATAGGAAGGATCATAAGATTTGCAGGAAGGACTTTCCCACAAGCATTGATCGGAGAAGATTTATAAACTTTTGATGCGACTGTTGTGCCATTAGGGGTTCTCACAGAAAACTCAACATATAATTGTTGAGGTAATACGGTGATATACTTAGAAAATTCTTCAGAAATAAAAGAGTGGGTGGATCCAGAATCAAATAAAACATTTGATAATTTAGAGTGGATAGTAAGTGTACCTTTCACCGCATCGTTACCGTACTCCACATCGCTGATAGAAATTGCATGTGACTTTCCTTTGTCTTTAGCCTTAAGAGTTTGTTGACGTCGACCATCATCATCAACCCTTGGATTTGGGCATTGATTGGCATAATGCCCCATCTCCTTGCACTTGAAACATTGAAGTGTATAGGTTCATTCTATGTATCCCTTCTTTTTTTTTAAATCATTAGACATCTTCTTCCAATCATTATGGCATTCAAATTCCCTATGACCTTCCTTTCCACATTTGAAACATTTAGTTGTCCCTTTAAGTCAACTCCCTCCATGTTTCTTTCCACACTTTGAGCATAAGGGAAATCTCCTATTTTTTTCAGTGTGCTCTTTAGATTTTCCTTTGAATTCCATTTTCCTCTTCTTATCAAACCCATATGATTGATGGGTAACTCCAATCTCCATCTTAACTTTGAGAGCACATAGAACGATGTCCTTGTAGCTTTTGAAGTACCTTATGGATAAAGACCTTCAAAGACTTTTTTTAAGACACTAACAAATCGATCGATCTTACTCTTAGGTTTGATAATAATACCAAAAGCGTACCTTGAAAGTCTTGTAATATTTTCTTCATAGGTACCAACAGATTCATCGTCCTTTTTCTTCAGTTCAAGAAACTCTTTCTCAATCTTTGTTCGGAGAATACGAGGGATGTACTTACTGAAAAATATGTTCGTGAACTCATCCCATTCCATGGACTCAATTTCATCCCTTTACCTCATATTATTAATAAGATTCCACCATTTATAAGAATCAACTTCTAAAGGATACACTGTTAAGATGACTTTATCATGTTCAGAACATTGAAGAACTGAATATATCTTTTCAGTAGTACTAATCCATTGTTCAGCAACTAATGGATCAGTAGACCCGCTGAATGATGGTGGACACTATCTAATGAAGGATTCAACAGAATGTTGCTCCTTTTTTTGCTCGTTTGGAAGTCATGCATGATTCATAGATTGAGAAAGTTGTGTGAGCATGGCTACAATATTTTTCATTCCAGCTCCCATAATGTTTGGTTGCTCAGGGGGACAATCATTGCATTGCCTGTCACATTCCGCAATAACAAGGTTCCTTCAGGTTCCATCTATTCACTAAAACCAAGAAGAATAGTATGAGCAACACTAATTATAATAGGAAAACCACATAATGAAGAATAGAATTTCACATTTAAGGTCTTATCCTAGGATATTCATGGCCATTTCTAAAACACTATGATTGTGTTCTATTCTTAGACTTATCCTTAGGATTCTTACTAAGGCTTTCACATCCTAGTTTCCAAAGGTTGACTATACCTTTCCTCTGATACCGACCATAACGACCCATACTTTACATACATTGATATTACATTAGAATTGAAGCACACTTATTACAACATATAACAAAACCAGGAAAGGACTGTATAGGTATAGTGTCTTTAGAAACTGGGAAACATAAACAACTAGTTCATAAAGCGTACACACTATCTCCCATTTATTTCATCATATCTATAGTCCCTTTTGACATATCTTACTTAATAACCTTCTTCCTGACATCGAGAAAGAAAACATACAAAAGGGTGAGCTCAAATTCTCAGTAAGGGTAAACAAAAGAAATATCAATCACATCAAATACATAAGAACATAACTTTTGGAAATCAAAACCTGCAAAAGAAATCATAATTTCATAAAATGGGATAAATCATAGTAGTGAAATGTAATCCCAATAATCATAACATAAAACATGAAACTTTGTGGCGTACATACATAATCATAGAGAATCATTTCTTATTAGTCAAGACTCATTTCCAAGACTATCTTAGTGGACAAAGTCCATTTCTGAACCGAGTTTGCTCCTCATTTCAGTCCTGTTTCACTGAACCAGTTTAACCTGCCGTTCCAGCCATGTCTATCTCATGAGATATAGAATCTTTACCAAATGAATTGGAGGGAGATTTAGGTCCCACCCATCTCATAATGATACCATTCTTATGTGTGCCAAAAAATCAGAAACCATACATCATAGCATAACCCATGTAATAAAAATGGGAATCATTAAACATCGTGACATCATAAAACAATTTATATAAGATAAAAGAATTCATAAAAATATTTCCATCACAACATAATCAAATCCATGTAATAATAGGGATATAAACAGAACCCTTTATTATCTTAGATGGAAAATAATTTTGATAAAACACTTGAACTCCATTCTTGAGGAAAATATCATTTCTACTTCAAAAACATTTTTCCTTTCTTAACATGTCATACAATTTTAATCTCAAATAAGTTGATTAAAAATAAACTTGAAAACTTGTAAAGGAAGATTCATGGAAATTTTGTTTTCAAAATCCATTCATTCCGTATAAGTTAAAAAAAAATTATTCTCGTACATTTTTCAGAAAACTCAAAAAGTACCTCGTACGAAAAATGACAAAAGATTCCTTTCATATCTTTTACTAAAAACTCACCGAAGGGTAAAATTTGATTTAAACAATTGTAGGTGTATGGAAATAATATTACATATTGAGGAAACATGGATGTGTACGATGAAATACACCCCAGTAAATACCGAAGTATAAACAATCTCGGATAAAAATGAGATTGTGATATTTCCCTTACCTTAGGTCCGATATGCTTTGTACGTGTCTGAACCTCCTATATAATGATTTAAATAATTTTATTGACTTATTCCACAATCATACTCATTGTTATGATATCACATATGGTCATATTCTTAGATTCTTATTGGTAATATTTCATTACAACTTCTTATTCGGGTGTTTATTACTTTTTGTTCTTATGCGTGTTTTGTCGAATAAAATCTTAGTATTCTTTTTTGGTTATAGATACCTCATTTATAGAATTTTATTAGTGTAATATATATCATATTAATTAATTCAATTCATTTATATAATCATTATGCAATGAAGATCATGTAGAACGAGTCACATCACATCCTGGAGACGGTATTCCGTACGTATGCACGAGCGATGATATCGTTCCCATGATCATGGAATTGTATTGGGGTGTATGTATACTATTTCAGAATCAATATCACTTTACAATAATCATATATATCCATTATTTACACCATTATGCTCATCCAAGTAAGGTGGTGGTGGAAAATAGATTACACCACGGCGTGGAGACGGTATTCTGTACGTACGCACGCGCGGTGATTTCATTTTCCGTAGGATGGAGAGATGATGAAATATGGTTGTTTAAAACTTATAATAACATATCAGTATATGAGTGATACTGATGTTATTACTTCATAATTAAACAAGTAATGAAGAAGAAGTGGAAGAATAAATAAAGATGAAAGAATCGGTAACAGACATTACCTCTTCTTTGAAGTGCTTCTTTGAGACCTCCTTTTAGGGCACTAAAATTGGTCTTTGAAGTATACCAGGACCTCTAGGATGTCTCTAAGGAATTGGAGAGGATAATGTGGTAGAGGTGGGCCGAGAATGAAGGCTCAAAGTGGTGTGAGGAAGAGGGGGTGAAGGTGCCCTTTTATAAGAGAGGAGAGGGGCTCCTTTGAAAGAACAAAAAATATTATTTTATTATAAAGTCATGTTCAGTTTTAAATAGCTCCAAATTGATTTATTTCGAATATAAGGTGGATATGGGTAGCAATACCCTCATCAAATAGAATTTAGACAAGTTTAGGTTCCTATTTGGACCTTATCATTTAGATTTAAAATTAAGTTAAATAATTTTACTTTTACCATGTCTTCTTGTGTTCTTATACTATAAGGTTAATAAACATACTATTATCATCCAAACGAACCCTAAGTAGTTTATTATTAATATATATAACCATATATAATTCATTTGGGCGAACATTATATTTTTAGGAATAAAATAACAATAAATAATATAATGTTTGTTTTAAATACTATATTATGTCAATTTTGACGCTATTTAGTAAATGATTTTTGTGAAACTCATAACAGAATTATTATTTCGAAAAAAGTTAATTAAATCAATACTAACATGAAATATTAACCTATAAAATTAGTTTAATTCATAAAAAGTCTGAAATTAAATTTTTTTTGGTATTTATAACTTCAATTATGTCAATATTTCATTAATAAGATAATTACTTCATCATCTTTGTGTCATAAATATATTAAATTATTTAATGTCTAAAAATTAAAAATAAAATACCATTATGTAGGAAATCATTTTATATTTCTAATGAATATTTATAGTCGAATTTATCTTATGTATAACCTTATATTAAAAATTATTTACTTATTAAACATTGATATTAACTATTTTAACCCTTCTTTAAATAAATTAATAATAAATGTCCTAATCTATTCCATGTTGGTCTAAATGGTCATATTTTATTCCTATGTTTGTTTTTGGACGAATTAAACTTATCCAATAGAATTAGGACATGTTTTAGGGTAATAATAATATCATTTGTATGATTAATTACCCTATTTACTTTTAACCGTGGTAAATAAAAGTAAAAAGTTACTATTCACCAAAAATTATTTTCATCTCATTGAACCACATTTTATTTACTGACACCAACCGTGTCTCTTGGAATTTTGAAATTTCACTCACAGAAGTGGTAAAATTATGTTTTATGAAAAATTCAGTTTTTTTAACTACCACATAGTGGTTTCACTATTCATCAAAAATTGAAAGTTTTCAGAAAAATAACAAAATTTTATCGTAGGCTAATTTCAATATTCCGAATCCAAAAATGAAGTCCATTATGAAAAATAAAATATATAAAATTTCAAAAAGCTGAAAATACTATTCATAACTGCTAGTTTTAATAATATTTTTATAGCATATCATTGTTTAGTGAAACTCGGTATTGCGTACGACGCAAGCTATCGAGGAAGGTCACGATTGCGTGTAAATCATGCCAAGATAGTGTTGTCTGTAGTGAAAGATTCATTTAATTATTTACAAAAACAAAAATATTTCTCATAAAATTCTCGTGTGTTACAATAATTGGATTTCTCTAGCATGTAAATGTTTTCACTTCCCACCTTTGTTCTCATATGTGGAAACCAACTTACAAGTTCCTTTTGGTAACTACTATCTTTCAAAATTTTCTTTTTTAATGGATGATTTAATGTTCAGATTTATTTTTATGGTGTTCTATTAATGAAAATTTGATTTTTTAATTTTTGATATACTAATTTAATTCAAATGGTGAAATTAGTTTCATGGGTAATAAAAAGTGACACCATAAGATTTTTTTTTTATTTTTTTCAATATTAAATTAATTGTTTTGAACATTTTCATTTCACACAACATTTAAAAATGTTTATTTATAAAAAACTATTTTTGGATTGAGTTAAATGAAACAACAAGACAGTTTGTCTCTATATGTAATGTAAATTTTATGCTTTTGTACATTGAATACCATTGTTAGATTATGTTTCATACAATACAGACTTTCCACAATGTATTGTATAACACCTAAGACAGTGTTTTACTTATAAATATTATATTACTGAAAATATTATTATATAATAGGATAATATATTAATTATAAATTATGTTTTTTTTGTAATGAATAATATTAAATAACATATAAAAATAAATGTTTTCATTCAGTGGTTAAAATTAATATGAAATGAATATAAGAACCAACTGAATATAATTGTAATTTTTGTATAAAAAATTAAATTTATCCTCACAAAGGAAGTTTCACCTAAAAAGTTATCTTAATTAATATTGAATAATGATATTACATGAATATATATTTTATATATTTAATCAAATATTTTTTAAAATTCATCAAATATATTGTGTTGGCATATGATAAGAACAAACCTAGTATTACACATTAAATCCTATATTTTTATATAAGTAGTTTTCACGTCTTCAACACAAAATGAATAAAAAATACATATTCTATTTCCCAAGTAGATCGAGATATGAAACCCAGAGTTTTATTATTGAAATGTTGGAATGAAATTGAATATTTTATTTTGGGGTGAACCAATCTCCAGATCTAATGTGGGAGGCACCAAATAAATTGCGAAGAATATTTGGGATTCTTGAAAATCTTGCGATTCATGTAATGTTATCTAGTTATACACACAATTTATTCCCACATGGATGCATCTAGGGTTCCATAAGAAGCTATGTATGGCACTAAATGGTACCCCTATGATACGGTCTGTGGTCCCTCCTATGATATATAGTGTGTCCTTCATAAAGTACATACACATGTGGTGGAGTTCAAAGGTTACCTACATTATGTATACTCCCCCACACATCATGAATTGGACCATGTACATGGGATATTCTATGTATTGGTACAAATGTACAAATACATGGAATAGAGCCATTTAATGATAATTAGGTTGACTACCTATGCATCCTAAAAGTTATTAAGTAGTAAAAATGCATGGTTTACGACATACACCACTTACACATATAGGACCTGGGGTCCAAGGACATGTTCTGTAACCCTTCTACAAGATATGTACACATTTCAAGATGAATTAAATCTATATTTCTTAGTGTTATATACTGGTTTTATAAGGGTTCATTTACCTTAGCATTCCTATAAAGGATGGTCTAATATCAACTCCTATTCCTATAAAAACAACCCCTTCAATTGTATTTTCATGATAGTGTCGTTAGAACCCCTCCAAGAGACCCAAAGTGATATCCTCTAGTCCACATCATTCCTTAGGAGGGTTTATTACTATAGATGTGAGTAACACTACTAGGAAATCGAGCCTGTACTCAGAAGGGTTAATAAAAATTGAGTTATTCATATCACCCCATAGAGCATGTTGTGATCCTCATCTCTGTATCATATTCTCATCAGACTATACGTATCTCCATTCTCTTGATGTGACCAAAAAATATTACCTATCTTATGGATGTCATCATTTCCAATTGACTCACTATTTTATTCTCCCAAATGAGTACTTCATGTAATATTCATGTTTGAAATTTCAAGCTGATATACTATGGTTGTTACATTCTTCTAGAGAATATCTGGATATTATTTTTATATGTTTTTCAGACATATAACTATGTATGAAAGATTTCATTTCCCTTATTATAATAATTGTTATATCAGGATTTCTTACTGATTGTTTTTATACTCACCCATTCATGGGATTTGATTGAATTCGCCTTGTCTTGTAAATACTTTGAACCTTTTGACAATGTCCTAGCTGGACCAGGACTGTGTGGTGCTTAATGAGACGTGATAGACCAATGATTGTTCCATGGCATCAGATAATGGTCCCTTTACATTCATGATTGACTGGTGTTTCAGACTCTTTTGAGTGGGTTTGAATTCTGTCATGTTTTATTTCATTAATTATTTTCATACTATAGTTATGTGATATAGATATATGCATGCATTGGTTGTTCATTTGTTTTTATATATCATCATTTCGTGGGCTTGGAGAAGTGTGTGTGTTTGTGCACATACATAGGAAATACATCCCACATTTGTGATATGCCTATTTGGTGCTAGTAACCATCCCTAGCCTATAATAGGCTGTCTAATGGTTTCACAACTTGATCCCCACTTTTGAAGGACATGAAAAGAAGGGTAGTAGTCTTGCAGAACCTAGTGAGAGATAATATAGTTTTCTCATGTTACAGTGTTTATGTTTCCATGTTTCTAAAGGGACTAAAAGTTTACAGTCTGTGGGATTATTTTCATGTAATTTATTTCATATTTTGAATGAATTATGTTATTTCTATCTATGTTAATATTGTTTTTTATAATATAATCTTATCTGAAGATTTTATAATCACCCTCGTAAGGTAAAAGATATCATAACCATATTTTCAAGTGAATCACAATATTTTTTTTATCATTTCTATTCAATATTGTTTATGGTTTCATTACATAATAAATTAATTCTTTAACAATATTAAGTTATTTCAATCATGAGATCACTTGTCCCCTCTCATTATATCATTTAACTATGACGTTACGTTACTGAAATTTAGGTAGGGTACTATTTCTCTTCTTTTCAATGAAATAAACTTCTTTTCAATAAGCCTTAAGAACATAAATTTGTTATCTTTTAATGATGTTATAATTATCCTTGTACTATAACAATGATTTTTAAATAATGGAAATTCATTTATCCCCTCTCATTATAAAATTTACTTAAGATATTACTATGCTGAAATATAGTAACACATCCTCTCCCTCTTATCACCATTCAATACTATTATTCATTTGAATCCATTTTTTATAATTTACTAATGATGGGAAACTTTTTAATACATTCATATAAATATGCTTTTTTAAATATATGTGACTAGAGAAACCATTCACTATCATTGAACCATTTTTTGAATCCTTAAGTATTATCTCTATGCTACAGACATTTCACCATGATTTTTCAATGTTAAATATAATTATTTTGAAAACCATCGATATTTACAATCCATGGTATTTACACAGACATAACTATAAATCATTATTTTTTGGAATTGAATGTATTTAGTCAAAAATACTTTATTATTAAATTAAATTAGATGAAATATGATTATTTGTTGAATGATATATGTGGCATAGTTATACATGTACATGGTATGAAAGTGATGGACAGACCAAAAAGTAGACAGTTCTCCAATGCCTCGGGTAATGTTTTTATCTCCAGATGAATGTAGTTTGAGATTATGTTGGGATCCTATTAAATATTGGGGCTTTTCCACCATGTTATTATATCTTTACAGTTTTCTTTGACATGTGTTTATAATGTCATGCATAATGTTGTTTCCTCATTCCCATAATGCCTTTATATTTCTCTACTACATCATTCCATAATATTTATTACTATGATTCTCACACTAATTATCTACCATTTAGATAAATATTGTGAGAAATGTAATTCTTTATTTGTGTTATGATTTCTTATTATCCTAATGGGATTTATTTCCCACCAATTTCATATGCATGTTCTATGGTTAAATAATGATAATTTGTAAAAGAGATGAAATTTTATAACGATGTTATGAGGTTTTCAATAATATTCATGATTCCATTTATAATGTTGTAAAATTATTTACCTAATTACTCAAAGACATCAGGATTTATTATATTCTATTTTTATTAAGTCCATTATTATCTAATAAATCATGGATTGATGATTAATACAGACCATAGATGTCATATTATTTTTCACTAAATAAAAGAAGAAACATAGGTGTCAATATATATAAAATTCACATTTAGAGGTAAATATGTATTTATGGACACTTATGAAATTTGTAGGATTTGATAACATAGCACGATGATATTTCATATATTATCATGATCTTTATTAAATTGAATGTTTTTTTGTGTAATAATTAATAACTAGTGTCACATGTATCTAAGGAATAAACAATAAATGATTTAGACTAAAATTTGTGAATTCATAGATTAATGTAAATATCCACAATTATAAAATTTCTATAGAAGATGTGATTATCATGGAAACATTTTAAAAAATTCCATACTATCCTACTATCCTAACTATGGTTCATACAATACATTATATCCTATGAAAAGAAAGGATGAAGGAAAATAATGTTATTCTATGGTTGACATTGAACATAATGTATCTAAATGAGATTGTTACAAATGATTATAGATTATGGATTTCCATAAAATATTTAGGAGTATTTAAAACATTTTAATATTTTTATGTGAAAGTATGTTTTTTGACTATTTAAATGATAACGTTTCCATGGAATTTCACAACTACATTCAATTTGAGTCAATGAATACCAACATTAAAATTGTATATTAACATCGGGACTTTAGCAGTTATATAATATTTAACATGTCTTTTTAGAGGATTAGTCGAAGGGCTCACTACACCCTTTTGAGTGGGAAATTCATACTCTACAAATATCTTATAGATTTATGATTTTTTGTTGAATCATTCAAAAATAATTGTTTTTGACTGCTTACCCCTACAATAAGGAAATAATTTTAATTGTATAACTATGTGTATAAATACATGTATTATTGGGTATCCATTTATTTATTTTTATTTATTTATTTTTTTTAATTTGACAAATTCGATACAGTAGATGTAAATTACATCTAGTGGTTGTCAGTGTTTAGGAGTTTCAAATGATAATTAAAGAGTCATTATGAATAACTTATGAGATAAACAGTGAAAAAACAAATAGTTTAGTGAATTTATAAAGGGGAAATAAAAATGATTTTAGACATCAATGAGGAAACAAAAATATACTTTTATGATCATGATTCAGATCCTATGTAGATTAGTGAATTTTCAAAGGTAGATATGAAGTTTTATTTATAGACGCACCATATATATCATGCTAATATCTTGTATTAGATCCCATATAGATCAGTATCCCAAAAAGTTTTTGTTGGGAGGGTAATGATAAATGAGGAAAAAGTTATAAATTTCCAATGAGGCTTTATTGAGTTGGATCAGTATGGATATAACCCTTTGATAGAATTTCTCACAGATATATTTGTTCCCTTGGGATAGATAAAATATGGGTAGGAGTTTCAGATAAGATAGTGGTCTGTAACGGTGGAATTTGTTTATGATTATGGGATGATCATCATCATTTTGTAATCCCACATGAGTTGTGTTCAGTGTAAGAAATGAAAAAAACTAAAGAACAGTAACATTTAATGAGGACATACCATTAGAGTTGAAAGTGGGGTTATGCACTGTGGTTGGATTGAGGATATTCATATTACATAAAATAGTGAAAACAAGACACATTGTAGCGATTAGACATTATATTTTCATAGATATATTTCCCATTTCATGAGTCTGGGAAGGGACTTCTTAAGGATAACACATCCAAGGAGTACCATATTTATCCAAAAATATTATATCTAATAAATGTAATAACTGAACCAATAGGAACATATAATATCACGATGAATAATAATTACACCTTGGAGGATGTCTATATATATATTAACTAAGAGGACTACATCGACGAGGGGTAATATTGGAAGAGAGGTAAATATATCAACTCAATCCGATTGAATGTATTTTTTGGGTTTAGACAAAGAGGGTTCCATTGAAATGTTCAATAAAGGTAGTAGGATAGGATATGGTATATTAAATTTCTAAATGGATTATATTGAAATATAGGGAATATATTATGGATTGGTCCCATTGTTTCATTCGAAGGTGAATTAAATTATCACTGTGTGACCTACGTTAATTGGTGTTGAACCATTGTGTTGGTTAGGATAGGTTGTTTATTATAATCTAGTGTAGCATTATTAGTGTATCCCCAAGTATTGGGGCCCTAGGAAAGGGTTCCCCTATGTGGGGTTCATTTAGAGAGGGGTCTCCTATGTTGTTGATGATAACACTAAGTTTCACCAAAATGATGGTTTTCCTCTGTAACTATAACTATTGTTGTGGAATTAAACAAATAGTTGAGCACATAGGAAAACAATGTGTTATATTCCCATGTAATAGTAAAATACAGTTATTTATTATATTATGATAAAACATAAGGACATTCCCCAATAAAGTAGAGCCATGGTGGTTTATATTAGTAAGGATAAATATGCGTCATCACCCTTGAAAGGGATATCCATAGTAGTAATTTCAAGTATGAGAGAATTGGTATGAAAAATAAATATGTTGAATATATATCTCACTTTGATTCATCCACTTAGAGAAAATACATTAATGGGAATAATGGATTTTAGGGGTTTATTTTTAGGAAAACATGATGATTTGGTCACAAGAGCTTTAGAAATCAATTAAATTCCGGAGATGGTAAATAGAGTTTTGGTTACAAGTGACATATATGGTTGGACACCTCATTTTCTTCAAGAAAAAACAAAACAAATGATGATCATATTTTTTGATCCAAGTGTTCATTTAGGGTTCTTATAAGGAGATGTAGAAAATTGGGATGTGGACTGTTCCAACTTATAAGGTGCTTTCACTATAGAATAATGTATTGGTGTAAATTATTTCCTAAATGATAATTGAAAATTGGAATTCACCTTCAACGTGATATTTAAATAATTTTTGAATTCCTAAGACTACTCTTAGAGGGTGGTTCTCACCACAATGTTATTATATAAGGACACAATTTTTGGACACAACAACCCATGAACCCTAAGGAGTCTGGAGGAAAATATGAATACATTTTTAACTATCCTTCATGATATAAGATAATTTTCTACTCAAACTCTACATGTGTTTTCTTAGTGGGGATCACCCAATTAATTTTGAAGAAATTTACATTGATTGTATTTTTGATTCAAAAAATCCCCCCAATAGAATCAGATTAATTAAAAATAAAATGAATATGACTGAATTGTAAATTTTAGTAACACTGTTATATTACTGAAAATATGGTTGTCTTTTATGCCTGACTCTATGGTTGAGATATTTCTTTCATAAATAACTATATCATGTCATGTATTCTAAACCAGCAAGTGGAGTGTCTGAACTCATAGAATTGATATAAATAATTGGTAATGGTCATACCTCTACGATGTAAATGGGAGAATAATAACTGTGGAATAGAATTTGGATCTAGGGTAAAATATCTAGAGATCCATGTGTACATAATGAGTAAATTAATCAATCAATATGTGTTTCTAATAAAGAGTCACAAATACAGGATATGTTTACTTGTAGAGGGGTAGAATTTTATATATAGGATCATTCATAATAAATTCTATGTCAAATTCTTCCATGAAAGACTGAATCATATATTGTTTAGGGGAAATATTAATTATGAAATGGAATGACTAATATTTATCCACAAATATGTAGGCATGTTGAAAAGATATATTTCTCTTTGTAAAAGGTGGGGCAACAAATAGTTTGTCACAATATTCATTTTATGGTCCTAGAGAACAAAGCTCATGTGATAAAGTTTATATTTATGCAATATAGAATTTTCATTCCCCAAATTTGACATGTTTCCTAAAGCTATTCCCTTAATTTTTCATCATTTTGTTAAACTAGTGATACAATATCAACTCCTTGAATGCTAAAAATGTATTGACAATGATATCTATTATATTTATTAAACATATATACTTCATTTGAAATTAATGGACAGTCTCATCAAGAAAAAACACTAATATTATAAATAATCCATTATATATTTTCAGATTGATGATTACTATTTCTTATTTCATGGGTAGTTTATGCTCAGTCATGCTAGACCAATGATGATGATTGTTTTGGGAAGGTTAACTTTTAAAGGAAAAATAATGAAATCCGAATAGAAATATTGGACGAGAATTCCTAATGTGAATTATATCCAATTTTTATAAAGGTATAAATCATTGGGTAATGGTGAAGGTAGTTTTGATTCGTAATACCTAGACTAATAATATGGTATATTGGTTATGTTAAATAGAATTAAGAAGATCATTCTAGAGATTATAATCCAATAGCATTGACGAGTTACTACAATTTTTCAAGGTCCTGTATCATTTTTCATATGTTTCAATATTTTATAGTCATATAGAATTGAAATTTATGTTTATTGAATTTATGGACATTCATATTTGATTTTATGTTTCTTTATATAAAGGCAGTATATCATAGGAAATATATTATCGTAGTATATTATCATATATCATAGACAATATATTGTTGCAGTTTAAATTCTTATAATGTAAAATATTTATTCAAGATGTTTATGGTAGAATATTTTAAAACAGATCCCTATGTTGACTAATGTAGCATGACTAGGAACATCAAAAGAATCATTAATGTGGAATAATAACCTTTCATCAATGAAATTTATTTTCCAAAAAGGAATGTTATCCAGGATATTAAAGCTATTTTAGTGGTAGATTCATTAAATAATTAAGTAACCATCAACGATTTTGAATCAGAGTGATTAGATAGGGAACATGTGAAAGGTTGTACCACAAATCAAACATGGGTGATGAGGTATTCTATAATAATATCGTGAAACAAGAAAAATGGAGGATAATTTTCAAGATGAAATCTTCTTTCATGGACTGGATAAAAAAGGGGCATATATAGAATACCCAATTTTGGTATTATATGAATATTCAAATAGAGTATTCACTGGAATTATGATTTTCTACATACTTATTGATATGGATGGTTTGTTGGTATTTTAATTTTGAATACATTAATTATTCCTAGGGGGATGATAAGAAAATAAGTCTCTTTATATTCTATAAATATTCTATAATATAAATTCTGAGTAAAATATTGCATGAGTGAAGGGATTATTTTTTGTATATAATACCTCAAGAAATGGGATATATTAATTTAATGTTTAGGAATATTATATCTCTTCTAATAGTTTTTTGGGTCCCATGATAATTAATATAAGAGGATAAAGAATCAAATAACATGTCCTCAAACTATGAACATGGATTTTATGTGGTGATGTAATGTAGAAGATGTCAAATCCAATTTAATAGTTTCATTATGGCTTCCTTAAATCATATATCATGTATTTTAATCTATGAATAATGATATGGGATAAAAATAACTACCATTTTCATGAACCATAGTATGGTTTTGAGTTATAAAGTGATTTTAGAAGAGAATATATTCATGAGCGGATGTTTTATTCATAGAGTAAATGACTTTATTTGAAAGGCCAAACCTGGAGCATGTATGTATGATCCAACATGTATAGGATTTCCTTCATGATTTTTATTATCCTTATATTTAAGTATGGAAGTTTCTTGGATGTTTTAAACATGTGGACATTGAAGTAGATAATGGGAATAAATATATCCATCAAGGGTAATGGAACCGTAAAATATATTTCTCAATCTTCCCAACTTGTTATCACGGTGAACAGATGTGATTAATAATGTATCTATATTTTTTTAGTAATGTAATTTTCTAACAATCCTGGATTAAATTTATATACGGTACTTATATGGCCCCTATGAGATTTCAGAATCTATTATTTATTATCTAATATTTCCTTTTAAATTTTTTTATATAATATTATAGAGTGGAGACTTTAATTTTAATAATATATACATTTACCGGATTATTTTATGAATCAATTTATATTTATTTCACAAAACATATTTGATAAAATCGATGTAGAAAATAAATTTTTAGATTTTACGGTCCTATATCATAGACTTTATGTCTAAATCGTTTATGATTATATAGTATTGAATGCATGTTTTCGATGTTTATGTTAGTATGTATTAGACCATATAGAAATTATGATCTTTTGAATTATAACCCAATTACGATTCCAGTGGTAGGGTTTATTCTAACATCCTTTTGAACTATGGATGAGGATGTTATAAATCATGGATCGAGGATCTTGGATCATGAGGTATATTATTGGAAAAACATTTTTGGGATGAACATGAATCACACTGTGGGAGAGGATCCTACTATAGTGTTCCAAAGTCCCATTTGGACCAGGGGAAATTTTTTGATGGAATAAATTTCATTGAGGAATATTCTTGACTTAGAGTTCATATAGTGGAATAAATTTATGAAAAACATTTATATACATTTGAGGTGTCCCTTAATGTTAGATATTCACATCTCAGATATCCATGAAATGTTTTAAATTATTCAAACACTTGTAAAATTATGTTGGTTAGGGAGAGAAGACTATAAAATTAGTGTTTGGTTATAATAAATGATATTTCATTTTGTATTCAACACATTATTAAATTTAATTAATCTTCCTAAATTAATATTGGGTGACTAATTTTGGTGAAGTTTGTTCAAGGAATGTATGAATGAGGGTACAATTTTTCGACATTAAAATAGTTTTGGTTGACATGTAAACTAGTTATAGAAAATATAGAATCTGATATGGGCATTATATAACTATACAAATTGGGGTGTCCACAGAAGTTGGATATTATTATCTCTGATTTTCATTAATTTTTTTGGAAACCAATGTCAATAAATTCACATAGTGTGATTTCTAGAATTAGTTGTCTTAGAATAGTGATAAAATTTTCCTAAATGATTGTCTATTATGTATTTTATAATGTGGTATTTTAATATTGTGATATCAATGGATGATGGTGTGTGATGTATAATTTCATGTAATAAGGTTGAAACTATCATGAATATTAATTTCTTCTGAAATATACTTAGTGTTCTTAAATTTAGGGACATCTGATGATGACATTATCCAATAATGTTTTGTATAACATATCTTGGATAACATTCATGTTTTTTAATGTCTTGATTCAAGGAAATTGTTTATATAGGGAGACACATACTTTCCTACATAATTTAATAGAGCAATTTCCATCTATTAGGGGCACTTACATAAATCCAGAACATATATAAGTAAATTGGCTCTATAGGGAAACAGAATTATTGAGGATTTTATGTTCATACAAGGTGTACCATTTAGGATTAAATTGTAAATGATTAGGTATGTATCTAGGAGATGAATTCTAGAATAGTTAATTACCATTATATTTCATTAATAAGTGTATGTTAGGGGATGAAACTACACAGAAAAACTCCAAAATGGATTACTGGAGGGAATCATTATTAATATAACACATTGTTTGGAAATGAATATTGAATCAATCCACATACAATGATATTAAGATGATGATGAAACATATATCATATAAAAAGTTTCCATTACATAGACCCGAGTCATAGGTTCAGGAAATGTGTGGTTACAATGTATATGTATGTAAATGAGGAACACATAATAAAAATTTCTATACAGGTTTGGATATTAAAACAGATTGGAATTTTTCACATTAATTATTTTCAATCAATCCCATTTTCATTTCAGATAAATGAAGATCATCTTACTATGAATAGTATATCATATCCATTGTGGGTGATGAGATATTTGAATAAATAATAAATGATTAGTAGGAATTTGATATTTATATAGGTAAACTAGAAAATGAATTACTGGATGTACTAGATACAGCGTATTGAAATGAATCTGGGCATGAATAATTCATGTATTAAAAATTTCTTAAGGATGATGCTCACAGATTGGGCTCTGGGACTTTAGTGGTTAGTTTAATAAATAAATCAGGGTTTAAGACAATCATATAGTACATGATCATTCTTATTATAGTGGAGAGTTTGTTTATATTATTGTATAAAAATAATGTTCATGTGTTGGGGAATATTTCTAGGATTCATATGAATATAATCTTATCCGAAAATTGGGGGTTTCTTAATAGAGTTGAAATACTTCGGTGAAATGATTAATCTTATTTGATATCTTTTTTAGGCATCAGATTGAGATCATTAAAATCATGAAAATCCAATAGAAATAGGATTCTAGTCACACATCATTAATATTTTTGAGGTACAAAACAAATAACATTATATAAAATAGTGGAAATGTAGAATTTCATCTTTCCTTTATGGATGATCCTCAGATTTAGAGTCATAGTGTAACCTTGTATCATGTGTTGATATGAACCATATGGAGTTCATGTTTTTTATTGTCCATTTAGATCAAACCAATGAATATAGGAGGGTATTTTAATGTTGGATTATGGTTGATGAACACTATAATGAGGAGTCCTTAATATATCTAGTATATATATAGGTCATAGAATTCCACAAAGGAATAAATTTTCATTGTGAGGAAACTAATTCCAATATATAGATCATGTTCTTGGAAATAGAACTAATCCTCATGTCAATGTAGTGCCATCAAGGAAATGAAAATTAAATTTAAATGATAATACCCTAATTCATAAGAGGGTTGTTTTCTTCTAAAATTTGTTTTTGAGTTAATTATAGGATATTTGAGTTTCATAATATATCATGTACTTAAGAAATCAAGATACGCATAGTTTATTAAATTGTACACTTTTTCATTGATCGATCTCATGTGCAACAGAATAGAAAATTGTGTTTCGCCTTAAAGAATGTCTATTCAATGAGATGATAGAGTACATAAAACCAATAAAAAATGTGGATAATAACACATTATATATTTAATTATGACATCTATGCACGTAGAATGGGTATGAGATCCACAATCAACACATATCCCATAATAAAGATATATAAAATGAAAATAGTTCATTTAATATTTAATGGGCACTTGATCTCTCATTCTTGATTATATTGTTATAGTAAAGGATTCTTATATTAAAAAAAGAGATTAATCAATGGGGGATATTTATGATCCTATAATTAAATTAGGTAGAAATCATTTGATATGGATCAGGAACCTAGGAATGTTATTATATATATAACAATATATCAAGGCCCCATAATAATTTACCTATAAATTTGTATATATCTTGATGGATTGGGAATCATACATCATACAGTTCTTAATTATTTCTTTTATATATCCCTATCAACAATAGGAATAGAAGAATTTATATTTTCTTTGGGAATTCAAATCAGGGTTCATGGTAGAACACTTGGATGTCACAGGATATCCCGCATTGATTGAATCAACCATACACGTTGTTATTTTAAATGGTAACTATTTTATATATTTTAAAAAAATGAAAAAAATGTATGATTAATTAATGATTAAATTAAATAGATTAATTGTGTCCTAACAATTTCTATATTGATTTATCTCTCAAGTAGGTGAGAAAGTTTCAATAATGAATGGTCCACTTTGAGTAGTTTAGATTCATAAAGAATGGAATCCAACATTAAAGCTAAATTAAATTCAATAAGTATAAAAAATACATCTAGTTTACAGAACTTTATTAGGGGTTTTTAATATTTTTCACATGGATATATTTTTCATTTGAATTGTAATAAACTTGTATTAAGACTGAGAAAAGAAGAAACCCAAAATAAAGGAGTGAAGTGCCGAACAATGAGACATGGAGGTGATATTTTAAATGATTCCATTACTGGGCCGAGTTAATGATTTTTTTAATAACAATATATCCATTATATATAATAACAAATCTATGAGTAGTTATATCAAATATTAGATCATGATGTCCTTAGAAAACAACTGATATGAATAAAGGTGGGTGAAACCCTAGAATATACAGAGTAATCTATTTGTATTTCAATGTCTTAATCTATAATAGTGGATCTCATATATATCAGGATCATATATATGGTGGGTAACGTTTTCATAAGACAATATTCAACTATCCTGATCAATCCTAGGTAAAATTGAAATAATATGTATGAAATTAGGTTCCACTCAAATGAGGGTTCATCATGAAAACCCATCCTGACCTGGAGGCCCAAATAGTAAGAGGAGATGGGGAATATTTATTATAGACTATTTTTTACATTTTAACTGGTCCTTGAATAAGCGATCTTTGTCTCACTATATATACAAATAGGATTAGTACAAAAGAACCACATTGTTCATTGAAGGGTAAGTCCATGTACCGATCAAGATAAAAAACAAGGATGAAATTATTTTCAATATTTAGAAAGTGATATTAAATTAATGGGTATAATTTCTTTTTTCAATGATTCCAACTAAAACAAAACAAGGATTATAAAACAAAACTATTCTGTATAGTGTACATGACATTAAAAATGGAGTATAAACAACCATGACATACTATTATTTCAATAATGAATGTATTACCCAATATGCCAAATTGGTGGTAAAGAAAAATAGGATCAAAATTATTAAATATATGTATAATGGTCTTACTATCTACGAATTTATGAACATTTTTATATTTTAAATGTGATCACTCTTTTTTGTAATTATATATTAACAATCAAAAATGTTTTCTTAAAAATTTTATTTTATTTCATTTTGGGAGGAAATTAAAAAATTATTTTTTTCCACAATTGATAATTTTTTATAATTATTATATAATTTTTGATTTAATCATCTCAAATTTATATTTGTTTGCATATTTTTTATTATTTTGAAAAAATTATTTTTTATTGAATAGTGAAAAAATATCATTTTTGGTAATTCTAGATTTTCATTACATTACTAAAATAGTTATTTAATGAAATAGATATCCACATAAGGTAATTATTATTAGTTATAAATATCCTTATAAAATACATTTTTATCATCATTGTAAGATATATTGTTGTAAGATTCTTTTTATAAAATGATATTTTTATAAAAATTAATTATTTACATTATGATATGATGATAAATTAATAGAATCATACTATAGAGTCATGATATTGAAAAATATATTCCATATTTTCAAACACTATATTTAAAATATTTATATATGTACAATATTTTGTTTTGTCAATATGAATAGTTACTATTTAAAATTGTTGTAACAACAGTAAACTGTAAATATTGTAGTATATGATTAATATTATATTATAAGGTATTAAACTAACCATAGTAGTTTACCTTAATAAATATTATCAGTGGGGCTATACAATTCATATAAAATATTTTATGTTAAAAAAATATTGTTCAATTATTATTTAAAAAATAATTATATATTATTATAAGTAAAAAATAATAAATTCTAATCGCTTGTATTTAAATTTACCATATTTGTTTATAAATTTATAAAAATATGTTATTACGAAATATGGAAGCATAGTTTTAAAATAAAAAAATTATTTTTATTATGATAATTTATTTTTTAGTTTTTTTATTAAATAATTACACTATAAGATTACACAACATTGACTTAGTCCCTATTAAACTAGTTGATAAATCATGTAAATAATATTAAAAAATATAAATATAATTTTTTATAAACTAGTATTGTCACATAAATTTTATATAGGTAAATAATTTAGTATTTACGAGTTAAATATCAATTTGTACATTTTTATATTCAGGCTATCAAATTCAATTGAATTTAATAATATCATAAATTATATTTTTGATATTATAGAATTAAAAAATATTTTTTTAATTAATAAAAATTATAAAAATAATATAACTGATCAATTTAAAGAGAAATTATTTTAAATTTCATTGATGACATTTTGATTATTTTCATTTCATTTTATATTATCTTCCAGGATCAGTAAATAAAAATATTCAACGATATCAAAGTAATTTTCAAAAATGATAACTGCATGTAATGAATATGAGATAAAGATTGAAGCACAACCTAGTCATTGCAAAATTTTACATGATTAGTTGATTTTGAATCATCATCATAATTTCATTAAAATTGTTTATCTTTTTTCACATTTCATTGAATATTAATATTACAATAAAACAATTAATTAATTCGAAAAGTGACCCACTGTAATGGCCCGGACCTCTCCGGTCCATTACTTTGTGGAATTTTGGTGTTGGAGGTGTTCTGGGAGGCCAAGGGGACATATCCCCAACAATTTGCTAATTTTCCAGTTCTGTGAACAGTGTTTCCAGTTTTATGAATATTAACTGATCGGTAGCACTGATCGGTAGCACATATCGGTAACACAGATCGGTAGCACAGATCGGTATCACTGATCAGTAGCACTGATCGGTAGCACTGATCGGTAGTACTGATCGGTACCACAGATCGGTAGCACAGATCGATAGCACAGATCGGTAGCACAGATCGGTAGGACAGATCGGTAGCACTGATCGGTAGCACCGATCGGTAGCACTGATCGGTAGCACAGATCGGTAGCACAGATCGGTAGCACAGATCGGTAGCACAGATCGGTAGGACAGATCGGTAGCACGGATCGGTAGCACTGATCGGTAGCACAGATCGGTAGCACAGATCGGTAGCACAGATCGGTTGGACAGATCCGTAGCAAAGATCGGTAGCACAGATCGGTAGGTGTACAGTAACAATGGGTGAACAGTGTTTCCAGACTCCTACTGTTTTGCCCCTTTTTGACGTTTCCTTTGACATAAAATACATTTAAAGCCTTATTTTAAGGGCTCTTAAGGCCGTTTCAAAAGCCATAAATCCTATATTAATTATTCATAATGCTTGGAATGTATTACATGGTCAAACCGTGTGGGTTAATGCGATCCGTTTTTAATGGAGAGTTAACCAGATCTTAAACCGTCACCTCGTTAAATCTTAAAATGGGACGAGATATCATTCTTCCTTGTTCTTTCATTTTGTTCTCAACTAAGAGGCTCTAGAACCTTTCAATCATTTCCTTAGGAGTTGCACAATCAATCTTTACTACTAGGATCAGTTTCGCTCTGTTGGATGCAACCGAGCCGTGTCGATCAATCTTCGATATAAGCATCCTCCAGTGGATGCAGTTGTCGCGAGGGGAGGATCGTGACCTGTTGTGTGGATAAAGAACTTGAGGAACTGTTTGAGGTAGGGGATTCATGGCTTCTCTAATTTTATATGTGCAACCGTAGAATTATCATGATTTATCCCTTTGGATCACAATGAAAATGACCTAATTAAATACTTGAACCGGATTAAAAGAATGGGTTGATCGCATGTTGTTGCTTTATACCGTGATAACAGTTTGCCTCATGTTTTTCTAGATATAGTGATATCTATGTTTTCTTTGATTTTTTGTTCGTTCCTGATAGAAATTTATAATGAACATAAAGCCGTAATTAATTGTTAATTAATTGGCTAAAGATAAAGAGGCATGTTAATTAATCTGGTTGTTGCCGTTGTTGTAGTTCTAATTTAAGGATAATCAAATTAGGGAAGTAAGCATGGTTATTTAATTGTGATAGCTTGCTGATTAGGTATCCATGATTTGAACCTACGAATAACAAATCTGCCAATTCCTTATGGATTAGAAAACAGATTATGTGGAAATTTCAAAAGGGTTCTGAGTTACCCTCTTGCTTGTAAGGATGAATGCCTTGTGGTTTGGAGCTCTGAGTGCTCATTGTATTTGAAGGCTGAATGCCTTGTTAAAGGGCCGAGAGACCATTTTGTGATGTTTGTTTTCCTGCTGGTTGTGCTGTGATGTGAGCCTGGATGGCTGTTGTTATATGTGGAGGCATAGAGACTTGTGGTTGTGGCAGTGGATGACTCCTAGTGTGGCGAGATGTATCGGTTTATGCATATGGGTGTCGGGGAGGACACCAAGGGTGATGGTATGAGATGAATGTGATGGTTTGATGTTGGTGGTTTGGTTTGTTTTTTAATCTGCTTTACTTTTCCCCACTGCTCAAGGCAGCTGGTCTTTCTACCATTCTTCTGAAGGAGGCGAAGACGCGCGGGGTATGCCACGTGTTTTCCGTGTTTAGCCTCTCGATAGAGGATGGGTCTATGCTCTTTCTATAGGCGGCAAGGACTCGACGGGTAATATATCTTCTCACCGTGTTGAGTCTCCTTTGTGTTTAGAAGCGTAGTATGTTTTTCTAGAATGTCTGGGAATGTGGAAAAGTAATTCTGTAAGGAATGTTTGATTAAATGGTGAAAATCCACGGGGATGGAGATACTGGAATTTAAAGGTGTTGTGAATCTTAAAAAAGAAGCAGTTATTTTTGAAAGTGATGCCAGTTCAGTTTAATGTGGAATTGTTCATTCTTAATTAATGTTTAATGAATTAATTAACGTAAAGTGGAACTGATAAAAATAGAATGGAGTAATCTAATAATGCTCTTAAATTGTTTGTGTGCTAATAGGATACCTAGTCTTAGAAGTAGCAGCCTGGAGTCTGAGAGACGTTATATGCAGTTGTATCTAAGTCTAGGTAATGCCCATATTGTGGATGTGAGTTACTTATATATTCTGTACTTTTTGTGTTTCTATACGCTACTCCACCCTTTCGGTAAGGGCAACTGACACCCCTGGGATTCTGAGCCCTGGGGGGTGTTTTCCCCAACATTCTGATGGGAGGTTGAATGGCTGACTACCCCCTTTGGCCCTGCTCTCTTCTCTTGGTAGATCTTTGTGCTGGTAGGCACAGTCGTTAGTTTTACCCATATATTTGTGTAGAGGTCTGTAATGGCTTGTGGTTAGTTCACACACATATATTCTGGATATAGTATCCTATGGAATACTATAGGTGTAACGTGTATAGGTTGTGATGGCTTGAGGATCCTTACTCGGTGTATGGGCTGTGATGGCTTGAGGAATAATACTCGACGTATGATACACATTATACGAGCTATGGTGGATCCCGGAAACTACGTGGTTACTTTGGTTGTGAGGACGGTGTGGTGCTTCACCCAGGTGTCTGCGAGCAATCCTTTGTGGTGAACGAGGAGCAGATTGTGGAGCTTAGCCCAGGTGTCTGCGGGAAAGCCTTTGGAGAGAGATGCACAGGACGTATGTCGTTGGGGAAAAGCGGAAAACCAGAGGGGAAGTAGTAGCGGGGTACCCTTGATATTCTTTACTATATTCTATATTCTTGTATGCGTTACTTGGTGAGAGTATCCATGGTGAGGTTGGGAACATAGTATACCTGTTAGGTGATGAGTTAGTTTCACTTGTTGTTCACTAGGCTTTAGCATGCTTTCTTTACTTTTGCACGAGAGGATTGAGGAGGATCCTACTGAGTATACTATTATACTCACCCTATGTACATATAAACTATTTTCAGGTCACGTGGAGCAGGTTGGAGATCAAGCTGGTTACTACTAGCTTGCGGTTGGAGGAGGAGCCGTTCGGGCTTGTGGTCACTTCCGTTTTACTTTCTTTTGGGTACTTTTAGTTTTCCCTTTCAGTTGTAGTACTTTTGCATTACATTTCATATATGTACTTGATTTCCTTTTACATTTCAGTTATGAGTTGGAGTTGGTTGGAGTCTATTCTATCTCTCTCTTCTGCATGTGTTCTCTTAGAGGGTAATGACTCCCATTTGTGTGTGTATTATACCCTCGGTGCTAGTCGCCAACCCGGGGCCTACTGGAGGCGGGACTCGGGGGTCATTATCTCCCTTCTCACATTGACGGCCCAGGAGGGGTACACTTTGTGGGGAGGGGGTCGTGACAGAGTGGCATCAGAGGTCTGGTTGAGGGATATGATGGAGTTTGGAGTTAGGCACAGGTGAGGATGCATGGGATGGTAGGGCAACGGTGACATTCATGTTTATCAAGTGGGGTAAATACTGGAGACCGGCGGAGACATAGGCGTTCAGGGCGCCCTATGATCTGTTGCACGGACCTTTAAGTTTACGATGGCTACTAAACAAAGTGATACTAGTTGCATGGTAGAGACCTAGGAAAGGATCATGCATCATTATTCTTTGCGCATGTGTTTGAATGGGTAGACCTTGGGATAGGTAACCTAAAATTAATAAAAGAAAATAATTAATTAATTAATTTTGAGTCTTCCATATTCCAGGATTAGGATCTCTAACGGTTGTTATTTTAAAGGTATGGCTCTAGGTTGACGTCCTCGTCAGGTTTGCGCAGAAGGTGCCCAGCAGGCTATTCCAGCAGATCGCCGCCGGGTAGAGGTTGACGACGATGACACTTGGAGGAAGACACTCCGAGAGTTCCAGCGCCAGAGTCTACAGAAGTACGAGGGCTCTGTTTCAGATGCAGTCACAGAAGGCTGGTTAGAGGAGGTTGAGATTGGCTTTAGCTCGATTCGTTCTCGGAAGGAACACTGGGTGTCCTTGGTTGTGACGATGCTGCGTGGAGCATCGAGACCGTGGTGGTTCTTGTTCCTCGGGGATCGTGAGGAGTCAACGATCTCATGGGAGGAGTTTCAAGACAGGTTTAGAGTCGAGTTTCTTTAATCGACTGCGAAGGCGTCCAGTCGCAAGGAGCTACTCACCCTTCGACAGGGGAGCTCCAGTGTTCGAGAGTTTGGAATCCATTTCAGGAACCTTCTACGATATGCTTCAGGCCTGTTACCAGATGATGAGGCCAGGGTGAGGCATTTCGAGGAGGCTTTGCGTCCAGAGATCCAGCGCCAGATCACCCCATTTATGCTGAAGACATATCTTGAGGTGTTGGCGAGGGCAGAGGTTGTTGAGAGGACTTTTGCTAGGACTGGATCGTCATGAGAGGGGAATCGTCAGGATTCCTCACGAAGCAGAGCTGTGGTCAGGGTTTCCCGTTTTTCAGGACAGAAGAGTTTCCGTTCACCTGGGGGTAGGTCCCAGCCCTTCCCATCTCGTTTCTCAGGAGGCAGAAAATCTCAGACCTATTCCAAGGGATCAGTCGCTTGTTTTTCTTGTGGTGGTCGTGGTCATCAGCAACGGGAGTGCCCGACTTTTCAGAGCAGTCATCGTGCACCGGGCGCTCCACTCCAGGTTCCTCCGTTGAGGCAGTTCCAGCCGAGGCAGAAGCAGCAGGTTGCACCAGTTTTAGATCACCAAAGGGTAGATGGAGCAGGCCGAGGACAGCCCCATGATGCTCCCCGTCCTCAGAGAGCATAGCGCGGCCATGGTGGTGGTCGTCATCAGGGTCAGAGAGGTCGTGGAGGAGGTCGTGGTCAGCTTCATGCTCTAGCGTTACCAGCCCCAGGCGAGCCATATGTCGTTAGAGGTACCCTTTGCTTGTTTTCTACCTTGGTGTATGCCTTGTTTGATTCAGGAGAAACACACTCCTTCATATCACCTACCCTTGTCCATGCTTTGGGACATGAGGTAGAGAGGATTCCAGTGCCCTTGGCGTTGACTACGCCAGTTGGAGGTCGAGCTAACTTGTTTGAAATATGTAGAGACTGTGAGCTAGTGTTGGGGCAGCACCGCTCTTAGGGAGATTTCCTGTGTTTACGAATACAACCATATGATGTCATCATCGGCATGGATTTGTTGTATTCGGTGCAGGCTATTGTGGATTGCTACAGGAAGAAGGTCGTTTTCTTTGATGAAGATGGAGAGGAAGTGGAGTTTGTTGGTGAGAGAGATCCTCATATGAGTCATAGACGAGTTTCATCCTTATCATCCATGATGGCTGGGATGATGCTAAGTTCATCAGAGGTTCAACAGTTGGTGTTTCCTACGGTCATAGAGGAGTACCCGGACGTCTTTCCAGAAGAGGTTGTATCCTTACCCCCTCGACAAGAGATAGAGTTTGGGATCGAGCTATAGCCGGGAGCATCTCCTATCATTTTGTCTCCTTATAGGATGGCCCCTTCTGAGTTACGAGAGCTACATATTCAGCTTGATGGTCTGTTGCAGTGTGGTTTTGTTCGGCCAAGTGTGTCACCTTGGGGTGCACCAGTTTTGCTTGTGAAAAAGGATGATGGCAGTTTGCGGTTGTGCGTCGATTATCGTCGGTTAAACAATGTGACAATAAAGAATCACTATCCTCTTCCACGGATTGATGACCTATTCGATCAACCGAAGGGTGATAGTTGGTTTTCAAAGATAGACTTGCGGTCAGGATATCATCAGATGCGTGTAAAGGAAGAGGATATCCCGAAGACTGCTTTCCGCTGTCGTCATGGGCATTATGAGTTTGTTGTAATGCCATTCGGCGTGAAAAATGCTCCATCTGTTTTCATGGGGTTGATGAATGTTGTGTTCCGTGAATTCCTGGACAAGTTTGTTGTGGTTTTCATCGACAACATCCTTGTGTACTCCACATCTGAAGAGGAACATGCAGAGCATCTACGAGCTGTTTTGGGAGTTCTTCGCCAACATCGGTTGTTTGGGAAGTTGTCCAAGTGTGATTTATGGGCTAAAGAACTTCGTTTCTTGGGACATGTTGTGTCCCAACAGGGAGTAGCTATGGATCCTTCGAAGATAGAAGCAGTGGTGTCTTGGCCAGCCCCCAAGACCCTCTTAGAGGTGTGAAGTTTCCTTGGTCTCGCAGGCTATTATAGGAGGTTTATGGCTAATTTATCCCGAGATGTGACTCCTCTGACAGCTTTGGCCAGGAAGGATCAAGTGTTCATATGGACTAATCAGTTTCAGACAGCTTTCGAGTATCTAATGGAGAAGTTGGTAAGTGCTCCAGTACTTTGTCTTCCAGTGGAGGGAGTCCAGTTTGATGTTTTCTGTGATACTTCACATCTGGGGCTAGGCTGTTTTCTCATGCAGCAAAGGTCATTTGTTACTTATGGGTCCTGACAATTGCATCCCCATGAACGCAACTACACCACCCATGATCTTGAGTTGGCAGCCGTGGTGTTTGCGCTGAAGTTTTGGAGACATTACCTCATTGGCGAGTGCTTTGTGGTTTTCACCTATCATAAGAGTTTGAGGTTTGTTTTCTCTCAGCGGGATTTGAACTTGCGGCAGCGTCAGTGGATGGAGTTCTTGCAGGAATACGACTTCGAAATATCGTATACACCTGGGAAGGTAAATGTTGTTGCTGATGCACTGAGCCGAAAGTCACGTAATGATGTTGTGCGTGAATCTGGTGATTCTTTGAGAGTGATGGAAGAGCTATCAGCTTTTCATATTGATATAGGAGAAGTTGGGGGAATAGGTTGTCTTTTCCAGATGACGGTGCAGTCATCCCTGATACAGAAGGTGGAAGAGTCTCAGTTGGGTGATCTAGAGGTGGAAGTTTGGAGAGACAGAGTTGTATGTGGTGAGGCCCCTGATGGTTGGTCGGAGGATGAACAACACCGAGTGTTGTATCATGGTAGGCTTTTTGTTCCCTTGGCGATGCACAAAACGATTCTCCGAGAGTTCCATAGTTCACCCTTGGCGGTACATCCTGGTGTGAAAAAGATGTAGCGATCCTTGAGGAGTCAGTTTTGGTGGCCTGGGATGAAGCGTACAGTTGCAGAATTTGTGTCTCGATGTTTAGTCTGCCAGAAGGTGAAGGCCGAACACCGTGTTCCTGGTGGTCTTCTCCAGAACTTAGAGATTCCTCATTGGAAGTGGGAGGACATCTCAATGGATTTTGTTACAGGTTTACCTCGAGCTCCGGGGGGACATGATGCTATATGGGTGGTAGTGGATCGTTTAACTAAATCGGACCACTTCATAGCAATCAAGGAGTCGAGCTCAGTGGAGGTTTTGTCGAGGCAGTATCTGGAAGAGGTTGTGAGGCTTCACGGAGTTCCTAAGATGATCATTTCTGATCGAGATCCTCGTTTTACCTCTAGGGTGTGGAGAGGTCTCCAGCAGGCTTTTGGCTCTCAACTGTGCCTTAGCACTGCTTTTCATCCTCAAACGGATGGTCAGACATATCGAACAATCCAGACTCTTGATGACATGTTGCGCTCTTGTGGTCTTGATTTTGGAGGTTCATGGGCGAAGCACTTACCCTTGGTAGAGTTCGCTTACAATAATAGTTTTCACTCTACCATCGGCATGGCGCCGTTTGAAGCCTTATATGGCCGGCCATGCCGTTCTCCGTTGTGCTGGACTGGGGTCGGAGAGTCCGCAATTCTCGGACCAAAACTAGTGCAGAATACGACAGAGATGGTTCAAGTGATTCGTGAGAGGATGAGGACAGCACAAGATCGTCAGAAATCTTATGCTGATCAAAGAAGGAGACCCTTAGAGTTTAATGTTGGGGATCATGTGTTTCTAAAGGTGACTCACCGTCGTGGGCAGCGAAGGTTTGGTCGTGGAAGTAAGCTTTCTCCCCGATTTGTTGGGCCTTTCGAGGTGTTAGCTCATGTTGGAGTTGTGGTGTATCGAGTAGCACTTCCCCCTCAGATGAGTCGGATACATGATTTTTTCCATGTATCGTAGCTCCGTCGTTATCTTCATGATGAATCTCATGTTATCGATTAGGGAGAGATCGATATTGACGATGATGCAACCTTCGAGGAGCGACCTGTGGAGATCCAAGACCGCAAGGAGAAGGTGTTGCGTGGGTGTTCTATCCCTTTAGTTCGTGTCTTGTGGCGACACAGTGCCATGGAGGAGAGTACCTGGGAGCGTGAGTCACAGATACGTGCTCAGTACCCAGAGTTTTTTAATGTTTAACTCCTTTTATGTAATGATGTTCCTCTCTGGTTAGACAATTCATGTTTTATT
Source organism: Viscum album (assembly GCA_963277665.1). Taxonomy (NCBI): domain Eukaryota; kingdom Viridiplantae; phylum Streptophyta; class Magnoliopsida; order Santalales; family Viscaceae; genus Viscum; species Viscum album. The sequence goes on from OY728126.1 coordinate 70,418,876, forward strand.
TATGTACCTTTGATGTGATGTTGTGAATGAATTGTTTGGGTATGGATTGTTTGTTTCCATACTCTCGGATGTCGTAGTTTTGTTCTAGCTTTTGAACAACTCATGGTGGTTTTCCCCTGAGAGGTATCTTATGGGGTGGTTGTTCGGACCCCTCTTTTCTACTGGGTTAGTTTTTAATTCTCGAGGACGAGAATGTTTTGAGAGGTATCTAATGTAATGGCCTGGACCTCTCTGGTCCATTACTTTGTGGAATATTGGTGTTGGAGGTGTTCTGGGAGGCCAAGGGGACATATCCCCAACACATTGCTAATTTTCCAATTCTGTGAACAGTGTTTCCAGTTTTATGAACAGTAACTGATCGGTAGCACTGATCGTAGCACAGATCGGTAGCACAGATCGGTAGCACAGATCAGTATCACTGATCAGTAGCACTGATTGGTAGCACTGATCGGTAGAACTGATCGGTAGCACAGATCGGTAGCACAGATCGGTAACACATATCGGTAGGACAGATCAGTAGCACAGATCGGTAGCACTGATCGGTATCACTGATCGGTAGCACTGATCAGTAGCACGGATCGGTAGGACAGATCGGTAGCACTGATCGGTAGCACTGATCAGTAGCACTGATCGGTAGCACAGATTGGTAGCACAGATCGGTAGCACAGATCAGTAGCAAAGATCGGTAGCACAGATCAGTAGGTGTACAGTAACAGTGGGTGAACAGTGTTTCCAGACTCTTACAGTTTTGCCCCATTTTGACATTTCCTTTAACGTAAAATACATTTAAAGCCTTATTTTAAGGGCTCTTAAGGCCGTTACAAATGCCATAAATCCTATATTAATTATTCCTAAGGCTTGGAATGTTTTACTTGATCAAACCGCGTGGGTTAATGCGATCCATTTATAATGGAGAATTAACCGGATCTTAAACCGTCGCCTCGTTAAATCTTAAAAAGGGACGAGATATCATTCTTCCTTGTTCTTTCCATTTGTTGTCGACTAAAAGGCGCTAGAACCTTTCTATCCTTTCCTTAGGAGTTGCACAATCAATCTTTACTCCTAGGATCAGTTCCGCTCTGTTGGATGCAACCGAGCCGTGTCGATCAATCTTCGATATAAGCATCATCCAGTAGATGTAGTTGTCGCGAGGGGAGGATCATGACCTGTTGTGTGGATAAAGAACGTGAGGAACTATATGAGGTAGGGGATTCATGGATTCTCTAATTGTATATGTGCAATCGTAGAATTAGCATGATTTATCCCTTTGGATCACAATGAAATTGACCTAATTAAATACTTGAACTGGATTAAAATAATGGGTCGATCACATGTTGTTGCTTTATACCGTGATAACAGTTTGCCTCATGTTTTTCTAGATATAGTGATATCTATGTTTTCTTTGATTTGTTGTTCGTTCCTGATAGAAATTGTTAATGAACGTAAAGCCAGAATTAATTGTTAATTAATTGGCTAAAGATAAAGGGGCATGTAAATTAATCTGGTTGTTGCCATTGTTGTAGTTCTAATTTGAGGATAATCAAATTAGGGAAGTAAGCATGGTTATTTAATTGTGATAGCTTGCTGATTAGGTATCCATGATTGGAACCTACGAATAACAAATCCGCCAATTCCTTATGGATTAGAAAACAGATTATGTGGAAATTTCAAAAGGGTTCTGAGTTACCCGCTTGCTTGTAAGGATGAATGCCTTGTGGTTTAGAGCTCTAAGTGCTCATTGTATTTGAAGGCTGAATGCCTTGTTAAAGGGTTGAGAGCCCATTTTTTGATGTTTGTTTTCCTGCTGCTTGTGCTTTGATGTGAGACTGGAAGGGTGTTGTGATATGTGGTGGCATGGAGACTTGTGGTTGTGGCAGCGGATGACGCCTAGTGTGGCGAGATGCATCGGTTTATGCATATGGGTGTCGGGGAGGACACCAAGGGTGATGGTATGAGATTAATGTGATGGTTTGATGTTGGTGGTTTGTTTTGGTAGTTAATCTGCTTTGCTTTTCCCCACTGCTCAAGGCAGATGGTCTTGCTATCATTCTTCTGAAGGAGGCGAAGTCGCGCGGGGTATGCCACGTGCTTTCCGTGTTTAGCCTCTCGATGGAGGATGGGTGTATGATCTTTCTATAGGAGGCAAAGACTCGACGAGTAATATATCTACTCACCCTGTTCATCCTCCTTTGTGTTTAGAAGCATAGTTTGTTTTTCTAGAATTCCTGGGAATGTGGAAAAGTAATTCTTTAAGGAATGTTTGATTAAATGGTGAAAATCCACGGGGATGGAGATACTGGAATTTAATGGTGTTGTGAATCTTAAAAATGAGCAGTTGTTTTTGAAAGTGATTCCAGTTCAGTTTAATGTGGAATTGTTCATTCTTAATTAATGTTTAAAGAATTAATTAACGTACAGTGGAACTGATAAAATGAGAATGGAGTAATATAATAAAGCTCTTCAATTTTTTGTGTGCTTATAGGATACCTAGTCTTAGAAGTAGCAGCCTGGAGTTTGAGAGACGTTAGCTGCAGTTGTATCTATGACAAGGTAATGCCCATAGTGTGGATGTGAGTTACTTATATATTTTGTACTTTTTGTGTTTCTATACGCTACTCCACCCTGTCGGTAAGGGAAACTGACACCCCTGGGATTCTGAGCCCTGGGGGGTGTTTTCCCCAACATTCTGATGGGAGGTTGAATGGCTGACTACCCCCTTTGGACCCGCTCTCTTCTCTTGGTCGATCTTTGTGCTGGTAGGCACAGTGGTTAGTTTTACCCATATATGTGTGTAGAGGGCTGTAATGGCTTGTGGTTAGTTCACACACATATATTCTAGATATAGTATCCTATGGAATACTATAGGTGTAACATGTATAGGATGTGATGGCTTGAGGATCCTTACTCGGCGTATGGGCTGTGGTGGCTTGAGGAATAATACTCGACGTATGATACACGTTATACGAGCTATGGTGGCTCCCGGAAACTACCTGGTTACTTTGGTTGTGAGGACGGTGTGGTGCTTCACCCAGGTGTCTGCGGGAAAGCCTTTGTGGTGCACGAGATGCAGATTGTGGAGCTTAGCCCAGGTGTCTGCGGGCAAGCCTTTGGAGAGAGATGCACAAGACATATGTCGTTGGGGAAAAGCGGCAAACCAGTGGGGAAGTAGTAGCGGGGTACCCTTGATATTCTTTACTATATTATATATTCTTGTATGCATTACTTGGTGAGAGTAGCCATGGTGCGGTTGGGAACATAGTATACCTGTTAGGTGACGAGTTAGTTTCACTTGTTGTTCACTGGGCTTTAGCATGCATTCTTTACTTTTACACAATAGGCTTGAGGAGGATCCTACTGAGTATACTGTTATACTCACCCTATGTACATATAAACTGTTTTTCAGGACACATGGAGCAGGTTGGAGATCAATTTGATTACTACTAGCTTGTGGTTGGAGGAGGAGTCGTTCGGGCTTGCGGTCGCTGCCGTTTTACTTTCTTTTGGGTACTTTTAGTTTTCCCTTTCAGTTGTAGTACTTTTGCATGACATTTCATATATGTACTTGATTTCCTTTTACATTTCAGTTATGAGTTGGAGTTGGTTGGAGTCTATTCTATCTCTCTCTTATGCATGTGTTCTCTTAGAGGGTAATGCCTCCCATTTGTGTGTGTATTATACCCTCGGTGCTAGTTGCCAACCCGGGGCCTACTGGAGGCGGGACTCGGGGGTCATTATCTCGCTTCTCACATTGCCGGCCCAGGAGGGGTACACTTTGTGGGGAGGGGGTCGTGACACCCACCCTTATGGTATAAAATGGAACTAACAATCATATATTCCCGATATATTCTGAGCCCGGTATATCATTCAAGTAATTCCTATTTCCCCTTATAAAACACCTCAATATTTTAAAGACGCCATATTTTGTGAATATAATCTACCATAATGTTATTAAGGTTTAATGAAATGGAAATTTTGAAATGAAGTGGTATTGATTTTGAAAATATTTTATAGTTTCATTTTCTATTATAAATACACTAAATATAATGTAACTTGAAAAATTAATAATGTAATTATTGTTAAAATAATATAAATTTATTATGTTAATTTAGTAATATATATTCAAATACTCATAATAAGAATTGGATGTGAATCCATGAACAGAATTTATGGAGGACTACCGAATAATGAATCGATGTAATTTTTTTCTATCAACACCATACAATACTATATTTAATGATGGATTTATTATTTAAATATAATTAAAAAACATTATTATTATTATATAATGGTTTTATATCATTGATTTTCTAATGATTCTGTCTAATGAAAAAGTAATGTTTCATTTGGGACTATAATTTAGGATTACAACCTCCTTGACACGATGTGATTTATTTTTCATTTTCCTATAACATGGATTTAATATAAAAGTATATATAAAAAGGTTTAATATGATTATAATTATATAATAATAATTATATAATGATAAACCAAAAAAGACTTAATTTGTATTTTCAGGATCATTGAAAAAATGGAAATGTTAATTAAGCATTCATACGACCTACCAACATCCTGATTATAAAATTAATCCTTTTTCTAAACAAAAATTAATTTATTATTTTAAAAGCAAAAGTAATGTATAAAAATTATAATTATTTCAATATTATTATTAATTATATGATCCATAAAATAACCGTTTCACCATAGTCATTATACCATTATCATTTTGAATATATGAAGTGAATATCCTCAAATCACCTAACATAGTTTGAGATGATAATATAATTAAATATGTAATTAAAATAAATGATGTTAATTTTTTAGATAAATGATTTAAACAAAAGACACATTTATTAATAATAAAAACAATTGATATAATTTTTTATTATATTTGTTTTATTGTATATACATGTAATTTTTAGACTAGAGGTTTGTAAATTTATTTAAGTTTACCTTCATTGATGAATGTTTTAATTTGACCCAGATAATTTCTTATTTTGGTGTATATAATATATTTTTACATGTTAAATAATTAATAATCCACACATAATTATTTTTTATTTTATAATTATATTACGAAATTTATTATTTTATTAGAATATTAATATAGTATTATAGAGTTTCTAAATTGAATTTCCATTTGTGGGGTTATATATATAAACTATTAACTACCTTGAGTAGATAATATGTATAAATGAAATATAATTTAATTAATATATATTTTTATATATTCTGTTTTTAATTTTTTAACGCACTTTGATTCCATTATATTAATCTTTAATCAATGATATAATATTTTTACAGTTTATTTGGCTCCATATTTTTTTATGGGACATGTACTGTAATATAAACTATCTACCCTATATGAGGTATGTATTTCTATTATTTAGATATTATATCATCAACGAATATTTGTTATTAATATTTAATTTTTCGTCAATGTTCCCTCTTTTCATATATATTGATTTAAATTTTATAAATGTTGAAATGGATTTAATGGTCTTAAATTTAATTCAATGAGTCATATTTCATGTTATACACCAAGATTTTTTAGTTTATATTACCTTATAAGAAATTATTTTTTATAAATATTCATTCATTTGTACTATTAATATTAAATAATCATGTTATGTTCCTCCATTAAATGAATTTTTATTCCATAATTACCCAGGTTTCATAGGGGTTTCATAAAAAAACAATTCTTGTACACTTGTTTTCAATAATTTTCATATATTAATGTAAATATTCCATATAATATCTATTGAAATATAATTTCCTGAATATATTTATATTCATGTAATTTAAAATTACTTCTCATTTAGGTTTATTTAAAAAAAATTTTCTTCCTAAAAGACTATAAATGGTTATTCATTGAAAATTTAGATTTAAATTTTTAATGAGATTTTGCCAAAGTCATATTAAATGAATGGTTTCTTATATAAATAATATTATTTTAAAAATGTATAATATTTATTATGTTAATTTTACATTATATTTGAACATATATAAAATATATTTAAAGTAGAATTTGAAAATGTTTTCTGCATGGAACAATTTAGACTCTATTTATAAATGATTGAAAAGAATTATATTTATAAACATTTATGACATGAATAGATTCCACATACAAAATGTACATTATTTTCTCTACTGTGCCCCAGTGGCAGCATGTGCACCCCTTCTTAATGAGGTCACTGAGTCCTGGACCATTAGGTACCACATGTTTCCCCTCCAACATGTACTCCCTACCCTAGGGACCAACCATGTGCCCAAACATGTCATCAAACTAATTAATGACCCCACATGTCAACATGTGTCCTTTTCGGTGTTCTTTTTCATCACACGTGCACACCTTGGAAAACTTATGAGAAGGTCACCAATCCAGATCACTACTCCAAGACACACACATAACTGTGAAGTCCTAATCAGGAAGGCTCTCGAAAAGGATGGTGCGCCTAGTTGACAATAGTCATATCATTTAGTCGTTTAGTCTTTTATCATTCTCGGGTGTTAAATTCACTCCCATTTTAGAGAAACATTTCCATGTTGTGGGCCCTACATGTCAACCATTACAGTGCACCGTACATAAGAATGAGTTCCTCCTCTAATAACAAACGTGAAAACTGGGCCCTAGTGGATGCACATACACCCTAATTTAACAAGGTCATTGGGTCTGTGTGAGCCAAGTACCACCAGTTGCCTCACAGACACATGGTCCCCTACCTGGGGACCACCCACATTCTCAAATGGATCATCTGACTAATGAGAGTGGGCACATACCAACACATGTCCATTATAGTGTACTATGTAATGTTATGTACACACCATGGGAAACATCCCAGAAGGTTTCACATCGTGATTATTACTCAAATCGAGGAATGATTAACTCTATAGTTCTAATCAGGGAGGCATCCAAAATGAAAGGTGCAACTTATATCCCCGAGTCATGTCATTTATTAATTTATCCCTTTATCATTATGGGGTGTTACACTTATGTTTGTGAAATCTAGTTTTAATGCAAACTAATATTTTTACATTAAATTAAACCACGTTAAATTATGTTTAAATATAAGAATTATCATTTCTGTTAGTGATTTAAATCATATGATGTGTTGTTAATATATGTCTTTGTATGAGTCTCTTTTAAGGTGGACTCACTACTATAAGTAAGGTTGAAAAACTATTAATTCATACTCACTATTGTACATCTCAATGATGGAAGCAAATTTTATAATAATAACCTACCATTGATATAAAATAACTATTATGTTCTATGATTGTCAACTATGTCACCATCATCATATATATTGAATTCTGAAAATGGATGACACAAATTTTCATCATGCTACTGACATCCTCTCATAATTTTCACTAAGTATGAGTCACTGTTACTTGGAGAAACCATCAAACTAAACTATAAAAACTATAAAATTATGAGCCCCATCGCTACAATCTATCGCCAGCCACATTCCAAAAATTTTACAGATTATGAGATAATGATATCACAAGTCACCATATATATGACTTACCGCCAGAGCGACATTCCATTCCTGACTCACCGCTACTTGATTCCCCAGTTCTGATTGTAGATTGCTTTATGTATGGGATGAAATTCTTTTCCACTAATCCTAAGTCAAAATTAGAACACATCGTTATTGACACATCATTCCATGTCACCATCCAGAGACATATCATATTCATACATTGTCATTTAAATTCATAATTCTTCCTAACAATCATATTTGTGAATCTTAGTACTTCGAATTATTTTAATTACATTTTTCTATCATTTGTTGCAATCAATTAAATAAATTTTTGACTGATCTATGTTGAATGTGGTACCTAGATGAGACAGTGATCATGATTCTTGTTGGTTGTTTTGAATAAATGAAATACATAGTCATATAGATAAAGAGTTTGGAGATTTTGTGTAATTGAAAAAATATCTGGAACTGCTAACTGTTAAAGCATGAAGGTAATGTTGAGATCTCAGACTGAATAACATTTTGAAGAAACATACACAAATAGGAGATAAAACCATCAAGAAAATCATATAAATCATTATAAAAAGACTTCATAATTTTTCAGAACACTCTATTTTTCTATCTGTTTCTAAAATTCAAGTCAAAATATATTTCAACATAACTAAAATGTGTTTCTAGCTGCACTTCCAATGACATTGAGCCTTATAAATATACTATCTTTTTTTCAATACATGTGTACTTCTTTAACATTATGAGTAGTGTTTCTATATTTTTTTATGAATACACATTGATTCATATGAAAAAAGGATGATACCCATATATCATTAGAATTTATGTTTTGCACCTAATTCTACCCGGAATAATAGTGTTTGAGGTCCCTTCATGGCATTTTTGGTCTCCCATGAAAACTCTTGAAGAGTTCTAGTTGACCTATAAAATTGTGAATGTTGTTGTTTTTCCCCATTCTTGTTTTGGATAAATAATTATTTATGATAAATTCTTTGAGTTATTTGTTCAGAATGTGGAGATATTTGTGTTGGAGCATGAGACTATACTTCTGGTTTAAATTCCTTTATCTTCTTTTAAGTTCAGTCATATCTACTTGTGTTTATTTAAATTATAAAACATCAACTTTATTTGATATTTAATCATAGACATATTTTATATTATAATTATATTTATTATATCTATTTTAAAATATATAAAATAATTCATATTGTTTTAACTATGAACTATAAACTATTTTAGAAATTTGTCATACAACCAAATCGTTTATAAACAGATCCTTTGCTTAACTATTACATTTTGAATATCAAATTTGGGATCATCTTAAAAAATAATTTTGATTTTTTTATGGGAACTCAATTCACCCACTCTTTAGTCTCCTAATCTGAACAACATTTAGTATCAGAGTAATTACTTTTTTCTTTTCAATGTTATAATGTTTTAAACTAAATTCAAAAGTGAAAAATGTTTTTTATGATCCAAAAATTACTACATGTTTAAAATTTATTGTTCATTAATTTTTTTATTTTACCTAGATAATATTCAAGAAGTTGATGGAACCAACATACCTTCCACTTTCAAATGTACAAATTATTCTTAGTGGAAAAAATGAAAATGCATTTTGGAAGCATGGATTTTGAAATATGGTGTGATATAGTAGATGTGTATATGATTCCTAAAACTGCTAAAAACACATTGTATGAGTAAACTTTGGACACTTATAATAATTATTAAGAAATTATAAATGACTTTTATTGTTTTCTAGGTGATGGAAAATTACACAAAATTTTTAATGTAAAAAAGCATAAACAAATTGGGATACTTTAACGGTTCCTCAAGAAAGAACCAATAAAGTTAATGAAATGATGTTTCAAAGATATAATATAAAATATAATAAATCCAAAATAATGACTAATAATCTTATATCTAACAGCTGTTTATGTTTTAGTGAGATTGTAAATACAATGATCTCATTAATAAATACTATCACTACAAATAACAGATCATGAAAATCATAAGATATCTTAGAGAAAGGTAGGGAGGGACATCAATCTCAATTACAAAACCTTATGGAATTGATAAAAAACATATAACAGAGATGATCAGAAGAATGAATATATATGGTGAAGAGATAATGATTAACAGAGAAGAAGATGACGACGTTAGAAGAAAGTTATCGGCTTTCAAAACCACTATATAAAATCAAAAAGAGAAAATTCAGGTGCCTTTGTAATGTTCCAGAAAATTTGACTCATCGTTATATATTAATTAGAAAATGTCTCATCGAGCCAAGATATTTATTAAATTCTTCAGAAAGAAGAATTTATTTATAAATCTTTGATATAAAGGGAAATATGATAATAACGGAAATTGGAAAAATGAATACAAAATAACGGAGAATACAAATAAGATAGTCTATTGTGAATGAAAAAGAAAAAGACATATGAAGTATGACTTACCAAGAATGAATTACAAGATGAAATATAAGGACAAAAATATAATGTAAAATAATTCTATAAGGTCTACCTGGAGTGTTTCTCATTATAGATCTGGTGAATATGAAGTATCTCATGATTAAAACATGTGACAAATTAAACACATGTTTTTGGAAAGATGAATATGAGGATAGCATTGTATCTATATCACTGAATTATTATTATTCTATAGATGAATCTGTTTCTAAAAATTATGAAAATGTTAACAATTAGGAAATGTTTGAATACATTTAAAAAATTGAGTATAGATTCAATGAACTCAATGATAAATATAAATATCTCAAGAAACAACATTCTATTTTTATAACTATTATGGATGAAATATCTACAGAGAATGAGATGAATTCTCAACTACTCAATGAAAATTCTAAAATTACACTTTATAATAACAAATAGAGAAGCATTTTGTGGAATTTAAAAATTGTAATGATAAATTAGTTCAAATTCATGGAAAACATGTTTCTCTAAAATATAAAAATTTCATTGGTTACCAACCTGGTAAATAAAAATTAGATAAAATATGTTTTATCCAAGTCTATAAATGTCAGGTTTATGGCTTGATCTAAAATATTATCTAAATGATCCCGCAATAGAATATTCTTTACTACTATTAACTCTTTGGGACCTAATCAAGAATATTTATCTAAACAATTACAAAAATAATTATAGGAAATCAGTGATGAAAATGTGGGATCATTAATCATTAATTAATAATATTACTAAACCCAAGAAGATCATGGTTTCAATGTATTTTGTTGTTTAAATTTCATTTTCATCAAAAAAAGTTAGAAGAATTCATATTAGATCATTTAGTACTTGTACATTGGGTGTTCAAGACACATGAAAGTGGACTACACAAGATTTAATAACCTCATAAAAATTGATATTGGAATTATCAATTTCAGTGACAATGAAAAAAAGAAAATATTTGGACATTCCAAATTGGAAACAATAATTTATTATCAATTTCTAATTTTTTATATTGACGGTCTAATATATCATATTACTATAATTTCATAGTTATGTGATGATGGACAACATGTTAAATTAGAAAATTATTCTTTTGAGATTTTCAAATATAATAATGATATCAGTAATTTCTTTTAGAAATGAAAATATATATACTGTCAATCTGGATTCCTAAGTCTCATAGAATATTTCTTTCTTTAGGTGATTTTAGTAAAGAGGCTTGGATTTGGATTGTGAGGGTTGACCATTGTAAAATTCACCCACATAGAAGGCCTACTATGTCATGATTAGTCAATGATATATTTAAACTTGAGTTTCCAATTATAATGTTTGTAATCTCTATCCAAAAGGAAAATAACATAAAATAACTTTCAAACCAAATAAATAAGTTTCAAATTTTCAAAACCTTTGGTTGGTTTGCCAGTTTTTCTTCGGACTATATAGAGTTACTTGTTTTAATGGTTAGGAATATTCCTATGATCTAGTAGAATACTTTTCAAGGAATACATGGACCTTTTTTAGCTCATAATAGTGGGTATTGTTCTTATTTGACATGTATAATAAATCATTAGAAAACATAAGTGGTCTTAGAATCAAAACTATAAGAATTGACCAAGCATAAGAGTTATAAAATCATGAAATTTAATCATTGTTCCAATAAAATAAATATAGTCAAAACATATTTACTCCTAGGAATCCTTTATATAATGGATTTTTAAAAAAGAAGAAATATATTATTTCAAGAGAGAGCATCGAATATTCATAATGAATATAAAATAACTGATTTTTTTTTGTAGAAGTTGTAAATATTTTTTTGAATATAATTTATAGATTTTTAATTTGACATATCTTATAGAATAACACATTTGAATTGTAGAATAATATTAAACCCATGGTTAACTATGTAATAATCATTGGTTGCATTGTATATATTTTTAATATAAAAGATAGTAATTATATATTTCTCTCTAAGGGTGATGGATTAATTTTCATAGGTTATTTAATCTCTAGTAAATACTATAGATCCTTTAATAAGAGGTTAAAATGTGTATTAGAATATGTTCATGTGAAGTATTCTGAAATATATCCCCATGAATCCATCTATTAATTTTTAAATATTGAGGAAAAAAATCTGAATCTAGACTTAAATCCAAATCCTTCTGATTCCATTTTTAAAAAAGTTGAAAACTCTTGTTCTGGAAATACATTATATTCTGACCAAAAGGATCATGAACCTATAGATTAACCAAATGTTATCATCCATTCATCCTCTAGAAATATTATAACTTGTAATCACCATAATTTATATGTTATAGTTAGATAATTTGACAATGGAACACAAGAGATATATTATCTAAGAAACTAGGTTTAACATCAAGTCTTTTTTTGACAGATTGATCCTCAAAACATCAATAATTAAATCAATGATGAATTTTGGATGATGTAAGCACAAGAAAATTTAAATCAGTTTTAAATAAAAAATTTTGGAATCTTATTGATAAACCCAAATTCACATTGACAATAGGAAATAAATGGTTGTTAAGAAATAATGTGGATGAATATGGAACTATATTAGGAAATAATGACATTCTAGATTCACAAGGATTAATTAAAGAAGGAAACATAAACTATAATGATTCTTTCAAACTAGTTTCCTGACATGAACCCATTATTATACTTCTAGCTGATATAACAAATCTTAATTTAAAAATTTATCAAATGGATGTCAAAAGTTCATTCATTATTAGATATAGTTTTGGATGATTTTTTCGCAAAAACACTTGGTTTTCAAATCATCATTTTCAAAACCATATATTAAAATTAAGAAAATCATTGTATAGTTTAAACCAATATCTAAGTTCATGGTATTACATCCTCATCAATTTTCTTATTTTTAATGGTTTTCTAATGGTATAGATTATCTTACTCATTTCATAAAAATAATATCTAAATATGTTTTTTTGTTCGTATATATGTATAGGATATTATTTTTGGATCTTCAAAAAATTACTTATGTATTTTCATTTCCAAAATGAATCAAAATGTATTTGAAATGATTTATATGGGTAAACTCAAATTCTATCTCGGAAATAAAATTTTTCAAAATAAATAATATTTAATTTTAAATAAAATTAAATATTCATATTATATTTCAAAATGTTTTAATTTTCTTATCACTAAATTTAGTGATACTCCAATGAGTACCACTTATAAATTAGATAATTATGAAGATGGAATAATAGTGGATATAAATAATTTTAGATGTACGATTTGAATTATTATTTATATTACTGCTATATGCCCTGATATTATATAAAATTTGTGTTTATGGGATCATTTATCATCAAGATCCCAATGATTAACACCTCCTTTTGGTCCAAATTATTTTCATATACATTAACTATTCAACTAAATTATGAATGTTCTATCCTAGAGGAATATCATTTGGCATAGTTATTTATTATTAATATGATTTTGGTGGTAGTGATTTTGATAGTAAAAGAACCTTGGGTACATGACACGTTTTGGGAAAGTCTCTATTTTTATGGTTTAGGAGGAAAAAATTATACATCATTATATACTATTAAATATGAATACATAACTATCGGTAGTTGTTGTGGTCAGATATTGTAGATGAAACACACATTACTAGATTATGGAAATCTATTTTTGCATGTCCCAATGAAAATTGACAACACATGTGCTACAAAAAATTCTAGCAACCAAGATTCTTATTAAAAAAAAAAGTTATATTGATATAATAAATCACTATTTGAGGGATCATTATCAAAAATGAAATATGAATCTTGAATTAATTGGTACACAACATCAACTTGATGATACATTAACTAATCCATTAAATTATTAAAGACTGAGTCATATCAAAAATGATTTAGAGATGATCAATTTTTATTGACTCAGTATTGACGAAATGAGTAATCCTGACAATGCAGGAAGACTAGAATGTATAACTTATGGATCACATAGCCCTCTAAAAGATCTTATTACAAGATATTCTATCCTAACACATGATGATGACGAGGAAAATGACGAATCTAAGGATAGTGAATATTCTTGTGGAGGTGGGAGTGAAGAGAAATAAGAAAGAAATATTCAAGTAAAGAGATAGAAGAAGGGGAATGAAATGAAAATTAGGAAGATGAAGTAGAAGAGGAAGATGAATATTTTGATGTAGAAGAAAGTACCACAAATGAATAAAGATAATAAGATGAAATTGGTTCAAAAATGTAGAATATTTTGATGATGATGATCTTCTTGTATGTAATAAAGCACCAAATGTAGAACCTTAAACCCCATGTAAATCCATTATAGTGGAAAAAAAGAAATAGTTTTATAACCTCAAGAGGTTGCAGAGTTCATGATAGTTGTGGAAGATGTTCCAACTATTCAAGTTAAATATCATCTTAATGATTATAAAAAGCTATATATTGATGGGGAGAAACCGTTTCATATAGTTAATATTTATAGTCTTACCCTTTTTAATGTTACAATTGTAGATGGATGGGTGAAATATCTAGAATATGTCACTCTCAGCTTGATCTATTTAGAATCTAATGACCTATCAAATCCAGCAGCTACCCCAACTATTACTCGCACTCATATATATTTTTCATTTCCTATTAAACATTTGATTAAGAACGACATAAATTTTTTATAGAATAATAATTTTTTGATGTTAAATAAATCTTATAACAGAAACTATCTCTAATGTCATGTCTTAATGAATTTGATTCTACTATGATCTCATTGAATTTGGTCACCAAGAATTAATCAAAAATATTTACCAAACATTATGAATATATAATGATGAATAAAATATTTAATGATTAATTGGATGCACTAATTCATAATTTTATAGGGATACCTTGTAAGTATTGAAAATCCATGGTAGGTGTTTTATAAAAGTCGTTGAGAGATCATTTTTGATGATGATACACCTCAGCCTCCAACAATTGATTTTGGTATATTTTCATTATTTATTAGAGAATAATCACCTCTGCTGCAACTCCTATTGACTCTTTGATTATTGAGTTTATCATATTGGTGATCAAAGAAGAACAATAGACTATGATTGGTTGTTCAGATTATGAAATCTTATGAAAAATTAAATATAACATTAGTCATGTGCATGAAATGGTCAGGAATTATATAAAAATGGACACTCCTGGTCATGAAGGGATCCCAATGTATGTATATTTATACAATAAATGAATGTATACCAATAATCAATTGTATGTCATTTAAAATACAATTGTGAAAACTTGAATCTACCTCCAGTCACACATGCCTTTATATAACTTGTTAAATAGCTCAAAGAGCTCATGTAAGTTCTATAGATGTTCATCGAAAAAAAGATGACTTTAAAATGAATTTGGAGAAGCATAAGAATATAATCAAGGATTTCATCATCATTTTGAATCCATACCTTAATGTTTATAGGATTGTAATTATATCACTAAAGACCTTATCAATTAGACATATAACTGAGAATTTTCATTCCTAATCCATCTATTGGTACATTTATCCTTCGTTCAGAGTAGTTTTCACAAGAAACATTTTTAACCATATTCCTAAAACCCTTAAACCATTAAAAATTCCTCTAACTCAGGCCCTTAGTCATCCATGACCTATTTTTTATTGATAACATATAGACCATCATTATTATATTCATGGTCTTAACTATTTTTTACCATATGGAGTTCTCATTTGTCAGCTATATACTTCTACCACATATGAAACTATTATTAATCCATCTCCATATACTTATAAGATAAAATGATTCATTGATCATTCCTTTTAAAAGAATTAATTTTTGGTTTTTCTAAGATAGGGATGTATTTTGAAATTTTTCTTATTCAATCATAGATATTTTTATCATGAATTTAATTATTTCTTTTTCAATATTATATATTCGTTACCTCTTTTTATATCCTCTTTTGTCATTTCTAATATTTCTAATATAATTGATAATCCCAAAAGTGGTAGAGTAAATTTGGATTTTGTATAATAAATATTGAATCAGTAGAATAATTATAGAATTTGGAGAATTCATTTAGTATTTAATATTATTTTATTATGTTTATATAATAATTAAATCTCTCATAATCTGTATGAGTTTCTATGTAGGGAATTAATCTTATTCATTTAGATCATTATGACTAACTTAATAATTAAACGATGTATGGTCTTCAAAAAGGGTGTAAATATTTGAGTCCTCAAGTTATAAAGCTAAAAATTCATTCCTAATTAAGTTAAATCAAGTTAAATTATTTTAACATATATGCATACTCTCTTTTGTTAGTGATTTACATAATAATATAGGTTGATAATGTATTTATAGGTATGATTTCATATTAATGTGGACTAAATTTAAACATTAATGAAAAGTTACTGATATTATAAACTTGCTACCGGTTATCTCGATGATAGATGAAAATAGACAAATTATTACTTACAATTGATAAAGACTCACTTTTATGATATCCCATTTTCCATTGTCTAACCATCCACAATAATGTTGAATTCAGAGAAAAGAACAAACACTATTGCATCATGCAACCGACAG
Organism: Viscum album; assembly: GCA_963277665.1. Taxonomy (NCBI): domain Eukaryota; kingdom Viridiplantae; phylum Streptophyta; class Magnoliopsida; order Santalales; family Viscaceae; genus Viscum; species Viscum album. The sequence continues at coordinate 70,435,414 of OY728126.1, forward strand.
CCTCCCAGAATATTCACTAAGCATGAGTTACTGTCACATCAATCTTCAGTCATACTCAACTCATAAAATTGGAAATGTATGACTCACCGACACATCATGCTATAGACTGACTCATTCCAGAATGTTTGAAATGTAAGAGATGCTAATAGTTCATGTTTTTATCCAGATGACCTACCATCATATTGACTTAACATTACTGATTCACCGCTACATGAATCACTAGTCCTTATTGAAGAATTCATGAAGTGTGACACATCATTCCATGACATTGATCCTTAGTTATTTTTCTAGCACAACATTCTAGATACACAATTTGACGTCACTGTTCTGAGAAAATGTCACTTCTTACATTGTCATTTGAATTAAAATTTCCTTCTAATGGCCATATCTGTGAAACATTAGATTCTTTTTATTTCCATTTCAAAAAACAATAAAAACATTCTTAAACTATAGTACGAGGTATAAATTTCCTAGATGTTATCTAGATTATTATCATGTCATATGTGGTGTATAATGATAAAACCTTGTCAAAAATCGAAATAGTGTGAAGAATTCATGTACCTGAAACCAATTCTAGAAATACTAACTATGGGATCATGAAGATACTTTTGAGAACATATTCCAGGGATCTTTATGAACAAATAGAAAAAAGTGGATAAAAACTCATCGAGAAAATCATATACCTCACTAGAACTAGAAGGCATAAGCTCTTATGACACTTTGTTTTTCTTTCAGTTTCTAAAAGTCAACTTGAGATGCATTTTAAAATGATTACCAAGTGTCGTAAGATTGATTTTAAATCTTGTATTTCCTTCTTAACCCAATCTATTTTTTATCTCTTCTTATGTACCAATTTTACATTATTAGATATGTGTGTCTATCTATTTTATGAACACACACTGACTCATGTAAAAAACTGGAAGATACATTGATATTAAGAAAATCCAACTGTAACACCATAAATTTCCATGGATAATAGTCAAAGGGGTCCCTACATGGACAATTTGTTTTAGCACTCCAAAAAAATAATGAATTATGTCTATTTGATCTAGATATTCATGTATGATGTTGTTTAAATAGATACATGATGTGGATCAGGATATATATATATATATAAACTCTTTGGTTTAAGTTGATCACCAAGTGGAGATGATTAAGTATAATCTTGATAATTAACCTCTTATATATATAACACTATTTTTTTCAACTGTATCTGTCTTTGTTTATGTTTATTTAAATCTGAAAAATTCACATTGCATTGATAGTTAATCATTGGTTGTGTTTATATTATAATTTTATTTATTATATTGTATTCAAAAGATAAAAAAATAATTAACATAGTTTTAATTGATACTTATTAACTGTTAGATATATTATTAAGAAAAATTATATACGCTGCCCCTGTGGTTAACTAATCCATTTTGTACATCGAATTTTTAATCATTTTACTATGTCCTTTTTAAATAATTTTTTATTGGAACTTAGTTAACCCCCCTCTCTTTAGTGATTTACGATAATGAATAATTATTTTATTTGGAGATAAATACATATGTTTCTAGGTTTATATTATATGAAATTTCTTTTTCAAATTACAACATTTTTTAAAAAAATATTTCCCATTGAAATGGAAATTTTATACAATTTTCTATGAAATGTTTTTAGTGTTATTTTAATAGTATTTTCATATATTTAAACATACCTTACGGATTCATATGTTTTACTAGAAATATGATCTTATAATATCATCAATATTATTTATTTGGATGGATTAATATATATAATTTCATGTATTTTTCAATAAACTACTTTCTTTTCATGTGATAAACCATGTAATACAGGAATGAAAGAAGTTGTTAAAAGATTTATGATAAAAATGATTGATTCCATTTGTTATAATCATGTACTATACATGAGAATTATTAATTATTGAAGATAAGAATAAATAGAATAATATAATAAAGGGAAAAAACATAATAAATATTAATGGGTGACCATGGTATTTTGCTATAATATATTTAGGACACTCCTAAAAGATGGAGAAGTTTGTTATTTAATAGATTACACCAAAGTAGTTTTTGGTATTATCTAATTTTTTTCCTATATATAAGGTTTCTTGTAGGGGTTATATGATTGAAAATCTTCCATGATACCAACATATCGTCTGTATGATTTCTCTAGGTTTCTAATAGATCATTTACTCAATGATTATTTTCACATTTCTTTTGAGTACTGACAAATATGACTTGTTCCACACATATATAAATTAACCACAATATTTTATTAAATGGGTAATAATTATCTTATGGTAATCCATTTCTACTTGATTATGAAATCATACCCTGATTCGAATCTAATTCACAGTGATGAAATTATATTATTATTGCTTATGTTTCCCCTTAATGAGATATTGATATAAACATTCATATATTATTTATATCACTATGTTTTAAATAAATGTTTAATGATTACAATGGATAATAAGATTCCTATATGTTATGAAATTAGTTGTAGATAGTGTTTAGTTTTATGAATATATTTTTTATTTGTCCATTTTATTGTCTATGAGTTAGTCTTAATATTCAAAAAATATTTTCAAAAAAAATTACATGTGTATGTAAATGGTCTAATATTTTGATTATATTTTCTATGTTTCAAATAGTTATAATTGATCATGTTTATTGGAATAAAATCTTAAAATTTAAATATTATGTTTTAGCATTTTAGCTAGGAATTAGATTTTTGTGTTATTATGGTATGTATCATAATATGTCTTATATAACATTGAAGAATAATAAATTTTAATGTGATGATTACTTAGGGTTAATAGAAACCTCAATGTGTTTATAAGTTTTTGATTTTATCCCAATCTCAATAGAATATAAACCCAATTTTATGTTTTATGTGATATGAATTAAAGAAGACTAACGATATTTTGAGAGTTGTTTTATTTGGTTAAGGAATATATTACCCTTAGTGTAGGCATGAAGGATTACATCTCAATTATGATATTTAACATTTATGATTCTAATCTAAAAGGAATGGGACATTATTTAGGGATAAAATATTTTTTAATAATGTGGTGATTAATTTTAATTGAGATATAGGGTAATTTATTTATGTAATGATCTATGCTAGTCTAATAGAGTCATTGTGTGATTATTTTGGGTAAAATGTGTTTTTTCATCGAATGATGGTAGATTTTTTTGGGTATTATCATATCATATGTTTCATAATTTGGATTTAGTGGTGAAAAGAATAATATATTTTATAATATTCTATTAATCATATTCAATATAAATATTTTTTAAATTGTATTTGGAATTAAGTATTCACATTCATCATTTGAATTAAAAGATAAGATTAAGCTAGAAACGGATAAAAATATGCATCAAAATGATGAAATTTATATTAGGGAAACTAAAATAAAAATGATTATACTTCATTATATTAATAGTCTATACATTTATGTAATTACATTACTTATGGAAAAGTTTCATGAAATAAAAATTTCATTTTTACATTATTTATTATTTATCGAGGATTTTTCCATTCCTTATTAATTTAATTTTTTGTGGTCATTGAGTTTCCCATTATTATTCATTTCTTATTAATAAATGTTCTTTATCAATATTCATCATTATATTTTCATTTAAATTTCATCTAATTCCATAATTTAATATCCCAATAATGTTCACCTATTAAGGATGATATGTATATGTTTTTATAGATGTCTATCATATTTCTATTCCCCCATTAAAAGGGGTTGTTCAGTTAATCCTATTGTTTATGTGGGTTATATTTCATATTATATATATATATATATTCCTTTATTTCTATGATAATTTTCAAATTGATAGGATAACATTTATTATAGTGTGGATAATGTGACTAAAACCAAATTTTAAGAGAATAACATGTTTGACAGTGACATAAGTGGAGAACCCCATGTCTTAATGATAAACAAAATTATAATATTTTTAATATGATTGTTATATTGTAGATGATGAATTAAAATGTATGAATAATATTAACCACATAATGAGGGTATATATATATATATATATGTTTGTGTGTGTGTAATTTTCCTACTAAATAAATATAGATTGATAATATAATAAGGAAATGAGTACAAAATATTTAGTGATGTTATTTTATACATGAGAATATATTTTTTGTAAAAATGATTTCATTAAAATATCATGGGAAAATATTTTCTTTAATTTATAGAAACTGTATTAAACTAATTTTATATATATTTTATCGTTTTTTAAATTATCTTTTCTAAAATAGAATATTTTTATATTTATCGATTTTAATAAAAATATTTAGGTTTTAATTAAATAATAAAAAATAAATATTTTTTAATTCTATAATTTTAGTTAATTAATATGTTCAATTATTCAGATAATTTGATAAAAAAATTTAAAAGATAAATCTCTTATTTTATGTGATTAAATAAATTACATTTTGTTCATAAACATAGTTTATTTTTTTTATAAGTTCTTTTTTTGGCTAAAATCATTTATTTCTGAAAACTATTTTGTATTGTGTATTTCAATATATAATTAAATTGACTACTATAAAAATATTCAATGAATATTATAAAATGGATTCAATATCTTGTCTTATGTCTATCATATGTTTTTAAGCTACCCCTTTTATTAAATCCATTATTAATTATATATATGGTAAATAGTTATAGGAACAAAAAATCGTGATTTAGGTAATTAATGTTTAAAATAATATGTCAATGCTATAACATCCCCGAATCTTTAATATCAGATTAGAAGAATTTTTATTGAAAATCCTTATAAAATATTTTATTATATTTAATATTTTCCCATTTTTAAGTAAAAAAAATCGTATTTATTTATTTTTAATAAAATATAAAAATGTCACTATTTTATTAATTTAACTTATATTTTTATATAATAATGAAAATTTGTATCGATTTAATAATATTTTTTATTTTCAGCATGAATAAATTATATTCATTATAGAAATTTAGTTTTTGTATTGTATTAATGAAAAATAACCTTTAATGGTTATGAATTGCTCACATAGTCCTCGTGTGAAAAGTAAAAACATGAAAAGTATTTCTAAAACAATTGGTGAAATTTTTGGGGTGATGTGACTTATTATTTTTATAGATACAAATATGATATTATAGATTTTTAAAATCCGATATTATAATTTAGTATTTATATTGATGAATTTAAATACATAATAAAGTCAAATTTCCAAAAATGACATTAATTATATTTTGTTATAAAAATAAATTCTTAATTTATCTAAAAATAATAAATAATCTATATTCAGAAAAGATAATGTGATAAGGTTCAAAATATACAATATGGAAAATTTATTGTTCTCTAGTTCTTTTATAGTCAATTTCATGTCAACCAAATTATAAAAATCTTTGATATCAGAATAATCTTCAATATAGAAAACATGGGGTTGAAACAAAGAGCTTGGTTTAAAATATCTAATAAACTTATCAGAAAAATTTAGATGAATGTATTTTAGATCCCTAATATCATGTACTATATATATATTAACATGGTCTAAATTTTCCAAAAAAAATATTTATAATAATTTAAAGTACTTTTTCATTCCAATTGTTCCCCCCAACTCACTTATAAAAGGGCATATCCTCCTCTTTCTTCTTTAAATATTTTCAAAACTATATCTCACACATTAAATTCACAAATTTTATCCAAGTGTCCCACCACATGTTTTATATCTCTTATTTTGGGTATAATAATAGCCTTAATGAGCTTAAGGTGTATTGATAATGATGTTGTTTGAATAAGAGGTGAAACATTAAATATAATGTATTGGTTTTATTTCTTCTAGAACCACACACAAATATTTTTAAATAAATAAAAAATGAAATTAATATACTTCAGTGATTTATAAATATTTATTAAACTATGATAACCTATATCCATCTAATATCTAATGAAATGGGAAATTAAACAATCATTCAGGTGTAAGAATGTCTACTTCCTTAAATACCAATATATTTCACTTTCTGTCACTAACATTCATTGATGTTTAAAATTTAGGATTAAATGTATACATATTTTACTTCAAATAATTATCATTATATAAATATTAACTGGCTAATATTTTACTACCTTTCTATCAATTAAATAAAGATAATGTTGAGTATTTGTATTTGTAGATTACAACCTCCACAAAGTAGTGTGATTTTTTCATCCTCCAATCACATGAATGAGAAATATGAGGGTATTTAAATATATAAATAGATATTTATTATATATTTATCCTTATATAATTAAAAAATATGTGTTTCATTTTATATCATGTTCATTGAAGAATGAAAATGTTATACATGAATACATTTGACATACACACTTTATATCAAGTTTGTGGTTAGTCTTAAATGTGTAATTAATTTTTAATATTGATATTTAAATCATGATTATTTTTCTATTGAATATATAATAATTATTTATTTGATTAACATCAACATATTTATTTCATGATAAACCTATGAACCTGAATCCCTTAAAATGCCCAAAATTGACTCAAGTGATTAAAAATATAAATATTTAATTAGAAGTAATGAAAGAAATTGTTTTTTTGTATAATACTAATTTTATAAATGGAAATACTCTATTCTCTAAGATATAAGAAACCCAATATTTTTTCATAAATAAAAAAATTATTTTTTAAAGTGATTGTTATTGCATTTCCATTTAATTGTTTGTATTAATTTGAATAACTAATTTATTAAATAAATATGATGTTCCTACAAGATAATAAATCCTTGGTAAATTCTTATAAAATAAATGAATTTTTTTAATAGTATTTTTATTCCAAAAAATATGTTTTTATAAAATAAGCCTTTTTTGTTATTTTTTAAGGGAATATTATTTATGATATAAAGATATTAGAAAAAAATACCAAAAAAGTTATTTTTTAAATATGTATTTTAAAATTTTATCAGGATGACATTTTTTAAATTTTATCAAAATATCGATTCATCTATAAATATTGATAAATATTGATTTTTATTGAAAATCATATTTTTAATAATGATAATTGAAATGTAATATTATATTTTGGATAAAAATTATATTAAATTTTTTACATAAAATTATAAAACTATTGTTTTTTAAAACAAATTTATACTTTAATTTTTTATAATAAAGATTATACTTAAATAGGAATTAAAAAAACTATTTGTCATAGTGTTTTTATGGATAAATATTAAATTAAAATAATCCAAATTGAATATATATTTTTAATAAATAGAATATTATTTGGAATCCATATTTCTAAATTAGTTATATAGTTCTGTTTTTCATTATGATTATATCATTAGTAATTTTTAATACAATGGTTAATAGTAAGTCGGGTAATTAAATGTTAATAATGATATGATGAGAACAATAAAATTACCAAAAAAACATTAATTATTTGGACCTAGCCTTAAAAAATTTCATAATCTTGAATTAAATGAATAATCCATATTGAGGATCTTTTCTATTTTAGTATTTTAGATAATTAGGACATAACTATTACATCTCAAACGATTACAAAGTAGACACTTCTACTAAGTTTCAATTTTTATTCATAAAATAAATACTCTTAAAAAGAAACATGTCTAGTTCCATGTTTTAGATATAATGTCTTTCCTTGATCCCATCATTGACCATATTCATCTTTAAGTCCTGTGGAAAAAATTTCAAAAACATGGGATGAGCAGAAAAAGCTCAGTAAGAGATACACAAAGATGGAATACTGTTAGTTTTTCAAGAAAATTGTAAATCATGAATACTTTATCATAAGTAATAATTTTCACATTTATGAAGTAGTAAATACTCTTCAATGAATAAAAGATCGTTAATTAACCATTCGTAACAATAAAGATAACCATAAAACCCATATAATGAACTCATAACATATAAAGGTAACTTGGGACATAAACATACTTAAATGGAATAACCATACGGTCAACTTCCAAACATGTCACTAAATGGAATAGACATATGGCCGACTTTCATACCCAATGAATTGGAGGTTAAAACGTAACCACCCATCCCATTTTATCATGGCCCCACCCGTCATTTAGTTTATCATGTAACCACCCATGATATTTCAAAGTAGAATTATAAAATCATAACACATACAACAAATATATAGGAAAGAAAACATTTCCACATTTCATTCACAATTTATCACATAAATATATTGACATTACAAATCCATTATCAAAACCATTTTCAATACCAAAATACATAATAGAGTATATGGTAATTATTTTTTCTTTTTAAAAACATTATGTCTAGTTAAGGAATCCAAAGATCAAGTAACACTCGCATTGCCGGAAAGGTCGTTGTCACCACGTACATTAAAAGAACCCATAAATTTTTTTATTTAGTAAGACACTTCGTAGAAAAACATTCCCTTTGAATGAAATGAACTGAAAAATGTGTTTATACAGCGTATATAATAATGTCTTGTATTAAAACAAAATATTCCTCAATTAAAGGAGATTGAGACGAAGTCCCTTACAAAGACCGTATCCTTAAATTAAGGATAAATCGATGGAATAATCTTTCTGGACCAATTTAAATATACCTACTAAAAGTGGATAATATGTGTAAAATAATCATAAGTCATTGAAACATATTCATATCATGACATAATCAATAAGTAGAGGTTTAACCCAAAGAATTGAAATTGGGTTAAGAAGATTCCTTACAAAAATTCAACAGCCAAACATCGTCCCTTTAAAATTTAGAAAATGAGTTGATGAGTAGAAAAATGGTATATCATCACTTGAACATAAAATTTATATCAATAAAGATATATATGAACATATCCTAGCATAATAATATGTAAACTAAAATAAATAACAAAAATAAGTCTTTTAAAAAGAAGTGGGTGAAAGATTCTCTTACAGATTCGGTAACTTAGGAAACATACAACATATGAAAGAAGGACCATAATGTGTTGATGTAAATACAAAAAAATGAAATTATATTACCCAATTTGTATAATCATTGTCTGTACATACACAACTCAATGGTGATAGTGACAAATATAGCATGCATATCACGAGAATAAAAAGTGAGGTAAAACCCCCTTACCTCATTGTAACAAATCGAGTCATATGACCAAATGATAATTAGCATAAAAAGAATCACAGAAAAACCTGAATATAAATAGAATTATTATAATATATATAAAATATCTGTACACAATAAATCACATGAAATAAATATGTGGCGAACAATGGAAATCTCATGAAATTAGAAGTTATATTGGAAATCCATTACCACGTGTCCAACTTGACTTTCTCGTATGTTCCATGTTCTTATTGAATGATAAAAATAAATTAATTTCTCCTTTATTAATAATATTTTTCAAGTTTATTATTCATTTTATACCACTTATTACATTTATGTAACAATTATTTAATTATTTCAGTTCACAATGGACATTTTGTCGATGTTTGGAACATGAGTCATAAATGAACTTGTTATAATAAAAAATTATCCATGTGGTCAAGAGTAAATTATCTCCAGAATGATATTAATCATTTATATGTCATATATATCATATATATACTGTATATATATGTATTTATAATAGTATATAACATTTGGAGACAAGAAAGGTAATGCACCATTCATGGAGACGGTAAGTCGTACGTATGCATGAATGCTACTTTCATTTATATTTCATATTTTAATGAAATGAAAACATATTGATTCATAGGTATATTATAATTTCAGTATAATATGTATTTTATATATGTTACATATGTTCATAAATTATATCCTTTATACATTCCACGTATGGAATTGACGAGTCATATCACATTGAGGGGGCTGTATTCCAAACTTCCTAAAATAAAATTATCATGTTTACCTATTATGGGCCATAATGGTATGACATTAATGTAAAATAAATAATCATAAGAAAAACATAAACATAATATATATCATATAGAAATAAAGTGACCTTTTAATGGCTACCATGAGAGGTAGTAAGAAGATAATTGAACAACCATCGTTACGTGAGGCAGTAGTTCGCCGTCCACAGAAACATTATGTTATTCAACCATTAGATGGAGGTATGTGTAAGTGTATCTTGAATAATTATCATAAAAACATCCTAGTTAATTTATGATAATATTGTTGTTACAAAATAAAGGAATAAAAATTGATTATGTGGTTGGAGAAGAAAAATAAAACAAAAGAACATAAGAGAAGACATTACCTTTAACTAAGGTTACTCCCATTGGTTTGAACCAAAAGGGTTTCTTGAAGTGATTTATGCCTAAGGTAAGGCTTCAAGGATGAATGGAGGGATATTGGGAGCTTATTTGAGTATAGGTTGGGTGAGAGAAAGGGATTTAGAAGTGTATTAAAGGGGTAGGAATTGGGGTCTTTTTATAAGGGAGAGGACGGGATCTTTTGGAACGATTGAATATATTATTTTATTATATAATGTTTTTAAGTTTCTAAAGTTCCAAAAATAATTAAAGTAGATGATATGGTGTCCCATGTTAAAAATAAAATCATCAAATAAGAATTGGACAAGTGTTTCATATTATTTTAAACATTATCTTCTAATTTATTTAAATCATTCATTAATGACGTAAACACTACATCATCATTATATCATAAATAATTAATTTTATATGATGTATAAAAATCATAAAAACAATTTCTATGATTTAGAAAATCTTTTTTATTTCTAATTAATATTTATAGTGAAAAAGGTAACATATATAACCCCATGTACAAATTGTTTTAGTAAAATAATATATGTTCGTGACATTTTTAATTTCACATCAAATAAAAAGTTATTAAAGTCATTATCATACCCACGTGGCTCCATGGGGACCCAAAATTGACTCATGGTTTTAATATGTCGAAAAACACTCAGCCAATAATGTTAGGACACATTTCAAGGTTTTTTTATATTTTTCTAATATTATTTTTACCTTAAATTACCGTTATTACCTTTAGTCAAGGTTAATAATACTCAAAAATTACTATTCACCAAAAATTATTTTCATTCCATTGAACCAAAGTTTACTTAATAATGACAACCATGTATGTCGGATTTTTTAAATTCAATTCATAGATGTGGTAAAATTTTATTTAAACTAAAAAAATCAGTTTTTAACTACTACATAGTGGTTTTACTATTCATCAAAGATTGATGCTATTAAGAAAAATACAAAAAATTCACCTTAATATATATATGATATTACAAATTCAAAAATTATATCCATTTTACCAAATTCAAATCATTGAAGTTTCATTAATTAATTTTATAATTAAATTCCGCTTTCAAAAAAATAGCAGTTTTTTAAGAAACAACATCTATCAAACGATTAACACTTGTTTATGTCTAATTTCAACGTGAAATTAATTGTAATGACTAACATTGGATTAAATGGTAAAAATATATTTTAATTACACTTTAAAACCAATTTAAAAGATAACCTAATAATATAAATAAATTCAATTAAAAGGCAGTTTGAACTAAAATACAACATTTTCACTATTTATTAAAAAAATTACTTTAATGGAAAAATACAAAAAATTTACACAAAGTACATTTTGATGCCTTAATTATAAATAAGTATTTTATTTTTTATAACATATAAATGTTTCTAAAAGTAGATTTAAAAATTCTTTCCATCAAAAGGTGGTTAATCGCCCTTTTAATGAATATTAGAATATTTATGCTTAAAATTGGATTCATTCACATTTTAAGCCTCTAACATTTATTGGATAAATGAAAAAACATTAAACAGACATGTATAATCATACTTTAGTCATTTATATTAATTCCATCCATTAAATTGGCTATGTGTTAACTACAATTTAAAATAAAATAATTATATTATTAGTGTGCAATGTAAGATTTCAAAGAAACTCATTTGTTGCGTATCGGGTACGCTATCAAACATAGTAACCCCATTAAAGTAAAATTAATATTTAATTAAAAAATATTAAAAAATATTAAATTTTCATATTCTCTATTGACGTGGGATGTTACTTCCTCCCCCCATTTTGGGAATTGCATCCTCGAAATTTAAAATTGTGCTAAGAAACATAATTAAAAGCCCCACATCAGAAAAGGAGTCAATAAAACTACCACATTAAAATAAGGAAAAAGAAGTAAAATGGTCAAATATGATAACCCATACTAGGATCCCTTGAAAACATGGATACATAGGAGAAACTAAGGTTCATTTTATGATGTAGTGTGATATAATACATGATTAGGATAATGTTATCAACCAAAAAACCACAAAATTGGGATGGGTTAAACGTTATTTGATTCCACATTAGAAAAGGACAACACCCAATGTTTTTATTTTATGTTACTTTTCTTAGAAGAATTTATTTATGATATTAACTAAAACACAAGGAAACATACATACATGTCATGTAAACTTTCATCTCTTACTATATTTCTAACACAAACTCATATTTTCTCCAAAATATGTGTATTTAGGATGACTTGTTCACATTAAGAGCACTACAATAAACTTCATGAGAATAATCTAATTCAAAAAAAATGAACTATATATTTCCCATGTCTTTTGACATTATCCAAGAAAAATAACGGTTAGTACAAGATTAGATAATCCCTAAAACAGATAATCTTTTACAAAAAGAAAAACAATTGTTAATCTCCAAAATCTGTCCAACAAAACCCCAGGCTAATAAAAGACCATTCAATAGACAGTTTTCATTAAAATTCATCAATGTAATCCTAACTAGTATTTAAACCCAAATTTCTGAAGGATTTAATCCCATAGTCTTCAAAGATAAATCATAACATTTATCTCCAATTAACATAGATTACTCTTAAAGTCTCATATTGAAAAGTTTAATCATTATCATAGATTACCCAAAATCAACTTATTCTTAATTCATAAAATCATCTAACTAAAAATATTTAGTCATACTAACTAGGATCTTCATGTTTCCACATGGTAGGCGATAAATACCAGTCGCACTATGGTTGTTGCTTCGATTCCTGCAACATCGTCCGACGTGACGTGTTGTCACATGTTATGTGTGTTGTATCTTTTAAAAAACTATATAATTTTATAAAATTCCTCAAACATAGATAAATTCATCAAAATTAACCATAAAATAATTTAACCATGAATGTTATCTAATAACATTCATTTTGCATCCTAGAATGTATTAACCAGTAATTGCCTCAATTCCAAGGATTATATAAACCCAAATGGTTCTTAATAAGAATATCAAAAAAAAAAGAGAAGATAATTATTCCTTGAATAAAACTTTCATATATCAAACTTCAGGGTTACACATACTATAAAAAGTCTTCTATTGTAATCACATCATCAAAAGAGCCTAAATACTTTTACAAATTTCAACATCCTAAAATATACCATAACCCTTGAATCTCTTAAATTATGACCTATTAATCATTCAAAATTATTCATGATCCATTAACCATTCCTTTACAACTTATTCTGAAATACTTCTTTCCTAAAAAAACATGAATCATATCCTCAGATTTCAATGATAGGAAAACATATGTGAAGAAATAATTCAATCATTTCATTGGTCATTGTCAGTTTCTTCATTCACAATAGGAATAGAATTAGTTATTGGTAAAAAAATATGTGTATGATCATGGTGTTCCCATTCCTGAAACATCTTTGTAGGACATGTGTTTTCATAATGACCATGTACAACTCATTTAAAACATTCAATTTATCCCTCCAAACAAACTTCTTTCCCTTTCGTAGAGTTAACTGGATGCTTCCTTTTTCCATGGCAGGTTATTTCTTTATGACCTTAATTTCCACTTATATAGCATATTTATGTCCCTTTGAAACATTTTTCTATGTGTTTCTATCCACATATTTGACACATAGGCTTTTGATCACATTTACCTTTATTATTATTACCTAAACATCCCTAGGGATTTGATTCTCTCAAATATGATGCCTTATAATAATCACTATGGTTTAGGTGGTCAATCATGAATCCAGATAGTTGGTTGAGAATAACCACAAGAGTTCTCATTGCAGCTCCCAAATCATTCAGTTGCTCATTCTAAAAACATACATAGTTTTCTTCACATCCATAATTACTTTGGTTCTTGCTAGACCCATCAATTTACTAAAACCAAATGGTTTGCATGAGTATATCAGTAAAACCATCATATAATACTAAGACATTATTATTCATGTTATCTTAAACATAGTCACTTTATCTAAAAAATCTGTTACTCTTTCTGAATTCATAACCATTATGGTAGTGTCATATATGCTTAAATAATACCATAACCTATAATGTTATATAATCCAACCTTTGATTCAATCTATAAGGAACCAGCCTTAAAACATTACATAATCATGAATTAAATGAATAATTCACATTGATGATATTTTCACGTTTTGTGTTTTATAGATTTAGGACATAACTATTACATCTCAAAAGATTACGAAGTAGACACTTCTACTCAGTTTCAATTTTCTTCATAAAAAAAACTCTTAAAAAGCAACATGTCTAGTTCCATGTTTTAGATAGAATGTCTTTCCTTGATCCCATCCTTGACCCTATTAATATTTATCACATGTGGAAAACATTTCAAAAACATGGTATGAGCATAAAAAGCTCAGTTAGAGATACACAAAGTAGGAAAACAGTTAGTTTTTCAAAACAATAAGTAAATCATGAATACTTTATCATAAGTAAAACTATTCACCATAATGATGTAGTAAATACTCATCACTAAATAAAAGTTCGTTACTTACCCTTTTATTACCAAATATATTACCATTAAACCCATATAAAGAACTCATAACATATAAAGTTAATTTGGGACATAAACATACATAACTGGAATAACCATACGGTCGACATCCACACATGTAAGTAAATTGAATAACCATACGGCCGACTTCCATACCCAATGCATGGGAGGTTATAACGTAACCACCCATCCTGGTTTATCACGACACCACCCATCATTTGGTTTATCACGTAACCACCCGTCAAATTCCCATGTACCATTATAAAATCATAACACATACAAAAAATATAAAGGAAATAAAAAATTTCCACTTTTCAATCAAAATATGTCACTTAAATATATTGACATAAAAATACATTATCAATACCCTTTTCAATACCAAAATACATAATATTTTATATTTTATTTAATTTTCCTTTTAAAAACATTACGTATTCTTAATGAAGCCAAAGATCAAGTAATACTCGCGGCGGTGGAAAGGTCGTTGTCACCGCATACGTTAAAAGAAACATTTCATTTTATTGTTTATTAAAACAAATCCTAGAAAAATATTCCCTTTAAATGAAATAAAAACTCAATGGTTTTTATAAAACTTATAAAATAAAGTATTCTATTAAAACAAAATATTCCTCAATGAATGGAGATTGAGAGGTGGTCCCTTTCAAAGACGGTATCCTTGAATTAAAGATTAATCAATTGAATAATCATTGTGAAAAATATAAATACACACAATATAAGTGGATATTATGTGAAAAAAAATAACGGGTCATCCAATAATATTCATAGCATGACATAATCAATAAGTATAGGTTTAACCCAACGAATTGAAATTCGGTTATGATGTTCCCTTAAAAAAATTCGACAGCCCAAAGGTGTCACTTTAAAATTCATAAAATGAGATGATGAGCGAGAAAATGGTATCTCATCACTTGGAAATAAAGTTTACATCCATAATGATATATAAGAACATATCCTAGAAAAATAGGATGTAAACTAAAAGACATAACAAAATTATGTCTTTTAAAAAAAAGAGGGTGAAAGGTTCCCTTAATAATATGGTAACTTACGAAACATACTTCATATTAAAGAAGGACAATAAAGTGTTAATGCAAATACCCATAAATAAAATAATATTACAAAAATAATAGATTCATGGGAAATACATACACCACTCAAAGGAATTAGTGACAAAATATAGCATGAATCTCATGGGAATAAAGAGTGAGATAAAAACTGCTTACCTCATTGTAAAAAATTGAGTCGTATGACCAAAATATAATAATCACCAAATTAATAATAGAATATCATGAATATAAAAATAATCCTGATAATATATATCAAATGGATGTACACAATACACTATATGAAATAAATAAGTGGCGAACAATGGAAATCTCACAGAATTAAAAGTGAGATAAGAAATCCCTTACCACGTGTCCGACTTGACTCGCTTGTATGTTCCTAGTTCTTCCAGAATAGTAAACATAAATAAATTTAAACTTTTTTAATAATATTATTAATTTTTATTATTTATTTAATATCACTTATTACCATTCTATAATAAATATTTAATTATTTGAGTTCATAATGGACATTTTGTCGATGTTCGGAAATTTAGTACAAAACGAACTTGTTATAATTATAAATATTCCATGTGGTAAATAGTACCTTATCTCTAGAATGGTATCAATAATTTATATTTCATATATATCATATATATCCAGTATATATATATATGTATTTATAATAGTAAATAACATTTGAATATAATAAATGAAATGCACTGTTAATGGAGACGGTAAGTCGTACGTACGCAGGAATGCTACTTTCATTTCTATTTCATATTTTATTGAAATGAAAGCATAGTTAATCATATGTATATTATAATTTCAGAATAATATTTATTACATATATTTTATATAATCTCCTTAATTATATCCTTTATATGTTCCACCTACGGTATGAATGAGTCATATCCCTTTGAGGGGGCGATAGTCCATAATTCCTAAAATTAAATTTTCTCCTTGACCTATTTTGTAAACCATAATGGTATGACATAAATGAAAAATATAGAAGCATAAGGAAAACATAAACATAATATATATCATATATATATAGTGACATGTTAATTTCCCCCATGAGAGGCGGTAATGATAATTGAACAATCATCGTTACGTAAGGCAGTAGTTCACCCTCCAATGAAACATTATGCAATTCACCTATTAGATGGAGGTGTGTGTAAGTGTAGCTAAAATACATCACATAAAAACATCCTAGTATTTTTAAGATATTTGTTTTGTTAAAAATGATAAAAATAAAAAGAGTTTAGGGGGTTGTAGAATAAAAATAAAAAAATGATCATAAGATAAGACATTACCTTTAAATCAGGTAACTACCCTTAGTTTGAACCAAAAGAGTTTCTTGAAGTTTTTTTTTCATAAGGTAAGTCTTCAAGGATTAAGAGAGGAATCGTGGGATATTTTTTGAGTAGAGTTTGGACAAGACAAAGGTCTTGAGAAGTGAGATAACGGTGTAGGATGTGGGGTCTTTTTATAAGGGAGAAGAGGGGCTCTTTTGGAATGATTGAAATTATTATTTTATTATAAAATGATTTTAGGTTTCAAAATGTTCAGAAATAATTAATGTCAAGGATATGGTGACCCATGTTAGAAATAAAATTATAAAATAATAATTGGGCACGTTTTGGATTTTATTTTAAACATTATCTTCTTATTTATTTAAACCATTCATTAATGATGGTAACACTAATTCATCATTGTGTCATAAATAATTTTAATTATATGATGTATAATAAATAAAAAACATTTACCATGATGTATGGAATATTTTAAGATTTATAATGAATATTTAGAGTAAAAATTATAACATATATAACCCCATGAAAAAATTGTTTTAGTAAAACAATACATGTTTGTGACATTTTTTTTACTTTAAATAAAAAGTTATTAATGTCATTATCATACCCAATTGGCTCCATGGGGTCCCCAAATTGAACAATGGATTTTCATGTTCATCCAAGACTCATTAAAAAATGTTAGGACCGGTTAAAGGAATTTTTAAAATTTTATAATATAATTTTTACATTAAATTACCCTCGTTACTTTAATGACGATTAATAAAACACAAAAGATACTATTCTACAAAAAATATTTTCATCCCATTGAACAACATTTTACTTACTAATGAAAACCATGTATGTCGGATTTTTGAAATTCAATTCACAGAAGTGGTAAATTTTCATTTAAATGAAATAATCAGTTTTTAACTACTACTTAGTGGTGTCATTATTCATCATAAATCGATGCTTATCTGAAAAATTGCAAAGATTCACCATAAGATATATTTTATATTCAAAATTAAAAAACATTTTCCATTTTACCAAATTAAAAACATATATTTGGCATTAATTAATTATATAATTAATCCCACATGTCAAAACAAATAGCGTGTTTTTAGGAAACAATATCTATCAAAATATTGACTCTTGTTTCTGTCCAATTTCAAAGTGAAATTAATTCCAAGGACCATGATTGGATTAAATGGTAAAAATATATTTTATTTACACATTAAAACCAATTAAAAATATAATCTATCCATATAAATAAATTATATTAAATGGTGGTTCATTTTTTAATATTCATTAAAAAATGAACTTTATCGAAAAAATACCTAAACATTACACAAAGTAAATTTTTATGTCTTGATTTTGAAGAAGGATTTTATTTTTTATAACATATAAAAGTGACAAAAAATATATTTCAAAATGGTTCTCCATCAAAAGGATGTTAATCGACTTTTTAAAGAATATTAGAATATTTATGCTTAAAATTAGATTTATTCACATTTTATGTCTCTAACATTTATTAGATAAATGTGAAATCATTTAAAAAACATGTATAATAATATTTTAGTTAGTTATATTTATTCTATCCATTACAACAACAAGGTTTTAACAACCATTTAAGATAATATAATTATATTATTACTGTGCAATGTTAGATTTGAAAGAAACTCATTTGTTGTGTATTGTGTACGCTATTGAACATAGAAAGCCCTTTAAAGTAATATTAATATTTAATTAACAAATATTAATAAATATGAATATGACAAATTCTTTAATTAACTGGGATGTTATATAAATATATTTTATTTTTTGACTATATATCATCCATAATATTCTAAATGTTGAATACATGATCTTTTTTTCTATTTGGGTCTGATTGTGTCCATTAATTATTTTTTTCTGGAGAAATTTCATAATAGTTGTATTCATGTTTTTTTAACTACAATATTTTAAACATCAGGTTAAAAAGATATTTTTTTCCGATTGTAAATAATTTATTTAATAATAAAAGGATTATATTTATCATGAAAATTTAATAATTTTTTTGCACATATTAGTACCTTATATATTTATACAACACTGAGATAATAAATAATAAATTAATGTAAAATTAAAATAAATGATATTGAAGATATTAAATATAATATACTTTTATATGAATAATGTTATATAAAAATATTATATATTAGAATAACCTATTATCTATATAATAAAATATTTGCTTTTGGAATTTTACTTCTTGTCATGATGTTATTAGTTATAAAGAAATAAATATATTTAAAATTTGACAACAATGATATCTTTTAATAAACAATCATTAATTATATGATATAAAATTCAACTTAATATTTTATATACTAAATTTGTTATGATATGGTTTATCATATCATCATTGATCCATTTATGTTAAAATTTTCATTATATTGTATCTATATTGACACTCAAACTTTAAAAAATATCTTTTTCATGGTTAGTGGGAAAGGGTCTAGTGACGTGTTAAATCAATATAATAAGTGTAAATATGTTTTCAGAAATAGTATAATTTTGATTTTATCTATTTATTTGGATCCATAAAAATAGTATCGTCTACAAAATAATTTTTTTTTGAATTTTTTATTGTATTTTATTTATATTATATAAATATTTTAAGGATTTCTTGGAATTAACCTCCACTCCCTTATTAAATTTAAACACTTATTATCAATAATTAAAACATAAAATGAAATATAGAACTTACATACCCACCCTAAAATAATTCTTGAATCCATACTATAATTCTAGTTTTCATGGTTTAGTAATAACATCAACCATAATGGGATTAATGTGTTATCAAAAGGATACTTTCGAATGAAGAGTTTTTGTTTTTACTATATTTTTTATTTTTATTTCTTATTTATCATAATTTAAATATTATTTAACCATGTTTGTATAGGAAAATTATTTTCTCTTATATATAATGGGTTTTATGTAAATGGAACCACCTATATCTATCTCCTCTTCCATATAATTGGAAATGATACAATCATTCAGGTGTATGGTGGATTACCACCTCCTGAAACGATGTAATTAATTTTCTAATCCCATCACTAAAGACATTTTATAATGGGTGATTGATGTTATATATATAAATATATTTATTTTATTAATGATGTATTTATCAATATATAAAGATAATATAACAATTATTTTCAAAACATTCCATCCACTGAAAAATGATAATTTCATGCATTCTATGTATAAACTACCACATCCACAAATAGATATAATTCATTTATGATCACCCCATAAAATAGATTATATATATATGTATATTTAAAGAAAAAATATCATATTTTTTAAATTATGATCTCAATGGAATGATTAAAGAATAGTTTCTTTATTTTTATAAGAATTTTTGAAAAATGGAAACATTAATCTTGTATGTATGGACTACCATCTCCATATTTGTAAAATATTCAACTTACATAAAAATGATTAATGGTTATATATAATATTCTATTTTATGTTGAAAAATGTTATTTTTCTTATTTTGATTAATAATCAATAACCTCATTGACCATAGTCATCTTACTAAATTATTTTTTTACTTATAAACCAAATATCAATAAAATATAAAATGTGAACATATTTAATATATTAATAGTATAAAAAAGGGAATAAAAAAATATTATAATTTAAATTTTTTCTTATGAAATTTAATTTTGACCCATGTTTAATAGTCAAGAAGATAAATAGAATACATGATGAATCAGACGAAATGTAACAGAGTTTCATTAAAAAAATTTCATTTAATGTTCATCTTTATCACTATTTAGACAAGTCAATAGGAATATAACTTTTCATATATTAGAAATTAATATATTTTCTCTCTATAATTAACCCTCAAAAATGTGACTTTTCTTATGTATGAATATATATATGTTTTCAATTAAAATTGGTTCGTTATGTTTTTATTAGTCTCAATATATTAATAAATAACTTTCTCTATCTATCTATCAAGGATTTTTAAATGGAACCTAATTTTTGGAATTTTTTAATTAAATTTCAAAAATAAAAAAATTAATGAATTATATTATCATCTATAGATATAATGAATATTACATATACTCTAACTGTTATATGATGACATATGTCCTCTATAGTAACTCCTTTGTTAATTATTGGAAAATATGACATTTAATTTTTTTGATATTTTTTTATTGTAATCGTGGTATAGAAAAATCGTTATTTTGGAATCAATTTTTTTTCCAATGAGTAAAAAATAATTTTCAGGTATTTTATTCATTAAATGTCTGTGAAAATTGTTTATTGAGTTTTTAAAAATATTATATCTCACAAGTGATCCAGTTATATCATAATTAATAGGTGTGACCAATTATCCCATAAATGATTTCACTATTTTTTATTTTATCATGAGAGTTATATTAGATGTTGGAAAAAAGTTTATTCAAATTTATATTAGAATTCAATGGTTTTTTTATGATCATGGACCAAAAAATATATATAACTTTTATCTTAATGATATTGTTTTTTATGGAAATATTTTTATTCAAAAAGGTATTACAATAATATTTTTAATATAAAATTGATTATCTTTTCAGATAAAAAATGAATGTTTTAAAACAATGTTTTTATATGTTATCATGCTTTTCATCAAACTAATTGATTTATTCAGTTTATGACTTTTTCAGATCATGTTTTCCTCTTCCCATGTTTTTAAAATTATTATTACATGATTTTAAGGATGTTTTAGGGTAATGATGATGTGAAGTAGAAGACATATTTATTTTTCGTGAAAATAAATATTTATTTCTTATAATGTCTGTTTTTTTTAAATTGAGACTAGTCAGATGTTCCCAATATATAAAATATTATTTTATAGGTAAGAGTTATAACATAATTCTATAAAAAAAATTATCTGAAATAATTTATTGAATGTAATAAATTTAATTCGAGTCTCAAGTCAACTGAATATGTTGTTTTTTACGATGGGCCTTAATAGTTTGAGCATAGCATGATTTAGATAAATTTATTGGTTATAATGTTATTTTAGTATAATTTAAAAGGCTTTATAACCATAATTGTTAATATTTTAGGGATAAGTATAGTTATGTTTCTTAATCAAAAGATTTCTTGAAAATGTGAATAATTATATGTTAGTTTTTATCCTCTATATTATAGGATATATTTTGATTTTATTAATATGATCACAATATCGTTTTTGGATTTAATAAAATGATGGATCTAAAAAAACCAATTTTATAATGAATATAATTGAAAATTTGGTTTTTTTAAATGAAAATCCAAAAAAATAGATCTATATTGTCGATAATATTAGTTAATATTATATAGATACCAATAGTAATAACTAAAAACATGATACATGGTTAGTTTTCAAATGCATCAAGTTTTAGATAAAATAATATTTATGGATGTTCATGATTTAATAATCATAATGCAAAATATATTCAAATACATATATATTAAGGATTTTTAATGAATCCCTTAAAAAATCATAATACAATGGGAAGATAATTGATATGTTGTAAAGGTGGTGGTAATGAAATATTAAACAAATTAAAATGAATAATTCAGCTAACATAGAATGGAGAAAGTAATTATTCTCATGGTATTAGTGAAATGTATTAAATGTGTGATGAATAGTCCTTATGAAAAATGATTTTCTAAGGGGAAGGCCCTTGAATGTGATTAGAATGATCTCACATATAACGATTTAACAATACCTATTGAAATTATAGATGAAAATATTGAATTTAAAAATGAAAAATTAATGTTGTGGAGTATATTAGAGATTATTATTTAACCTTTTTGAATAATATGACAT
This sequence comes from Viscum album, assembly GCA_963277665.1. Taxonomy (NCBI): domain Eukaryota; kingdom Viridiplantae; phylum Streptophyta; class Magnoliopsida; order Santalales; family Viscaceae; genus Viscum; species Viscum album. The sequence continues at coordinate 70,458,432 of OY728126.1, forward strand.
GATTAAAAATTTTTATTTAAAATAAAATGTTAACTTAAAATATAAAAAAGAATTATTACTGGATTAGGAATAATACTAAATGACTGTGGAGTTTATATTAAATAGTTATAATATAGTTTTATATTTTAGTATTTTAATTTTTTTTAAAGTATTAATACAGATTTTATGATGATAATAGATTGGGAGATTTTTTTTGAGTTGTGATAGATAATTGGGTTATAAGGAACCCTTATGTTTACCATGATAAAAAAGTTTTTGAAGAAGAATGATATATTCATTTCATGGACATAATTTTATAAATATGGATATAAATTAGGTATTATATGATCATTGATTTAGTTTTTATGTTGTGTTATTAATATTTTTTCAAATTTAAAATTAACGGTATGAGATAACCTTTGAGGGTAATAAATTTCATCAATATTTAACAGTAGAAGATTACATAAAAGGATTAGTATCTCATTTATTATAATTTTGAAAGGATTATATTTTAGGAAAAAACTCTAAATAAGGGTAACCACTCATCATATACTACAATTCCATGAATCATAAACCCCAATCTTAAGGTCAGCTAGGGGGCACATCCAACTGCATTCCTACATGATTTCATGGTTAGTGGTTTTCATTTTTACTTTATTTAAATGATCTAATACAAATATGATTTGTTTATTTTTTCATCAAAATGTTTACCATATAGATAAAAGTGGGATTTGTATTTGATGAGTGGATTATGTGATAAAATTTATTTTAGAATTATGGTCACGTTAATTTGTGGTGAATTTTAGGATTATTGTAGTCATAATACTAATGCATTTTATATTTGGAATAATGTTTTATTTATCTTTTGGAATCATATATGATTATAATGTTTCATGATAATGATTCATATTATTTAATGAATTGACTACTATATTGTAGAGACTGTATTATTAGGAAAAGTTATTTTTATAATGATAAATTAAAAGTGATTTCTATTTTATGAAGATATATTAAAAAATAAATCATGGAAGACTATGTGATCATATCCTTTTAAATTTTTTGTTTCAATATTAGTCTAGATTATTTTTAGAAATTAAGTGGTAGTTATCTACTTAGTAATCCATGTTGAACATTTTGTGTCATTTTTTAAATTTAGAAATCAATTTATTTTTACTTAATTTGAAAGGTAATTAATTTTAAAAAATATAAAAAAATCCCTAGACTTTTTCTTCATTAATGTATAAAATTAATAAGCAAATATTTAGAACATATTTCATATTATTTGATTCATTAGATGTTTGACCATGTTCCCCATGCATGAAATTTCATCCTGAGTACAAATTATTAGGGGGAAAAGGATGAGTTTGGGGAATAAATTTACTATAATATGAAATTGATTATTAAAAGGTAAATATATTAGCTTATTCTCAAAGTATATTTCTATCCATGACAATCATTATATGATATTATCCAGCACTGGGTCACTTATTCCAATGATCGTCAACCAGTTTCGTGCAGACATTATTGAATTACATTATATCTTACCCCCTAACACAATTGGGAATTGTATTCTACTGCTCTATGACATAATAAAAATTTAATTATTCAGTTAATATAATATAGAGTAAAATAATTACTTATTTTATGAAATAAATATTTTATTGGAAAGATGATATATGATTACATTTCATATGAGAAATCAATTTCAATTTAACACATCATGGATTTCAATTTTTGTGATGGTTAACTTTATCATGGGCATGTCCTCTATTAGTCTATAACATTCCATTGAAGACAAGTTTTTCATCCATATCAATGTTCTAACATCCCACATATGTTCTTCTATATGGTAACCTATGGTGTTATATTATCAATGTCCTTCATACTTCATAGTTTATCTTTTAAAGATGATGTTTTATAGAACCTTTTTAGGATGAGGATTTCAACCAATGATCCTTGGGAAGCCAAAAACAAGTTATCCACAAAAATTGAAAAAGAAGGAATAAAATTTATAAAGGGTATAAGGAATTTAATTTCTAAATATTTAAAAAGAAAATATTATATTTTATAATGTTAAATATACAAAACATCGATCTTAAATGAACAAAAAACATTATTATTTAAATGAGACCATTATTACCTACATACATAATGATTGGGTATGAATTTGAATCAATTATTTATGAAATAAATAAAATATTCTTGGGTAATTTAAACTCATTTTTTAAAATCATAGAAAAAAATAACATAATTATTATCAAAGAAAATATATTCATCAAAAATACATTTTAAATAAAAATTGATTCTCATTATTTTTATGACTAAGTATTATAAAAATATTATTTAAAATAATGAAATTAATTGGAAAAGGACAATTTAATATTTTAGTTCAACATGTACAAATTCTATTTGGATTAAATTTTGAAAATTTTACGAAAAGGATTATTTTTCAATGAATAATTAAGAATTTGGATTAATATTGAAAATCATAGTTTCATTTAATGTATTTATAAATAGAAATTATATTTTTGATTATAAATTCATTAAAAATTTTTATTTTAATATATATAATTATGGTAGTTGAAATTAATTATATATGGGATGATACAATAAATATGTTTTATAAATAGAAGGGTTATTCTGAAAAAGAAAATATTTTTCTCAATGCATTTTATCAATTTAATGTTAAATTAAATTCTACAAATTAAATCTCATAATATTTAAATATTTCTCAAAATATATTAATGAATATATCAAATTTGTTTAAATAGGTTCCCTAAATTTTTGGTAAATACGAATTGAAACTTTGGTAATTTATGTTTCCACTATAAAGGGAAAATCAAGTAATTAAGAGTTAAAAATTAAATGAAAACAAAATAAATTTACAAAACATTTCTTTATATTTTATTCAATGGTTATATGTCGTGAATAACTATAAAAACGAAAAATGTATTACATTTTTTTATAATATTTATGTGACTACAACCATTATATTCATATTTTAATTAGATTTCAGACAACTTATAGTCATGATTTTAATAACTCTAACATTTTAAACATGAGTTGATCAAGAAAAGAAATAAAATAATAAATTCTGAACTGAAATATAAATGAATTATATCCATCCAGATTGAGTTTTTGAAATATTATGTGAATAAATAGTTACCATCAAAAATTTTAAAATGTTCACACATTAATAAATATATAATTTTTAAAATCGAATAAATAATATTAAAAATTAACATAATAATATAATATATAATAAATATTTTGATCCATGAATTTTGAAAATTTCAATAAAATGTTAGTGATATAATTTATTTTTTTCTAAACATTTCTTTTTTCATGACATTATTAGAGTTAAAATTATGAATTGTTCAAAAATTTGTCAAAAACAAATATGGTATAATAAATGGTATTTTTTAAAATTATATAAAATTCATACAAATAATTTTTTCCACCATGAGATTGTGTTATAATTTGTAATTGTCATGACCCGATCCTACCTGGGCTCGAGCCGCAACAACCCCAAGCCCGCCACCATAGGCCAGGGGCTGGCGACTAGCGCTGAAGTCACAACAACTCAGGGAGGCCTTTTCCAAAGTACCTATACACACACATTCATCACACTCAATGTAAAAGTGCGGAGTAAACGAAAAGACAATCACAGTAAAGTGAAACTACTATGTATAAACCACCAAAAGTGCATCTACCTCTAAATAATACAAATAAAGTGTTGAAAGTAAAATGAAATGAAAAGGGAAAAACACATGCCCAACCAGAAAAATGCCACAACCCGGCAATAGGTGAACAAAATAAAAATAGCTTGAAGGGTACAATACCTGGACCCCAACTACGACCACCGCACGTGGTCCAAGCTCTCGAACTCCTAAGCTCCACTAAAGTCACGACCAACCTTTCCGTCGTCTGCAAGGGCACACCAAGTGTGGGAAAATCCCAAGCAGGGGTGAGTATAGAAATAATTAGTAGGATACCTTGAAGGATCGATGGAGAAACAAAGGATGTACCAAAGGGTGAGAAGTATATCCAATCGGGAAAAGTAGAGGTGTACAACTAAAAGTACAGTAAAGAATACAGTGAAGAGTCCAGCTCAACCAAATAAGAGGAAAGAAGGTAGAATCGTCCAAACACAAGGAGCTGGAAATGGTGAGAATGTGAAATTCCTATTGAGTCTTCGCTACCTATAGCAAGAGAGTAGACTCATCCAACCATGAAAATATAGACACAGAAAGCAAGTGGAATACCCCTCACATCTTCACCTCTCCTAGAGGGTGAGTAACCAAACCCAAGAAGTGGGTTCTAGAATGAGGTATATACATATACATTTTCCCAACAAGAAGCCCGAACAAGGTCGTATGGTGATCTTCACCCTGTTTCTCAGCCCAAGAATGTGAGTATCCAACAGTCTGAGAAGTAATCACCATCGATGCCCAGCATCCCACACATCTGCCCCGAAATGCAAGTCAAGGGGCTCAGACCACTGCACCTCGACACTATCTGATTTGGTCGATAATGACTCGCCCACACTATTTTAGGTCACATCACAAGGAAGCATCTCAGGGGGAAAAGATCCCCTCGTACTCGAGAGTTCTGGGGGTATGTCAAACCACACCTCGTCACTGCCCCGCAGTAGAGAAGACCGCTCAAAGTCTACTAAAGACCCCCTGCCCAGCCCCGCTGGAGGGTCCCTGGAAGATGATGGGTTCCCACTATAGGGATACCTAGCAAGAGTCGACGGGTTCCACACTGCCCAGTCCCGTAACAGGGTAATCCACTGGAGGGAGAACTGGATAAAGGGGTCTACGGGACCACTAACCAGCCCAGCTGGACGTAACCCGGCATCGGGGACCACTGCCTAGCCCAGCTGGAGGTAAGCCTAGCATCGGGGACCACTTCCCAGCCCAGCTGGAGGTAAGCCCGCCATCGGGGACCACTGCCCAGCCCCACTGGTGGTAAAACCAGAACTGATCTGGCCATCCCTGCTAGATGGTAATGCTCGGTAAACACTATTGAACTGGCCATCCCTACTAGATTGTACAACTAGTGATCCCTGCTCAAAGCCACCTTAGCCCTACTGGAAACAACCTCAGACCTGCTAGAAACATTCTCCTGGGTAGAGGATCAGTGCTCGCGTAATGTGTTGGTCACACCGAATCCACAAGAACTCTACCAGGGAACACAAATCAATAGGAGAAACTCCACATGCCTCTCATGGAGATCACGCTCCAATCCGCTAAGTCACTATCGAAGCAGGCTGAGACAACTCATCCCAGAAAGTGGGGAAAACACCCACACTATACAAACACCTGTAGTCACAAACGATGCCACAGTCTGGTGAAAGGGAACGATACTAAAGCCCCCCCCCCCCACAGCTGATGAAACAGAGGAAACGAACCATCTCTGCTGGTCAAATGAGAACAGAACTAAGGGAAAACTCAACACTACTGGTCAAAACCATCGATAAGAGTACTAGGGAAAAACTCAACCCTGCTGGTCAAACAAATGAGCACAGAGCCTAGGGAAGACTCAACCCTATTGGTCAATAGTTGAGAACCGAGGAACCCCTTACATCGCGAGAGGTCAAAAGTATTTAAAGAAGAACACGACACACACATGAATCCCATACGACGTATGGCCCCAAGTCAACCCCAACCGAATGCACAAATGTTCTCAGGTAAAAAAAATAACATTTACCTCCAAAAATTCCCGTATACTCCAAGAGTATAGCACGTTCCAGCCCGAAGGCTATCATGCATACGGCACCCAACGTCAACGCGAAGGTGTGAACATAACATCTCCACCTTAAAGGCCCAGGAAAGACCAAACATATCTTATTAATCATGTACATCACTCTCCCAAGAGTGTGCGATCACACGCCAGGGGTCCTCTACAAACATAGTTGAAGAACTGCTACCAGGGCACCATCACATTTCCACATTTAAGAAGATCACGTAAGAGGCTCTGCACAACCAAACGAATCACACCGTTGTAATCCTTGCAGAAAAAACATGTTACATAAACTACTTACTCGCCTAAAATGGATATCTGACAGAAAAGTTACCAACACCGCCTAAGGCCCGAACGACATCCCGTGATCCCGAGCATCGGGCCCGAAAACAGTCTGGTGCATCACACCATTGTGATCCCCTTGGGAAAACATGTCAAAAGGACTGCTCACTTGAGAGGAACAGATATCTGAAGAAAAAGATGAATTCCGGGGCATAGAACACAAGCGGTGCTTCATGGGAACTGCATCCCGATCCGAAAACACAATGTATGGATCGCGCCATTGCGAGCCGCTCAAAAATTTACACAAGGTGGACTACTCACTTGTCCAAAACGGTCACCCGGTGATAGAGATGGAAAATCATCGTCAACGCCCAAACAACCCTCCTGGGGCCCGCACCATCGTTCCTAATTACTGAGGTTAGATCGCACAATTTCAATCCCCTTAGGAAAACACCCAAAATCGATTACTCGCACACCATAAATAGACGCCCGATTAAAAAGTCGCTAAACACTGCTTGAAGCTCAAAAGACGGCATGTGGGGCCCATGCCTCAACTTCGGTTTTGGTGCCTGAAACAACCCTTGCAAACATCTCGTTGACACTAGGTTCCCAAGGCTACTGACAGTGATTGAAACAGACGTTGGAACCATCCACGCAGTCAAAAACAGGATCCCCCGAAGAAAATTTCAATTTTCATAAATACATGTCGCACCTCCAAGGCCCCTCATTTCGGGAATTAAAAATTCTTGAAACCATCTCAAAAAGTCTTTCTCATCGAAACGGTTCCACTACTGCAGACGGAGCGTACACGCAGTTTGGATGTTTTGGCCCCCCAAACACAGGGGGCCCAACTGGGCCAATCCACATCAGTCGGCCCACTTCCGACCACCGGCCCGCGGCCCAGCCGCGGGTCCAGTCCGGTTTTCCGCTGCCCACTAGCCGCGGCCCACCTCAAAAGCACCGGAACCCTTCTTGGGTCCGGTTTTCTGAATGGACCGGCCGCCCCGGCCGGTCTCCCCATGTCGCCCCCACGTCAAGAAGACTCGTGTCTCACGGGTCTTGCTCCCCCGGGGGAGCCGCTTGCTACCGGCAACCCGCCGCACGCCGCGCTCGCCGTCCGCGAGCCCCGACCGACCACCTCCGCCTGGCAGCTCTACACTACGCCACCATCCTGGAGCCGAATGCCCTGCCGCCACTGAGACCACCCAGGCGCCACCGCCTTGCCCCACGTCGGCCTCCACTACCGAACCCTCAAACCGAGCCAAAAAACAAACAAAACCTGCATCCTTCGGCGGGTGAATGTGGGCGCGTCGGTCTCAGATTTTAGAAACAAAAAATGCGTTGGAAAGATAATAAATTCTACTACGCATATATGGGATTTTATCAAATATTTAATAAAATATTCATGCAGAAAAGTTTGTTCAAATGGAGGTGCGTGAATTTAAAAACAAAGCAAGATCCAACCTTGCAGGGCGCAGCCCGAAGCTTCTCAGTGATCTGCTGGAGCTTCGTCTTGGAGAGGGGAGGAGAGGAGATGGGTGTAGGATTTTGAGGGTAGATCTCTCCATGGGTTGTTGTGTTCTTTCAGAGAATGAGAAGGGGGAGGTGGAGGGAGAGGGGTGTATGTTTATTTAAGGGAAAATTAATTAAAAGCTTAATTAATTATATCCCCAAATGACCCACTTATGAAACACTTGACGGGGTCGAGGTTAAGCCTCCCCTAGGGTAAAATCCTCCTCCCAAGAACAACGGCGGTCTTGGAATTTTAATCTGAGAACCCGTTCAAATGTAATTAAACTCAACACCCTAGGCTGCCAAATTATGAAAACATCCCTCGGGCCATTTTTCACTGATGGCCAGCGCCCCCAAAACTTATACCCCTCATAGGGTAAACGGCATGCTCCGAACTCAATGGTGCCCTCGGCTTTCCAATCTGACCCATCTTTTACGAGATTCCGGCGTTTCAACATTAAACGAATAAATTAATTAATTCAATAATCCATTTAACGTTCTGATAGTGGGTAAGGGGTCCAAACATCCTACGCCGGCAAATTTTATGTCGTTCCTGGGGTAAAAACACAATTCCGGACCCATCTGTACACTCCGATCTCTGATCCAGATCACCGTTTAGGAGTTATCCCATTTATTTGGTGTTCCTAGTGTCAACGTACTGAAAACATAATTCCGGCCACACTAGGGCTCGGAATCGCAGGCCGTCTGAAGGCGTTGCTATGGAATAACATCAAGAATATTCCAAAGTCTTTCACAGCAAAAACTGAGTTATTTCATCATTACCACCATCATGCTTTTCGTCCACAAAACGAATTACCAGGGAACAAATCATTGTACTAATCCCACACCTGGCTCTCCCGTACCAGGAAGAACTCTATCACTGCTCTACGCCACCGCACAAAAACCAAAGGATTGATCCATTCACGTGAGGTCAAATCTTGCTAATGTCTTTCATAGGAGCATGCACACATCTATTCAGGTAAACCATGTGGGAGACATTGTGCACCCACTCCAGAATTTGGGGTTAGGGAAATGCGGTAGGGAACCTCGCCATCCCTTTGCACGGTCCCAAACGGCCCGAAGGCTCACAGGGGTAGCTCACCTCCACGACAGAACCCTTACGTCGCCCGTCGTGAATGGAATCCCCGCTTTCACCTGGAAAAAGGCACGGTGATTCCCTCCTTCAGAACATCCATATGGTGAAACACCTAAGGATATCTGGTCACACAAGATTCCACAGTCGATGTATTGCAACCCATACTCTCTTACATGATCGGAAAGAGAAGGAGTCGACACCATCTACTAGAGAAAAAGGTCCCACGACTTTTATCATACCAGCATAGGGTTACACTGACGCCCCCATGCCACCCTGGTAACACCTCAAGAAAAGAGCAGGGATGAAATAATTCCACACACAGAGTCTATGAATTCTACTACAAGGAGTATAAGAGCTGTAGAGCGTACCTCTTATCACCTCATGCAATGAAGGATTGTAGATATCCAAAGCTTGTGGATATCCGCGGTACCAACTTTTAGCTCCCAGAGTCTCTCCTGGGCCACCTAGTGGTGGTGAAAAGACCTCATAATCTCGTACCCCACTACCATCTCTTCCCGCTCCTCTACTTGCACCACCTCTCTGGGTACTAATCCGATCATGGCGCTGTATCCATCGTAGTGGTGCACCTGCTGCCTGCCTGAAGCTCTCCGCAGGCCTGGTCGGGCAGTCTCGTGCCAGGTGACCTCCCTCATCACAAGCATAGAACTGATTCTCTTCAGGATGAACTGGTTCCCTCTGGCGCCACTGTGGTGAAAGACCACGCCCCAAAGTATGGTTGTCAGAAAGCCACCTACGTCGAGGTCTTGTTTGATGACACCCGCTAGCTATGGCAGACGTCTCAGCTCTAACGTGCCTGATGCCACCAACAACTCTAGAATGTGACAGGAAGCTCTCTATCACCATCGTCTCCTCTACCACCCCAACATATGTGGAAATGAACAAGGGTACTATAATATCACGAATCCCCCAGCGGAGACCCTGCTCAAACTTCCGCACTCAGATGTTGTCTTCATTGACCATGTTTGGGTAAAAGCATGCACGATATGTATAACTAGCTATGTACTCAGCCACCATCATCCCCCCTTTCTGAAACTGTAGGAGCTATTGAATCTGAACGGAGTGCAAGAAGGAGGGGAAAAAATCCTAATGGAACGAAAACTGAAAGTCTCCCCACGAAAGAGATGAATTGTCAAGAAACTGAGTCACCAGACTCTAACAATGCGATGCTTCTCCACTAAAAAGGTTGGCTACCAAATCCACTCTCTGATCTGCCGACATCTGCACAACCTGAAAAGGAGAACCACTGCCTCTAGCCAAACCTCTACTGCCTGAGGGTCTGGCTCACCACTGAACCTCAGCGGACTCTGCTGCTGGAACTCACAGAGCACGCTCAACCTGTGCTCAATCCATGTCTGCACTGCTGAAGCAATCTGTTTCTCAACAGGTGGTGGTGCGGCTATCGGCCCACCCGGAGAAAGGGGCTCCCATGATGGGTCATGGACTGTGGCCTCGTAGCTCACAAGGTCGTCTTCACGAACTAGAGCTGGTATCGTGGTGGGCTGTATTCTTGGAGACATCCTGAATAGTATCAAGGAGTGTCACGGTCAGATGAGCGTATATGTATATACCAATAACAACGATGGGGAGATATCTCAGAAAGGACAGTGAAAGACTCAATCCTTTGTGATGCACAAACAAATTATCCCAGACCCATGTGTCTCAGCATGCCGAGTCGACAATCAGGTTATCATGGTCCTGGTGAAAGGATATGTCAGCCGCCACACCACCACAGGACTCCCTGGCCTGAGAGCCGCTCTCGAGACACGTTAACACTATTTTCCTAAATCCCAACCAATTCCTTTTATTTTAGGGACGTTTGAATAGAATCACAAGGAACGAAGCACCATTGATACCACTTTTTCACAACCCGACCCTACCCGGGCTCGGGCTGCAACTACCCCAAACCCGCCTCCATGGGCTAGGGGTTGGCCACTAGTGCCGAAGGCACAACAACTTAGGGATTCCTTTTCCTAAGTACTGGTACACACACGCAGCACACTCAATGCAAAAGTGCAGAGTAAAAGAAAATACAAGCATAGTAATGTCAAACTGCTATATATAAACCACCAAAAGTGAATCGACCTCTAAACAATACAAAGCATGTGAAAAAAGTAAACAGAAAAGAAAAGTGAAAAAACACATGCCTAACCAGAAAAATGCCACAACCTTGAAACAGGTGAACAAATGAAAAATAGCTGGAAGGGTTCCCCACCTGGAACCCGACTACGACCACCGCACACGGTCCAAGATCCAGAACTACTAAGCTCCACTTAAGCCATGACCAACATTTCTCTTGTCTGCAACGGCACACCATGTGAGGGAAAATCCCAAGTAGGGTTGACTATAAAATACTCAGTAGGAAACCCCAAAAGCTTGAGGGAGAAATAAAGGAGGTACTTAAGGGTGAGAAGTAGATCGAACATGGGAATGTAGAGGAGTACAACTGAAAGTGCAGTAAAGAGTACATGGAGGAGTCCAGCTCAACCCAACAAGAGGAAAGAAGGTAGACTTGTCCAGACAGAAGGAGCTGTAAATGGTGAGAAGATGACCTTCCCATCGAGACTTTTCTACCTATAATAGTAGAGTAGACTTGTCCAACCACAAGAAGCTAGACGCGGGAAGCACGTGGCATACCCCGTGCGTCTTCGCCTCTCCTAGAAGGAGAGTAACCAAACCCATGAAATGGGTTCATGAATGAGGTATATATATATACATATGCTCAACAAGAAGACCGGACAAGGTCGTAAGGCGATCTCCATCCCGTATCTTAGCACAAGAAAGTAAGTATCCAACAGTTCCAGATGTAAACACCATCGATGGACAACATCTTGCACGTCTGCCCCGAACTGCATGTCAAGAGTCTCAGACCAATGCACCTCAAAACTATCCGTTTTGGGTGGCACTGACTCGCACGCATGGTTTTAGGTCGCATCACAAGGATGTGTCTCGGTTTGGAAAGCGCCCATCGTAATCAATATTTCTGGAGGTACCTCAAAGCACACCTCATCACTGCCCCGCAGTCGAGAAGACTGCTCAAAGTCGACAGGCGACCCCCTGCCCAGCTCCGCTAGAGGGTCCTTAGAATTCGACGGGTTACGACTATAGAGAGACCCTGTAAGAGTCAACAGGTGACACCCTACCTAGTCTCGTAATAGGGTAATCCACTAGAGGGAGACTTGGCTAAAGGCGTCGATGGGACCACTGCCCAGCCTAGTTGGAGGTAACTCAGCATCGGGGACAACAGCCCATCCTAGCTTGAGGTAAGCCCGACATCGGGGACCACTACCCAACCCAGTTGGAGGTAAGCCTGACATCAGGGACCACTGCCCCACCCCGCTGGAGGTAAAATCGAAACTGCTCTGGCCATCCCTTCTAGATGGTACTTCCTGGTGAACACTACTTTACTGGCCATCCCTTTTGGATGGTACAACTAGTGAGCCCTGCTTGATGCCACCTCAGCCCTGTTGGAAACAACCTCAGCCCGGCTTGAAACAACCTCCTGGGTAAAGGATCGGTGCATGCGTAAAGTGTTTGTCTCACTGAATCAACAATAACTCTACCAGGGAAAACAAAGGAACTGGAGTAACTCCCCATGCCCCTCAATGTGATCAGGCTCTAGTCGGCTGAGTCACTATCGAATCAGATTGAGACAACTCATCCCAGAAAGTGGGGAAAACAGCCACACTGTACAAACACCTGTATTCGCAAACGGTGCTGCAGTCCGGGGAAAGGGAACAGTACTGAAACCTCTCATAACTAATGAAACAGAGGAAATGAATTATCTCTACCGGTCAAAAGAGAACAAAACCAGGGGAAAACTCAACCCTTCTAGTAAAAACCATCGAGAAGAGGACCAGGGGAAAACTCAACCCTGCTGGTCAAACAAACAAGCACAGGGCCAGGGGAAGACTCAACACTACTGGTCAAAAGTCAAGAACCGAGGAACCCTCTACATCGTGAGAGTTCAAAAGTACGTAAAGCAGAACACGACAAACACATGGGACCCACACGACGTGTGACCCCATGTCACCCCAAACTAATGAAAAAACGTTCTTAGGTACAAACAACCACATGTACCTCTGAGCATTCCTGTATACTCCCAGTGTATACCATGTTCCAGCCCAAAGGCTATCGTTCATACGACACCCAATGTCAACGCGGAGGCGTGAATGTAACAAATCCACCTCAAAGTCCCTGACACGACCAACCACATCTTATGAATCATTTACATCACTCTACATAGAGTGTGCGATAACACGCCAAGGGTCCACTACAAACACGATAGATGAACTCCCACCGGGGCACCATCACACTTCCACAATTAATAAGATCACGTAAAAGGTTCTGCACAACCAAAAGGATTGTACCCTTGTAATCCTCATTGAAAAACATGTGAGATCTAATACTTACTCACCTCAAACCGATATCCGATGGAAAACTCACCCACACCACATCATGCCCGAACACCGTCCCATGATCCCGAGCCTCGGCCTCAAAAACAGTCGGTTGCATAAAACCATTGCGATCCCCTCGGGAAAAAAAGTCAAAAGGACTACTCACTTAAGAGGAATGGATATCCGGAGAAAAAGATGCATTTCGGTGCACCGCACATGAGTAGTGCTTCGTGAGACCTGCATCCCGGTCCCAAAAACCCAAAGACTGGATCACACTATTGTGATCCTCTTGAAAAAGTACACAGGGTGGACTACTCATTTTTTCAAAACAGTCACCCGGTGATAGAGATGTAAAACCACCGTCAACCCACAAACGGCCCTCTTGGGGCCCACACAATCATGCCGAATTAGATTGGGTGGATTTCACCATTGAAATCCGCTTGAAAAAACACCCAAAATTGACTACTTGCACGCCCCGAACGGATGCCCGATGAAAAAGTTGCTCAACGTTGCTCGTAGCTAAAAAGACGGCACGTGGGGTCCACTCCTCAACTCCGATTTCAGTGCCCGAAACCACCCTATAATTATTCAACTCAGAACCAGGGTCCCAAGGCCACTGACGACGCTCAAAACAGACATCGGACCCGTCTGCGATGTCCACCTCCAAGGACCCTCGTTTCGGGAATTAGAAATTGACAAAACCATCTCAAAATGGCAGTCTCATCGATACGGTTCCACTACCGCAGACAGCGCCTCAAACAGAAATTCCGTTTGGACGCTACGTCCCCCCGAACGTAGGGGACCCTACTGGGCCAGTCCACCTCGACTGGCCCACTTCAGACCACCAGCATGCGGCCCAGCCGCGGGTCCGGTCCGGTTCACCGCGGGCCACTGGTCGTGGCCCACCTCCAAAGCACCGGACCCCTCCTTGGGTGCAGTTTTCTGAATGGACCGACCGTGTATTCCGGTCTCCCCTTGTTGTCCACCGCGTTAAGAAGACCCACGTCTCATGGGTCTTGCTCCCCCGGGGTTGCCACAAACTGCAGGCGACCCGCCGTGAGCCGCGCTCACCGTCCGTGAGCCCCGGGTGACCACCTCCACCTGGTGGCCCTATGTCGCGCCACCGTCTTGGATCCGAACGTCCCACCACTACTGAGACCACCCGCGCCCTGCCGCCTTGGACCACGCCGGCCTCCACTGCCGAATCTCCAAACCGACCGAAAAAAAAACAAAACTGGCAACCTTCAGCGGGTGACTGCAAGCTCGTCGGGTCTCAGATTTTAGAACCAAAAAATGAGTTGGACAGATTATAAATTATAATACCCATATAGAGGATTTGATCAAAGATTTAACAAAATATTCATGCAGAAAATCGAGTTCAAAAGTAGGTGCAAGAATTTTCAAACGAAGAAAGATCATACCATGCAGGTCGCAGCCCGAAGCTTCTCGGTGATCCGCCAGAGCTTTGTCTTGGAGAGGGGAGTAGAAGAGATGGGAGGAGGAAATTGAGGGGAGATTTATCCTTGGGTTTATTCCTTCTTCTAGAGAATGAGAAGGGGGAGGAGGAGGGAGAGGTGTGTATGTTTATTTAATGGAAAATTAATTAAAAGCTTAATTAATTAAATCCCCAAAATAACCCACATATGAAACTCTCGACGGGGTCGAGGTTAAGCCTCCCCTAGGGTAAACACCACCTCCCGAGCACAATAGAAATCTCTTAATTTTAATATGAGACCATGTTCAATAGTTATTAAACTCAACGCCCTAGGCCTCCAAATTACAAAAACACCCCTAGGGCCATTTTTCACTGACGACCCGCGCCCAAAAAAATTATACCCTCCTAGGGTAAATGACAAGCTACAAAATCAACGGTGCCCTTAGTTTTCCAATACGAGCCACTGTTTAATATATACTTGTGTTTCAACATTAAATGAATAAATAAATTAATTGAATCATCCGTTTAACGTTCTGATAGCGGGCGAGTGGTCCAAACGTCCTACAACGAAAATTTTTATGTCGTTCTTAGGGTAAACACCCCACTCCTGACCCATACATAAACTCGGATCTCTGATCTGGATCACCTTTTAGGAGTTATCCCATTTATTTGGCGTTCCTACTGTAAACGCACTAAAAACATAATTTCGGCCACACCGAGGCTCGGAATCGCACGCCGTCTGAAGGTGATGCTCTGGAATAACATCAAGAATATTCCAAAGCCTTTCGCAACAAAAACCTGGTTCATACAGTAATATCATACATTATCTATTTATTGAAAAAAATTCAATTGCATGCAAATATAATGTCTCCCAAATTTTAAAAATCATCATTATCCTTATAAGTGTGAAAATTGTTAATGAAGGGTGAAAATAGGATAAGTTTAAAAATTCTAAATTAATTAACTAATATTTATTTTATGATATTATTTCAGTACATACTCATTGTACGTTCAAAATATATCAGTCTATAGCCTTTTGGAATTTAATATTAATATATATTTATCAAATATTTTGACACTTTCCAAGAATTTCCATCCGCACACGTATAAAAGGGATCTATTATTTGAAATCCATGACACTAAAAAACCCTTCTACCTAGATGAATTTCTGAAAAAAAAAAATCCTATAATCCCTAACCTAATTATTGTGAACATGGATTAGGTATGACACAAACAATATAAGACTGAAGAAGTTAATCAAAGAAACATTCCATAGATGTGGTGTATTATTTAACCACATAGTTGACTTACAAAGTCAATTTAGAATTTAAAAATGAATATCATAAAAATATAGAATGTGGATAGATGTAATTTAGTGATTATATATACCATGGTACTAGATATAAACAAATGAAAAATGATCATTTATTCTGTTATAAATAAATTAAAAATTAATCAACCGTTATTATATAGGAAGACAAAGAAAGTACATTACGACTTATACTAATGGTACGTGGAATTAATTAAAAAATATTATTTTACTGATCATATTTCAAAACGTTTTACAAAATTTAGAAGGAATCTATATTTTATTATATACATTTTTAATATAATTTTCTTCCATTATGAATCCTCTATTTATTGATGTATCCTTAAAAATTTTCTATTCTAATATTCAATGAGAATGGGTTCTCCATTATGTATAAATTTTTTATATTTGAATTAATTATTTTATTTGAATTTAATTGAATTTAAAAAATGATTAATTTCAAATAATATATGAATTTCGTTAGAGAAATCTAAAAAAATATTTTAATTTTTTAATTTGTATGGAAATAAAATATTTTCCTTCAAAGGAAATTTTTTTATGTTTTTCTTCAGCAAAAATATTTATTTTTTTATGTAAATAATAACCCACATAAAATAATTTTTGGTATTTAACTATTGAAAATATTTATTTTAAGAAAAAATTGATTTTGATATATTATAATTTTTTCATGTTGGCTTAGAAGAGTATTTTAGTTTCTTTTTTCAAAATGTGGTATTGTATATTTTATTGTTAATGTTTTGATACCCATTATATATCACGATTTTGCCTATAATATCATATTTTAAGGGAGTACTCTGATAGAGATTCAATGTATTGGGTAATGATTTTGTTCTCAGGATAATTCTATCATAATTTGGCTGAATGGTTATTCAAATTTGAATGTTTTTTAATGGATTTAAGGGGATGATGTCCAAAGGATCCTAAATTATTTTTCAATACATTTTAATAATTATTCATGGAAATTATTTTATTTCAAAATTAAATGTAATGATATTTTTAATTAAATAGTGATGATTTTGAATATAAAAAGGTATTGTTTTCAAAATAAATTTATTAGTTTTCATTTTTTTTATTTAAATAATTGATTTATTCATTTTATGTCCATTTTTGGGCTTTTTGGTATCATTCATTTTTTAAACAAAAAAAATAGTATTATAGATGTGTAAGGGAATGGAAGACGTCAATTTGATGTCATGATTATTTTTTATGAAATTAATTATTCTTAAATTTTAATTCTACTATATTTTGTGGAAACTGTTAGTAGTTATAATTGTACGCATTGAAAAATATGTTTTTGTAAGTGTTTTGAACTGGTTATAAAATACTATAATAATAAAATATCATTTGTATTCTAAAAAATAAAATTATTCTATAAATTATCAAGAATAAATAATTTTTATGCATAGTTTCATACATAATATAGATGATAATCATCAATTATTATTCAAACAATTATATGATATATTTCATGTGACATCATCGAAGGGGTTTTGACTTGAATGTTATCAATACACTATTTAGTTTTCAATCTAAATTAATATTTAGTGGGTTATGATTAAAATTTATTGACAATTTAATTCTCCAATTATTTTTGAAATGACTTATTAACTAATTATTTTATATCAAATGTTGATACTTTTGGGGTTTAATTTTTTTACACACGCATTTCATTTATTAATTAGATCTTCAACGATGAGATATTTGTAATGGATATTCATACCAATCATGTTTCATAATCCACTTTCATTTATTATGTACTTAATTAATTTAATGAAGCATATATTATAACTATTGAGATATTATGTTTTGATTTAATCATTGATCATGTCATTTTAAGATCCTTGGATGTTATCCCTATATTGTGATATTGATCTGAATTTTATAAAAGTTGCAACTATTTTTATGGTAACAATTTCATTTCGTTGAGGCATAATTCATTTTATAGACACTATTTTATATCATATAATTTAATTAATATAAAATAGATGTGTTTTCAAATATTTAATAATAGAAATTAATGGTTTTATAGATTAATTTCATGTTCCTTCATTCAATGGTTTTAGATTTTTTCTCTCCCTGAGTTTTAAGGGTTTCTTGTCTCAAATTTCCTCATTGAGACATGTTATCATTGATGAACCTATAATAATTTATATAGATTATACAATAAAATAACGTCATATAATAGCCTAATTTTTTTTATACACATTGTAATTTTAATTACTTCTAATCTTCCTTTGTTTCTTGAGGTTTTCTTTTTTTTGAAAATTTCATAAATAGTTTTTCTTCAAAATGATTATTTTAATGGTTTCAATAATTTTTAAATAAAAATAAATCCATGCACATTACCATATTTAAAAATTTATATTTTACTAATATACGTGCTTTAAGACATTATTTTTCAAGATCATTAGTTTTCATTTAAATTTTTTTAACATAAAATTTCTTAATGTTTTCTACACTGCACACTTATGACTCTATTTTCAATAGTTTGGAATTAATTAATATTTTTAACATTTTCTACATGAATTTATTTTCTTCAAACTGTAACATTTATATTCATCATTGGATCATTCGTGTGATTCCATTTCTATTTAAAAATAAAATCCCTCTCAAAATATTCAATATATATTAAAATAATATTACCAAAATGAAATGGTATATTACAATATTTTTTTAAAAAAGTATATATAATATTATGAATATATTTTCCTTTATGTCACCATCATTTAATGATTCCTAATATTCATTTTTAATTCTTTATTGAGATATTATCGATATATATATTTTCTATAAATCTTATAATGATTTTATTATATATATTGTGAAGAAACTAGGTTAATTTCTTCAGGTTAAAAAATTCAAATAAGATTACAAGATGTTTTAATGTGATTGATGATGAAAATAAATCTTACATATGTTTTATTAATTTATAATACTTGGAAATTATTGATGATTATAGTGATTTGGGTCGATATATATTATATTTTGGATAATCCTTGTACTTGTTTTACAAATAAGTGAGCCAAATATTATTATATAATGAATTTGGAAAAAACATTAGAGTTAATGGAATATAATCATCTCATAATAGGTGAACAATTTAATTCATTAATAGGATACTCCAAGGATATTATAGATATCATCCAGGTATGTATATCCCATTTTTAAGGGTTATTGTATGAGTTCTATGAATTTAATGTTCCATGATACCAACATGTTTTCACTATGATTTCAGTAAGTTTATAATTGATCCTTTTTTCCCGTATAAGTTTCACATAGATATGAATCATTCCATATATAGACTATTTTATCAATGGATCATGTTTTTATTGGTATTATTTCACTTATGTTACAATAAGGAACATTTAATATTTTATGATACACTTATGGACGTCTTATTCTCAAAAATGATATTCAATATTTAATTTTTATGTTAACTGTTTTTGAGAATTATATAACACAGTTCAATGGATTTCTAGTTTCCTAGGATATAGAGAATGATTTTATATATTTAAATAATTAAATGATTATTATATATGAATAAATTATAAGTACATAGTATATATTGTTACTCACATGTATATTATGTATCGTTGTTTTCATGTCTGTGTTTTCCACAGTTTTCTAAAAAAATTACCCTAATGTTAAATTGTTATGTCAGTAAAAAAATATTTATTTGTGATTTTATATTATTTGAAGGCTTAAAATTCGGTCTCGATTATCTTTATCATTGAATGAAATCTTAAGATTGTGTTTTATTAGTATAAAATAGTGTGTAGTTTCATGGACTTTATATAAATATTTAGATTCCACTGAATTAGTTGTAGAGTTTATATTAATATCCTATTTAAACCCAGAAAAAAGGTATTATTAAACCCCCAAATCCAATGTATTTTCACTGATTCTGAGTGGGTCCCTTAGTATTATCAATTCTACAGCTATGGTATAATATCCTTTTTATTTCGGTTCATATAGGATGGACCCCAAACATGTTAAGGTTTTGTTGAGTGGACATAGAATGTTATTTCAATTAATATAATTAAATGTGTTCTTTTTATCTGGATTTTAATGTCCTAAAACTAATAATAGTTTCCCTTTCCTTTATTATGTAATGTCATACTTAATCTAATTATAATTATTTTTTGAACCCTTAACTTCACTTAAACCATTATTGATGTGTCAAACGACTGTAAAAAGGTAATTGATTATAAAACATGACATTGTATAATAGAGAATATGTTCATGAAATTTTAAATTTAATTAAATATGGAATAACTAAAAATAGTTCACTCTCATTGAGGGGAAAGGATAAATGTAATGAAAATTCAGGGATGGGTCCTAAATTCATGATTCATTTTTCATTAAAATTCCCATAGTATGAGAATATAAACACACATTGTTCTTTTATATGATCTCTATATATAACTAAATTATTCATAAAAAATGGTAATGTAATGACCCATAATTTCCGTGAAATTTTATTTCTTATATACATGGGAATTTTATGTGTCCGCAAAAATTGACGGCACATGATTCTGAGGCTTGGTGTGCCTGAAATAAATTTCTATATTTTTTTGGGTACGCTCAGAAAACGTACGAGCGGGTTTTGATAACTTTTGAACCAATTCTCAGAATTGAAATCTGAGGGAACTATTGAACTCAAAATGTCGATATTCTCTTAAGATTAGTTTAACATTGACAATAGTTGGTCGAGGGTGGAAGATACTTTTTGGTTATTTCGTGGAAAAAATAAAATAAAATTATGAATGTTTTATGTTATTATAACCACCCACGTGCAAGTTGGAGGTGGGGTCCACCACACCGTAACCTCCCATTAGAGGTTATAGTGGTGGTGCACATTATAACAAAACCTCCCAGAATAGGTTACGATGTGGGGACCACCCGGGACTAAACCCCCAAATTAAATGAGGGAAACCACTCAACTCCCTAAAAAATGAGGGAGTGTCTCTTGACCTCCTCTACCCAATTAATTTTTTAAACGCACCAATTAAATGTTCCAACACTTCTCTGGATTAATTATTCCCCCACTGTAATTAATTTGGCCTTTTGATTTCTCACCAAAAAAATAATAGATGGTCTAATCTTTTAATTTTTCACCTCTTCTCTTTTTGGTTAAATTTGGGAGAACATAGACAGAGTTTGGGGGAAATGTCCCAATGAAGAATGCTCCAGATGAAGAATGCGGATGAGGGATGCCTTCGACTATGAAGAACTATTTCCTTAGATCGTTATCATTGGAATCCAACTGATGTAGGATATATTCGACGACCAACCTTTCCTCCTTATCATCGTCAATGAGCCGACACATGAGCTCAGGATTGGGAGTGTCCGTCAGATGCGATGAACGACGAAAACTTTTTCTTCTTCCCATAAACTATGCTAAAAAACAACGAACATGTAGGGGTCGTATTTGAATATGATATTATTCCTTTAATTCTTCTCTCCTAAGACAATTAATTATTATGGATGATTTTCCTTGTGGATTGGAAATTTTATTTGCAGGAATATGTGGGGTGTTGATTAAATTTTCTTCTTCTATCTTCATTTCTTGTTAATTCTTTAAAATTCAAGAAACAATTGAACCTCTTTCTACAACCTTAAACACGAAGGGTGAGGGATAGAACAACAATTTCTGACCCCACTATCCTTCTTGTTTGTGATGTTTTTCAGCATGGTGATGAGGCGATGAGACGACGAATGAGATCCAAGAAACGACCGCACTACATGCGGCATTCATGACCCGCACCGCCCACCAGCCGCGCCATCCACTAGTCGAACCAGTCCTAGCCCCCAGTGTGTCGTCTAAACCAGCTCTGCCACCCCAGCATGAACTGCAGTGCCCTCCCAACTGTCAGCGTCTCCCGGCCCCGTTGGCCCGCGTTTCCACGACCTCCCCTCTTAGATCCCCAACGAACAGTGTCGTCCCCCAGCCACCTCACGGCACTCTGGTTGAACGTTTCCCTCCCGCATCCCCCTCGCAGCACCCCTACATGGCCGTGCTGGCCTCACCGGCCCGAGCCGCACCGGCCTCCGGCCTCCACATGCTCTGCGCTCCCTGTGCCGCCACTGGTTGAACTAGCCTAGGATATCTGGGCCGAGCCATCTGATCTGCACCACTCATGGCCCTAGTCAAACCATCCCATGCCTCCTGGGCTGAGCCGCCGAGGCGTGCCCCAAATGCGCCTAGCCGAGCCGGCCTCCCATGCCCCTCGAAACACCACTGGGCCCAACCACCTTTACACTGACCCTCTGTCCGTGCGCACCCTCACGTTTCTCAAGGCCCTCGCGACCTACTCGGTCGGGCCCAGTGGGTCGGGCCAAACCCAAAAGGTCAAACCGAGATGAACCCGAACTGGGTCAGACCAGACGAAGTCGGGCCGGGTCGATCCGACTGGGTTGGGCCGGACTCGGGCCTGCAACCTCTCCTTTACATTCTGGTGTCCCTATACTTGTAACTGTACATCTGTTTTACGAACCGTTATCGATGATGGTATTCATGGAGCACGAAAATCCCATTGTGTATAACCCACTGGAGTTTTGGTTATAGTTGAGATACAATCAGGTTGGATCGATCACGAATCCAACTATGCCCCCAAGACTAAAATATTACAAACTCATAGATCAGGCATCCGATTGACACACCATTAGTTTCATTGAGTCCCCTATGATGTGGCGGACCATTGGGATAATTCTTCATTGGACATCATGGTAGATGATTTATCGACACTTGGCTTGAGGAGAAGACCCTTCTAGAATCAACCATGATTTGTGCTGGAACCTTGTGTCTAGCTGCTTAGTGATAATCGGATCCTACGTGGGTTCGATAGCTCCAACTACTGTTCCAAGATCCTATGTGGCTTCGACAGCTTCGACTGTTGCTCTAGGATCCTATGTGGGTTCAACAACTCCAACTACAATTATAGGATCCCACATGGGTTCGACAACTCCAAAACCTATTCCAGAATCCTACGTGGGTTTGACAGCTCTGATTAATATTCCATGATCTTACTTGGGTTCTATAGCTTTGATTATTGTACTAGGATCCTACCTAGTTTCGACAGAGTATATGATTTAGTGGGTACATTTAATCATCACTATATTTCAACATAGGGTGTATACATGTTTGAGCTGAGTCAGTAACTTTTGATTTTACCTGATGATTGAGATTGATTACTTGATAACTTAGGTATATGTATGGGTATATACCTATGTGGGGGTATCAGTTGATTTCATACATTGTGGTTTATCCATGTTAGATTTTATGAGACATTGAGGGTTTTAGGGTCCCTACTAAACACGGTCTACACTCGCACCTCACTATGTCGGATGTAGACAAAGGACAACGCTGATCGAGGTTGAGAGTATTAGGACTGGAGGGTACCCGGAGGTGGACCTTATGAGGATTTAGTACACTGAGGAGACTGACGGATGTGGAGTGCTTAGGAGGAAATATCTACCAACTCTTTATGTGGGAATCTCAGAGGATGACCTAGCCTATATTTTTCCTTTCTTCATTTCAATTTGTACTACTGGTTCCTTGTACATTACAGTTGGGCTTGTATTTCCAGCCCCATTACTTTTCAACAATCTTTTGTTATACAGTTTACCAAGTTTTTTATATCTATTGGTGTTCATTTATAGTTTTTAATGGCACTGCATACCCGATTTTAGGGAATTATATCTTTGGTTCTAGTCGTCATCCTCTGGCCTATGGAAGGCAGGCTTGGGGTAATCATGGAAAAGGTCATGGGGGATGGGTTGTGGAAAATGAGTATCTGAGGATTCGGTTCAACTTCAGAACGTAGGACTCTGATATTTTCTATGAAGAAATATTGTTAAGGGTACAAAGTGAGGATTTCAGTTCTGGGAGTCTAGTGTTGGTTTGGCGGTCGATGTATCCATTCAACATGACCCTGACTTCTGATTTCTGACTCCGTGCAATAATGCAATAATTTCATGTGTGTTTCCAAAAGTGTTCTTTGAGTCATATCATCATGTATAACCCATTGACTATGGAACACCTATTCTTTTCCGGATTTCCCCACGTATACAGACATACAAGGTTCCAGTCTTTGTACGAGATGGCAATTCACCGAGCGACGAGGCCTCAGGGAAGCGCCAAATCAAAGCCGATGGACCAGCGGTACCACTACCCTCGCCGATTCCACTGGCCCCTTTCGTAGAGATTTCCCACCACCTGAGTGCGTTCAATGAGTTCTGGTGCAAGTGGGAACCCAATTTTAGGGGTGACATGGACCCGTAGGAAGCCGAGGATTGGCTAGAGGCTTTAGTTAGAGTCTTTATACTGGTAGGGACAGCAGCGGACCCTATGATCATCCTTGTCATGAGTCTCCTTCAAGGTGCAGCTGATAGGTGGTGTGGACAGATGCTCTAGTAGGATGACGCAGAAACACTTCTCTAGGAAGACTTTGAGAGCCTCTTTCAGGTGGAGTTTGTCCCATCCAACATATGCGCAGTGCAGATACGAGAGCTACTTCATCTGAAACAAGCCAGTATTAAGGTGGAAAAGTACCTAGAAAGGTTCATGACCTCTTCTACTGCTCCACATATATGGTGAATGACTCATTCTTTAGGGCCCAACCCATCGAGAAGGGGCTCAGGAGAGAGATCGGGGCTTCTATGGTCTCTCTCGGCATCCTAACGCACGAAGAGATGTTGGAGCGAGCCCTATTAGTGGAGAGTTTCCTTACTGAGTAGTCACCAGCTATAAGACCCACCACCAGGTGTCACGTAGCGGAGTCCTCTATAGCTGATAGCAGATAGATGTCATAGAGTTCAAAGTGCACCAGACCGTCTAGTGGATGACCTAAGGACACAGGTTTGGTAGTGCGATTCACATTAGACAATTCCATCCATACAAGGAATAGGAAGTGATACTCATGCAACGAGCACAATCATATGGATCGATACTATCCGAACCACCCTAAATATGATCAGCAGATAGTAGAGGGACCTCCCAGGCAGAGGAAGAGGTTCGATCGAAGTGATCCATAGGGTGTAGGCAGACATGGAAGAGCATCTGGTCATGCAGCTGGCGGTGGAAGACGTTACGAGGTGTTACCCCCACCACCACCAGGAGGTCTACCCCATCTACAGGGAGCAGGTAGACAGGTGAGAGCACAACTCTAGGATGTTGAGGCTTATGATCATGGTTCTCTGGAGAATATTTTAGATACGATCAATGTGAACTACACCTTAGATGAAGTTATAATAGCCACATGTTCCTGTCACTCTTTAATTGCCTCCGACCGCATTTAGTGCCCTGAGATTCTAATGGAGTTGTTTTCATGATTTGTATGGCTAGAGACTCCTACATGAGTAGATTCAACGATTACGCCCTGTTGCCGGTAGTGTGACCATATTCTAGGTGGAGAGAGATTCATCTGGGATCTCCTAGTAGCGGTGTCAAGGCCTTACAACTTCATCTTGAGTATGGACTGGTTATGTAGATTCCATTCTCATATTGACGGTATTAGGCACATGGTGCATCGTGTTCTCATGGATAGGACTAGATTTACCTTCGCCGATGAGAAGGGAACCTTTGCAACATAGGACTGACTTACCCGGAGGAGGGTGCAACCGATCACTCATCAGTTGGCTTTCCTAACTCTCAGAGTAGTTGATGTGGAGAGTCCATGATATCCTGTAGTTGTGGACTAGTATGCTGATGTTTTCCCTGGTGATGTCCCAGGTCTACCTCCTTGAAGATAGGTGGACTTTTACATTGACATATATCCCGATATGGAACGGATATCTACTCCGGAATATCAGATGACTCCCACAGAGCATTGTGAGCAATGGGTGCATTTGAAGGACTTACAGGGGAAGGGATTCATCCAACCTAGTGTTTCTCCCTGGGTAGCCCCGATTGTGTTCCTCAAGAAGGCTGATGGGAACCTGAGGCTTTGTATCAACTACCATTGCCTGAACCAATTGACAGTGATGAACAAGAACCCACTCCCAGGGATGGACGATTTCAGTGATCAGATGAAGGGAGCATGGTGGTTCTCAAAGATAGACATCAGATCAGGCTGTAACCACCTCAAAGTTTGAGATGAGGATGTACAAAAGATAGATTTCTTATTTCTATATAGCCACTACGAGTTCTTTGTTATTCTTTTCGGCGTAACCAATTTTCTAGTAGTGTTCATGGGACTCATGAACCTGATTTTCCATCCATACCTCAATCAGTTTATTATAGACTTCAACGACAACTTTCTGATCTACTTGACTACTGAGGAGTAGGACGCCTATCATTTTCATGTAGTACTGGACACAGTACGGGATCCCCATATTTATGTTAAGCTCTTAACGTGCCAGTTATGGATCCATTAGGTCCACTTTCTTGGACATGTCATATCAGAAGCTGGAGTTACAGTGGATCCAGTGAAGTTTGAGGCGGTAATTCCTTGGGAGACACCTAGGAGTGT
Organism: Viscum album; assembly: GCA_963277665.1. NCBI lineage: Eukaryota > Viridiplantae > Streptophyta > Magnoliopsida > Santalales > Viscaceae > Viscum > Viscum album. Next base: position 70,484,701 of record OY728126.1, read on the forward strand.
GAAAGAATTATAGAGTATCCTGGTTTTTGATGGTTATTACAACAGGTTTGTACTACATTTCTCCAGAGTTGCAACACCACTATCAGCCTTTAAGAATACGGGGCAACGCTTCATGTGGTCGGAGAGATTCCATCATGTCTTTTAGGATATGAGGGAGCGGATGACGAATGCCCCCATCGTGAGGCTTCCAGAGGAGGGCATAGGGTACATAGTCTACTGTGATACATCAAAGACTAGAATCGGATGTGTCCATATGCACGAGTGAGAAGTGATCGCATATTGGTCTGGGCAGCTGAGACAACATGAGCAGAACTACGCTACCCATGACCTGGAGTTAACAGCAATGGTCTTCGCTTTGAAGATGGGGCATCACTATCTGATGGGTGAATGTATTATCGTGTACTCTGATCACAAGAATCTATTGTATATCTTCTACATAGAGGACCTGAATTGGAGACCACGACGTTGTCTTGAGTTTCTCTATGACTATGAAATTGAGATAACATATAATCTTGGAAAGGGGAACGTTTTTGTAGATGCACTTAGAAGTAGGAATGTTATACATCTATTAGGCGAAGCGACAAAGTAGCTAGCTGCCTTGCAGATATCATTTCTTGATAGAGATGGAGCAGATTTCCTACAATCTCTTACAGTCACACCCCCACTTCATTAGCAAGTCAGGGAGGTGAAAAATGGGGACACTGACTGAGAGACAGAACGTGCTCAAATATCCAAAGTGCTGGCAGCTGATGAATTTTCTGAAGGTTGGGAGAACGTCATACTCTTTAGAGGTTGTACCATGGTACCAGTGTCATTTAATGAGGTAGTTTTGAGAGAGTTCCACACATCCCCTCTAGCGGTACATATATGAGTGGTGAGGATGTACCAGGATCTCTGAAAATAGAAGTGGTGGCTGAGAATGAATAGTGAAGTTGCAGTGTTTGTCTTCCGATTCCTCACATGTCAGTAAGTGAAGGTGGAGCATCAAATACCAGTAGTCTTGGTTCATCCTTTAGAGGTCCCAGAGTGGATATGGGATGGGATATCCATGGAATTTGTGATAGGGCATCCACATACATCTAGGGATCACGACTAAATTTGGGTGATTGTCAACCTACTCACCAAGTCATCCCACATCCTACAGATCAGAGGGAAGGGTTTAATAGAGAGCTTGGGACACATTTACATTAATGAGATTTTGCAGCATCATGGATTACCTTTGACAATTGTCTCTGATTGGGACACATGTTTTACATCCCAGGTATCGAAGGGGTTGCATGAAGCTTTCGGGATGCAACTTCATTTGAGCACTACCTTCCATCCTCAAACGGATGGTCAGACTGAGTGGACAATTCAGAACCTCAAGGACATGATTCATCCATGTGTCCATGAATTCAGTCATAGCTAGGAGGATCAAATACCTTTGGTGGAGTTTTCATACAACAACAACAATCACTACACCATTGGGATGGATCCTTTTGAGGCATTATACTGGTGACCATATAGATCGCCTTTGTGTGGGGATGACATTGGGGAGTCAGCACTAGTAAGACTAGAGATATGATGTGCTACCAATAGGAAGTTGAAGATCATTCTGGGATAGGATGTAGACTGCATAGAGTAGACATAATTCGTATGCTGATAGGAGATGGATACCTCTATAGTTTGAGGATAGTCACATCATCTTTCTATGGGTCTCACCTCGATGAGGTTTATGATGATTTGGACGAGGCAGAATATTATCTCATAGATTCATTGGAGCTTTCCAGGTCCTTAGAAGAGTCGGCGATGTGGAATACCGCTTAGCTCTTCCACCTCAGTTGCATCGGGTGCATGATGTCTTCCACATATCCCAGCTGAGGAGATATGTGCATGACCCTTTGCATATCATCGACCATGGAGAGGTGGAATTCGATGATGGGGAGACTTTTACGGATGTTCTAGTGGAGATTGATGATTCATAGTGGCGAGTCCTATGTGGACACTCGATACCTGTGGTGCACGTTCGTTGGACACACGAGAACCTCCAAGAGAGAACATGGGAGCGGTAGGCTCATATTCATGCTCAGTACCCCCACTTGTTCCCTTAGATTGAGTTGTAGCTTATAGGGACATAATTCCTTGAGGTGGGGAGAATGTGAAGACCCAGAATTTCCATGGAATTGTTTTCTTAAATACATTTGAATTTTACGAGTCGGTGAATATTTATGGTGTGTGTAATTTTGAGGCCTGGTTTTCTTGGAATCAATTTCTATAGGATTGTTCGGGTATGTTCAGTAAACGAACAAGTGTGTTTTTATTATATTTTAACCAGTGCTCAGAATTGAAATCTGAGGGCGCCGTTGAACTCACAGCATCTGTATTCGCTTAAGAATACTTTCACCTCGACGACAGGTGATTGAGGGTGGAAAATAGTTTTTGGGGTTTTCATGGAAATAATAAAATAAAATGACTCAGGTTTTATTTTATTATAATCTCCCAAGTGGATTTTGGAGGTGGGGACCACCACACCTTAACCTCCAATGAGATTTTATGGTGGTGGGGCCAACATAAACCTAAACACCCACAAGAGGTTAGGTGTGGGGAACACTCGGGGCTAAACCCCCTAATTAAATGAGGGAAACCACTAAACTCCATCATAAATGAGGAAGAGTCTCTTGACCTCCTCTACCCAATTAATTATGCCAACTAACAAATTAAATGTGTCAACCATTCTCTTAATTAATTATTCCACCCACCATAATTAATTTGTCTTTTAAAATTCTTTCCAACAAAATAATAGATGGTGTAATCTATTATTTTTTCACTACTTTTCTTTTTGGTGGAATTATGGGAAGAGAGAGAGCTTGGGAGAATTCTCCTAACAAAGAATTCTCCTGACGAAGAATTCCAATGATGGATTCCTTCGACGATGAAGAATGATCTCCTTCAAACTTTATCCTCGGACTCCTACCGACATGGAATTTATTCGACAACCAAACTTCCCTCTTAATTTTCTTCAAAGAGCGGACACATGATGTCGGGATTTGAAGTGTGCGACAGACATGACAAACAACGACAAATTTGTCTTCTTCTCCGTGACTCCATCAATGAACAACGAAAATGTATGGGTTTTATTTGAATATGATATTATTCCTTTAATTATGCTATTCTATGGAAAATAATTAATATGGACGATATTCCTTGTGGGTTGGAACTTGTTTTCATTGGAATATGTGGGGTGTTGAAAGAATATTTTTCATCTATATTCTTTTCTTGTCATTTTTTTTAAATTAATGAATGAATTGATCCACTTCGTACCACCCTAAATGAGGAGGGTGCATGCCAAACCAACATGACATGACCCCTCTGTCCTTATTGTGTGGGATGTTCTTCAGTATGGTAATGAGGTGACTAGATGACGAATGCAACACATTTAACGGTCACACTACCCACGACCTCCGCAGCCCGAACCGCCCACCGGCCGCACCATCCACAGGCCGAACCGATCACAACCACCCAGTCCGATGGCCGAACTAGCACCACCTCTCTGGGCTAAACCACAATGCCCTCCTGGCTACCCATGCCTCCCAGACCCACCAGCCCGCCCCACCCCGGCATCTTCCCCCGGCTCCCAGCCGAACTGCACCGGTCCCGCCCGCCCGAATGGCGCTGGCCTGTAGCCTCCCACACTACACCCCATCCAAACGGTGTCGTCCCGTGACACCCTCCCAGTGTCCCGACCGAACCGCACCAGCCCGCGACCCCCTCGTGGCACTTCGTTTGTAAGGCACTGACCCCACTATCTCGAGCCACATTAGCCTCTGACCTCCGCGCTCCCCACGTGCCCCGTGCGGTGCTGGCTGACTGGCCTCAACCCTCAGGGCTGAGCTATCTGAGCCACGCCACTCGTAGAGTAGGCCGATCTAGCCCCAGCCTCCCAAGCCGAGCCACTGAGTCAGACACCCACACCCCTCGTGACACCTCCAGGCCGAACCAACTTAACACCGACCCATGGTCGGTCCATGCCCTTGTGACCGGTCCGCGACTTCGTTCTAGTCGTGGCCCTCAATATATAATGGGTTGGGCCCATCAGTCTAGGATGAATACTATGTGTCCGTCCAGGATGAACAAGAATTGGGTTGGCCTAGACTATGTCGGGTCGGGTTGGTCCGACCGGGTAAGACCGGACCCCGACGTACTACCTACCCTTTACATTTTTTAACAATATCATTGGCACCGGACATCTGTTTGAATAATAGTAAGCAGCACTGGTATTCCTGGAGCATGAATGTCCCTTTGTGTATACCCCACTAGAGTTTTGCATATAGTTGAGATATGTTCTGGTTGAATCGAGAATGAATCCAACCGGTCCCTCGGTACTAAAAGGCTAATAACTCATAGACCGGGAGCCCGATTGGTGCGTCCTTAGTTGCGTTGATACCCCTATTACTTGTCGAAAATTTGGGATAACTATTCTTGGGAAATTGTGGCAGTTTATGTATCGACATTTGGATTTAGGAGAGGACCATACATGAATCAACTGTGCTTTGTTTTGGAAATCATTGGCTGGCTACTTTGTGGTAAAGGGGTCCTAGATGGGTTAGATAGCTCCAACCACTATTCTAGGATCTTCTGTGGCTTTGAGGGCTCTGCCTACGATTCTAGGGTACTATGTGGGTTCGTCAGCTCCGACTACTATTCTAGGATCCTACATGGGTTCGATAGATCAGACTACTTTTCCAAGATCCTATATGGGTTCGACATCTCTGATTACTGTTCCCAGATCCTACGTGGGCTCAACAGCTCTGATTACTGTACTAGGATACTGTGTGGGTTCAACAGAGTAGATGATTTAGTGGGAAAATCTAATCATCTATATATTTTTACATAAGTAGTATACCCGTGTGAGATAAGTCAGTAACTTTTGTGTCTACCTCATGATTGAGATGGATTTTTTGATAACTTATGTATTTGTATTAGTATATACCTAAGTGGGGATATTAGTTAATTTTATACTTTTTGGTTTATCTTTTTTGGATTTTGTGAGACCTTGAGGGTCTCGAGGTCCCTACAACGTATCGTTATACTCACCTCTTAACGGACTATGCCTACAACTTGTTGTGTTGGATGAAAACAAAGGACGACTTTGATCGAGGATGAGAGTATCAGGACTGGACAGTACCCGGAGGTGGACCATATGACGAGCGGGTACATAGAAGAGACTGACATACATGGAGTTATGAGGAGGCTATTTGTACGTACTCATCTGGTGGGATCCCAGAGGACGACCCAACAACCATTTTCCTTTCATCAGTTTTACTTGTACTACCAATTCATTGTACATTACTGTAGGGCTTGAATTTTCAGCCCCTTTACTTTTCAGAAATCCTTTATTATACATTATACCAAGTTTTTTTAACTAGAAATGTGTGTTTACCAATTATAAAGTCAATTCCTTCCCAGTTTTAGATAATTACGCCTTTGGTGCTAGCCTCCATCCCCTGGCCTATGGAAGGCGGGCTTGGGGTAGTCACAACATGGGCCCCGAGGGATGGGTCGTGACAGGTTAATATAATTTTCTATATATATTGATCATTTTCAAGCTATATAAAATGAATAGGTATAATATATTGAGAAGGAAGGAACCATGATAAATATGACTTCTCTGTTTTTTGAGGAGGGGAGATAATGTTATCATATGGTAGTGTTCAGGGAGTAAAAAATTGATGAAATTATATAGCCATAAAAGGGACACATTCTAGGAAGTTGTATCTCATCAATAAAATTGAGGTACGGTAACACTAATTTCCTACAGGGAATTTTGTTCAACATCAGGTGATGTGATATAAGGATCTAATAAAATTACTTTCTTATATCCTAAATATATTTTTCATTTATTTTGGGTTCCTAAAACAAAAACAAGGAAAATTATAGGAACCTGACCATCAAAATCCCTAACCTAGTTTATACTACCATTACATTTTAATAACATATATCTAAATTACACCCAAAATAACAAATTAGTTTTGTTGCCTTGGTAAACTAGAGACTTACAAGATTCTGGTATTATAAATGAACATCCTAATTACAATTGTTTTAGTATAGTTAATTTATTCCAATGAGGGTGTTATTTCATTACTATGTTTACAAACATCATGGATTCCAAGGGAATGTAAACATATGAAGGGTGGGATAAATATCTCAGTAAGGGTAATGTACTATAGAATCAAAAATAAATCGATCACAATAGACATTGTGAATGGTAACAACAACAAAAAACATTCATAAAATTTATAAATAAGAAGGATATGAAATATGAAGGTGTAACAATGGAAAACACAATTCACTAATATAACTACATAAGGAAAAGTATATATTTCAAGGTAAGAAACTAAAATCACTTACCATTTAATCAATAAATAGGGAATGAAATTCATCCAAATATTAATAGATAAAAAATCTCAGGGATAAATAATATATTAATTTAATTTAAGGAAGTGAAAAATTATTATATTCCATTTCTTGTAGGTATATGGAATTGTTACTATCAATAATTTTCAGAAGATGCATTAGTATATCATGTAAAAATCCATCTATGGCTTCCGAACTAAATCATCCCATGAGACTACTGATGCATTGAGGGGCTATATATAAATGGAACTAACCCGTGACATACTTATCCAATTAATTAATTATATAATGAGTAATTATTTTAACATTGTTCTTATAAAATATTCATATGGAGTAGAATATATATATATATATCAATATTTCAATAATTATTAAAAAACAATTCAGTAAACAATATGTAAGAGTTCGATACGGTTTAGGAAATAAACATATCCATGATAAATGATATATATTATTAAAGAAAAATCAATTTTTAGTTATGATTTCATAGTGACCAAAAATGGAATCTTGGTTGTGAACATTAATAATATCCTTGGTCAAAGGAATCAAAAGATTTCAAAATGAATCATATTTGTGGTATTAATACAATATAACCCAATTGGAGTAAAATATATTTTTTTTACATTAAAAAATAGAAATACTATAAAAATAATTATTGAAAATATTTTTGAGGTAATTATACATTTTATTTTGAGAAACATTTTGAAAATCATTTCCCTTGAAAATCACATTTTGGAAAAAAATTTGATCAATAAATTATCCCTTACAACATGTAATGGAAGATTAAATGAAATAATTCAGAGTAAATTTCTACACGTCATCCTTGGTAAAATGAGAATTTTTTTATAGTAAAATGGTATGAAAATTCCTTATTAAAAAACAGACAAGAATATTACTTTGAAAAAATCGTTTAATGAAAAAATATTTAAAATGTAATTAATAAATATTTTTTGAATTGTTAAAATTTTCATAAAAAGATTTAAAAAACATCATTTTTAAAATAAATAAGGTTCTATGAACGAAGAGATAAATTTAGTCAAGTTTTCTTTAAAACATTTTACAAAATATTTTAAGTACCAAATATTGGAAAATGTATAATTACATGAAAAAGGTCATGAAAAAAATAGAGAAGAATAAAATGAATAGATTCATTATACAATGCTTAATTAACTTTATTTTATGTAAATTTAGGTTTATACCATCCCAATCAAATTAATATGGTGATGTTAACCATTGAAAATATAAAAACATAGATCTAAAAATAATTCAATGAACTGATTATTTGTGTAATGTTTAACTCCACATAAATAATGTGGAAATACAAAATTAGATTGTAAAATGGTGATTAAGAACAAAATATTAAATCATAAAATTACTAGGATGAAATATAAAACAATGAAAATAAATTTTGTTATGAAATTAAATTCCACATGGGTAATATTATGTGTAACTCCTAGTAGATAATGTTATTCAAATTAAAACTCAAATAATGTCGAATAATGAATGAATAATGAAATTACTGATAAATATGGATGTATTTAAAATATATATAATAAATTAGGTGCATAAAAACTTATTCTTGATGTAATGTAAATACTATTAAAATACCATTAATATTACGTTTGAGAAAAATAATCATTAATCCTTCCAAAGTGTCGCATGACAATTTGAACAAATTGAACCATAAGACACATGAAGAATAAAATTAAATGAAATTTTGAAATACTATAAATTTAAATTAATTTATGATATTGTGTTTTAAAATGGGAAGTAAATACACCACCGAATTAATTAAGTGGTAAAAATTGTCTATGCCTTATGGAAAAAAAGTGCGATAAGAATCTCTCACCATTAATTTCATTTCTGGAGAAAATACATCAAACTAATGTTTATGGGGAATAAATTGTAAAAAAATAACATAACCATTATAATATTAATATTATCATATAATTGCTTCTTATAATTTATTGTTACTCTTTTTCTAAAAATACATCAATATTTTTATCATTTCCAGTGTGAATTGTCATGTTTCACAACTGTGATTTTACATGTAACTTGTAGTTAGGATTAAATTGATCATGATTTAATAATATATAGAATGAAATAAATTTTTTAAATATCATATATTTTATTTATATCTGTATTTATTATATTAAAATATATTTTAATTTATTAAATGAAATCCACCGTTCATTGAGATGGTGGGTCCTACAAATGCATGAACTCTACTTTCATTTCATTATTATATTTTAAATAAAATCATAATTCAATTATCTATATGTATATAGTAATTAAATTGTTATATATATTTCATATATATGACATTGATTTGTTTAAACCATCTTTTATACATTTAGTGTTTAACAATAATGAATTACATCGCTTTGAAGAGGTGGAAGGCCGCCTATTCAACAAAAATGTTATCGTATTCACATAAATTGGGAACCATAAAATTATGTGTTATATAAAAATTAGTAAATACTTAATAAATAATAAATATCAATATATCATATATAAATAATGCGTCTAACAAAATTCATATCCATGAACTCTTATAGAGAAAAAATGAACAATCATCATTTTCCAAGGAGGTAGTTCTCTGTCCACGAATAATAAGTTTCTTACACATTATATTGAACATTGTGTAACTATATTTCAAAATATATATTAACATTTTTTAGTAAATTAAGGATAATAATTTTAATAGATAAACATGGAAAAGGGATAATTTATGGAGTTGAGAATGAAATGAAATGAAAGGTAATGTAGAAAATTGGTTCATAGTTTATGGGTAAATAATTTTAGTTTATACAAAAATACCGTATTTGTAGGATTTATTAACAAGGTGATGATTCGATTTTATGGGTAGATTTGTTTGGAATTTATTTTATTGTAGTATGTTTTTTCCAATGTGGATTGATTAATGTTATGTAATTGTAGTTTTAGGAGCCTTTTTATAGTGTAGGGTGAGTTTCAAAGTTATAAATATTTGGAATAAGAATTCCACCCATATATTTTCCATGTAATGATTCCCAATTAAAATATTTAATTCATGAAAATGGATTATATAGTTGATATATGAACATCCAATGGTTTTTTAAAATTTTCTAGGTCCTTTTAGCACCAAATTTTATGGTTTAGTCCCTTCATAAGCTAATGTTTTACTTAATCATTGTATTTAATTCTAATCAATTACATTAATAATGTTGGTCAGTCACTAATTTTACCTATGTATAAAATATAATATATTCAAATTTTAAAATTTGAATACATTTTTCCCAATTCCAACCATTGAAGCGGAAGATGTAAATTGAAATTTAATCCCACAGATGGGATGATGATGGAGGTTTTTTTAAAATAAAAGTGTTTAAAGTGTTTATTTTTTATATATATACCTTCAATATAAAATTTAATTAATTAAAAAATTTTATTAAAAGATATAATATTGGTCTAATTATACTTTAAAACAATATCAAAATATAATTTAGTAAATGAAATAAATTAAATAAAAATACAGTTTTAAATTAAAAATATTTATTTTGCAAGATTTATCAAAAATAAAAACATCATAAAAAATACCAAGAAATCACCATAAAATAATTTTTATGTTCTTATAGAAATAATGATGTTTATTTTGATATATAATTTTTGTAAAAGATATGAAATTTTTATTTAATATATTTAATCAATTAAATGGTAGTAAAATGTCCATAACAAAATATATGGTTTTATGCAAGAAATCGTGGATTTTCTTATATTATAAATAAAAATTAAATTGTATAAATATAATAAATATTTTAGTTAATATATATATATTAAATTAATATCACTCAATAATTTTATCTAATTAAACTTATTTATAAAAATAGATCTTTAAGCATAATAATAGTTTTATATAAAAAAATTCATTTATATTTAATTGGTAATAATATTCATTTCTAAATAATTATTAACCAATGAATTCATTTTATATTTTTGTAAACTATATATTTTTAAATATTAGTTATTCCATAACATAATAAATAATTTAATGTTGAGGTTATATCTAATAATATTAAATAATAAAATTTAAATAATAAATTGTTGTTAGGAAAACATATTCTTTCATGTAGTGAAATTAATTGAAGAAATAAATTTTTGAGAGTGGCACATGATAAAATAGAATCATTTGAATTTTATGTTATATCAAGGAGTATTTTTATTTTAAATATTAACTTTAGTATAATGTTTCAGGGTATTATATTTCATTATGCACTGGGTGTTACATGTCATACTTTCTATTGAATAAATGTTATTTTTTTAGAATTTTTAGGGTTTTAAATTCGACACAACTAATTTAAATTGTGTCCTCATAATTTAAAATTTCACATGGTGATATATCTTTTGATATTTACTTTGTTGAAATCTCTCATCTAGAGAAGGGTTCGTAATACATCCACTATAAATGAGATAATGGAATGAAAAAAGGTCAAATTGAAAAATATATAACTATGTCTCTAAGAATGAGAAAATTAATGGAATATTGATATTTGTATTTGGTTGAAAAGAATAAATAATTTTTTTGAAGTTACTAAGCCCATTAATCAATATTAGGTGATTCATTAATAGATTTTTGGTTTCCCCAAATTTGTTAATCTTTTATTATTTTGAAAATTTATTATAAAAAATTAGGTATTAGGATAATATTAAATTTATAATTTTACTAAATTAGACATATTATTTAAATTATTTTATATAAGGATATATACATAGTTGATATATTTCAACAAATAATTATACATTTGGTTTTTTATCGATTAGTTTTCAAATATCCACATTACATAAATAAATGGATATATACAAATTAGCATTGATGTATGATGCACTAAAATAAACTTATAATGGATATTAAGGGTTATAAAAAAAGTCTCTATATTTTTCTCTAACGATTTTACAAAACCGATATTGTTGAGATATTAATCACTAAAACTAAAATGTAACTATTCTATTTCTTCAGATATATTTATTCATCAAGTGGTTCATTTCAAAAAATTACATATTAACCAGGATATCTTGTCGGCTAGGGGTAGGCATGATACCATTATAGTCATTCGATCATTGGTTCTAGTATTATGGCCTTTACAGACATGATGAGTTTTCCCCCAACATACAGGTTGTATTTTTCTAAAACCATATCAATATATTTTTAAAAATAATTGTTTTGGAAATCATTGAAATAATGTTAATCCCTAATAGACCTTTTATGTAATTTTTTTAATCTTGCCCCTATAAATAAATACTCCATACACCTTATAACAACATAGGCCCTTCATATATCTATGGTTTATCCTAGATCATTCATTGAAATTATCTATTAAAATCCATCTAAAATATTTATAATTAAAAAGTGAATTATCCTAAAAATACTCCAGGGAGTATCAAAACATGGGTATTGTATGTCCCATTATCATGACCAGGTTATGCCCTGTCAAGACTGACACACCTTGTCAGTGTTTATACCCATAGGTACTTCTGTGCAAGAACCACATACACATATCATATCTTGTCTTCGATGTATTTTTATGAAAATGACATAATAATTATCTAACCAAAAAATTAGTATGTTCTTCAATACGTATCAAAAAATTATACCTTATAGTTATGATCTCAAATCATTGTTCATTAAATATAGTTTCAATGATTTATATTCAAAATTATATAATACCAACTATAGAGAGCCAACACATAAAATACATGATCTGAAGTCTAGTACCATTACATTGGCATATGATACATGTAAATTACATCACAATGTACTAAATATTTTAATATTCCATGTAAACAATATATTAACCAGAGTGTTGTATAAAAAATTAACACACTAATTAGAAAAAAATTTATTTCAAGGATCATAACTTAATTCCATATAGGGTATATTTTCAAAACATTCTTAGTACACTTCACAGATTCTCGTGGGAAAGAAAACACGATAATGGTGAGATAAAATTATCTGTAAGAGTAATGTACAATGGGAGCAATATGAGTCGATGATAATAGTCAAATTGAAATTGTAATAACTGAATAGACATGATATAAAATTAATAAACTAAACAGATAAAAAAATATGTAAAAGTAATAACTAAAAACACATTCCATTAAAAAAACATAATGAAAAGATAATATGGGATGATAATAAACAAAACACACATGAATGTTTATCCATAAACATAGAATCAAAAAAATCCCTTAATATAATGATATAAAATCTCATGAATAAATAAAAACTAAATCTAAATTATAGAAATACTAAATTTTCGAGAACCATATTTCATAGGTATATAAAACCATTACCATCGGGACCATTCACAAGATGGTTTCTCATATCAGATAAATACCAATCTGAGGTTTTCCAACCAATGTATCCCGTGAATTTACTGATGCATCGAGGGGTTATCTATAACTAAACCAAACCCATGCCATACCTATCCAAATTAGTCATCATATATCATGTAGTTGATTTCACAATGTGGATTATTTAATATATTTTTGGGGAAGAAGATAAGGATTTAAAAATATTTCCCATATTAATAAAATAACATTCATGTAATTAGTATGTAAAAATTTCTATACAATTTAGTGAACTAACATATCCATGAAAAATTATTTGGATAATTAGGTTAAATTCAATTTTCAATGAGTATTTAAAGGGGACTAACAAATGAATCATGGTAGAGATAGTCAATAATATAATTGGTCCATGAAATGATAAATTATCCAAAGAATGGATAAGGATTATATCATTTATTCAATCTTCATGTAGAGTGAAATAAATTGTTGTAGTCATTGATGAGTGAAAATAATATAAAAAAATAGGTTGAAATAATTTTCGATGAAAATATAAATTTTAGTTTGATTATTTTATAAATAAAATTCCTTGAAAATAAATTATCAATTTTTTATGAAACAATTCTTTTTAAAAAATGAAAATAAATATTTAAATAAATTTCAGTGCGAAATCCATATATTCTATACGATGTAAAAACATATCATTTTAATTGTAAAAATGAAAAAAAATTACAAGTTTGGATAGAGACTAGTATATATCTTTAAAAATTGGTATTGTAAAAAAATGGTAAATTATTCTTAAATAAATCATTTTGGAATGGTTAAATTATTTTTAAAATCCTTTTTAGAAAATATCAGTTTTAATAAAAAATGTTGTCTGACTAAAGATAGAAATGATATAAGGTTTTCTTAAAACAATCTCAAACATCTAGAGTACCAAAGAGTGAAAAATGGTAGCATTGGTTAAAAAAGGTATTTAATAACCAAAACATAATATAATGATATTGTTTATTATAAAATTATCAAATATTTTACTCAGATGGAAATTCACGTGTAAACAATCCTGATCAAATTTAGTTGTGATGTAATCCCTTAAAGATACCATTTAATTGAAGATAAAATGAATCAAGGAATATATTATGTGTTTCAAGTGTATATTCACATAAAAAAAATTGTAAATACAAAAATATAAAGTAAAAATATGATTACAAACATTATCAAAGAATATTAGTGACACATAGGAAGTAAAATAATCCAATAAAAAAAATTTGTTATGAAATTCTCTTACTCTTCAGTAACATTTAGTGTAAATCCCCTTTTATAAAATAATATAAATTATTACAAAAAATATCAAGAATAATGACGTAATCATGACATTACATGTCCATATGGAAGAATTATTACCATATATTAGAAATTTGGAGAGAAAAAAATAAAATATGCCTCAAAGAAGATAAATGAAATTAAAAGATCATTAATTTTATTCATAAGGAAATTAATCTTGAAAAATTCTAATGTGCAACCTACCAGTTATAAAATTTGGAATCATAAGCCTCATGATTTAATGTAATTAAATAAATGTTTTCTATAACATTAAGATAAAATAACCCCTAATATAATATAACAAAAGGGGCAGTAAATACAATACATAAAGAAGTATGTGGTGAGAATGGTGTATGCCTCTTGGAAACAAAGTGAAACAAGAATCACATTACCTATATTTGAATTCCAGTGAACATCATTTAACCCCTCAATAAGAGTTCTAAAAATGATAAAAACCTATTATAGAACCATAATCATATTTATAATTTTAGATAATATCTTATTATAATATCTTATTTCTCAATTTCTGATAGTCATTTTTTAGTGTTATCATTTTTGGTGTTATTTGTCCTTTTTTATATTATAAATGCCATGATTTAATCATATAATTAATTTAAATCATGATTTAAATTTGAAATAAAATTTTTATATAAATATTCCTAATAATAAATATTTTCTTTGGAAATAAGAAATGAAATGTACCATTCCAGGAGATAGTTGGTCGTACGTACACATGAACTTTACATTCATTTCATTGTCATTTTTAAAAGAATGAAATATAAATGAAATATATTATAAATTAAAATTACTGTATCATATCAATTACAAATATTTGAAATAGTTTTATCAAACCCATTATTTATACAGTCCATGTATACAATGAATGAATAGCATCGCTCTAAGGAGGTTGTTGTCCACACTTCAACAAATTATATTACCATCTATCTAAGAAATAAAATGCATAATGATATGTGATATAAATAAATTAAACAATAATAAATACCTAATAAACATTATATATGTCATATATAGACATATTTTCTATATTAATTACCCTATGTTAATTATGGTAATGGAATAATTCTCAATCATCGTTTTACGGGGGAGTAATTCTGCGTACATAAATTATATGTTCATTTAACATAAAATGTAAGTGGATGTATTTTTATGTATAACTCTTATAATCAAAATATCAAAATATATTTAGGATAATTATGTTATTATATAATAATTTAATGAGGATAATTTATGGAGTGGAGAATGGTATAAAATGAAAGGATCATTGACGATTGGAAGCTCTTTTTCTGATAACTCCATTTAGATTATACCAAAAGGCCACCTTAGACTAAATTAAACCAATGTTGAGGCCTAACTATATATGGGAGGGATGTTGGGAGATAATTATTCTTGTTATGGTAAATTTATTGTTTCTGGATAGTTGTATAGAAGTGGGAGGGTTGAGTGCATTTTTATAGCGGAGGAGGAGTGACACTCTTGTTCATTTTGGTAATGTGAGTTAAACCCATGTATTTCTTATGTAATGTGCGTAAAATATTTGAAAAAATATATATAATGGAAAATAATGTTGAAATATGAACAAACAATAATTTTTGAATAATTGTATTTGTCATTTTGGCCATTATGTTTAATGTTTAATAACGTGTTCAACTATTTCTTCTCTAAATCATTATAATTAATTTGCATCAACTTCAGTAATATTTATTTCTAAAAACTAATTTTACCATACTATAATTAATAAATTATTAATATTATAAATATGAAATCCAATTTTCAAAATTTTAATCACATAATTGAAATAAATTAATTTAAATTTAATCATATAAACAAGATGACGATGCATGTTTTCAAAGAAGAAAAATTACAAAAAATTCATATTTCTTTAAAATATATTTCAATGTAATGTTGATCAAAATAACAATTATAGGAATAAATTCTATAAAAATATTTCTAATTAAAATTTTAAAAAATAAAAAAATTAACTATAAAACTAAATTTTAAAAATATCATTTTTAATTAAAATTTAATAATTATCAATATTAATCAAAAAATAATACATCATAGAAAAATAAAAATATATCAACCTCTGAAAATTTTTATATTATGATTTAAAATATGAAATGTAATTTAAAAAATAAAATTTAAAAAACATTTATAAATTTCATTTAATATATGTTATTCATTAAAAGGAAGTAAGAATTCCTTTATACAAAATATATGTTTTTATGTGTAAAATATTGTTTTAATATTATATTATATCTATCAAATACATTGTATGAATATAAAAAATATTTTCATGAGTATAATATATATATGATGCATTAATATTACACAATATTTTTAATTAATTTTTTTTATTTGGATAAAATGTCTTTGTGTGCATAAAATATTTTTCTCTAAATACATTTCATTTATATTTATTTGGTTCCTATATTCATTTCTAAATAATTTTTATACAATAAAATACTTTTATATAATGTTAGATTGTATATTTTAATTATTTAGTTATTCTTCTCAAGAACTACTGTATTTATGAAAGGTTATATGTTATTATATATGATAATAATTTTTTTTCAAATATTGTTGTTCAATAAAACTCAGTCCATCATGTAACACATGTCATCGAAATAACATTTTGTTACATAAAACACACACTGACTCAACATTGCATGAAATACACAAAATTTCATGTATTAAAACTATTTAAAATAGTGAATAACTTAAAATGGAATAGGTAATTATATTTCATTATGAACATGGTGTTGCCTATCTTAAATGATATTGAATACAAGTTACTCTTTTAAATTTTTCATGGTGTTATGAAAATGAATTTTAATTCCATTCTATAAGTATTCTACATCATATTTTTTAGAGTTATGATTATTATACTATGAATTCAGATAAATAAATTGTATATGACATGGATGTGTAACATTTATTTTTAACAGAATCTAGAAAAGGCAATTTTCATACAAAACTCTTCATGATGGGATTTTATTCTAGAATAAGGTGATTCCATGGGAAGTCACGTGATTCTTGGAATTGTATAATGTATAATCCTACATCAACATTATATTAGAGAAAATACATTGTGATGATGTTCCCTTCAATAAATTTCCCTAATATAAAATTATGTAGACATCAATTTAGATTTTCATTCATGTATAGCTCCTTGTATCTTTTAATCCACAAAACATTAAAGGGTTGTGTTAAATTTATCATGTGAGATATAAATCATTGTTCTCAAACATTAAGTATTATACCTTATATAATATGTTTCTTAGATATGGGATGATGAAATTCATTCATGTAATGATTTTATTCTATTTAGAGTGATCTCATGGATATAGTTGATATTTTGGTGTTAGTGGTTCTATAATATCATCATATATCTACTAATAAATATATTCCTTAAATAGAAAATAAATTAATGATTATATTACCTTTAAATATATTGAATGAATAGCAATTTGAACGGACTCTGCATATTTTCCTCAATTGTTATCTTCATAATTTAAATCTTTTTAAAATGATTCTCCATGAAAAAGATATAATAGTTGGATACATGACATGGTTTGAAGGATTAAACAATTATGCATCTCTCATTGGGCGATAAATGAGAACATTGATTTCTCTGTCGGTTAAAATACCTCTGGTGTCATGGATTTGTTGATGAATTTGGTATTTTGGAGGAAGTTACAGAATATTAATATGATAATAAAACACTGGAGTACCTTGATGTAGATAATTTATCTGAAATATTAGTGATGTTTTCATATCCTATATACATTTATTAAATATGATAATCTTAAAAAACATTTACAATTCAGTAGATAAAAGGCTATAAATTTGAGTCCCCCATCCTTATTGGATCGTGGAAATGAAAATTTAAATATTCATATAGCCTAATTGTCAAAAGAAATTAGCTATATAGAATTCCACTAAATGATAATTCTAGCCTTTTAAATTGGAGAAAATTTCCTTGATAAATTTCAAAAATTATTTCATTAAGATGATATATCTTTTGTAAGAGATGATAAATATATTTTATGATAGGAATTCAAATATCTAACACAAATGGGGGACAAAAAATATCGAAGGACACCATTTCGTTGGTCAATGGTTGGATTGTAGGAAAATGATGTGAGTATCATAATTGGCCTATTAAACCTAATCTATTAATGTCTTAAATTGTATTATCCATTAACTATATATATGGAGATATCAATAACATCTATATTTCCCTCTATAATGGTATGTTGGGTATCACTGAGTCCATCACCAATGTTGGGGGGAAATAAAGGTAAGACCTACTGATTCTAGGATTGTTACTAAATTGTTAAATCAATTCTATATTGGGTGTAGGCATTTTTTAAAGGTGTAAATTATTCGGATTTGGTTGATATCATGTTGATGGTGACATATGAAAGATGTTGTTACACATCATTAGATTATCATGTATTGTGGATGGACACCCACTATATCATTTGAAGGTATGGTACCCATGGTACAATTTGGTGGGATATAACCCATCACCATTATTTTTCTTATTTAGGGTGGATTATTGAGACATTATCCACATGTTCCTTAAGATAATCCAAAGACTCCTAAATATAATCATTCATCTATTGTAGAATATATTTGATGATAAAACATTCATAGATCATATGAAATAATATAAAATGATAGGAGATGTAATATTTGTGATCATTCTACCTTTTTCTTCAGCATGTTTGACTTATTAAAACATGATCACATTTTCATATAAGGATGAGTTGATGTACATTGTATCCAGATCATAATGGATGGAATAAAATTAATTCTCATTTACTTCATGGTCACATTTCTATTTTCTAATTGGTTTTATAATAATAGTAGTTGTATATTCATCCCTATGATTTTTATCATTACTAGTAGTTCTTGATAAAACCTCTCCCTTCTCATGTGAAATATAATCTTTGTGCATTTATTTGTGTCTTCAAACTCCAATAAACATCTAGAGTACCATAAAGGGATGATAAATTTTGAAAATTAATAGTTGGTTCTCACCACACATCTCTTGTAACTATTCTTTCGGAATATATTTGTCCATTGAGTATTTTTAACTCATCAATATTGAAATAAAATCGTTGAATCTCTTATTATTATTCATGTTGCATTTTGAAAGTACACATATTATTGTTTCTTCAATGCTGATCTATATTTGGAGAGGAATTGATTAAAGGGACATTCCCAACATATAATAGGCCCAACTTCAAGGACATTGTACTATGAAATGGGGGGGATCCATGGAATTCAAAAATAATTTGACTTTTTTGGACACTTTTTGTTTTAGATTCACCATCAATAGGTTACAAAATAAATATAAATTCATCTAGGGATCCTCGAGATATCCCACTATATCAAATATAGAGAATCATGGGCCTTAAAAGTTAGATGGTGGATAAATATACTCCTCCCAATAATGATACAAATTTATATTTTTTTTAATACATCATATATACCTTTAGGATAATCCATATCAATGGTGGGAGAATTAGGTAATTTCTAAGATAACTAAATTTGATTTATCGTTAAATTTATTTTCCTAATTGGTAGTTAGGATTTCCAAAATGGTAGGAAAACATGGCAAGGAATCAAATATTTAGTGATGTGGGATATTGATGTGATCATAATTTGATGGGGTTGATTGATCCTAAATTTATCATTTGAAAAAAAATAATCCTATTATATATAGATGGATAAAATATAAACATATGATTTAAACTATTTATAATACTCATTATGATTTATTCCCTAGATAATTAAAACATTAATCAACTCAATTATTATTAATCTGTAATCAAGATGATAAATATTCTCTATTATTATGATTTATTCACTATTTTATGTGTGGTGGATATATGATTAATGTTATTATAATGATCTCTTATAAAATAGTACCATAGCTTTCCACATCAAATGGCTAATAATGATGAAATTTATTGATGTGTAACATGCCACATTAGGAATTGAATCATTTAGAAAAGATGTGTATATAGTCAGACTGTCTTTATACTCAAATAATGATATGATAGATATTTCTAGGGGTTAAAATTGTTAATAATGACTCTAAAAAAGTTTGATGGGGTTTTAATGGGGACTCTATAGTCACCTCAGTGATTTTCAATAAGTATAAATCTTTTTAAATGTTATAATGTTTGGATTTACATGGTTTATTATTTTGATATGATGATGGGCCTTAGGGGTATTAGTAATGGCCAAGATGTAGACCTACCTTGGGGTTTCCATAGTTGGATGTGTTAAATGTTCACCCCTTTTATATTCCCAAGTCTAAGAGATCAGTTTTGGAACATCCTTTTCTATTGAATCTCTTTGATATGGGATTACGCATTGGTGAATGTTTCCATAGTTGGATGTGTAAAATGTTCACCCCTGAAATTTATGGTGTATTCCTCCAACTCCATAATAAAGTAGATAAATGTATTTATACTCATGGGATATGATCCAGATTTTTTTATGTGACAATATGGTTCACCATTTTATCCACAACTAGTCAATTTTAAGAGGGCTTGTGGGGAAACATCATTAATAGGATTATATGAGATGGCCACAATGTTGGGATGGATGAATTTATATGGTAATATAAGACTATAATTTTTACTAATAAGATCTAGATGCATTTGGTTGAAAATAATTTTTCTTAGTTCATCATTAATTTGGATTTCTAGAGTATGTGGTTTATGATTGGTATGTTTTTGTTTATGTGTATGGGATTTAATTTTTTTTTGCTCTATTGGGTTTTTAATGATCCTGTCATTCATTATTAAAATTAGTGATAACATTTTAATTATATATTTCATTTAAGGTGCTTTACATGAAATAATAACCTGAAATCTATCCTTTAAACATCAATATTTATTTTATATTGACATTCGATTGATTTCATTAACAATTGATTCACATTGGGATGTCAATTTTTTTGATAGATTTCATGCCATCCCTTTTTATGTCAACATGGTCCTTTATTCTAATCCAAGTCAATTAATGGGAATTTAATAGAGATATCATATACAATGTGTTGGTTGATAGGATATTGGTTTAGGATAATCAATCCCTTGGTAAAGGTATTATTTACTTCTACAAGTCACTCAAATATATTTAAAATATGTTCATCGATAAATTATAAATAATGTTTTTTCTTGATTACATAAGAACAATTTATATAAAAAAAATCATAATTTAATGTTAACAAATATTTGTATTAAAATATATCTATAATTCTCTTATTAATTTTCAATTCATTTGTTTATATCATTTGAGAGAAATATTATTATTTTTTACATCCCTAGAGGTGTTTTATATTTATTTATTTGCTATTGAATTGTGAAGTTAATTCACATGTATTTAGTGAGAATATAAATCCAATTCCCATAGATTTGTTAATATTTTTTGTGGGAAATAGTGTAGGTTTCATACATCCAAAAGGTGTCCAAATTATCTTAATATAAAAAATAATATGAGATGATGTATTTTTATTAATTTACAATTGGGGAAATGGCATTGGGTTCTATGATCAGTGATATATCATATGTATCTAATTAAAAATAGGAGTCTTCATCCACAACGATTGGTATAAACTATGGTTATGTTATAAGTGGTATGCTAATGGATTATTTTTCAGGGAATATATATTTATTCTTCCTTAATCTTATTCACTAAGGTTATGAAACCATGTGGAGATGAATCATATGAAGATATATACCCTTGAATTAGAGGATGTATTGTTAGGGTCAACTCTTAAATTTGATTCTAAAAATGGATATAATTTTAACAAGTCATGGGGTGATCATCAAATATCTCAAAGAATGAGTGATTAATTTTTTGTGTGAGATGTAGGAATGAATGAAATCATTCACCATATGTGGGATAATACTTTTACATTTGAATGGGTTATAATGAAATATCAATATCCAGGTGAGACTTTATTTCCAAAAAATATTAAATAATAGAATGTAATTTTGGATGACACATGTGGTAACATAAGATTGGAAACCTAAAATTGATATTTTTAATAATGTTTTAGTGATATTTCTTATATTATTCCTCTATATAATAAAAAATTAGAATATATTTACCAGTGGTAAAAAGGTATCTTATAGGATTATATCATCTAAATGTGGCTGTGGATTCCACCAAGTATGATTATGATATATAATATCTTAGATGAATTTTTATCTCATGTAATAATAGGACTAAGATGAATGTATCAACTCATCTAATTTGAATTCACAGTTGGGGATTACACATAGTATGATACAATTATATCAATAAACTAGAATATATTGCTTGGTGAAGGTATCATAGAATTATCAGGGGTGTATCATGAAAATAAATGAATATGGTATGGATAACTACTTATATGTGAGAATAAATTTAATTAATTTCCTTTCGTGATACATTGGTTGGTTGGGATCTATAAATAATGGGTTTATTGAACATTAATATCCCTAGTATGGGGTTTTATGATGTAGGTTATCTCTATTGATTGGTCCATAGGGGAAGGGATTCCCCTATGTGGTTCCTTGGACGAATTATCTCCCATGGTGATGTCACTTGCATAATGGGTCACCCTATGGAGGATGGGTATGAGTATGTAAACCTTGTATATGGGCCTTTTTTGAATAGTCCACAAAGTTGGGGGGGGGATGGGGTTTCTCCAAATTTAGGGATATCCATTTTGGATTTCCTTATCAAGGGATTACATAGGGCCTCTTCCTATTAAGGGTTATCCATTATGGTGAAAACTAGTCATTGTGATCATGATAGGTGAAATGGGTGCATGAGCAGAGTATTAGACATTAATCAACCTATGAATGATCATCAATACACATGAAAAATGGAATAAAGGTTTATATTTATTGAGCATTTTGATGTGTTGGGATGGAATGGTGGGAGAGTTTCTTATAATCATTACATGTGTGAGGGTGAAATTTATATTGGTGAGGGGGGTTGGAGAATTCCTAGATTTCATTACGAAGAAATTCTCATGTATTGATATTAATACCTATTAATATTTATATCTCTTTTAGAAGTGTGAGTATTCAAAACGAATCCTACCATGTATACTATGACCCTATATATTTCTTATACACCCTATAAGGATATTTCTTATGATGAAATTATCTTATAAGAGCCTCAAAATAGTTTTTCAAAATTGAATCCCGTTCATATATATTATTCATATCTGAGGCCTACTCCCAATGTTGGTTCTCAATAAATTTCTACTATATTGGGGAATTATTTTGAGTTAGAACATATATGAATTAATTAAGAAGATGTGTTTTGAAATATGTCTCAATATAATTTTAAGATATTTATTTTTCCGTAATTTGAATATGAAATTAGAATTTTTAGATATAGAAATATAGTTTTTACTCGAAGATAAAATACATGTAGTGTTGTAAAAATAAATAAGTAGTTTATATGTAATAACCTAAAATATAAATAGATTATTAAACATGGAGATTAATGTGTATGGAATATAAATGTTTTTTCATATTTAGAAGAATATGAGGACGACGAATAAGATAAAGATGAATAATAATATGAAGAAGGAAGAACATATTTATGACACAATTACAAACATATTTAGTGCAATTCATCCCTTAAAAAATTATTATTATATCAATGTGGGATGAAAATTTAACACAGATGAAAGAAATATCCATATCCCGAGCTCAAGGTTGTAAATCCACATATTGATACTCATGTAATGAATGATCATGATGGAATACATGTCTTTCCATTGGTTAGTACTATCTTTTACTGAGGTGAAACATGTAAAAATATTTTTCTATTTTTGAATATTTTGAGGTATGAATAAGAAATAATTAACATGTATTTAGTAGTCATTGAAAATTGTTTTATTCGGAAATATAAAATAGATTTCAAATAATTAATTCACAGGTCCTATCATTTATTTCCCATGGAAATTGAGGATCTATTTTTGGGGTACTATAGTCTGGTTCCTATCCCAAAAATAATTTACCTAATTTTTGGAGTTAATATGACCTTAAATTAATTCATATTCAATCATTGAATAACTATTTTACATTTTTAACAATCTAAATTTATTGATTGATAAGGATATTAGCACATTAAATGTGAAATGCTAATATAATTTGATAGAAAAAATGCCTCCCTATATTTTATAAATTAGTATGGATATATGGGTGGATTTAATAGATGAAATTATTTCTCAGGTTAAATATTATACTATGACTAATAAATATTGATAGAACATATGCAATGATATAATTTCATTGAACAAAATTATTCCATATCATTTTTAGAATCAATTCCTAAAAGGAAAGTTATTGAGGAAAAAATAATTATATATGATATAACTAGGAAAATATATATATTATTAAAATTTTATGAAGGATAACATAGAGGTTTATTTTTCGATTTAAAAAGTATTCAAAATGATTTAATATGAAACCACAGATGGTTTCTTCACAAGAGTAAATTAGATTAAGAGAAATATAAAAGTATTAGATAATAATTTATTGGATAATATGTTTTTTGAGATAATTATGTTCCATTTTTACTAAATTAATTGATATAAATTACTTATTCCATGCATCATGAGTTTAATGTTCCCTTCATTTGGACGACTTATCTGAAATCCAAAATTTTTATGTGATTTGGTGGAAAAAATTTTCAAATAGAAATAAAAGGAAGTAATATAAATTTGTTCTAAATATTTTATAAAAGGAAAAACTATTAAATAGTTTTATTGAGATGATGGTGGTTATCCATATTGAGATGATGATGTAAATCAATTAAAAAAACACATTTCACCCATCTCCATATACATATATAGAATAAAATATATTTTTAAGGATAATCTTCTTCTAAAACATTTCATGTGAGGATACACTCTGTACTATGAAGTAATATTCAAATATTTATATAAGAATAATCCAAATATAGTGAAGTTGAGAGGTTGGGAAGATCTTATAATAAGAAATTAATATGGTCAAGCATTAAAAATTTACAATAGTTGAATGGGTTTAATTTAACAGTATGAAAAATATTAAAAAATTCTTTTCTATTTCTAGTGAAGATAATTTTATTGATGATGGTAACAATATTGAATATTCTGTATATGTTGATGAAAATATATTTATTACTAAATTAAATTAGTAATATTTCACTAGATATGAAATCAATAATTATAATATTTAATAAGACACCCAAATAATGATCAGGCTAATAAAATAACTCAAGTATTTTCATCCAAATATCTCATTAATATGAATGACTGATTATCAAATTGATGAATGATTACTAAACTATAAAAAATCTAATCATATATAAGGTAATTTGAGGTTTTTGAAATAGATTTGTAATTTTAGGAGAAAAATGAAAAACAGAATACAATAAAATATTAGACGTACGAGAGATTCAATATAACGGAAAATGTGTTTATGGAAATCAAACTAGAATTGATATATTCTTAGATAAATTGGATATTTACATGTAAAATCATTAAATCTAAATTAATTATATTCATCAAAATTTATAAATTATAGATGTGAATGATCATAATAATTCATGTAGTGATCAACCAGAAGTAGAAAAATGAAAATACCTCTAAAATATTGATAAATAGCCTGGGAATGTTTCTATAAAGTATAAATTTGTTTCACAAGTAATGAGGTCAATAACGTTGGAAATAAAAAACAAGTATTTTAAATAAAAAATTATGGGAGTACTGACAAGTACGAAACTACTACTAAAACTGGTGATACAGAAACTATTGGAAAGAATACCAATTTAATGTTAAATTTTTAGTAGTATAAATAAAATTTGATAAAAAAAGTACTGGTATATATGAATTAATGAAGGTTGAATGGTATGTGTTATAATCATGAAAAAATATCATTTTAGATGAATATATATATATATATATATTCCCTATTTTGTGAAATTTGATGTCTTATGGTTTCTAACAGAACCTTTATTGTTCAATTATTAATACATTTATATAATTAAATGGTTTTAGAGGAATATTTGTGAAGAAGTTTTATCTAAAAAATTATAAAATATAGAATAATTTTAGAAAAAAATATGAATATATATTTTTAAAAAATTCTATAATTAGAAAATTGAATTGTAAGATGTGACCACTATGGAAATTGTTTTGAAACATATTCACCATTATTACAACTATACTATGTATTAAATATGTATGTGTATCTAAAAAGGAATTGTGATGTAATATAAAGATATATTTTGGTTGATATGGAACATAATTAATCTTAAGGATAATGTACCCTTGGATTCAAAATAACAGATGTTTTATA
Source organism: Viscum album (assembly GCA_963277665.1). Lineage (NCBI taxonomy): Eukaryota > Viridiplantae > Streptophyta > Magnoliopsida > Santalales > Viscaceae > Viscum > Viscum album. Next base: position 70,511,133 of record OY728126.1, read on the forward strand.
GAAGTGTAAGAGAATTAAAAAATATAAAAACATACTAAAAAGTATTGGATGGCTATACAAACAATGAAAATGATGATGTTACCAAAGTATTTCATTCCTATATAATTTTCATTTAATGATGTCATATTTTCAAGATGTGACCAGCCTCTAGGAAGTTACTTGTAATATCATAAAAAAATGCATTGGTCGATAGGATTGAAGGTTGAGATAAACACTACATTTTTACGGGGTCTATTTCATTTTATAGGAACCTATTATAGATTTATGATATGTTGATGTGTATTTCCCAATTCATAATGTAAGGCACCTATATTGTGTGATTTTTATTGAATTAATTGAATATCTTCAATATTCGGCATTTTACATAACCCTAAATAGATATTATATTATATGAATGAATCATGTTATTCAATATTTTTATAAAACACAATGTGTGGATTTTACTAAATTAAATACTAATATTATCCCGTTGAAAACACAACATTATGCCTAGCCTAAGTTATATACAATGTCGTGTTCCTTCGACAACTTGCGTGATATGGAAGTCCTTCTTTACTAAACAATAATGTACAATTGAGATTATTATGAAAACATTATTATAGTGTTATCCTAGATATTGGAATTTTGGAAATGAAAAAAATTCATTAAAATATTAAAATAATTATTTAAACATGTATATTATAATAATTTTTTGGTGTCTAATTAACTCTAATCGAAAATAAAACCCTCTAGAAAATGAAGGAAATCATTTGCTGGAAAATAATATTCATGAAATAATTTTTTTCTTAAATTAATTAATCAATTTTTTCTAAAAAAATAAATTAATGAAATATATTAACATTAAATTTATCCTCATATTTAATATCCATTTTATACTTTTCTAAAGAAGAGATAATAATATATCCAACTCTACAAATAAAAAGATACATATTTCTGAAAAATAAGTTTACTTCCATTTAATGGTGTTCTTATTTAAAATATAATTCTTGAATATATTATAATTTTAATCTTTAATTATTATGTTTTAATATTAAAATTTACCTTATTTATTGGGTTTTTCATAGTTGTTTTATTTTTTTGATGAATAGTGAAAATACCAAATTTTAATTGAAAATTGTAATTTCATATTATTTATTTATATAGTTAAAATATATTTTTTGTTGGTTTCAATGAATAATTATTTGTAAAATATAAATTCAGATCCAAATCAGGATATTTAAATAAATTTCACCTTGAAATTGGATATATAAACCTTTAAAATATTTTATCTTTCAGTTAAAAATACAATTTTTCTCTAGGTATGTGAGATTAATTTTAATTAAATTTCTTCCAGTAATGTTATTTGAATTTGGAAAAAATACTAAATATTTGGAATGAAAATAATAATTTATTATTTATCATAATTTACCCCTAGATAATTTTAAAAAATATTACAGAATGTAATTAAAATTCTTTTTTTTGAATAAATAAAAAAATGGATTACTTAGTGGTTAAACATTAACATGAGTGGATAAATAACCTACATACATGTCCAAAATCTATTTTCTACCCATATTTAAACAATATACTACCTTTAATATTAATATAATCAAATATTGAGGAACATTATTTATGGTATACCTCTCAATAATTTTAATATTTTCGTATTTACAAGAATGTTACTCATCCCCAATAAAAAGGGAACACAACCCACTCAATTATTCAAACCTGTTAAACACATTGTATTGTTTAATCCATAATAATATTTCATCCAAACATCCCAACCATAATTCTATTATCCATACATTGGGAATTCATTCAACCAAGGAATCCATTTGTTGAAAATTAAAAGGAGTTACCCAACTAAGATGCAACATCCATAAATAATAACTTTCTTTATTTATGTATCCACCCATAAAAGATTATAATCATGTTATTATATAATAACATATTTATAATAAATATATTGAATTTTCTTAGTAAAATTTTACAAGGAAAACATACAAATACATCTATCACTTAGGATACACAATACACGTTTTTTGTATGACATAATATAACCTCGTAAACCGATGGCATTCATTTTCCATTTTACAGCTATCAAGGTAGGGAGTAATAAAATAATTTATTTTTTTATTATATATATATATATGATATATATGATTTATTAATTCTTCTTAATTATTGTAAAAAACATATCTTTATGCTCTATATTTTGTGGAAATATGATAACATTATTTTTTAGTGTCTGCACAATCGCCTCCTCAATGTAATGTGATTCATTCACACATTACATGTATTATATTAAATATGGGTTTATTGAATTTATTTTATATATATATAATAATAAATATAATGTAATAATATTTTATATATGCACATCTATACCATTTTCTTTCATTTTTAAAAAAATAAGAAAATGGAAATAGTGTCCAGGCATACGTATGGCCTACCGTCTCCATGAACAGTGTTTCAATTTCTATTTATATCTACTATATATTATTATTAATTCCCATATAATTAATAACTATGAAATTTATATCATTTTTACCATTTATTATATTAATAAATCATCTTATAAGAAATAGGAAAAAATATAACAAATCCAATCACATGTGAAAAAAAGCAGTTATTACCCGAGTAATAACTTCTACATGGAATTGTTATAAAAGGGTTATAAATGTATTATGTAAATCATATATGGTATTATATAACAGAATATTTTTATTTAATAGATTTTTAATAAACTTATTTTCCATAATATATTTTAACAAGTATAATGAGAGTTATTACATTAGGTATGGAGATTTCTAGTTTAAATTTAATTTCTAGGAGACTTAAGACTTATTCAATCCTTGTTCATTAAAATTATATATTTCCCATTAATTGACTATATTAATATTATCATTAAAATTATGTGTATTCATATATCCATTCAATGATATATCTTTCCTAGAATTTACGATTCTAAACTTACAAAATTGGTAGTGTAATGATTTCTCAAATTTTATTCCCTGTGACATATGATATGTTATAAACCTATATTATTTAATCAGGCGTATATAATTCTATTTTAAATGTTATATAATCAATATAAATACTTTCAATATTATGATATTAAATTAATTTAATTATTTTATATTGATTTTTATTCAATATTACCAATGTTGCAATAGTTTATTACTACTATATCATCTCTTATCAAGAGTGATTATGATTTTTCATATATTGATGTAATATTATACTATATATCCCATTAATTATAAAAAATTTAATTATAATATTTTTTCATCATTTCTTCTGGTAATGTTTACTTTTTTACACAATTTTTAACTTATAATAATTATGATAAGTTTCTTATAAAAAACAATCTATATTTCTTTTTCAGATGATGTTTTGTGTTCTTCTAGGAAATAAAATAAATGAAAAAAAATTATACTTTAGTCATTTAATATTTAAGTAAATTTTTTACCCATTTTTTGAATTTTATTATGTTTTTTTAATATTGAATTTTACTATTTACAATTGATAGAGTAACTTTTCAAATCTTTTCAATGTGCAATAGGATTTTTTGGAATGTATAGTTGTACTTTCTATAATGAAAATAATTTCATTGAGACAACATTTTAGTGGTTACAATATTAATTATTAAAAGATAATTTGTTTTCCTAATATTCAGTACCTTTACTGTTTTAAATTTATTTTTCAAAGAAATGTTTTTTGAATGATAATTAAGCACATAAAACATTTCAATGGATTTTAAAAGCATAATTTATATGTTTTAATTTTTTTTTTCAAGGAAATGAATTTCCATGATTACAAATATTCTTTTATATTTTTTTAAATCATGTTTCATATCATTTTTATTTTCAAAAATACTTCGTGTTTAAGAAGTTTTTAAAGGATTTTCAAAGATTAGTTTTTTTTATGAAATGGTTATTATCATATAATAATATTTAAATGATTTAAATTCTACATCAATGATGTTTCAATGAAATTTTCAATGAAAAAAGATTTATAAGTGGTTTATGTTCTAAAAACATTAGAGGGAAATAGAAATTTTCTAAAAGATATGTTTTCTGTTACTTTTACAAATAATTCATATGTTTTCAAAGTGGTTTTCAAATAAATGGATTTGAATATTTTTTTAAAAAATTATTTTCAAAGAATGGTTGTATACCATAAGGAATATTCCATGTATTATTTCATAAATACTTATCAATAAAATATTATATCTATTGATATTTTTTATGAATTACTAGGGATATTATACATGGATGTTATTCTTATTTATTAATTGATGGATTTGTGGTTAAGATAATGTGTTGGCTATTAAATCGGTTTCTCTTCAACAATTTATACCATTATAAATCATATATTAAAGATTCCACCATTTATTGGGTAGTTTATTACTATAAAAAAATTATATTTATAAGTTGTTATGATATAATGATATTATTCTGATACCCATTTCATTTAATGTGTTATGATATAGTATTTGTGAATACCATCTCTATTTATGCATCATGGTACGATTAATGTTTTGTTATATTGTGGAAAATGTATATATGATTTCATTATGAGAAATATCTAGAATATATGTCCCTCCAATGTATTTGGTGAAGGATAATTTCCCATTAGACATACATGGCTAGAATGGGTAGTAAACACGGTTAATTGAGGGACATTTCTGCTAGGAATGTATTGAGAGTGATCGTGAATAATTAAGATGGTATTGGGAGTGAAATTTGACTACTAAAATGTTATTGGGAGTGAAAATTCAATACTAAATGGTTTGGGTAGTAATCAAATTCCAATATTATTAATGTGAAGAAACTATAGATAATTCTATATCCCACCAAGTATGTGTATCCCCCATGAAGTTCCCTAATACAGTTTTGAAATGATCATTGATTTATAAGTACACATTTATCACACATATGTTCCTCCCAAAGAATATAGGTCTTCTTACAATGTTATTATTTCATGGACTATGCTCTTGTTACAATTATTCTTCATTTTCAATGAACTACGAATATTTATTACATGATTTATCTGTATGTTTTTATACGCCCGGTAGGAGTTACTATATTTATATTCATAATATTGTAACATTATTCTATTGTAATTTAACATATATTCCTTATTTAACCTTACTAATAATGTTATCTTTCTCTTTCTAATGTTTTATTTTCCCATGTTATGAAGAATTATTTTATATAGGAGTGATAAATGTGAAGATCATTGTGTGAAACATTGAATTTTTCCCCAAGTTAGAAGATCATGTTCCATGTTTCGAAAGACAATAATATATTATCTTTTGAAGGCACGAAATTTTATATTGTGTTGAATATTAACAAATGATTATTTAATAAACATGTATGTTAACCTATTGTTTCTATATATGGTATCAAATTAATGGGTTTTTATACTTTGAAAACATCGATGAGAAAACCATTTTGTGATTAATATGGATATTTCTAAGAAAATGTCTATGGTTGTCTTTAAGGATAAAACAATGGTTTCATAGATTTAAAAAAAGGAGTAATAAATTAGTCACACTATATGTTATTTTTTATAGATTATGTGGTTTTATGCTACGATATGTTCTTCCCACGCAATAATTTTTTGATAATACAATTGTGGGAACCATAAGAAACTACGTAAATGTAGAATGTGATGGCCAATTTCATGAAGAGAAATTAAATTGGAATGTTAATAAAGTGAATGTTTTTGTGATGATGAAAATTCTATTTTCTGGTAATATGATTAACAATGTATACAGTTACCAACAGATGGAATATCTAAAGAATACAATGAAAGAGCTAGCTGAGACATCATATAATAGTGAATGTGGAGGATTGACGATATAGTTAATTTTTAGTTGATAATTTTTAAATAAGAACTGAATTGATTATCTTAGAGAAATAAGTATATTTTTTGACTATTATATATAAAATAACAATTAATATAATGGTAATAAAATAAATTAAGTGTTTAGTTTTTACAATGAATGAAAATAATGTCATCCTAATGACATCATCGATGGATGAATGTTTTAGATTTGGAACTAAATAGAATTATCATAATCAATGTCCTTAGTAGAAATCTCATGAAGTGACTTAGAAATATATTTTGAGTATTGTTTATATTTTGGCTGATTCTGAGACTACATTTGAAATTTGAAAAAAAGGTATTATATAATATGATGTTGTATCCTTGTTCATGGATTAATGATGATGTTGCAAAAAAAAAATTATTTATGAATTTGGATTCTAGAATTTTGAATTGTGAAATAAATAAGGATTTTTGGTAAATCATTTTCAATAAGTATTTACAAAAATATGTTTAATGGTTCTGATGGAATATAATTTTTATTCATTTGTAAGGTGATATTCATGGGGAAAACAATATTAAGGGAGATATAAAACACAATATTTCCCTAATATTGAGATAATGATTTTTTGATAATGATATGTTTGATATATAAGTAAATAATATGGATCATATTACCTTTATACAGAATAATGATTTATTCAAAAAGTGTTTTATTCTATCAGGGATGGAGTTTGACACATTTTTTACATCAGTAATATAACAAATAACCCTAGTAATAAGTTTAAATGCATGTTTTTATTATGAAATTATTGTAATTTTGGTTATTATAATGTTTCAATATAATACATGAAGAATGTATTCAAATGATATGTATGTGAATGAAAATTGAATTCATTTTATATATGGAGATTATGTTTAATTTAATTTTGTTAAATTTAGTGACCATATTGAAAAATTCTTGGGATTTAATCTTTAGTATGGGTTATAAGGTTAAGCCTTTATAAAATGGATTATGTAAAACATCAGATGGAGTTTTACTGATTAAATTATTATCTCATCATATAAGAATTTATCCATATTTAATAACATGTACTATCATTTTTTTTATAATAGTAGATGAATTAAACTATTATTCTTTTTTATAGAACACGTGATATACAGATGTTTCGGTGTTGAACAAATTGCATTTAGTTCATGGAATACATGATGAATTTCAAACTGATCATGAAATAATAAATGATGAGGTTTTCCGGAATTCATTTAAATATATACTCTCATCAAATTTCATCATAGTTAGGAATGTTTATCTATAAATAAATTTTCTTCCAATTGTAATCATTTTTCATGATACAAATGACCTTTTTCAAGCTAGATTGGTTTATGGATTCATGATTGTAATCTTTACCCTCACCATATTATCTATCACTCTACATTACATCTTTATACTTAAATTGTTCGTCTATTTACACGATTTCAATTTGCACGTATATTATTATATGTTAAAACCTAGTTATGGTTTACTTAGGGTAAACATCATGGTTTCAAAAGTCACTTTTTATATGATGTATTAGTTTTGATTATTACGATGATAGATTCTATGATATTAAAAATATAGTATTGAACTATTCATAACCTAAATGAATTTTGAGGGGAAAATTCATATTAATGGGGAATAGCGTAACTCCACATGATTTTGTGAAATTATTTTTCGAATTAATTGAAATTTCTATTACTATTCATTTCATGACACACCTAATATAACACGCATTTTATTAAACAACCATGTTAAAAAAGATTTTTATACAACACCAAGATTATTTGTAAATGCATGAAACACATATATTAGGTGGTGGAACCTCAAAAACTTTTTTTGGGTTGTTTTATATTCAATTCAATGTTTCATTGATAACATGCATTACACATATGACCTAGTTTTAGCAACCGATAATGTAATGCTAATAATTTAATTAAAATATTATTATAGTTCTCACATAACTACTGGAATACTGGATATGATAAATAATAATTAATCTATGAAGATATGGCTTACATATTCATGTAATAGGAACTATTTTTTAACCTATTAATGATTAATGAAAATAAAAAACTTTTGAAAATATAAGAAATCAATTCATGGAAATCTATATTTATTTAGTCAAATATGTTTTATCACAATAAATTAATTAAGACACATATGATAATGTGTTGTAATTATAAATATATATTATATTAATTAAATTAGTTAAAATCTCTCTTGTGTGAATTATAAACAATAATTAAGAATAAATCCAATTTTGTGAATAAGAAGAAGTATTTTTCTAAATTAAAATTTTAAATTAATGTAATATTGAATGAATTTTAAATATCATTTTGATTAATTTTAAAACTTATTTGAAGATATAAAATTAATATTTAATTATTAATATCAATATTTACTTTCGGGGAATTTTTTTATTTTTCTGAGAAATATTATTTTATGATGAAAAGTGGAAAATGTAGAGTTTTAATTGAAAAGAAGATTTCATATAATTAATTTATATATTTTAATTATATTTTAAAATTGTACATTAATTATATATATATAAATAATAAAACAATATATCCAATTGACATCATTATATTCAGTTTAACATTGAAATAAAAAATAAAACATTTTTTCTTCAGATATTTTACTTTAAATCCTTTTTTCCTATTCCATCTGCATGATAAATATTAAATTATATTCTACCACCAAAGTGATTTGAATTTGAAAAAATGTAGTCCATAATTTCATCCAAAAAAAATTAATATTTCTATTAGTGTTAAATATTTTTATCCAAAAATATTAATTACTATAATTATAATTAATTACAATGATTAATGTAAAAACATGTTTACATAGTTCCTAACATTTATCTTATAGGGACATATAACATATATTCAAGTAAAAATGATAATTTATGGAAATATTTCTAAGTTGAACTCAGTTGTAATTTAAATTACCATTATTTGATCCACATGATGTAATAATGACCCCTTAAAATTTTTATCAATTCATAATTACATGAATTTCATTCATCTGTTATTATAAAATGGGAACTCACCTCCCTCACATTTTCACAAATCTCAAAGCCATTGGATCATAAAAAAATTAAGAATATCCACCCAATATCACCATTTATTCTATATTCCTCACATATTTAAGAGATCTATCCATGTATTCCCTTTGGTGAAAACAAAATGGTTTTAATAAAATAAGATTTAACATCCTTAAATACGGAATTTGTTTTCGTACTAAACAAATTACATTATTTGAATTGAATTATTATATAATAGAATAATTATAAAAAATTTATTGGGGATTTTATGTTAATTTAATCATATACAGTCACACTCACTTTTGTCATATGGGATTCACATTCATTATTCATTTCAACTAGAGACTACCACCTCATGAAATGAAGTCGTTGATTATTTTGTTGCAATATTCATGGTTGGGAGTACAAATGTAATTTTTTTAATATATAATAGATTATTTTTATGTATTAATTCTTATAAAATAATTATACGATGCATACATTTAATATTTAAATTTTTTGGAAATAGAATAACATTGTGTATGGATGTGTGCACTATAAGCTCCTCAAAGCATTATGATTCATTATATCATTACATGGAATGAATTAAGATTGGGTTTTGTAATTTAATATAATATATATGAATTTATAATTACTATATAATTTTATTATATTTATGTATATATTCAATTTACTTTATTTCGTTCGATATGTCAAGAAAATGGAAAGTACATACAGGCATATGTATGGCCTACAGTCTCCATGAATGAAGTTTTTAATTTTTTTATATCCTATATATTATTACATATGTGTTGAGTATATATGATTAATATATCATGTTTATAATTCTTTAGATTATAAAATTATGATATCAGAATGGGGAAAAATATGAAAAATCACATCAAATGAGAAAAACAATGCATTTATTACCCGAAATGTAAATTTTATATGGAATTTTTAATTAACTCGTAATAGTAGTTTATATGTAAATATTAAATGGTAAGATATAATTTAATATAGGTTATTAATATATTTAAAATAAAAATAAATTAAATATGAATGATGTTTCAATGTTTAAAATATGAGTCTATACATTTGGTGAGGGGATTTCTAGTATCAAATTTATTTCTGGGAGACTTTTTTTTACTCACTTCTTGTTTCTATTACATGTTTTTTGTAATTACAATGAATTTATTAAATAATAATTAGAATTAAATTTATGGGTATTCAAATATCAATTATATGTGTAACATCACAGGAAAATAAATAATATTACATTATAATATTTATTAATATTTGTGAATAAAATGTTAATACTACTTTAAAGGTAATGCTATGCTCGATGGCGTACCCAATACGTAACAAGGAGTTTCATTGAAATCTTACGTTCCACACTAATAATATAATAATATTATAATAGTTAATTCCTAGCCGTTGTAATGGTGGGAATGAACAGATATAACTACAAAATGATTACATATGTTTGTTAAATATTTTTACATTTATGCAATAAATGTTAGAGGCTTAAAATCCAAATGAATCCAATTTTATGAATAAATACTCAAATATTTTTTAAAGATTGTTTTACCGCATTTTTATGGAGAACCATTTATAAATATTTCTTTTGACAATTTTATAATCTATATTTGTCAAAATAAAATAATTCTTTATGATTGGGTCATTGAAATTTACTTTGGATAAATTTCCGGTATTTTTCTGATAACGTTCATTTTTTATGATTAGTGAAAATTGTTGAATTTTAATTCAAAACATATTTTTAATATAATTTATTTATATAGTTAGATTATCTTTTTAATTGTTTTTAAAGTTAAATTAGAATATATTTTTTACCATTTAATCTAATGGTGGTCAATGGAATTAATTTCACTTTGAAATTGGACTTAAACTTGTGTCAATCTTTTAATAGATATTGTTTCATAAAAACATGCTATTTTATTGATAATAGGAATTAATTATTAAATTAATTAATGAAACATATATGTTTTGAATTTTGTAAAATATACATCATTTTTGAATTCGGATTATCAAATATATCTTTGGGTGAATTTTTGGTATTTTTCTGAAAACCTCAATTTTTGATGAATAGTGAAACCACTAAGTGGTAGTTTAAAAAATGATTTTTTATTTAAATGAAACTTTACCACTTCTGTTATTTGAATTTCAAAAATCCTACATACATTTTTGTCATTACTATGTAAAATGTGGTTCAATTCGATTAAAATAATTTTCTGTTGAATATTAACTTTTATGTTTTTAATCGCGATTAGAGGTAATTAGGGTAATTTAAGGTAAAAATAATGTTTTAATAATATGAAATGACCTAGACACATGTAATACCGTCATTGGATGTATCATGGCCGACCATGAAAATCCATGGGTCAACTTGGGGACCCCATGGAGCCACTTTGTTTGGAAAATGACATAAATAACTTTTTATTTAAAGTTAAAATAAAAAAGTTACAACCATGAGTTGTTTTACTACAAAAAATTTTATATGGGGTTATAAAAGTCATATTTTTTACTATAAATATTAATTAGAAAGATAAATTGATTTTATACATCATGATATTTTTTTTATAATTTTTAGAAATTAAATAAATTAAATTATTTATGACATCATAATGATACAGAGATTACCTCATTAATAAAGGATTTAAATAAAATGAAATGATAATGTTAAAAGTATAATGTAAACTTGTCAAAGACCTACTTAATTAGTATATTTAGAACCCTTACCACATTATCCGAGAAAGATATCAATATGGGACCTTTCAAATCCGAAAATCATTTGAAAATAAAGTAACATTTTGTAACTCTCCAACAATGCCGCTCCTCTCCTCTTATAAAAGCCTCCCACCTCTACCACCTTACCCACACCTCTCAAGGATTTTTCTAGGCCAACCCTTGCTAATTTTGTCTCTACAAATCCCTATCATACTCCTAGAAGCCTCTCTTTGGTTAGAAGTCTTACCAAGGATGCCTTTGAGCTCAAATCAAAGATATATACCCGATTTTAAGGTAATGTCTTCACTTGTGTTCTTTTGTTTTATTTTGCTTCTCCAACCCCCTAAACTCTTTTTATACATTTATTTTGTAACAAATACAGTATCTTCAATATAATAGTATGTTGTTATAATAATTATTCAATCTACACTTACACACACATACATCTAATTGTTAAAGAACATATTGTTTCTGTGGATGGAGAATTTCTGCCTCACGAAACGATGATTGTTCAATATACTTTTAACACCCAAAAATGTGGCCATTAAGCTGTAACTATATTTATATATGATATATAATATGTTTATGTTTTACATAAGCTTATTTATTTCTCATTTATGTAATACATTTATGGTTTCCATTATGGTTAAATGCGATATCATCATTTTAGGAAGTGCGGACTACCACCCCCTCAAAGTGATTTGATTCGTTAATACCATATGTGGTACGTATAAAGGATAGATTTTATGATATTATATATTATACCATACTGGAATTTTAATAATATTATGTATCATTCTATTTTAATTCCATTAAATAAGAAATAGAAATGGAAGTAGCGTTCATGCGTACGTACGGCTTACCATCTCCATGAATGGTGCATTTCATTTCTTACCTCTAAAGGTTATGTAATATTATAAATGAATCAATATAATGGATATATATCATATATATGATATCTAAATAATTAATATAATTCTGGATATAATATATATTGTACCACATGAACAACATGTAATTATAAAGAGTTTATTTTGGACTCAAGTAGCAATGATCTACAAAACGACCATTATTAACTTAAATAATGACATAGTGTTAATAACATGGTAGTTAGTGATATAAAAGGAATAATTAGCTTTAAAAAGGTTATTAAGCAAGTATAAATGAACTCAAGTTTATTATTCAGTATGCTAAAGAACGATCGAGTCAAGTCAGACCCGAGGTAAGGGATCATACCCCTCTATTTCTTTTTAAGTACACTCTTTTATGTCATTCCTTTTAAGCTCATATTTCTTATTATTGGGATGTTCTATTATATTACTCTTACTGTAATTTTTTATTTTCATATTATGAGATACCCTAATTTATCTCATCAATCTATTTTGGAAGTTTTGAGTTGTGCCGTTAGGCTGCTTAATTTTCGAAAGGGATCCTACCCCTCTGTTTCTTTTTAAGTACACTCTTTTATGTCATTCCTTTTAATATCATATTTATTTTCATTGGTATATTATTTTATATCACTATTACTGTGATTTTTTATGTTCATATGATGATAGACCCTATTTTCTCTCATCAATTCATTTTGGAAGTTTTGAGTGGCGCCGTTAGGCTGCCGAATTTTCTTAAGGGATCATACCCCTCTCTTTATTTTTAAGTACACTATTTTATGTAATTACTTTTAAACTCATTATTCATGTGATTGGGATGTTATTTTATATTACTCTTAAATTAATTTTTATGTTAATATGATGATACACCCTATTTTATCTCATCAATCCATTTTGGTAGTTTTAATTTGCGCCGTCAGGCTGCCGAAATTTCGTAAGGGGATTTTTATCTCACTTTGTGTTTTCGTGAGATTCATGCTAAATTTTACAATATTTCATTTTGAGTGGTGTATTTACTATCCATTATTCTACTATTTGTGTAAAATACATTCGTTTATGAGTATTTACATCAATGTTCTATAGTTCTTCTTTCATGGGGTGTACGTTTCAAAAGTTACCCAAATCGGTAAGGGAACCATTCACCCTCCTCTTTTTAAAAGACTTATTTTGTAATGTCTTTTAATTTTCATCTTATTATTTGGGGATATGTTCTTATATATCCTTATTGCCGTAAATTTTATGTCCAAGTGATGAGATACCCTTTATCCTTCTCATCAACTCTTTTTCTAAAATTTGATGTGACGCTGTTAGGCTGTCAAGGGAACTTCTTAACCCAATTTCAATTACTTTGTGATCAATATGTAGTTATTGAATATGTCATCCTTCTTAAATTTGTGAATGACCTCTTATTATTTTACACTTTATATCCACTTATATTGGGTGTATTTATATTTGGCCCACATAATTATGAGATTGATTTATCATTAATTTAAGGATACCATCTTTATAATGGATTTCATCTCATTTTACATTTTCATTGAGACTTCATTGTTGTTATGCACAAATTCACTCTTATATGGTGTATATACTATAGTTTAGAATATTATATCATGAATCCCTTTATTCTCATGATATTAAAAAGTTGTGATTAAACGTTATTCCTCAATTATTATATTCAAGTGTCACTCATTTTGTTAAAAACCCTTTAACTAAAATATTGTTTTAAATGTTTTAATGATTTATTCTTATAAATATTTCTCATTAATATCCATGTTTTAAAAATGGTTTTAAGGATATTTTTATATGGATATTAATTGTTTAAAATGTGTAAAGCTTTAATGTGGTATGGGACTTCGTCTCAATCTCCTTTCATTGAGGCACGTTTTGTTTTATACACATCCTTCTTTTATACGGTGTATAAACCCCTTTGACATTTACGTTTATCCAAAATGAATCTTTTTTATACGAAGAGTTTTACTAAATAACAAAAGGGAATGTTTTTGTCATATGTTTGCGGCGACAACAACGTTTCCGCTTCCACGACCATTATTTGAGTTTCGGGTTCCTCTACAAGCCATATCTTTTTTTAAAATGAAAAATAAATACCATGTTTTACTTTTCTTTTATTTTGGTATTGAAAATGGTTTTCAAAATTTTATTATATCAATGTGTTGTGTTGATGTCTTGTGATTTAAAAGTGTAAATGTTATGTTTCTTTTATGCATATTTCATGTGATACGATTATGTTATGGTTCTTGGGCATTATTATGAAGACGGGTGGTTCCGTGACAAACTAAGGGCGGGTGAGCCCAATATATCTCTTCAATGCATTGGGTTACTCTATGGAGTTAAATGTTAAGGTTTCTCTGAATAGATTTATGGAATATTTTCTGATGGGTATTCCAAACGTAACCAAGAGGGTTACTACCTATGTAAGATTGTTACGAATGCCTCATGTTACATTTATGTCTTATGATTTCAATGATTTATTCATGATTATATGAGGTAGTTAAAGTGCATATGTTTTATGGGTAAAGTGTGATTTCATTATTATGTATATATGCACTCATGTTTCCTTTCCATACTTTTTGTAACCTTTACTAGGCTTTTTATAGTCATCCCAGGGTTATTAAATGTTTTTCATAGGTCAAGGGAATGGTACATGATATGATGATAGTGTCAAAGAAGTGTCAAGAAAGAATCCATGTTTTATTTTAGATATGTTTATGTTGATGGGAAAAATGAATACTATCTTTTATGTAACCACTTTGATTAAATGTGGAATGTAATACAAGTTTTATGATCTAATTCTCTAAAACCCTAAACCTAAAAAGATCCTCAATGTGTAATCTTTTAATAACTCAAGATTAAGTATGGTTTAAGGATGGGGCCTTATAGTTGGTATCAGAGGTTGGATTAGATAACATCATAGGTTAGAGTGTTGTTTTAGCATAAGTGACAAGTTTTGTATGACCACAAGGGTAATTATATTGGATAGAGTCATTGTTATTTTTGAAGGTTGGAATGAGTTTGAGATAACTTGGATAATTATATCTTAGTGTTTATCTTCCTCTTTAGTAGATGTTGATTTTGTTGATATACTCACTCTGACATTTTTGGTTTTCGTAAATCGATGGATCTAGTAGGAACCAAAGTGACCATGGGTTTAAAGGAAACTATGGTGGTTCTCTGATTAAGAGGCAAAATGAAATGGGGTATTGAATGAGAAATATCATGGTTATTCGAAACTAACTATCATGAGTCATGATTAACCACTTCAACCCTGGTGAGTTCTCTAATGCCTCTTGTACGAGACAACCAACTCGATGTGGAATTTCATCTGATAATTATAATGGTAACCATTAGGGTTTATATGATCTTTACTTTTGAGGTAGTTATGGGTTCCTATATGTTATGATGGATTATTAAAGGCATGAGGTAAAATTGAGGTTAAAATATTTTATGGTTATTTTTGATGATTTTATCTCTTTTTGGGGGGATGTTTTAAGAATTATATAGTTTTGGAAAAGGGACAACACGCAGATCGTGTGACAACCCATCACTTCGTAAGAAGCTGCGGGAATCAAACCCACAACCAAAGAGAGATTTGTGTTTATTGCCTACCACTGGACTACATGAATTCCCTGCTTAGTTTGACAAAAAAAATTAGTTAGATGATTTTATTAATCAACAGTAAGTTGATTTTTGGTTATCTATGGAAATTATTAAACTGTCATGGAGGATAAATGATTCGTTTAATTACTTTTCAGATTGAGACTTTAAGAGAAACTGATGTTTTTGGGAGATAAATGTTAATTTGTAACTTGGGAGAATATGTGATTAAATCCTTCAAATATTTGGGTTTCAATCATAGTTGGGTTTACATTGAAGAATTTTATGGACAAATTGATTATCGAATGGTCTTTGTTGAACTTTGGGTTTTGTTTGACAAATTTTTGAGATTAGGAGTAGTTATTCTTTTTGTAAAACAAATATCCTTTTTGGGTATTCTCTGATCTCTTATTAAACTTTTTGGTTTGGATTTGGTTGATTATAGTACTCTTAATGCGAACAAGTCTTCATAAATACTCATCTTTTGGAGAAAATATGAGTTTGATTAAGGAATCTAGTAAAAGTTGAAAGTCTACGTGACAATTAATTTTGTTTCATTATGATTTAGTTAAGCTCAAAAATAAATTCCTCAATTAAGAGTAACGTAAAACAAAAATGTTGTCTGTTAACTTTTCCTACTGGGGAATCAAATACCGTTTAACCCATCACATGCTTTTGATTTTCTTGTGGTTAACTTTCTCCTAGACATGTTTACTATCACTCTCTATTAGAACATGACCCTTTGTTTTTCCTCCATATCCATATTTTCATACTTGGAATCCTATTATGGGTTAACTCGGGTGACCTTTGTACTTCTCTCCCATTCTTTATAAGTGATATTTTTACATACTCTTGTTCCAATGTGGGACTTTCAATCGAGTTTCCAAGACCAATTTTGAAATTGCAAGGACTCAATTCCCAAAAGGGGGGAAGGATGTAACATCCTATGTAAATAAATAATATTACAATCTAAGGTTTATCAATATTTGTGAATAAAATGTTAATACTACTTTAAAGGTAATGCTATGCTCGATGGCGTACCTAATACGCAACAATGAGTTTATTTTAAATCTTATGTTGCACAGTAATAATATTAAAATATAATAAAAGTTAACGCTTAGCCTTTGTAGTGGAGGGAATGAACATAAATAACTAAATAATTATTACATATGTTTGTTAAATATTTTTACATTTATCCCATAAATGTTAGAGGCTTAAAATCCAAATGAATACAATTTTGAGAATAAATACTCTAATATTTTTTAAAAGATTGTTTTACCACCATTTGCTGGTGAACCATTTATAAAGAAATATTTTGAAAATTTTATATTCTATATTTGTCAAAATAAACTTATTCTTTATGATAGGGACATTTAAATTTACTTTGGATAAATTTCTTGTATTTTTCTGATAATGTTCCTTTTTATGAATAGTGAAAAGGGTTGTATTTTAATTCAAAACCTCTTTTTAATCTAGTTTATTTATATAGTTATATTATCTTTTTAATTGGTTTTAAAATGAAATTATAATATATATTTTACCATTTAATCCAATGGTGGTCATTGGAATTAATTTCACATTGAAATTGGACTTAAACTAGTGTCAATCTTTTAATAGATATTGTTTCTTAAAAACACGCTATTTGTTTTGACATCGAGAATTAATTATTAAATTAATTAATGAACCATATATGTTTTGAATGTTGTAATATAGAGATAATTTTCTTAATTCGTAATATCAAATATATCTTAGGGTGAATATTTGATATTTTTTAGAAAAACTTCAATTTTTGATGAATAGTGAAACCACTAAGTGGTAGTTTAAAAACTGATTTTTAGTTTAAAATAAAAATGTCACAAGCATGAGTTTCTTTTACTAAAACAATTCATATATGGGGTGATAAAAGTCATATTTTTGAATATAAATATTAATTAAAAATCTAAAAATATTTCCTATATCATGATATTTTTTTTATTTTTAGACATTAAATATATTAAATTATTTATGACTTCATAATGATGCAGCAATTACCTCATTAATAAAATATTTAAATAAAATGAAAATATAATTTTAAAACTAAAACTTAAACTTGTCAAAGACCTATTTAATGAGTATATTTTGAACCCTTACCAACTTATCCTTGAAATACATCAATGTGGGACCTTTGAAATCTGAAACACATTTGAAAATAAAGTAACATTTTGTAACTTCCTAAGAGTTCCCCTCCTCTCCTCTTATAAAAGGCCCCCACCTCTAACACCTTACCACACCTCTCACGCATTTGGCTCGGCCAACCCATGCTCATTTTGTCTCTCCACACCCCTCTCTTACTCTGAGAAGCCTCACTTTGGCAATAAGTCTTCCCAAGGAATCCTCTGAGCTCAAATCAAAGAGAGATACCCGATTTTAAGGTAATGTCTTCACATGTGTTCTTTTGTTTTATTTTTCTTCTCCAATACCATAAACTCTTTTTATTCATTTATTTTGTAACAAATAAAGTATATACAATATAGTTGGTTGTTTTTATACAATGTATTTCGAGCTACACTTACACACACCTACATCTAATGATTAAATGACATACTGTTTCTGTGGATGGTGATTTTCTACCTCACGAAACGATGATTGTTCAATATTCTTTTAACACCCTCAATGTTGGCCATTAAGATGTCACAATATTTATATATGATATATAATATGTTTATGTTTTACTTATGGTTCTTTATTTCTCATTTATGGCATACCTTTATGGTTTCTATTAAGGTTAATCACGATATCATCATTTTAGGAAGTACGGACTATCGCCCCCTCAAAGTGATTTGATTCGTTAAAACCATATGTGGTACATATAAAGGATATATTTAATGATATTATATATGATACCATACTAGAATTATAAGAATATTATGTATCAGTATGTTTTAATTCCATTAAATAAAAAATAGAAATGGAAGTAGCGTTCATGCGTACGTACGGCTTACCGTCTCCATGAACGGTGCATTTCATTTCTTACCTCTAAATGTTAGGAAATATTATAAATTCATGTATATAATTGATATATATGATATATATGATATCTACATAATGAATATAATTCTGGATATAATATATATTTTACCACATGAACAACTTGTAATAATTAAGAGTTTATTTTTGACTCAAGTAGCAATGATCTACAAAACAACCATTATTAACTTAAATAATTACATAGTGTTAATATCATGTTAGTATGTGATATAAAAGGAATAATGAACTTCAGAAATTTTCTTAAGCGAGTAGAAATTTACTCAGGATCATTATTCAGGATGTTAAATAACTATCGAGTCAAGTCGGACCCGAGGTAAGGGCTCCTACCCCTCTCTTTCATTTTAAGTACACTATTTTATGTCATTCCTTTTAATCTCATATTTCTTATGATTGGGATTTTCTTTTATATTACTCTTACAGTAATTTTTTATGTTCATATGATGAGAGACCCTATTTTCTCTCATCAAACCATTTTGGATGTTTTGAGTGGCGCCATTTGGCTGCCAAATTTTCGTAAGGGATCCTACCCCTCTTTTTCGTTTTAAGTACACTCTTTTATGTCATTCCTTTTAAGCTCATCTTTCTTATGATTGGGATGTTATTTTATATTACTCTTACTGTAATTTCATATTTTCATATTATGAGAGACCCTATTTTCTCTCATCAATTCATTTTGGATGTTTTGAGTGGCGCCGTTAGGCTGCCGAATTTTCGTAAGGGATCTTATCCCTCTATTTCTTTTTAAGTACACTCTTTTATGTCAATACTTTTAAGCTCATCTTTTTTATTTTTGGGGTGTTCTTTTATATTAATCTTACTATAATTTTTATGTTCATATTATTAGGGACCCTATTTTCTCTTCTCAATCCATTTTGGAAGTTTTAATTGGCGTCGTTAGGCTGTGAAAAGTTCATAAGGGGCTTTTTATCTCACTTTGTGTTTTCCTGAGATTAATGCTACATTTTCCAATATTTCCTTTTGAGTGGTGTATGTACTTCCCATTATTCTACTATTTGTGTAACATACTTTCGTTTATTATTATTTACATCAATGTTGTATATTCCTTCTTTCATGGGGTGTACATTTCAAAAGTTACCCAAATCGGCAAGGGAACCTTTCACCCTCCTCTTTTTAAAAGACTTCTTTTGTTATGTCTTTTAATTTTAATCTTATTATGTGGGGATATGTTCTTATATATCCTTATTGCTTTAAATTTTATGTCCATGTTATGAGATACCCTTTATCTCTCTCATCAACTCTTTTTCTAAAATTTGATGTGACGCCGTTAGGCTTTCAAGGGAACTTCTTAACCCAATTTCGATTTCTTTTGGTTCAACATGTAGTTATTGAATATGTCATCCTTTTTATATGTGTGAATGACCTTTGATTATTTTACACTTAATATACACTTATATTGGGTGTATTTATATTTTTCACACATAATTATGAGATTGATTTATCCTTAATTTAAGGATTCCATCTTTATAATGGATTTCATCAGAATTTACATTTCCATTGAGACTTCATTATTGTTATGCACCAATATACTCTTATATGGTGTATATACTGTCATTTGTAATATTCTATCATGAATCCCTTTATTCTCGTGATATTATAAAGTTTTGATTAAATGTTATTCCTCATTTATTATATTCAAGTGTCTCTCATTTTGTTAACAACTCTTTAACTAAAATACCGTTTTAAATGTTTTAATGCTTTAATATTATAAATATTTCTCATTAATATACATGTTTTCAAAATGGTTTTAAGGATTTATTTATATGGATATTAATGGTTTAAAATGTTAAAAGCTTCAATATGGAATGGTACATCCTCTCAATCTCCTTTCATTGAGGCAAATATTGTTTTATAGACAACCTTCTTTTATACGGTGTATAAACCCCTTTGAATTTTACGTTTATCCAAAAGGAATCTTTTTTATAAAAATAGTTTTACTAAAAGAAAAAGGTAATGTTATGGTCGTACGTATGTGGCGACAATGACTTCTCCACCGATGTGACCATTATTTGAGTTTTGTCTTCCTCTACAAGCCATACCTTTTTTTAAAATGAAAAATAAATACCATGTTTTACTTTTCATTTCTGTTGGTATTGAAAATAGTTTTCATAATGTTTTTATATCAATGTGTTGTATTGATATCTTGTGATTGAAAAGTGGAAATGTTATGTTTCCTTTAGGCATTTTTTATTTGATATGATTATGTTATGGTTCTTGGGAATTGTTATGATGATTAGTGGTTCCGTGATAAACTAAGGGTGGATGAGCCCGATATAGCTCTAAAATTCATTGTGTAACATGAAGGAGTTAAACGTTAAGGTTTCTCCGAAGAGATTTAGGGAATATAATGTGATGGGTATTCCAAACATAAACAATAGGGTTACTCCCTACGTAAGAATGTTATTAATGCCTCATGTTACCATTATTTCTTATGATTTCTTTGATTTATTTATGATTTTATGAGGTAGGCTAATGTTCTTATGTTTTATGGGTAAAGTATGATTTCATTCTTATGTATATATGTTCTCATGTTTCCTTTCCATACTTTTTATAACCCTTATTGAGCTTTTTATGCTCATCCCATGTTTTTGAAATGTTTTTCATAGGTCAAGGGAATTGTACATTATATGATGATAGTGTCAAGTAAGTGTCAAGAAAGAATCCATGTTTTATTTTAAATATCTTCCCGTTTATGGGAATAATGAGTACTATCTTTTATGTAACCACTTTTTTTAATGTGGAAAGTAATGCAAGTTTTATTATCTAATTATATAAAACTCTAAACCTGAAAAGATCCTCAATTCGTAATCTTATAATAACTCAAGATTATGTAAGGTTTAAGGTTAGGGAATTATAATATGATCTGTATTTCATGGATGTTATAGTTCAAAGGTCTATAAATCTTAAAACTAATTGTGTCTCAGTTTTCTTCCTTAGAGACACTAGTTATGTTACACACATATATTTTTTATGAGTTGTATATTATATACATTGACATGTATTATCATAATAATAAATTTTTTATGACATTATATGCTTCATATAATTTAATTTATTTCAATTGTATTTTGATTCACATTTACTTAAATGGTAATATATTATTACTGCATCTCATCATTTATCGTAATTGATTATTATTGTTCTACTATTGTAACACCCTGACTGTAGTTACCCAAAGTCTGTGCGTTATTATATATTATTGAAATAATCAGAAAAGATCAGGTCTCTAAAGACCGATTAGTTTAGTATCCTTGTATGTATTAGATACATTCATAAGTTTTACATTACATCATAAAATAGAAAAATACAACTACATTATTTCCATAGAGAACACTGAGATCCCATAGAATATCCCTACAAGTCAGTCATAATATATATCTTCCCATCCTGGGAAAAATAAATCATAAAAGGGGGTGAGATCAGATGCTCATTAAGGATACCAATATAGTGGAATCTTTCATAAATATGAATAAGCATTTAAGGAAATGTATAAAACTACAACAAAATAATTTTCAACATAAAAAACATCATAATATGTCAAATATAAATCAAAATAATTCCATTTACATACTCTCATGTTTATTCTAATAGTAGAATAATCACATGAAATATCAATAGCCACTATCATAATGATGGAATGCATAATTACAGAAATTCATAAACACATTGTCAAGGCATTATGTGAAGACTACAAATAATATTTTGTCAAGTCCCTATGCCAAGACACTTGTTTTTCTCATTAGACCTACCGATGAATCGAAGAGAAATAGAGGGATCCACTCAACACTTACTATGTCTAATGCATTACTCATATTAGAAGGTTTAAACATAACATAAACATTCTTATTAAAACTATCATACGAAATGTCAATACTTTATCCATAAAACATGAATGGTGTAAAAATAACACATCCACTTTCAAACATATCACAAAACCTTCAACACAATATGGAAGTTTTTTATAATAATAAATCAACATCAAATAAGTTTAAAATCCATCAAAGGATGTTAACATAGATGAAATAAAAATGATTATTTAGTGAAATATATCTTTCTATTTTGAAATCATTTAAGAAAACATTTATTTTTAAATATTCTTATAATATTGTATAGAAAGATTTGAAGATGTTATAAAGGAAAAAAATAGCCACACCCTCTATATAGGTTAAAAAACATTCTTACCTTTATTTTTTCAAAAAGGTCTTAATGTACCTTGTTTGGAAAATGACAGAGAGATTCATTTATAAACATCATATCAAAGTCAAAGAAGTGTATAAATGACTTTAACCTATTGTATATAATATAGAATGAATGTTTTGAAATACATTTTTATGAATCATGGATGTGGATGATAAAGATTTAACAATAGAGACTATCATAATAACAACCTCATATAATAAGAATATTGTAGAATTAACCATTACCTTGTACTTTTCCTTTGTTGAGGCTAGGTTGACCTCATCTTATTTGGGTTCTCCCTTTTGATATGATTAAAATGACTCCTTTAGATGTCATTATGACTAACAAAATGCCTCTAAGACAAATGCTGGATAGTTGAGAGGGTATTTGGGTAGAGTTTGTCTGAGGAGAATGGGTTTGAATGTGTGAATTAGAATGAAGGGGGAGTTCCCTTTTATAAGTGGGGTGAGGGGCACATTAATAAAAGCTAGAAATATTATTTCATAAAAAATCATTTTCGGTTTCAAATTGCTCCAAAATAGATTATTTAATGTCTAAGGTGGGGATGGGTCGAAAAATAGTCAACCAATTGTTTTTAGATAGGTTTGGGTCTTTATATTAACTTTACCCTTTAGATATAATTCTTAGTTAAATAGTTTGACATTTACCATGTCTCATTTTATTTTTATATAATATGGTTAATAAAATTCCTATATACTTCTAAGAGAACCCCAAGATGTTCATTAATTATACACCTATCATTTTATAAATCCTTTAATAGAACCATAGATATTTAGAAATAGAATTTCAATAAAAAATATAATATTTATTTTAAAAACACTTTAATGTCAATGTTGACCATATTTGGTATTTTTTTGTGTAAATTCATAACAGCATTATTACTTCAATAAAATTCATCTAACTAACCCTAATATGTTATATTAACCTATAATGTTATTGGAATTCATAAAAAGTCTAAAATTACATTTATTCAGATATTTATTATCTAAATTATGTTATATTTCATTAATTAGGAAATCAATGCATCCTCAATGTGTCATCAATTAATTAAATCATTTAATGTCTAAAAAAATGTACATAAAATACCATTATGTATGAAGTATTTTTATCTTTATAATGAATATTTATAGTCCAATTTATCTTATGTATAACCATATATTAAAAAATAGTTATTATACTTTGATTTCATCTCTTATAAATAATCTTTAAATAAAATAATAATAAGTTTCCTAATCTAATACAAGTGGACCAAAGAGGTTAATATTTTATTCCTATGGTTGTTTCCTATCTAATTATACTTATCCAATACAATTAAAACATGTGTTAAGGTAATAATAAAATCATTTTTACTCTTAATTACCCTATTTACATTTAACTATGGTAAATAAAAGTAAAAACTTACTATTTTCCAAATATTATTTTCATCTCATTGAATTATATTTTACTTATTGATATCAATTGTGTCTCTATGATTTTTGAAATTCCACTCATAGTAGTGGAAAATTTTGTTTTTGGTGAATTATCAAATTCTCCTAGTGTGTGGGAAAAGATGGTGAAAAGTTAAAAAAAATTTACTATATATAAATTTATTATAAACTGAATCCAATTAATTACATTGAACCTATATAGGTATTATGTATCTATTTTTACCTAAAATAAATTTAAATAAAATAAATAATTATTTAAATAAAAATTTGATTTTCAACTATAACTTAGTATATTTCAATATTCATATAAAATTTAATGTTTTCAGAAAAATACAAAAACTTCACCATAATCTAATTTTGATATTCAAAATCAAAAAATGAAGTCCAATTTGGAAAATAAAATTTATAAAATTTCAAAAAGTGGGTATTATTTTCATAACGGCTTTTTTGATTGGTTATTGTGTGTTAGAACTCAAAGTTGCATACAACACAAGCTATTGTATTATTCCAATAGGATTATACCGTGGATGATTGGGGTGTTACAACTACTAATGAAATATTGTTATCCATATAGAAAAATGTTTCATCAATTTTCTTATCATGATGTTATTAATTATATCTTAAATAAAGGTTACATTTTCCTCACTTTTTGATACTAAATATAATTATGAATATTTTTTAAGAATATTTGAATTTATTTCAATTGTTATTCGAAAATATATCTTCTTCAAAAACTAGTTTTTCTAAACAAAAATGCCGTAATTTTATAGTATTATTTTATAAGCATTAAAATATATTTATACACTCAATTTACCATTTTATGAAAACTATTGTTAAAAAGGAATATTCTTGTCCATTTCTGAATGAGGTACTTTTCCACACTTTTATGGTGAAATTAGAACATTTAGTACAAATATATTTATCCACCACAATGATTATAATTTAATTTAATATTCTTTTTCATATTTAGAAGATTATTTATTTTATTTTTTTTCAATATATCGATGACATCCATTCTTTGAAAATTGTTATTTAAAGAAAAAGATATTCGAAAATATATATTGTTCTTGTATTGTTTTAAATGATTTTCAAAGCATCCCTTATTTGTTCAAAAAAGGTAATTTTAAATGAAAATTATTTAAATAATTTCGAATCTTATTTTTTAAAATTTTTTAAATACATTCAAATAATATCGTTTTCAAAAAAATTTATGTTAAAAAAGTGTTTTATATGATTTTCAAAGTGTCCTTTATATGTTCTGAAATGTTTATTAAAAAAAGATTTTAATTATATGAAAATTTCTTTTATTGACTTTAATAACTATTCTGATATAAAAATTCCCTTAAATGTTTCTATGTTATGAAAATATATCTTCAAATGGAAGGGGATATTTGACTCATGCTTTTTTAATGATTGTTAATGAATCCTTCATATTTTTTCAATGTTCATTTACAAGAAAAGTTATTTTTATATTATTTATTTTTTAAAATGATATTTTTAATGAAATGTATTTA
Organism: Viscum album; assembly: GCA_963277665.1. Classification (NCBI taxonomy): domain Eukaryota; kingdom Viridiplantae; phylum Streptophyta; class Magnoliopsida; order Santalales; family Viscaceae; genus Viscum; species Viscum album. The sequence goes on from OY728126.1 coordinate 70,537,436, forward strand.
AAATATGATATGACCCCTGATATATTTAATAAATCCTTCCCCTTCTAGGATGAAATCCCCTAATATAGTTTATTATTTACTAGGTAAATGATCCATGTACACCACTACAATTCATTATTAGACTGGTTTATAATTAAGATGTGATGTTGATTATGATTCTTGTTTCCATTCCATGGGATATATTATATTATATTTGGTTCCTGGGGGTACAATTATATTCAATCACATAGACACATTTCATATAAAAATTACATAATGGCAGGTCATATCCCACCTAATAAATATGCCTCCAAACCAACCGGTGTATTACATTATATATTTTGGACGAAAGGCCCATTGGTAATGAATCCCACATAAAATCATGGAATACTAAATTTGTATCAAACAAATATATTTTCTACATGTTATGATATGACTAATTGTTTATGATACCAATTTAATTTAATGGGCTGTGATATGATGTTTATGAAAATGATCTCTTTTATTGTGTCATGATATGAATATTCTATTAATATATTATTCCACAGATATCCATGATTTCTTAATTAGATTATAAAGATGTATATATCCATATAATGAATTGGGTATAGATTTTTATCTCATGTCATATACCTTGTGGGAATAGGTAGAGATCTCTGTTTATTAAATGTCTTTGTTTACTATGACACTCTTGGGTGTGAACCTGGAAAATTGTGCTGGTATTGGTAGTGACATTGTCTACTAATAGGGTTCTGAGATTAAAGCTCGAACACTAGGATGGTTTGGGGATTGATGTCGGTATTCTATAATTAATGAGTTATATCATGGAATGGTGGTGTGTCTTGCCTGATAGGTGTTGACCCAATGATGTGCAATGAAATTTTTTAAAATTTATTGTTGAAATATATTGAACAATTTTATATGATTTTATGAAATCTAAAAAAAATCAATGCCTAATTAAAATGTTATGATTTCATTGAATATACTCTTGTTCCCTTTCTGATTTATGTTTTATAAACTACCAATATTTATTAAATGATTCATGTTTATGTTCTTTGATATATAAGATATTATTTTAAAATGTTATTCTCATGTTCTCATACCATTTTTTTTATGTTATTCATAGATATCATCTTATTTACCTTTACTAAGAATCAGAGATCTCCCATCCATATTCTTTACATCCTTAGGTTTCAATGATACATTATATGTAAGAGTACAAAATGGTAAGATATTTTTAGGAAAAAATGATGATATTTAACTAAGTTAAGTGATTTCATTCAATGTTTCCAAATACACTAAACTATTATGGGTTTTACTATATTCTTTTGTAATATATGCCATTTTTATATAAAATTATTTAATATCCATATATGTTAATCCAAGGCCACTATATTATGTATGGGGCTTGTTACCCTGGTACTAATTATTTGATCAAATCCATATGTTGATGTAAAAAATATAGATATTATAGGTTTTCCATTCTTATATTAATAATTTTAAATTGTTGGTTTACATCTAAAATTGGGAACTCTAGAGGTTATCCCTATCTGTAGAACACCTAGAATCATATATTGTATACAATAAAGAATATTGAGTTGAGAACACATTGTTCAATAGAAAACTGAATCCATATCATGGGGAGTGTGTTCATAGATTAGTGAGTGGAGAATTTTATTTTATTTCGATAATAATATTCACTATGGATGAGAACCGCTGAAGAAATGTTTCTTAAGGAGATACATAACATTTAAATGGATAAATATGGACTTTTTTAACACCCAAAATGGTGGTCTGATATGGATAAACATTATATATATTTATGGGATGGTTGTTATAGATCGTTATGCCCACTGAAAAAAATTTCAGTGTTATAAATAATAAAAATTAGAATATTTGACACATTTCATATTGTCATTGTCCTTATAGTTGAATGGGGTCTTAAAAACTTGAGGCCATGTTAAGGAGATTCATTCTATACAAAATGATATAAAATATTACATAATGTTTTGGAAGGCACGTGAAATTCTCAAATATAACTAACCCTACATGAATGTTTAGTAAACTGTTTTTTTTTCGATTGCACATACAAGGAGGACCATATATGAAGATCATGATCAATATATCCACATTAAATAATTTTGGATCCATTACTAATTTATCAACTCAAGTTGAATTGGGGATACACCTATAAGGATACTATTGTATAGTAACCAAGAAGAATATATCAAATTATATAAATGATAAAACTAAGTAGAATGTATGAGGACATTGTTACTGAAGGAATGGTTAGAGAATTCCTTAAATATAATTCCATTATGTGGTTTATCCTGGAATATGGGATGGGTGATGGTATTTTATGGTACAACATGGATTCTATTATACCTCATTGAATATGATTTGGATAGGTTCCCTATTGGGATACCCAAAAGATATATTACTCGATGAGATTCTTGTGTGAATTACTATTTATCGCTAATGGGTGGTAGAAAATTTCTCATCCCATGTGATAGTTATCATGATAATAATTTTCACATCAATAGGGGACTTGGTTATGGATCTCGCATGTTGATTACCAATATAGAAAGGTCACCAATATGATGTATTATCTAATGAAGGATCACTCTACTAATATTCTCATAGGTATAACAAAATTATTGGGGGAATAGAGAAATTTTTTAATCTTGTGAAATGAATAAAAAGGAAAATTTCATACTGAGGGTGATCCATGATGGCTTCTTTAACACCACGATATTTTGAGATTTTTTTGAATTCATTATATTTCAAAAAATTGTATTTCATAAGATATTTGAAATATATATACAATAAGTAAAACATTGATTTAACATTCAATACCAAATTGGCATTCACTACAAGTGACAATGACATGGATTATATTGCACGAAACAATGAGTTTCTATAAAAACCCTTCTTTAAAGGGTTTGATTATCTATGTAATATAATTTTAACCTATATTTTTTGATTTTTAGAAACTAATTTTATAATATTGTTATATTATATAATTAAAAAAAATTTATATTGAAAAATAATATTTTTTGTAATCCTATTTTTTGATAAAAATATTGTTTTCCTAAAGAATCACAATTTAAAATAAAAGTGATTAAAGAAAAATTTAGAAATTTAATTAGATAAAATTAACAGAATTTTTTAATTTATAATTTCAAAAATATCCAAGGGTGAATATTATTTATTTTCATGAGAAACATAATTTTTTTAAATAGTGAAAAATACTTCTTTTTTAGATAACAAATGTCTTTTTTTTTCAAATTATTTGTTAATGATAACTAAAATTATATACATTTTTTAGGTAAAATTATATTAATATTACATATTTTTATAAAATGATATTAATTAGAATTAATTTTCCTCATAAAATAAATATAAAATCTCAACAATCTTTTGAACATTTTTATACAGTAAAACCCCGCTATTTGGCCATGATTGCGGGATTAGTGTAAATCGAAAAAATTTCTCTTCTATGATACTAATTTTTAAATGCAACATATGTGTATTGTATTGGTATTATATATTTTTTATAATAAGATAAACATAATTTTTTGACTAAACTGATTAGTGAATGTGATTAAAATTAATTATAGTGATTAAGGTGCGATTATGAATAATAAGAAACTAAACTCTAATATTAATAACTTATATGACTTGGGAACTTCTAAATAAGCCATTTGTTGAAAAAATTTACCAATAATCCAATTTTTTCGAAATATTTGTGTAATTGGTATATTATTAAATGGATTTTCCCTATGAAAAAGGTTATGTAAGAAAAAAAGGCAAGAAGAGTACTTTCCCTAGATTTATAATTCATAAAAATTTTAGATAAGTATAAAACATCATATTTTCATTTATATATATCCCTTTTGAATACATATAGGTATTATTTATCATAATAAATTATCAATAATTTTTATAGAAGGTATTTTTACTCAAAATTCTTAACAAACCTCAACATAATGATTAATTAGTTAATAATGATCTAAATTAAGTGATACTATAAATATTAAAAGTGATGTAAACTGATTGGATTATTGTATTTATTAATTTATTAGATTAATATATCATTTTGAACATCATTAAACAAGAAGTATTTTAATTCCAATATAATATTGACATTTTAAAAGAAACATTAAACATATAATGTCAAAATTGAAATTATTTAATTTGAATATAAATAAATATTATAAAATGATTAAAAATGGAAAAAAATTATATTCATCCAAGTGACTAATAATATTTAATATATATTAAATATATTATATTATTGGAGTAATTAATATATTATAACTAACATATTGTCCTATATTATATAAATACATCATTAATACTATCCGGGTCCAATTAGTGTTTTAGCGCGTTTCATGTAATTGTTTAAACATTAAATTAATAAAAAAATGGGACTTTAATTTTATAAATTATACATATTTGTAATAATTTTGTTTCTCTATATTTTATAACAATTATCACTTTTAATTAATCTTAATTCATTGAGTAATTATATTAGAAAACTAGAAGATTTAATAAAAAATTGAAAAAATTGGCGAATCTTTTATGTTTATGAACAAAATAATTAAAATACACATATTAAAAATTGGATGACGTTTTTCATGATCATTATACTAATTTAATTCATTATGTTTTCATTTTTTAGGATCATTAGCGATGATTGACTACACATTATTGAATACTTTTTTTGTACTTCAAAAAGTTCTACTCCACCTCCATAAAAAAATACAAGCACTCTACACATTCCTCAATCATCTAAAGACTCCTAATATCAGAAAATAACTGAAAAAACCTCACAAAAACGATCCATTAGTCCATGAAGCCTTCATTTTGGAAGATAACCTCTCATGGATGCCTTTTATCACAAACTAAAAGGATATACCAAATTAAAAGATAATGTCTTCTCTCAAGCTCCTCTTCATTATTTTCATTCTTCACCCCTACACTATATCTATTTCCATCATGTGTGAAAAAAACAATATCAATCATATACGATAACATTTTCAATAAATGGTTCTTACATAAACTTACACACGCACTCATCTAAAGGATGTTGACTATTTTTTTATCTATACAATGAACTACTACCTCACGAAATAACGATTGATAATTTCTCCTTTACAACCCATCATTGCGGTCGGTATGAAGGACACATTTGTTATATATGAAATATATTGTTTTTATTTTGTCATTAATTTTCATTATTTGTTTTAAATTACACATATTTATACTTTCCATTTGTAAAAATACGAAAATCTCATTTGACGAAGTGTGGACAACTACCTCCTCAATGCGATCTGATTCATTCACACACCATATAGATGTATTAAGGATAGATTTAATGAACATATATAAAGAATATTACATATTAATTATACATTAATAATTATATATATATGTATATATATATATCATTAATATACTTGCTTTCCATATGATAATAAAACAGAAAACAATGTACATGCGTACTTACGACTTACTATCTATATCAACGGTGTATTCCATTAAACACTACATTATGTTATAGATTATTATAATATACCTAAAATGTATAGACCTGATATTCATATCATGTTTTATATTCTTGAATAACGATATTATAATAAAGACACACACTATAAAAAAATAAGACACTTGTGATGAGCAAAGCAAATGATTACCCGAAGTGAAACGTTAACATAGGTTCATTAAAAATTTGTTAATATAAGGTCAAAATTATACCATATATGGTATTATGAATAATAATATTGATATTAAAATATGTATAATAAAATTATTTTTATTATAAAGGATGCTTTTACGAGTATGGAGAGAGTCAACACATAATGTAAGGGGATTTTAATCTCCCTATTAATTTTTGTGTGATACAAGACATGTTCATGAATCTCTCTTTTTGTGTGGTGCATGTACTGCCCATGATTTAATTATATTAATCTTGTAATTAAATTTATGATTATTCACATATTCATTCGATTATTCTTTATTCATGGGGTTTAATATTCAAAACATACCAAATCAGTAAAACAATTTTGTCTCAACATTCCTTCATTGAGACTCCTTTTTTGTTATACACGAAAACTCTTATACGAGGAAAATAAAAAAAACTTTTACATGAAATATCATGATTATAAATCATTTAATGACATTATATGATTAATTTAATTATACTTCCTTACATGGATAACATGATCCAAAGATACCGAGTTATAAGATTTTATTGAGATAATCACGTTGCTTTTCGAGATTGTTTATACTTATGTTTCCTTTGATGAAATATCATGATCAATATCTCAATGTTATTCAAGATTTTACATATCATATTTTATTTCATGATACATTCCTGTATTGGCACCATTTTGTACTCTTTGGTAAATAAGATAGCTGAAAAAGTGTTTTATGAAAATCCCGACATTACCATCTCTTTAGTCAGAAATCAATTTTTTCTAAAAAGAGATTCCAAGAATATTAATACATTCCCCGATAATATATTAAAGGAATTTTTTCACTTTTTTCATATACCAATATCTTCAATGGAGTATTCTGTTCACTTATCAAAAAAGTCACTTTTCTATCCTTTTTACAATGCAAAAGGATTGTTATTTTAACTTTGTACGACATGTATCTATTTATCCACCATAATTTCCATGAATCTATTATTGATTTATTAAAAAAGATAATATTTAAGATTTTTTAAAAAAATAGTTGGATCAGTATTTTTAAAATGTATTCAATACTTTTTATATTTTTTCAATGAAAATTGATTTCAAAATGTTTTCAAGCATCATTTAGATGTTTTCATAGTATTTTTAAAGAAATGGTTTTCAAAATGTTTTTAATATTTAATGGAAAATTATTTTATAAAATTTGTTGAATAAATTTTTATACTTTTTGAAAGAAAATGATTTTCAATACATTTTCAATCATTATTAATATATATTAACTGTTTTTTCAATGAAATGGATTTCAAAACATTTTAATGTGTTTTTTAAATGAATTCTTCTGTATTCAAAGAAAAATGGTTTTAAAATTATTTGAAGATTATTTTAATTTTTTTTAAGGAAAATGGTTAAAAATTATATCATGTATTTTTTATAAACATTCAAGTTATTTTCTATGAAAATAATTTTCATATGGTTTTATGTATTAAAAATCATTTTCAAATAAGAAAGGCTATGTTCCTCATGAAACGTCTATAAAGGATATTTCATAATTATTTTCTATCTAAAATGACATATATTTATGATACACATGTCTTGAAAGGAATTTATATATTGGTTTCATTCAAATACTTTCTATGGATGGGTTATTATTAATTTCATTATTAATATGAAAGCTATTTTTAATTCATCGGTAATATGATTTTTAGACCAGCTTCTTTTGATGGGTTAAGATGAAATGGTCACTAAAACTATCACTTTTCATAGGTTATTATATGTTTACATTATTATGACAACCATTTCATTTCATGTGTTATGATGTGTTATTTATGTTCCTATTGGAAATTTATGTATGATTTCATTATGCGATGGGTGGGACATATATATCCCTACAATGAATTGTGTAATGATTTATATCTCATCATATTGACATGGCTTAAAAATGTGTTTACATGATTCAATATGACAGGTTTGGAATGAGGTTTTACTCAATTCAGTAATATAGTTTTATAATGAGGGTTTACATGGTACATAATATTGGAAAAAATGTGGGTTTACTCAGTTCAGTAATACATGGTCGGAATGAAGGTTTAAGCATCTCAGTAATACCAGGATGCAAGTAGGGTTTAATCAGTTTGGTAATACAAGGTTGGAACGTGGGTTTAATCGATTCAGTAATACTTGGATAAACTGAAGGTTCACACAAATCAGTAATACATGGAAAGATTGGGGGTTCACCTAGTAAAATAATGTACATTATCAACTAATATGGTCTTGGAAATGATTCCTTGGATACTATGGAAATCATATTATATTCTTATTTTTCTTCCACAATTACATGTATTATTCCTATGTTATGATTTAATGGTCAATGCTTTCAATTTTAAATGATTCATGTCTTATAAATTCAAAATATTTATCCCATGATCTATGTAAGGATTGTTGATATGTGGGGTATGTTCTTATATTTAAGGGATAACATTCTCATACCCTTATACTAATGTTTACTATTACATATCTCCCATGTTTACCATTAATGAGCATTTTACCTCACCAATTTTTATGATTCCTTTCTCTGTGTTTTCAGGAATGTTTTCATGAAGAAGTTATAAAGGAGGAGATATTTATGGGTGATGTGGAAGATCTTTCCCCAGGATATAATAGTTTGATTCCATGTTTCTAAAGACCCTAAACATTTACTATCATCTAGAACATATTTTTGTATTGTGTTGAATATTAATCTAAAATGTTTTAATATCCATCTTTGTTATGCCTAGGTTACTATAGATTGTATCAATGGAAATCATTAGTCAACCTTTAGAAACATGGATGAGAATAAGTTTTTAAAATCCCAAGGGTTATTTATATGGATATATTTATGGTTGACTCAAAGGATAATTATAAGGATGAGAAAATTTTTAAGAAAATGCCCGGGAATATGGGTGATGGATAGAGTGATTGATTTTATTTTAAATACAAATATGTCTTCATATTACATGTAGATGTGGTTCTTGAACAGATCTACCTAGGGATATCAACTAGGAAAATATGTTTTAGGCTTGACTCGGGGTAATATGTTACCCAATAACAATCCTTGTTGCACACCTGGTTTGATAATCCTTGGGGATATTCTTTTTCCATTAAAAAATACTTCCAAAACAATCAAGACGTATTTAGATATAAGATAGCTATGAATAACCTATTAGAAACCCAACGTGTCTAATAAGACGGATGGTGTAATGATTTAGACATCCTATAATAATTCTCTCCATGACTATGTTTTTTTCTTATATGATTATTAATTCTCACACTATGATTTTTGTTTTAGTCAATAGAGGGTACGAAAAGGAACTAGATAAATGGTTAATGTGATTTAATAATTTCAAATGTGAATTCCGGTGGGATGATTACTGGAGTGAAATATGTCATTATCATGACTAATCAATTTTCATGAAACGTGATTAAAAATATTTAGCTTAACCAATTATTGGACTCTCAGTGGATTATATATAAAGAGTTTTTTTGGGAGATTGTGTTATGGAGAGAAAGAAGATTATGTTTCTATTTTGTTAGAATGTGAAATGGATCAATTAATTGATTGTCTTAGTGGAACAAGAATGTCTTTTTTTGTTGGAAAGAAGGAAAAAATAAAGTGACTGATAGGGAAAAATCAAGAGTTCAATTAATGAAATGTATGATAAATTTGGACTCCCTATGTTTCCATCTAATGTTATGTGTTTTAAGTGAGTAAAAATTGGTCATTATGGAACGCGTTGTCCTAGGAGGAATGTTCATTTATGGAATCAAAAAGGTGGTACGAGTAATGGATACATTACTGAAGATAAATAGACTATTAATTATATGTGAAAGGAAATATGTATTATTGTTAATGGATTAAGGATAAAGTAATAAAATTATAAATTTTTGGTATTATATAATTAATAATGGATAATTACAGTACTGGGAAGCTGGGTTTTCCAAATGCTTGTATGCCAACGGTTCAACAAAACCCTTGATATAGGGGTATAAAACAAGTATTTCCCAACGGTTTGAAGAAACAGTTGGGAAATCTAAATTTTTTTCTCCCTTTCCAAATGGTTTTTACAAACCGTTGGTAAAGGAAAAGACTTAGGAAGGCTTTCCCAATGGTTTGTGTAAACCGTTGGCAAAGCTCACCTGTCCCAACGGTTTTATAAAACTGTTGGGAAAGTTTTCCCTTAAAATCTCAGACAACCCGATATCCCAATCCACAGGATTGAACTGCTAAAGTTGAGACCAAAGATCTCTCTCTCTTGGAAAATCATTCCAGCAGATCCATATTCGATCACAAAGTTGTTTTGTTCTACACAGAAAATCTGTAAGTAGTACGTTATGTTTAATGTTTTGCATCTAATTTTTTTACTTTCTGTTTTGATTTGTCTTAATCCAAAGGTTCGTGCAGTATGGTATACCCAATAATTTCAATTCGATTTATTTTTTGTTTTTGTTTTGGTGTCATGTGTGAATCAATTTTTTGTTCTGTTTTTGTTTTCTGTTTTTGTTCTGATGGGAGGTGCTGGGGGTGCAGGAGGTGGGGGGATGAGGTGTACTAGTGGGGTGTTTAGGTGGGGGGAGGGGATGGGCTGGTGGGTTGTTTAGGTGGGGGTTGTACAGGTGGGGGTGGGGGTGGGTTGTGCAGGTGGGGCTGGGGGAGGGGTGGGTTGTGCAGGTGGGGCTGCAAGTAGAGGGGGGGGGGGTTGTTGTGCAAGTGGGTGGGGGGAGTGTGCAAGTTGGGGGGGGGGGGGGGCTGGGTAGGTCAGAGTCTGTTGGGGGTGAGGTGGGGGTTGTACAGGTGGAGGGTGGGGGTGGGGGAGGGGGGGTTGTTCAAGTGGGGGGTAAAAGTGGAGGTGGGTGTTGTGCAAGTAGGTGGGGGGGGGGGGGAAGGGAGTGTGCAGGTTAGGGGGGTGGGCTGGGTAGTTGGGAGTCTGTTGGGGGTGAGGTGGGGGGTGGGTGTACAGGTGGTGGTGGGGTAGGGGGCTGTGTAAGTGGGGGTGGGGGAGGGGGGTGGGGTGGGGTGGGTTGTGAAAGTGGGGGGGTGTAGGTGGGGGTGTCTGTTCAAGTGGGTGGGGGGGAGTGTGTAGGTTTGGGGTGGGCTGGGAAGGTGGGAGTATGTTAGGGGGTGAGGTGGGGGTGTACAGGTGGGGGTGGGGGTGGGGTGGGGGAGGGGGGTTATTTAAGTGGGGGTGTAGGTGGGGGTGGGTTGTGCAAGTGGCGGTGCAGGTGGGGGGGGGGGGGGGTTGTGCAGTCAGTGGATGGGAGGGGGGTTGTGTTGGGGGAGTGTGTTGGAGGTGAGGTGGGGAGGGGGGTTGTGCAGGTGGGAAGTCACCACTTCCATAGTTCACCAATAATCAACGGTAATTCATCAATTCTAGATATTTGGATAGTATTGAGACCTCATTTGTTTTGGTTCCTGTCTAGTCATCTTGATGAGTAAGGAATCACATGATATAAATGTGACATCAACTATATAAGATAAATTCATTCTCCCACAACACATTTTCATAACATGAATGACAATGCAATTAAATCTCATAGCTCTCAGTTACACCCCTGTGGATAGCTCGTTCACCCCCTGGAAACCCCCTACCCCCTGGACAGCCCTTCCACCCTCGTGGACAGTCCGCCCACCCCCCTAGACACCTTGTACCCCCTGGACAACCCCGCCACCCCCGTGGAAAGCATGCCTGGACCATGGACACCCCCTACTCCCTAGGTAGCCCCCAACCTCGTGGACAGCCCGCCCACCCCCTGGACACTCCCCCCAGAAACCCCTACCCCTGGACACCTTGAACCCCCTAGAACCCCCCCCCCCCATCGACAGCCCGCCCACCCCTGGACACCCCTCCCCCTAGAAAGCCCCACCACCCTCATGGAGAGCACGCCCACCCCCTGGACACCCCGTACCCCCTGGAAAACCCCGCCACCCCCATGGACAACCCTCCCCCGATTACATAGAAGCAAATGACTCTGCATTTCCCCTGATTTCCAGAAGCCCCTGCGTATGTGAACTCTAACCTGAGGTCTTCTGTCTGATCGGCTGCAACTCCCCCATCCTGGTTAGACTTCTTCAACCTCTTCACAAATACAGACATAGAAGCCCTCATTGAGGAAATTAACATGGTTGGGGTAGTGGGGTAGGTGGTTTTCCTTTTTTTAGTGGGGTGATATGGTAGTTTCTGTGGACTTTAGTTTGGGTGTTATGAAATGTAGTAACTTTTCACAATATTTCAATTTTTTAGATACTATAACTTATTTAAAAAACTCTCTTTACACATTCTGCATCTTTCATGAAAAGCAATCACTTTGTAATATCATGAAATTTTTTTATCTGGTCTATGATGTCTTCTTGGTATGTGATAAATGAAAAAAATTACAAAACACATCTCACCTCAAATCTAGGCACACATAACTAAATTAATTAGTATATCTTTACAATGTTTTAATAGTTCACTACATCAACTAGAAACTCCTTCCTTTATCATTTACATAAATTTATTTCCTATTAAAGTTAAATCTTATTGAATTGGTTATGAAAAAATGACTTATATAAATTCTTTTTACAGAATGTACAAAAGTTTGATGTATGAAACCGATCGGATCTCATGAGATTTTCAAAACTATTTAGAGAGATTTATAAATTTTCCATTTCACAATGCTCCAGATAGTGGTCGCATACACTTCCCATGTTCCAATTGTGTTGGTAGACCTTGGTTGATCCGTGAACAAGTTAGTTACCACAAAACCAAAAATCATTTTCAAGAAAACTATTTTGTGTGGTATCACAATGGGGAGAAAATGAAATCTCAAATTGGTGATGATTGAAATGAAAGGACAGGAATGGAGAATTTGTTAGATGATCGGTTTCTGTTTATTCATCATCATGAAAAAGAAAAGATTTCATCTTAAGAAGACTTTGATATGAGGATTGTTGATGCATCTAGTGAAATTGATGATATTGATAGGGTGAAAAAATTGGATGATGTTGCCACGACTCCAGTATATCGAAAATTTGATAAAATGAAAAAGCGTGAATTTTTAATCTGATTGTTTTATGGGAAAACTATATATGGGATTTCTAAAACATCAATAGATTACATTCATACCATCTTGAAGGATTTACTTCCAGATGATGTAGATATTATATCAAACCACTATATGGGATGGAAGTTAGTTGAGGTACTTGGATTTTCAATAAACAAAATTCATGATTTCCCAAAAGATTGCAGTTTATTCTGGGAGGAAAACGCTGAACGAAATGATTTAATAAAACATGGAACATCCCGCTTGAAGTCAAAATCTGATGGAACCCCATCCCACGTTCCACAAAAAGTAATGTGGCACTTTCCATTGATCCCCAGACTCGAGAATCATTTTATGTCTAATGACATATCAATAAAAATGAGATGGCATGATACTGAGAGAAAAAATACTAATGATTAGTTGGTTCATCCTACAGATGGATTTTCATGGCAAAGATTTGATGCTCGACATCCTGATTTTGTAGCTGACATGCATAATGTGAGGCTGCGTCTTTCGTGAGACAGTTTTAATCCGTTTGGGAAGATGCTTACTTCGCACATCACATGGCCAGTTTTTATACACATTTATAATCTTCCCCCATGGTTGTGTATGAAAGAACCTTTCTTGTTCATGAGTATACTCATATCTGGTCCTTCTGATCCCAACATTGATATTGATGTCTATATGCAACCTTTAATAAAATAGTTGAGTCTTCATTGGGATGTGGGTGTGTGAACATACGATGCATGTTAAAAAGACATATTTTAGATGTGTGATATGCTTATGTGGACGATCGAGGATTTTTTGTCTTATGCAATGATATCTGGATGGAGCACGAAGGGAAAATTGTCATGACTAGTTTGTATGAAGAATACAAGATCCAGAAGACTAAAACATCACTGTAGTTTCATTTTTATGGGACATCGACGATTCTTTCCAAAGGATCATCCATATAGAATGAATCATAGAAGATTTGATAATACCACAGAGACCGATGATCCACCTCAGCATATGTCTAGAACTGACTTGCTTAATGATTTGAAAGAGTTTAGTTTTTCATTTGGGAAGGGTTAAATGATATATGGAAAGAGAAAGAATGTTTCCACTGAAACCTGTTACAATTGGAGGAAGTGGAGTATCATTTTTTATTTTCCTTATTGGTCATCCAATTTGTTACGTCATTGTTTAGATGTAATGCATATTGAAAAGAATATATGCCAAATATTGCTTTCGGTTCTTCTAAATGTAAAGGGGAAGACAAAAGATGATTTACGATCTCGGCGTGACTTGGTGGATTGTGGCATCAGACCATAATTACATCCTGTGTGTATCAGTGAAAATAAATGGTAACTTCCATGTGATGCTTATGTGATGACACCTACAGAAAAAAAATCGGGAAGTATTAGAAACTATTATAGTTCCTGATGGCTATTCCAGAAACATATCTAAACAGGTCAACAGAAGAGAGTTAAAGCTAAAATCTCTGAAGAGACATGATTATCACGTTCTACTGCATGAGTTGCTTCCAATATAAATCCTCCATATTTTTTCCAATAATGTAAGGGTGGTTGTCATTCAGTTGTGCCATTTGTTTAGAGATCTTTGTGCTACGAAGTTTTCCAAGTATTTCTTGCAAAAAAATGTTGATAGATGCCCCATTAATTTAGTGTGAGTTGGAGAAAATATTTCCTCCATCATTTTTAACATGCATGATGAATCTGACTGTCCATATTCCCATTGAAATACTTCTCGGAGGACCTGTTTCATTTCATTGGATGTATCCAACAAAAAAAATTATTCTCACATTAATGTATTATGTCCGAAACAAAAATCATCCCGAAGGTTCTATCGTGATTGGTTACTTGGCTCAAGAATGTATGGATTTTTGATAGATGTATTTGTCTGATCTTACTACCAGATTTAACAGACCAATGAGAAATGAAGAAGAACAGTATGAGAAAATTGAACCCAGTCTTCCATCACTTCCTCAAACAGGAGGAATTCCTGGATCATATACACTGAAGACATTAAGCAATGAAGAGCGGGAGATGGCACATCGAACAGTTTGTTCAACTGTGATATGTTCGATGAATATATCAGGTAACTAAATTGATTATATAAATCTTACATATATATCTGCTAAAGTATTCATATTTTTTATCTACAGGGAATATAAAACAATGATAAATACGAATCATTGTTCTATATCATTGAGAAGGAGAGAGACTTTTCAAAGAAAATAGTTTTCTGCAAGGTTAAAATTGAAGGTATAAACGATTAATATTTAAAATAATTATATCAATATTTAATTATTTGTAATAGTCATTTATATTGCAGGTATTGAGTTTTTCTATTGTCTTTGTCTCTGAGAAAATAAGAGCTTTGGCTTTTGCTAATAATACCGTTGTTAGTGACTGTAAATCAATTGTTATCAATGGGTAAAAATTTATTGCCATTGAACGAGAAAACAACATGAGAAAACAACATGATGGTGTTAGGGTTACTGCCACAACAGATTATTATTCCAGTGTATCAGATAGTAGACCGCAATTTGAAAATCTGGGATATTATGGAGTTGTTAAGAAAATCATAATATTGGATTATTACTCCCATGGACGATTCACAATGATGAAATGTCATTGGTTTGATTTGATGACGAGACATGGAATATTTATTGATGATTATGTATTTTGAGAAATTAATATGACACACACTCTTGCTACCGAAGAACCATATGTGTTCGAATCAATGACTAAACACGCTTTTTATGTCAAAGACCATCTTCGACCTGAATTTGGTGTCATAGTTGAAGTAATTCCAAGAAATACTTTTGAAGATGGTGATGATGGAATTCACTCTGTCCATTGTGCCATTAGATCCAATCCATTTATTTATTTTGATGACTTAAATAGCTCAATTGCCAGAGTTGATTGTGAACCTGATGTTGTGGTTGAAAATATATAGAATCATTCATCCATGTTCTCAATTATTTTGGTTTACATCGACTTGGGTTGTTAAGGTTGGTAATATTCAAATTGATTTAGTATTGATCACAAATATGTTTTTTCTGACTTGACCATTATGTGAACTTTCAATGTTTATTGGTTGCTGTTTTATTTGAATTGCATTTTCTAATTTTTAATTAAACTGTATTCAAACATAGTCAATCAATATTTCTAACTTGGTGAACATTAAAACATGTATGATTTATTAAATCCATTCAAGCTCTTCTAAAACAACTTATAAGTGAATTGACCATTATGTGAATTTTCAATATTTATTGGTTGCAGTTTTATTTGAATTGAATTTTCTAATTTGGAATTTAACTATATTCAAACATAGTTAAACAATATTTCTAACTTGGTGAACCTTAAAACTTTTATGATTTATTAAATTCATTCAATTTCTTCTAAAACAATTGATTGCTGACATGACCGTTATGTGAATTTTTAATGTTTATTGGTTGCAGTTTTATTTGAATTGAATTTTCTAATTTGGAATTGAACTGTATTCAAACATAGTCAAACAATATTTCTAACTTGGTGAACATTAAAACTTGTATTATTTATTAAATCCATTCATGCTCTTATAAAAGAATTGATAGCAGCCTTGACCATTATGTGAATTTTCAATGTTTATTGGTTGAAGTTTTATTTGAATTTCATTTTCTAATTTGGAATTGAACTGTTTTCAAACATAGTCAAACAATATTTCTAAATTGGTGAACATTACAACTTGTATGATTTATTAAATCCATTCAAGCTCTTCTAAAACAATTCATAACTAAATTACCAAGGAATCCCCCTATTCCCTCATATATTTAGTTTTTTTTGTTACACATTAGATTTCTATTTCTAATTAATTACATATTTGTTTTCAAAAGCAGGAAATGAATAAAATTGAAGAGAGAAGAAGGAAAAAATGATGGAGAACAATCTTCAAATGATGGAGTTGGGAATTCCATCATTAGTGCCTATTTTAAGTACATTATTTCAAGATGATATATTTGAAGAATATATAATGTCATGTGACAATTTTTTTTGTAAAATGTTTTGCAGGATCCACCTATACGTCGATAGTTATTCGATGAGGAGCCTAGTACTGGTCCTAGTACATAGGCCGGTGGTACGAGGAGGGTTCGTACCAGAGGTGGACGAGCTGCTGCACGTACCCGACTAGACCCTGCCCCTCCCACTAACATGTCATCCTTCGCACATTATGATCCTGGTGTATTGTTAGAGACACACAGGATACTTAGGCCTCCCATCTTTTCGCTACCTTCTGCATCTTCTGGCCCATCATTTACACATCCCATGATAATTCGCACTCCCTAGTCAGCATTCGGTACGTCAGATGTCCCATCTTCTTTTCCTTCTACTTCTATCTCTCTGAGCTTCTATATTCCATCGTCTTCGACTTCTGTTCCACCATAGGGTGTTCTATAAGTTTCAGTGGATCCAGCGGCGCTAATCGATCAGACTGACACAGGTATATTTATAGAACCCTAAAAAAAGTTTCTAGCGATATTTATTTTCATTATAACATGTTTTGATAAAATATTATTTTTCATTCATGATAGATATGTCTACTGACAGGAGGCATGGGAGGAGGCGTACATGCATGCTTTCAGTGTGCAACAACCTCACACAGCTTATGGTGGATTATAATGAAGACAACCAAATGATTGAGAAAACATGGCAGCAATGTTAGAGTTTTTTGGCGACACTTTCCAAATACTCCGACATCATTCCCGTCAGCCCGCTATCATGGTGACAGTTGCCACATGAGGTTAAGGATAGATCTTGGGTAGAGATATGGGTAAAAGAATATTTTCTATTTAATTCCATGAATTATTTTTGTATTTATATGAATTAATATTTTGATTTCAGCTTCGATTTAATTTTCTCGATGGTGAGGTTGCACGACCGGAACGTCTAAAGGATATAGGAAATCTTTGGGGACGCTAAACTAATGAGTTGTATATTGGATAGGTTTCTATAGTTGGCGCTGAGTTAGAGGTGGTACCAGTGGTGGATGATTTTCCTATAGAGCTGTATCCTCATATGATTACTCATTGGATGAGTACCCAGTTTCAGGTATTAATAACATTTGAGGTATTTAAATAATAACTTTCATGTTTTGCATCAATACTATCTGTTGCATTTTCCAATTTTATTTAGGAATCATCTGGAAAAAATAAAAAGACCATTGATGCAAAAAAATACCTCCACACACTAGGACGCACTACGATTCCTGATCATGAGAGGAAGCAGGTAAGACAAGTATTTATATGTTTTCTTTAAGACATACACTTTCATTTGTTTCCTCAATTATTTAATAGTTTTCTATGGTTTTCATATAACGTTAGTTTTCTATGTCATTGTACAGGCAAATACAATATATTGAAGGACTTGTGCCTCGAGAAAAACTGTTTTGCTCGAGTAAACAGAAAAAGGATGGAAGAGCTGTCAACAAAGCAACTCAGTAGAAGATTGTAAGATTTAATCTGATGAATTTATAATTTAATATCTATTTTGTAACTTAATGATATATTTATATTTGTAACAGTCGGCTTTAGAGGCCCTCGATGCCCATGAATCATACATTTTTGGTCCAACATATCACTTATATTAGGTGTTGGGAGAGGAGCATTCTGGCAGAGTACGCTGCCAACCTAGGATAGCCCTGAAGAGGTATTGGCCCTCCTCAGGTACGAGTTGTAGTGCCACCAAGCTGTAGCAAGTTATGGAATAGGCATTACAGGCTAAGAAGAGGGCCATAGAGAACAACCTGTTATGGAAAATAGTGTGTTTATGAAATTTATTGAAGTTATACGTCCTACACTTCCAGCAGAGGCCAACCCAGCTTTTGATGAGTATATGTCATCGATACGTTCTATATATGGTGCACTAGGTGGAAGTTCTTGTAGTGGTCTAGATGATGTCTAGTTTGATGATGATGATGATGGTGAGGAGTTTTATGCGGAAGAGGAGGGGGAGGAGGAGGGCGATTCGGGTGGCGAGTGTGAGGAGGATGGTGAGGACAAGGAGGAGGGTGAGGGCGAGGAGGGCGAGGACGATGATGGGGACGAGGACGAGGGTGATGATGATGGGGATGGTGGTGATGTATATCTGTGAAAAGTTGATCCATTTCATTTTTGACTGATATTATTGAGATTTGATATTTAATATATTCTAGTTATTGGTTTCATATAGACTCGTAGTATAGTGTTATGGTTGATTTATTTTTATATATTATCTGTTTTTTATGGATGTTGTTTTCTTTTAGTGGTTGTTTGTTTGGGAACCCCCCTCAATCCTGGACCCTGGACAAACCCCACCCTCCTCCCTGGACCCGAGACAGCCCCGCCAGACATCCCCCCAGACAGCCCCCCGGACACCCCCACCCTTTTCCTTGGACCCCAGACAACACCCCAAACACCCCCAGACAACCCACGGATAGCCCCCCAAACAGCCCCCCGGACAAACGCCACACCCTCCTCCCTGGAACCCAGACCGCCCCCTGGACTACCCCCCCAAACAGCCCCCCCGTACAGCCCCCCACCCTCTTCTTTGGACCCCAGAAAACACCACTAACACCCCTAAACATCCCTCAGACATCCCCCCAACAGTCCCCCGGCCAGCCCCAGCCCCCCCCCCCCCCCCCCACCCTCCCCCCTAGACCACAGACAACCCCTCGGATAGCCCTCCCTGATAGCCCCCCACCCTATTCCTTGGACACCACACAACCCCTTGAACACCCTCAGACATCCCTCGAACATCCCCCCAAAAAGCCCCCCGAACAGCCCCCCACCCCCATCCCTGGACCCCAGACAGCCCCCCCGGACATCCCCCAGAGCCCCCCCCCCCCCACCCTCATCTTTGGACGTCGAACAACCCCCCGAACAACCCCCAGACAGCCCCCCACACAGCCCCCCCACCCTACTCCTTGGACCCCGGATAGCCCCCCCCCACCCTCCTCCATGGTCCCCAGACAACCCCCCCGCACAGCCCCCCCACCCTCCTCGTTGGTCCCCCGACAGCCCCCCAGACTCCCACCGGACAGCCCCCCAGACAGGCCCGCCGGACAGCCCCTCTACCATCCTTGATTTCATTTAATACTAGAAAGTCTATAATATATATTTTATTTATTTTTATCATGATAATCTTTGTAAATAACATTTACACATCTAATCGATATCATATATTATTGGTATTTTATAAAAGATATCTATTCATTGGGCATGACATTGTTAGCTCCGAAATGTTTCATAGCATTATATACTAAAATCTAATTCATACTAAGAATGATATAAAAATATTTTATATAAATATCAATAAGATTTTATGTAAATACAATTCCACTAAGAGACATATGAGGATTCTCATAAAATGGGCCACATTTTAAGTACATATGGAAAACTGACCAAACGCATTTGGTTTCCATTGAAACTTTAGGAGAACAATCCATGGTTTATATGTGATGTGTACAAATCACACCCGCATCAATCTAAGACGTGGTGTGGCTGCCCCCGCTCAAAGTGTCTGCCTTTTGTTTCAAAAAGGGGTCATTTTAATTGAAAAAAATCAGCTGGCATATGGAAAACTGACCAAACGCATTCGGATTGTGTCAATACTTTAGCACAATGATCCATGGGTCATATGTGACGTGTACGAGTCAACCCCACCTCAATAGGAGGTGCTGTGTGGCCGCCACCACCCAATGTGTTTGTCTTTTGTTTCAAACAGACGTCATTTTATGTGAAAAACTACAACTTACATATGGAAAACCAACCAAATGCATTTGGAATGTGTTGATACTTTATCAAAACGAGCCATGGGTCATATGCGACGTGTAAGAGTCAACCCCACCTCAATCTGAGGCGTGGTGTGGCTCCCACCACTCAAAGTTTCTGTCTTTTGTTTCAAAAGGACATCGTTTGAAGTGAAAAACATCAACTGGCATACGGAAAACTGACCAAACACATTCGGATTGTGTCGATACATAAGAAAAACGATCCATGGGTCATATGGGATGTGTACGAGTCATCCTCTCTATAATCTGAGGCACGGTGTGGCTGGAATCACTCTAAGTGTCTCTCTTTTTCTTAAAATGGACAACATTATATGTACATACATAAAACTAACGAAACGCATTCGGTTTTCATTTAAACTTTAGGAGAACGATTCAGGGGTCATCTATTATGTGTACGAATTAACCCCACCTCAATCTGAGACACAGTGTGGTCAGCACCACTCAATGTTTCTGTCTTTTGATTCAAAAGGACATCATTTTAATTGAAAAACATCAAATGGAATACGGAAAACAGACCAAACACATTCGGATTGTGTCAATTCATTATCACAGTGATCCATGGGTCATATGTGACATGTACGAGTCAACCCTGCTTCAATTCAAGACGTAGTGTAGCTGCCACCACTCAAAGTGTCTGTCTTTTGTTTCAAAAGGACCTCATTTGAAGTGAAAAACATCAACCGGCATACGGAAAACTGACCAAACGCAATCAGATAGGGTCAATACTTTAACACAACCATCCATCGGTCATATTTGACGTGTGCAAGTAAACCCCTATTTAATTTTAGGCATGGTGTGGCCGGAATCACTCTAAGTGTCTCTCTTTTTCTTAAAATGGATAACATTTTAAGTACATATGGAAAACCGACGAAACGCATTCGGTTTCGGTTGAAACGTTAGGATAATGATTCATGGGTCATATGTGACGTGTAAGAATCATCCCCTCCTCAATCTGAGATGTGGTGCTACTGACACCACTCAAAGTGTCTGTCTTTTGTTTCAAAATGACGTCATTTTAATTGAAAAACATCAACTGGCATACGGAAAACTGACCAAACGCATTCCGATTGTGTCAATACATTATCACAACGATCCATGGGTCATATGTGATGTGTACGAGTCATCCCTGTCTCAATCTGAGGCGAGGTGTGGCTGCCACCACTCAAAGTGTCTATCTTTTGTTTCAAAAGGACGTCATTTGAAGTGAAAAACATCAACTGTCATACGAAAAACAGACCAAACGCATTTGGATTGTGTTGATACTTTAGCACAACGATCCATGGGTCATATTTGACGTTTATAAGTCAAATTTCCCTTAATATATGGAATGATTTGTCCGGAATCACTCTAAGTGGCTCTCTTTTGCTTAAAATGGACAACATTTTATGTACATACAGAAAACTGACCAAACGCATTCCGTTTCCAATGAAACATTAGGATAATTATTAATGGGTCATATGTGACGTGAACGAATCAACCTGGCCTCAATCTGAGACGTGGTGTGGCAGACATCTATCAAAGTGTCTATCTTTTGTTTCAATAAGACGTCATTTTAATTGAAAAACATCAAATTGTATATGGAAAACCGACCAAACACATTCAGATTGGGTCGATACTTTAGCACAACGATGCATGGTTCATATGTGATGTGTACTAGTCAACCCCGCCTCAATCTGATGCGCGGTGTGGCCGCCCCCACTCAAAGTGTCTGTCAATTGTTTCAAAAGGGCATCATTTGAAGTGAAAAACATCAACTGGATGACGGAAAACTGACCAAACGCATTTGGATTGGGTCGATACTTGAGAAAAACGATCCATGGGTCATATGTGACATGTACGAGTCAACCCCGGCTTAATCTGAGGCATGGTGTGGCCAGAATCACTCTAAGTGGCTCTCTTTTGCTTAAAATAGACAACATTTTAAGTACATATGGAAAACCAAACAATCTCATTCGGATTGGATTGATACATTAGCACAACGATCCATGGGTCATATGTGACGTGTACGAATCAACCCCTCCTCAATCTGAGGCACGGTGTGGCTGGCACCACTCAAAGTTTCTATCTTCAATTTTAAAAGGACGTCATTTTAATTGGAAAACATCAACTGGCATATGAAAAACCGAACAAACACATCCATATTGTGTCGATACTTTAGTACAACTATCCATGTGTCATATGTGACGTGTACAAGTCAACCTCGTCTCAATATGAGTTGCAGGGTGGCCGCCACCACTCAAAGTGTCTGTTTTTCGTTTCAAAAGGACGTCATTTTAAGTGACAAATATCAAGCAGAATACAGAAAAGTGACCAAACGCATTCGGATTGTGTCAATACTTTAGCAAAACGATCCATGGGTCATATGTGATGCGTAAGGGTCATGCCCTCATTAATCTGAGGCATGGTGTGGCCAGAATCACTCTAAGTGGCACTCTTTTGCTTAAAATGGACAACATTTTAAGTACATACAGAAAACTGACCAAACACATTCGGTTTCCATTGAAACATTAGGAGAACGATCCATGGGTCATATGTGATGTGTACGAGTCAACCCCGCATCAATCTGAGGAGTGGTGTGGCCGACACCACTCAAAGTGTTTGTCTTTTGTTTCAAAAGGACACCATTTTAATTGAAAAACATCAACTGGCATACGGAAAACCGACCAAACACATTCAGATTGTGTCGATACATTAGCACAATGATCCATGGGTCATATGTGATGTATTCGAGTCAACCCCTCCTCAATTCGAGGTGCGTTGTGGCCACCACCACTCAATGTGTCTGCCTTTTGTTCCAAAGGACGTTAATTTAATTGAAAAAAATCAACTGGCATACGGAAAACTAACCAACCGCTTTCAGATTGTGTCAATACATTAGAATAATGATCCATGGGTCATATGTGACGTGTACAAGTCAACCACACCTCAATCCAAGGCGTGGTGTGGCCGCCACTACTCAAAGTGTTTGACTTTTGTTTCAAAAGGACGTCATTTGAAATGAAAAACATCAACTGGTATACAGAAAGCTTACCAAACACATTCGGATTGTGGCGATACATTAGCACAACGATCTATGGGTCATATGTGACGTGTACGAGTCAACCCTGCTTCAATATGAGGTGCGGTGTGGCCGCCACCACTTAGAGTGTCTGTCTTTTGTTTCAAAAGGACGTCATTTTAAGTGAAAAATATCAACTGGCATATGGAAAAGCGACCAAATGCATTCATATTGTGTCAATACTTTATAAAAACGATCCATGGGTCATATGGGATGTGTACAAGTCAACCCCGCCTTAATCTAAGGCATGGCGTGTCCTGAATTACTCTAAGTGGCTCACTTTTGTTTAAAATGGACAACATTTTAAGTACATACGAAAAGCTGACCAAATGCATTTTATTTCCATTGAAACATTAGGTGAACAATTCATGGGTCATGTGTGATGTGTACGAATAAACCCCTCCTCAATCTGAGATGCGGTGTGGCTGGCACCAGTCGAAGTGTCTGCCTTTTGTTTCAAAAGGATGTCATTTTAATTGATAAACATCAACTAGCATACAGAAAACTGACCAAATGCATTCGGATTGTGTCGATACATTATCACCACAATTCATAGGTCATATGTGACTTGTACGAGTCAATCCCGCCTCAAT
This sequence comes from Viscum album, assembly GCA_963277665.1. NCBI lineage: Eukaryota > Viridiplantae > Streptophyta > Magnoliopsida > Santalales > Viscaceae > Viscum > Viscum album. Next base: position 70,561,636 of record OY728126.1, read on the forward strand.
CGAAGGCATGGTGTGGCCAACACCACTAAAAGTGTCTGTCTTTTGTTTCATAAGTACCCCATTTTAAGTGAAAAACATCAACTTGCATACATAAAACTGACCAAACTAATTCGGATTGTGTCGATAGATTATCAAAACGATCCATGGGTTATATGTGACATTTACGAGTCAACCCCACCTTAATTGGAGGCACGGTGTGGCCGGAATCACACTAAGTGTTTCTCTATTGTTTAAAATGGACAACATTTTAAGTACATATGGAAAACTGACCAAACACATTTGTTTTCCATTGAAACATTAGGAGAACGATTCATGGGTCATATGTGACATGTAATAATACACCCCGCCTCAATATGAGATGTGGTGTGGCCGGCACCACTCAAAGTGTCTGCCTATTGTTTTAAAAGGACGTCATTTTAATTGAAAAACATCAACTGGAATACGGAAAACCAACCAAACGCATTCGGATTGTGTCGATACATTAGCACAACGATTCATGGGTCATATGTGACATGTACAAGTCAGCCCTTCCTCAATCTGAGGCGCGGTGTGGCCGAAACCACATAAAGTGTCTATCTTTTGTTTCAAAAGGATGCCAGTTTACGTGAAAAACATCAACTAACATATGGAAAACTGACCAAACTCATTCGTATTGTGCCGATACTTTAGCACAACAATCCATGGGTAATATGTGACGTGTACGAGTCAACCCCGACTTAATCGGAGGCACCGTGTGATCGTAATCACTCTATGTGTCTCTCTTTGGTTTAAAATGGACAACAATTTATGTACATACGGAAAACCGACCAAACGCATTCTGTTTCTGTTGAAACATTTGGAGACCGATCCATGGGTCATATGTGACATGTAAAAAATCAACCCTGCCTCAATCAGAGACGCGGTGTGGCCGGTACCAGTCAATCTGTTTGCCTTTTGTTTCAAAAAGATGTCATTTTAATTGAAAAACATCAACTGGAAAATGGAAAACCGACCAAACGCATTTGGATTGTGTCGATACTTTAGCACAATGATCCATGTTTTATATTTGAAGTTTAAGAGTCAACCCCACCTCAATCTGAGGCACGGTGTGGCCGGTAGCACTATTGGTGTATGAATTTTGTTTAAAATGGACATCATTTCAGGTAAAAATAAATGGTATACAAAAAACAGATCAAAATATGAAATGATATCCAGATTCCCCATATAATTTTCATATAAATTTTAAATTGAATTCTAAATGAATTATTTATGTTTATAATTATGTTATGAATTCCAATTTAATTATGGATGTGTATAGTTCCAGCATTATATGTTAAATGTGAATGAATTTATTCCCTATATGTAAGTGTTAGTTGGTTATTGAAGGTACAATAATTGTAACTGTACATATTATTTTATTTCAGGTACAATAATTGGATTGAATATGAGTGGAACCCACAAAATGAGACCTGGTGGGAAAATTGCACAGCTGCTGGGCAAATTGGAGAGCTGCTGTGCAATTTTCCCAGGATAGGCTATGCCAACGGTTTGAAACTGTTGGCATAGCATGATTGGCTTGTGTTTTACCAACGGTTCATAGAACTGTTGGTAAAAATATTTCCCAACAGTTTATAATCCTTTGGTAAAGAGGAGAACTTGGGTTTTTCACAATGGTTTGGCAAAACCGTTGGAAAAAACATGGTAATTTTGTCCACTCAATCCAAACAGTTGTAAACCATTGTGAAAAAGCTTTCCCAACGGTTTTCCAGAACAGTTGGGATATGGTAATTTTTCTCCACCCTATCCCAATGGTTCATTTTAAACTGTTGAGAAAATCTTTCCCAATGGCTTATTTCCCTATGGTTTGCAGAACCGTTGGTATAACATATACCAATGGTTCTGCAGCCTTTCCAAACAGTTCTAAACCGTTTGGAAATCCTGTATTTCCAGTAGTGTTATATATGTCTTTTTAAATTTATGTTTCTCTACGGGTTTACTAGAACAAGTAGAATCGACATGATGGACTAGAAAGGTTATCTCATGAATGTTAACATTTTGTAAAAGGGAATGTAACCCTTAACTTGATCTTTATGTTATGATAATGTCATATAGATAATGATACAAGGTATATGAATTATTAAATTTGATTGTATTGATTACCTCGAAAATATGTAGAAACATATTGAAGTGTGTTTTATGCTATAATTAATCAATCATACTTTATTTTTGGATTTTTTGATTAAATCTAATACACTTAGGAATTATTAATCATCCATTTTTTTCAAAAAGAATTATAGTAATTCAGGTTGTTAAAATGTTTTAAGAAAATATATCATGAGGGTGTTCACATGCTTTGAATGTGGAAACTAAGGACTAATTTGTGTTATATATTGGAATTATTGTTTTCATAATTTTGTGACTTCATTATAATGTTTTAAATTTTCCTCCTTCAGAACGGTTATAAGGTAAACCATTTATGGAATGATTATTTATTATCTTAACACGTGATGATTTTTGCATATTAGATATCCTGTTATAAATATGTGGTGATGATGATATCGAATGACGTATTGGATGACATATCATGGAACATGTGATCTGTTAGTACATTAGAAATGAAAAAGTAGACTTTTTTATATTGAAAGATGTGAAATATATCAGAAAAAAAGATAAATGGTGATGTTGTATAGAAATCATTAAATTATATAGTTTAATAAAAATTATTTAGCTTTAGTAAAATGATCTTGGAACAAAAAAATATATCACATACCTATGTTATTGATTAATCAGAAGGTCCATTAGGTCATTACAGATTTAGGGATTTATGGAGGTTATTATTATCCAAACCATTTTTCTTATCCATCTCCATCATAACATGATGGTATGTTTTTTCTATATCCATTTTTACACATTCCACCTATGTTCCCCCATGTAGAAACAAATTTATATGTTAAATTGGGTAACCGTTATGGTTATAAATTTCCATTTTAAGGTAATTTTTAGTATACATTTTTGGGATGTGGTTTTATTTGAATGAAAGATTCAGGTATTAAAAAATTGATAACCCAAATGAATTTTGAGGGCGAAATTCATTTTTAGGGGGTAGATTGTAAAAGCCAGATATTTTTCAATTTTTTTGAATTAATTTAACTTTTCAATATTTTCCATTTCACATGAAACTAAATATACTTCCATATATATATATATATATATATTTTAAAACAATGAGTAAAAAATTCTTTCCACACGCAATACCATGGTGGATTTCCCTATAAGGTATACCGACTTTGTGCATGATGCACGTACTAATGAGTTTAAATGAAAAATATATATGTCTAGTTTTTATTATCTAAATAAGATAATTATAACCATGATATTAGACATTATAATAACTAATTTTTGAATATTTTTTTATATTAATAAATCATATTGATAATGAATGATAATATTTTTGGAAATGTCCTTTTATGACAAAAATATTATTTTCTAGAATAAATAACTTTTAATAATAATTGTAATTTTAGAAAAAAATTAGAAATTGAATATGGAAAAATTAATATCGTTTATTAATTCATATGATCAAAATTATACTTGGGAGAATTTTTGGGATTTATTGAGAGACCTTATTTTTTGAATAGTAGTTAAAAATATAGCTTTATAGTTAAAAACATAGTTTGTTTCTAATTAATTATTACTAATAAATGATATTATAAATATTCTACAAGGTAATTTTAGTTGAATATTTTATATTTTAATACAATTTTATTCACTATAATAAAATTCACAATGAAACTAAATATAAAATCATAAGATAAAATTGAATGTTTTTCTAATATAAAACATATTATTTCACCATGGTTACAAGATTAATTTTAATCTTTATTTTCCCCATTGGTGATTAAAATATTTAATATCTAAAAACAATTATGTAATTATAATGATATTTGTGTTCTAATAATGTCAACGTAATATTTTGATGATAATTATTAGTGATTGTATTTAAAATTAATTACTGTGATTAATGTAAAATTAATTTTAATAAGGGAAAAAACCATAATATTAAGGAACAATAAGACATGGAAACTTTTAAAAAATCAATTGGATGAAAAAATTTGTCCATGTCCCCACATTTTTCAAATATATTTGTTATTGGGACAATGTTAAATTGATGTTCACTATAAATAATGTTATGGGAAAGACCAAAAGTGAACTTTCCTAACCTTTATCATTTATTATATATTGATATATGTAAAAAATCATCATTTTTAGTTATAAATATCATTTTAAAATATACATATTTTATTATTATCATAATAATTTGTCCATTATTTTTAGATATGGTTTAGGGTCATAAAATTCTTAAGAAACATCAACATAACGATTATTTAGTTATAAATTAACGAAATTAAATTGTACTATAAATATTAAAACCGATGTTAATTAATTGAATTATTAAATTTATTTACTTATTTAGAATAATATATAATTTTCCACAACATTAATCTTAATATAATTGATTTCCAATATTATATTTATATTTTAAAATAAACATTAAAAAATAATTTCAAAATTGAAAATATTGTTTTGTTAATATAAAATATGCTAATAAAATAAATTAAAATTGATAATAATCCTATATTTTTTAACTGGATTATAAGTATTAATATATATGAAATAATTAATATTAATGGAATATTTAATCTTATATATTTAACAGATTATCCCATAATATGTAAATTCATTGTTAAGAGGGCCCGGGTTGAAGTAGTGTTTTAGGGCATCACATGCAATTGTTTTTAAATTAATTAAAAAAATGTGATTTTAATTTTTTAAATTAGATATAATGTTAATAATTAAGCGGGTTGGTAATTTCTAACAAATCTCACATTAAAATAGTCATATGGTTTAAATATATTAGATTAGAAAACAAGATGCTTCAATAATTAACAAATATGCTAAAATTGGGGAATCATAGATGTTTAGGAAAACCATAATTAATATGAACATAATTTTTTGTGTATCATGTTTTCCTATACCATACTTCTCCATTTTGAAATTATGTGTCCTTATTTGAGTATAATTAAGTAAGATTGGCCACCAATTATTGAATACCTTTTCGTATTTACAAAAGTGTCACTCCCCATCCACTATAAAAAGTATGGAACACTTCCCATTACTCACACCTTTTAAGAATTATGAGATCAGAAGGTACCTATACAAATTACCTCAAAAAATATCCTCCCATTGAACATGAATCCATGATTTTGGGAATAAAATATATCATGTAAGTCTTTTGGAATGATCTAAAAGGAGTTACCTGATTAAAATTAAAATTTTCTTATCTAGCTCATTTCCATTATTTTTTTCTCCACCTCGTAACTCTATTTAGTACCTTCTTGTGTTATAACAAGTGTATAATATATATAATAAGATTTTTTATGCAATGATTCTAACCAAAACATACACAAACCTATATAGAATGGATTTTGACTATATTGTTTCACTGTACAATGAACTGATGCCTCAAAAAATGATGACAATTCATGTCTCCATTACCACCAATCAAAGTGGACAGTATGATGGAATCTCTAATTATATATGAAATATATTATATTTATAATGTATTTAATATTATTTTTTCATTATAAAAAACACATCTTTGTACCTTATATTTATTTTTAATAATATAATCTCATCTGAGGTAGTGTGGACTACCGTCCCCTCAATGTGATGTGATTCATTCACACACCGTATATAATTTATTAAGGATGTGTTTAATGAAATTATATGACTTATAAGATAAACTAAAAATACTATAATAATGATATATATATATATATTAATATACATATAGATATATATATATATATATATATATGTCATTTACACACATTTTATAATAAGACAATAAAAATTGAAATCATCATTCATGCATACATATGACTTACTATCTCCACGAATGGTGTATTAAATTATGACCTTCATTACCATATACATTATTATAAAAAAATATAATCTATATACATTACATTTTAATCATTTTATATATTATAGACTCATGATATATAAATAGGGACCCATGTTATAACAAATTTATACACATGCGAAGAACAATACGAATGATTACTCGAAGTGAAATATTATTATAGGATCATTAACAAGTACATAATGAAAACTCATAATAAAACCATATATGGTATTATGTATCAGAATATTCATATTTAAAATATTTATAATAATCATATATTTTTAATATAAAAAATTTTTATGAGTACGAATAGAGTTATGACAAAAGGTAATGGGATTTTCATCTCACTATCAATTTCTGTGAGGTACAAGCTATGTTCTGCAGTATTTCTTTTTTTTTGTAGTGTATGTACTGAACATGAATGTATACTTTATATCATTTAATTAAAATTATGTGTATTCAAATTTCAATTATATAATCCTTATTTTATGACTTTTAACATTCAAAATTTACCAAATCAGTAAAATAGTCCTATCTCAATTTTCGTTCTTTGAGACTCATATTTTGTTATTCACCAAAACTCTTCACAGGGATGAATATAATTTCATTTTTCAATAGATATCATGAATCTCAATATTTATATGATATTATATGCTTCATGTAATCTTAATCACTTATATGTAGAGCATGATCCAATGATACAATTCTAGAAGAGTTTATTGAGACAATCACATTGATTTTCAAAAATTTTTATGTTTATGCTTCCTTTAATGGTATATCATGTTCCATATCTCAAGAATATTACTGATTTTATTTATCTTCTATTATTTATTGATTCATTTTTGTATTCGTACCTTTTTATACTATTTGGCACATAATATAATATTGAAAATGTTCTTAAGAGAGATCCACATTACCCTCTCTTTAGAGAAAATTCTATGTTTTCTAAAAATATTTCCAAAATTATAATACCATAACCCTATAATATAGAAAAAAATTACCTTTTTTGAATTTTACCTATTACTTCAAGGGATGCTTATCTTTAATATGAGGACAAGGATCTTTTCTATCATGTTAACTATGTAAAAGGAATTTTCTTTTGACCTCATACGATAAGTACTAATTTACCCACAATCCTTTCATTGAAGCTAATTTTGAATTTTTAAACAGGACAATCATTACGAATTTTTTTTAAAAATGTAATTTTCATGAAAACTAGTTTTGAAATTTTTTGCAAAATTCATTTACAAATATTCAAGGAAAAATGATTTCAATATGTTTTCAATCCTTATTTAAATGTTTTTAACGTGTTTTCAAGGAAATGGGTTTCAATTTTTTTTTTGTTTTCAAACAAAATTATTTTTAATTAATTTTAAATATTTTTTTAAATGTATTCATAGAGAATATTTTTTTTAAACAATTTCAAGCCGACATTATAAGTCTTAAATTTATTTTTAAGAAATTTTTTTCAAAACATTTTTAAAATTTTATTAAATATTATCACGTGTTGTTAATGATTTTTTTAAAATGAATGAAATCTAATTTAAATGTTTTCTAGGAAAAAATATTTCAAAATCGTTTCATGTATTCTCTATATGTTTTCAAAGAATTTTTTAAGTAATTTATTTTCAAATGGTTTTTGTGTTTAAAATTTATTTTTCAAACAATAAAGGATATTTTACTCAAGAAATGTTTCAAAGGGATATTTCAAAATGATATTCCATCTAAGATAAAATAAATTGATGTTACTCATGATTTTATAGGAAATTACCTACAGGTTTTATTAATATACTTTCAATAAATAGATAATTCTAAATATCACGGTCTATATGAATCCTATTTCTCTTTCAAGTGCTATGTGATTTCGAGAACCAATTTTCAGAGGGTTAATATTAAAGGATAATGAAACATGACCCTTTAGACAGGTTATGTTATGATTACATTTTTATGACACCCATTTCATTTAATGGGTTTTGATATTTTATTTATGATCTTGTGACACATGTGTGTATGAATTCATTATTTGACGGGTCCGACCAATATCTCCCTCGAATGCATAGGGTAGTGATTTATATATCATGAGATTGATAGGGATGGAATGAGGGTTTACTCGGTTCATTAAGATAGGTCTAGAATTAGGGTTTACTTAGTTAAAGTATACATGGATGGAAAGAGGGTTTACATTATTCAGTAATACATGACTGGAATGAGGGTGTACTCAGTTATGTAATACATCGATGGAACGAGGGTTTACTCAATCACATAATATTGGGCTGGAATGAGTATTTACACAGTTTGGAAATAACAGGTTGGAATTAGGGTTGTCTGGATTCAGTAATATAGGTAAGGAATAAGGGTTCACTCTGTTCAGTAATATATTAATTGAATTGGGTTCACACGGTTCTGTAAAGTTCTTTTTTTTCTATGATATTCTTGGCAGTGGTACCTTGGCTACTATAGAAATCATATTATATACTTATTTGTTTTACATAATTCCATGTATTATTCCTATATTATAATTTCATGATATCTTATGAACTTCCAATCTATATTCCATTATCAATGTGCTAATATTTGATATGCAGTGTATGATCTTCTATTTATAGGATCACGTTATCATACCCTTATACTCATGTTTATGCATACATGTCTCTCTTATTTACCATTACTGAGAATTTTATCTTACACCATTCCATGTTTTTATTCTCCTGGATATGAAGAATGGTTTTTGGTAAAAGTTATAATGGTGATGACCATTATGGGAGATGATGAAGTCATTTATCCATGATAGACGATTTTGTCCCATGATTCCCAAGATACTAAACTATTATAGTCATCTGGATATTATTTTTTTATTTTACTGAATATTCTTCTAAAAATATATAATATCAATGTATTTTAATCATGGATTGTTATATTTTCCCTAATTAATGGATAACAAGGGGCCTCCACCTATAAATGGAAATTTATTGAGGTTCATTAATGTTAAAGAAAAACAACATGCTTTACCTTGAAAGGGTAAACCTTGTTGGTGTTCCATAGTAAGTGTGCACATGTTGGTTGAATATGTAGGGTGTGCAAGGAACTATTATTGGGTCATATATTGGGGGTTGACCCATCCATTTGGAAAATGGAAGTGGCGGTATGTTTATAAAAACTAGATGTGATGGAAAAGTGTGGTGGGTATGAAACATAGGAATGTGAAAAGGGGGAATTGGCTTAGAAAACCTGTTGGGAGTAAACATAAAAATTATGGAAACATATCATCTTCAAATGGCCATAACATTTGATATATATAAATTTTTTATATTTTAATGAAACAAAATAAAATCATGTCATTTGAAATAAATACCCAAATATAGTGGATAAACATTTGAATTATTTCATTCCAATTAAAAATTTCATGGAGATCATTTAAAAACATTATTCCAAAATTTTAATATATATGTTTTAATTATATAAAATATATGTTTCATAGAATATATTTTATTGAATTAAGATTAAGTGGTTAGAATAATAACTTGAAAGTATTTTTTATTGTTATTTATTTATATTTTAAATATTAAATTCAATTTCTTATAGGCCATAATATTATGTTTCTTGATTATAAAATAGGTGTTTCCATATGAAAAGTTTTATGGAATTTCATAGGGGAAATATTAAATATACACATATTATTGTATAGAGTGAAGGAAGAATAAAAATATATGGTTGTATGAAATTATAATAAGAAAACAAAGAATATGAAGAACAAATATCACGATAAATCGATATGATTATACTTTTTTAAATTCATTCTCATTATTAAAGGCATTTCTACATTGTTTTATCTATTACAGAATGAAAATTTACTATATTTTGTGAAATATGAATAACTCAAATTTATGTTTAAAAAAACACATGATGATACTAGTGTACATTATCATCTCAAGGAATTATAGATTAATATAAGGATTACAGTTATCAATTTAGTAGGAAATCCCTATAAATTTATTTTCCAAACAATTATTGTGTAGTTCTGTTAAAGAGAAATGATTACTATTAATAAAAATAATTCAATTGATATTATGGAAGTTTCTTATGAATGAATTAATATTTGTTTTTATTATGTCCTCTTAATGATTTTACAGTAATCTAATTGTTATTTTCAAAAACAATTAGTGTCTTGTTCCGATCAATGAAAATATTTTATTTTTAGATTATTATTAAAGAGATGGTATATTTTTTATGATTAAATTCCCAATTATTTAATTAATATAATTGATATTATCAATTTATTTAAATATACCTCGATTCCAATAATCTCTTTGAAAAATAATTTCACTTGGAAGAACCAGATCCTTCTTTGTCATCTGACAATTACATTGGTTGTATTTTGGTGAGATGAATATCATAAATTTCTTATACATAACATTTTTAAGAATTTATAGGCCTACTGAAAGGGGTGATCTTTGATTCATCCCATAATAACTAGTATAACTGAATGTTCAGAAATAAAATTTCCAATAATGATTGTAGCTACCTGGATTCCCATTCAATCAATTTCAAATTTACAAATTCAGATACACCATTTTTATCAGGAATTACATTAATACACATATCTTTCATAATGAAAATATATTTTTAAATACTATAGAAATTTTTTATCATATTGAGAAATCAGTTATCTACTATATGGATCATCATCAGGCATTTATATTCCCAATAAACCATTATATTCTATTTGAATAATACCCCAAAAAGTATTTTGATGATTCATGAAGTGAAAAACCCCATGTTTTTATGAAGCTTTTGGTCGAATAAATGAAATTCTTTTAATTTCATGAGTTAACTGATACCATAGTCAATGCTTCAGCGATGTGGAATTCCATCTTATATTTCATTAAAATCAACTCTATGTTTCTACGAAACATCATTTTTTTATTTTAATTATTTTACAATTAATAAAATATCATTTCCATTATAATTAGGGTTGGAACATGATTAAATATACTATGAAATTATTGTTTACAAATATTACTATAATTCTTCTACCAAAAAATTATAAATTAGTGTATAATATTTTTTAAAATAATTGGAAATGTTTTCTCCATTTTTTTAAATAAGAAGACAACCATTTTATAGTAATAATTTTACAAAACACTCGTATTGACTTATATTATTTATATTTATAACATATTATTTTAAATATAATGATTAATTTTAATCTTATTAATTTTCTAGATATGATATAATAATAATTCCAATTTTATACTTAATAGAAGTTTTTTAATAAAAATTATATTTTTTCCAGTTTTGATGGAGAATATGTTTCAATTATATATTTTGACACTATAATTAATTATATTTGAAAAAATGAACATATTATTTTATATATGAATATCAAAATTTAATTTGGTATAATTTTATGTTTATGATAAGTTTCATGGTTTCCTGAAGAATGTCAAATTGTATTTTAATTGAAAGGATAATTTTTTGAAATAATTTACATAATGAATATTTAATATATGATTTTATTAAATTTAAATCATGAAAAAATATTTATCCCTTAAAAAAATTTATATTATTTGATATAATTTCAAAATAAAATTCGATTTAAAAAATATTTTAATTTTTAGATTATTTCACATGTAAAAAATATTTTTCTAGTTTGGTAAATGTGGGTAATTTTCAATTAATTTTTGGAAAATTATTTGGTGTCAATTTTGATAAATGGATTCTATATTTAGAATCAAAAGGTCCAAATTTAATAATTAGTCCCTTTCATTTTTCTTCAACATGAATAATATATTTTAATATTTTGACTACAATGGTATATAGAATATTTGGTAATTTAAATTCAAAATAATGTGAAAAGCACTATATAATGACAAAAAAAAACATTATTGTATGGATATAATTCTAACATAAACTCATAATAATCTAAATATAATAATATAATGGATTCATATCAACTAAAATGTCTTGGATATTATTAAGATCAAAGTGAGGGGAAAATTATCAAACTCTTATTTTTATGAAGAATAATATTTTTAATATGAAGGATAAATAGATGATATGATCGACTATATATATTATTATGAAATAAAAGAAATTATATATAAATGACAAAAAATTATTTTTAATATTAATTGAATATATAACCATCATAAATATTTAAAAATGGCAATTTATTAATTTTTCAATTAATGAAACAATCAAGAAAATTGTACTACAAATATTAAAGAGATACAATTTTAAATACATATGTTTATCTAATAATTTTCTTGGAGTATATGGGTTATTAAAGATGTGTCATATAAATATTATTGAAGTTATCTTTTTTTATTGGGAATCCTACAGTTAATGAAATGAATTGTATAAAATTGATAATTTTCTTAATTTATAAAAATAATATTTTAATAGATTATTCAAAAATACTAAAAATATTAAATAATGTAAAGATTAAGATATGTGGTCTCATATATCATAAATTTGACATATATGCTCTAATTAAAACTTTATATTTTATAATAACATCCTTATAATATTAATTTTTTTTACCTTTTTAAAAATTAATATAGGTTCTTTGAGGATAAAACAAAAAATGTGGTTCATATATTTTAAGAAATGTAATTTTTGTGGTTTTTTAATATTTAATGATTTTATCAAAATTAATTTGTTTGGAAAAATTCTAAAAGTGCCCATCCCCTATATAATAAAAGGGTCCCTGTTCTTATCATTTATTCATAATTCAGGACCTATTGGGATTGGAAATAAATTATCTGAATATTCTTCCATCATCCCTCCTCACATCAAATAATAATTTATTTGGGCATAAATCCATCCAAATATGCCTCCTTTCTGAAAATAAAAACATGATACCCAAAGTAGAGGTAACTTTTGATAACACACATTTTTGTTTTATTTATCCCTTGAACCACCTCATTTCTTCTAATTAAATTATTGTATTATTAAAAATTATAAAAATTATAAATATATGTTTTTATTATAAGGGTTATTCATACACTTACACACACAATTATATAATTGGTGACAAACTTATTATTCTTGTGTGCATCAAATTACTACCTCACAAAACAATGTAGTTCATTTTTTCCTTACCACCTATCATGGTTGGGAATTATAATGGAAATTATAATTTTATGTTATATATATGTTATTTATGATGTCTTTATGTTTATATTATAATTATAAAAACCATACCTCAATGCATTCCATTTTTAGGTAAATATGATAACTTGTTTTGAAGACGTACGGTCTACCGCCTCCTCAAACATTAGTGACTCAATCAAAAATCACTTGAAATGTATTAAGAATGATTTTAGTAAAATTATATGACATTTCTGACATAATAATTCAAATTTAATGATAATATATATATATATATATATATATATATCATTCTGTTTCATTTCATTGATACGATAAGAAAATGGAAATAATGTACATACGTATGTACAACCTACCATTTCAATGAAAGATATATAAAATATTTAATATCAATATTTTATATATTATTATCAACAAATATATACTGAATATATTAATGGATATCATTCTAATGATGATGAAATCTAGATACTATTAAGAGAGTCGAAAATATAAAAAATCAAAACATATGGAATGACACATCTGTTTTTACCTGAAATGTGACATTAAAATGGAATGGTAAATAAGTGATAAATATAAATAAAAAAATATATTATATAGTAATATATATATATTAATATGGTTCTATAATATATTTATAATGAAACTGTATTTATTTTTTGGAGTTTATCATGAGTATGATGATAGTTAATATATAATGTAATGGATATCTATCTCACATTTATTTTTTAAGAGATATAAGACATTTTCACCCCTATATCATTTGTGTCATCAGTAAAATAAACATTAATACGTTTAATCATTCATATCATTGTATTTATGAGTTTTTAACCATCAATTTCATGATATCACTTTCATGGGGTTTATGGATAAAAAATCTCAAAATTAGTAAGGAAATTATGTCTCAATTTTCCTTATTTGAGACAAATGTTATGTTATGAACCTATATTCTTGTACGAGGGGTACATAATTACATATTACATGTTTTATTATGAATTTAATTATTTTCATAATATTATATAGATCAATTAACTTAATTATTTCTTTAGATACAATTCTATCTTACATTATATCAATGTCTTCTATAACTAGTTTAATAATTGTATAAATATTATTTAATGATTTTATAAGGAAAATTATTTCAATGTTTTTTTAAAAATAGTATTATAAGATTCCTTAATTATTAATCAGGGTTAGTATTAATGGAAATGATTTGATAAATTTTATTATGAATTTAAAATAGTTTTTCAAAATGGAAAATATATTTTCCTTATGAATAATTTTATTTTATATGACAAAATAATTTTCGATATAAGAAAATTTTATTTGATGTTTCTTCTATTTTAATAAGGATATTAACCAATGATACCATTATTATTCTAATATGAATGGTTTATTTTTATGATGGATTGGTACTTGTGATTTTTTTTCTTTTCTAAGAGTTATGTTATGATGGAAATGTTTATGAAATCTATTTTTATGGGTTGTCATATTATTTATGTTCTCATGGAACATATATGTTTGGTTTCCATTATATGATTTATTAGACCCATATTTACCTCAATTTTGTTGTTTAAAATTTTATATCTCATGAGATAATTATGTAAAAATATATAAGGGAGTAATCTATAATAGAATATGGGGAAACCAGACACTATATAGGCAATGGGGAAATCTGATCCTCTGTGGGATGTTGAGGAAACTCAATACCTTATAAATAAAGAACAAGGACTGGGGATGGTAGAGTTTTCACCTAGTAGGTGTATTCCCCCATCATGTTTCATGTTATATTTATTTAATTTCCCTTTACTTATAGTGAATTATGTTACATGTTATGGTATCTGCCAAACCTTTATATCGTATTCCTATGTTAGGATTTCATGGATTATTCTCTTGATTAACTTATGGTTAATGAATTTTTGACAAGAAATAATAATGATATGATTATTTTTTATGATATTTGATATATAGGTTATGATCATCTAATGTTATGATCATGTTACCATACCATTATGTTATTGGTATGCTTACATATCATCCATTTTTACTATTAAAATGCATTTGACCTCACCAATTCTTAGGATTCCATTAATCATGGCATAAAGAATGGTTCTATATATGAGTACTAAAGGGGATGTTCTTTATGGGAAATTATGAGTATATTACTCCTAATTAAAATTGTATATATTCATTTTTCCTAAGGAACTAAACCATTACAGTCATCGGTCATGTTTTTTAATGTAATCATTATTGATATTAAATAGGAAATATCCATGTTATAAAATCCAAGCCCATTATAGCTAGTATGAGTGAAATGTCTTAGTCTATCATTGGATACAAGGATGAGAAAGAATTTTTATATCCCTATATATATTTTCAGTGATTTGTCTATGGATTTCTCAAAGAATATACTATATATAGGTTAAAATCATATAATTTTTGTAATGATCATGAATAACCTAGTATTTTACCTAAAATGATATATAATAAAAATAATTTTCCATTATGAATATGTTTTCCATGTATTCGTAATGTTTCCTACAAAATTTTGTTTTGGTTTTATTGAATAACCGGAGCTCAAAGGAACTAATAAAATGAAGAATAAAATGGAAAATGTAATGATATACCAGCTCTGAAATAAAATTTTCTGGAATGTGTATGAAAAACATCATTTATATCACCATATAATAAAATCATGACATGAATCATGCTTCACATTCAAATTACAAAACGAGGTAAATACATTTTCTTGAATATTCTTAAAGAAATATACCCTATAATTTATTGGAATGACTAGTATACAAGTTGCATCATTATTTATTTGTTCCATTAAAATGTTATTTTTAATTATTTATAATCCATAATATGAAAATGATATGTTGGGAACTTATTTCTTTAAAGGAGAACTGAATCAGTGGTATAACATTATCAATAGTTTGTGCCGAAAATAGTTGACTTCGTGGATTGGGATGAGTTCAAGAGCATATTTTTCATGAAGTACCTCCCTTATATTTTTATTACTAAAAGGATGATTGATGTTTCCCATCTATCTCATGGTTGATTTTAGAATATATCAAAATTAAAATAAAACTCTTAGAACATACTGAGAGAATAATATTCTATTTATATTATGGGAATTATGTGTTAGGGAACATAGAGGAAATTACCCTAAGAAGACTATTTTATGGTTTAATTGTGGAAAACATAGTCACCAAGAATTTTTAAGCCAATGTAAATAGAATAAAAATAATGCCCTAATGTGAGAAAATATGATGATTAAGTGTGTCAATATTTAGGAGTTTGTGAATTATGATAAACGTTTCCCAAAATAGACTAATGTGATTGATAATCCGTAAAACAACTAAGGAGGAATAAAAAATGTAATGAAATTGATATCTTAATAGATGAATTGAAAGATTATTTTTAGGAAATAATTATATTTCTATAATTTTTTTGAAATTTAATTTCTGGTTTTGAATGTATAAGGCTTTTGAAAATTTTATCAATCCATCTATTAGAATAATTTCATGCGGTTATATAGTTTTCATTGTGAATAATAAAATCATATTTTCTATTAGTAAAAATTTTAACCAATGTTTTCAATAATTTTTTTTATATTAAATGATGTTATTTAAGGAATGAAAACCCATTTAAGTATTTTATATGATTTTTTAGTAATTTGGGTTGTTACCTTGTTTTAATATAAAACAAGATATTGGTATTCAAAAGTTTTGTATATGACAATTTGGAGCTCCATAAATTTTTTTGTATAAATAAAAATTTAGTGACCTTTGTTCAAATATTTGGGATTTTAATATATTATTTTAGGTTCATAAGGGTGACTATTATTGAAATTTTTTATGTTGAAATCTGGATGAGGTGATTGGTAAAAATGTTTTGATTTATGAATATGAGATAACATGTGATAAATATTTTGGTGGGATGATAACTAGTTATAGAAGGAATGATTTATCATATCAATATGTATTTTATGATCTTTATGTTCTTTAGAAATTACAATTTCAACCTCATCTACTGGAGTGAGAGTTGAAGAAAAATTGATTAAGGAAAAACTAATTGATGATATCTTTCTTAAAAAATCTAATTAAATAATGTAAATAAATATTCCTGTAAAAATTATATAACACTATTAAATGTATTTTTAAAATAAAATGGTATCCTTGTAAATTTATTTTTGATTAGTTAAATGGTAACATATATCATCACTTATTTATTGTTCTATAATGATTTAAATTATAATGACCACACACTCTATCAGTCTCCATCAAAACATGATGGTTTTAATTATTTTTATTTCCTTTTTTTCTCTATTTTCAAATCCACGTTGTGTGGTAATATTAATCTTTTATACTCCTCTTATTTAAGGGAACATTTATTACCCCTTTTTACAATGTGGTTTTCCTCCAAAAAAATTCTCGAACATCCATCATTGATTTTCAATGTGAAATGTGAAATTGAAATGATACGATTTCCATTTTTAAATTATTGATTATATTCGAACAATAACATATCCAACGTAACATAAACCAGATATCTATAATGTACCTGTTGAGTTCCACATATCTATTTTTTTATGTAAATATATGATCCTTCACATACTCTAATCTTTGTGGTCATACTGTTGGAGAAACAACATCATTATAAAGTGAAACTAGTATAATTTTTCTATCATGTAGAAATTGTTTTAAATAACAATACCACTCTACTATTTAATGTAATAGGGAGAAAATAACCATCTTTAATAAGATACATGTTAGCTTGATGATAATATGAGATATAAATATCCTGATACAATTGAATTAAAATGCATAATTTTGAGAGTGAAATTCATTTAAAGGGGGTAAAATGTATCACACCATGTTTTTAGGAATCATTTTTTATAATATATTAAATTTCTTTAATTTCTTGTTGTATGTTATAAAACAAGATAAACTTATTCCATAGTAAAAATTATGTTAGCATTCAATATACACAGCATTGAGTTTCTACGAAACATCTTTTTTATTATAATAATTTAAATGAAATAATTATAATCTATTTATTATAATGGATGGTTTGAACATGACTAACCATATTATTAAATTATTTTTAAACACATATATATATATAATTCATTAAAAAATAATAATAAATAATTGTATAACCATTTTTAAATAAAAAGAATTGTTTTTTGATAATTTATTTTTATATACACAAGTGTGTTTTATATCGTTAAATAAAAATTTCAATATTATTGAATTTTATTAGTCATATATATATATATATATATTATTTTTTCAATTTAATATTTAACATTAATCAAATGTGTTTTATAGACGTGACATATTTTTTTCAGTTTTACGCATAAAAGAATTATTTATAGTAAAAGGTCGTTTTCATGCCTATTAAAGGAAAAAATATTTTCAATGTATTTATAAATCATTCATTTATCTTATTTGAATGAAATATTCTTTGATTGAAAGAAATCAATATTTTAATTGGTTTGATTTTTTGTATTTTTTGGATATGTATCACGTTTTCATGAATATTGAAAAAATTATACATTTTATTTGAAAATAACATTTTCCTCAAAATAATTTATAGTGATAAATAATATATCTGATTGGATTTAACATAATATTAGTTCAAAATTTTATTAGTTAGTCTAATTTATATTATTTGAATCAAGTTTTCAATGCATTTGGATATATAAAAACATTTAAATCTTTTTGGGTGTTTTAATATTAAAAACATGTTTTCTCATTCCTTCAAAGGGATTAATTTTAAATATATTATAGAAAAATAGTATTTTTGAATTATGAGAAATTTATTACATTTTTATCAATCATAAGGTTTATATTTTTTAAATATGTCCCTTTTATACCAGAATAATATGAATAGTAACTTTGGTAATTTTTATTACCATGGTAAAAGATAATGGTGAAATTTAAGTTATAAATAAACAAAAATGAACTATAGAATTAACATAAAAATTTCCACACATTATTGAATGAATTTAATTATATTTCTAACACATAAGGATTTAAATTTAATAATTTAATAGACACATTACCATGAAAACAACTTGGATATTATGAAAATAAAAGAGATTGATAGAATGATACAATAATAATTTTAAAACGTAAACTATTTTAAATATGCAAATAAAATGAAGATATGTATGAAAATATATTATGATAAAATAGAAAATTTTTATATATATCATAAAAATTTAATTTTTAATTCTAGTGATGAAATAATTATACTATATAATTTCACAATAAAGATGATGTAATTATTAAATTAGTGAAACAATAAATTAAATGATGTCAAAAATAATAAAAAATATATAATTTGACATAATTAATGTGATTTAAGATTTATGAAGATGAATATAGAAAATTTGTTGTGTGTTATATGATTTTTTTGAATTTATCTTTTTTGAATGGAGTTTCCTAATGTCAATGTAATGCATAGATTATATATTGATAAATATATTATTCTATAAAAATAATTCTGAATTATCTTAACTAAAAAATAATAAAAATATTAATTAAGGACAAGGGTATGGGATAGAGTATAAAATATTTAATTTTTTATGGTAAAATAAACAATTTTTATATCAGAGATACATGATTTTTATATTGAATTGTTTACCATAGATAACAATAAAATTCGTTAACTATTAGATAAAATGGATCTGATTTTAAATGATTTCAAAAACTGTCTATTTTTTTGATAATATCACTACCTTATATCTTTTTATATTAGAATACACTTTATTTCGGATGTATTTTGATTGAAATTGATTCTATTTTAATTTTCTCTTTTGATAAATTTTGAAAGTGCCCCTCCCCTCTCTTATAAAAATAAAGTTCTTATTATCTTTTGTTCATCATTCATAACCTATTTTGAACATCCAAAATATATCCAAATCATCTCCAAACATATGTAACGTTATCATATAACCATTTAATTAGCATTAAATCCATCCAAGGAGGTCATTTTGTTCATATCAAAAGGTGATACCCAATGATTTGTCAATATTAAACCATATAAGTCTACATTTAATTTCTATATTGACCCCCTTATTTATATTATTAAAATTATTATATAATAACAACAGTCTATTAAATGTATTAATATGTTTTAATCAAAATGTCTTAATGTACATTTATAAAAACATCCACATAATGGGTTAGGAACATACTTATATTTTGTAGGGAAAACTACCTTCTCATGAGATCATGTAGTTCATTTTTTATTTATAACCTATCATTGGTGAAAATTATGATTAAAAATGTTTTATTAAATTTTATATATGGTATTTATTGTTTATTTATTTCTGTAAAAAAATTTATATAAAATATATTAATTCATTCCATTTTGTGGAAATATGATAACATTGTTTTTGGGTGTGTTAACTACCGCCTCCAAAAAGAGATGTGACTCATTCACACATTACATGAATTGTAATATGAATGAGTTTACTATCATTATATGATAAATATGACATAATAATTCTAATATAATTATATATATATATGTGTCATATACTTTCTTTCATTCAATATAATAAATAAATGGGAATAAAGGTCAAGCGTATGTACGACCTACCATCTCTGTGAGTGGCATATTTCATATTCAATTTTGATATTTCATAGTTGATTTTAAATAAATATACACTTAATATATTACATTTTATTATTTTGGATATGATAGAATCATGATATCAGTAAGAGGACCAACAGCATATCAAATCATAATATATGTGAAAAACTAACAAGTTATTACCTAAAATGTTACCTAAACATGTAAATGATAATATGTGGGTAATATAAATTCATAAGAAAATAATTTATATATATATATATTAATATGGTGCTATAATATATATGGAAATATATATGATAAACTAACTTTTATTATATAGGACTATTCCATGACTATAAATAGAGACAAAATATAAGGTAATAGATTATTATCCTATTTTTATTTTACAAGAGATATAATAAATGTTCACCACCTACTTATTTTATGTTGTATATATTAAAAAATGAATTTTATTTATCATCATTAACCTTAAATATATTGAATTTTTACATATCCCTTTTATGATCTCTCATTCATGGGGTTTACAGTTTAAAAATTACCAAACTAGCAAGGTAATCTTGTTTAAATTTTCATTTTTGTGACATATGAGAGGTTATAAACCAATATTCTTTTATTGTGGGAATATAATTCCATAAGTCATGTATTATAAATAATCACAATATTTCAATTATATTTTAAGATTCATGTAATTTTATTCCATCTCCATCCATAAATATATGTTCCTTGAAATCTGGGATTTATAAAAGCATTTTTAACATGTTTTGAATGTCAATTTTTGAATTAACAATGGAAACATATTTAAAATATGTTTCGAATAATAATCAAATATTCCATTTTGTTTTTTATTGAATATTTTAAATGAATATATTTAGAAAATGTTTTATGATTTTAAATGTGTCTTCGAAACAGAAAGGATACATTCTTCACTTATTATTTCATGTGGTGTTTGAATGTAATTCCCCATAATTCATCATTATTGGAAGATACATATATTTTAACTAGTATATGTAATAATCATATCTATGTTATTGTTTCTCAGAATGGTTTGTTTTTATTATGTATTGATACTTAAAAAATTTAATTCTTTTTTATATGTTATTTTATGATGAAATTTTTATAAAACCAATTTATTTTTATGGGTTATGATATGATTTATGCTATTCAGGAACACAGATTCATGGTTTTAATTATGTGAGAGTTGGGAACTAAATCTCTCTCCGAATCAATGGGTCAATATATATTTCACTTAAAGTAATAATAGAATAACGTTGAATGACTTGATCTACTAAAAAAGATGGGGAAACCAGATCCACTATGGTATGACGGGAAACCCAGTCCACTATGGGGAGAATTTGAATCTCCATACCTTAAATATAATATAATATGTCTTGGGATAGATGTGTGTCATGCCCAGTATGTGTAGTCTTCATAAAGATCCCTTTATTTTTTTCAATGATAATTTTCCTATATTGAATGATATTACATGTTTATGCATCTTCCACAATTTCATTTCCTAGTGATATTTTATTATTTCATGTTTTATTCTCTTTATTATATTATGATTCATGTCTCATAAACTGCCAATATTTATTCCATGAATCATGTTTATAATCTTTGATATGTAGGTTGTGATCTTTTAATGTTATTATCATGTTCTCAAATCCTTATACTCATGTTATGATTACATATCATCCATGTTTACCCATATTGAGTATATTATATAACACATTCTTAGATTACCTTTACTTATGACATAATTAAAAGTTTTATAAAAGAGTACATAAGGAGAATATGTTTATGGGAGATGATGATGTAATTTATCCTAAAGAATGTGTTCGAATATTCCCAAGGACTCAACTGTTATAGTTCTAAGGCATGTGTTTTTTTTGTGTAATGAATATTCATTTTAAAATATGTAATATCTATGAATGAAAATCATGGTTAATTATATTAATCACATCCATAAATTACGCATATAGTAATCAATTAATGTAAAAAAATTGTTACCCTTCATGATATTCAAATAGTGATGTACCCTATACATCTCATTAATCAAATTACAAAATTTATTATTTTATGAATTCTTAATGTTAAATTAAAAATCACAATAAATTGATTCCCAAGTAATGTAATTTCAATAATCCTAAATTCAAAATTCTAAATTTTCATCATTCCATACACTTCATGATATAGTTCCAAAGAACTTAATTCCATATACCTAAAATTTGGGTATAAAAAATATGGTGAGTGTAGAATCCATCATTGGAAAATATTTTTCATTAAATTTCATTTTTTCAATTTCATAAAAATTTTATTTTCCTTCGGTGAAATTAAATATATCATACTCTATTTATGATAAAAAAATATATAATTCTTCAACAAAATGTTTATATACACCATTTCGATGATTTCATGAGAATTATTCTCATCAAGATTTAAACTTAAAAAAATTTGAGAACCATAATTAATAATTAATTCTTTCTAACCAATGGAGTGAATATACTCTCTATATTATATGATTCAATACCTTACCAGTGCGTTGAAAACTATAAGTACAATATCACTGCAATATTGATTTCATTTCACTAGATTTGATATAGTTGATGTATGTCTATTAGTGTTTATATTTATCTCTTGAAAATCATACTTGGGATAAACCCTATAACAATATATCCAAAACATTGGGTTGGGATTAATAAATTTAACAATACTTATATCTCTTGAATTCCTTATGTAATCACCATAAAATTATTTCACTAATAGAGAACTCTCATCTATTGGTATTTAGTTTTTCACAGGATGATGCATAAGTATGAAACCTCTATATCACATTATATTGAATATTGTCCATATATGATGTAAAATTAAGTCACAATACCATATGAGTAAACATATATCAATTTCTATTCCCACCCATGATTCAATTAATTAATTAATCTATAATATCAGTCACATATAATCCGTAAATTTTACATTGATGAACTCAATATAAAACATTATCAATTCTCATTTTAGTCGAAAAATCGGTAGCATATCTACCATTTTATAACTTATTGTTGAACTACCTTCATAATAAAAACACATTGTTTACTTTTTTAGGATTATAATTCATATATTCCGGTATAATATAAAATAAACCATTTTCATCACTTATTGGATGTCTCGAGACAAGTCATTTCCTAATAACATCCTAAAAACTCATAAAACATTTTAGTCATTATTTTCAGATTTATTATTATAAATTTTGTAGTAACTGGAACCCTTTAATGAATCTTCCAATTATTTAATATGAGATAATACCCCAATGAAATATAATATTTAATATATGAATAGTTATTTGAGGGAAAATATTTCTATAAATCATTGACACTAATTATTGAGATTTACACCATAATTTTACCCTTAAATATTCATTCTCATAGGAATAGAAAAGATGAAACATCTCATCGTTAAATAGAATCCAATAATTCAAGGTATTCAAACAAGGATAAATATGCGTCTCCCTAATCAAAAAAATATATAAAGCACCCTAAATTTCTATTTACTCCAAATAAAAAACATTTTACGACGGAATGAATGAATTCAAGTTAAATATACTTTGGTTATACGTGGTATAGAATTTTATCCATCATCCATGAGAGATTATATTAGATTATTCATTTCACATTATGTATAATTAGTAATCATCAATACACATAATCAATATTGGTCATTAAATCTATAAATTCCAGAAAACATAAATAAAATTTTTCCACTCCAAAAGAATAGAAGAAAAATTGTGTCATATCATTACATGGATCTCTTATAAATATAGTCATCCATATATTTTAGTATGAAAATTTTACATCATTTTATCTCCATTTGTATTGATTGAGAAATATCAACCGAATAAAAAATTTCCCTATTCATAACTCAATTTACAGATATCATTCTAGAAAGAGTTTAAATATACAAAATAAATTGAATATTTTTTATATATTGATTTAAAAAATAAATTTTTTTAACTTTCATAAATTAAAACATTGTTTTTATCATTATTTACATGATATAGATATTTTATCTTGATTATGTGCAACAATGACATTAAATGAAACATGACTTATTTTTAAGATATTATTATTTAATATGAATGTTAAAACAGAAATTTTCTTTATGAAAAAATATTTTTTGAAATGAATATTTATTTTTCATACATATATAAAAAATTATATTCAGGAATTAATTTAATGAAATTTACATATAATATGTCTATTCATATTTTGAATATCCATTATATATTATTTCTATACAATAGAGAAGAAAAAATCAAATTTTACAAATAAAAATGGTATTCTTATAAAAATATATTTAATAAGGTGTTGTATAATAAATTTAAATGTAATTTTTGAATGTTTTAGAAAATATTATTTTAATAAATATTTTAATTTTGAATTTATCATTTCACAGTATTATTTGAGTGATTTTTTGAATTTTATTTCAGATGACAAACAGTTTGATGAATATTGAAATTTCTAATTTTTGTTAATAATTGTCATTTAATTTAATGATTACAATAAAAATATTTTTTGAAGGGCTTAAAATAAATATTCTTTAAAATATATAACTATTAAAAAAATTATATCTTTTGAATTATTTTCATTTTGAAATTTTGCAAGAACTCATGTTTTTACAGATTGTCATTTTAAGCAGAAATTTGAATTTTTGGGTTCAGATTATCATAAAGGGTAAAATAGTCTCTTCCACAATGAAGATGATAACATATAATTTATCTGAATCCTTTGATGCTCTTGAAATAAGATTTTACTATAGGACAAAAGTTTAGTGGAAATATGAGCCTTTCAAATTTTGGCAGAATAATAAACATTTAATATTTTTTAAGTTATATATTAAATTAATCTCACAGTTTTTTTAGTCTCATATTTCAAATGGAGTGTTAGATTTAGTTTCTATCGTCTTCATTGATTCGGCAATAGGGAGTTTTTCCTAAGCATGGAATAAAATCGTGTCAGGTGTCGATGTCAGCTCGTGCCCCTTTTTATTTTCCTTTCTTTTCTTATCTCTTTTTCATTTTTCCTTTTCTTATTTCCTTTTCCTCCTTGCGCACGTGTCCTGCTCTTACACCTTCACCGTAACCTATAGAGAAATGGTAGAGGGTGATTAAGAGGTATTTAGAAGGCACAAGATAAACTATAGTGGAGCCATCGACACACTGAGCCGGCATACTACATACGTTGATGGAAAAATCAACTGAAGCATCAGTGGTTCCCACTAGAAGGTAAGACCATTTATGTTTTTGACATAGATCCCTTAAAATGTGTTGTTTTATGTTTTTAATCCTTGTTTATGCTTTCTTTTGGCCTCTTAAGGCTAGATCAGTTGTTTTGAGGGAGAAAATTGGGGTTTTATGTGATATGAGGGTTTTCCCATCAGAAACCCAGGTTACATGGCATGTGTTATAGGGGAACTCACTATTTTTTCTTCTAGTTTGGAGTAGAATATTTTTTCACATGTATATGTTGTGTACTCTGAGTACACAACATGGGGTGGTACTGGACCGTGTGTCCGGCTATGTGAAAAAGAACAAGGAATTTTTAGTTCATATATAATACACATCATGTACATTGAAGTACACAACATGTACTTTTACAGAGGAAGACGCCAAGTAATTCTGGCCATGTATAAGTACACAACCATTGGGATGGATAAGAGTACACATCATGCACTATACATTACAAACCTTGTACTTTTTCCTGCTTAGTAGTTTGGGGTATTTTGTGCCCTTGAATACCAAATTTGGCATGTGAGTAGTCCATTTTTATATTTTTTCATCTATATCACAATATTGGAATCCAAATGTAATTTATAGGTCATATAAATTATGTTTTGGGGTTGTTATTTAAATGGATCAGTTATTCCTCAAGTTATTGAGATTAGTTTTCACCTAAGAGTATTACTTGGTGTGGATTAATGGTTGGGTGTTCAGACTACCCAATTTGATTCCTTTAATATGACATTATATATGAGGTATCTCTCGTGATATATTCTTTTTAGGACATTCCCCTTATGACACATTCCATTTTAGCCTATGAGGACAAGAGACTAGAAGCTTCCATGGATCGGAAGACAGATTCTTTTCTTAATGTGATGCATAGGGAGTCCCTTGAATGCTATCTCTCCTGATTTTATTAAGAGAATCCTAATTATAGTATTCCACAATTGTTCTTCATATGAGGATCTTGTGAATGTTTCATCCCTTACTCTTAACTAAGGATCCTATGTAGGATGTCGTCTCTCGTGATTACCTTGAGGATCCTATGTAGGATTAATCCTATGTGTTTCACTTGAGGGACCCATCAGGTGCCCATGGTTTGATTAAGCCTATTGTGTCATGTCGGTTTTGGTTAGATAGGGTGTATGGGTGTCACATAGAATCCATACCGAATTGTAAAGCCCATGGGGAAGTAGCTCTAGTTTTATATTGGGCATTCAAGCACCTGTCACTCATTGATTATATCATTCATGTTTTTGTTGATGCAGTAGTGGTTACCAGAGGTGATTTATGGTTGGTGGCTGTTGAGCCTACCATGAGGCATCTTTCATTCTTTTGGGATGCCCAAATGTTTTTCTTGGGAATTTTATTTCTAATTTGGATGCTCATACATGGTTTCATAAAGATGAGGCTTATACGTCAAGTTATTTCTGATATTTTTTGTATACAATGTGGGACTACCATTCACATAACTACTAATAATGAATGTGTTTTTTTAATATCATGATTTATATGTTTTTGGGATGACCAGAGGTGATTCTTGGTATCCTGCAGTTGAGCCTTACTTGATATTTTTGGGAATGATTGACCCAAGTGTTTAGGTTGTAAGAGCTTTCCTAGGTGGTTATATTCTATGTTGGACCCCGGTGTTTAGACAATGATATAATTCCCAAGTGGTCATATTGTATGTTAGTACAAAGGTTTTTTTACTATGAGGGCATCCTAGGTAGTCGTGTGCTATATTAGACAAGTGGGGTTCATACCGTGAGGGTATACCAGGTGGTTGTGAGTATTTGATTGGCAGCTAGTTGACCAAAGGTGATAAACCATGATAGATTTCCTAGATAGTAATGAGTGCTGGGGATTATTATTCTCTCATCATCCTTTAATTGGAATGATTACTCTCTTCTAGATCACTCAGGATTTGCTGTCGTTATACTATATCCTTCATCACAAGATTGACTATTAGTATACAATATCCTTCTTCACTGGGTTGACTAATAGTAGGCATCAATCTTGTTCTGATTGGAGCTGAGTATGAGTGATCCTAGGTGAAGGATTAGTTCCCCCCTATGGTGATCTATCATTCTTGTAGATATGATTTCAGTGCTGGCTGAAGCACTTTCTGTGCCAATCGGGATAATAGACCAAATGATCGACTTCTATTATAGTTTCATGTTATTTGATAGGAATACCAATGAATATTTATATTTATGTATATATGTACAGGTATGGGACTATACATGTGTATGTATATAGTTATTGACATCCTTGCTACCACTTTCCAGTTTTTAGGGAGTAAAAACCCCGGGTTTGTCTCTGGTTTTACATTTTCATTACCATATGTTTTGTAATTCTTCATCTAGGATAAGTTTGTTGATTTTTCATACACATTAGGAGCATGGTTATTGGTTACATATTTGGGTGGCCTACTATGATTATTTCTCCCCCCTAAATTTGAACCTTGGTGTACATGTAGACCTTATGTTGAATTTTCAGGTTGGGCATGCGTTACATTTATGATAGGGACAAGGTCCAATGTTTTTGTATTGAGTAGAGATACTCTAGTGGTTCTATTGGTCGGGTTGGTGTATTTTGACAGTGATTAGAGATCAAGTATGTGGTTTGACATGGAGTGAGTAGTTAATCTGTATACTTTTACACTATGTTTCTTTTGTATATGTATCTATATGGTAGACTCAGTGGGTGACAAGTGTTGTATTGTATTGCATAATTTTTTGAGATTCTTATGAAGTTTTATTACTATAACACTTTCTATTTGTAGTTTTTTACTTCTATTGCACTCTTTTACTTTCCTTTGTTTATGTCAGATAGTTGTTTCCACTGCTACCTCTTGTATGAAGGTATAGTCTCCTCATTGTACCTATATTTCACCCTCAATTCTAGTTGGAAAGCTCTTGCATATGGGGATGAGTTCTTGTGTCCTTGTGGTGAACTGGCTCGGAGCACCAATTTAGTGGATTTGGGGTTAGGACATTACATTGTGGTATCAAATGAGTTCTTTTCCATCTCTCTACTATTTTTCATTTAGTATTCAAGAGTATTAGGAATGTTTTAGATCACATGATGTATATTGTACGGTTGTGTCGTGAACACTTATTCGGTTCGGATGTTCTAGTATCTAGGGTTTGGGATTTCAATTCTAATTTTCTGATATGATTGTTGTGTATTATTTTTTCCTTGAGTGATGCATGTGCTTTGTGTGGGTGTTTGTATTTACTATTTACTTATGGCTATTGGTCAATGGTAAGAGGGAAGCGATGGATTTGGACTATAGCTCGGTAATGATAAGAGTCATATCATGCATCATTCTATGAACATAGGACTCAAAGCATATAATCCGCATAGTCTGTGGTTTTTTAGATGATTGGTACATTTGTGTTATCTTACAAAAACTATCGATTTTGATGGAAGGTTATGTGGATCTATATTGAAGTTTTTTTCAGAAAGATAATGACTCAATACTCATACATAGAATTTATAGTGACAATATTGAGTAAATGTGGCATGTCAAGACCTTTTTATGTACCATTTTTTGTTTTGTTTCTGAGGATTATGTTTATCCAGTCGGATCGCAGAGTATGATGCTGATAGGTACCAGGACATTGATATTGAACTAGGCCTTCAAGGGGTATTTCTGAATACAGATACCTGATGTGTTTCAGTTCTGTTTTTCTTATGTTTGGTTATGATCTCATTGGATTAGTTTCTTCAAAGGATTATCGGAGAAGATCATGTCCCTTGTAGGCTGTGTTTTCCATATTGATTGTCATCCGTCATTTTCATCTTTAAATAATTTTGAGCGGTTGAATATGTTTGGTCTTGGTGGTTAAAACTTATAAATCATTTTTGGGGATATTTCTGTAGTTCTTTATGGGAGACCTAGATACCCATAATTGATACTTAGACCCATGTGGGTCATCCTCTGTTTTCTTCTAGGGAAACAAGTGTGAGAGGTCGTGTCAGGTCCAATTTTTTTCTGTTCATGTCATGGTTTTGATCTGATTCATTGGAAATCCCAATCCTTTACTAGTGTGTTGAGTGAAAATATTTTTGAGTTGTGAACTACCATATATGTCTAATCACCCTTATATGGGTTCCCCATTTCTTGTTTCGGATTATTTTGAAAAAATGTGGTTATTTCATGATTTGGGCTAACCATGAGCCCATTTCCAAATTTAAAAACCAAATTCTATTATGTTATAAATCCTTAATTTCTTAACATTTTTCATTAATTCAACTTCCTACATGTCATAAACATACATATTGAAACTACCATATCCTTTTGGACCGCATAGAAAATTATAATTATGCTGAATTTGGGTTACTTATTTTGTCATTGTTCCAGGCCTTTAGCCAATTTCCACTTTTAAAAATATTAATGTGTTCTTTTTAAAATTTTAAATGTTTTAATATGTTTCAGTGATTCTACCACTTATTCGAAGACAACATACATATAAAAACCCCCATTATCTCATTTACCTATTTGGGGCTCATTTTCATCGCATATTAGGGAAAAAGATCCCAGGCTTCCTCAAAACAGCTAGAATTGAAGAGGTACATAGTTTCATCCACCACTCATTCAATTCATTAATTTTCCCACAAATAATTATTCTCTAGTTCTTCTTTAATATAGGAGTCTTTACAAAATGTTCCAAAACATTTCCTTTTTTAGAATTGTGCAGATCTAATGGAATACTAAGAGTTTTCAAGGTGGAAATGTGAGATCCATGCACCTTTCTCCACCATCTTCCTCCTCATTTCATTATTTATTTGTTTTCAATTCTCTCCTAGTCATGTTAGACCTAGGGTTCTATTATACCATGATTTTTTTATTGGGTTTTGTCGTTTGGGGTTGTTCGTCATAGGTTTGGGGTTTATAAACCCTCGGGCTGTGATATTGGGTCTCTGTTTCCATTAAACCAAGTATTCGAGGTAGGATATCCGTTGAAAATGCCTTTATCATTTACGTTACATCATTTTAATATTTTTCACAATTGATATATATTTTTATTATAATTTTAAAACTTTTATTTATTTTATTAGTGTGAAATATGGCTGATTATGAATTTTTTTTGGAAAGTAGAGTTGTTTTATCATAAACATGCACACCAAGTGTTTGTTTAAATGGTCCAATATATTTCAGAACTTTTTTGAGAGTTTTAAAACCTGGTTAATGGTATTTTGAAAATTTATCAGTAGCTCTAATAATATATGGCATGAAATTGGTGTTTTATTCTTTTTCATGTTTTAATATAAATTGTTTTATTTGAAAAGGGCATGTCATGTGTTCGGTAAATTTCCCGGTTGTATTTTATGTGTTATTTGTGATTTAAAATTAATTTGTTTGCATTTATAAATTAATTTAAAGAACGAGAAATGGTATTTTGGGACTTATATGGATTTATAATTTGTATTTTGGTTTACAATCAAATGAGTTTTGATTTACAACATGTTTTGGCCTGAGTTGTAGGAAAATGCCCTGCTTCACATCATAATGAAAATGGTTGTGTTTTTAATATGTATCCTAAGTGATTTAAGTGATTTATGGACGTTTTTTATACTTTAAATGGTGTGTATACACTTTATTAATAAAATAGAAATGCATACCGTGGTAAAATGTTAGTTCTGATAAATGCTTAATGGCCCATTTGGCATTTTTTTTAAAAAGGATTCCAATTGCATTTCATGTTCTATCTTTTGGGTCCATTTTATATTCTATTAAAGTGATTTATTAATAAGTTTTGGGGATTTAAAATATGTTTTGTTATATTATTGATGGGTTTATGGACTTATAAGAGCATTTTATAATGGATTTTATGTGTACGGCCTCGTTATACTCCTTGAAATTGTTTTACAAAATGTTTTAGTGGGTTATTGATTTGTGGAGGAAATGTGAAGCATGTTTGCAGGAGGTTTATGTGTTTATGATTTGTTAATGGAATATTTATTTGAAAAGTGTAATTGATAATATTTTTTACTTGATTGAGTACTAAAGGAAATCTCATGTATCAAGGTGGGCGGACATGTACTAGTATGCTAGTGATATTGTGGGATTTGACCCCTATTTCACATTTCATGTTCAACGATGACAACGCTAACTAAACTATGATGATGATGATGTTGGGGGAACACATGGATATGGGTATTCTCTATACTATTGTTTTGTTTGCATGATATCTGATATTTATTATATTTTCTTCCTCCAATATACGAGGAACATCGGGCTCACAATTAACTAGTGCTTAGGGGTGTTCCCGTGACGTTTGTTCATTTGCTATTTTTTACTCATCGTCGATATACATTGTGTTTGGTTGGTAAATTCAGATATTTGGGTGATTTATTTAAAATTCTATATTCTTTAAATAATCCCTCTTGAAATCCAATTTCATATTGAAGTTTCACCTCTTTGAAAAGTGTTACTACCAATCTTGTTTATAAAACATGAATGTTTTTGTCTGGTATATTTTTTTAGCATGGGAACTTAGTCAAAAAACATA
This sequence comes from Viscum album, assembly GCA_963277665.1. NCBI lineage: Eukaryota > Viridiplantae > Streptophyta > Magnoliopsida > Santalales > Viscaceae > Viscum > Viscum album. The sequence continues at coordinate 70,594,100 of OY728126.1, forward strand.
ACGCTATATTTATATTTTAAATATGAAATTGATGTTTGATTTTTTTAATGGATGTGCATTGGGAATAGAGTATTGGGATAACCTACTATGTTTTAATACCCACGACTATAGTCTTATTTTAATTTTTTCCCCTTAGGAGGTTTCATCTTGATATCGATCACCTTCGGGTGACATGTGATCATTAAGTTGAAGTGTTAACCAAAGGTAACATTTAGTTATTTGGTTATCGGGTTAGGTCAGTTGAATTGTTGTTTTAATTGTACATTTAGTTTCTTGTACAAATAATGTTCAGTTCAGTTATTATATAAATGTATTTTGGGTAGTACATTTCATTCTTTTGTTTGTCTAATTGTTTATGTAAGGGGTAAATTCATTCCTTTTGAAATATATTGATCCCCTTGGTGTTTGTCACCATCCTAGTGGGATCGGGAATATCTCTCGGTACTTGTCGTGAGCTAGCCCTTATGACCTGTTCAAGTTCAACTCGGGCTATTTTGAGACGAAATGTTATCAGAGGAGGTTGGCTCATAACCGAAAAGTTTTTTAGAGTTCCCTTGTTATTTGTGGGATGTCAGGGTAGATGCAGTAGAATTTTTGGGGCATGAGGAGAAATTGAGGGAAGAGCAACGCGAACTCTTTCTCGTTCTAATCCTCGAGTTTCCACGGGAAGTATGATTTTTTTAGTTTCCTTTGTACATGTTCATTGTTTGGGGTTGGGAAATGACAAGGGGAGTCTGACTAATGGCCTATGTGACATATCAGGGCACGAAATGCCATGTGGAGCAGGGGAATGGTCCTAATAAACTATCTAGTTGGTGTTGTGTTTTCCATATGGCTACCAACCAAATTTTCAAATCACTCATTGATAGTAGTTCCCTTTTTTGGGTCTCCATGAACTTTCTTGGATTATAAATTTTTGTTTTGAAAATCCTTATGTGATAATTGTGGAAATGGGTTTTAATGAATGATGGGAAATTGAAAAGTTGAAAAGGGGTTTTAAAAAATTATATATATAAATGTTTTTGATGGTTTTGGATTTGAAATAAAAATTAAGAGTTAGTGGAATTGATTTCACAGTATTTGATTATCCATGATACAAACTTGTGGTTTTTTGGAATAAAATGTTTGGAATGTTTGAATCATTTTAATGTGATTCTGAATATTTTGTTTTAAATGTGGTGTTTTAGGATGCTGAAATGTGTTTTAATCTGATTATTTTATTTTGGAAATTGGTTTTGAGCGGTTGTTGTTTTCCTAGAATGGTTATTAGTCTCAAATGCCATCAGATTATGAAAAGATACATTGCTGAATTTCAGAAAATGGGAATCAGTTGTTTAGAGTAGTATGGTTGTTTAAAAAGTTGATAAAAATGAAGAGGGTACATTTTTTTCAGAAATGATCCTTGATGATGTGTGGTTTGTTATTTGAAATCTAAAAACGGTATTTGACTAAGTGGTTAGTATTCCTTAGTGAGGAACATTATTTGTTCGCAATGATGTTGTTTTGTTTTATCCTTTAGTGATTTCATGGGTGTTCACATGCGTGGTTTTAATAGTATCTAAAAGTATGGCCTACATGGAATAATAGATGGGTTCCTGGTTGGTATGGAAATGTGCATGTGGGTGAGAATTGATGAAACACAATTGTGGAATGTGGAAACCCACTATATTAGTTTGTTATTCAAAAGGGTTTTGAGCTAAAATATTGTGGCCATTTTTTATAAACCAATGGTTATGTGGATAGTTTGTATTATTTAATAGAAGAGTTTTTTACACAGTATGATTGCTTGTAATCTAGAAGCCATACTCTTGTTGTATCATGAGATCAGATATTGTGGGTGGATCAGTTTTTTTGGAAATGTTCATTGGGTTTCTTAATATGTTTTGGATGTTTTGATGTGGCCTTGGATAGTTCATCTTTGTAAATATTTCCTATTGATCAATCTAAGGATTCATTTAAAATTTTAAATCCACCACATAGTATGATGACTCAAACCATTTTTTATAATAGAGAGATATTTATGATCGATTTATAGTGCTTCCAGGTCATGATATTCTTTTGGATACAGAAGTTATGTTTAGTGATGTTGATGTGTTTCGCAGTAATCCATTTCCATTCTACTCATCTTTTGGAGTGAGGAAGAATTTTTATATGTATTTATGAATTCCTTTTTATATGATTTTTTAAGAAACTGAGATTTTTTGAGTGGTGTGATCCTTTGCACAGGAGTACGGTGTTGCAGATGCTTCATGAATCTGGGCTCCTAACAAAGGCCTTGGAGTGAAGCTTTTCAAGCAGTCAGGAACTTGCCAGAGGTGTCGGGAGCATGACCAGGCTACATCCTCCACCATTATTTTAAAATTTTTTCTATGTATCTATTTTGGTTACGCATTACTATGAATTTCACATTGTCACAAAAAGCATTATTGACTTACCCCTCACAATGTGTCTATGGTTATGCCCTCATTGATGTTGGTTTTCGATCAATGTCCATGTGTGGACCACATTTGAAAATTCGGTGTGGTCACTGTGATACCTATTCTTAGGTGGAGAGTATTTGGTAGTTACTTTGTTTCTTTTGGTGGTTCAGTGTCCTAATTATTGTGTCTGATTCCCTCCACACCCAGACTGGTGGGGGTCCGGATCTGTGTCGTATGTTTTGGCCCAGTTCTTCACCCCAATGTTCAGCAGTTGGTGGCTTAGATTTTAATGTTGTAATCATATTTACATGGGTTTGTAGGTTATTATGGGATATTTTTGGTGCACTTATGAAAGATATTCCCAATTATAGATATTTTGATGTCTGGTTTGTTCATTTCATGTTGGGTTCTAATGGTGGGAAAACCCACCACGAGTCTCATTGATTTTGTCTCGTAAAAACATTTGTAGTGATAGTTGTTTCTAAGTGGTGGGGAGTCCATTCCATAATTTATTGGAATATATTCATTCAGTGTGTTATATTTGGTTTGGTTGGTTGTAGGGATCATTTTTATAAATCCAAACTACTGGGTTCTTGGTTTGGTTGTGGAGGTAGGGACTCCATCTTTTAGTTGATTATCGAGAAGTAGTTGAGAGATGGTGTTTTGGTTGAGGTAAGAGGATTAATATCCATTAATGGTTGATGCTGTGTCATTGTATTAGGAGGGAGAACCATATTTATAAAAAATTCTTAGGTGTTTATCATTAAGTTGGAAATTGATATTTCTTTTTTTGCACAGAAAGAATTAATGGTGGGGAGAATTGTGACTCCATTTTTTCTTTTCATGTCATGGTTTTTATATAGTTAATTGAAATTCATAATCCATTACATGGTTCTTCGGTTAAAATAATTTTTATTTTTGAACTACCATATTTGTCTAATAACCCAAATTTGGGTTTCCCATTTCTGGTTTAAGAGTTTTTGGAGAAAGAGTGGTTATTTCATGATTTAGGACAACTATGAACCTAGTTCCAAATTTAAAAACCAAATTTGTTTCTTTTATTACAGCATATATTTTCAACATTTTTCATTAATTACACATCATACATGTCATACACTGACATATTAAAACTACCATATTCTATTTTACCTCGTAGAAATTCATATGAATGATGAATTTTGGTTACATAATTTGGCATTGGGCTAGGCCATGGTCCCATTTCCAGTTTTAATGAATTAATTTGTTTCTTTTATATCATTTTCATTTTTTTCTATTATTATGATATTCCCCCTCACATTTGAATTCAACAAACCTATAATCTCCCCAATTATTGTGTTTACATATATGGCGGTCATTGTCATCAAATATTAGGGAGAATGTTCTCAAGTTTCCACAAAATTTCTTGAATTGAGAAGGTAAAATGTTTCATCCACAACACATTCCATTTGTACTATTTTCCCCAGAAATCTACCCTACCAGTTTCCTCCAGACCATTGGATCCTCTCCATGAATTTCCAAGACATTACCTTATCTCTATGGCTGCAGATCTAATGGAATACAGAGAGTTTTATTGGTGGAATGGTTAGATTCCCTTTCCTCTCTCCTCCCTCTCCCTCCTCCATTCATTATTTATTGTTTATATATTCTCCCCTATTAATGTTAGACCATGCGTTAAATTATCACATTATTTTTAACTAGTTTTTTGTTTTCCTGGGACAGGTCCTCATAGTATTAGGGATTATAAAACCTCAAATGGTGATATTGGTTGCGCGTTTCCATTACGCCAAGGATTTGAAGTAGGGTATCCTTTGCACAAGCCATTATAATTTATGATTCATAATTTTATTATTTTTCACTTCTTATAAATATTATTTTTATTGTTGTTCATCCTTTGGATAATTTTATTGGTGTGATAGATGGTTGTTTAAGCCTTGTTTTCTGAGAGCTAGAGTTGTTTTGTCATAAAAGTTCCCACGAAGTGTTTGTTTAAATGTTCCGCTAACATTCACAACTATTTCATGAGTTTTAAAACCAGTTTTATGGTATATTGAACATTTTACAGTATCTCTAATAAAATATTGAATTAAATTGGTTTTTTATTCCTTGTCACATTTTAAAATAAATTGTTTTTATTAAAAAGGGTTTGTCATGTGTTTGGTAAATTTCCAGGTTGGCTTTTATGTGTGATTTTCGATCTAAAAATTATTTTTATGGAGTTATAAATGAATTTTAAGAATGATAAACGGAATTTTTGTGTGCTTATATGTATTTCCAATTTGGATTTGTTTTTACAAACAAATGGGTTTTGATATACAACATGTTTTGGACCGAGTTGTTGTAAAATAAACCATTTCACATTCTTTTAAAAATGGTTGTGTTTATAGTATATAACCTGAGTTATTTAAGTGGTTTATTAATGTGAATTTCTAATTTAAACAGTTTTTATATACCTCTTTAATAAATTTTAAATACATATCATAGTCAAATGGTAGCTTTGATAAATACTTAAAGGCCCGTTTGACAGTTTATTGGTAAAAATGGTTTCCAGTTGCATTATCATGTTCTTTATTTTGGGGATATTTTATATTCCATGAAAGTGATATTTTAATTTGTTTTGGGGATTAAGAATATGGTTTTTTATGTTATTGTTGGGTTTCTAGCCTTAAAATATCATTTTTGAATGGAATTTATGTGTAAGGCCTTGTTATACTCCTTGAAAATGTTTTATGAAATTTTATAGTGATTTATTGATTTGAAAAAGAAATGTAAAGAATGATTGAAAAATGATTTTGTGTTTAAGATTTGGTAATTGAATTTTGATATTAAATGAGTATTTGGTAATATGTGTATCTATATTCATAACAAAATGGAACCCCGGGTATCTAGGTGGGCGGACGAGTACTATTATGCTAGTGATCCCGTGGGGTTTGGCCCCTATTTCACGTATCATGTTTGACAATGAAAAAAATAATAGGACTCTGATGATTATGATTTTGGGGGGATAATAGGTTATGGGTATGCTCTATATTAATTGCTTGTGTGCATGAGAATGGATATTTATTTTGATTACATTCACAATGGTACAAGGTACCTGTGGCTCACAACTAACTACTGCCTAGGGTTGTTTCTATAACTTGTGCTCATTGTCTATTTGTACTCATCATTGGAATATAGTGAGTTTTGATGTTAAATTTTGAAGTGTGAGTTATTTATTTAAAAGTTTAAATTATATAAATAATCCCTCTAGAAAACTAGTTTCATTTTGAATATGCATCTCTTGGAAAATTGTTACGATCTTTATTTTTTATAAAACAGACGTGTTTTTGTCTCGTAATTTTTTTATATCATGTGAATTCATTTAGAAAACATACCGATATATTTGTATTTAATACTTGAAATTTATTTTTTTTATTTTAATGGTTGTGCATTGGGAATAGAATATTGGTCTAACCTGATGAGTTTTAATACTCACACTTATAGTCTTATTCTATTTTTATTCCTTGTGAATGTTTTAGCTTCAGTTCGATTACCTTTGGAGATGTGTAATAATTATTTTGGAGAGTTTCTAGTAGGTCACATGGAGATAGTTGGTTATCAGGTTTGGTCTGTTGAGTTGTTGGTTTAGTTGTACATTCAGTTTCTTGTACAAATAATGTTCAGTTATGTTTTAATATAAATGTATTTTGGGTTTTCCATTTCTTTCCACAGTTTGTTTAGTTGTTTATATGTGGGGAAAATCAATCCCTTGTGTAATCTATTGATTCCATTTGGCATGTATCTATACCGGGAGGATCGGGAATGCCTCTCTGGACTTGTCGTGGGCTGGACCTTGTGACCGATTCACGGTCGACTCATGCCGGTTCATGACAAGTAGTCCCATGTATTTCAATGCCTTTTCTAGATGTGATCTTTTTATTACACTCGTATTATGGTTGATGCATTATATATTCCCATGTTTTTTTGTTAGTCATGATAATTCCTTAAAAATTTAATGAAGAAACTTTGGTGCTTATTTTTTGAAACTGGCATGACGGGATGGACTATTAATGTCCTTGGATAGGTCGACTAGTGTTTCGTCTCTTTCTAATGTAGTTATAGAAGGTGTAGAATCTGATGACTGGAACAACGTCATGTGTACGGGTCATGCGACAATGGAACACAATGGTTACATGTGGTATCATTTGAATCTGAATCACTGAATTGTCGGGTGTGAGCCAATGACCAATGTTTCAAGACATGTCAAGTGTATAGACCCCAAAAGTTGTGAATATATTACCCTTAATTATTGAGGTGACATTGTGAAATGTTCATGTACCAGCATATATTTGACATGTGGTTGAATCCTGGTCAGGATAAGATAGGATGTGAGTCTGGCTCAGAGGGACCTATATAAGCCTTATGTAGAATATTTCTATCTTCCTTGTTAGAGATGATCATGTGCTATATCGATTCATCTTGTGTATGCTAAGAGATCATCGGCCCTACAACGAGCACTTTTTTCTTTTTCTTTTCATTCTCTTTCCAAATGATCCACCTTGTTGAGGAAGGGAATGTTTTTGTAGAGCACTCAGTGAGTGGTTTTAGGTAATCCATACAGTGGGGAGTGCTCCATTGGTAGTTTTGGGGTGCGGCTATCATTTTTAGTTTCTCATTACTATTTTCCATTAGTTGCAGGGCATATAGGTTTCCTGTTAATTGATGATAAGGGGATTCCTATGGTGGGAATCACTATATCGGTTATAGGTAAACATGTTTCCTGTAGTAGATAGTGGTTGGTTCTATAATATTGTTCATTGGATAGTCCAGATTGCTTGGTTGTGCAGATGCTTAGGTAGGCCGCATGGCTTCTTGTCCCCTCACTTGGCTTCTGAGGATGAGAGGGTTTATGGATGGGAGTTTTTAATAACCCCTATTTTTCTCCACTATTTTTTTGATAAAAAATTTGAATTTTTACATTCAGATGCCCATGAAGGGTAAAATGGTTTTTCCTCTAGAATTTGATAAAGGATCATTTTTATAAACACTCCACTGGTCCCATAATAGGTTCTTTACCCTAGGACATTATTTTGGTTGAAATCGATGTCATTCAAATTTTGGAGGAACAATTATTATTTGATATTTATTAAATGAAATATTAAATTATTTGTGCTAGTTTATTCATTTGTAACATTCAAATGGTGTGTACGATTGAGAATTAATCATCTCTATTAAGTCTGGAATGGTGAGATTATCATTTTCATGGCATAAACTCATGTCGAGTGTTGGGACCAGCCCGAGCCACTTTTCCTTTTTCATTATTTTATTTTGTCCTTTTTTCTTCCTTCTCATCTTTACACCTCCTCCTTCTTCATGCCTCCAACACCACCTCCTTTATTGTGAAGTAAGGAAAAATGAGAGTGGGAGATTCACAAGAATTTGTAAGGCATGAGTGGTACCACTGTAGAACCCTTTGACACTCTAAATCAGCGTACAACATCTATTAATGGTGAATCATCCAATTGTTCGGCGGTTTCCAGCGGAAGGCATCCCCATTTAAGATATCTCAATAAATCCCATTTAAATGTCTTGTTTTATGTTTTTAAATCCTATAAATGCAATCATGTGGCCCATTGAGGATTAATCATTTGTTTCTGGAGAGAAAATTGGGTGTTCAGGTGATCTGAGGGGTTTCCTGTCCGAAACCACGGTTACATGACGTGTGTTCCTGGGGAATACATCAAGTGTTCTTCCCATTTGGGGAAGAAGAAGTTTTCTTAATTACACATTGTGTACTCTGAGTAAATGCCATGTGGTGGTATACATTTGTGTGTCCAGCCATGTGAGAAAGAACATGTGTTTATAGTTTTTAAAAAGTGCACACTATGTACATTAAATTACAGGTCGTGTACTTTCACAAGGAAGACCACAGGTCATTATATAAATTTATAAGTACACATCCATTGGGAGGGATAAGAGTAAATTCCATGTACGCTAAATTACGTTCCATGTACATTTTCAAGATTAGTGGTTTGGGGTATTTTTCTCACTGGATGTCTGAATTGGGCATGTGAGTAGTTCATTTTAAGTGTTGTTTCTCATAGATCACAATTTTGGAATCCTATTGAAATATAGAGGTAATATAAATGATATATTCTAGGTTCTATATAAGTGGATAGGTTACTCCTCTAATTATCGAGTTCTTTTGTCACATGAGAGTGAGTCATGGAAATAATGGTAGGTTGTGTGTTTGGACTATCCATGTAGACACCTTTGATCTGAGATGTTATGTGTGCTATATCTCTTGACCAATGATTTTGAGGACCTTCTCCTAGTGAAACATCACATTATATCCAACACATACATGCGAGAAGATGCTTCCAAGGATCCGTTGATGGATTCCTTTGATTATGAGTTGACCTTGAGAGTCCCTTGTAGGATATCTCAAATATTTTCCATTGAGAAGATCCCTGTTATAGGATTCATATACTGTAAATAATTCGAGGATCTCATGTAGAATTCATTTCTTACTCTACGATAATGATCCCTTATTATATGCCTTCACACATGCATTATTGGTGGTTCCTGAGTATTATGTATCCTCTTTGTTTGACTAGGGGGACCACACAGTTGCCTGTTGTTTGACCAAATCTAGGATGTTTCATTGTTTTTGGGAAGATATGGTGTTATGGTGTCACTTATAACCCATGAAAAATTTTATGCCCATGGGGATATGGATGTAGTGGTGGGTTGGGTGTTCCGGAAACCCTCACTCACTGTTTATATCTCACATGGTTTTGTTGATGCAGTTTTGGTTACCAAATTAACTTCCTGTTTGGTGGTTGTTGAGCCTGACATGAGGCATCATTCTTTCTTTTGGGATTCCCATATGTTTTTATAGGATTTTTAGTGCTTATTAGGATGCCCATACATGTTTACTTGAGATTGAGGTTCTTTGAAATGTTATTTATAATTTTTTTTTATACCAAGAGGTACTACTTGGGAGTTTCTTGTTGATCCTAAATGTGTATATGTATATATTGTGATGTATATGTTGTTGGGATGACCATAAGTGATTGATGGTATCCAAATGTCGAGCCTTTCATGATATTTATGGAATGATGGATATATTTTTTTATACTAGGAGATCTTTCCCAGATGATCATATTCTATGTTGGACCTAGTGGTTTAGATGGTGAGACCTTTCCCAGGTGGTCATATGATATGTTAGGCCTCAAGGGTTAATACTGTGAATGATTCCTAGGTGGTCATGTGCTATGTTAGACCGATTGGGGTTATAATAATGGGAGTTGACTAGGTTCTTGTGGGTTTTTTTATTGATGGCTTGTTGAAAAAAGGTATTAGACCATGAGAGCTTTCCCAGAGGGCGATGAGTGGTTAAGATGACTACTCTCTCCTCAGCCTATAACTGTAATGATTGCGTTCTCTCAAATCATTCAGGAATGACCATTGGAATATGGTATCCTTCTTTACAGTATTTACTATCTTTATACAATATCATTTCTATATATGGTTGATCATCGGTATATGGAAAAATCATTGTGATTGGAGGAGTGTATGGGTGAATCCCGACATAGGACTAGTTTTCGCCATGTGGTGACATAGCTTGATTAGAGATATGATTTCAGTGCTGGAAAAAGGTTGTTTTGTCTAGATTGGGATTATAGACTTATGGATCGACTATTGTTGTTATTTCATGGTTTTTTATTCAAATACCAATGAATCATTGTATCAATTTATATATGTATAGGTATGTGACTATAAATGTCTGTGTATATAGTTATGGACATCCTTGATGGCACCTACCAGTTGACAGGGATTACAGACCCTAGGTTCGACTGTGGTTTCACTTTGTCTTTACATTATATTTAGATGGGCTTCAGCTAGGCTGAGCACATTGTTATTACATACACATTAGAAGCAATGTTATTGGATACATTTCGGGGTGGTCTTCTAACATAATTTCTCACCCCTATACAAGCACCATGGAGTATGTGTATACCTTATACCTTCTTTTCTGGTTGAGCACGTGTTAAATTATGGATAGGACTACGACCTAGTGTTGTAGACCATATGCCTGCTTTTCAAAATATTTTAATATAAGGAAATGTTAGTAAATAATATTTTTCCATGGATTCTGATGTGAAAAATGTTTTATGATCCTATGGCTAAAATGTGATGTTTTTATTTCCATGACATGTTTTACCTATATCACCCTCCATTCCATTGTGTAGTTATCAGTGATATATGATCATATAGGGTATATTGGAGGTTATTCCAATCCAAAAATAGAGTATAAAGATGGTCATACCAATACCAAATTATGATATTTGTGAATTTATCCCAACACTAAAAGAGAGTGCAAGGGAGGTTATCCCATTCCCAACGATATTATGAATGTCCTGTTTTGAATCCTTGTGATAATATTTTTTTATTATAAATACTCTCCTAATTTAGTTCAAATTTAAAATTTATAATATAATTGTTATTTTAATTATTGATCCTTATTATTCATGTCTTATAAAAAAAGCAAAATTATGACACTACTCAATATTATTATATTTTATATGAAGGGTATGATTTTAAAAATATTATGTGGATGTTTTCATGACTCTATGATCTTTTTATGCAGAGAGATATTTCTTATTTACCCTTGTTAATCATTTCATATCACCTTTTCTTTTTTTTTATTCCCTATGATATGATGAAAGGTATTTGGTTGGGTATATTTGCAAAGTGTAAAATAGGGAGGGCCTTTGTGGGAGATGTTGAGTATCATTCACTATATAAGAAGATATCATTCCTTGTATCCAATGTCTCTAAACCATAATGATATTTATGAATGTATTTGTGAAATTTAATGAATATTCACATATATGTTTTAATATTTATTATGTGAACTAATGGGACGCAATACATAACTAGTCCTAAGACCTATTAACATATAAATTTATATTAATGTGTCAACAATGGGTGGGTTGAGGTTGAATATTATGACTTGAATTTAATGATCCACTTATAATTATTCCCTACTTTAATAGATATATATGTTTATTATACATTCAAATATTAGTATGTAATGAAAGGTTGTGAATGTCAATGAATGTCTAGTGTGTATGTTTTTACTATTTACTCTTATTTTTTCAACGTTGGATTAAATTTTCATTATAAATGAAATCTAAATTTCATCTGAAACCTAATTTCATTGTTCTATTACATGAAAAAATACATGGTTTATTATATTCCATTCCAAATTTTTTAATAGAAAAATATATTTAACGATATATATATGTTTTCCATATTGGAATTCTTATAGACACATGGTGAACTAATATATAATCCCTTATAGACATGTTAGTTTCATAATTGAGGTATTTTCCAAAGACTCTATATATAGACAAATTTTGATAATCATACAGTTATAAATGTCGATCAGTAATATTCCAATATTATTTTTACATATTACTCTAATATTGTTACCTATTAAAAAATGTTTTCAATTCATATTCCTTCAATTAGGTAATTTGTTCAATGTAAGGGAGTAAACCTAGCTCTTCTCTGTGATCTTTCATTTATTCGTTGTATTAATTGGTATCGCAATGGAATTAAATTATAATTAATTTTATGGGAACATCCAATCAAATATATATTACCATGAATATGGATTTTTCATCTAATTAAAAAAGGGAGGCATCACCAAGATTCATTGGGAAATTTAGTTTATCAATAACGTTGAATGGGATTCTTATCCAGAAAAATAAACTTCTTCCTCACTCACTAGCTATCTATTTCAAAAATATATAACCATTTTGTATAATCCAGACACTGCATTGATAGTGTTTGGATTTTTTCTTCTGTTGAGTAATGTCATCCAATTTGATCTCATCGTGTATAATATCTTGGTATTGTCTTTATAAACTATTTATTGTACAATGTATAACTTTTGTGTTACAATTTTATTCACATTTATATGCATTTTGGGAGGTTTAGGACCCAAATAAAAGAGGTTGTTCTAGATTTTAGATTATATTAGATAGAACTAAATATTTTAAACTATATTTATTTAAAAAACTATCCTTTTGATTGACAGTTGGTTCTACATGAAACAAAGAACACAAATTCATCCATGAAATATTAAAATATTATTCACACTTCTAATATATAAATAAAATTACAAAACAAAATTTTTTTGTTTTTTATACGAAGTGGATTTGAATTTTTTTTATAAGTGATAATGTCTATGAGAAGGAAGTGAAGTGGATTAAGGTGATGAATTGTTTTCTTAACAAACAAATTCTTATGTATGGAATAGAGTTGATCATTGATAATTTTAGAGTTCAAGGTATTCAACCGCATAATATTTTTTGAAACAAAATGTTGAATTAGCAGGTGCACATGAAGGGTCACGTTTCAACATGATGATAGACTATGTCCACATGAATATTTCTCTAACTATATGATGAAATAGATAGACAACATGAAGGGAATTATAATCACATGTTGAAATATTGTGATGGTACAAAGTGTTCTTCCACTGTACATTGATATAGTGTGGTGGCATTTTGTATCATTTAGTGGTATTCTAAAATAATATTAATAAATTAATTGTTATAAAACATTGTGATGTAATATTTCAGTGATAACTTATGGGTAGGTCTCATTATATGAAATAGTTTTTTCATATTATATGTATGTTTGGATTTGAAATGGTGTAAATATAATTTATGTTATATGGTGTGACAATTTAATGGATTATATTTTTCATTTATATGTGGTATGATAATGGAATAGAATAATTCAACCATACATTATGTAATTAAAATATTTGATTTAATAATTCAGCTATAGGTTAAGTGGTACAAATATATATTATAATTTTATTGGTTGTTAATTATAATGATTTTTTGAAAGAAGATAAATGATCAACTGTGAGATGTATTATAGGAACATGTAATAATATAACAAATATGGATACGTAATGTAAATTATTTTATTAATGTTTAAATACTATGATAATGAAAATAATTATTTATATAAAGGGTCATTTGGATGAAAACAAATGGTTGAATAAATAAGACATGTATGGGAAAACTATTCCTGGGTACAAAAGAAAAAAATATTAAGTGAAACATGTGTTATTTATATTAGTATTTAAAAGAATAATATAACATACTAGATGATTTGGTTTTAATGTTCACAAAAAAAGTGATTATTTGTAAATTTTTATGGGAAATTAGAAGAATAAATCATGAAATAATTATGCTATGTGTGAAGGCTATGACACTCGTTGTCATGGATAGATATACAAATGATATTTTATTTGGATTGATTATGGAATTATCATTGAAATATAGAGGTATGTTTATTATTTTTTTGATGATTAATCCAAATATATTTTTTCAGGATCTAATCAATATAAATGTATTGAATTGATGAATATACTAAGGGATAATGGTGATAAAATGGTTATGTACATGGAAATTAATACTAAATTATATTTTAGTATGTTTTTATGTAGTTAAATAGCTATGAAAGAAATTTATCATGGTAATTTTTAGGAACGACACATTTTATATTTATTGATATTTTAATATAATTATATATATACATATATATATATATATTATTTATAAAATTTTTGAATAAGAAGATTGAAAAGAGGATACTATTTCTACATTATTAATTATAATTTTTTTGATCAAAATATAGATATGGTGTAGTTATTTTCAAAGGTAAAAATAGAGAGAGGAAAATATGATAATTGATTCTTTCTCATTTCTAAGTATAATAACGAAGAAGAGTAATATATTCCTCGTAGATTAGAATATGTGAGGAATTCCAGAATCTTAGTGATGACTCATAGATTCATTATTGAGAAGGTTCATTATATTTTTGACTAAATTTTTTATTATATTTTATATTAAAGGAGAACATAAATATTAATAGTGTTGTATTTCAAAATATATGAGGTACATAACATGGTACATTCAAATAAAAAATTTCTGTTTTCAATGGGGAAAATGATATTGGATTGTTCTTATATAATTATCTGCACCATTTACTCATATAGATCACTAATCATTTTAAAATATTCTTTTCTTATGGGAGTGATTTTTTATTGTTATTTAGAATATGAGTTTCTCTCTCACTAGGGGAGAATAGTTTTTTAAAGAGGAATAAATAAAAAACATAGATAATGGAATCACACCCTATTAGTTGGAACACAGATCATGGCCTGTCATATAAAATTTAATTAATGAAAAAATTATTTGATGAAAAATGTTGTTTAATTTTATATGAAGATGAAGTCTGTAATGGATGATAAAAATCATTAAATTTTGATGCAATTATTGTATCTAGAAAAGTTTAACTATCATGTATTGATGGAAAATTTTTGTGATACTTATTTTCAAATGGATATGAGGATCTTAAATCATATATATATATATTTTTTGTCCACTTGTTGAGGTTTCTCCCATAATAGTTTCACAGAAGTGGAATCGGGGGAATGGTTGATGAACTAGAAATTTTAATCATTTACATCTCTTTTAATATGAACTCCTAAGAGTTAATGGAATTATAATTGATAAAGGTATCTATAATAATAGGTGAATATTTATTATTGGAAAATATTAAAAACTAATTTTTTTTAAAATATTCTGATTTGTGCTTCATGTCCTAAAAATGGTTGATGATAAATCTGTTGGTGATTTATTCACAAGGGATATTGATTTTATAATCTTCGTATTAATTATTAGATAAAAATAGTAAGACTCTACATTTATCAAAATTATATTTAGATTTATTATGATATATTTTATTCCAAGGCTTCATTGTTGGATGAAAAAGATCCTAGGAAAAACTGAATGAAATATTGTTATTATACATTAATTATATATGGTATAAGAAATAATAATGTTATAAAAATAAATTTGAAAACTAGAAATGAAGTCTCTATTATAAAAATCATGAAGAGACAAAGAGTTTTGTAATTGAAAAATCTAGTTGTGAATATGATTCAGATGATATATTTAGTGTGAATAATTATAAAAACATTTCATTAAGTTCAGAAAATATGAAATTATTCACTATCATGTATAATGTAATGATAAATTTTGAGTTCTTTATTTGGGTATTCATTGTACATTTTGATCCAATTGACCATAACTAATAGAAGAAGAAAATAGTGATAGATAATAAATAAGGACAATAAAACCACCAATGATGTAGGAATAACAATAAATATAGTAACTAAAATTATTTTATATGATTTTTTATAAAATCAAAATGATTAATATTTTTTCATATGTTTAGAAGATGAATATAATGAAGAAGAATTGTAAGAATAAAATTTAAATTACCCAGGTGATGAGAAGATTATTTTATAAATGGTGAATGATGAGGATTTTTTCAAATGAATTGAGAATAATCTATGATTATTATGTACATGAATCTTATAAAAATATCTGTATAAAAGTTGAATTTAATGGTTGTCTAGTGTAATTTGTAAAGATATAAAAAAATATGAATTTAAATAATGATGGAAATCAATACAACATAAATACAAAAGGAATGAAAAATTAAAGACATCATTGATAAAAGAAATTAACAACATCAAGATATTACTTTATGAATATAAAAATAATTACATTAAGAATGGGGAATTCCTGAGGGAGAATGAGAATGATGTTTATCATGTTCATTGATTAATAGATAATGATGAGAAGTTATTATCTGAAATCCTTAACTAAAATATTGAGGTTTGTGATGATCTAAGGACATTAAATCAAAGATAAAACAGAATGTATCGTTTATAATGGTTAATAATAAGGAAAATATTTTAAGAATAATATTAAAAAAATGAAATATTTTGAAGTAAATAAAAAATTTTAAAAATAATTTATTTTTTAAAAAAAATCAATGAGATATATACACATTCTGGATACTATGAATAGTGTATGGAAAAAATATAATATTAAGATGATAATTTCAAGAGTATACAAAAATATTCTTTCACAAATATGAGTGATGATCAAATATATATTGTTTTAAAAAAGAAGCATGTTAAAAAGAAAAATATTCTTTATTTGGGTATTATTGGTGGCGTAGAGTCATTGATAATATAATGAGAATTTGATAGTTTATTAGTTAAATATATTAAAGATAAAATATTTATTAGAGTTAGATTTTTATGGGTAGTCATATTAGTCAATAAAGACAGACTCAAATTACATATGAAAACAAAAATGTCAATTGATAATATGTTATAACATATTAAGTCATTTTATGATGGGTAAGGGCATTCAATACGTAATGAAAATAGTTTTCCTATGACAAAAGTAGGTCAAAAATGTTTAAATGAAAACAAAATTGATTAGTATAGTGAAACAAAAGATTCAGGAAAAGGATCCAATTTCAGATACTAAACTCAATGATAAAAATAGGGAAAGACATTTGATCATGGAAAATTATTATTTTTCACACATGTATATATACATGATTCATTTGAATATTATGGAATACTACATATAAGGAAAAATAAATTTTGGAAATGTTGAATCTCTAAAAATCAAAAGCATTGGATATTCAACTATGGGATAATAAATTTTTTGATCTAGAAATTCCTTATTTTTAATGGGTCGATACACAACCAGCTAATTGTTTAATATAATTATGGTGGATAAAATTATTATATATTCTCTTCTTTTTTGATTATTGAATCTATAAATGATTGGGAACTTGTCAAAAGGGTACATAGATCCATTGGGAACCGGAACTAAGTTTGATAGACATTTGAATGTTATTATCAAGGTTTATTTGATGAAAATAAACTATGGAATATAAGCCTTCAAAATTATTAGGTGCGAAAAAAGAATAATATAACATATAGAAGATGTGTCCGAGTTCCCCAGATATGATAAAAAATAGATATTTTTCCCACAATAGGAAAAGTTACATTTAAATATTATTTAAACAATTACTTTTTCATACATACATCACATACATGGGGATAACTTGTTTTGAGAATATTTGGCCCATGAAATATAAATTTAAAAATATAGATAAAAATTTTATTTCTTTTATTAATGATTTAATGCACATTACCTATAAATTTTTTTTAACAATATCTAATTATTTCTAAATGATCAAATTTTTTAAGAGGATTGATAAAAATGAATGGTCCTTCATTATAAAGATAATATAATCATATTATAGTATCAAATAACATATAGAATAATTATATACATTCTTAATAATTTTCATGTATATAATGAGTTTAGTGCACTATGAAAACTTTTAAAAATGGTGAATCTAAATGAAATAATAGGATCTCGGTAGAGGTGGATCACACCATGATGATTTATTTTTTTTACTTTTATGTTATTTTTTAGAAAATCAAATAGTTCATGCGAATATATTAAAAATTATTGATTTTATAAACCAAACATAGAAATTTATCCATTAAAGATGTATTAACGAAATTCCACATTATTTATGAACTCAACGGTATTATACATCCAATGAATTATCAACAATATTTTAGAGAATCTGAAGATGTTTAATATTACAAATTTTTATTGTATTTTCATTAGAAATCCCCTACATGGAAGAGAACACTTACTCTATATAATGTTAAATAGAAGCCATTCTGATTTTTATTATGTTAATTTACAAGAAAATTCCAATATAATGGTCTCATAATAAATTAAACATATATGAATATGGGATGAAGATTTTAACTATGTAAACCCCAATTATATTAATTCTGATAGAAATTATGATATTTATTTATTACATAATAAATATATTAACTCAACTATTTCTAGAAATAATTGAAAGTTGAATTCATCTAATCAAGCATGGGAAGGTCAAGATCAATATATTAAAACGGTAAGAATTTGGGGGGAAACACATATATATACCCCATAGACAATATAGAATCATTGGTGATTCTATATTGGATTGATTCCATCAATTATTAATAGGATTATATTGATTATAATGAGACATTTAAACTATACCCAAATTAGATAAAAAATATAATAGTAAAAAAGTGTTATTCCAGTAACAAGTTAAATGAAAATATATAGGTTGAATAAAATATGGAAAATTGTTATTAAAGGATACCCAAAAGTTGTTTTAATTTATTTTGATAAAACAATTTCCTATTTTGGGATAATTGAAACTATCCGAATCATTCTAAAAATTATTTCAAAATGGAAATATAAGAATCCCTTAATGGTTGATAAAGTCTAATTTTATAAATATTTTTTAGGAATATTATTTTTTTAATTTAGATACATGTTGTTTTATATAATAAAAATAAGATAATTATGTGTCTAAATTAATGATGGATTTAAATTGGATAATCAATGATTGATGGTCTTTGTATTCTATGTTGTATTTTTTATCAGTAAATATTTCCTTCAAGAAATAGAGAGTGAACAATAACCTATACATAAAATAAAATCAACGTGTTTCACTTATTATAATTACTTTGGTTGATCATATCATATTTTCAAAAAATAATTATATTTAATGTGAAGGAGTTTCCAAGGATAATATGATACTATTTGGAATTTTTAACCAATGAGAAATTATTTAATTTCATTTTATGGAAATAAATTATTAAAATGTGCATATTTTTTCACATGGGAAATACAAAAATGGTTTTTTAAAGGAGTTAGTATGGTTGACTAAAAAACTATTTCCAATACTATCTCACTATGAAAAAAGATTCATCAGGTTGAAATCAAAATGATATTAATCCTAAATAATTTAAGAAATTGATTTAAGGACGACACTATATAACATCATCCCTACTAGATGGGACTTATTCTCTTACCATAATTTTCATTTAAAAATACATTGAAATTGTCACATAATTTGGATTTTGAAATACTATTAGATTAATAATGTGAAGAAATAAAATGTGATAGTATCTAAAATATAGATTGTTATTCTATATTATTATAATGATGATGATAGGTTGTGGTTGTTTTAGTTAATGATAACCCTCATATGGTGGTGTCCTATTTATTAAAATAGTATATATGATATTTCATATGAAGGGGAAATATTTTTTCAATCTAAGGACTGAATATGATGCCTATTAAACTTCCACTCATACAAAAATAATAATAATATACATAAAGGCTTAATTGGAAGAATCTTTTGTTGATGTGAAAGTGATTCTTCCCTTGGTTTATGATAATAAACATTCTATCAATATCAAAAAAGAATATGTTCAAGTATTCAAAATCCCAAAAAATTGAAATTAAATAACACATTATCAGATTTTGTATTGAAATAAATTAAATTATTATGGATTGAGTATCTATAGTGGAATTTGTGACTGATATTTTCCCCACATAACGTTCAAATGGAATTTTTTTAATATGATATTGATTATCAGTGTTCAACTTCACCATATTTATGGATATCGTATCATGTTTCTTTAACCTCACTATTGTGGTTATGGGATAATTATTTCAATGGTGGACATCTATGATATGAAAATTTATCCATTGATATTTTAATTAATATTTAGGGGGAAGATATATTTACATAGACTGTGTTTAAAAGGTGTATACTATGTATTAAATTTCATGAACTAATTAAAAAATTTCACAATATAGATATATAAAATAATTGAAATGTATACAATCAATTTTTAATTAAATTATGATTATTAATGAATGGTTTAATATCAAATATTTATTTAAAACATGGTAATTTTGTTTAATTATTATTTATTCATACATTGATCTTTCTAACATAGGATAAAAAGTATTGTATGGTGATTGACTCTTGATTTGTATATTTTATAGGATTTTTTTCTTTAGTTTACAATTATATAGAGGGATGGAATTTTAAATCATGTGGTTTTGGATTTTTAATTATAATTTGAATAATTTTGTGATCATGAGGTGAAACTGTTTATGGTGTTGACTATTTTTGTTGATATAAAATTTAGTAAATATTAATTGGAGGATATAACAGACTCTCAATGAGATAATATATTAAACTACATGATATTTCTTGTGACCAAATCATGATATAGTGAAACTACCTAATGGGTCTTCCAATAAGAAGTTGTATGATTGAAACGATATAAAGGGTCACACACCGAAACATTGAAAGATATGACAAAATTATTGGATGTGTGTGACCACAAGATGGGTTTTTTCATTACACTTTGAAATAGTTTGACCATATGAATGGTAATGTCGTCAAGGGATTATTATTTTTTACATAATGTTATATGTTACAATGAATGATGGATTATTTTGACCATATGTTATGTGGTGTGAAATCTAAATGTTATAGTTTGACTATAAATTATGTAGTGTATCCATGAGATGTAATAGATCAACCATACAACGAGTGGTGTGACTATGTGATTGATATTTTCAAATGTATGATATGAGGTTAATATATTTAATGGAAAAGTTCCACTATACACATTAAATCCATTGATCTGGTACACTCTCATGTTGTTATAAAGGCTTAGTTGTGTGACATCAAGCATTCCCCACCCCACCCCCCACATTCTAGAGGTTTTTCAGTAGCAGTGGTGGTGTGTTATGTATAGTGGGAAGACTACATCCTAGGGTTGTAGAGTGACAACACAGTGGAAATATTTAACAATAATAAAGAAATATTAGAGAGCAGAATTAATTTAAATATTACAATACAATAGATAAAAAAATTCAGACTACAAAATCCAAAAATAGTTAAATCAATGTAATGATGTGTTGGAATGTATCTACAATTCATTCTATATGTAATGGGAAACAAATTCTATAAGAATCATCTAATTTATCCAAATTCCATTGCCCCGAACCCTATTTTTGTCACATTTACAGTCCCAAATCCATCCTTCACGAAATAATCAACAACTATAACCTATTCCATTATCTAAACTACTTCCTTGTAAACATTTAAAGTAATGCATAGAGTTCTAGGCAGAATTTATGTATAAATATATAGGTAGACACCCCTATTTCTAAACATAACTAGTTTTATAAATAGTTAATGTAATAATGCAATAAAAAATTGAATTAACTAATAAAATAATTTGTCAAATAAAAAGTCAAATTTTCATCAGAACCATTAAATAATTTCTCAAACAAAATCTATTAACCATTCCATCCATAATCATATAACAATGGTAAAACATAACCTCCATACCTTCCATTCCATAAGGTCTATGAACACTTTTCAGAACGATTAAAACCATAACTATTAACCATGGTATAAATCACACAAGTGTGGGTCAAAACCCTTTATATATGATTTTCATCATTTAATTAAGGCTGATCTCATTATATTTTTTTATCATTTGTTAGGGAAAATCCCGCTATGTATGAATTTCAAAATGTGACTTTGGGACAGGCCCATTAAATAATCATTTTCATATGCCTCAAAGAATATCAGGATATATACTAATTTTATCCTGTCTAATGGAATGTCTTAGTTTATATTAATTTTATTATGTCTTTGGGAAAATTTTTTATAGAATCATTTCAAAATGTAAAAATGGTCAACTCCCTAGAAAATAATTTCCATAGTAAAATAGGTCACATGCCCCATATAAACATTAGAACATAGAAATCACAAAATAATCCATAGAAATAATGATATCACAAAATCTCATCATAAAGATCAATGGTAAATTTAGAAAATTATAATTTATCATCAACTAACGCATTTCAATTATCAATTTTTCATAAACAAAAATATTCCAGTTATCTCCATAAATAACCCAGGTCTAGGTGAATCTATATCAAACAATCATAGAAAATAAATGAAATTCTATACCTGATTTATTCTATAAATCATTTCTTCTAAAATATTGGGATATATCATAGAAATAAGAGCCACCAGCCGAGTTTATAACCATTTCGATCCCAAGAGACTCCATGTAATAATTCAATTAATTATATAAATAAATTAGTGCACGATATGTTGGATCAATTTCAATGTTTTACACACAAGACAATACTATAACAACAGGGATTCGGATTAGACAACATGTATTTAATTGATGATTAAAAAATATATCCAATATAAAAATAACCAATGAAATAAGGCATATATTATCAAAACAATTATTCTTGATCAGTATAAATCAATATCAAAACCAAAAATTCCCATAGTTAAGAGACTACATAGATGTGTTGGAACAAAATAAGGGTAAAAGGGAAAACATAACCAAAAAAATATAGATCACATGCATGATATGGATGTCTGTAATCAGTAGAGGAACTTCCAAATTACATGGAATCATGCCTATGGTTTTGGGTCATACACTAAAAAGTGTGATGAGAAAAAGGAATACAAATGGGACCACTATAAATTGTGAACATTAATTTATATAGTGGTTAAGGAAGTTACATGGCACCTTTTTATTTTTTGATGGCTACTCAACACAATTTGATTCCTCAAGTGATTTGAAGCACTTATTGACCATTATATGATTTATTATTCTTTCAAGGCATGATATCATCTAATTCCATAAACTAGGACCACAAAATGTTCTTGGAAACATTTACATGTTATGTACATTTATTATAGTGTGTGTAATATATCTACAGATATAT
Source organism: Viscum album (assembly GCA_963277665.1). Classification (NCBI taxonomy): domain Eukaryota; kingdom Viridiplantae; phylum Streptophyta; class Magnoliopsida; order Santalales; family Viscaceae; genus Viscum; species Viscum album. The sequence goes on from OY728126.1 coordinate 70,617,123, forward strand.
ATCAATAATTTTCCCATATAAAGACCATATCCACCATTAAAGCCACTAAATTCATGGAATCCCCTATAGAAATATTGTAAGACATTTATAAATATACTTCATTAATTAAAAAACATATGAACTGATACATTTTTTCATTTTTATCAATAAAGTATTTCCATCTCTAAACATGACTCAGTACTGATAGATCAATAAAAAAGTCAAACAACGATGTAAATGGGAAAAGATGGGATCATACAAACTCCCCACAAAATAACATTTCATCATGGACCTTCTTAAAGAATCTTTACAGGGAATCACTGAATAATTTTTGTCAATGTACATTCATATTAGAATCCCTCTCATAGGTCTTCTCATGAAATTTCCAACATTGTCACATTACTTGTACTAATGGAATCAACCTTCAAACCAGATATACTATGTACTATGGGACCCAATCTGTATCATATGCTCTTAAAAGGATTCATCATCACTAATATCAGTAACATCTTCCTACATCAAAAGATATGGTTCTGAATAATATCTATGAATCTGAAATACATGATACACATTATGCATGATGTTAATTCTATATATAAGTGGTAATCAGAGTTCCACTACACTAACCCTAACCACTATCTCAAATAGAAAAATATATATGGGTGCATGCTTTAATTGTTTCATGATATGATGTTACCCAAACCTAGGTGAAACCTAAATGAAAACACAATTACAATCCTAGAACACTATAGGTTTTATTAGATGGTTAGAATATGATTTCTTCGCACTATACAAGGTCCCAAAGCACGTCCTGGCCAACTACACCTACTCAAACATCTCATTCATGTGACTTGACCCAACATGCACTGACTCACATAAATCCAACCAATAAAGTGTTGAATGGAATGAACTACCATAAAAATCATTGATTAGATCCATATGGAATGATTCATGGTTGTTGTTGTGGTATAAAAATTATAAGACTTTCACATGATATTCCCATGAACAAATAAAATATTGATCATATGCTCATTACATATCCTTAATCAACAAACAACCAAACTACCACAAACATGAAAATACATCCCATATCTACAACTATAAGAGAATCCCTGATAAAAAAGAAGTGGAATAACTTCATCAATTGATACAAAATCATCCATATTACAATATTATTATTGGTTTATTAGTTATTCTAGTAAATAACTCCATAGTGACATCACTCCATTACTACTTAGGAGTGGGAAATGGCTATAAAATCCCATCAGTCCATTGATGTTCAATATTCACTTCTGGTAAAGTGGAACACCTCAACATAAATACTTATATATCATTCTTCATTCATGACCACCTATATTGTCTATGAAGATCACGATATGTCTTCATCAATTGAATATATACCTCTTATCAACAAGCCTGAAACTCTCCCATTAGCTCTTCACTAATGCCCCTAGAAACACATACATGGTAACAAAAAAGATAAAAAATATCAATTCCATGAGACTATCCTAATTGTTCCTCCCCAAAATATAATTTATGTCTCAAAACTAATACCTATATATTAGATAACAGCTCTATCTTAGTCCATTCTCAAAGAATGGTAATTAAAAATGACAAAGATAGATATACTCACCCCTAACCCTAATGAAAATATATATTAATGTATATAAAGGATTCCATCACCCACTACTCTTTGTAATTCTCACATACTTCCACTACCTAATTCCATTATCTCATGCAATTTGAAATGTTTTTTCCCTTTCCAAATGTATAAGACTACTTGATGTAAAAGTATTTTGGTACTCGACCCACCTCCTCATCCAAAAGAGTTTGGCCCACTATGAAATGAATTACCAGAGGATATTGTGGTATATATATACCATAAAACTCTCACCCATTATATAATTTCTACAGTATCCTAATGCATTTACCATAGAAGAAAACTCCAAATATGAAGCATGATAATTCCTCTTATACGATATCATCTAAATAGATCCATATGGAACCAATCGATCCCACTGCATCCAAACTTTTTTGAGTCCTTGTATTGAAAGTGCATTGTACATGATATATGATTTACCCCACAAATGAAATATAATAATAGGTGAATAGGATAGACTACCTTTTAGATCCTCAAATTTACTCTTAAAGGAATCTGACTATAAAATCCTCATTGTCTTTTTTGTTCTACGTAGACATCAGTTCACCCAGATAAGAGAGGTCATAGATATAGCATGGATAATAACTTGGCAAAACCATAAAGTTCTTAATCTTGAAGAAAATCAATCGATAATTCCACGATAACACAGATGTACATCCAATATGTCCACTAGTGCACCTTCCTCTAATATGACATAGACCAAGAAGTTCTTATTATCAAATCATAAAATGAATTTTAGAATCATAGAATATTGTTGATTATATCTCAATGTAATTATACTGATGTGAAGATTTTTTTCATGATCATCTACTGGCTCAGATGTCAAAATGCAATTATCAACAAAGAGCATCAAAAATTGATCCACAAAAGGACAAAATATCCAATTCATGAAGGTCGTGATTTTTAATGGTGCATTACTCAAACATAGAGGAATCAGTATGAACACATATAATCCATACCATCTCTTAAAATTATTTTGATGTGTTTTCAATTTTCTAATCATAAAATGGTGGTATCCAAACATAATGTAAATATTGGATAAGATAATATCTATTAAAAACTAATCATTTTGATCATCTATGGGGAAATGGGGAGATTAGTTCTTGACATTAATATGATTAAATCTCTGATAATCCACACTTATGAACCATGTATCATTATCCTTCTTAGTGATGAGAACTCAAGAGACCCATGAAGTTATACTAGATCAACTGAGACCCTTTTTTCAAGATCATCCAAATAATCTTTCCACTGTAGAATCCTTGATGGTCCCCTTGTAAAATGTGGGTTAGAAAAATGCTATCTGGTCATAACCAACTTGATGATTAACTCAATCTATATCTCAGGTGGTAAGATATATTACTAATCAAGAAAAACATCCATGAAATGTTGTACCACTAGTGGAAGATAATTATACTACATATCACGATTGTCTAGATCAACACTAACTATTTGAACAGTGAGGAAATCCAATCTATATTGATTGTCCGTGCATGACCACCTGTAATATCCCAATCACATTGGGACTATAGATTCCCTATTCAGGAGATAGAAAGGTAAATATCCTCTAGTAACAAACTATATGATCATTATAAAGGTATATACAATCCATAGCAGGAATAAAATCAAACCCCATTATTTACATAAAAAATGGATCCCAATAAAAAGGGTGAACCACATTATCTACAAAACATTCGTTGAAATGTTTGATATTCTATAAATGCTCTCAAAAAAATGTTTTATGGCCAAAAAAATATCCAAAACTACAAATTAAAGAGAAAAATATTTGAAAAAATATATAAAAAGGAATTAGATTTTGAATTATCAAACAAAGAACACGAAATGGTACATGATATACGATTCATACCTCTTATTGAATATTGTATTGTATCTTCAATTATTGAGGAATTTTTTTTAACATAAAATAGACCATCACCTCTTCCTTGGGATATATCCTCACTCCCCTGATATGTCCCCTCTGCCTAGTAATGTTGTTCCTCTATTGAGGTTCTGCACCCCTTCTAAGACAGGAACACCTTAGGGATCTCTAGGTACTTGCATAAATTAGAGAATCCAATTTTTTTAATAATTTGGAACCTGTGTTGATCCCCAACCAATGTGATGCTACTATATTCCCCAAATAATCCTTATTATTGGGTCAAATATTCCATAAGAAAAATACTCCAATAAGGGGTATGGAGACTGAGCCTATTTATTTCCCATATTTCAACACTAATAGAACAATAATAGATAAATATATTGATATGGTTTGTGACTTTCGTGATTTATTTGACTGCTTCTACCTTGGTGAAAACATTCATAGTTTTGATTCCATCCTCCATAATAAGACCTCATTGTTTCCATACAAAAATATCCTTGTTACTACTGAGGGCCTCTCTTTAATTACATTCTTGATTGAGTTCCTAATTCACCATTTAGTTATATATGCACAGATGGAACATATACACCAATGAACTAACCTCAGAGAAAAAACATCCAAAAAACATCATTCCCTAGAGATCACACTAACTACCAAATAAGACATAAAGTATATTAGGCCGATAAAATGTTCATCATTGTTCATCCCTAGAATTTCCCCATGTAAAAGATGCCTGATCTCATGATCCTTCTCATCCATCCACATATTGGGATAGATATGGCTAAAGAAATTCACCTCAATATAATTTCAAGATAACTCCTCCTACATCCCTGCCTACTAGAAAATGTCCCCCCAATGCAATGATAGTCCACAAATCATATATGATGCAAGATTCACCAAACAATCATCGGGTGTCTTATAATGCTTAATGATTTTTTGTATGGAATCGATCCAGAGATCCGATGCTTGGATCCCTTCTTCCCCATTGATTATAGGATGATATTGTATCTTGAACTATTTCATCTACTCCTAAATAATTGGAAGGGTGGAAACAATAACTATTTCTATGAATCACATGGCCCTCAAAATGTTTTTTTGATGTTGAAAATCCATATAATCCTCATTATCTATAGGTATATCTGTCATATAATCATTAGAATAATGATGATATCAGATTTCATGGTTCTCACCATGAAGATAGTGAATATGAGTATTTTATATAAGGAAAACCCCTCCTTATAATCATGGCGATAACAATGTCAACTTCACCAGGGACCACAACAGTGAATTTAACACCCCAAGAATGATAATGGGTTAAATGGAAAAAAGATATGACTCATGTCGAGAAGGTGAACCTCCTTTTCAAGAGTTTGTCTGATTAGAACTACACAGTTAATCGTTCTAGGATTACAGTAGTGATCAGGATGGGTAAGCTTCTAGAATGATTCCCATGGTCTGTGTGAGTGATGAAAAAGCACACTAGAAAAGACATGTGTTGGCCTGTGGGTACTATCATTAGTCAGATGACCCGTTCCGGCATATGTGTGAACCCTTGAGTGGGGACCACGTGTCAATGGTGCAACTAGTGGTACATGGTGGGCTAGGACCTGATAACCATGTTAAGGTTGGGTGTTTGTGATGTCAATGGTATCTAGTTGTTACATTTGGTATCAGAGGTGGTACCCAGCCTTTAGTGCAGTGCACTGCATGGTTTGAGATGTAGGGCCCACTATAAGATCATAGTTCTCTAAAGTTGGGAGATTGTAACACCCCATGATGATAAAGGGTTAAATGACTTAATTATCTGACTCATGTCAACAAGGTGCAACTTCTTTTTCGGGTGAACCCCTGATTAGAACTCCACATTTATGCGAGCTTGGATTGGAGTAGTGATCATGATGGATGACGTTATGGGATGTTTCCCAGGGTCCGTGTGAGTGGGGAAAAAGCACATTTGAAAAGACATGTGTTGGCATGTGGGGACTGTCATTAGTCAGATTACCCATTGTGGAATGTGGGTGGACTCTTGGGTGGGGACTATGGTTCTACGAGGAAACTGGTGGTACCTTGTGGGCTTGGACCTGATGACCATGTTATGGTGGGGAGTTTGTGTTGTCCCTAGGACCCGATTGTTACAGTGAGGCACTGAATCATGGTAACTCTAATGAGTTCTTAGAATTGTTTTATTATTACATAATAGTTTATTTATTCCATTTATTCGATATAACAAGTATCTTATTTAATTTTTTTAATAGGAAAGTATATATGAAATTAAATAGATATGTCCCAATCATGGACAACATCTTCCCCTACATATCCATATGTGCCTATCATGATTCATGAATACTCATTAGGCCCCATACTGGGGCACGATAATAAATCTCATTGAATAATAACATCATGAAAAAATAACATCACACTACATACATGACAAAAAAACCTGAAATAAAATTAAATATAATACGTTCAAAATGTAATCATAAATCCCACCCCATGGAACATGTATCCCCCACCTACACGATTTAAATAATACCCTAAACATTCCAATTCCCCATTCCCGAATCATTCTTGTATTTTTAATATATTTCACAAATGAAATATAAATAGAGAATAAAAACTAATCCTCTGATACCATATTTTAAAGTCCCCATATATATCAGTCTACAATATAGACTAAAAGGGTTTCGTTATGAGAAATCAAGTGCATATCTTTATAAGTTAAGGGCTACTGAATAGCAGCGGATGTTTGATATTTATAGTGGTTGACTATGACCTATAGTTATAGAGTTCAAAAAGAAAAAAATAATATTATAACAATAAATAAATTTGTGTAGAAATAATGTAAAAAACATATTATCCTGGAAAACCTACAATAAAAGACAACTGAATAGTTCAATATTAGTAAATTAACAATGTAATAAAATGAATGAATAAAACTAAATATAATACTAGATATAATAAAAATAGAATAAAATACTCAAAAAAGTCTCATATTTTGCAACCCTTAAATGCCATGACCTTTCCATCCCCAACAATCATCCCATTAAAAATTCTATAATAAATAGAGGTAATTTTACATGTATAAACCTACATGCATGTATTTTTCTAATGTTCCAAAAAACAATCGAAATTAGGTGTGACCATAACTGAGCTGTTTGAAAAAACCATAAATATAAATAACTAGTCTGATAAAATATTCATGCTATAATGAAACAAACAAGTGCATTAATTAATAAAAATTTAATTAATACCACTTTAACATTCTTCAACACCTTTCCGGAATCTCTCTAATAATTTCTAAAACCACTCCCAATTAAAAAAATAAAACTATAGAAAAAAATAAACATCCATGGATCCAAGTTGGAATGTATTTGAGAATATATCACAAACATTCCAGTCCTAACCTCATATCCAAGGTATAAATCAAACTATTTTGGTTTAAAACACTTTATATAATCATTTAATCATTTAATTATCATGGATCTCTATATATAATAATTTTTACATGTTTTTAGGTAATGCATGCCATATATGAATTTTATGATTTTTATTAGGGCCATTCTCGATATATTTTCCAAATGAAATCTAAATAGAGAATAAAAACATAACCTCTGATTCCACATTTTAATTTCCCCATATATATCAATCTATCACATAGAAAAAAAGGGTTTATTTATGAGACCTCTAGTGTGACTCTCTAAATGTCATAGTCTACCAAATAGTAGTGGATGATTGATATTTATAGTGGGATACTATGACCCATAGTTATATAGTTCAAATAGAACCAAATAATATGATAACAATAAATAAATTATAGAGTGTGGAAATAATGTAAACAATATATTATAATTGAAAAACTATAATAATAAAAACTCAATAGTCTAATATTAGTAAATAAATAATGTAATAAAATTAAAGAATAAAACTAAATGTAATACTAAATGTAATAAAAAATATAGTAAAATACTCATATAAAGTCTCATATTTTGCAACCCTTAAACCCCAGGACCGTTCCATCCCTAACCATCATCCCATTAAAAATGAAATAATAAATATAGAAGAAATTTTATGTTTTAAAAAACAGCATGCATGTATTTTAGTCATGTTCCAAACAAAAACTGAAATTAGGTGTGAATATAACGAAGAAGTTTGAAAACACCATATATATAAATAACTAGTCTGATAATATATTAATGCTATAATGAAACTAACAAGTGCAGTAATAAAAAAATTATATTAATACAACTTCAACATTCTTCGACACCATTCTAGAATGTCTCAAATCCTTTTTCAAAACCCTCCCAATCAAAACAATATATCCATAGAAAAACATAAACATCCACATAACCATGTTGGAATGTATTAGAGAATGTATTACAAATATTCCAATCATAGCCTTATAACAAAGGTGTGAATCACACTATTTTGGATTAAAACCCATTATATAATCATTTCATCATTTAATCAGCAGAGAGCCCAGTATATAGTAATTTCTACATGTTTTTAGGTAATTCATGCCATATATGAATTTTATGATGTGTATTAGGGACATTCCCTATATATAATCATTTGTACATGTCTCAAGATATATTCTAGAATATAATAATTTCATCATGTCTCCGGGAACATCCTAGTATATTAGCATTTCAGCATGTCTAAGGGTATAGCACGGTGTATTTTTATTTCAACATGTACACCCAACCAAATAATATATAAAATAATTTCAATAATCAAACTACAAAAACACAATGTATAATCATTAAAATGCACATGCTTGTCCTTTTACCCATACAATAATTAATGAATTTAAATTACAACACAATTCTTATTAATGGTAATATCAAAATATCACATTAAATGGGTCATTTGTAATAATTAAAATAACCAATTATATTCCAATTATAAATTTAATTTATCAATTTTTCATAAAAAATAACATGATTGTTGTATTAATGAACAATCCAAGACAAGGTGACTCTATGTCGTGAAATCACACAAAATACATTTCATAGTAAACCCACATTATTCATTAAATCAATTCATCTATAATCAAGGATTATCTCAATCAAGAGATATCAATATACTAGGTCAATAACTATTTAGATCCATAGGGAAACCACAAAATAATTTGATTCATCAATAAATTAATTTAGGAAGTAATAAGTTGGATAAATTTCAGTATAAAAAACAATTGGCCATAATAAAATCAAATGGTTATTTTTCAGAATACCTAACATTAATAAAAAATAAACCAATGCTTCCAAATGAAAATGATCATGATAAAGAAGGTGAAAATGATCACAGGAAGATTACTGAATCATTACTGATCATGTTTAAAACCAACAACACTCACGGTCAATAGATCACATTGAAACGATGGTATAATATCATGAGATAAGGGAAAACCTAACCCAAACAAATTACCGTAAATCATAAGCATGATCAGGACATTCTGAATGAAAATGGGATTTCCAAAAATCACCAAGAAGCTTCCCAAGTATCATGATGAAGTATCTTTATAATGTAATGAGATATAAATCAACCACACAACACCATAAAAAATTATTTTTCATAAATTTCATGGTCTATTTTTCAGTTACGCATCATGTATTTATTTTTAAATGGATATGTAGAAAAAATATTTTCCTTGGATGATTCACAACACTACCTGAAAATTACATGACTTGTAATTCCTTTATAGTGTTTACTCATTCCACATCATGAACATGACTCACATTATGTTCCTATAAATAGTTATAAGTTTTGTACCTTTATTACAAGTTGGGAAATTTCTTCATTGAAATTATTCCATATATTTTGAATAGAATGTCATAAATAACTTGTGAATCCATTAAATACATGGATAACACATTAAAACTCTATTAACCCATTTATACCTAGACTAGATTAATTTAGACAATATACCTCCCAAGAAATTTAGACATTTTCCATTACAATATTTCTCCATCACCAAATAAGACTTGTAAACTAATGATGATCAAATAAATCAAGAATTGACTATATATGTCACGACCCGTCCTCAGGGCCCGTGCCGTGACTAACCCAAGCCCGCCTTCCATAGGCCAGGGGCTGGTGACTAGCACCAAAGGCGAAAATCCCGATAAATGGGAAGGCATTTCCTTTATAAAAGTAAACAAAACACCACAGAGTACAAGCGGAAGCAAAACACTAAGTACAAAAGAAAGTGTTGAAAAGTAAATGGGCCAGAATACAAACCCAAGTGAAAGTGCAGCTACAACTGAATGAATGTACAACAGAAAAAGACAAATAGCTGGAAGGACGGAAGCGGCTCCTGGGTCATCCTCCTCGGTTCCTACTGGAAGGGTAGGTACAGATGGCGCATCTCCTCGTCGTCCACCACGGATCCTACCTGAAGGTTATGTAGAGATAGCCTCCTCCACACTCTCGTCTGTCAACCTCCTCCATGTGTTGTCTCGTCGCGAAGCCCACTTCTAGATACTGACTCGTCGTGTAGTCCACCTCCGGGTACTGACTCATCGTGTAGTCCACCTCCGGGTACCGTCCAGTCCTTGAACACTCGGCCTCTGTCAGCACTTCCCGTCGTTTGCAACCAACACAACGAGGTATGGGCATATCCCGTGCAGGGGTGAGTATAACGATACTCATTTGTGACCCCGAGACCCTCAAGGTCTCTCTAAATCTAGCAAGGATAACCACAAAGAAGATCTCAACAGATAACCTCTACTTAGGTATATGCCCATACATATATCTAAGTTATAAAGTAACCTGTCTAAATCATGAGGAAACACAAGGATCATGAAATCAACGGATAACCACTACCCAGGTATATGCCCATACATATACCAAAGTTATCAAGTGACCCATCTCAATCATGAGGTAAACACAAAGGTCATAAGTCTCAGCTCGAACCAGGATTTTCATTATCGAAACCGTAACTGCTGAAGAGCTCCGTCTCTGGAGTGTATAGTGGTCTTGTCACGACTTCGAGGTACTGCTCACTAACCTAAGACTGCTAAGGTACTCCTCCTGTCGAGTATCGCGGGTCAGCCACCCAGACACAGTAGTGCTTCCCGCCGGGGTATGTTACCCAAACACAGTAGTGCACACCCCCTAGTAGCCTGCTGAGGTACTCTCCGGATGAGTACCGTGGGTCTGCACTGTCACATAGGTAGTGCTCCATCCGCCATGGGTCTGCACCTCAGAAAGTAGTGATCTTTCCACTGGGCTAGTCGACTCACTCCAAGTCGAGTCGGTCAAGCAGTCGTCAGATCTCAGTCCGCTACACGGTCTCCATATTCCGCAAGCTCGTCTTCGTACTCTGCAAGCTCGTCTCTGGGAGGGTCCACTCCACGAGCTATAGGTCGATACTCCAAGTATCTACAAGTCCCACGAAGAAGTATCTCAAAGGACCGCCTCATCATAAGGGTCTCAACGCAACAGACGGCAGGTCAATCGGACGCCCGCTCTGTGAGTTACTAGCCTTTTCGTCCCAAGGCCCCGGTTGGTTTCGTGAGTGAACCAATTCCGGCTGTATCTCAACTATACCCCGAACTCTCATAGGGTATACTCATAGAGACCGTTTCTCAACGTGATCAACAACGCCACTGATGGTTCATCAAACGGACGTCCTGTCTGAAAGATATCAGCTTTTCCGTTCCAGGGGCCGGGTTGGATTTCGGGTGCGATCCAACCCGGCCACTATCCAACTATATCCAAAACTCGGGCGGAGTATGCCAAAAGTTCCATCTCATCAAGAGGAAAACAACGAGATAGACGGTGCGTCAATCGGACGCCCGGTCTGTGAGTTATTGGCTTTTTCGTTCCAGGGGCCCGCTTAGTTTCGTGAGGGAACCAACTCGTCCGAACTCCGATGGCATCCAAACCTCAAGCGGAGTAAGCCAAAAGATCCATCTCACTTAGAGGAATACATCAAAGTCGACATCACATCAATCGGACGTCCGGAACTCATGTTACGAGTGTTTCCTCTCCGAGGGCCCGGTTGGTTTCGCGTACGAACCAACACGACCGAACCCAAAGTTCTCCAAATCCTTGAGTGTGATATACCGAAACGACCGTATCGATCCAACGATCGTGTTGCCACTGATGGAGACTCGTTTAGAGGCACGTAGCTCAAGTTACAGGCTTTTGACTGAAAGTGGTTCGAAAACGGGGGTCTGGGCCCGGGCCGACCCGGCCCAACCCCCCCTGGGTCGGCCGCATCGGGTCGACCCGAACCGGGTCCGACCCGGCTGTGCCCGGCCCAGACCGACCCGGCTTAGTCCGGCTTAGTCCGGCTCGGTCCGGCCTGACCGGCCGGCCGCGGCTCGGCTAGCATGGCTGAGCCGATTCGCGGAGCGGGGTGCGCAACTCTCCTGCCCGCCGCTGATTGATGACGGCGGCGGATCCGCCGGCAGCCAACCCTCCGGCGGTGCGCCGCCGCCACCGGTCGCCGGCGGGGTGCGCCGCCGCCGCCTTCCGCAGACCACCAGAAGTGCTCCAGTGGTCTGTTCTTCCTACTGTCTTCACCTATGGTCCCCCCGGGACCCCACATTCACTGCAAAGGGATTCAAACGCCAAAACGGCCTGCTTCGCCATCGCCCGTCAATCTGCACGTCAAAATGAAACGCATTGTCTTCGTGGTTCTCCGGCGTGGAGTGCTGGCGCCGCGCCCCTTTGTTGTGGCCCGACTCCATCCACGGATGTCTTCAGGTTTCTTCGACGCGACGCGACGGCGTCGCGTGCTTGTTCTTCTTTTCACGGTGCGGCGCGACGGCGCTGCGCATATCTTCCGCATGAAACCGAGTGGTGCGACGGCACCACGCTTTCTCGTACTAACCACAAGAAACCAACAAGAAAATAAGGAGGAGGTTCGGCCATGATTGTGCGGTCCGACCCCCTCACATTATTCGATAACAAATGGTTTTAATCCACGTTCATCATCAAGTTGGTATTCACGATCAATTAAATAAATAAAACCCCTACGTTCTTTCCATAAAGAAAAGTAAACTTCCAACGCGCAATTAAATACCTACGCGGATCAACTTAATAAGGAGTAGATCCGCGTTCTTCATTTAGAAAGAAAAATTATTGATAAAAATAAATATTCCCAACTTAAATCCCTACCTCGGAATCGATGTTCGTCGATCGATGACGAAGTTGCAGAAAGAAGACGAAGAGGTTCAACGTTCTTTGCATCCACCAAGCTCTTCCAAACCATGTTGTGTTGGATGGTGGAAGACGTTCCACGTCAGTAGGTGTCTGGGGAAGAAGTCGAAGAGGATCGGAATTCTTCATCGGTGGAGCGTTCTTCCTTTGAGAATATAAGATTCTTCCCAAGTGTTGGGAGTCGCGGAAGAAACGTGTTCTTCGGCAGAGATGTTCTTCGTTGAAGAACGGTGTTCTTCGCGTTCTTCATCTAGGTTGAAGAAGAAGAACACTGCTTCCCCAATCCTCTAAATGTTGCAAAACTCTAACAACAATAAAATAAGACTAAGTCTTATTTTATTAACACAACCTAACCATTTGAATTTCAAGTGTTTTAAATTAAGTAACTCACTTAATTAATTATAACAAGTTGTCAAAAATTCATGAAGTGAGTTAATGGGGAGTTAGGAAGGTGAGGGGTTAAGAGGGTTAGGGAGTTTAAGGAATTTGAAACGGTGGGGGGTTCATGTGGGACCCACCCATTAAAATATCCACACATGGGAATTTGGGTAGATGTGGGCCCACCACCAACTTCCCATGGGAGAAGTTAACCACATGACATGAAATAAAATTGATTCAACAATTTTATTCACTTTTTTTTAATTAAAACCCAAAAATTAACTTCTTCTCCCGCACAAACGCAACTACGGTAAAGCTTCCCTTAAGAGATTACCGGTGTTGCGAGTTCATCGGTGCCATCGGATTTCAATTCCGAGCACCGGTTCAAAAGATAGAAATTCCCGCTCGCTCGTTCACCGAACGCAGCCGATCCAAACTTCGGAAATTAATTCCAGGCACACCGGGCCTCAGAATCAGGCGCCGTTAGAAACTGCGTTCTTGTAAAATTCCAAAGAAAATTAAGAAAAAATTTTCCTTGAAATTTCTGGGACTTTACATTACTCCCACCTCAGGGCATCAAGTCCCCGTAAAGCATCAACACAATCTAGGGTCACAAAAGTGGTACAGAGCATGTATCTAAGCCTTCCTCTCTCATGTGCTTACCTGGAGGTTCCGTACTGCCAAAGAAGCTCACCCGAGGAATCGATCGTCCTCAGAGGATCCACTCCTGTCGATCCTCGATCCCCACTGGAACCTCTGTGAAAAACACCTCATCGCCATCGTCCAGCTCCTCATGGTCGATGATATGCGAAGGGTCAAGCACGTATCTCTTCAGATGAGATACGTGGAAGTCGTCTTGCACCTGGTGCTACTATGGTGGATGGGTCAAGCGGTAAAACACCCCGCCTACCCAGCTAAGGACCTAAGAAGGTCCACTGAACCTCAGAGATAACTTGCCGCCTTGGTCACATATTCGTAAACCTCATCGAGGTGAGACCCTTATAAGGACGTGATAGTCATCCTTGAACACTAGAGGTATCCAATTCCTGTTAGAACTGGAACACGAAACGACTTCAGCTAAAAGGGTAAGGTTGACCGACTCAAGAGTGATCAGTCGCACCCTCCCATGTAAGAGGTTATCTTGTGCTTCCTGGGGTGTCCTTTTTGTTGACCAAGGAAAACCCATCCCGACGTTTGCCTAAAACCGTCAGTTTGAGTATGAACAGTTATTGCATGTTCCATACATAAACTAACTTCATAAGGCCTCGACGCTACCACCAAGAGATTCCAACCGAAACTCTCTCCTCGAGGGTCCGACCACATAGTCGGCGTAAGTGTGATCATCGAGTATCCTCCCAAGGTATATCCAGATGTGATGGTCAAGTCCACGGCTTACCGGAAACTCTAGGTCTGGAACAAGATTTGTGAAAGCAAGGAATGATTCATATCGACGTCCATTACTACAACAGCTAGTAGTGGACACAGACTGTCCCTTGAATCATTTCTAGAGCCATTGGGTCACATTCCTTGACCGCACGTAGCCGCACTCTTCCGCCACCCTCCAGCTCCCTGAGCCTGGCGGGGATAACTAATGCGGGTGGCTATAGAATTTTAAGATGTACACCACCTCATACTGCTCTCTTAGCTCTGCCTCCACGTCTGCTGCTTCGCAGACTCATGTATCCTTCAATCTTCCACTTCTTGAAACATTTAACATGCCCGCGTCTCTAAGACTGGAACCGGTTTCCTATATCTTTCTGCACTGTGCAGTCTTCATCCGCTCTTGGATGACCTGGACCTTATTTAGTCTCACAAGAGCTACTATGATTTCTTCCTTTCCGATAAGAGAAATCCGGTCTCATCCCCTGGATGAACCACATTCGTTGCCTAATATAGTGAATCCCAACATTAATGATGCGTTCATGCCATGGATGACGTCGCAAGGCCTCAACGTAACTACCAAGAGATCCAACTATCACTCTCGCCTCCAAGGGTCGAGTCACACTATCGGCATCAGTGTGAGGTCACTGGGTCTCCTCCAGTAGAAATCTCAAAGGTGAGGGTCAAGTCAACAGTCTTAACCAGGACCACTCAGTATCAACCAAACAAAAAGGACAGGAATGAAAACATCACAAGAAAAGTGTCTTTTTATTATTGTATCTCATAGTAAAAAGACACGAATACAAAAGAAACATGGAACTAGAAGTATAAAGGAAGTATCCACTAGTTCCTCTCCTGTCCACCTACTCTCGGAGCTCTACTGCCTTGTCCACTACTCGGTTGTCGCTCAAGCACCATCCGTTATTTCTGTCTCGGTGGCTCCTCCAACACCCACTGATCAACCGTATGAGGATTCGGAGAGTCACATGCCAGGTGACCCTTTTCGCCGCATGAGTAACACAACCTGCTTCTGGAATGCCTAGCTCTGTTCCTACCTCGGGTGCCCCGCACCACCGGTCCTAAAACACGAGATCGTCCAACTGTTGGTCTAGTCCTCCTGGACCTATGCATCATCTGTATACTGCCCACAGATGACTCAGAAACTTATCGAAAACCCTGCGGAAAAGGCAGAAGCTCTTATACATGCTCGGGGTGTAGAGATACTCTCACAAACTCCACCCTGAAGAAGGTCTCGAAGTCTTCCCATGGGAAGGTCATCTCGTCACAAAACTGAAACGAGAGGCTCCACCACCTGTCTACTGCTTCCTGAAGGAGGCTGGTAGCAAAGATCTCCATGAAGTCTGCCTGCGTCCCCACTAGCCTGAAGACTCTCACCATAGCCTCCAACCAATCCTCAGCCGCCTTCGGTTCCGTCTTTCCCCAGAACCTGGGTGGCCTCTGGCGCTGGAACTCGTGTAGTTCACTCAAGTAGCGTGCATCACCTACTACTGGGGCTGGTGGAATCAGTGTCCCAACGTATGGTAGTACCGATGGTGCCTCAAATGAAAGAGGGCCCTATACCGAAGCCTCGTCACTCAACAGGCTGTCAGCACGCACATCCCTCTGGGCTCTAGCTGGTCGTCCAAGAAAATGCATCCTGAAAGAAACAACATAACATGATCAAACGATTCTTCCTGGTGAGCTGACCTGGTTTGAGCTTTTTTAAGGGAAAACCTTTGAAAACACTCACGCAATCAGTGTTTTCGTGCACAAAGTCGAAAATCAGTTGTCAGGGTCCTGGTGTATGGATACGTCAGCCACCCGCACCAATAGTAGACTCCCTGAACTGAACACCACACTCGGTACCCTTAACACTATTTCTTCATAGAATGAAAATATCAGAGTTATAAGTTCTACGGTAGAATCGACTCCTTTGATACCAATTTGTCACGACCCATCCTCGGGGCCCGTGCCGTGACTACACCAAGCCCGCCTTCCATAGGCCAGGGGCTGGCGACTAGCACCAAAGGAGAAAATCCTGATAACTAGGAAGGAATTTCCTTTATAAAAGTAAAAAAACACCACAGAGTACCAGAGGAATCAAAACACTAAGTACAAAAGAAAGGGCTGAAAAGTAAATGGGCCAGAATAAAAACCCAACTGAAAGTACAGCTACAACTGAATGAAAGTACAAAAGAAAAAGACAAACAGCTGGAAGGACGGAAGCGGCTCCTGGGTCGTCCTCCTCAGATCCTACCTGAAGGGTAGGTATAGGTGTCGTAGCTTCTGGTCATCCACCATGGATCCTACCTGAAGGGTAGGTACAGATAGCCTCCTCCACGCTCTCGTCCGTCAACCTCCTCCATGTGTCGTCTCATCGCGAAGTCCACCTCCAGATACTGACTCGTCGTGTAGTCCACCTCTGGGTACTGACTCGTCGTGTAGTCCACCTCCGGGTACCGTCCAGTCCTTGAACACTTGGCATCTGTCTGCACTGCTCGTCGTCTGCAACCAACACAACGAGGTGTGGGCATAGCCCGTGCAGGGGTGAGTATAACGATACTCAGTAGGGACCCCGAGAAACTCAAGGTCTCTCTATACACAACAAGGATAACCTCAAAGAAGATCTCAACAGATAACCTTTACTTAGGTATATGCCCATAAATATACCTAAGTTATCAAATAACCCTTCTCAATCATGAGGAAACACAAGGATCATGAAATCAAAGGATAACCACTACCCTGGTATATGCCCATACATATACCTAAGTTATCAAGTGACCCATCTCAATCATGAGGTAAACACAAAGGTCATAAGTCTCAGCTCAAACCAGGATTTTCATTATCAAAACTGTAACTGCTAAAGTGCTCCATATCTGGAGTGTACAGTGGTCCTATCACGACTCTGAGGTACTGATCACTATCCTAAGACTGCTGAGGTACTCCTCCTGTCGAGTACCGCGGGTCAGCCACCCAGACACAGTAGTGCTTCCCGCCGAGGTATGTCACCCAAACACAGTAGTGCACACCCCCTAGTAGCCTGCTGAGGTACTCTCTAGACGAGTACCGCGGGTCTGCACAGTCACACTGGTAGTGCTCCATCCGCCATGGGTTTTCACCTCAGAAGGTATTGCTTCGTCCACTAGGCTAGTCGGCTCACTCCAAATAGAGTCGGTCAAGCAGTCGTCAGGTCTCACTCGGCTACACGGTCTCCGTACACAGCACTCTTGTCTCTGGGAGGGTCCGCTCCACGAGCTATAGGTCGATACTCCAAGTATCTCCAAGTCCCACGAAGAAGTATCACAAAGGACCACCTCGTCATAGGGGTCTCAACGCAACAAACGACGTGTCAATCAGACGCTCGGTCTGTGAGTTACTAGCCTTTTCGTACCAGGGGCCCGGTTGGTTTCGTGAGAGAACCAATTCCGGCCATATCTCAACTGTACCCCGAACTCTCATAGGGTATACTCATAGGGACCATTTTTCAAAGTGATCAATAACGCTGCTGAAGGTTCGTCAAATGGACGTCTTGTCTGAAAGATATCAGCTTTTCCGTTCCAGGGGCCCTGTTGGATTTCAGGTGCGATCCAACTCGGCCACTATCCAACTGTATCCAAAACTCGGGCGAAGTATGGAAAAAGGTCTGTCTCATCAAGAGGAAAACAACGAGACAGACGGTGCGTCAGTCGGACGCCCGGTCTGTGAGTTATTGGCTTTTTCATTCCAGGGGCCCTGTTGGTTTCATGAGCGAACCAACCCGAACGCACTCCGATGGAATCCAATCCTCGAGAAAAGTAAGATAAAAGATCCATCTCACTTAGAGGAATCCATGAAAGTCTAAGACACGTCAATCGGACGTTTGGAACTCATTTCACGAGCGTTTCCGCTCCAAGGGCCCGGTTGGTTTCGCGTACGAACCAACCCGGCCGAACCCAAAGTTCTCCGAAACCTTGAGTGTGATATCCCGAAACGACTGTCTCGATCCAAGGATCGTGTTGCCGCTAACGGCGAGTCGTTTACAGGCTAGTAGCTCATGTTACGGGCTTTTGACTGAAAGTGGTCCGAAAACGGGGGTCTGGGCCCGGGCCGACCCGGCCCGACCCCCCCTCGGTCGGTCGAACCGGGTCGCCCCGGCTGGGCCCGACCCGGCTCGGTCTGGCCCGACCGGCCGGCCGCCGCTCGGCCAGCGTGGTCGAGCCGATTCGCGGAGCGGGGTGCGCGACTCCCCCGCCCGCCGCTGATTGATGCGGGCGGCGGATCCGCTGACCGCCAACCCTCTGGCGGCTGGCCGCCGCCGCCGGTCGCCGGTGCCACCACCTTCCGCGGACCACCGGACACGCTCCAGTGGTTCTTTCTCCCTGTCGTCTTCTCTTATGGTCCCCCCGGGACCCCACCTTCACTGATAAAGGATTCAAATTCCAAAACGGCCTTCTTCGTCGTCGCCCATCAATCCGCACATCAAAATGAAACGCACCGTCTTCGTGGTTCTCCGGCGCGGCGTGCTGGCGTCGCGCCCCTTCGTCATGTCCAGACTCTGTCCACGGATGTCTTCGGGTTTCTTCAACGCGGTGCGATGGCGTCGTGTTCTTGTTCATATTTTCACGGCACGGCGCGTTGGCGCCACGCATATCTTCCACATGAAACTGCGTGGTGCGACGACACCACGCTTTCTCGTACTAACCACAAGAAACCAACATGAAAATAAGGATGAGGGTCGGCCGTGTTTGTGCGGTCCGACCCCCTCGCATTATTCGATAACAAATGGTTTTAATCCACGTTCATCATCAAGTTGATATTCACGAACAATTAAATAAATAAAACCCCTGCGTTCTTTGCACAAACAAAAGTAAACTTCCAACCCACAATTAAATACCTACGCGGATCAACTTAACAAGGAGTAGATTCGTGTTCTTCGTTTAGAAAGAAACATTATGGAAAAAAAGAAATATTCCCAACATAAATCCCTACCTCGGAATCGATGTTCGTCGATCGATGCCGAAGTTGCGGAAAGAAGACGAACAGGTTCAACGTTCATTGTGTCCACCAAGCTCTTCCAAACCGTGTTGCATTGGCTGGTGGAAGAAGTTCCACGTCGGTAGGTGTCCGGGGAAGAATTCGAAGAGGATTGGCGTTCTTCGTCGGTGGAGCGTTCTTAATTTGCGAAGATAAGCTTCTTACCAAGTGTTGGGCATCGCGGAAGAAACATGTTCTTCGGCAGAGAAGTTCTTCGTTGAAGAACAGTGTTCTTTGCTTTCTTTGTCTAGGTTGAAGAAGAAGAAGACTGCTTCCCCCATCCTCTCAAGGTTGCAAAACTCTAACAATAATAAAATAAGACTAAGTCTTATTTTATTAACACAACCTAACCCTTTGAATTTCAAGAGTTTTAAATTAAGTAACTCACTTTATTAATTATAACAATTTTTCAAAAATTAATGAAGAGAGTCAATGGGGAGTTAGGAAGGTGAGGGTTTAAGAGGGTTAGGGAGATTGAGGAATTTGAAAAGGTGGGGGGTTCGTGTGGGCCCCACCCTTTCAAATATCCACACATGGGAAGTTGGGTGGATGTGGGCCCACCACCAAATTCCCATGGGAGAAGATAACCACATGACATGAAATAAAATTGATTCAACAATTTTATTCACTTTTTTTAATTAAACCCCAAAAAATTACTTCTTCTCTCGCACAAACGCAACTACGGTAAAGGTTCCCTTAAGCGATTAACGGCGTTGCGAGTTCATTGGTGCCATCAGATTTCAATTCCGAGCACCGGTTCAAAAGATAGAAATTCCCGCTCGCTCGTTCACTGAACGCACCCGAGCCAAACTTCGGAAATTAATTCCAGGCACACCGGGCCTCAGAATCAGGCACCGTAAGAAACTGCGTTCTTGTAAAATTACAATGAAAAATAAGAAAAAAATTTCCTTGAAACTTCTTGGTCTTTACAATATAATCCCTTGGTTATCACATAAAACTAGTACATCATTTATAGTAAAATTATTATTACATTACATATAAGACATCCAAATACTATATTATCATAGTTCTATTGAAAGAATGGAAACCTAAATACTAGTATATATATGAGATACATTATCTCCAAATATGTTCACCATGAAAAGAAAAATTGTTAAACAGATCATAAATAATATATATCATCATAACATGGTGAAATGAAATATAAAATATGGAAATCATTGAATCTCAAAAATGGTAAAAAAGTAAGATATGTGAAAATAATCCGGAGAATTTGTTTAGGATAACATTATCATCCATTAAAAGATAATAAAAATCATATTAAAGATCATTATCAAGATTAATTTCAAAAATATTAGTTGAATATAAGACATGAATCATATGGTAATACTGATCATACTCCATGATAGATTAAAATTGGAATTATACATAGAAGTTTCCAAAACACATTATTATATGAAGATTATTTCTATTATAGTCAAGGATTGTTGAAAATGAAATATTATTAGAACACATTCACCACCCAAACCATCTTAGAAGTCACAATACACTCCCATGACCTTCAAAGTTGAAAATGTCAATTATTGAACCAATTTAAATCCCAATATCATCCATGTATATATTATGATATATAAATCAGTAGCAAATGCATGCGATATAGATATAGGTCCCAACCATCTTACAATGAAATAATACTTTAGTTTTCCAAAATATCATATATAGTAGCTATATAATAACAAATGAAATGAATTGTATATCATAAACCTGTAATCATATCATAACAGGTGGAAAAGATACATGTTTCATAATAATTTAATCTAATCATAACCCAGAAAAATAAGAAGTTTTCAAAATCATATTACCCATAGAAGATAAACAAGAGTCATAAATATCAATCCATTAAAAGATAAAACATTTATAAAAGAATTTTAATTGTATTCATATATATTGTCCCCATTATTAGTATGTAAAACATAAATATTTAATATTAGAATGAAAATTATTTTTAATTTCATTTAATAAAGTTTCTTGTGGAAAATATATTTTCATTGAAAAAGACATTTAAAATCATTTTCATTTAAAATGACTTTTATAACATATAAAATCTATTTTAAAACCATAAAAAATGTTTAAAATCTTCTTTCCTGATTTTTAGAATATAATAGAATTTAAAAATAATTTTTTCGAAAACATTTTTGAAAACATGGTTTATGAATAAATAAGATTTTTTTTCGAAAAGTTAAATATGGTTTGATTTTCATAAAAATAAATTCTTAATTATCCTATATAACAAAGAGTGTAAAATGGTAATAATAAATTAAAATATCATTTATAAACATAGGAGAAGATAAACCAAAAGATTTATTGATAGATTAATCATAGTATTTCTTGAGTGGAATCATTATTATTATCAATCTTAAATAACAATTTTATCGTAGCAGTGAACATATACCTCATTGGTAACATTGAATTATAATACCCATGAGATAATTAAATCATTGAAGATTTAAATATCAGTAAATAAATTATTTTTAAGATATTAAATTTCCTATGGTTTTATATAAAACTCATAAAATAATATAGTAGCATAACAAAATATGTGTCCTATAGATGGAAAATTGAGAAAAACTTATTTTTCTTATTTGTTAACTTTTTAACTGTCAATCCCAATGAAATAGAAATATGGAAATGAATATTAAAATACACATATATTAATTGATAATATTCATAGAATAAAATTAAAACATTTATAAACTCCACACATAAGAATAAAGTAGTGAATATGGAATAAATGTCACAGAAGTAAATGTGAGAGTATAAATAACCTTTCATTATGTGAAGAATCACTTCATACTCATGAAAACCTCCTGTATATGAAATATAGTTTTATTAAACATATATTAAATAATAAAATTTAATTAAATAATACAATATATTATTTTTCTGACATTTTATTTTCATTTTATTAGCAATTCTATATTGATGTTATGTTTTGGTAAATAATCTCTTTTTTTCACATTAGTTTTGATTTATTATATTTTATTTCTTAATAATTTTATATATTTTTTAATATTATAAATAAATATAACCATGACATAAATATAATATTTATTCAAGTCATATCTTTTAATAATAATCTATAAAATATATAAACTTGAAAATAAATACATAGTTCATGGAGACGGTAGGCCGTACATACACATGATCTATATTTCCATTTTATTATCGTATTTTTAATGAATGATATATAAATGATATATATATATATTCATTATAGTAATATTATTATATCATAAATAAAATTTATTTTATCAAAACAATACATAATACATTCAATGTAAAGCATAATTGAATCACAACACATTAAGGAGGTGGTATCCCACATGTCAAAAATTTATGTATTCGTATTACGAAAAAAATGAATGGTAACAAGTATCTATTATATAATAATATAAAAATTTGAATAAAATAATAAATATCTTATATATTATATTTAAATAGAATATAATAATTAGTTTCATACATGAGTATTGCTAATGTAATAATGAACTACATCAGTTCATGAGGTAGTAGTCTCCGAAACTCTAAAATAATGATTTTGTATCACATTTGATGAATGTATGTTTGAGTGAATGTAATAAAAATATAATAAAACCATACGATATATTGATGATAATGATTTTATTATATAATATGAGAATATTAAATATCAAGTGGTGTCGAATGAAATAAAGGAAAATTATTTATTGAAAGATGTAACATCTTTTTTGGGTAACTCATTTTGGATTGCAACAAATGGCTTCCATGGTTTGATTTCATCCAAATGGTAAATTTATAGGTCGAATTAAGTGATTTTTAGATATTATTTTTTACATATTATAATGAGAAAATTTCATAATAGGATTCATAAATTGAGGGGGTGAATGAGTGCCCTTTTATAATTGGGGAGAGGATATACATGACATTTTTGAAAATAATTGTATCCTCAACACATTTTGAACTACCAGTAGGTTTACATGAAACAAAAAATTAGAGAATTTTAGTTCCATGGTATATATTTATACATTAAATGGATCTCTGACAAGTATAGGGCTATTTCACAACCATAATTTTAATTCCTAATAATTATGGAATCTTATTTATACCTTTATCACAATAATTGATTTTACTTATATTCACTAATATTTTTGGTAAGAAATTACGTTCAAATTATTCGAAATTATAAATTATGTTCATTCCAAATAATAATTTAATTTTTCAAATTTATAAATACATAATATTAAAAATTATTATAAACTTAATTTCATAGATGAGATGGGATGATCGGTTTTTAATGTTTAGAAGATCAAAATATTGATGTGAGTTTTTATCCACTATTAATTTCAATTGATTCCAATGAAATAGATTTTATTAATTTTATTATAATATATCTAATTTTACTTTTAATAAATAAAAATTAATATTAATATATAATAAAATTATTCATGAAAGAATTTTCAATTTTAATTCAGTATTATTCCCATATCTTACAGAAATGAAATACTTATAAAATATAGGAAAAATCAACCCTATGCTGTTATTTAAATTATGAATAAAAAATAAATATAATTTTATAAAATTCAATTTATAATATTGTCAAAAATTAATTTTATTATTATTTATAGAAGCACATAAAATTTATTTCTTTTAAGAAAATTGTATTTTTCAAAACATGAAGACTATAGAAAATATTATTTATTTCATTATAAATATGTAATATTTATGTTAAAAAATTATAAATATTATATAAATATTATTTATCCTTGTTCATATTAAAATTTGAATTGTGTAGTTTACCAATTTTTTGTTTTAGTTGTTATAATAATGAAGTATTGTTTCATAGAAACTCAGTTATTCATGTTATGAAAGCTAATCCCATGTTACGTGCTACAAACACTTAACAGAATATATCTGAAAAAAGTTTAAAACTAGTGAGAAATTAACATAAAGATATCAAAAAAATTAATATATTTGGGAAATGATTCATTAAAACTATAGATGTTACATTTTGACCCCATTTAAATGATGTTTTAAATCAAAATTAATCATTTGATAAAATAATATGAGGATACTTATTTTACATTGTATCCTAAGGTCCAAAGAGGTCATCCACTAAGTAATGGATTTTGAAATAAAACACTCACAAGGTGTGTGGTATTTTTTCACTGACCTTTCCATGTATAATACCTAATTTCGAATAGTTGTTCTTCATAAATAAGATCTCACTCTAACAGTATGACCTCTAATATTAGTACAAGTGAAGGGTCAGGTATATACTTTATCATGATAGTTACATGGAACACATTTTTAATTGAGATAGATTTGGTAAAAGTACTATGATAAAGGATACCATTGCTATATGATCATGAACCTCAATGAAACAAAAAATACAAGGGCATAGAGTTCAATTCATTAGGAATATCATAACATTATTCTAGGGATGGAGTGGTAGAAACACCATCTCACCAACATCCAATATTAGATCATGCTAATTTTTTGAATGATGAATTTTTCTATCAACATTGATCTACTTTGAAATGATGCTAAATGATTCTAAATGGTTTGAAAATTTCTCCAGAAATCCCAAGTCACAATGGATATGTTTCCTCTATATAATTCTAGTACATTAGAATTATATATTTTTTTTATATAGGTATTGATAAATAATGATAAGAATTTTTGTGTTAATGCTATTATTATAACATTAAACAACTACTGTAAGGTGTTGATTCCAAAAACCCTTGAAATCCAACAAATAGTATATCAACATATTCTTCTGGGATTGAATTGTCTTTTTAAATAGAACATATAACCAAGGATGGCAATATATCATGAAAATTAATTCTATATAATGTTTTAGATAATGTCGTACCCAATACATTTTGGAAATTCTTAGATAATGATCATATATAATGGAATTTGGTACTCCATTCATCCATTCAGCTTCATTAATGTATGTACTACAAAGCAGATACATCGAGATGTATTCTATGATATAAATGAAGTGTGAAGACTTAATAAGTTGATCAAATACCACAAATATAACATTATTCCATTTATAGGTTTTGGGGATTTTAACCAAAAAATAAATTCTTATGTTATCCCTTTTCTATGATTGTATATTTAATGGATGTAACATCCCCTTAGAGTTTTTTTTCTTTAATTTGCTGACATACCATGAACCAAGAAAAATACTCAATGATATATTTCTTCATTCCATCCCACCAGATTGATCTTTTTATGTCTTTATACATCTGTATACATCTAGGATGCATAGAGAATAAAGAACTATAATCATCCTCTCATAAATCCTTCTTTAAATCTAGAATTTATATAACACGTACACTAGTCCTTAAATTTATCATTATTTCCTTAATAAGGATAAACTTAGTAATATTTCAAAAAAAATTATGTATTTATTGATCTTCTTTATGTTCCTCTTTAATCATCACTTGATAAATGTTTGGACATTCAATTTATCAAGATATTTATTTCCCACTTCCTTATGGATTTCCAAGTCCATACATTGAAATTATATAATTATTGGATCTTTTTTTATCATCTTCATTATTAATATTTGACAATCTGTTAGTCTCAATTCATTGTACACCTTGTTTTCTTCAAAAGGGGATAATTTATTAAGCATCCATAACCACTTATATAATATAACCATATTATCTAACACATGTTCAACACCATCTATGTTAATATATTCTTCGACCTTTTATGATCATTATATATAACACAATTTCCTCTGTCATGATAATGCCTCTATATTATTAATGGGTAAATTACTATAGCCAAATCCAAGTTATGAATTCATTATCTTTTCTCATGAACATTAAATTTTAATGATACATAGTATATACCAATGTAAATATTAATTTGAAAACACCCAATCCCTTATTTTATACATCACTATAAATTAAAAACCACTTCTCAACTATAGGGTAACATAAGAACAGGTGAACAGACTAACCACAAACTCAATTCCTTAAAATATTCCTCACATAATTATTTCTAGAATTATATGTAACCCCTCTGAGTTTACATGGTCATAAGATTGGATAGTCATGATGAGTTCTCCAAAAAATCCTTGATAAATACCAACTAAACCATGAAAACTACGGAACTCAGTCACCATGGTTGGTCTGGGAGAACATTCAAAAGATTACATCTGGGATGTATCTATTACTATAATATTCCTTGATATTATATGACCCTCAAATGAAACCATTTTCATCCCACAATCGGACTTTTATATTTATCCATACAATTTCTCCATCATTAGGGTCTTTCATACAATTCTCATGTTATGTTCATTGTATTACATGATATTTTAAAACATAATAATATCATCAAAATTTACTATCACAACCTGATCATGTTAATTTCAGAAGACTCTATTCCTCAAATTCAATAAGATCGAAGGGTAATTCGTTATAAAAAATGAATCACTATATATTAATTTTTTCCACACAATATAAAAATTATCATCATGGGTATAACCTCATTCGTTTTCTTCAATGGATGATATCAAGAATAAAGGTGAATATAGGAAAATAATTAAGCAACATGTTGTTGATCAAACATGTAATCAGTGACTGGAAGGGGATACTTGTTCTTGATAGTGATGTCATTCAACTAACAATATTCAATGCAGAGTAACAGTGACTAAAAATTCGATTTTATAAAAAGAAGAGTTGCACCCCATGGTGAAAAAATCAGCCTCATAAACACATTTTCATGGTTTTCATACAGTTTATTCTTTAATTTTTTTAAATCAATATGGGCCATCCTATAAAAAGTATTTAAAATATCGGTAGAAATAGGTATGTGTTCTATTAAGAACTCAACATAATGTTTTTATAGAGGAACATGAAACTCATTAAAAAATGCCTTTATAAATTCTTATTAAATTTTTAAATCATCCATTTCATGTTTCTCATCAATCATTTGAGATGAAAAAAACTGATGAATGGTAATTATGTCTGATAAAGAAGTTGTAATCTGATTTACCCATTTATAATTATCCTCGAATAGATAGGATATCATAGGTTGGTTTTAAATATCAATAATAAAATTACATCCTTAAGAATTGAAATTATATTTATACTAAGAAATACAATCCATGGATTTATTGAAATCAAATGAAATATGTGTCACAATGAAAAGATTTATAGGAATCACATTACCACAATATTAATGTAGAGAAAAACAATAAGTATTAGATGAAATCAGCATGACATTATTGGTTTTCACTACTAATTCGACATCTAATCATTTGGGTGATTTATTAAAACCCTCCAAAATTATTTATCTATGAAAATGTGGGTATATTAGGAATCCAATATAACATTATCTATTCTATAGTGGATGAAAACAATACCTTTAAATAAATCATTATCACACCCCTCATTAGAAACAGTGATCATGAGATATTTCCGCTTATCCCTCAGCTAAAGTGGTTTTGGGAATCAATCATCATCATTAACCATTTTGTTTTGGAACATGTTAATATAGTTACCATTCTCATTACACATGATTCATGAGTGTGGGGGACATGAATTATATATTTAATTTTATATATTATTACTATAAGATAATTAATCATTATCACATGAGAAATAAAATTCCAATAACATTTCCTATTACATATAAATCATTTTTAGACCCCTTTATCAAAATTTCCACTATTATACGTCCTCCCCATTGAGTAAAAATGAACTGTCATATTCTTCTCTATTTGGATTTTATATTTTACATTGAACTCCATCATTATTTTATTATCAATATTACTGAGAATGATTTCAAAACACAACATCCTTTTCAGTGTTAACTGCTTACACATAATATATTTATATTTACTGAAGTATCTTATGTTTTACTCCCTTCAATGAATTGGAATTATGTCATCGGATAATAAGTCAACTATAATCTCAGTTTAGATGAAAATACAAGAAGAATAACTCACATGTCTAGAAAAAAATTTCGTTTTGGTACAAACATAATACTCTTCACTTTGATTTTAATTCAAAACCCATTATCAACAATTTTCGGAAGAATTTGTGGAATGTAAAATATGAAAAATTATTTCATGAATTCATCTGAATCAATGTATTCAATTTCATCTTGTTTCCTAATATTCTTGATTATATTTAAACACTTGTTAAAATTTCCTTTTAAATAATAAACAACAAGAATCAATTTATCAAGTTAGAAAAAATATATAATATAAAACATACATTCAATCATATATTACTATTATTATGAAAATAATGGATCGTAGGACCCAATAAAATTGGTGTATGTTTACCAATGAAGGAATCAAAAAATAATTGTTCTTTACTATTCAAATTTTGATGTTCAGCATGATGTATGGTTTGGGAGATTTTTTTGAGCATTGCAAATAGATTTTTCATTGAATTTATCATAGAATTAGGATTCTCATGAGAGAAATGAATGAAATTACCATCTCACTATACATTAATGTTTCTCTTAAATTCTATCCATTCAATATTAGAAAAATTAATTGATTCAGAAATAATACACAGTAGAGAAACATCATATTCATTGATATACCATATAATATGCCTCTTTTATGAAACGATATTTAATTTATTACACAATAATTGCGGCCTAGGTTATTCATATGCAAATATTATTTAAATTGTTCATCATGGTTCAAGAAGTGTTTTTGAAATATAGAATTTTTTTCTCAGGTGTGTCAAATAAATTGCTCAATATAATCCTATTATCATACATCAATTCTAGATTGAGTCTATCACAGTACCATTTTTTGGGGTAATTACCTATATATAAATTTTTTCACAATACCTATCCACTAACAGTGTCTATAAAAGAATATATTTATATGAGACCACTCACTATGTAATTTACCAATATTCAAGGACATTTTCTTATACAGTGATTGACCTTAGGATTATCCATAATGAAATATTTAGATGGATCTAATAATGGATTAACAATAGTAGTATGAAATAGATGAATATATTTTATTACTAATAACAATTATAGTGACCTATGCATGACCTACATTGAAAACCCATCATTTTTTTGAAATTCCTATTATATTATAGAAACATACACCCAAATAATATATATTTAGTGGCTTTGGAAACATAGGAACATAAAAGTAGATAAATAATTAAGATACATTATCTATCATCAGGTTCGACAAGATAAGAACCATTCTTATAAAAATCATTCATAATACTTTTCTTCACATCCAATAGAATGGAATCATATAAATTAGACAGATCAGATGGTTAGTTATGGTCAACAAGTTAGATATGTCAGCATAATCAAGATCATAAGTGTATGATAACTTGATCATAGCATTAAAATATAATACTCTTAAAAATATATTAATCATGAGTCATAAAATAAATATCGACAATTCATAAGATATGAATCATCAGGGAATCAAATGCATTTTCCATGAATCTATAAAATATTTAAAATACACGGAATTCTAGCCGGAATAGAAGCATATAAATATAATTCCGTTATAGACAAGACTTGTTACGTAATCCATCATTGAGTTAAGGGTTTACTTGACAATACATCCTAGTAGTCAATATTCACTAACATGAATATCTTAGAAGATTAAGACCATAAATTAATAGAATTTTCTCTACATTATATAAATTCTTATATCAATATATATAAATCATTATACAATTAATTGGAGAGATGAATGGTCCCACATGTATCATAATGAAATCATATTTATGTGTTCAACCATATCATAAAAAATGACATATCATAACCCACCAAATGAAATAGGTTCCATAAATATGTCATTATATCATTTCATGTGGAAAATCGATAGGATTCATAAACATTTCATCAAATCATACCCCCATAAAAATGTTAGGATTTACAAAACATATAATCAATAAAATATAAACAAGTGTCTTATAAAGTGTCCAAAGGATCGTTTAGTCACACTAAGGGGGGTTGAATCATATGTGGGGTTTTTTATGTATATTATTTTATATTCATAAATACCTTCAAACCACTATCATATATTAGGATGAGTGGATCTTTTATACAATGAAGAATGTAAACGAAAACAAATCACATGGTATATTTACAAGGTTCATTACTATGTCCTATGTCCTTGATCCAACCAATAATTACCCCTAGTTAATGATTTTTTCTATCTGTATATGGTTATAACAAGGGATAGTCACATTACCATATACACTGAGTCTCACATTTTTTCACTCTAGAGTCGCACTAGAGTGAATTGGTACCCACATACAACAGTGACTCCTGAGTTCAATTAGAGAATCTTTATATTGCATCCCAAAATGTTACTAGCATACCACATACATGCTACATAGTTCAACTTGAGTCTTAAACTACTTTAGTGACCCACTAATGACAAAAAAATATTAAGTCATGCTTGATTTTTTACATAGATTAGAAGATCGTAAAATTTAACTCTGTTAGATTTCTGGATAAAAATATACAAAGTAAAAATCAAGAATCTTTTTACTGATGTCGATCTTTTTTATAAATAATGATCACCTATAGATGGTCAGTAGCCTCAGGTCGACACTGCTAGGGAAATTTCTTCTTATGATGAAGAGATGGCCTCCTTGAACACTGAAAAAATAGGATATAGAATCGTTTTAAACACTGAAATAAAATTGTCCTGTCTATAGTCTCAAAACACTGCACAATATTTATGAAATGTAAAATGCATCTGCACAAATAAAATTTCATGCTTGTATAAAACACATTGAATGCTATTCAAAATCACTACACACATTTTAAAATTCACATTATTCATCATTATTTTATGTAATAATTAATTAAATAATGTAATTATTTGTAAATATGAACCCTCAATAACACACATTATCCACTATGATCACCCTCATAATTTACACACATGGATTGTTTTCCCAATATGTGTATCTTCACATATTAATCAAACCATTCATGATCTTTTTAATACCATTTGTGTAAGTAAATTCCATTTATATACACACACACTTAATATGATAAACAGAATTCTCAAAAATATACTATCAACTAATCCTTCACACAACACACTAACTATTTTCAAAACTCACATGCATATTCAACATTCTGGATGCCTCTCTATTTGTGCAAATGTGGTTCCATCACTTGGGGTGTGTACTAATTTTTTCTACCTTCATACATTCTAGAATGGATATATGATTAATGTGAAAAAGTTATTCGTGATATGCAGTGTATGTTAACTTTGATCGTGGATTCTCAAAACATTCACCCATGTAATGGAGACAGATGGACCATTATCCCAATTGACTTGTAGAAACAAACATCCTCATGAACCACTATGATTGTGGTATGAACATGTTGACTGATCTTGGTCACTTCCCTTACTTCCTGAGAAATATATTTATGGTGATCCACTTATATACACACATTTACTATGATCATGGTCACTTCTCTTCCTTCATGGGAAAGATATTTATGTGTTTTAAATACAAGTTATATTACCCATAAAGAGTTCTTACCAAATCAAAATATTCCACCACTTTTTCCTCCATTATAATAGTGGACACATCCTTCATCAAGATGATTTGGTTATAGGTCCCCTCCCTTCCCTTCTTGGTACCACCCCATTCCAGTCACTCCTCTGGCATCGTGCTATCCAAGAAGGTGGAGATATTCTATATCTCCATTCACTCTATTGGGAATACACCTCTATATAAATTAGAAACTACTCTTGTTATCCCAATGGGTAGAGCTCAAATACCATTTATGGTGATGCTCCCCTTATCTGGATGGCTATGTGTGGATAAATTTTTAATAAACCCCTTTAAAAAATATCGAACCATATTCCATAGACTAACCCCCAAATGAAATCATTTAAAACCATCATGAAAAATAAATAAAAAATTTCATTGATCTTAAAAAAATGTTTTATACATATTGGAAAACTCAAATCCCCAATACTACCAATTTTATGAAAAAAATTCCACCTCCACAATCATCAAATTTAGAATTCATTGGATTTTTGTCATTAAAATTAATATCTAAAATTTTAAACATCACTAAATCACATGACCACTTCAATATATCCATTTATAAATTTCTTTTCAATACAAAATTCTTATAAAATTTGAATTATATCTTCTCCCAATTATTGGCAATAAATCCAATGTTATATGCATGGACAAGAATTATCATTTCTAATACACTAATTCTATGAATAGCTTATTCTCTTATAATACGCGTTGTAAGATTTTTTTATGAGATGGATTGAATCACTAATAACATAGAAAAGAGATATAATAAATCAAATATCTATCCACATAAGCAATTAATTCGGTATATAACAATTGTTATCAAATTTAACAACAATATTATCATTAAAAATCTAGTATGATGAGTTTTCTCAGAAAGACCCGAGAAAATATCAAATTCATGAACATTACTATAGGCATGTTGAACTCCTCGAATGTCATTTTTCTGTTTATGGTTGAAAAGAATACAATTGATTCTGGATGAGAGGAACATGGTATTTATGTGGGTGGGTAATGAAGGTTTTGAAGTGGTCCATAGATTTCTGCACTGATCGTGAGCCCTCTATTGTCCCTATTTAGCTTGGATTTCCATGTCTACCTATTTATCTTCTCAAGAAGGATAATTCTTTACCTCATGTTTATTTAACTATTCCCTTAATTAGAGTTAGCGAATAAGAAACATTTATGAAATTCTATCACTAGAACCATATCTGATATAGATTTTTCAAATTCTTTTCCATCTCATTTTTTGGATTCAAAATGGAGACAATGGTTTTGTTCAGGATGTTATCATTGAATGAGTACAAGATTATTTCCATGAATTTTGTTTAATTGGGAATTTTTCATGTTAATGTGATTTTTAAAAATGTGGTAGACATATCCTTTAATATTTTCACCTAATTTGGGTAAAAAAATTTGAAAACAATTGATGGAAGTTACTTAATTAGGTTAACTGTGGGTTCCTACTAATAAGTATGATGATGGAAATACCTCTAGTTATACTAATAAAATACCCTATGATAATCTCTCAGATATTGTATAGGTTGGTCCTAATGCCCAACCTAAAACTGAGGATACGTTACTTATTAATAAATATTTTCCTTCTGGTCTATAGACCATAAAATTGGCTCACAGATTTCACATAGATGACAAGAGTGACCACTCATACTATTATGATTCTGCATGCAAATATTTTGACAAATCCTATCCAACAAAATATGCTTTTTAGAAATCAATGGAAGAAAATTTTAAAAAATATTGGATGTAGATTTTTTAATCTCTAAAAATACTAATATGTATCGAAAAAAAATTAAATTCATGATTAGAATTTTGACTTAAAAATATATTTTTCATAAATTTTTGGTATATTTTTGATAACTTTCCTATTTTGATGAATATTGAAAAATACTAAACTTTAATTGAAAAAATTTATTTAATAAAATTAATTTATAGTGTTAAATTATGAATTTTAATGGTTTTGAAGTATAAATAGTTTATATATTTTTCTTTTATTACAATTTAGATAATTATAAGTAATTTCATATTTAAATTTGACATAAACACATGTCATTCTTTTGATAGTTTTTAATTTTTAGAAACCCGCATTTCGGTTTTAACAATGGGAATTAATTTTAAATTATTTAATTAAGCATAAAGATTATGAATTTGGTAAAATTGAATTCATTTTGGAATTCATAATATTAAAATTATCTTATTGTTTATTTTTGGTATTTTTTGGTAAACATTCATTTTTTGATGAATAGTGAAAAACACTGGATTATTATTTAAACCTAACTTTTTATAATTATTTATATTACATAAATTTAATTTATTTCATTATTTATATAATACCTATATAAGTAAAATTTTATTCCTTTGAAGAATTTTATAATAAAATTATATTTATAAATTTTTATTGAACTTATTAACGTATTTTACCCGCCTTCTAAGAACATTTACAAATTTTCATAAAACAAAATTTTAGTTCTTCAATAAATCGAATGTCAAAATTCCAGGAGAAAAGGATGAACACCATGAGTAAAATGTGTTCAATAAGATGAAATCTTGTTTTGGTGAATATTAAATTTTGACCATTATTAACCATGGTGAAATGTAAATAGGGTAATTAAAGGTAAAAATGATATTATAATTTCACTAACTCAAGTCCTAATTAAATTTAATAAGTGAATTTAAACCAAAAAAAACATTATTAATAAAATATGATTATTTTCATCCACTTAGATTAGATTAGGACATTTATTATTATTTTATTTAAATAAGAGTTTAATGTGTTAAATTCAAATTTTAATAACCAATGCATTTTTAATATAGGGATATATATAAGATAAATTCAACATAAATATTAATTATAAATACAAAATTATTTCCTACATAAATATTTTTTATTTATAAAATTTGTACATTAAATAAATAAATTTTTATATGATACAATGATGATGCAATGATTATTTAATTAATAAATCATTAAAATTATTGATTCTATAAATATTAAAATAAATGTAAATTGAGACTCTTGATGCATTAAAAAAATTTATAGGTTAATATAACATATTAGGGTAGATTTAATGAATTTTTATTTAATTAGTAATTTTTTACGAATTTCAGAAAAACCAAATATATATATAGTCTCAAAATTGACATAAATGAGTTTTTAAAACAAACAAATATTCATTAAATGATAAAATACTCCTAAATATCAATGGTTCATCCTGAGGACATTGATATTATTATATATGTCAATACCTAACCACTTTGGGTTTGATTGGATTTTTATAGTACGTTTATTAACCATTTATTATAATAATACAAAAAGGCATGATAATAGTTAAACTATTCAACAGAGAGTTAAATTTAAAAGATAGATTTAATATGGTAACAGAAACAAGTCTGAAACATATTGGACGATAATATTTAGACCCATAGACACCTTTTTATTGAAATAAATCAATTTGGAGCCATTAGATATCGAAAATGATTTTATAATAAAATAATATCTTAAACTTTTCTTAAAGTGACCCTCACCTCTCTTATGAAAGGGTGCTTTACCTTCTCTCAATATCACACCTCAAAAGCCATTTGTCTTGGACAAGCCCAAAAACAATCTCCTCCCAACTTACCTCACATTATACTAGAGGCCTTACCGTGAGAAAAAATTCTTCCTATGGATCCCTTTGGTTCTAATCAAAA
Source organism: Viscum album (assembly GCA_963277665.1). Classification (NCBI taxonomy): domain Eukaryota; kingdom Viridiplantae; phylum Streptophyta; class Magnoliopsida; order Santalales; family Viscaceae; genus Viscum; species Viscum album. The sequence goes on from OY728126.1 coordinate 70,652,839, forward strand.
GGAAACACCCGAAGAAGAGAAAATTATTTTATCACCCCTTTTTATGTTCTTTTCTTCCTCCACTTTTACATTCAATGTTATTTCCATACCTAAATAATAATTGTAGTACCTTATACATAATTTGATGTAATTATATATATTTTACCACCATATTCATTATTCCATCCATCCAATGAATGGTAATTTCACTATGCGTTCATACGCAAGGCTTACCGTCTCCATAGTGTAGTGTAATTTTGTATTCATCAATATTTTATTTAGATGGATATAATTATGATTAATATATATATATATATATAAATAATGGTAATTACATTATCATGTCTCTTTATAGTAAATATAACATCCAATTGTACACATTTTAACCATTAAGGAAACTATATCGTCCCTCGTGTGTACGTACGACATGTCGTCTCCGCGACGCGAGGTGATTAATTTCCACATTCACCAATTAACGACAATTATAAAAATATATATTGTTAATAAGTATATAATATATGAAATAAAAATACTAAATGATATATATATATTTGTGTGTGTGTGTATACATATATCTCATTCACTTACTTGCGTTCAATAAGATATGAAAATGGCAACAACAATTATACGTACATACGACATACCGTCTCCATAGATGGTATTTATGATGTCATATATCAATCTATTATAAATATTTATATTCTGAATATATATGATACATAAAGAATTTATTATATTATAGAATAAATTATATCATAATATTATATATACAATCAAGAATAACAATTCAAAACACGTACGATAAGGAAATTTATTATTACCTGAACTGTTATTTTAACTTAGAAATTATTACTAAATAGGTATTATAAAGTTATAAATTAATCATGTATGAAATTATAAATATGTATATGGTTCTTTTATAACTTAATAACGAACTATAGTAATTATACAGGAGGATAAACATACCCTCGACAAAAATAAATTACAAGGTAGTGATTAATTTATCAATCTCAATATTATCCAAGCTTTTCTATATGTATGTATGTTTTGGGATATATTTTTCATACAAGTCAATGTTTCATAAAATAATTTGGAAAAGGAATCATTTTAATGGTATCTTTAACTAAAACAACATTTTCATGGTTTTAAATATTTATTCTTCAAAATCATTCTCATTAATGACCTTGTTTTCAAACTGGTTTTAAGGATTTATTTGTACAAACATGATTGTTTTAAAATGATAATTACATTAAAAAGTATCAATGTGGTATGGAACACTTTGATTCAAAAATATATTTTAAATTAATTCCTTTTTAAAAGTGTGACTTTTAAATGATTTCACAAAATGGATATTTCTCTCAAAAAGTTTTACTGATCATTTTAAAATATGTCAAAATACATTATTGGATATTATTCTTGATTAAGCTTGATATAATATAATACAATATTCTATATTGTATCAGATTAGTTATGATATTCTTGATAGTGGATGTGTAATTTTTATACTCTTCGGGGTTTATAGTTGAAGTATTGACATTTCATGTGCTAGTTTTAATAAGAATTATTATGTTATGTTTCAACATTTTCATATGGGGATTGAAGTTGACATAGTAAGTGACGTGCGGGTCCCACCATAACCCCTCGATGCATCGGTAGGTTTAATGAGAAAAACTGGTGTCTTGGACAAAGCCCTTGACATAATTTTTTTTAGTCTTCGCCAGAGCCCTTCGATATGTGGTAATGATGTCCAATGTTAGGCATTCCCCCATTATAAAATTAATTATTACATCTAATTATTCTACTTGTAGAATATTCATGTCCATGTTTATTTGGTAATTTTTCATTTATTTTCTCTATATTATATTCATGTTTATTTTTAAAAGGATTTTTCTTTTATTACACATCTTTCATTATAATTTAATAGCTTATAATAAAGTATTTACCCGTAATTAGTTTCTGATCTTCCAACTTTTTTGTGTTTTGTTTTTAGAGGATTCCAAGGAATGTATAATGTTTGATATGTAGGGTTAAAATAGAGAAATAATGGTGTTCTAGACATATTATTTATGCTTTGTTTTTTTTGAATGTGTAATTTAACTTATATGTATGTAATCTATTTTCCAAAAGTACTAGAATTATAAGTCCATCGGGGCTTGATTCATTGTAATCATACAAATGTATTAAAATATTGCACCAGATATATGATTTTGGTGTCAAGGAATTACAATTATTATTGTGTTTTGAAAATTTTGAGTGGTTTGAATCACTTCACCTTTTCATACAATTAGAATTGTGTGGGATCCTTAGAGAGCATGAAACTCAAGATTTTCAATTTCTCTGGAAATGAGGGTTCATTAATACGCATCCTGCAACAAAACTGAATTCCTAATATGGTATTTAGAGGAAATTAATATCACTCCATAATCATTGATACTCATAATGATCTACCTCACTTCAGTCGAGAAAACTCTATCAATTGTATAAAATGAAATCGTTGTAAATGAAATTATTGTGTTCACCCAAAGTGAAGTCTCAGTTATCTCACCCCTATATTATAAAAATGATGTTTAATAATAATTTATA